>CM051234.1:326533480-327733480 GCA_027917425.1 Gastrophryne carolinensis
TAGGTGAGTATGACCTTATGTGACCTTTTCTTTATTTGTACAGGGACACTACACTGACCCTTGCCTCTTGAGTCCTTAACTTACTCTGCCACCTCGGGAGTCGTGTTGCACCGAGATGATCACTGTGCTGCCACCGCTGCTCACATGACAGCAGGCTGTCTTCTATAGTGCCCTCAGTGGTAGGATCAGACCTTTCCGGGACCATCAGCTGCACCTCAATCAGGATAGTGATTGATTCATATCATTAGTCTACTCCAGTGGAGAGGGTCTGCAGCTATCATCGCTGTACAGCTAAATCTGATAACTAAGTTCTGTGGTGTTTAGCAACCCAAGGTGTTAGTGGGTGTGTGCTCCAGGGTGGATTAGGAGTCTGGTTCAGGCCCCAGTCTACCTGGTGGGGGGCAGGCTGAATTTAGATGTGTCCCTGAATGCTAGGAAAGAATGTCCACTATTGCTCTTATTCTAAGTGTGCCATACGCTCCACTTCGATTTTCATGACATATGGGTAATCTCCAGTAGAGGGCGAACTTCTGCAGAGGTGAATATGCAAAAAAGCCCCTCCTGGTCCATATATACCTAGGACCTCCCACCAATTCCCCAGTTCCTTCTCTGCAGGGAAGGCGACAAGACAGAAGATGAAGACTTCTTTACTTACAGGTAAGCCGGGCTCGCTCCCGGCCTTCTATTGTCCCTATTACTACCAGGACCCTTCTAAATTGCGCTATATTGAGCCTCCCAGCTTAGGCTGCGGGTCCTGGTGAAGGTAGGAGCACCCTATGGGTGCAACAGGAGCACTGCTTCACCGTGAGACCTCACTATGGGTAGGCGGTTATCCAGGTTTCTTGGTGATCCTGGTGTGGGATGCCCCCTCCCTCTAGGCTTCTGGCAGGGTTCCCCCCCTTCCGGGTCCCTTATTCCCCTCTGGGGGGGGGGGGGGGGGGGTTGCCTGGCCTGGCCGATATTGCCCAGTTTTGTTTTGCCCAGCTTGTGTCCCTGTGTGCTTAGTGTTTTTACTATGTGTGTGATTATCAGCCTTTACTGGCATACCAGGGACTAGTGGCAGCCTGGGGGAGCTTCTCCCCCTCAGGCTGCGTTTGGGAAGGCTCTCGGCGCAGCCGCGGTAGCTCCGCCCCCTTCTTTGACGCGAATGCTGTGCTCGTTTCTAGGGGTCTGCCTTGCTGGGAGGGGGCGTGGCCTCGGCAAATGCGCGTTCTGCGCTGGCCCACCCTCCCCCTGCTCTCCCTCCTCATGCATGAGGCTTCGTGGGGGCCATCTTCTTGATCAGGCCGCATAGCAGATCGGTGTGGTAAGGGCCCGATGGCGACTTCTTTAGCTTGTGTGTGGGGGCTCCTCTTTAGCGGGGGCCTCCACTGGTCTAGAGCATGTGTGTGTGTTAATTACACTGTCTGGCTGGGATATGGTTAATATATATATACATGTATATACATATTGTGTGGCTGCAAGATCGAATGCTGTGGTCTTTTACAATGTAAGGTTATGGCCATTTTTACACAGCTCTGCACTTATGTTGCTTGTTTTGTGTGTTAAAAGTTGCCCTGTATATGTGCATATTAAGGAGTCCCTCCTGGTCCTGGGGTCCCTAGTGTAAAATTGTCCACCTAAAATCCTCCCACCGGGACTTTAAGGGGCATCCCGGGTTGCTTATGCGTAATTCCTGCGGTCCTGCGACTGACCACAAAAATTCACCATATGGAGGCTCCGCAGGACACTGGGCTCGGGATCCCTGTGGGACAATCCGGGCCATGTGTGGGGTGTGGGGTAACCCTTACGGGGGAGAATGTGCTGATCTGTATACCATGCGCACAAAAGGCCATAACGCGGCAGTCTGGTACCCAGCCTTCTGGGTCGGCTCCTCCCGCTTCATCTCCTTCCCCTCCCCACCTTATCCGTACCCCAAGTGACATTGCTACCAGTGGGGAGTCGCTTTCTGATGTTTGGGCTAGGTTGGCCAGCATCGAGAATTTTTGCTAGCACGGTGGGCAAGAAGGCCCAGGCTAAAAAGACATTTGTCGTCGGCCCAGCCATTGTGGGATGTTGATGACGAGTCCGCTGATTTGTCAGATTATTCCCCGTTAGAGGAGGGGGAATTGTATCAGGAAGCAGAGGCTGACTAGGTTCAGTCTGGGAATTCCAATGTCGGGCAGGCGCTGGGGGATGCTGTAGATACGGCCACTGTTTTGTCACATTTATTGGAGGTGTTGGATATTGAACCGCCTGAGGCGCCCCCTCTTAAGAAGGGGGAATTTTTTGGGGCCTGCAAGCCCCGTCTGGAATTCCCTACCCAGGGTCATTTTGATGCGCTGATACTTAGGGAATGGGGAGAGGGCCAGTCGGCTTCCTGGTGTGCCTCAAGGATGGGATAAGAAATATCCTTTTCCAGGGGAGACGGTTAAGTGCTGGTCTTCTCCTCCCGAGGTTGACGCGCCTGTTTTAGGTTTGACCAACTCTTCTGTGCTGAACACCCCTGACGCCATTTCCCTTAAGGATGGCGAGGATAAGCGCCTTGATCAGATGGCGTGCCATGCATTTACCAACGTGGGCTCGGCCCTGCGGCCTGTTAGTGCATCTGCCCTGGTGTCGCTTGCTACCAGGTCTCTTATCAGGGACTGGCTGAATAACGCTCGGTTTGATCCAGCTGGCGCTGAGTTCGCTATCCTTAAGAAATGCGAATTGTTCATGGATTTTGTCATGGCTGCGATGGAAGATTCTATTGTCGTGTGTAGTAGGACTTCAGCCTTACTGGTGGCTATGCGCAGATTGGTCTGGCTCCGCCAGTGGACAGCGGACGTTGGGGCCAAGAAGTCGCTCACAGCTCTTCCCTTCTTGGGTTCGCGGCTGTTTGGAGATAAATTGGATGCTGTTGCTAAAGGAGGTAAGTTACCTCAGCGGCGGAAACAGTGCCGCCCCTTTCGGGGGGCGGGCTCGTTCACTCATTCCTTTCTCAGGTGTCGGGCACGTCCCGCGCCTGCCTGGGGTTCCAAGCCCAAGCCTGCCGTTAAACCGGTTCAGCAATGAAGGGGCGCCCTCACCCGCAAGGGTGGGGGGACGGCTGCGGCTCTTCTTCCAGGTCTGGGCTCGGGAGGTCACAGACAATTGGATCTTGGAAGTGGTCTCCTCCGGGTACAAACTGGAGTTCGAGTACTGGCCGCCCCAAGATTCTTAAGGTCTCGGGTGCCCTCGGACCCTCAGGCTGCACAGGGGCTCCTGTTGGCAGTAAAAAAAAACCTGGACATGGGGGTTATATGCCCGGTGCCTCTGTCGGAGAGAGGCAGGGGTTTCTACTCCAACCTTTTCACGGTTCCCAAAAAAGGGGGTTCGGTGAGACCCCTTCTAGATCTCAAGGTTCTCAACAGATTTATCAGAGCCAAAAAGTTCCGCATGGAGACTCTGCGCTCGGCTATCAATTCCCTTCGCCAAGGGGATTTTATGACATCCATAGACATCAAGGATGCGTATCTGCATGTTCCGATATTTCAGGCACATCAGAGATTCCTCCGGTTTGCGGTGGAGGATCAACATTATCAGTTTGCTGCTCTTCCCTTTGGTCTGACCTCGGCACCGAGGGTCTTCACCAAGGTTTTGGCGGGCATAATGGCTCTGCTCAGATCTCAGGGCATTCGCATTGTGCCTTATCTGGATGATCTGTTGATATCCGCTTCTTCCCTCTGTCAGGCGGAGCTGGACACCCACCAGGTGGTGTCGACCCTGGAAAGGTTCGGGTGGGTGATCAACCGCACCAAGTCTTCTCTCTCCCCGTCTCGTGTGATTTCATTTCTGGGCATGAATCTGGATACCATTCGGGCCAGAGTGTTTCTGCCCCAGTCCAAGTTGCAGGAGATTCAGGGCCTGATCCGCCTTCTTCTGGACAGTCCTTGTCCCTCTATCCGACAGGGGGTGAAACTGGTGGGTTTGATGGTATCCTCCTTCGAGGCGGTGCCATTTGCACAGTTTCACATGAGATCTCTTCAACTTCACCTATTGACGTATTGGGACAGGTGCCCTCAGTCATTGGATCATCCTTTCAGGATGTCTCCCAGGGTTCGGCAGTCCTTTCGGTGGTGGCTGGACTCGAGCAATCTGGTGAAGGGCAGATCCTTTCTGATCCCTTGTTGGGAGACGGTTACCACGGATGCCAGCCTGTTGGGCTGGGGAGGTTATTGGAAGAGTCATCAGTTCAGCGGGGTGTGGGGTCCCCAGGAGGCTCACACCCCCATCAATGTCTTGGAGCTCAGAGCCGTTCGACTGGTTCTGGCTCGGCTGACCCCACATTTACGGGGTCTTCCGTGTCAGGTTCGTTCGGACAACCGAACGGCAGTAGCTTACAAAAATCACCAAGGAAGGACCCGCAGCAGGAGTGCCCTCAGGGAAGTCTCTCTGATCCTGCACTGGGCGGAGAGCAATGTTCCTTGCCTTTCGGCAGTCTACATTCCGGGAGTGGAAAACAGAGGCGGATTCCCTGAGCGGGGGATCCTCTCGACACGGAGAGTGGTCTCTCAATCCCGAGGTTTTTCTGGATCTTTGCCGCAAGTGGGGGACTCCGGAGGTGGATCTCTTTGCCTCGAGGCACAATCACAAACTTCCGGCCTTTGTGTCTCTTTCTCAGGATCCTCTGTCTCTGGCAGTGGATGCCTTGTCACTGGCTTGGAAGGAGTTGGGGTTTCTGTACCTGTTTCCACCCGTCTCCATGCTGGGCAAGGTAGTTCGCAAACTGGTTCTAGAAGGGACACCAGCGATTCTGGTGGCTCCAAGGTGGCCAAGAAGGGTTTGGTACGCAGACGTCGTAAGGATGGCCGTGGACCGGTATCGGCTTCCCTTGTTGCCGGACCTGCTATCTCCGGGTCATCTACTTTACCCCAATTTACAAACGCTGGCTTTGACGGCTTGGCTGCTGAAACCTTCATCTTGAAGGAGGAAGGTTTGTCTGAGGCTGTTGTTCAGACCCTGATTAGGGCTAGGAAGCGGTCCTCTTCTGGCATTTATTATAGGACTTGGAGGTCCTATATTGATTGGTGTGAGGCCAGGACCTTGCCTTGCAGGGTTTTTTCTATACCCAGGATTTTGGAGTTTCTTCAGCATAATCTGGATCTTGGGTTCCAGCTTAGTACTTTGAAAGGACAGGTTTCTGCTATGTCTGTTTTCTTCCAGAGGTCTTTTGCTTTACACCCGCTGGTTAAGACCTTTTTTCAAGGGGTGGCGCATGTGTGGCCCCCTCGGAAGGCTGTAGTTTCTCTTTGGGATTTTAATTTGGTTCTTTCGGCTCTGCAGGGTCCTCCTTTAGAGCCGCTGCAGGATATTGCTCTTTCGGTTCTCACTCAGAAGGTTGCCTTCTTGGTGGCTATTACCTCTGTTCGGCGTGTCTCCGAGTTGGCGGCTCTGTTGATTCAGGCCCCTTACTTTGAGAGACACCAGGATAAGGTGGTTTTTCGTTTTAAGCCGGATTTCCTTCCTAAGGTGGTGTCTGCTTTCCACCTCAATCAGGATATTGTTCTTCCTTCCTTGTGTCCTAAGCCTAGCAATGACAAGGAGAGGGTTCTGCACAATTTGGACGTTGTTTTGCTGTGTGAAGTATTATTTGGTGACTACTTCTTCCTTCTGCAGGACGGATGCTTTTTTCGTGGTGCTCTGCGGGCCCAGGAAAGGCTTTGCACCTGCTAAGTCTACGATTAGCAAATTGATTCGTCAGGCCATTGTTGGGGCCTATTCTGCTAAGGGGAGGACTCCTCCTTTTAGGGTCACTGTGCACTCTACTCGTGCGGTCGGTGCGTCCTGGGCTTTTCAGCACCAGGCTTCTGTTTAACAAGTTTGTAAGGCTGCTACTTGGTCTTCCGTTCATACTTTTTCCAAGTTTTACAAGGTTGATGTACGGGCTTCAGCGGATGCTGTTTTTGGCCGCAAGGTTCTGCAAGCTGCAGTGGTTTGAGTTGGTACATTCTTTACTCTTTCTGGTCCCCACCCATGACGGACACTGCTATTGGATGTCCTTGATGTCATGAAGACCGAAGTGGAGTGTATGGCACACTTAGAATACCGTTTTGTGAGTACTCGCCTTTAAACGGGTATTATGAGTGTGCCATACACTCCACTTCGCCCCACCCATTTTTTTCAGGTATTCTGGGGCTTTTATATGGTGAACCATTGGTTTTGATTTACGGTTATATTTGGTTCTTCCTGGTCCCTTTACTGCTTTTATACACTGGGGAATTGGTGGGAGGTCCCAGGTATATATGGACTGGGAGGGTCTTTCTTTTTTTGCATATTCATCTCTGCAGAAGTTCGCCCTCTACTGGAGATTACCCAGATGTCATGAAGATCGAAGTGGAGTGTATGGCACACTCATAATACCCGTTTTAAAGGTGAGTTCTCACAAAACGGTATTTTTCATTTGTCCTCTTTTTTTTTATTTTTTTTTTTTTTTTTTTTTTTTTTTTTTTACTGCCATCTGTAGATTTTGAAAGCTTTATGTGAAAGTCGCCATGATTTCATGAAAAGGGCATTCTTTCTTCTGCATCACTTGTTAAAGTGCCCCCCCCCCCCAATTCCCTATCTAACGGGGTGTGGGTTTGCATCGTGACAGGCTCGGGTGGGAATTGCTGGGGCCAATGCCCCCTTCTGATTTGGCGTGTCGAAAGCGCCTATGTGCGTAGGACCACTTTAAGAGCAAATTCTTTGGCAGGAGTTTGTGTGAATGCAGATCCCTGGTCCGGCATTTATTCCAATTATGCAGCACGCCTTGCTCCAGTAATGATTCATTACGTCTGGGATATAGTCCACAAGAGGGCGCTTTACTGCAGAGATGGCAAAAAGAGGCCCCTCCCGGTTCTTATATACCCGGGACCTCCCACTAAATTCCCCAGTTTAGTCTCTGCAGTCGGGCTGCGAACGTCAAGATGATGGCTTCTCTCCTCGCAGGTAAGCCGGGCTGCACAGCCCCTGGCCCTGTGTCCTATTCCCACCTGCTCCACTATTTTCTTGCCTCCCAGCTTTGGCTGCATGGTTGGGTGACGGTAGGCAGCACCTATTAGAGGTGCTTTTAAACGGAGTATTGCTCCACCGCAAATTCCCCACCAAAGGGTAGGCGGCACAGGTTGGTGAGCCTGATATGGGATGCCCCGTCCGCTTATAGCTCTCATTACATGTCTCCCAAATGTACCTATGGGCTTATTCTCCCCCTTCTCCCCTTTGCATTGTTAGTCGGGGGGGGGGGGGTCAGTGTTACTGTTTGCATGTGTGAATGTTTTTGCTACATGTCTTTTACTTTTACACTGTACTTCCAGCGCTGGCACATTGGCTCAGCGCTTCTTTCCTCCTCTCCTCATTCATTCTACTGTCTGCAATTTGAATGGCGCGCTTGCGCTCGGCGGCGGGAGCCGGCTTGTTTTCTATTGGCTGCAGCGCGCCCGGTCTGCAGCCTGTCCCTGCGTTCTTGGAGGGGGCAGGGCCCAGCCATCGGCACGCTCCGCAGGCAGCCTGCCCCCTCATGTGTCTCTCAGCGCTAGCTCTTCGGGCGTGCGTGAGTGGTTATTTTCCTTGTATATAATGCTTGGATATATATATTTATATTATATTATATTATATTATATTATATATATTATATTATATTATATATATTATATTATATTATATATATATTATATTATATATATTATATTATATATATTATATTATATATATTATATTATATATATTATATTATATATATTATATATTATATATTATATATTATATATTATATATTATATTATATATATTATATTATATATATTATATATTATATTATATATTATATTATATATTATATTATATATTATATTATATATTATATTATATATTATATTATATATTATATTATATATTATATTATATATATTATATATATTTTTATATTATAGTGGGTATTTTATGTCTTTCAGGCGGAACAACCTGAATTAGAGGTTTCTCCCGGTCCTGTGCCCTATATCACCCATATTAAACATTGGGGCTTAAATATTTAATACCAAATCCTCCTACTAGTGGACATTTAAGGGGCATCCCGAGTAGCTGCACAGCGTAATTCCTATTGGTCAGTGCGACTTAAAATTTACCATTTGGAGGCTTCTCAGGATATTGTGCTCGGGGTCCCCTTGGGGCAAGCCCGGCTGTTTGTGGTGTGCGGGGCATCCCATGTGGGCAATGATGTGCGGGTTTGTGTACCCTGCGCCCAGCAAGCGCTTACGCGGCAATATGGGCCTCCTGTGCCTGGGTCGGCACCTACTGTCTCGTCCCCCACACCCCCTCGCTTGATTATGACCCCTAGTGAGATTAACACTAGCGGGGAGTCTCAATCTGATGTTTCCGCCAGACTTGCCAACATTGAGAGACGTATTGCTAGCTCTGCAGCCCGTAAGGCTTCAGCTAAAAGACAGCATGTGGTGCCTGCTGCGCCGGCCTTTACTATGGAACAAGATTATTTCCTTGATTTGTCTGACTACACCCCTCTTGAGGAAGGGGAATTATTCTCAGATTCAGATCCTTCTGACGATCAGCATTGCCTTGGCGCTGATGCCGGCTCAGAGCAGTGGGATGCTGGTGACACCCATAGGCTTTTGACTCAAATTTTTGAAGTACTTTTCATTTCCCCTCCTGCAGCGGCACCTAAGCAGCAGGGGGAATTGTTTGGTACCGCAAAACCACGTTTGGAATTCCCAGAACAGACGCATTTTAATCTCGTTCTCAAGGAATGGGAACGGCCTAGCCGGCTTCCCGGTATCCCTAAGGGGTGGGATCAGAGGTATCCCTTCCCCTCGGATGTGGTCAAATGTTGGTCAACTCCCCCCGAGGTGGATGCCCCTGTCTTGGGGTTGTCTAATACTTCTGTTGTGCATTCCCCTGATTCCACTACCTTGAAGGATAGTGAGGACCGGCGTATTGACCAACTGGCTTCCCACGCCTTTGCCTGTGTGGGTTCGGCCTTGCGCCCGGTTTGTGCTTCCGCTATTACGGCCGTGGCTATTAGGACCTTGCTCAGGGTCCTTCTGGACGGCTCCCATGAGGATCCTTCTAGTGCTGAATTTAGAGCCTTGTCACAATGTGAGATGTTCATCACCTATGTTCTCTCTGCCTTAGATGACACCATTCGGATGTGTAGCAGGAACTCGGCCTTGGTTGTCTCTATCCGCCGCTCGGTCTGGTTGCGCCAGTGGGCAGCCGACAATGCTGCTAAGAAGGCTCTCACGGGGCTTCCCTTTAAAGGGTTGCGCCTGTTTGGTGATCGTTTGGACCTTTTTTGCTAAGGGAAGTAAGTTACCCCAACGCAAAAGGCAGCCGCAACCCTTTCGGGGCTCCAGGTCCTTCGCTCCCTCCTTTTGTGGGCCTAGGTCAGGCAGGGGGGTATCCTTTTGCGGGACAAAGGGGAGATTTCTGGGGCAAGGGCAGAGGCAGTGCCCGACCCGGATCCTCCTGGGGTGCCAAACCCAAATCCACTGCCAAGCCCGCTCAGCAATGAGGGGGCGCCCTCACCCTTGCGGGTGGGGGGGGCGGCTGCGGCTCTTCGCTCAGGTCTAGGTTCAACAAGTCTCAGACAAATGGCTTCTGGAGGTTGTCTCCTCCAGATACAAGCTGGAGTTCGCTGACTGGCCTCCTCCCAGATTCCTCAAGTCACGGGTTCCTACGGACCCTCGGGCAGCTCAGGGTCTGTTTCTGGCGGTACAAAACCTTCTGGCCATGGGGGTCGTTAAGTCCCCCCGGGAGAGAGAGGTCCGTGTTACTATTCCAATCTCTTTACAGTACCCAAAAAGGATGGTTCCATCGGACCCATCCTAGACCTAAAACTTCTCAACAAGTTCATCAGGACCAGACGTTTTCGCTTGAAAACTCAGCGCTTCGCTATCAGCTCCCTGCGCCCGGGGGACTTTATGACTTTAATAGACATCAAGGATGCTTACCTTCATGTGCCGGTCTTCCCAGGGCACCAGCGGTTCCTCAGGTTTGCGGTAGAGGAACAACACTACCAATTTGTGGCACTTCCCTTCGTTCTCACCTCTGCCCCCAGAGTGTTCACCAAGGTGTTGGCGGGCGTGATGGCCCTTCTCAGAGCCCGGGGTATTTGCGTTCTTCCTTATCTGAACGACCTTCTCGTTACGTCCCATTCGCTCCAACAGGCCGAATTGGAGACCCGGACGGTGGTGGCGACCCTGGAAATGTTCCAATCAACTATCCCAAATCCTCGCTCTCCCCGTCCCGGTTGAACCCCTTCCTGGATACCATTCAGGCCAGGATTTTCCTCCCTCAGAAGAAGGTGGACTCTCTTCAAGCTCTGATTCACTTCTTGCTGTCCAGCCCTCATCCATCCATCCGGCAAGGGATGCAATTGGTGGGACAGATGGTGGCCTGCTTCGAGGCAGTCCCTTATGCTCAATTTCACATGAGCTCCATCTTCTGTCAGTCTGGGACAAGAGTCCCCTGTCTCTGGATCAGGCCTTTGTTCTATCTCCTCTGGTCCGGCAGTCCCTCCTGTGGTGGCTGTACTCGAGGAATCTTCTGCGGGGGGGGCAGATCACGGGATCATCTCCCGTGTTGGGAGACGGTCACTACGGATGCCAGTCTGTCAGGTTGGGGGGGCTACTGGAGAGCCCTCCAATTCCAGGGGCTGTGGGGCCCTCGGGAGGCCCACGCCCCCATCAATGTTCTGGAGCTGAGGGTTCGGTTGGTGCTGGCGCAGCTGACGTCTCACCTCCAGGGCCTACCGGTTCAGGTTCGCTCCGACAACCGTACTGCGGTCGCTTACATCAATCATCAGGGAGGGACACGGAGCAAGAGTGTCGTTGATCCTGTCTTGGGCCGAGGGCAATGTCCCGTGCATCTGTGCGGTTCACTTTCCGGGAGCGGAAAATCTGGAAGCGGATTCTCTGAGCAGGGGGGCCTCTCACGGGGAGAATGGTCCCTCAACAGCGAGGTCTTCCTATCCGTCTGTCACAGGTGGGGGTTGCCGGATGTGGATCTGTTCGCTTCTCGCCACAATCACAAGCTTCCAGAATTTGTCTCACTGTCCCAGGATCCTCTGGCTCTGGCGGTGGATGCCATGTCGCTGTCCTAGCAGGGGTTCAGTCTCCTGTACCTCTTCCCTCCATTTCCCCTTCTGGGCAAGGTTCTGCGCAAGCTGATTCAGGAAAGTGTGCCAGCAGTTCTGGTGGCCCCAGGTGGCCAAGACAGGTGTGGTTCGCACACGTCGTGCAGCTGGCGGTCGATCAGTACCCTGGTTTCGGAACTTATCACTCAAGTACGGCTCTGTTACCCCAATTTACAGACGCTGGCTTTGACGGCCTGGCTGCTGAAACCTCCATCCTAAGGGAAAAGGGTCTGTCTGATTCGGTTGTTCAGACTCTGGTCAGGGCTAGGAAGAAATCCTCTTCTACCATCTACTACAGGACCTGGCGGACCTACATTGACTGGTGTGAGGCTAGGGCCTCTCCTTGTCGGGTGTTCTCCATTCCTCGGATACTGGAATTCCTTCAACATGGTCTGGATATGGGTTTTCAGCTCAGCACTGTTTCCGCCTTGGCTGTTTTCTTCCAGAGGTCTTTCGCTCTTCATCCTTTGGTCAAGACTTTCTTCCAGGGGGTCACTCATGTGCACCCTCCCCGCAAACCCATGTTACCGATTTGGGATTTGAATTTGGTATTGTCTGCCCTTCAGGGTCCTTCATTTGAGCCTGTGCATGAGGCTGCACTGTCTATTCTCACCTTGAAAGTTGCCTTCTTGGTGGCTATCACTTCTGTCCGGTGTGTTTCTGAGTTGGCGGCTCTGTCCATTCAGGCCTCCTACTTTGAGAGACACCAGGACAAGGTGGTTTTCAGCTTTAAACCAGACTTCTTGCCTAAGGTTGTCTCTGCCTTTCACCTCAATCAGGACATTGTGCTTCCTTCCTTGTGCCCTAATCATGGTAATGACAAGGAGAGGCCCTGCAATCTCTGGATGTTGTCAGGAATTTGAAATACTACCTGGTGGCTACAGCGCCTTTCAGGAAGACAGATGCCTTGTTTGTGGTACCCTCGGGTCCCAAGAAGGCTCTGGCTTCTGCTAAGTCTACTATTAGTAAATGGATTCGTCAGGCCATTCTTAGGGCCTATTCTGCTAAGGGGAGGGATCCTCCTTTCCGAGTCACTGCACATTCTACCCGTTCTGTTGGGGCTTCTTGGGCCTTTCAGCACCAGGCTTCTGTTGAAAAGTTTGTAAGGCTGCTACTTGGTCTTCTGTTCATACCTTTTCAAAGTTTTACAAGGTTGATGTTCGGGCCTCAGAGGATGCTGTTTTTGGCCGCAAGGTGCCAAACTGCGCGTTGTTGCCCTTTTGGGGATCCCCACTCGTTTGTCGGACACTGCTATTGGATGTCCCAGACGTAATGAATCATTACTGGAGCAGGGCGTGCTGCATATTTGGAATAATACCATTCTGTGAATACTCACCTTGTAGAATGGGTATTATAAGTATGCAGCACGCCCTGCTCCATCCCACCTTGAGTTCCTATTCTTGGATCCTCTATTTGGTGAATGTTTCCTGGTTAATGTTGTTAATCTTATTATTGGCTTCTCCTGGTTCCCTTACTGCTTATTTATACTGGGGAATTTAGTGGGAGGTCCCGGGTATATAAGGACCGGGAGGGGCCTCTTTTTGCTATCTCTGCAGTAAAGCGCCCTCTTGTGGACTATATCCCAGACGTAACGAATCCATTACTGGAGCAGGGCGTGCTGCGTACTTATAATACCGATTCTACAAGGTGAGTATTCACAGAATGGTATATTCTTAGTATACAGTACGTCCTGCTCCAAATATAATACTTACTATCGGGTATTACTCCGCCAGATGGAGCTGGACTGCAGAGACATCGAAAATAGGCTCCTCCCGGCCCCTCAAATACCCAGGGTCCTCCCACAAATCCCCAGATTTTCTCTGCTAAGGACGAGAAATGGCTCTCTCGCTACTCACAGGTGAGCTGGGCTATTAACCTGCGGCGCTGTAGGACTATTCCCACCCGTTCCATTAGTAGTCTTGGCTGGTCGGGTGATGGTAGGCAGCACCGCTGTTAGGTGCTTGGGAGCGCTGCTCCACCTCAATCCCCCACCAAAGGGTAGGCGGTTCAGGCTTATGGTGAGCGTTTATGGGATGCCCCTCCCGCACTATTGCCCCTGCCTATCGGTGGGCCCTATTTAAGTGGCCGCTGTCCTCCCTCATTCTCCTTGTAGCTTTCGGGGGGGGGGGGGGGAGAGGGGGGGGTGTTGGTGTGTATGCTATACATTTACGTGTTTTAACCTTATACTTTATTTCATTCTGCTTTGTGTCAGCCGCCACGCTGTTTTGCTTTTCTATGGCTGTATTTAAAATTGGGCGCCGCCGCCGCACTTTTTTTTCTGTCACTATGTTCCGCGCTTGGCGGCAGCATTACCTCAGGCGCCGGCAAGCCGTCATTGGCTGCTTGTCACGTCCTGGCTTTGCGCTCTTCGGGGGGAGCGGGGCCTGTCTATGGCGCGTTCCGCGTCATTGCTGATAGCGGCCCGCCCCTCGAGGTATACCAACGCCATCTTTGTCTGCTTGGTTAGCTTATGTGCGACGGACCTCTACCTACCGCGGTCCGTAAGTGCCCTCGCGGGCGGCTTTATTATCTCCTTTTTATTACTGTCTGCTTACGGCCTCCTTTTATTATGTCTTTCAGGCAGGGCGAATCCATTGGCTTCTCCCGGCCCTCTATTAGTTTGCTAACTTGTTCGACTTTGTGTAATTACTCCCACTCCCTAGCGGGTTATTGGGGCATCCAGGGTTGCTGTATAGCGTTAATCCCTATCGGCCTATAGTGCCGCTATAATCGCCATATGGAGGCATCTCAGGATAATGTGACCTGGGTTCCTTCGGGACAAGCCCGGCTGTGTGTAGCGTGTGGGCAGCCTCATGTTGACGCTGACAAGGCGCGGGTCTGTGTACCCTGTGCTGAGCAGGTGCTTGCACTGCAATCTGGCCTGCACTTCGTATCACTTCACCTACCCCCCCAAGCTTAAATCTCACTCCTACTGAGTTGCATACAAGTGGGGATTCTCAGCCTGATGTGTCTTCTAGACTGGCTACTGTTGAGAAGTTGATTGCTAATACCTTGGCGCGTAAGGCCCCTGCAAAAAAGCGGCACTTAACGCCTAATGTCACTCTTTTCCCTATGGAAACTGAGGAGTTTTTGAATCTTTGTGGCTATACCCCTTCGGATGAAGGGGAGCTTTTCTCTCACACGGGGTCATCTGATGAGAGGCCAATGGGTCATGACGATTCTGGCTCTGACCCCTGGGCCCCGGATGACACTGACAGATTGCTGACCCAGATTTTTGAGGTCCTGTCTCCCCCTGTTGCGGCTCCCAGGCAAAGGGGGGAACTTTTCCATACAGCTAAATCACGTTTGGAATTTCCCGAGCAAGCACATTTCAATAACCTTGTGCTTAAGGAATGGGAGCGCCCCAGTAGACTTCCTGGGCTACCTAAAAGTTGGGATAGGAAGTATCCCTTTCCTGCTGATGTGGTAAAGTGTTGGTCATCCCCTCCCGAGGTGGATGCCCTGGTCCTAGGGCTATCTAACACCTCTGTCATGCATTCCCCTGACTCTGAATGTATATGAAAGAAAAACAAGACGGTCCTGGTAACAGTGAGTGCTAGATTCCCTGGAACCAGAAAAATCCGTTTAGGCGCGCTTTAAAATGTTAGGCATTTATGCAGCCAGAAACACATTAATTGTGACTGGTTGTTGGTCAAATGCTTCTAATTGTGACAGTGGTAATTTATGCTGTGTGGTTTTATTCATACAGCTGCTGGATATTTAACCCAAATGCATGAAACATAAAAGGTTACAATGAATGATGGATTTATTGAAAGGCACTCACCGCCACGGCCCGGGGGTACGCCGACCTACCCAGGGCCCTCGAGGGTCTATCGCCTGTGTGAATATCTGCAGGGAATCTGGATCCTTCGATGGACTGGTTGCGGTGGCTTGTAGAGGTCCGGACCCTAATTCCATTTAGGTCTTCTTGATGTGTATATGGTGCTTAGATAAGTATGGAGGACTGCTTGTATGTCCTCAAAGTTGTTTATTATTTAATAGTAAAAAACAAAAGGGGAAAATACAAAAATTTAAAGTTAAAAAGGGGATAATCAAAAAATGGGAAAATGGGGTATAAGGGTAAAACATGCAGTGCGGGGGAGCGCTGCATAGGTTGTCTGTCCTCAACGTCTTGGTGTTTGCATAGGAGTCCAATCTTAATTACAGGCTGCGTCTTTTGCTGCTGCCTGAGCGAGCGAAGTTTCCAAAGTTTTCCAGGTAAAAATCCAAAAAGGTGCAAGCTGTCTCTTACGGGTAATTAATAATCCTTAGTCTTGTGTGTTTAAAGTTTCTGAGCAGCGTGCTCAGTAGGGCACCGACGCGCGTTTCGGCTCTGCTGGCCGTCCTCTGGGTGTGAAGAGACAGGTGAATGTGTTCCATTTTATAGTCTGTTTGCTCATGATGTCATCAGGCGGCAAAGGTGTATGGGAACTGTAGTTCCAGGCTTGTAGTTTCTGTACTTGTAACTGAAGGTGCAGCTAATTTCTGATGTCGGCGGCTGGTGTTTATTCCTTCATTATGCCAGCCACTGTGAGTTCTATGTAATTGATTCCTACGCTGTTGTTCCTCATAGGTGTCTGTATATATATCAGTTCCTCATAGCCTGTGACCGGGATTTGATTCTTGTGTACGTATGATTTTGCAACATAAAAGATACAATATATGAGAGGTTAGATTAAAGAAGGGATTCCTAATGGTTGATGTTCAAACTAATAATTACATATGTTATATTCTCAGTATGGTGTTGGTTAGTAGAAGTATAATAGCAGATAGAGTAATTAAATTGGATGGGACGGTGTATGTCTAAAATGAATAAGTACATGCATCAATATATAAATACATGAATAAATAAATGAATAACTAGATGAATGAAAAACTTAGTGAATATATAAACTAGATGTATAAACTAGATGTATATAGAAATATAATTATATAATTGATAGACAGAAATTCATGATTGGAAATATACTGATTCTATTCTAAACGTTTGGAATGATGCCATCTACCCTTAGATGGGATGAGGTGATTTAACCCTTTCAGTGCCAGCCTACCTGCAGCATTTCCCACTCCCTGTTGCCAGACGATGTTTCACTATTTTGCGCTACACATGTTCAACTGTCATGTTTGAAAGGATTTCCCAGGAAAATGATATATTGTTTTTTTCAGCAGAGTCTGGGCTTTAACATGAAATGTCTTGTTTGTATTTTTTAGGTGTATTCTCAATATTTTTGGGTGAAATATGTAAAAAAAAAAAAATTTAAAAAAATTATTTTTTTACAATTTGTAGTGTTTTTTTTGTAATAAAAAATGTAAGTTTGTCAATAAAATTTTATTGCGTGTGAAATCCCAATTTCTCCCGGTTATACAGCGATACCACATATGTATAGGTAGACACCCTTTCCTGCCCAGGAGACTCCCCCAAACTGAAATAGCGCTTTAGGGGATTTTCAGAAAAAATACAACTGTGATATGCGCTATGCGCACCTTGCAGTTTTACCAGAAAAACAACCCTTTACATTTGAAATACCCCCCACAAACTATATATTCTCTGGAAGTACACACCTCAAGCTTTCTAGGTGTACCAGGCTTGTTGATGTGCCCATAGTTTTCTGGAAGTAATTCCTCAATGTATTCTTTGGTTGCAAAGAGTTTCCCCAAAAATAGGATAAAAAAGCAGAATCAAAGCCACATTTTCCTAAAAAACCTATATACAAACAAGAAAAAACAAGTTTAATCTGAAAAAGCAACATTCCCCGAACAGAACAACACCCAACATGCATAGGTTCTGTCAAGGGAAGATTTGCCAAACACCCCAAAGTAAAGCATGTGCGTAACGGTAATTTGACTTGAAAATTTCAGTTCTGCAGACAAAGTGCGCACCTTGCGATTTTTCAACCAAAACAACCCTTTACATTTGGAATATCCCCCCATAAACCATATATTCCCTGAAAGTACACATGTTAAAGTGGACTAACACCCAGGATTTTGACTATCCTGGGTTTTGGTCCACTTCAGGGTTTCTGGGGGGTTTTACACAGCGGGGCACCCCGGGTGCCCCGCTGTGTAAAACTCCCCAGAAACCCCCCAAAACTCACCTCACCACGCTCCCACGTAGCCACGGACAAGACGGTGCGTCCGCCGCCGCCTCCCGCACGCCCCTTTGACAGTGCGCGCGCCGGCCATTCACAAACGGCCGGCGCGGGCGCTCGGACGCCTAGAGGTCAGTTTTTTGGGGCTTTTGTGGGGGGTCCCTCACCGCGGGACATCCCGATCTCGGGTGTCCCGCGGTGAGGGAGGTGATCGGCCCGGGAATCTTATAGATTCCCGGGCCGATCACCCCTGGGTGTTGGTCCACTTTAAGCTTTCTAAGCATACCCAGCTTGTTGTAGTGGGCTCATCTTTCTGGAATTAATTCCTCAAAGAATTCTTTGGTTGCGCAGGGTTTCCCTAAAAAATGTATAAAAAAGCTGAATAAAAAACACCTTTTCCTAAAATATAAATATGAAAACCAGAAAAAACAAGCCTGAAAGCGCAAGGTCTCCCGAACAGAACAATACCCAACATGCAGAGGTACTATTAACCCTTTTAATTGCCAGCCTACTTGAGATTTTGTCACCCTCTGTTGACAGGTCATTTTTCCCCGTTTTGCGCCATTTTTACGCCATTTTTGCTGTAATTTTCAGGAAAATTATATTTATATTTTTTTGCAGCAGAGTTTAGGCTTTAACATGAAATGTCTTGTTTGTAAATTTTATTTTGTTTTTTACAATATTAAGTAAAAAAATAAATAAATAAAAAAAAAACCTTTTTAGAAAATTGCCTCCTTTATTTTAAATAAAAAATGTATTTTATTAAGGAAAAGCATATTGCATGTGAAAGCCCCATTTCTACCGATTAGAACGGTACCACATATTTATCGGTAGCCCCCCGTTCCTGCCCAGGAGACCCCCCTAACTGAAACAAGTAATCTATAACATTTACAAATAAAATACAACTACCATCCACACTACAAAGGGTTAAATCGAGAAAAAAATATAACATGGGGGGGGGGGGGGGCCCATTTTTTGGGGGGGATTTTTAAGGGTTAAAAACCCTTAAAAATCCCCCAAAAAAATTGACATGGGGTCCCCCTTACCCAAAGTAACCAGCCCGGGACCAGCTATGCAGGGCTTGTGGAAACAGGGCACGGCTACAAGCCCGCATAGCCCGTGGGCCCGGGCTCTTCTGCCCCCCCCCCCTGGGCTTTGGGGAGGCAGGTAATGGGGGTGCCAGGGGTTAATGGCAAGTCACCCGCTAGTCACAGGTGACTTGCCACCTCCCCCAGCCTTGTGAACTGGTATAGGGGTCATGGACCCCTTACCAGTTCACAATGGGTTAAATGTAAAAAAAAAAACACACACACACACAAAAAGAAAAAATTATTTTATTATTTTATTTTTTTTTTAATACTTACCTCCCATCCATCCTGGAGCACTGTGTCCCTCGGCGATCACTGGCTTCTGCTCACCTGCTGGAGGCCTTTTATAGCTGCTGGATGACAGAACACAAAGGGTTAATTAAAAAAATAAATGACATAGGGTCCCCCCTCACAGGGAGGCGGACCCCATTTTTTTTTAAAAACCCTTAAAAATCCCCCAAAAAATGACGTGGGGTCCCCCTTACCCAAAGTAACCAGCCCGGGACCAGCTATGGGGGCTTGTAGGCACAGAGTGGGCGGGCCAGCTTTTGTGGCCCCCCCACCCTGCAGCCTACGAGCCCACATAGCCTATGTGGGCCCGGGCTCTTCTGCCCCCCCCCCCCCCCCGGGCTTTGGGGAGGCTGGTAATGGGGGTGCCGGGGGTTAATGGCAAGTCACCCGCTAGGGCAGGTGACTTGCCACCCCCCCAGCCTTGTGAACTGGTATAAGGGGTCTCATGGACCCCTTACCAGTTCACAAGGGGTTAAATGTTGAAAAAAAACACCACACATTAATAAAAAGTATTTTATTAAAAAAAAAAAAAAATTTTTTACTGTACTTGCCTCAGATTGCAAGCTCTTGTCCCTCGCTGCTCTGCTGACAGATGCCGGTGATCGGCATCCAGAGAAGGAGGAGGCAGGAGATCAGAGGATCTCCTGTCACCTCCTTCCAGGGCACCGATCACCGGCATCTGAGAATCTGAGAAGGCTGAAGCCGGTGATCGGGGCCGGGATGACGTCATAAGCCCCGCCCCAAAGGGGCTTAGCGGCAAGATGGCGGCCGCCATCGAGGATGAAAGGGGAGAGAAGATCTTCTCCTGAAGATCGGTAAGTCCTGGGGGGGGGGGGATCGGAGGCCCCCCAGGTGAAGAGGAGGGACAGCGGGAGCCAGCGCACATACAGGTAAGTGAATGTCATTTTTTTTTTTTTTTTTTTTTTTTTTTTTACAGTTAGCAGCTTCTGCTGCCAAAGGGGGGGGTGGCCTATTCCGGGGGCTCTCCTGGAGCCATCCGACCCCCCACGAGGGATCGGATGGCACCAAATTAAAGAGGAGACCAGACCGGATCCAACAAGGGGTCAGGTGAGTATTTTTTATTTTTTAAACCAGCAGCGGGGAAAGTCAAGCACGTAACACCTACGGGCTTGGCACTTAAGGCCCAGCCAAGCCAGCACGTAGGTGTTACGTGCTTGGCAACAAAAGGGTTAAATATGGAGATAGTTTGAATTAATTTATAAGATTCATCTAATTAAACCTACAAGTAGAGATTAAAAATTAGATACGGTAGTCTGCCTGGGCCGCATGTTTATTCCAGTGTTCCAATGTGTATTCACTGTTTAAAAATGAGGATAGGAGATGGGGTATATAAAAGTGGCATGACAAATATCTAAAGATTTAACATGCATAACTTCAACATGGATAATGATGAATATCTAAAGTGGCAAGATGAATATCTGAAACTTTAACATGCATAATGATGAACCGATGTGTATTTAATTATTTTCCAAGAGGCAATTCAAGTCTATGTTTAAGCCGTTTGGCATGAGACTGTCAAGTTCATAAATCCAAAACATTTCCCTTTGGGCCAAAGTACGTTCCATATTTTTACCCCTCCAATTGGATTGGATCTTTTCAATCACCCAAAAGTCTAAGCCAGATGGGTCTTTATTGTGTTTTTCTTCGAAATGAGACGATAGGCTGTGTGTTTTCAGTCCATTACTAATATTGCGTAAGTGTTCCAATAATCGTACTTTCCCTGACTCTACTACCCTGCGGGATGCTGAGGACCGGCGCATTGACCAGCTGGCGTCCCATGCTTTTGCATGTGCGGGGACGGCGCTGCGCCCGGTCTGTGCCTCTGCCATTACCGCTGTGGCCACTAGAACCCTTATCAGAAATATTCTTGATAGTGCCCCTGATGATTTGCCTTGTGAGGTGTTCAATGCACTCTCCAGTTGTGATGTTTTTGTAAATTTTGTCCTCTCAGCATTGGATGACACCATTAGAATGTGTGCCAGGACATCTGCCCTTGTGGTGGCTATACGCCGCTCGGTTTGGCTACGCCAGTGGGCTGCTGACAACGCTGCCAAGAAGGCCCTCACGGACTACGCCTGTTTGGGGACCGCCTGGACCTTTTTGCTAAGGGAGGCAGGTTACCCCAGCGCAGGCGGCAATCTCGGCCCTTTCGGGGTCAGGGTTCCTTCTCCTCCCCTTACCGTGGTGCTAGACAAGGGGAGGGGGGTTTCCTTTCCTGGGGCCCGGGGAGATTTCTGGGGTAGGGGCAGAGGACGTGGACGTCCTGGCTCCTTCTGGGGTCCCAAGGCAAAATCCTCTCCCAAGGCGCCTCAGGCATGATGGGGCGCCCTCACCCATCCGGGTGGGGGGACGGCTTCACCACTTCGCTCACATCTGGAGGCTTCATGTCTCAGACCGGTGGATTCAGGAGGTAGTGTCCTCCGGTTACAAGATAGAGTTGGCAGCCTGGCCGCCCCCAAGATTCATCTGATCCCGGATTCCTCAGGACCCTGTGTTAGCTCAGGAACTAATGCAGGCAGTGCAAGGCCTCCTGGAGCTGGGGGTCATCTGCAAGGTCCCTTTAAAAGAAAAAGGCAAGGGCTTCTATTCCAACCTCTTCACAGTGCCCAAAAAAGATGGGTCAGTCAGGCCCATCCTGGACTTGAAGATCCTCAACAAATTTGTCCGGAGCAGGCGCTTTTGCATGGAAACTCTGCGCTCTGCCATCAGTTCCCTGCGCCAAGGGGACTTCATGACTTCTGTGGACATTAAGAATGCTTATCTTCATATTCCTGTATTTCCAGGTCATCAAAGGTTCCTCAGGTTCGCTCTGGAGGATCAACACTACCAGTTTGTGGCGTCGCCCTTTGGTCTCACCTCAGCTCCCAGGGTGTTCACCAAGGTGCTGACTGGCGTGATGTCTCTTCTCAGGTATCAGGGCGTCCGCGTGCTTCCCTATCTGGACGACATTCTCATCACCTCCCAATCTCTACATCAGGCAGAATTGGATACTCAGCTGGTGGTGTCCACTCTGGAGTCATTTGGATGGGTGATCAACCACCCCAAGTCCTCACTGTCCCCTTCCTTGGTAACTCCATTCCTAGGAATGAATCTGGATACAGTTTAGGCAAGGATTTTCCTTCCTCAGCAGAAGGTGGACAGTCTGATTGCACAGGCTCAGTTCCTGCTATCTTGTCGTCATCCCTCCATCAGGCAGGGGATGCAGCTGGTGGGCCTGATGGTGGCATGCTTCGAGGCGGTCCCTTATGCTCAGTTCCACTTGAGGCCTCTGCAACTTCACCTTTTGTCAGTGTGGGGACAAGGATCCAGCGTCCCTGGACAGGATCTGTGTGCTCTCCCCTCTGGTCAGGAGGTCCCTCTTGTGGTGGATGGACTCAAGGAACCTGTTGGGGGGCAGATCCTTTCTTGCCCCTTCCTAGGAGACGGTCACCATGGATGCCAGTCTTTCACATTGGGGGGGGTTTCTGGAAGTCCCTGCGGTTCCAGGGGAGGTAGGGCCCTCAGGAGGCCCACACACCTATCAATGTCTTGGAACTGCGGGTGATCAGGTTAGTTCTGGCTCACTTGACTACTCACCTTCGGGGCCTGCCTGTTCAGGTGCGCTCGGACAACCAGACGGCAGTTGCCTACATCAATTATCAGGGAGGGACCCGGAGCAAAGGGGCCCTCCAGGAAGTGTCTCTGATCCTGACTTGGGCAGAGTCCAATGTTCTCTGCATATCAGCTGTGTACATCCCGGGAGTGGAAAATCTCCTGGCAGACTCTCTGAGCAGGGAGACCTCTCGCCCGGGAGAATGGTCCCTATGCAGCAGGGTTTTTAATCTCTTTGTCACCGTTGGGGGCCAACCAGATGTGGATCTGTTTTTGCGTCCCGTCACAACCACAAGCTCCCGGCCTTTGTCTTCCTGTCCCAGGGATCCTCTGGCCTTGACCGTGGATGCCCTAGCAATGTCATGGCAGGACTTTCAGTTCCTGTAGGTCTTTCCTCCATTCCCTCTGTTGGGCAGGGTTCTGCGCAAGATTGCTCTGGAAGGGGTACCAGCAATTCTTGTGGCCCCCAGGTGGCCAAGAAGAGTGTGGTTCGCAGACGTGGTGCAGCTGGCAGTGGATTAGTACGTTCTACCCATGGTGCCAGACCTGCTCACTCGGGGCTCCCTACGCCATCCCAATTTACAAACTCTGGCTTTGACGGCTTGGCTGCTGAAACCTCCATCTTGATGGAGAAGGGGCTGTCTACCTCAGTGGTTGATACCATGATAAAGGCTAGGAAGAAGTCGGCTTCTTCTTCCATTTACTACAGGGTTTGGCGTGCCTACATTGACTGGTGTGAGTCTAAGTCTCTTCCCTGTCGTGTGTTCTCTATTCCCAGGATTCTGGAGTTCCTTCAGCATGGGTTGGACATGGGGCTCCAACTAAGTACTCTGAAGGGGCAGGTCTCTGCCCTGGCTGTTTTCTTCCAGAGGTCCTTTTCTCAGCACCCTCTGATCAGGACTTTTTTCCAGGGGGTCACTCATGTGCGTCCCCCACGTAAGCCTATGGTGCCTGTTTGGGATCTGAACTTTGTCCTGTCAGCCTTGCAGGTTGCTCCCTTTGAACCTGTACAGGATGCTCCCCTGGCCATCCTTACTTTCAAGGTTGTCTTTCTGGTGGCTATCACTTCTGTTAGGCGTGTATCTGAGTTGGCGGCGCTTTCCATTTAGCCCCCCTACTATGAGAGACACCAGGACAAGGTGGTGTTTCGTTTCAAGCCTGTTTTTCTGCCTAAGGTGGTGTCTGCCTTTCATTTGAATCAGGACATTGTTCTTCCTTCATTGTGCCCTAATCCTAGTAATGCTAAGGAGAGGGTTTTACATTCCTTGGATGTGGTTAGGTGTCTGAAGTACTCTCTGGTGGCTACTGCACCTTTCAGAAAAACTGATGCTCTTTTTGTGGTCCCTTCTGGTCCTAGGAAGGGTTTGGCTCCTGCCAAGTCTACCATCAGCAAATGGATCCGTCAGGCTGTGATTCAGGCCTACTCTGCTAAGGGGAAGAATCCTCCCTTCCTCCTTACTGCTCATTCTACGCATGCTATTTGTGCCTCTTGGGCTTTTCAGCACCAAGCTTCTGAACAAGTTTGTAAGGCTGCTACTTGGTCTTCTGTTCATACCTTTTCAAAGTTTTACAAGGTTGATGTTAGGGCCTCAGCTGATGCTGTTTTTGGCTGCAAGGTTTTGCAGGCGGCAGTGGTTTAAACTGCCTGCTGCTGATTTTTCTTGGGGATCCCACCCTACTTATGGACACTGCTATTGGATGTCCCAACTGTAAGTATTATATTTGGAGCAGGACGTACTGTATACTAAGAATAATACAATTCTGTGATTACTCACCTGTAGAATTGGTATTATGAGTATATAGTACGTCCTGCTCCACCCCACCTTTGGTTTTGCATTATCTTGAATCCCCTGTATGGTGATTATCATTGTTATAGTTACCAGTTTGGGTTGTTTTAATTCTCCCTGCTTCTCCTTAACTGCTTTTCAATGCTGGGGATTTGTGGGAGGTCCCGGGTATTTGAGAGGCCGGGAGGAGCCTATTTTCGATGTCTCTGCAGTCAAGCGCCATCTGGCGGAGTAATACCCGATAGTAAGTATTATATTTGGAGCAGGACGTACTGTATACTCATAATACCAATTCTACAGGTTGAGTAATCACAGAATCGTATTTTATAACCACCTGACAGGAGTAAATAAATGTTTGGGGCCAGGGCTGCTGTCGGGGTTTGGGACCCGGACCCAAGCATTTAAGAATGCATCACAGAAACCTCTGCTGAACTTGCTGAGGGCATTGCCAGACCCTCAAGAGGGAAATTTCCTTCATGTTTGCCAACTCTGCTCCACTCACCCCTTTCCCCCAGCCCCCCCCCCCACACACACATGCGCGCGCACACACACACACACACACACACACACACACACACACCTTTTATTCAACCCCCTTCCAAGCTTCATACATTTGTCCACTTCTTCCCACCAACCTAAAAGCTCTAAATATACTTAGTATACAGTACGTCCTGCTCCAGATATAGTACTTACACTTGGGTTATCCTCCGCCAGATGGCGCTGCACTGCAGAGACATGCAAAACAGGCTCCTCCCGGCCCCTCAAATACCCGGGGACCTCCCACAAATCCATAAAAGACACCCAAAGACAAGGTTACAGGTGGGACCGGCACTATAACATCAAGGAATTTATAGAGAAGGAGCCAGGAGACAGTGAAGGAGAATAGAAAAAACCTCTTTATTGAATATTGCACACACCCTCTAGGCTCAAAAATTTTAATAGCCACCACCCCACACCATTAAGACGTGGAATTCCTTTGGGCCAGTTTTTGCGTATTCGCAGAAACTGTAGCTCGGATGAGGACTACAGAAGGGAGGCCCGAGAATTGACTAAGAGGTTTAGAGCAAGAGGGTACCCTCATAGACTCCTAAGAACATGTGCCAAAAAGGCGTGGGATAGGACACGGGTTGACCTATTGAAAGTTAAGTCCCCCATGGCCCGGCTGAGGGATGATGGGCAGCAGATTCGCCTCATCACTCAGTATGGGGCTCATTGGGAACGCTTTCGGGGGATTTTGGAGGCCCATTGGCATGTGTTGGCACTTGATCCTATATTGGGGAAATTGGCGGGGCCGCGTCCCCTACTTACGGCCCGTAGAGCTAAAAATATGCGGGACATGCTAGTACATAGCGAATACAAATCAAAATCAGATATGGATATTCGCTCAGTAGAGAAACTGAATGGGTTCTTCAAATGTGGCCACTGTAGTACCTGTAGGTATATGCAGAAAACTAGTACCTTTACAGGTGCCAGTGGTTCTCCCCCTCGTCAGATAAAGGGCTTCATTAATTGTGCTACTTCAATGGTCGTGTACATGCTCACCTGCCCGTGCGGCAAAAAGTACGTCGGTAAGACCAAACGTGAACTGAGGGTGCGGGTAGGTGAGCATGTGCGGGATATTAAAAAGCTGAACGAAAAGAGCCCAGTGGCAGAACATTTTAAGCTGTGGCATAAGGGTGATCCCAAGGACCTCCAAGTATGCGGCATTTTTGCCCTCAGGAAAACAGGGAGGAGGGGGCACTGGGAGCAGAGGCTTTTGCAGCAGGAGTCACGATTCATCTATGAATTGGGGACTCTGGCGCCCCATGGATTAAATACGGACCCCGGCCTAAATGCCTTTCTTTAGGTGAGTATATTTGGAGGACTCATTCTAACCCCCTAGTAATCAGGGGGGACAATTTTCTCTATATATCCTTACTTTCAGTGGGGAGAGAGAATACATTATATTGCCGGTTTGGCTCCTCTTTAACCTTATGTTTTTATTCCCCTTCATCTGCCTATTGCATGCGGCTGTCACTTTTCCCTCTTTTATACTGTATTTTCAGTGTGGAAAGATATCACATTATATTATATTATATTGTGTGTTTGGCTCCTCCTTACCCTGTATGTATGTGTCTGTCTGAGTGGGTTATAATGACGCCCCATAGTGTTACTTAACATGCCATAGTATGTCCTGGGTGAAGGCGATCATGTCGCCGATATGTGCCAACTTTAATGCCCTTGCGTGACTGGGCGCGTATGAAAGCCTGATGTGGATGGTTCTAAAGCTGTGCCTGTAGGTGAGCAGCTGAACAAGATGCGTGGCTGGGCGTGTAGGAACGCCTGATGTGGATGGCCCCATAGCTGCTTCTGAAGGTGAACAGCTGAACAAGTTAAATAAAGTGACGAGATGCGACGCCAGAGGATTACTGATTGGCTGAATACGTTGCACTCGTCAGGAAACAAACAAGGACGTCCACGGGGCGGAGCCTAACTACGCGAGTTTAAGAGGCATTGTGATTGGCTGGGCGTCACCCTGACGAAGCCCCGGTGGGCGGGGCGAAACGCGCGTCGGACGTGGGTGGCCCTTCCTCGCCTCATGTCCCTCCACTACTCGTTATGATGATATGGACTAAGCACAAGGCCGGTTTATGGTGTGAACGCCAGCGCACAGCAGTATGAAGCCTGAAGTTTGAAGTGGCCCCCAGAAGTGAGCATGTGACTACATTAAGTTAAGTACATACGTACGTTCATCGGTCTGCTAGCAACTCTATAGGCTTGAAACGTGACATGAGTTGGCAGTGTGCGGTCTGTCCGCACTGTGGAAGCTGCGTTGCTAACTGACTTAATGCTAATGCGGCCACTGACACTTATATGCATTTACTCCGGTGCTGCTGGGCATATGGTGTCGTTCACCGCGGAGTCCACCTTTGCAATACATGCTGGCGAGGTCTATTGCTGGGATCACCTGTTCATGAAATCTGCTGTGAGATGAGAAATGCTGCCTTACTTGCCATACATTGCCTCTGGCCATCTCTGAATTTTGCATTAAGCACTTTATAATAACATTGAGCCGTGGAGGAATGTTGCTATATGGTATCTATATTGACTGCCTATTCATCCAGTTGAGATCTCTTCGTTTGGTGCCCAACTAGGTTATGGACTTCCCCGCTTTAGGCTGGTGTGCGTGTCCAGTGCATGACTTGTGTGTGGGTAGTGGCTGTGAATCTGAGGCGGTGGTGCATGTGCGGTGTGGGGGGCCCCCATTTTTTAAGCACAACGTTGTGTGATTTTATCCATTTTTGGTGTAGTACTTTTTGAGCCTAGAGGGTGTGTGCAATATTCAATAAAGAGGTTTTTTCTATTCTCCTTCACTGTCTCCTGGCTCCTTCTCTATAAATTCCTTGATGTTATAGTGCCGGTCCCACCTGTAACCTTGTCTTTGGGTGTCTTTTATGGGTGTCATTGTTGGTTAGTGGGACGCCATACAGGTGTATGGCAGCGCACATACGAGTATTAGGAGGAATCTCCCTGCGTTTTTAATCATTGTCTAGACCTCCCACAAATCCCCAGATTTCTCTGCAGTGCACACTGCGAAGACATGAAGTATCACTCTGTGGCAGGTGAGCGGGGCTATTAAAGCCTGCGGCCCTGTTGGACTATTCCCACCCGTCCTCGTTGTGTTGTGCCTCCCAGCCTGGGCTGCGCTGGTCGGGTGAAGGTAGGCAGCACCACGCGTGCTTATGGAGCGCTGCTCCTCCGCAGTCCCCCACCAAACGGTAGGCGGTGTAGGCTGATGGTGAGCCTCTACGGGATGCCCCTCCTGCATTACTGCCCCTTGCCCCGTGTAGCGGTGGACCCTGTACCAAGGGCCGCCATCCTCCCTCATTCCCCCTGTAGTCGGGGGGGGGGGGGGTGTGCCTGTGTGGTCTGTATTGGATCCTTGCACGTATATGGCCTTTGTCTGTCTTTGGACTCTCATAGATATGGTGTCAGCCGCCGCGCCCTTTTTATGTATTTACTTGTATGACTGCCGCCTCAGACACTTACCTCAGACACCTCTGTGTCCTCATTGGCTGATGTTGGACTTCGCGCTCTTTGGGAGGGCGGGGTCTGGTTTGGCGCGCTCCGCGTCATGGTACGCTCTGGTCCGCCCTTCGAGGTACACGGCGCCATTTTGTCCGCGCACGACGCGTGGTACGCTCCTGCTTACCGTGGTACTGTAAGTGCCCGCTCGGGTGGCTTATTCTCATTATAGTTTTTCGGTTATGACACCATTTTCTTCTCTTTGTGTCTTTCAGACTGGTGAACACCATTGGCTTCTCCCGGCCCGGTGTAATTTATAGCGGGCCTTGTAAAATTCTCCCACTTCCCTAGCGGCTCTTTGGGGCATCCAGGGTTGCTTATAGTGTAAATCCCTACTGGCATATTGTGCCTAAATAATCACCATATGGAGGCATCTCAGAATTATGTGACCGGGGTCCCTCTGGGACAAGACCGGCTGTGTATAGCGTGTGGACAACCTCATGCTGATGCTGACAGGGCACGGGTCTGCGGACCCTTTGCCGAGCAAGCACTGGCTCTGCAATCAGGCCTGCCAGTGGCTGCACCTCACTTCATTTCACCTATTTACCCATGCTTAAATCTCATCCTACTGAGTCGCATACAAAGGAGGATTTGCAGCCTGTTACATGTTCCAGACTGCCTACGGCTGAACAGGTTATTGCAAGGTTGTCAGAGCGCAAGGGCCCTGGTAAGAAGCGGCACTTGACGTCTCCGGTTTCTGTTTTTCCTATGGGAACTGAGGAGTTTTCTACTCCGTGTGACTATTCCCCTTCTGATGGAGAGCTATTCTCTGACTCAGGCTCATCTGATGAGAGGCCGAGGAGTCATGACGATTCTGGACCTGAATACTGGGCCCAGTATGACGCTGATGATTTGTTGATTAAGGTCTTTAAGGCTCTGTCTATCTCTCTCCCTGGTGAGGCTTCCAAGCCGAGAGGGGAGCGTTTCCATACAGCAACAGCACGTTTGGAATTCTTAGAGCAGGCTCACTTCCATGCTCTTGTTCTCAAGGAATGGGAATGCCCCAGTAAACTTCCAGGGGTCCCAGGGGACTGGGATAGGAACTACCCTTTTCCCCCTGAGGTGGTTAATTGCTGGTCATTTCCCCCCCTCCCCCCGTGGTGGATGCCCCGATCATAGGGGTTCCTAACCCCCCCTTTATTACAGCCCCTGCTCATAATACCCTTCGGGATGCTGAGGACCGGCGAATTGAGCTGCTGGCCTCCCACGCCTTCTCTTGTGCAGGGACAGCGCTGCGCCCGGTCTGTGCTGCGTCTATTACTGCAGTGGCCGCTAGAACCCTCATCAGAAAGATGCTTGATCATCACCCTGATAATCTCCACTGGGAGGTGTTTAATGCACTCTCCAGCTGTGATCTGTTTTTAAAATGTATCCTATTAGCGTTGGACGACACCATTAGAATGTGTGCAAGAACTTCTGCCCTTGCGGTGGCTATACGTCGCTTGGTTTGGCTACGACAGTGGGGTGCTGACGATGCTACTAAAAAGACTCTTGCTGGGCTTCCATTTAGAGGGCTACGCTTGTTTGGGGCCCGTCTAGACCTGTTTGGTAAAAAGGGTAAGTCACCCCAACGCAGGCGGCCGTCTTGGCCCCCTCGGGCAGGGGCACCTCTACTCCCCCCGACCATAGTGTTAAACAAGAACTAGGGGTGTCCTTCGTGGGGGCTCGCGCAGACTCCGGCCCCGGGAGCAGCAGACAATGCTCTGGCCCCTCCGGCAGGGCTAAGCCTACATCTTCCACCAAACCCCCTCAAGCGTGATGGGGCGCCCTCGCCCGTCTGGGTGAGGGGATGGCTGCGGTACTTTGCTCTTGTCAGGAGGTTTTACGCCTCATACTGGTGGATTCAGGAGGTAGTGTCCTCCGGATACAAGATAAGTTTGCTGCGCGGCCTTCCCCAAGATTATCAGGTCCCGGGTACTCCTGGTCCCTGCCGCTGTTCAGATGCTGACACAGGCCATGCAAGGCCTGCGAGGTCTGAGGGTCACTTGCAGAATGCCCTTAACTGGCAGAGGCAGGGGCCGCTATACCAATCTTTCCACAGTCCCCCAAAAGGATGGGTCAGTCTGGCCCATTCTAGATTCACAGGTCTCGGCAATTCTCCTCCAATTACAGGCAGTCTTCTGCATGGAAACTCTGATATGGGCCATCTGCGCCTTGCGCCCAAGGGGCTTCTTCTCGTCCGTGGAGCTTATTGATTGGTGTGAGTCTAGGTCTCTTCCCTGTCGGGCGTTCTCTGTTCCCAGGGTTTGTTTCAGCATGAGTTGGAGTTGGTTCTCCTATGGTCCCTGTTGGGATTTGAATCTGAATTGATTCTGTCTGCCTTGCAGGGTTTTTTCCCTTTGGTCCTATTCAGGATGCTGTCTGGCGGTTCTTATCCTCTTGGTTGTTCGTCTGGTGACTGTTACTTTGTGCGTTGGGGGCGGCAATGTCTACCTAGCCCCATTCTTTGAGTTACACCAGAATTGTGTGGTGTTCCGCCTGAAGCCGGACTCTTTGCCTCAGGTGGTGTCTTATGTTCTTGATTCAAGATATTGTTGTTCCTGCTGTGCCTTATTCCTAGCAACGCTGAGGAAAGGGTTCTGCATTCCTTGAAAAGGTGTTGGAAGTTTTTTTCCTGGTAGTCACTGTGTTCTTTAGGAGAACTTATTTGCTCCTTTAGGCCTATGGTCACTACATCCTGAATGTGCCCGATCTCGTCTGCTCTCGGGGAGTTGGGCGGCCTTTACCATGGTTATTACTTGAATGGGATGTTCCTTCTGGTCCTAGGAAAGGGTTTTTTGGCTTCTGCCAAGTCTACTGTTAGCGATTGGGTTCGTCAGGCTGTTCTCAGGCCTATTCCAACAAGGGGAAGAATCTTCCTTTCGCTTTGAGTTTGCTGCGCGGCCTTCCCCAAGATTATCAGGTCCCGGGTACTCCTGGTCCCTGCCGCTGTTCAGATGCTGACACAGGCCATGCAAGGCCTGCGAGGTCTGAGGGTCACTTGCAGATTGCCCTTAACTGGCAGAGGCAGGGGCCGCTATACCAACCTTTCCACAGTCCCCCAAAAGGATGGGTCAGTCTGGCCCATTCTAGATTCACAGGTCTCGGCAATTCTCCAATTACAGGCAGTCTTCTGCATGGAAACTCTGATATGGGCCATCTGCGCCTTGCGCCCAAGGGGCTTCTTGTCGTCCGTGGAGCTCAAAGATGCTTATGTTCACATCCCTGTGTCTTCTGGACACCCAGGCTCTTCAGGTTCGTGTTGGAAGTCCAACACTGCTAATTGGGGGTCTTGTTATCTGGCCTCGCTTCAGCTCCCAGAGTGCACACCACGGTGCTGACGAGGGGGATATCTCTGATGAGACCAAGGGACGTCCGCGCGAGATCTACCTGGACGTCCTTCTCACTTCCCAGTCTCTGCGTCAGGCTAAGTTGTATACTCGGCTGATGATGCCCATTGGGAGTCATTTGGACGGGTGTTCATTCACCCCAAGTCCTCATTGTCCCCTTATCGGTATTCCATTTCTAGGAATGAATCTGGATTCTGTTCAGGCGAGAATCTTCCTTCCTCAATAATAAAGAGGACAATCTGGTTGCATAGGCTTGGTCCCTCATTGCTGTCCCCGTCCCTTCACCAGGCAGGGATGCTGCTGGTGGGCCCGTTGGTGGCTTGCTCAGAAGAGGTCCCTTATGCTCAGTTCCCCTTGGGCCCTTCTGCAATTTCTCTTGTTAGTACAAGACAGGGATCCAGCATCCCTGGAGCAGAGTCTATGTGCCCTCCCCCTCTGGTATGGAGGTCCCTCTTGCAGTGGATGAACTCAAGGAACCTGTCTGGGGGCGTTTTCCTTCCTTGCACCTTCCTGGAGAGGGTCACCATGGATGCCAAGCTATCAGGTTGAAGGGGGGGGTTCTCTTCTGAAACTCCCTGTGTATCTGGGGGAGGTGGGGCCCTTAGAAGGTCCATACACCTATCGTTTGAAACGGTGAGCGTTCAGGTTGATTCTATCCTGGTTTTGACTATTCTTCTTCAGGGCCTGCCTGTTCGGGGGCGCTCGGTCTGTATGACGACAGTAGCCTACATTAATCCTCTGGAAGGGACCTGGAGCAGGAGGGTCCTCCAGGAAGTGTCTATGATACTAATCTGGGTGGAGAACAATGTTCCCTGCATATCGGTGGTATTCGCTCCGGTGGGGGTCTCTCTACGACAGGATGTGCTAATCCCTGTATCGCTATGGGGTCCAACCAGTTGTGGATCTGTTTGTGTCCCGTCACTTTAACAAGTTCTCGGCCCTTGTTTCCCTGTCCCAGGATCCTCTGGCAGTTGTCAGGATGCCTTAGTTGGATGCAGTAGTTCTGTACGTTCTGCCAGGAGTGCCAGCCCTGCTCACTCAGGGCCCCTTTACGTCACCCCAATCTACAGACTCTGGCCTAGACGGCCTGACTGCTGAAACATCCGTCTTGCTGGAGACAGGCTTATCTGTCTCTGGGTTTGAGACTATGGGAAGAATAGGTGCAAGCTTCTTCTTCTTCCATCTGTTATAGGGTATGGTTTACCCTTATTGATTGGTGTGAGTCTAGGTCTCTTCCCTGTCGGGCGTTCTCGGTTCCCAGGGTCCTAGAGTTGTTTCAGCATGAGTTGGAGTTGGTTCTCCAACTCAGTACTCTGATGGGTCAGGTTCTGTCCTGTCCACCTTGCTTTAGCAGTCTTTTGTTCAGCCTTCCTGGTTTAGACTTCTTTCAGGGGGTACTCATGTGCGTCCCCCATGTAATCCTATGGTTCCTGTTAGGATTTGAATCTGAATAGATTTTGTCTGCCTTGCAGGGTTTTTTCCCTTTGGTCCTATTCAGGATGCTGTTTGGCGGTTCTTATCCTCTTGGTTGTTCGTCTGGTGACTGTTACTTCGTGCGTTGGGGGCGGCTCTGTCTACCTAGCCCCATTCTTTGAGTTACACCAGAATTGTGTGGTGTTCCGCCTGAAGCCGGACTCTCTGCCTCAGGTGGCGTCTTATGTTCTTGATTCAAGATATTGTTCTTCCTGCTGTGCCTTATTCCTAGCAACGCTGAGGAAAGGGTTCTGCATTCCTTGAAAAGGTGTTGGAAGTTTTTTTCCTGGTAGTCACTGTGTTCTTTAGGAGAACTTATTTGCTCCTTTGGGCCTATGGTCACTACATCCTGAATGTGCCCGATCTCGTCTGCTCTCGGGGAGTTGGGCGGCCTTTACCATGGTTATTACTTGAATGGGATGTTCCTTCTGGTTCTAGGAAAGGGTTTTTTGGCTTCTGCCAAGTCTACTGTTAGCGATTGGGTTCGTCAGGCTGTTCTCAGGCCTATTCCAACAAGGGGAAGAATCTTCCTTTCGCTTTGACTCTTATTTTACTTGTGCTTTGGTGCCTATTGGGCTTTCAGCACCAGGCTTCTGTTGAACTGGTTTGCTAGGCCGCTGTTTGGTATTCTGATTCATACCTTTTTCAAAGTTTTACAAGGTTGATGTTTGGGCCTCAGCTCATGCTGTCTTGGCCGCATGGTTATGCAGGTGACAGTGATTTTTTTGAGCCTTTTTTGTTGGGGGTCCCACCCTACTTTATGGACACTGCTTTTGGATGTCCCAAGTGTAAGTATTATATCTGGAGCAGGACATACTGTATTCTAAGAATAATACAATTCTGTGAAATACTCACCTGTAGAATTGATATTATTTGTATACAGTACGTCCTGCTCCACCCAACCCTGGTTTTGCAATATTCTGGATCCTCTGTATGGTGATTGTTATCATTGTTATAAGTTACCGTACCAGTTTTTGGCCGGTTTAATTCTCCCGGCTTCTTTTTCACTGCTTTTCAATGCTGAGGATTAGCGGAAAGTCCCCGGATATTTGAGGGGCCGGGAGGAGCCTGTTTTGCATGTCTCTGCATAGACATAACCCAAGTGTAAGTACTATATCTGGAGCAGGACGTACTGTATACAAATAATATCAATTCTACAGGTGAGTATTTCACAGAATTGTATTTTTAAGTTACTTGACCTCTCCTTCCAGAGCTTTATCTGAGCGAGGACCTGGAGACTGCCACACACAATTTGAATCTGTTCTACTAATGGGAGGAGTGCAGCAATGCATCCATCCATTAGAAGGACTCAGAGATTTGGCTTGTTTAGGGCATAGAAATGTTTTTGTTTGGGGTGCACAGTATTCCCCCTCTTTTCAATAAAGCATGTTAGGCATCCATATTAAAACAATTATAGGAATGGAACTTGCATAAAACATCAAGGGTACTTTTGTGGTTTGTTTTAATGTATATAGAGTAAAGGGTTTTCTGCTAACTTCCGGACTAATTTCCTTTTTTTTTTTTCTTTTTTTTTTGCAGGAGACTCGACTAGGAAAATTGATCAATGATGTTAGGAAAAAGACCAATAATGAAGAGCTCGCCAAGCGTGCAAAGAAATTGCTGCGGAGCTGGCAAAAACTTATAGAGCCAGTACAACAAAATGAACAGGCTACCAGGGGCCCTCCCAACCCACCGGGTTCAGCCAATGGTGGCAGTGCCCACAACTGTAAGGGAGAGCCCAATCAAAATGCACTGTTAATTGGAAAGCCTGTTCAGGATCTAAAAAGCAGAAATGACATCCAGAAGGCACATTCACCCAAGGCTGATAAGGTTCCTAGTCGAAAACGAAAAGGGGATCTTAGAGATGGTACCCAAGTGATTGCTTGCAAAGTGGCTAAACCTAACCAGGACCTTTTCCAAAATTCTTCACCTCTTCCCACGAACGGGATTGGTGGTAGCCCCCCAGAAAGCTTACTTGATGGCAATTCACAAACTAGCCGACTGGAACCTGCTGAAAATGATAAACCTAGCAAAATCCCAGTGAATGCTGTCCGGCCTCATACCAACTCCCCTGGACTTGTTAAACACCCAAGCACTTCCTCTTTATTGAAAGTGGCTGTTCTACAGCAACAGAGTGGAGGGTTAGAAGATTCCCATTCTCATCAGCCGCGGAGTCCACGTTGTTCCACTTTCAGCCCTCGGGGCACTAGAGCAGAGCTAGTGGCACGGCAGCACACCACATATGCACCAAAGGCTTCTGCGCCCAGCCCTTCCCAAAGGCTTCCTAGTGTCGACCCTGCACATACACCTGCTTACCAATCCCCTGTGCACTCTTCTGTACCACCTGCCATAGCAAAAAGACTAGAGTCTCCTAGGAAAGAGATTGTGGCCTCTTCACCTCACAGGTTGCTGGAGCAGCAAATTCCAGACTCCAACCTCCAGCAGTCCCCCAGAATCCAACAGCACACCCCTCATGGCATTCGCAGTGGATTACCTATTACAGATCCTCAAACGCCCTGCAGTAGCTATTCACCAGAGCCCTCAAAAATGGACAGCGATGACACGGCTTCAGGTTCCGACAGCCGAAAGAAAAAGAAATCACGCCGGGGAGACCAGGAGGCATATGCGTCTGATGGGACTAGTAAGCAATCTAAAGGCAAAAGGGAGCGACGATTAATATTTGATGTCATGACGGGGCAATTAAAATCTTTAACAAACAAAGACCCTTCCCATGCTGAAAGTTCAGCCCCTTCAGAACAGCACAGAACTGAGACAGACAAACAGGACCCGAAAACTGGTTTGCCAAACCCCTTTGAACAGACAAACTGGAAGGAATTGTCTCGAAATGAAATAATTCAGTCCTATCTCAATCGTCAGAGCAGCTTGTTGTCTTCCTCGGGTGTCCAGGCACAGAGTGCACATTATTACATGTCTGAATATTTAAAACAGGAGGAATGCACTAAGCGGGAAGCTAGAAAGACCCATGTTTTAGTGCCACATGCCCTACCAAGTGAGTTGCCTGGAAAAAACAGGGAAGTAACTAGCATTGACTTAGACAGACTACATACCCTGCATTGGCCTGGTGTCAATGGCTGTAGTGATACACAGGGCAACTGGTATGATTGGACGCAGTGCATCTCCTTGGACCCTCATGGTGATGATGGTAGATTAAACATTTTGCCTTATGTCTGCCTAGACTGAGCACCAGTCCTTAATCTGCTTTCTCATATCTGTGGTTTTTCACCGCAAACCATGGGTTGCTCAGTGACCACGGCTCAAGACAGAAGATTTCAATGAGCAAGATAAGTGTTCCCTGTTTTTTAGGGATGTAAAAGGTGAGGCTGTAGTAAGCCTGGAAGAGAAGCTTTGTGTCCACTACATCCTGGGAATTCTCTTCCCCTGCCGGAGCTCCCCCTGTGTCTGCCACACCTGTTCTCTTGTGCAAATGCTGCTACCAGATAACTTGACAAAGGATAACAGAAGGGGGGGTCAAGTCATGCAATGGAGCGGTGTGGAAGGGGGTTTATGTTGGAGTTTTAAAACTCCCTATAGCAAGTGAGCTATAATAAAATATATGAAAAAAAAATTGAAGTGTTACGTTTAAACTTACCCTGAAATTGCAAAAGGTGGTTTTTCCGGTACCTGAAAAAGGGCTGGAATAAAATTATATATATATATATGACAGGTACCTAAAACTTATGTGAAAGAGGATTTAAATAAGTTGAGAGTAAGTTACCTTAACAGAGTATGCATTATTTATTTGAATTGTTTTTCTTTTCATTTTTTTCCATTTAATTTTTTTTTTTTTTTTGGTAACGCCTCTAAGGAAGAGGTAGAAAATAGAAGTGTTCAGTTCCCAGCATCACAGATGGTCCCTTTTTATGTGGCTTAGGGGAGAATATAAAAAATCATTCCCTCCTTGCTCCTGCCCCAGTATACCCAATGTTATACCGTACATGTTTACCATCAAAAAGTTACAATCTCAAAGACGCTGCTAGTTTATATCTATGAGCCCAGTATGAAAAGTCTTTCCACTGTTTGAATGTTTCTCTCGCAACATCCACTCTTCATAATCCTATTTCAGTGTTTTCAGCATCTGTGTGTTAAAAGCGAGTTGTGTTCATCTGACCCCGGCCCCACAATCGCCCGACATTTTTCAAATCATGGTTTCCTCCAAATTTGTAAGGGTAATAGATGGTGCTACTGGCTTCTTCAGTGATTGAGGCTAAACACAGAAAGGGCTGGTCTGTGTGCTGGGGAAAATGAGAAAACCTTAAACTACTTGCTATCATTCCTTTTAGATGTAATCTGCCTTATTGGATCTCCATCAAACGCGATTTTTTTTTTTTTTTTGCAAAAAAGAAATACATTAAAAGCAAAGCCTTAGTTGAATGTACAGTACAGACTTCTGTATTTCTAATATGCAGAAGAGAGCAACTTTGCTAACTTTGGTCCCATCAGTGGACAAATTGTGATATAAATGTGGAAACCATAATAAAAAAAAATACAAAGTGTGTACAGTTTGTTTTTTCAGACGGATATCAGTTTTCAGGTTTGTATGAGTGCTATTCATGTTTTAACCTAATCAGACATTTACACCCAAAACACTGTAGCATTAACAAAAACCATAATCAAATAAATCAAAATTACAGAGTGCTGGTGCCGTAGATTGCTCACCCATAACCATGTGAGAGAAGCTTCACTAAAATTGGAATTGTGATGGATCTTGAATACGGATGAGGTTGGGTTGTTTGACTTGAAAGATTGCTTTCCTAAGAGAACACAATTGTTAGGATGTCTGCAGAGCCAAAAACCTTGTAATACAAACTTAAGACTCTACCCCATTTTATATTCTAAGTATGTCACACACCCTGCTTCAGAATAGTCATTACACATGGGTATAGTCACCTGTAGAGGGCGATCTTGCAGAGAAGATAAAGGAAAAAGTGAGCCCCTCCCAGCCCATAAATACCTGGGACCTCCCACTCATCTCCCAGTCTTCTTCTCTGCAGATCGGCAACAGTCAGAAGATGGATGTCTCCTGCTGGCAGGTAGCTGGGGTAACCCCCGGCCTCTTATCTCTCTCTATTTCTGCCCGGTACCCCTCTTAACTGTTATACTTTGCCTCCCAGCTTTGGCTGCTGGTCCGGGCAACGGTAGATGGCACCCTAGGTGCCCAGGAGCAAATGCTCTGCCGTGAGACCCCATAACAAGGGGTTAAGCGGCTCGCCGGTTTAGGTGATCCTGGCGCGGGATGCACTGTCTCTTAGCTATCCACTCCCTGAGTGGTTTTTCTCCCCTCTCCTGGAATCCTTCCCATTAGAGGGGGGGGGGGGGCTTTTTTTCCATATATATTATTGTATTCATTGTGTTTCAACTGTCATTGTTAGACACTTTCAGTGTGAATGTCCCCCTTTTCTGTGAGGTTTGTGTGTGTTCTACTGTGATTTTGCCCGCGCCGGCCCGTGCTGTAATGGCGGCGGAGGAGCTTCTCCTGCTCGGTCGGGGGGGCGGGGCCGGGCGCTCGGCGCGTTCGCCCGCGGCTTTTGCCGCCGCTGCGGAGCCTGGCCACTGGCTGAGAGACGCGTTTTTGTGTGAGGGGAGGGGCTGGGCGTGACACACGAACGCGCTGGCCCGCCCTCCTTCTCTCTCTCTCTCTGCTTCCTCTTGCGGACGGAGTTGCTCACCGCTGCCAGCTTCCCTCGTGACGGCGTTGCGTTGAGTGGCCCGTGGGGCCCCCTTTTGTTTGTCCTGCCACTCTTTACTCCTTGCTAGCCGGCTGCACGGCCCAGCGGTTGGAGCATAAGTTTATGGAGCTTTATTCCCCGGCAGTGCAGGTTCATATCCTACTCTGTCATTATATATATTTTAGTTTGGCTTTAGGTTTTTTATATTTCTGTATACATGTATATTTTTGTTATCCTTATGCTTGTGGCTGTATGTGTTCTGAATGGCTTTATTCTTGTATCCTTCAGGTGGACCTATATTGCTTAACTTAGGGGTTATTCCCGGTTCTTAGGTCCCTGGGTTATTGGGTCTTTAATCAAATCCTCCCACTAGAGACATTAAAGGGGCATCCCGGGTTGCCTATTGGCGTAATTCCCTCGGTCATTGTGAAGGCTTATGGAGGCTTCCAGGCTGCAGGGCTCGGGATGTCTTTGGGGCAATCCCGACAGCTTATGGGGTGTGGGGCATCCCTTGCGGGGGATGATGTTTCTGTGTTTACCATGTGCGCAGCTGGCTATAACACGGTAGTACGGGTCCCAGGCATCTGGGTCAGCGCCGCTGCCTACTCACCTACCCCTCCCCGCCTGATCCGTACCCCAAGTGATATTGTCACAGGTGGGGTGTCGCAATCTGATGTGTGTGCCGGATTGGCCAACCTTGAAAAATTGCTTTCTAGCGCTGTGGCCTGGAAGTTCCAGCTAACAGAAAGCTCTTGCTCCCTACCGCGCTGGCCTTTGACCTTGAGTTTGACTCACAGGAATTGGTCTGATATTCTAAGCAGACAGCACGTTCTGCTCCAGACATACGGGTATACCTCCGCCTTCAGCGCCGTGCACTGCAGAATCATGAAGAAAACAAGCTCCTCCCGGCCCTACATATACCGAGGGACCTCCCACAAATCCCCAGATTCCTCTGCAGTGCTGGAACTGCGAAGACATGAAGTATCACGCTCTCGCAGGCGAGCAGGGCTTGACAGCCCGAGGCCCTGTGGGACTATTTCCACCCGTCCTCTTTGTGAGTAACATGCCTCCCAGCCTGGGCTGCGTTGGTCGGGTGAAGGTAGGCAGCACCTAGTGTGCTTACGGAGCCATGCTCCACCGCAATCCCCCTCCATGGGGTAGGTGGTTTAGGCTAATGGTGAGCCTCATAGTGGATGCCCCTCCCGCACCTTGCCCCACGCCCCATTTAGCGGTGAACCCCGAGTGCTGGGTCACCTTCGTCCTTAGTTCCCCCCGTTAGTGGGGGGAAAAATGGGGGGGGTTGTGTACGTTGGCCTAATCTTGCCTTAGCCCTATAGGTCCCGGGGGTCAGAGCCGCGCTTCAAACTTTGTTTTTACGTTTGGCCGTTGCACCTTTTAAAGTATGTGACTCGGCGCGTAAGGCGGCTCCGTCTCGTGACGCCATGGCGTAATTTCTGTTCTTTTCCTGCCTTGTTCTGCGGAGCTTCGCGCTCTCCGGGGTGGGTGTGGTCTAGTTTGGCGCGTTCCGCGTCACCTATAGCTCTGGCCCGCCCTTCGAGGTTCGCTGGCACCATTTTGTCGGTCTCCCGTGCGCGCGTGGTCACGATCCTCCTTCTCCCTTGGTTGATGTAAGTTCTCTCACTGGTGTCCTTTTAATTTTCTTTTTGTGTTGCGCATGGCTCTGACACCCTCTTTTCCCCTTATGTCTTTCAGACGCCAAGCTTCCAGTGGCTTCTCCCGGCCTGATATATATATATCTCACGGGGTCATATTAGACATTCCCAGCTGGTTTTGGGGCATCCAGGGTTGCTTACAGCATAAATCCCTTCCGGCATATTACCTAGATTAATCACCATATGGAGGCATCTCAGAATTTGGTGTCCGGGTTCCCGCGGGGACAAGACTGGCTGTGTACCATGTGTAGACAACCCCACGCTGACGCTGACAGAGCACTGGTCTGCGGACCGTGTGCTGAACAAGCGCTGGCCCTGCAATCAGGCTTGCCTGTACCTGCACCTCGCTTCAATACACCTGTGTCCCCGGACTTGAATCTCACTCCGGATGAGTCGCACTCGAGCGGGGATGACCAGCAAGTGGTGCCGCGCAAGCTTCCCACCGCGGAGCATATTATGTCAGGCTTGGCAGAGAGCTTGGGCGCTGGGAAGAAGCGATCCCTGACGCAACCTAGCTATAGGTCTTCCACTGGAACCAAAGAACCTGCTACTATGCAGGATCTGGATCAGTCCGAGGACGGTGATCTGTTCTCAGGGTCCAGTTCTTCGGATGAGTTGTCTTGGAACCGCGACGGTTCTGGCCCGGAGTCCTGGGGCCTGTGTGAAACTGATGAGTTACTCATTAAGATTTTTGAAGTGCTGTCTATCTCTTCCCCGGGAGAGTCCCCCAAACCCAAGAGGGAGAGTTTCCACACGGCGACGCCGCGCCTGGAATTCTTGGACCAGGATCATTTCCAGTATCTTATATCTAAGGAATGGGAATCCCCTTGTAAACTCACAGGGGTCCCGGGGGTTTGGGACTGGAAGTACCCCTTTCCCCAAGATTTGGTTGAACGATGGTCAGTTCCTCCAGAGGTGGATGCTCCAATTATTGGGGTTGTTGACCCTCCCTTCATAGCGGCTTCCCTCTCTCGCACCCTTCGGGATCCCGAGGACCGGCGCATGGACAGATTGGCCTCCCATGCCTTCTCTAGTGTAGGGACGGCTCTGCGCCCGGTCTGTGCTGCGGCCGTTACCTCGGTGGCTGCCAGGACGCTGTTCAGGAAGATAATTGACCAACAGCCGGAGGATCTCCCTTGTGAGGTCTTCAACGCACTGTCAGATTGTGACGTTTTTGTGAGATTTATCCTCTCTGCTATGGATGACACCATTAAAATGTGTGCTAGAACCTCGGCCCTTGTGGTGGCCATTCGTCGCCTGCTTTGGCTGACAATGACACTAAAAAGGTTCTTACTGCTATTCCCTTTCGAGGATGTCTCTTATTCGGGGCCAGGTTGACCTTTTTGGCAAAAAGGGTAAGGCGCCCTCGCGCAGACGCTCAGCCAGGCAGCCCAGGGGCAGGGACCCCTCGCCCCCTTCTTATGTTTCTGTTAAAAGAGAACCAGAAGTGTGCTTCCAACTTTTTGGAGTGGAAGCTCGTTCTAGGGGAGGCAGGCATCGCCCTGGGACCTCTGGCAGGTCAAAACCAAAGTCTGCCAAAACCTCACAAGCATGAAGGGACGCCCGAGGGAACTGCCACAGAACTTGGCTCTCATGGCAGGATGCCATGCTTCGTTCGGGCGATGGCAGGTGATGGCCTTCCTGGACGTGGTTTTTGAAAGAATGGAGTGTTCTGGGCAGTTCCCTTCAAAATTAGCCAGGGGTATTCTAGTCCCCGTGGTATCCTTTAGTGATTGGACACAGGCGAGTATGGGAGCGCCTTCATGCTCTTTCACCGGTGCTGTCCGCACTAGTTTCTACTTTGACTTGGGGCTCTCCTGGAGTCTTTTGGATTGGTGCTTAGGCACATCTATTACTTGGTGTAATCTGATTCATACTCTCCCTACGGGGTGGCATTTAGATGGGTCCAGGTTCAACCTTCCCTTCTGATTTGGGTGCCTTGGTAGTGAAGGGGCCTTGCCCTTTGTGTAATCTCATTACATTCACCTTGCGGCTGATGGGCCTATTGCTGGCGGCCGAGGCTGTTCCTTTTCCCAGATGCCCCTGGGGCCTGCGGCTCCTTGGGTTACTTGTCCTGGATGGGGTTCCAACACCTCTGGATATAGATCAGTACGTTCCCCCTGTTTTTATGGGGGTTCCCTTCTGGTTGGTCTACTCATGGAAGTTGGGGATGGACATCACTTCCTTCTTGCTATCCCTGTAGATGGTCGCCATGGGAACCGGGTCTGGCAGGGTCGCTAAAGGGGTTCTATTCCTTATGAAATTCCCTGAGGTACCTATGGGAGGCCCCTTTAGGGGGGCCCATTTTCATACCATTGGTAGGTCATCACATTGTGCCTTGTTGGGCCCTAGCTTGCTGGTCTGTTTCCCTTAGGCCTTGTCTCTTGGGGACTCTTGGCCTGTCTGGTCAGTGGCCTGTCCCAGCTTTTATCCGAGAAGATCTCGGAACAGGTTGACCCTTCTTGTAGGGTCTGGCTCTGATCCAGTGGAGGTTTTTACACTCCTGTGCTTCATTGGTATTGGCTCGTTGGCTGTCTACTGTGCTGGGAGGGCCTTCCCTAGTGTCTCAATGAGCCTACTGGTTGGGGCCGTGGCCCTGTGACTGTTACAGGGACTCTGTCCTGGTTAAGGTCCTGATTCGTTGCCCTGGGTGATTGTCCCAGGACTCTCTGGCCGTGGTCACGGTGACCTAGTCTGGCCTTTGGTCCGGGTATTCTACCCCTTGTCTGACCCTTCTTACACCCTGCTAGGCGGGGTTCTGCACAGGCTTGCTGTGGCAAGGGTGAACTGTTGCACTGGGGGCCATGAGTGGCCCTATGTGGTTTGGTTCGCATTTTCTGCTGGAGAAAGTTGCACTGTGAGCCCTCTCATATGGGCTGTTATGCCTAGTTAGGCTCCTTACTACGTCATTCTCTTCACAGGGTTTGGACGATAGTTATTCACCCTATCAGAAATGTTCCCTCTGGGTGTCTCTTCTTTTTGGAGGGTTGGGTCTAGATCCCTCCCTTTTTTATTCTTCTCCCTTTCTAACAGCCATGTTGGGAGTTGGCGTCCTAGTTGGTTGGTTGGGACTAGCTCGCTATTCCCTATGGAAGGAGGCCTTACCCATGGGTACTAGAGTTCTTATGGCACGGCTGGAGTTGGTCTCCCAACTCAGTTCCTTGAGAGGTTCCAGGGCTCGCCCTGTTTGTCCTCGGTAGAGACTATTTTCAAGCTTCGGCGTTGAGCTTTCCTCAGGGGTGGCTCAGGTGCATTCCCCAGAGAATTCTAAGCTCCCTTGGGGGGGAGAGGGGGGGTTGCTTATCCTGTTGCCCTGCTAAGGGTTTCCCTGGGTCTTATTCAGGTTCTTGTCTGAACTGTTCCCTGCCTCAGATGACTTCTTCGGGGCGGGTGCCTCAGTCTGGGGCGTGCCATAGGAGATGGCCTTCTTAGCCTCATCCTTTTTATATTTTTTACAGTTCTTTATATCTGTACACCGTCTGGTGAGGATGTGTCCGCCTTGCACCAAGCTTGAGTCCAGGCAGAGGGTTGTTATTCTTATCTATTCCAGAACCTAAGGTCTTTGGACTGGGGTTCTGCTTACTCTGAGCTTAAAAGGGAACTGCCCTCAATAGGCGTTGGGAACCTCTGGACTGCTTCCTGTCCAGGGTTGGGGCTAGGCCCGTTGGGCTTATAGACGTCACCATCCTCCTTGCAGCAGGATCTGGTTACTCCCATGAGTATGGGAGCCTGTTGGATTGGTCTTGCTTGGCTGGTTGCCCTTCTGAGCTCCTGTTTATCATGTTGGCTCTTGAGGAGCCTTGTTAGCTCGTGTTCAGTATTACATTGGTCTCGCCGAGACCAGGGTTAGTATTCCCTGATGGGAAAGTTTCTATGGTTGCCAGGGCTACCCTGTTATAGTTAGTAGCATGGTTAGGCTGTTACTCTGGCCTGTTTGTCAAGGGAGATTCATTCTTCTCTCTTGGTTTGGTTTTCTTCCACCGGTGCTTGGCTTGGGCCTTATGCATTTGGTTGCTGAGCAGGTCGACTAGTTCTCTGCTCGCGTTTCATTAGCCTTGCAAGGCTTCATAAGTTTAGTTAGAGCCTTGCTCTTGTTGCTCCTGGTAGCCAGGTTACAGGCGATAGTGCTGTTTTGGCTGTGCCTTTTTCATGGGGATCCCACCCTACTTATGGGCACTGCTTTTGGATGTCCCACATGTAAGGACTATGTCTGGAGCAGGACATGCTGTCTGCTTAGAATAATACAACTCTGTGAAGTACTCACCTGTAGAGTTGGTATTATATGCAGACAGCACGTCCTGCTCCACCCCACTCTGATTCACTTTGTTCTGGATCCCCTGTGTGGTGATTATTATCTTGGATATTATTGCCAGTCTCTGGGTGGTTGTTTTCCTCCTGGCTTCTTCTCTCACTGCTTTTCAATGCTGGGGATTTGTGGGAGGTCCCTCGGTATTTGTAGGGCCGGGAGGAGCTTGTTTTCTTCATGATTCTGCAGTGCACGGCGCTGAAGGCGGAGGTATACCCACATGTAAGGACTATGTCTGGAGCAGGACGTGCTGTCTACATATAATACCAACTCTACAGGTGAGTACCTCAGAGTTGTATTTTTTCCCCGCTGGAGGAAAGAAAAATTGTTTGCAGAGTCTGATTCTGACAGTCTGCAATTCTTTGGCGCTGGGGCCGAGCAGGGTCCGGGGGGGATTCCTTGGATTCCCTTACGGTCCTGACTCTTCTGTTGGATGTTCCTAATCAAAAGCATTTTTATCCTTAAGGTATGGGAGAAATCTCCTCGGCTTCCGGGCGTTTCCCCGGGTTGGGATAGGACTTATCCTTTTCCGGTGGACGTGGTAAAGCGCTGGTCTTCCCTTCCCGAGGTGGATGCCCCGGGTTTGGGGTTGTCTTACGCCTCCATTCTGCATTATCCTGATTGCTCTACCCTCAAGGAGGGAGAGGACAAACGTATGGACCAGTTGGCTGGTCACAGTGTTGCTGGTGTTGGGTCGGCCTTGCGGCCTGTTGGTGCTTCGGCGCTTCTTGCGGTCACTACCAGGTCAGTAGTCGATGAGGGTAGTGTGGCAGAGCGGTCTAAGGCGCTGGATTAAGGCTCCAGTCTGTTCGGAGGTGTGGGTTCGGATTTCGCCGCTGCCAGTTTACAAGATTAGGGCCCTATTGACTACTTCTAGGCTTGATCCTGTCAGTGATGGGTTCACCGCCCTTAAGCGGTGCGAATTGTTTGTGCCATTGATGCTAGCCGCCCTGGATGAGAGCGTCCTGTGGCGCGGGCGGCTAGTGCATGTTCCTGTACAGGTTACCATGTCACAGGTTCGATTCCCCGATGTTATATTTCGGGTGGTCCCGGTGCTTGGATCTTCCGGAAATGCCTTGTTTGCTTTGACTGTCGCAGGATGGATCATACGTGGTTTTGTGTAGTAGGACATCTGAAAAAGGAGGCTACGTGTTCCTTAACCCTTCCCTTCGTGGGGTCACATCTGGCAGGGGATCGGCCTTCTCCTCCTCCTCCATAGGTGATTCCTGGAACAGGGGCAGGGGACGTGCCTGTCCGGGGCATAACTGGGGCATCAAGCCCGTGGCCATGCCAGATCAGCAAGGAGGGGGCGCGGATGGGGGGAAGGCTGCGTCATTTCTTCCAGGTCAGGGACCAAGTGTTCTCGGACAGCTGGATTCAGGAAGTGGTGTCTTCCGGTTACTGCTGGATTTTGAGTACCGTCCCCCCTCCCTGATTCTTTGTCTCAGGTTCCTTCCGATTCTCTGGCCTCGCAAAGGCTCCGGCCAGCTGTGCAAAGTCTTTTTTGGACACAGTGGTCATTTGTCCGGTGTCTCCCTCAGAGGCGGGCCTTGGTTATTATTCCAATCTGTTCACGGTGTCCAAGAGGGACGGTTCCATTCGTTCCGTCTTGGATCTGAGGCTTCTCGACAAGTTTACCCGTTCCCGGAAGTTCCGCATGGAAACCCTGCGTTCAGCCATCATTTCACGTTGTCAGGGGGACTTCATGACGTCCATAGACATCAGGCCTTGCCTCGGCTCCAAGGGGTTTTCACCAAGGTGCGGGCAGGGGTGATGGCCCTCCTCAGTGCCCAGGGTATCCGCATTTTGCCTTATCTGGACGTCTGTCTCAAGTGGAGCTAGACACCGGAACGGTGGTGTCCACTCTGGAGTTATTCGGCTGGGTGACCAACTTTCCCAAGTCCTTCCTCTCTTTGGCCAGGGTGTTGTCCTTTCCGGGAATGTCTCTGGATTCTTCTCGGGCCTGGGTGTTCCTTCCCTGGCCACGGTTCTTTTGATTCAGGAGTTGGCTCAGCTTCTTCTGTGCAGCCCTCGCACGTCCATCCGGCTGGGGATGAGACTGGTGGGGTTGATGGTGGCTTCTGTCGAGGCGGTTCCCTTTGCTCAGTTTCACACGAGGACTCCCCAGCTCCATTTCCTGGCGGCCTGGGACAGGGGTCTGCTGTCATTGGATCGGTCCTTCCTGATGTCTCCCCGGTTTCAGCATTCACTGCAGTGGTGGCTGGAGCCAGACAATCTGTTGAGGGGCAGGTCTTTTCTGACCCCTCATTCGGAGACGGTCTCCACGGACGCCAGCCTGTCTGGTTGGGGGGGGGGGTTTCTGGAAGGATCTTCAGTTCCAGGGGCTGTGGGGTCCTCAGGAGGCTCACTTTTCTATCGTTGTTCTGGAGCTGAGAGCCATCGGGTTAGTTTTGTCTCGGCTGACTCCTCGGTTACGGGGCTTGCCGGTTCAGTTTCGGTCGGACAATTGTACTGTGGTTGTTTACATCAATCACCAGGGAGGGACTCGCAGCAGGTGTGCCCTCAGGGTTAGTGTCCTTGATCCCGGAGGTGGATCTTTTTGTCTCTCGTTCCATTCTCAAGCTTCCGGCATTTGTGTTTCTCTCGTGGGATCCTCTGGCTCTGGCGGTGGATGCCATGTCTCTGATCTGGAGGGATCTGGGGTTCCTTTACCTGTTTCCTATGGTGGGCAAGGTTGTGCGCAAGCTGGCCCTGGACGGAGCGTCGGCAATCCTGGTGGCTCCAAGGTGGCCAAGACGGGTTTGGTTCGCAGACGTTGTAGGGCTGGCAGTGGATCGTTTCGATCAGCCCCTTCTGCCAGATCTGCTCGCTCAGGGTCAACTGCTTTACCCCATTTACAAACGCTGGTTTTGGCGGCATGGCTGCTAAAACCTCCTCATTGGAGGAAGGTCTTCTGATGCTGTGTTACAGTCTCTTGTGGCGTGGACGTGGTCTTCCTCTAACATCTACTTTAGGACTTGGCGGTCTTATTTTGATTGGTGTGAGGCTAGGGCCTTGCCCTGCTGGGTTTTTTCCATCCCTAGCATTTTGGAGTTTCGGCAGCTTGGGCTGGATTTGGGTTTCCAGCTTGGTGACTTGAAAGGGCAGGTTCTGCCCTGGTGGTGTCCTTTCCAAGGTGTTTTGCGCTTCGTCCTCTGGTTGAGAATTTTTTCTGGGGGTCACACACGTACGGCCTCCTAGGTTGCCTCTGTTCCCTGTGTGGGATTTGAATTTGGTTCTGTTGGCCCTTCAGGGTCCTCCTTTAGAGCTCTTACACGTTATTGCCTCTTCTACACTTACTCAGAAGGTGGCCTTTTTGGGTTGCCATCTTTTCTGTTCGATGTGTCTCAGAGTTGGCGGCCTTGTCTATTCAGGCCCCTTACTTTGAGAGGTATCTGGGCTAGGTGGTTTTCGCTTCCAGACAGATTTCTGCCTTTCTTCTTAATCGGGACTTTGTTTTTCCCTTTTTTTGTCTTATGCCTAGTTACAACAAGGGGATGGTTTTTGTTTTCCTTGGTTGTGGTTCACTTGTTGGTGCTTATTCTGACAAGGGGAAGGTTTCCTCCTTCGTGTTACCGCTCATTCTACTCGTATTGTGGGTACGTCCTGGGCCTTTTGACACCAGTTTTCTGTTGAACAAGTTGGTAAGGCTACTATTTGGTCTTCTGTTCCCACCTTTTCCAAGTTTTATAAGGTGGCTGTGCGGGCCTCAGTGGAGGCTGTTTTTTGGCTGCTCTGTTCTGCAAGCCCCAGTGGTTTAGGTTTTTGCATTATTGCCTTGTTTTTGGATTCCCGCCTTTTATGGACACTGCTCTTGGATGTCCCATGTGTAATGACTATTCTGAAGACTATTCTAATACCATTTTGTGATTATTCACCTGTAAAATGGGTATTATAAGTGTGTCACACACCCCGCTTCACCCCGCCCTTTGGTATTTTGGATCTTTTATATGGTGAACCTTTTGATGTTATGGTTTATATTTGGCTCTTCCTGGTCCCTTTACCTTACTGCTGTCTTAATACTGGGAGATGAGTGGGAGGTCCCAGGTATTTATGGGCTGGGAGGGGCTCACTTTTTCCTTTATCTTCTCTGCAAGATTGCCCTCTACAGGTGACTACACCCATGTGTAATGACTATTCTGAAGTGGGGTGTGTGACATATTTATAATACCCATTTTACAGGTGACTAATCACAAAATGGTATTTTAATGGTTACTGAGGCACTGCAACCTCCATCACTATACAGAATGGGCAAAAGTGTAGCAAGCAGTCAATTAAATTCAATATTTATTGGAAAAAAACAATCTTGCATACATGACCATATTATTAAAGTTGATCAAAACCCAGGATTTTGACTTTCCGGGGTTTTTGTTCTTGGCCCTGGGGCACATTGATCCAGGATTCCCGTCTGTGTGACACCTCCACCCTAAACCCCCCCCCCCCCCCCCCCCCGGTTGCCCAGTCTAGCTCCCCTTATCCCTACTACGGTCTCTTATCCAATTTCTGCACACTTGGATCCGCTCATCTCAACTTGTTTAAGACTTGACTCCTGGTGAGTGTAGCTGAGCACGCTGGAAGCCACATTTCACTGCTACCTTCCAATGGGGTGCATACCATTTACAAATGACTGCTATGGGCACGCGCCCTGCTAAAGGTATAGCAGGTGGCAGGCACTGCTTGTGTATGTGCCATTGGATAGGGGGTTTTGCCCCAGGGAAGAGGTAATCGTATAGATTCCAGGGCAGTCAGTCATGGCTTTTGGTCCACTTTAAAGAACATACACACATTCCTTCCTTTTCATAAACTTTATTCTTAGTATACAGTACGTCCTGCTCCAGATAGATTACTTACACTTGGGTTATCCTCCGCCAGATGGCGCTGCACTGCAGAGACATGCAAAACAGGCCCCTCAAATACCCGGGGACCACCCACAAATCCCCAGATTTCTCTGCAGTGCTTACTGCGAAGACGTGCAGTATCACTCTCTCGCAGGTGAGCGACCCTGTTGGACTATTCCCACCCGTCCTCCGTGTGATGTGCCTCCCAGCCTGGGCTGCGCTGGTTGGGTGAAGGTAGGCAGCACCATATGTGCTTAAGGAGCGCTGCTCCACCGCAGTCCCCCACCAAAGGGTAGGCGGTATAGGCTGATGGTGAGCCTTTATGGGATGCCCCTCCCGCATTATTGTCCCATGCCCCGGTAGCGGTGGGCCCTGTACAAAGGGCCGCCATCCTCCCTCATTCTCCCCGTAGCCTTCGGGGGGAAAGAAGGGGGGGTGGGTGAGCATGTATCGTGATTCGTGCATACCGCCTGTTGGCATGTGTGTTGGGACTAGTATATAGTGGTGTCAACCGCCGCGCTGACTTGTCTTTTTACTATTGCAAACGCCGCCGCCGTGCGCGCCTTTTCCTTCATTTGGATGTTCCGCGGCGGCGCCTCAGACACTCCTGCGTCCTCATTGGCTGCTTGTCGGGTGGACTTCACGCTCTTCAGGGGGGCGGAGCCTGGCCTGGCGCGCCCTGCGTCACGGCTCGCTCTGGCCCACCCTTCGAGGTTTGTTCGGCGCCATTTTCCTGTACAGTCGCGCGCGCGTGTAATGGTCCCCCCTCCTGCGGTCTGTAAGTGCCCTCGCGGGTGACTTTTAATACTCATTATTTACTGTGTATGGCTCTGACGCCCCCTCTTCTCATTGTGTCTTTCAGACGGGTGAATGTCGGAGTGGCTTCTCCCGGCCAGGTGTACGTGTAGTTGGGCCTAGTATAATTACTTCCACTTCCCTAGCGGGTCAATGGGGCATCCAGGGTTGCTTTATAGCATCAATCCCTACTGGCATATTGTGCCTAATAATCACCATATGGAGGCATCTCAGGATAATGGGACCGGGGTTCCTTCGGGACAAGCCCGGCTGTGTGTAGCTTGTGGGGTCTCACCTATCAGCGGTGACAGCGCACGGGTCTGTGTTCCTTGCGCACAGCAGGCGCTAACGTTGCAACCCGCCCCTCCGGTGGCTGGGCCTGCACCTCGTCTTACTTCACCTACTCCCCCAAGCTTGAGTCTCACCCCCATTGAATTACATACAAGCGGGGATTCTCAACCTGATGTGTCTGCTAGACTGGCCAGTGTTGAAAGATTGATCGCTAATACCTTAGCGCGTAAGGCCACCGCTAAAAAGCGTCACTTAACTCCTGATGCCACTCCGTCTCCTATGGAATCTGATGAGTTGTTGCATCTGTATGGCTACACCCCATCGGACGAAGGGGAGCTGTTTTAAAACTCAGGGTCATCTGACGAGAGACTCAGGGGTCATGACGATTCTGGCTCTGACCCCTGGACCCCGGATGATACTGACAGACTGCTGGTCCAGATATTTTAGGTTTTGTCCATCTCTCCCCCTGTTGCGGCTCCCAGGCAAAGGGGTGAGCTTTTTCATACTGCTAAAGCTCGTTTGGAATTTCCTGAGCAAACCCATTTCAATAACCTCATGCTTAAGGAGTGGGAACGTCCCAGTAGACTTCCCGGCATACCTAAGAGTTGGGACAGAAAGTATCCCTTTCCTGCTGATCTGGTCAAGTGCTGGTCATCGCTCCCTGAGGTCGATGCTCCTATTCTAGGGTTGTCTAACACCTCTATAATGCACTCCTCTAACACTACTACGCTGGGGGATGGACCGGCGCATTGACCAATTGGCGTGTCATGCCTTTGCATTTGTGGGGGCGGCGCTGCGCCCGGTTTGCGCCTCGGCCATTGCGTCTGTGGCGCTCAGGGCCCTGATCAGAAGTGTACTTGAAGGTTCTGATGAAGTGCCACCTGATACGTTTAATGCACTGTCTACCTGTGATGTGTTTGTAAAGTTTATCCTATCTGCCTTGGATGATGCCATTAGGATGTGTGCCAGATCCTCTGCCTTGGCGGTAGCTATACGCCACGCGGTTTGGCTGCGCCAGTGGGCTGCTGACAATGCTGCTAAGAGGGCCCTTACTGGGCTTCCATTTAAGGGGCTACGCCTGTTCGGGGACCGCCTAGACCTTTTTGCTAAAGGAAGTAAGTTACCCCAGCGCAGGCGGCAGTCACGGCCCTTTCGGGGCCAGGGCCCCCCTTCACTCCCCTACCGCGGTGCTAAGCAGGGAAAAGGGGTGTCCTTCGCGGGGGCTCGTGCAGATTCCTGGCACAGGAGCAGAGGACAACGTCCTGGCTCTTCCTGGGGGTCTAAGCCAAAACCCTCTCCCAAGCCCCCTCGGGTATGATGGGGCGCCCTCGCCCATCAGGGTGGGGGGGGCGGCTACAGCACTTTGCGCACGTCTGGAGGCATCACGTCTCAGACAGGTGGATTCAGGAGGTAGTGTCCTCCTGGTTACAAGATAGTTTGCTGTGCGCCCTCCCCCAAGATTCATCAGGTCTCGGATCCCCCAGGACCCTGTCTCAGCTCGGGTTTTGATGCAGGCCGTGGAAGGCCTTCTGGATCTGGGGTCATTTGCAGGGTCCCCTTAAGAGAAAGAGGCAAGGGGTTCTATTCCAACCTTTTCACAGTCACCAAAAAAGATGGGTCAGTCAGGCCCATTCTGGATTTAAAGATCCTCAACAAATTTGTCAGAAACAGGCGCTTTCGCATGGGAACTGCACTCGGCCATTGGCTCCCTGCGCCCAGGGGATCTCATGACGTCGGTGGACATCAAAGATGCTTACCTTCACATCCCTGTGTTCCCAGGACACCAAAGGTTTCTCAGATTCGCGTTGGAAGATCAACATTACCAATTTGTGGCCTCGCCATTTGGCCTCACCTCAGCCCCCAAGTGTTCACCAAGGTGCTGGCGGGGGTGATGTCTCCTGGACGACATACTCATCACCTCTCGGTCTCTGCAGCAGGCAGAGTTGGACACTCAACTGGTGGTGTCCACCCTGGAGTCCTTTGGCTGGGTGATCAATCACCCCAAGTCCTCTCTGTCCCCTTCCTCGATGACCCCATTCCTGGGAATGATTCTGGATACGATTCAGTCAAGGATATTCCTTCCTCAACAGAAGGTGGAAGCTTTAACTGTGCAGGTGAGGTTCCTGCTATCGTGCCCTCAGCCCTCCCCCAGGCAGGGAATGCAGTTGGTGGGCCTGATGGTGGCGAGCTTCAAGATGGTGCCCTTTGCTCAGTTCCATTTGAGGCCTCTACAACTTCACCTTCTGTCAGTATGGGACAAGGATCCAACGTCCTTGGAGAGGATCTGTGTGCTTCACCCCTTGGTCAGACGGTTCCTTTTGTGGTGGCTGGACCACAGGAACTTGCTGGGGGGCAGGTCCTTTCTGGCCCCCTCCTGGGGGACGGTCACCATGGATGCCAGTCTGTCAGGATGGGGGGTTCCAGGGGAGGTGGGGCCCTCAAGAGGCCCACTTACCCATCAACATTCTGGAACTGCGGGCAATCAGGTTGGTACTGGAGCAGTTGACCAATCACCTGAGGGGTCTGTCTGTGCAGGTGCGCTTAGACAACAGGACGGTGGTTGCCTACATCAACCATCAGGAAGGGACCCGGAGCAGGAGGGCCCTCCAGGAGGTGTTGCGGATTCTGACATGGGCAGAGGCCAATGTTCAATGCATTTCGGCTGTGTACATCCCGGGGGCAGAGAATCTACTGGCAGATTCTCTGAGCAGGGGGACCTCTCGTCAGGGAGAGTGGTCCCTCTGCAACAGGGTATTCCAGTCCCTGTGTCACCGTTGGGGTCTACCGGATGTGGATCTGTTTGCATCCCGTCACAAGCTCCAGGCTATTCTAAGCATACAGCACGTCCTGCTCCAGATATAGTCATGACATGTGGGCAATCCTCCGCCTCCGGCGCCGTGCACTGCAGACATGTAGAAAACAAGCTCCTCCCGGCCCTACATATACCAAAGGACCTCCCACAAATCCCCAGATTTCTCTGCAGTGCTGGAACTGCGAAGACATGAAGTATCACGCTCTCGCAGGCGAGCGGGGCTTTACAGCCCGAGGCCCTGCGGGACTATTTCCACCCGTCCTCTTTGTAGAAGAATATGCCTCCCAGCCTGGGCTGCGTTGGTCGGGTGAAGGTAGGCAGCACCTCGTGTGCTTAAGGGAGCCATGCTCCACCGCAATCCCCCACCATAGGGTAGGCGGTTTAGGCTGATGGTGAGCCTCTAGTGGATGCCCCTCCCGCATTATTGCCCCGTACCCCGGGTAGTGCTGGACCCTGTGTAAAGGGTCGCCATCCTCCCTCATTTCCCCATCTAGTTAGGGGGAAAAGAAAGGGGGGGGGGGTATGTGTGTGGCGGTCCCAGTGTACCAGTATGTCACGCTTATGGCCTTATTTCTGCCCTTCATTAACATTGAAATGTCAGAGCCGCGCTGCTTGTTCGTTATTAGGTTTTTGGCTGCCTCCGTACGTCATATACACATTTTGCTGCGTTGTCTAGATGCTGTGGCGCCTCTTCCTTACTAGGTGTAACTGTTTTTCTACGAATCCTTAAGCGTGTGATTGTATCCTTGCCTTGCCGTTACCTCAGAGTTTCGCGCTCTTCGGAGTGGGTGGGGACTTGAATTGGCGTGCTCTGCGTCACGGCCGAGCATCGAGCCCGCCCTTCGAGGTTCGCTGGGCGCCATTTTGCTGATCTTCGCGCACGTGGTGGCGGTTCCCCTCCTCCCTTGGTCTGTAAGTGCCCTCGCGGGTGACTCCTTTCATATGTTTTGCCAGCTGCGCATGGCTCTGACACCCATTCTTCTCCTTATGTCTTTCAGACGCTAAGATTCCGGTGGCATCCCCCGGCCGGATATATATCTTAAACGGGTTCACATTTAAATTCTCCCACATTCCTAGTGGGTCTTGGGGCATCCAGGGTTGCTTACAGCATAAATCCCTGCTGGCATATTGCTTTGATAATCACCATATGGAGGCATCTCAGAATTATGTGTCCGGGTCCCACGGGGACAAGACCGGCTGTGTACTGCGTTTGGACCACCCCATGCTGATGCTGACAGAGCACGGGTCTGCGGACCGTGTGCTGAACTAGCACTGGCCCTGCAATCAGGTTTACCAGTGGCTGCACCTTGCTTCAATACACCTGTCTCCCCGTGTTTAAATCTCACTCCTGATGAGTCGCACTCGAGTGGGGATGACCAGCAGGTGGTGCCACGCAGGCTACCTATGGCTGAGCAGGTGATGCCTGGTTTGGCGGAGCGTTTGGGCGCTGGAAAGAAGCGGTCCCTGATGCTTCCTGGTTCTATTTTTCCCACTGAAACTGAAGAGTCTGCTGCTATGCAGGTCCTTGATCCCTCTGATGAAGGTGAACTGTTCTCAGGTTCCAGTTCCTCAGACGAGATACCTTGGAGCCGTGATAATTCTGGCCCTGGTTCCTGGGGCCTGTGTGACACTGATGAATTACTTATAAAGATCTTTGAAGTACTATCCATCTCTCCTCCGGGAGAGTCTCCCAAGCCCAAGAGGGAGAGTTTCCACACGGCGACGCCGCGCTTGGTATTTCTGGAGCAGGATCATTCCAGGCTCTTATATCTAAGGAATGGGAATCACCTTGTGAACTCTCAGGAGTTCCGGGGGTCTGGGATTGGAAGTACCCTTTTCCCCCTGATGTGGTTGGCTGCTAGTCAGTCCCTCCCGAGGTGGATGCACCTATTATTGGGGTTGCTAACCCTCCCTTCATGACAGCCTCTAGACTCATCGTACCCTTCGGGATGCTGAGGACCGGTGCATTGACAGACTGGCTTCCCACGCCTTTTCGTGTGCAGGGACGGCTCTGCGCCCGGTCTGTGCCGCGGCCGTCACTGAGGTGGCCGCCAGGACCCTTCTTAGGAAGATACTTGACCACCAGCCGGAGGATCTTTCTTTGGGAGGTCTTTAATGCACTGTCTGATTGTGATGTTTTTGTGAGTTTACTCTCTCAGCGATGGACGACACTGTTAAAATGTGTGCTAGAACCTCGGTTCTTGTGGTGGCTATTCGCCGCCTGTTTGGCTGCGAAAGTGGGAGGCTGACAATGATACTAAAAAGGCTCTTACTCGCCTTCCTTTTAGAGGATGACGCTTATTTGGGGCCCGGTTAAACCTTTTTGGAAAAAAGGGGTAAGACACCCTCGAGCAGAAGGCCGTCTCGGCCTCCCAGGGGCAGGGACACCCCTCCCCCTCCCTACGTTAGTGCCAAGCGCGAACCAGAAGTGTGCTTCAGACTTTTTGGAGTAGAGACCCGCCCCAGGGGGGGCAGGCAACGCCCTGGGACCTCCGGCAGGGCGAAGTCCAAATCTGCCGAAACCGCGCTCCTTTCGCAGGGCGCCATGCTTCTTTCTGGTTGTTACAGGAGGTAGTCCCCCCCGGATGCAGAATGGAGTCTGCTGGGTGGTCCTTTTTCTAAGGTTGTCAGGGTTCTTCTAGTCCCTGTTTTCCCTTCGGGAATTGAGGCAGGCCGAGTTTGGCATGTAGGGTCTGGGCTCTCTTACCGGTTGGCCCTTGACCTGTGATTGCATCCACATTACCTTTCCCCTCCGGGATGAAACAGTCTGAACCGGGTTGGCATTCTGGGCTTAGCATTTATACCTTCACAGGCAGTTCCTACATGGTATCTACCTGTTGGGCCGCAGGCGCTCTTGTCCAGTGGACCTCTTGATGCATGTGAGGGTTTATAATCCCTTTTAGTCCCCTGTGTTTTCAGGATACCTAGGCCATTTCCAGCCAGTGTTGAAGGTCCAACTCTGTGCATTGGGGTATTGTTTTTGGTTCCTCTCCTGCTCCCAGACGGCTCACTAAGGCGAGTACGGGAGTGGTGTCTTGGACGTGCCCGTGTGGCGTCCACGCTACGTTCTACTTTATGGTCTTTCTTTGCTTCCTATTTTTGCATCAGGACGTGTTGGCTATTGACTTGTGGCTCCTTTGGGAGTCCTGTGGATTGGTGCTCAGGCACATCACTTACTTAGTGTCCCCCGCTTCGGTATCTCCCTACGGGGTGGCATTTAGATTGGTTCATGTTAGAACCTCCCTTCTGCTATATGTGGATATTATGGAAAGGGCCTTGCCCTCTTTGATGTCACACTACCTTCACCTTGCAGCTGGTGGGCCTGTTGCTGGCGGCCCAGATGATGTCCATTATTCTCAGAAGCCCTTGGGCCCTGTGTCAACTTAGGTTACTTATCCTGGACAGGGTTCCAGCACCCCTGGAACTAGGTTCAGTATGCTCCCCCTTGTTACGGGGGTTCCTTTTGAGGTTGTAAATTCAAGGAAGATGTCTGGGACCATTCCTTCCTTCTCGCTTCCCCCTGTAGATGGTCATCATGGGTACCAAGTCTTGCAGGTTGACTGGGGGGTCTTATTTCTTCTGATATCCCCCGTGGTTCCTAAGGGGGGCCCCTTAGGGGATCCATCTTCATATGGTTTTCGGTTCACACATTGAGCCTTTGGTGGGCTCTAATTTGCTGGACTACTCCTCTTCAGGACTTGTCCTTTTTGGGGACTCTTGGTCAGTCTGAGGACAGTGGCTCGTCCCTTTATCTGTGAAAGTCTCGGAACAGGTTGACCCTTCATGAAGGTTCTGGTTCTGATCTAAGTGGGGGTTTACATTCCTTTCGCTTCATTGGTATTAGCTTGCTGGCTGCCCTAACGTGGCAGGAGGTTCTATACTAGTGTCTCACTGAGTCCCTACTGGTGTGGCCCTGTGGGGCCCTTTGCTATTACAGGGACTCTGTCCTGGGGTTTGTCCCAGAACTCTCTGGCCTTGGTCATGAGGGCTTAGTATTGCTTCTGTCAGGACATTATATTCTATATGTCTTAACTTCTTCCACCCTGCTACGTGGGGTTCTGCATGAGGTTGATGTAGACAGGGAGAACCGTTATGCTGGGGGCCCTGGGTGGCCCAGCGGGGCGTGGTTCGCAGATTCTCTGCTGAAGACAGTCGTACTGTATGCCCTATCAAGAAGGGCTGTTCTGCCTATTTAGGCTCCTTACTACGTCGCCCCTACCTACAGGCCTTTTAGGCGATTGGTCGGTTTGCTTTTCACCCTATTGGAGATGGGTATCTCTGGGTGTCTTTTCTCTATTGGAGGGCTAGGCCTAGCTCCCTCCTCTTCTTCTCCCTTTTCTGCTGGCTATGTTGGAGTATGTTGTCCTAGTCTGCTTTGCTTGGACTAGCTCTCTCTCCTGCGGGATGTTCCCTATCCCTGGGTCCTAGAATTATTATAGAACGGTTAAAGTTGGCTCCCCAACTCAGTGCTCTGAAGGTTTCAGGGCTCGCCCTGTTCACCTACTGCAGAAGTCTAGTCAATCTTCTGTGTTGCGCATTCCTCAGGGGTTGCTCAGGTGCATTCCCCAGGGAATTCTATGCTCCCTTTTTGGGGGGGGTTACTTATCCGGATGCCCTGCTAAGGGTTCCCTTGGGTCTTATTCAGGTTCTTGTCTGAACTGTTCCTTCCCTCATATCGCTCTTCTGGGGCGGTTGCTTCAGTCAGAAGTGTGCCATAAAGGATGGCTCTGTTAGCGGTCCTAGTCATTATATATATGTGTATATATATATATATATGTGTGTATCTGTACACCATGAGGTGAGGGTGTTCCGCCTTACGCCGAATTGGGTCCAGGCGGTGTTTTTATTCTCCTTTAGTCCAGACCCTCCGGTCTCTGGGCTCTTGTCTTGATTACTCTGAGCGAAAGGGATCTGTATCCCTCATCAGGTATTGGAGATTCCTGGTCTGTCTCTTGTCCCTGGTAGGGATTATGTCCCTTGGGGCTTATAGGTTTCTCCATCCTTATGTACCGGATCTGATTGCTACCACGGGTGTAGGTGCCCTTTGGCTTGGTACTGCTCGGTTGGTTTTGTCCTTCTGAGCCTAAAGTAAACTTTTCGGCTCTTGCTGAGCCTGGTTAGCGTTGTTTTTCAGTATTCCTGCTGGTCTCGCCCGAGACCTGGGTTCATAGTCCCCGATGGGGAGAGTTCTAAGGTTGCCGTGGCTACCCTTTTTTTTCCCAGTAGCATGGTTAGGCTGTTACTCTGGCCTACTCGTTTAGGGGAAGATTCTTCTTCTCTCTTGTTTTTTTGCTCTCTTACTACTTGTGCTTGGCTTGGGCCTTTCAGCACTAGGTTCTGTTGAGCAAGCTGGCTAGTCCGCTGCTTGTGTTCAGTTCTTCCTTTACTTGAACTCAAAGGCTGAGGTTAGAGCATTGCTCTCGTTGCTCTTGGTAGCATGGTTGAGGGTGACAGCGCTTTACTGTTGGCTGTGCCTTTTTCACGGGGATCCCACCCTACTTTATGGACACTGCTATTGGATGTCCCACATGTTATGACTATATCTGGAGCAGGACGTGCTGTATGCTTAGAATAATACAATTCTGTGAGATACTCACCTCTAGAATTGGTATTATACGCATACAGCACGTCCTTCTCCACCCCACCCTGGTTTCACCTTGTTCTGGATCCCCTGTATGGTGATTGTTATCATTGATATTATTGCCATTTTCTGGGTGGTTGGTTTCTCCCGGCTTCTCTTTCTCACTGCTTTTCAATGCTGGGGATTTGTGGGAGGTCCTTCGGTATATGTAGGGCCGGGAGGAGCTTGTTTTCTACATGTCTGCAGTGCACGGCGCCGGAGGCGGAGGATTGCCCACATGTTATGACTATATCTGGAGCAGGACGTGCTGTATGCATATAATACCAATTCTACAGGTGAGTATCTCACAGAATTGTATTTTTGTCTCCCTGTCTCAGGATCCTCTGGCCTTGGCCACAGATGCTTTGTCCATGTCATGGCAGGAATTTCGGCTCCTGTATGTCTTTCCTCCATTCCCCCTGCTGGGCAGGGTCCTGCGCAAGATTGCTCTGGAAGGGGTGCCAGTGATTCTGGTGGCCCCCAGGTGGCCAAGAAGAGTGTGGTTCGCAGACGTGGTGCAGATGGCAGTAGATCAGTACGTCCTGCCAGGAGTGCCAGATCTGCTCACTCAGGGCCCCTTACGCCATCCCAATTTACAAACTGGCTTTGACGGCCTAGCTGCTGAAACCTCCATCTTGATGGAGAAAGGCTTGTCTGCCTCGGTGGTTGAGACCATGGTGAAGGCTAAGAAGAAAACTTCCTCCTCCATCTATTATAGGGTTTGGCGTGCTTACTTTGACTGGTGTGAGTCTAGGTCTCTTCCCTGTCGGGTGTTCTCAGTTCCCAGGGTTCTGGAGTTTTTACAGCAAGGGTTGGAGTCGGGTCTCCAACTCAGTACTTTGAAGGGTCAGGTTTCTGCCCTGTCTATCTTCTTTCAGAAGTCTTTTGCTCAACATTCTTTGGTCAAGACCTTCTATCAGGGGGTTACTCATGTGCGTCCCCCACGAAAACCTATGGTCCCTGTTTGGGATTTGAACTTGGTCCTGTCTGCCTTGCAGGGTGCTCCCTTTGAACCTATTCAGGATGCTGCTCTGGCTGTTCTTACCCTCAAGGTTGTCTTTCTGGTGGCTATTACTTCTGTCAGGCGTGTGTCTGAGCTGGCGGCTCTGTCTATCCAGCCCCCATACTTTGAGAGACACCAGAATAAGGTGGTGTTCCGCTTTAAGCCGGATTTCCTGCCTAAGGTGGTGTCTGCTTTTTATTTGAACCAGGATATTGTTCTTCCTTCCTTGTGCCCTAATCCGAGCAATGCTAAGGAAAGGGTTTTGCATTCCTTGGATGTGGTCAGGTGTCTGAAGTATTACCTAGTAGTCACTGCGTTCTTCAGGAAAACTGATGCTCTTTTTGTGGTCCCTTCTGGTCCTAGGAAGGGGTTGGCTCCTGCCAAGTCTACTATCAGCAAATGGATCCGTCAGGCTGTGATTCAGGCCTATTCTGCTAAGGGGAAGAATCCTCCCTTCCGCCTTACTGCTCATTCTACTCGTGCTATTGGTGCCTCTTGGGCCTTCCAGCACCAGGCTTCTCTTGAACAAGTTTGCAAGGCCGCTACTTGGTCTTCTGTTCATACCTTTTCAAAGTTTTACAAGGTTGATGTTAAGGCCTCAGCTGATGCTGTTTTTGGCCGCAAGGTTTTGCAGGCGGCAGTGGTTTAAACTGTCTGCTGTTACCTTTTTTGTTGGGGAGCCCACCCTACTTTATGGACACTGCTATTGGATGTCCCGATTGTAAGTATTTATATTTGGAGCAGGACGTACTGTATACTAAGAATAATACAATTCTGTGAAATACTCACCTGTAGAATTGGTATTATAAGTATACAGTACGTCCTGCTCCACCCCACCCTGTTGTTGCATTATTCTGGATCCCCTGTATGGTGATTGTCATCATTGTTATAGTTACCAGTTTTTTGGGTGGTTAAATTCTCCTGGTTTCTTGTTCACTGCTTTTCAATGCTGGGGATTTGTGGGAGGTCCCCGGGTATTTGAGGGGTCAGGAGGAGCCTGTTTTGCATGTCTCTGCAGTGCAGCGCCATCTGGCGGAGGATAACCCAAGTGTAAGTAATCTATCTGGAGCAGGACGTACTGTATACTACTATAATACCAATTCTACAGGTGAGTATTTCACAGAATTGTATTTTATATACTATTGTTGGTGGTGTGAGAGCCCACTGTGATGCTACTATTGGAGCAGAAGAATCTAGGTAGGTACCCATTTTTCTCAATCCAAACTATTATTTCACTTTCATTTACTCAGGTATATGCTTTATTTTACTTAGGTTTGTTTGCCCGTACAGAAGAGAAGACTCATGCCCTGCAGCCATAACTACCTGCTCTTTATGTTTCAAGGCTGTTGCTTACTTAAAAGCTCTGGTGTTAACTATTGTTTCAAAACTATCTAGCCCTATCAGGAAGAAGCTGGATACACTCTATTCTTTTCTACATGTGGTGGGGAGGATAGCCCTTGGCACTGCAGGCTCTAAATTCAAGCACAGCCCACATCTTGGGCATAAGTATCTTCTATGCAAGGTATGTTTTGTGGGGCTTACAATTCCTCCTCCCCATGCACCACTCGGTCTGTCTGATAGCACTGGGTCCTGTAGACCTGGTAGAGGTGTAATAAGGTGACGCTTTCAGTGCCTGCAATAGCATGTAACTTCTGATGATTTTCAAGTTGTCTCCATGAACGTTGAGTGATGGAGTGAATCCTTAGTACAGTAGGGAGTTCATAAGAAGGGGTGGAGTCTTTGCCCATCACTCCATTGCTTGGCTTCACTAGCAACCATAGCTGTGGCAGCCTCTACAAGCGTTCTGGAGCCTTTCCAGCAGCTATTCTAAGTATACAGCACGTCCTGTTCCAGAAGATTCCTTACACATGGGTTATACATCTACAAGATGGCGCTGGACTGCAGAGACAGAAAAGTGGCTCCTCCCGGCCTCATATATACCAGGGACCTCCCACAAATTCCCCAGTTCTTCTCTGAAGTCTGGGCTGCGATGACTAGAAGATGGCTCTTTCTACTCGCAGGTGAGCGTGCTGCCCTGTAGGACTATTCCCACCCATTCCAATTCTCTGCCTCCCAGCTTAGGCTGCGCTGGTCAGGTGATGGTAGGCAGCACTGCTGTCAGGTGCTAAAGATCGCTGCTCCAACTGCAGTCCCCCACCAAAGGGTAGGCAGTACATGCCCGTGGTGAGCCTTATAGGATGTCCCTCCCGCGGTTGTTTGCCCTTCCCCCCCTGTCCCCTCAGGCTTTTCTTAGGCCGGCCGCTGCTTCCCCTTCGCTCTCCCTGGGTAGATCTCGGGGGGTAGGGGGGGTGGTGTATGTATTATCTATGCCTTTATACCATGTTGTGATCCCGCTTTGCTTGGTTGCACTGGTTTTATTACCACCTCCGCGCACTTGTACATCGCTCCGCAGAAGGCGGCGACATTGCCTCAGGCGCTGCTGCGCCGTCATTGGCTGGCTTTGTCACGTGGGCGCGTTTCCGCGCTCTTCGGGGGGGCGGGCCTTTGCAGATGATGTTTTCCACATCACTTCTCCCTGGCCCGCCCCTCGAGGTATATGCGGGCGCCATTTTGAAGCTCCTGTGCTGCGTGTCTGGCATCTCCCTATCGCCGTCCCTAAGTGCCCCCTGCGGGCTGGCTTTTCTTTGTATTTCATTGCATTTGGCTTACGGGATCTTTGCTTTATGTCTTGCAGGCGGGTCAAACTTTGTGGTTTCTCCTGGTCCTATCCCCTCTATTTAGCGTTAACTCCTTATTGGAGGACTATTGTGATCCATTGTCTCCCACTTCCCTACCGGGCTATTGGGGCATCCCAGGTAGCTTATTAGCGTCAATCCCAATTGGCCTGTTGTGCCACAATAATCACCATATGGAGGCTTCTCAGGATAATGTGCTTGGGGTCCCTTCGGGACATGCCCCGCTGTGTATGGCGTGTGGGGTATCCCCGATAAGTGACGATTTCAGGGTGTGTGTACCCTGCGCCCAGCAGACGCTTGCGCTATAGTCTGGGTTACCGGTGGCTGGGCCTGCACCCCCTCTGGCTTCGCCTACCCCCCCCCACGCTTACACCTGACTCCCAGTGAGGTGCAAACCAGTGGGGAGTCTCAACCTGATTTGGATGCACGGGTGGCCAGCATTGAGAGACATATTGCTGGGTCTGGCCCGCGTAAGGCTTCTGCTAAGAAGCGGCATTTATCACCTGGTGTTACCCTCTTCCCTATGGAGGCTGAGGAATTTTTTGACATTACCGGTTATACCCCCCTGGAAGAGGGGGAATTATTGTCTGATTCAGAATCATCTGAGGAACAGACTAAGGTTTATGGTGCCGATTCTGGGCCTGACCCATGTGCTTCAGATGATACTGACAGGCTTTTAGTTCAAGTTTTTGAAGTACTCTGTATCTCTCCTCCTGCCGTGGCTCTGTGGCAGCAGGGGGAGCTGTTTCATACTGTTAAACCACGCTTGGAGTTTCCTGAACAAACTCACTTTAATAATCTGGTGCTCAAAGAGTGGGAACGGCCTAGCCGGCTTCCCGGGGTACCAAAGAGTTGGGATAAGAGGTATCCCTTTCCCGCTGAGATGGTTAAACGTTGGTCATGTCCTCCCGACGTGGATGCACCAGTTCTGGGGTTGTCCAACACATCCGTCATGCATTCCCATGACTCCACTACTCTGAGGGATGGGGAGGACAGGCGCATAGATCAGCTGGCTTGTCATGCCTTTGCCTGTGTGGGGACCGCGCTGCGTCCGGTCTGTGCCATTACGGCTGTTGCTATTAAAACCCTGCTCAGGAGTCTATGGGGCCCCTGATGATGCAGATAGTGAAGAGTATAGAGCTCTTCTGCGTTGTGAGGAATTTGTTGCATATGTTCTCTCTGCCTTGGATGATACTATTAGAATGTGTGGCAGGGCATCTGCCTTGTTGGTGGCTATACGCTGCTCATTCTGGCTGCGCCAGTGGGCAGCTGCCAACGCGGCTAAGAAGGCTCTCACTGGTTTTCCCTTCAAGGGGCTTTGCTGAACGTCTGGACTTGTTCGCTAAGGGAGGCAAGTTACCTCAGCGTAGAAGGCAGCCCCGGTCCTTTCTGGGTTCAGGTGCCTTTCTTCCTTCCGTGGTTCCAGAATTGGATGGGGAGCTTCCTTTGCTGGGGCCCGCAGAGATTTATGGGGCAGGGGCAGAGGACGTGGCCGCCTCCTGGGGTCCCAAGCCTAAGTCCTCCCCCAAGCCCCCTCAGGCATGAAGGGGCGCCCTCACCCATCCAAGTGGGGGACTGCTTCGGCTCTTTGCTCACGTCTGGAGGCGTCATGTCTGAGACCGGTGGATTCAGGAGGTAGTGTCCTCCGGTTACAAGATAGAGTTGGCAGCCTGGCCGCCCCCAAGATTCATCAGATCCCGGTTAGCTCAAAACCCCCTGTCAGCTCAGGGTCTGTCCCTTACTGTCCAAAGCCTTCTGGAATTGGGAGTCATCTGTCGGGTGCGCTTAAGGGAAAGGGGCAAAGGCTACTATTCCAATCTTTTCACTGTTCCCAAAAAAGACGGGTCCATCAGACCCATCCTGGAATTAAAGCGCCTTAACAAATTTGTCAGATTCAGACACTTTCGCATGGAGACTCTGCGCTCCGCTGTGAATTCTCTACGCCCAGGGGACTTCATGACCTCTCACATACCAATCTTTCCAGGTCATCAGAGATTCCTCAGGTTCGCTCTGGAGGATCAGCACTACCAATTTGTGGCCTTTCCCTTCGGTCTCACCTCGACTCCCAGGGTATTCACCAAGGTGCTGGCAGGAGTGATGGCTCTGCTGAGATCTCAGGGCATTCGCATTCTTCCCTACTTGGACGACATTCTTATCACTTCTCAGTCCTTCCAACAGGCAGAGCTGGATACCCAGCTGGTGGTGTCCACACTGGAGTCATTCGGCTGGGTGATCAACCACCCCAAGTCTTCTTCCATGGTGAAATCCTTTCTGGGCATGATTCTGGATTCATCTCAGGTCAAGCTTTCTTTTTCAGCAGAAGGTGGAGAGTTTTCAAGAGCAAGCACAGCTCCTTCTGTCTTGTCCTCATCCGTCCATCAGGCAGGGTATGCAGCTGGTGGGCCTAATGGTGTCCGGCTTCGAGGCAGTTCCATATGCTCAGTTTCACATGAGACCTCTTCAGCTTCACCTCTTGTCAGTATGGGATCGGGACCCTGTGTCCTTGGATCAGGTGTTTGTTCTGTCCCCTCTGGCCAGGCGGTCTCTATCGTGGTGGCTGGACCCATGGAACCTGCTGGGAGGCAGATCCTTTCTGGCCCCTTGCTGGGAGACAGTCACCACGGATGCCAGTCTGACAGGTTGGGGGGGCTTTTGGAAATCCCTGAAATTCCAGGGTCAGTGGGGCCCTCAGAAGGCCCACACCCCTATCAACATTCTGGAGTTGAGGGTGATCAGGTTGGTTCTTGCCCAATTAACACCACACCTTCGGGGTCGGGCTGTTCAGGTCCGCTTGGACAACCAGACGGCAGTTGCCTACATCAATCATCAGGGAGGGACCCGGAGCAAGAGGGCCCTCAAGGACGTGTCTCTGATACTGTCCTGGGCAAAGGAGAATGTTCCCTGCATCTCGGCTGTGTACATTCCGGGGGTGGAGAATCTGGAGGCAGACTTTCTGAGCAGGGGGACCTCCTCGTCTGGGAGAATGGTCCCTCAGCAGCAGGGTGTTTCGCTCCCTGTGCCACCGCTGGGGTCAGCCGGATGTGGATCTGTTTGCGTCCCATCACAATCACAAGCTTCCAGTCTTTGTCTCCCTGTCCCAGGATCCTCTGACCTTGGCCATGGATGCCTTAGCAATGCCTTGGGCGAGCTTTCAGCTACTGTATGTGTTTCCCCCGTTTCCCCTGCTGGGCAGGGTGCTGCGCAAGATAGCTCAGGAAGGGGTGCCAGCCATACTGGTGGCCCCCTGTTGGCCAAGAAGAGTGTGGTTCGCAGACATCGTGCAGCTGGCAGTAGATCTGTACGCCCTGCCCCGGGTTCCAGATCTTCTCACTCAAGGGCACCTACACCACCCCAGTTTACAAACGCTGGCTTTGACTGCCTGGCTGCTGAAACCTCCATCTTGATGGAGAAAGAGTTCCTGCCTTGGTTGTTAATTCCATGATCAGGGCTAGGAAGAGGTCCTCTTCTTCCATCTACTAATAGGGTTTGGCGTACTTACATTGACTGGTGCGAGTCTAAGTCGCTTCCCTGTCGTGTGTTTTCTATTCCTAGGATTTTGGAGTTTCTGCAACATGGTCTGGATCTGGGTCTTCAGCTCAGTACTCTGAAAGGTCATGTTTCTGCCTTGGCCATTTTCTTCCAAAGATCTTTTGCTCAGCATCCCCTGGTCAAGACCTTTTTCCAGGGGGTTGCTCACATTCGTCCCCCACGTAAGCCTGTGTTACCAGTCTGGGACTTGAACTTGGTCTTATCTGCCTTGCAGGGGTCTCCCTTCGAGCCTCTGCAGGGGGCTCCTTTGTCCATTCTTACGCTTAAGGTAGTCTTTTTTGATGGCTATTACTTTTGTTAGGCATGTCTCTGAGTTGGCGGTGCTTTCCATCAAGCCCCCTTACTTTGAGAGACACCAGGACAAGGTGGTGTTTCGTTTTAAGCCAGACTTTCTGCCTAAGGTTGTGTCTGCCTTTCATCAGGACATTGTTTTGCCTTCTCTGTGTCCTAATCCTAGTCACTCTAAGGAGAGGGTTTTACATTCTCTGGATGTGGTTAGGAACTTGAAGTACTATTTAGTGGCTACTGATTCCTTCCGGAAGACTGATTCTCTTTTTGTTCTCCCTTCTGGACCTAAGAAGGGTCTGGCTCCAGCTAAATCTACTATCAGCAAGTGGATTTGTCAGGCTGTGATTCAGGCCTACTCTGCTAAGGGGAAGAATCCTCCCTTCCGCCTTACTGCTCATTCCACTCGTGCTATTGGTGCTTCTTGGGCTTTTCAGCACCAGGCTTCTGTTGAACAAGTTTGCAAGGCCGCTACTTGGTCTTCTGTTCATACTTTTTATAAGTTTTACAAGGTTGATGTTAGGACCTCAGCTGACGCTGCTTTTGGCCGCAAAGTTCTGCAGGTGGCAGTGGTTTAAACTTTCTACTCTAACTTTTTGGGGATCCCACCCTACTTTACAGACACTGCTTTGGATGTCCCAAGTGTAAGGAATATTCTGAAACAGGACGTGCTGTATACTTATATAATACAATTCTGTGATTATTCACCTGTAGAATTGGTATTATACGTATACAGCACGTCCTGTTCCACCCCACCCTTGGTATCATTATCTTTAGTTACCTCTTTATGGTCATTGTTCAATATTTGATAATGGTTATAGTTCTCCTGGCTTCATTTTAACTGCTTTTCAATATTGTGGAATTTGTGGGAGGTCCCTGGTATATATGGGGCCGGCGCCATCTTGTGGATGTGTAACCCATGTGTAGGTAATCTTCTGGAACAGGACTTGCTGTATACGTATAATAATACCAATTCTACAGGTGAGTAATCACAGAATTGTATTTTTGACTTCTTTATTCTACTAAACGCCTGACTTTTTTCAGTACTTTCACAGGCTGTGTTTAATCACTAATGGATGCTTGCTGAAAATGTGTTGCTGCATTCACCGTCCCAACCAATGAAGTGTGAAATTATTTGTTTCAAATGTCCTAAAGAGGATGGACATGTTATGAAGTCACTACAGTAATGTAGCGAAAGTTTTGTTAAAAGAAATAACTCTCATGAGGTGGTGTTAAACCGGACCTTGACCATGATTTATTGAAAAGCCCAAACCCTTATAAAACAATTCCCCAGCATCTAAAATTAATATTTTTTAAGTTTTTAGTCACTTATTATTCTTTCCCCCACTGGGCTGCAACTCTGTGAGGGACTTTACGATATGGGCGCCGCCATCTTGACTCAGAAGCATCACACTTACTGAAGAGGCGAGAGCGGGATAAAGTACAGGCGCTGGGTTATAGCTGTGCTTTGCTCAGACAGAGCAGAGCTGGGGGTCAGGAAAAGGTCAGCAATCCCAGAATGCAGAGCAGCACAGTCAGAAGGCACTTCCTGTTTGCAGGCTGCCTGATGTTCCATGAGCCGCTATCTTGGATGTTTAACGGCTCATAACATTAGATACAGTAGATGCAGGTAGGATGATTTTTAATGTGAGCAATCTGTGTGTACAGGGTGTGGAAAAAATATATAAGATAGACTCTTATTCAGAGTGAAGGACTGCTTTAACAGTACTTTATAGTCATATCTTGCCCTGGTTTTGTAGCTACTGCTGTCCTCCTGCCTTCTGGCGTCCGTGGTCAGCGGCATCATCATCATCAAGAATCCCTGCGCGCCCATTGGCTGTAGCATCTGGCCTGTCTATGCGCTTCTTGGAGGGGGCGTGGCTTGCTCTGTTGGCGCATTCCGCGTCGGACCCTCCTGCGGCCCGCCCCTTAGGTTCCTCCAGCGCCAATTTGGTCCTCGCCTGGTGTGATTGCTGGCTCCCCACCGCGGTCTGTGAGTGCCCCTGCGGGCTTGGCTTTTATTTCATTTTCATTTCGGTGTGCTTATGGGGTGTCATTATTATGTCTTTCAGGCGGGATAACTGTTTTTAAGAGGTTTCTCCCGGTCCTGTCCCCTCTATTAGTTATAATAACTTTATTAGAGGCCTACACTGTTTAATCCTCCCACTTCCCTGGCGGACATTTGGGGCATCCCGGGTTGCTTATACGGCGTAATTCCTATTGGCCAGTTGTGCCATATTACCATATGGAGGCTTCACAGGATATTGTGCTCTGGGTCCCCTCGGGACAAGACCAGCTGGGTGTAGTGTGTGGGGCATCCCCTGTGAGCGATGATGTGTGGGTTTGTGTACCCTGCGCCCAGCAGGCACTTGTGCTGCATTCTGGGCTATCTGTGACTGGGCCTGCGCCCACTATGCCCTCACCCACTCCCCCTCGCCTGATTATGACTCCCAGTGAGCTAAATACTTGTGGGGAGTCTCAGCCTGACGTGTCTTCCAGGTTGGCTAACATTGAGAGGCTGATTGCTAGCTCTTCGGCCCGTAAGGCCCCGGCTAAAAGGCGGCATGTGGCGCCGCGTGCGCCTGCCCTTCCTATGGAGACTGAGAACTTCCTTGATTTGTCTGACTATACCCCACTTGAAGAGGGGGAATTATTCTCGGATTCAGAGTTATCTGATGATCAGCATTTCAGTGGTGCTGACTCTGGCTCATTGGGATGCTGATGACACCAATAGACTGTTAACTCTGATGTTAACTTTGATGTGCTTTCTATCTCCCTTCCTGCTGCAGCTGCCAAGCTACAGGGGGAATTTTTCAGCACTGCTAAACCACGTCTGGAATTTCCAGAACAGGCTCATTTCAATAATCTTGTTCTCAAAGAATGGGAGCGTCCCGGCCGGCTTCCCGGAATCCCCAAGGGCTGGGATAAAAGGTACCCTTTTCCCACTGATGTGGTTAAATGTTGGTCAACCCCCCCAGAACTGGATGCACCAGTATTGGGGTTGTCCAACACGTCTGTGGTCCATTTCCCTGATTCCACTACCCTTAAGGATAGTGAGGACCGGCGCATTGACCAGCTGGCTTCCCATGCTTTTGCCTGTGCGGGGTCTGCCTGTGCTTCTGCTATTACTGCTGTTGCTGTTAGGACTCTCCTCAAGGGTCTGTTGGAAGGCGCCCCTGATGATACTTCTAGTGCCGAGTTCAGGGCCTTGTCACAGTGTGAAATGTTCATTGCATATGTCCTTTCTGCCTTAGATGACACCATTAGGATGTATAGTAGAACCTCTGCATTGGTGGTTGCTATAAGCCGCTCTGTTTGGCTGCGCCAGTGGGCAGCTGATAACGCTGCTAAGAAGGCCCTCACGGGGCTCCCCTTTAAGGGGCTGTGCTTATTTGGTGATCGCTTGGACCTGTTTGCCAAGGGGGGTAAGTTGCCTCAACTTAAGAAGCAGTTGCGGCCCATTCGGGGGCCTTTGTTCCCTCCTACCGCGGATCGAGGTCTGGGAGAGGGGTCTCCTTTGCAGGTTCTAGGGGAGACTTCTGGGGCAGGGGCAGAGGTCGTGCCCGCTCCGGATCTTCCTGGGGGTCCAAACCCAAATCTGTTGCCAAGCCTCCTCAGCCATGAAGGGGCGCCCTCAGCCATCCGGGTGGGGGGGCGGCTGCGGCTCTTCGCTCTTGTCTGGAGACAACAGGTCTCAGACAGGTGGATTCTGGAGGTTGTGTCCTCCGGCTACAAGCTAGTGTTCGCTGCATGGCCGCCTCCAAGATTTCTCAGTTCTCGGATTCCTCTAGACCCCTTGGCAGCTCATGGGCTGGCGGTGCAAAATCTACTGGACTTGGGGGTCATCTGTCAGGTCCCTTCCTGTGGAAAGAGGTCGGGGTTTTATTCCAATCTGTTCACAGTACCAAAAAGGGATGGGTCCGTCAGACCCTTCCTGGACTTAAAGCTGCCCAACAAGTTCATAAGGACCAGGCATTTTCGCATGGAGACCCTGCGCTCCGCGATCAGTTCATTGCGCCCGGGAGACTTCATGACCTCCATAGACATCAAAGATGCTTACCTTCCTGTTCCAGTCTTCCCAGGGCATCAGAGATTCCTCAGGTTCGCACTGGCGGACCAGCACTACCAATTTGTGGCACTGCCCTTCGGTCCCCAGGGTCTTCACCAAGGTGCTGGCGGGTGTCATGGCTCTCCTCAGGGCTCAGGGCATTCGCTTTCGTCCCTATCTGGACGACCTTCTCATCACTTCTCAGTCTTTCCAGCAGGCAGTATTGTATACCCAGCGGGTGGTGACGGTTCTGGAGTCGTTCGGCTGGGTGATCAATCACCCCAAATCTTCCCTATGCCCGTCTCTGGTGACTTCCTTCCTGGGCATGAATCTGGATACTGTTCGGGCCAGGATTTTTCTTCATCAGCAGAAGGTGGACTCTCTGCAAGCTCAAGTTCATTCCCTTCTGTCTTGCCCTCACCCTTTCTTCCGGCAGGGGATGCAGCTGGTGGGACAGATGGTGTCCTGCTTTGAGGCGGTTCTCCTATGCACAGTTCCACATGAGACCTCTTCAGCTCCATCTATTGTCGGTCTGGAACAAGAGTCCCCTGTCGCTGGATCGGGCCTTTGTTCTGTCCCCTCTGGCTCGGTGGTCCCTCTTGTGGTGGCTGGACTCGAGGAACCTGTTGGGGGGGCAGATCCTTCATGGCCCCCTGTTGGCAGACAGTCACCACGGATGCCAATCTGTCATGTTGAGGGGGCTTCTGGAAATCCCTACAATTCCAGGGGCTGTGGGGCCCTCAGGAGGCCCATGCTCCTATCAACATCCTGGAACTGAGGGCGGTTCGGTTGGTTCTGGCCCAATTGACTCTTCACCTGCGGGGCCGGCCGGTCCAAGTTCGCTCAGACAACCAGACGGCGGTTGCCTACATCAATCATCGGAGCAAGAGTGCCTTCAAGGAGGTGTCCATGATTCTGTCCTGGGCGGAGGACAATGTCCCTTGCATCTCAGCAGTGTACATTCCGGGGGTGGAGAATCTGGAGGCAGATTTTCTGAGCAGGGGGACTTCTCGCCTGGAGGAATGGTCTCTCAGCAGCGAGGTCTTCCTATTCTTGTGTCACCGTTGGGGGGTACCGGAAGTGGATCTGTTTGCGTCCCGCCACAATCACAAGCTCCCAGTCTTTGTCTCTCTGTCCCAGGATCCCCTGGCCCTGGCGGTGGATGCTCTGACTGTATCCTGGCAGGGGTTCCGTCTCCTGTATCTTTTTCCTCCATTTCCCCTGCTGGGCAGGGTTCTGCGCAAGCTGGCTCAGGAAAGGGTGCCAGCAATCCTGGTGGCCCCCCGTTGGCCAAGACAGGTGTGGTTCGCAGATGTCGTTCAGCTGGCAGTAGATCAGTACGCTCTGCCCCTGGTCCCTGACCTTCTCACTTAAGGGCGGCTATGCCATCCCAATTTACAAACGCTGGCTTTGACGGCCTGGCTGCTGAAACCGCCATCTTAAAGGATGAGGGGCTTTTTGATTCTTTGGTTAATACTCTAATCAGGGCTAGGAAGAAATTCTCTTCTACCATCTACTATAGGATCTGGCGGACCTACATTGACTAGTGTGAGTCAAGGGTCCTTCCCTGTCGGGTGTTTTCTATTCCTAGGATTCTGGAGTTCCTTCAGCATGGTCTGGATCTGGGACTTCAGCTCAGCACGCTCAAGGGTCACGTTTCTGCCTTGGCTTTTTTCTTCCAGAGATCTTTCGCTCAACATCCTCTGGTCAAGACTTTCTTCCAGGGAGTTGCTCATGTGCGTCCCCATTACAAACCTCTGTTGCCAGTTTGGAACTTGAATTTGGTTTTGTCTGCCCTTCAAGGCCCTCCATTTGAGCCTGTGCACGAGGCTGCTCTGTCTATTCTTACGCTTAAAGTTGCCTTTTTGGTGGCTATCACCTCGGTCAGGCGTGTTTCGGAGTTGGCGGCCCTTTCTATTCAGGCTCCCTACTTTGAGAGACACCAGGACAAGGTGGTGTTCCACTTTAAACCTGATTTTTTGCCTAAGGTTGTCTCTGCCTTCCATCTCAATCAGGACATTGTGCTTCCTTCCTTGTGCTAATCCTAGTATTTCCAAGGAGAGGGCCTTACATTCCCTGGATGTGGTCAGGAATTTGAAGTTCTACTTGGTGGCTACTGCGCCTTTTAGAAAGACTGATGCCTTGTTTGTGGTTCCTTCGGGTCCCAAGAAGGGTCTGGCTCCTGCTAAGTCTACTATTAGGAAATGGATTCGCCCGGCTATTTTTAGGGCCTATTCTGCTAGGGGAAAGGATCCTCCTTTCCGTGTTACTGCTCATTCTAAATGTGCTGTTGGGGCCTCCTGGGTCTTCCAGCACCAGGCTTCTGTTGAACAAGTTTGTAAGGCTGCTACTTGGTCTTCTGTTCATACCTTTTTCCAAGTTTTACAAGGTTGATGTTCGGGCCTCAGCTGATGCTGTTTTTGGCCGCAAAGTTCTGCAGGCGGCACTGATTTGAACTGCGCGTTGTTGCTTTTGGGGATCCCACCCTATTTACGGACACTGCTATTGGATGTTCCATCTGTTATGAATCATTATCTGGAGCAGGACGTGCTGCATACTTAGAATAATACAATTCTGTGTTTGCTCACCTTGTAGAATTGGTATTTTAAGTATGCAGCACGTCCTGCTCCACCCCACCCTGTTGCATTATCTTGGATCCTCTGTATGGTGATTGTTATCCTTGTTAACGTTGTTATTTATCATCGGCATCTCCTGGTTCTCCTTACTGCTTTTTAATACTGGGACATTTGTGGGAGGTCCTGGGTATATATGGGACAAGAGTCCACTGACAACCCCCCCCCCCCAACACAAAAGGTCACACCATGCAAGGTTTCTGTTTGTGGGTAATAGGTCAGTGAGTAAACATATAAAAAAATGTGTTTTTAGGTATCCTTTAAATTAAACCAGACCATAAGCAAACTTCATCTTACTGTATAACTTGCTGATGTTCAGCATTATTTCTCATTGGAGCTTAATTTTAATGGACTGATTCTTGTAAACGTGTAGTTCTGAAGGGACAGTGAGGTTTTCATTCCTTCCATTCAGAGGCTGATTACACTTCATGTATTCTATTCTACTCAGGGACTGCTCCTGTTAAAGAAGACATGGTGCTGATGGCAGAGATGCCATTTTTTTTTTATGAAAGTGAATGAACTTAATGCGGAGATGTATGTTTTGCATGTTGTGTTTTTTTTTTTTTTTTTATTACAGCACAATGCTTTAGATAATCTGCTATACCTTGTTTAACCACGGTCATTATTCCTTATGGCAAATTACCATCTTTCTCAACACATTTTATTTTCACAAAACCTCCTTAGGACAGCATGCCACTGAGATATTAAGGCTCCGCCCTAAGGTGCGAACACATGACCACCAGAATACACAAAAGCTTTAGCTTCTCCAGATACCAGTTGTTTATGCGTTCCTGCCTTGCTATCTGGGGCAGGAGCCAGACCACCAGCTCCTGAACCATGGGTTTAGGTAAATAGACCAGGTCGCTGTGGGTCTGATGGGGTTGACCCATTCCCTAGCTCGAGGGCAACCTGCCCTAACTATCCCTGACTCGTAGCCAGCAAGGGGGGGGGGGGTCAGCACTAGCCTCAGACCAGGTATGCTACAGTCTGAGACATTGTGGAAATCTGCAGGGGGGATTTTTGGGTCCCCTTCCCACCACCTCTCCCTCCTCCAATGCTGTATGTCGGCTAGGCTTCCAGTGCCTATGATCTTGAGAGGCTCCGGCGGGATGTGTGACTTGCTGAATCTGTGGGTATGCTATAGACACTTCCGCATGTAGTCCATCTTCTCTGTGAGGAATTTGCTCCCGCCTGACTCCTTCATGGGGTTTGGGCTTTTCAATAAATCATGGTGAAGGTCCGGTTGAAGGATGCCTATTGGCAGGTACCGATTTGCCTTGTGCTCAAGCCTTTTTGAGATTTGCAGTAAAGCAGGGGGACCAAATACTCCCAATTCCAATTCTTATGCCTACCCTTTGGGCTGGCATCAGCTCCGTGAACTTTTATCAAGGTTCTAGTGGAACCTCTAGCTGCACTAAGGCAGACAGGAGTCGGGACCATAGCATATCTAGACGACTTTCTCCTCTTTGCCCCAGATCAGGAGATGTTGCTCCAGGATCAAAGGGTTTTTTTTGCTTCAATTGTGTTGGATCCTGAATTACCAGAAGTGGCAGATGGCAGATTTTTAAGTCTCTTTCCTTTGTCTGAAGCAGTCTTTGAACCAGGAGGTGTTAAATCAGATTTGTGTCCTGAGGAGAACTCTGGAGGTGGTTCTTTACGCCTCCGGTCAAAACAAGAAGCTGAGGGAGTTTTCCCTCAACCCCTGTGATCAAGCTCTAGGAATAGGCTCCCTGGCTCACCAGTGACATTTCAGCCTGGTTTACCCTTTTTACCTCCAGTTTAGATCCTTCCTCAGGTTCTAAACAAAATATCCTGCCAGTTGGCCACAATTCTGTTGCTAGCCCCAAAGTGGCCGAAGAGACCATGGTTTTAGATTCAGAAGATGCTCTCGGTCCAGGAGCCTTGGGAACTCTCATGAGCCCAGATCCTCTATCCCAGGATCCGGATCCAGGATTGCCAGGATCTGCAGAAGTGGCATCTTTGGAACCTGAGCTTGCGATGCTCCTAAATGTTTTTTTGAGGGAGTTGAACAAGACTTTCCAGCAGAAAGGAGGTGACAAGGAAGAATGATTATGAACCTTCCTGGTGTTTCAAATAAAAGATTCATTTTTAGTCTACCAGTCGTATTGGATTTCCTTCAGGATCAGTATCATTACCCTGAAGATCCAATTAGCAGCCCTTTTGGGAAAGACACTTTCATCTTGAATGTTGGGCCTTTTTTGCTAGCTTACAGGTTAGCTCTTCTAATAGGATCTCGCCTGGGTCCTTTGAGCTCTGGCCGCACCACCCTTTTAACTAGAGATGAGCGAACTGATTCGCCGAATTTTCCGACAAAAATCGATTCGACCCGAATTTATTCGCGACAAATCGCTATTGAAACGGCTATTTCTGAGCCTCCTAGAGCCTCAATAGGGTTGTAAACCATTCTGCCTTGCTGTAACACGCACAGGATGCATGCTGGGTTAGTTAAATAATACTTTGAATAAATATCACATGCAGATCAGAGGCATCGCTAATAGAATCGCAGAGCGGCACAATTGCAGAGAGTTGAAGTGGCATCACTATGAGGAGCAGGAGCCCAAACATTACTTTAAAGAGACACTGGGGTTGGCTTCAGGAGCCCAAAAATTGGATGAATCACACCCTGGAGTTGGCAGCAGCAGCAGCAGGAGCCCAAACATTACTTTAAAGAGACACTGGGGTTGGCTTCAGGAGCCCAAAAATTGGATGAATCACACCCTGTGGAGAGTCATGTGGAGAAAAAGTAGCTTAGTTAGTAATATCTACATAAAATTATGAATAAACAAATGCAAAAGTATTGCCAAAGTGAAGTTTTGTTTGAGGGTGTGTTTCCACCTTTTAATTAAATCATAAACAACCAGGTATCATTGCCTCTGACTAATTAGCCCTCAAAAATTCTAGAAATTTTTAATCTGGATGTCTGATCCGTCTTATCCGAAGAATATTAATAAAAAGTAAGAGTAACGTAAAGGATTTTTTTATCAATACTTACTTGTGGTCCGATGTGGAGGAATGTCTGTAACTGGAGAGCAGCGCCTTAAATCTGTTTTGCACGATCCATCTTTCTTTTAGTGTTGGTCTGGCCCCGTCATCAATCTACTGAAATACATCAGGCATTGTTGGGAGGAAAGCTTGGCTGATCCATGTGCCATTCATTTCCACGCAGGGCAGTCTCTGGAAAAAAGAAAGTATGTATAAACCAGGGTCTTTTTAATATAAAAACAAATGGTTATTCTTGCTTTTCAACCATATGTTCCACAGCTTTACCAGTCATCGTGTCAGCCAATGAAGCAACTTTGTCTGGAAGTGCTGCAAAAGCAGTCCACTGCATCACAAGTGGCATCTGACACCCCCAGTCAACTGTCTGTTGTTATGCTTTGGGTTCAGCTCCACTATCCATTGATGAAGATCTGATAATCATAAAATTCAGCAGCTACTGCCCAGCCAGGAAGTGGAGGAGACACTCGCCTCTTCTTCCACTAGCCGGGCAATTAGTGATGAGGAGAGTGTTGTGGGAGGAGGTGTTGCAAGCGGAGGTAGTGGAAGAGGGTCCCTGGAGTCTGCGGCGGCGGCAGCAGCAGCAGTGAATTATTGGGGACTGTTGGTAGGAAAAATCAGCTACTCAGCGATGTGGCAGTTTTTCAGGTAGCATCCACAATCCTGTGGAGAAAAAGTAGGTTAGTTAGTATATATACATAAAATTATGAATAAAAAAATGCAATAGTATTGCCAAAGTGAAGTTTTGTTTGAGGGTGTGTTTCCACCTTGTAATTAAATCAGAAACAACTGGGTATCATTGCCTCTGAATAATTAGCCCTCAAAAATTCTTGGAATTTTTAATCTTGATGTCTGAGGGATTTCTCCTCTCAGACAGCGTCACCATAAGTCCAGCCTGCTGCATTACCCAGTGGTGGACCTTTCAGAGAACTGATGGCTTGTGCCGAGCCTTTGCTTTGCAAAGATGGCAGTACCTGCCCTGTAAAATGTTGTTGAACAGAAGGTGGGCCAGTCCTTTAGCCTGTTGGTGTGTACCAAAGTGCACAGTGTTGTCTACGTCTGGAGCTGTAACTATGGACTCATGGTGGACAATATATATACTTTTAGGCCCCCTTGGTGATTGTGGTTTCACGCTGTTCTTCACATGGTTTTCCTTGAGTCACACATGGGAGGAACTACTAAAAATGAGAACTCAATCCATGAAATCATTGCTTAATCCACGAAAACAGCAAATTTGGACCCATGGTGACTGATACTTGGAAGAACTTGTTTGCGCTGCGACAAGGAAGCCAGAGTCATGCGTCCTGACATGGCACACGTGTTCAGTCTAGTTGTCAATCGTTTTCTGAAGTCTTGCCCCCATCTGAAAGACGTCCAAACAACAGGAAAGAAAGTTAGCATGCACTTCTGGCACTCCTACACCACCAAGCACAACCTTATTGAGCCTCAGCGTCAGAACGGTGTACCCCAACATAGTCTGATTTGCGATGTTTCCACCCGTTGGAATTCCACCCTCCATATGCAGGATCCACTATAGCAGTGGTCCCCAACCCTGTCCTCAAGGCCCACCAACAGGTCAGGTTTTGCAGATCTCCACAAAGATGCACAGGTGGAGTAATTAGTGCAGCTGCAGAGCAATAGAGCTGGCTATTTGGAGATCCAAAAAACATGACATGTTGGTGGGCCTTGAGGACAGGGTTGAAGACCACTGCACTATAGGAACAGAGAAAAGCCATCACGGATTTCTGGATGATCCAAACGGATAGGGGGACACCCCTGTGTACATTCAATGTAAACCATTGGCAGCTCATACGTGACACCGACCGTTTGCTCAGGCCCTTTGAGAAAGCTACTTTATTAGTCAGTTGCCAGGACTATGAGATGAACGATGAGATTCCACTGCTTCATGTACTACAACACATGTTGGAAACCATGGCTGGTCAGGGCACTGGAGACATGGCACATACATTTCACAGCCACATGAAGCCTGTGGGGGCTGAAGTGGAGGAGGGGGTGGGGCACAGCAAACCACAGTTTAGGTTTCACAAAATGACCATTTTATCTAGTCATCTGACAGGAGAGGAGGAGCAGGAGCAGCCACAGGAGCTAGAGGGTTGGGAGGAAGGCGAGACAGAGGACCAAGACACACCGTGGCAGTTTACAGTGGAGATGGAGACAGGTAGTCCCTCCGAGTCACTTGCACAAATGGCACGATGCATGCTCACATGCTTGCGTACTAGTGAGCGCAGAATTGTCTCCATTTGTCAGCGGGAAGACTTCTGGCTCTCCAACTTATTGGACCCTCGCTTCCGGCACAAAATGGGGGCATTTTTTACGCCCACTGAGAGGGAGGAAAAACTGACCTACTACAGAGACATCCCATGTAGCCAGTTGGGCGATGTCTATCTGCACCATGGCCCATACTCCTGCAGGTCTGACTCGGGGGGACCTCTGCGATCACCTTCCACTGCCATGGCTGCTGGGGGGGTGGAAGGAGCAGCAGCCTCAGTCTTCAGTCGCTAGTGAGTAGCTTTCTACACCCGCATAGTGAGTCTACTCATGAGCAGCAGGAAGACCTGGAGCTGGACCTCAAACAGCAGGTCATGTCATACCTTGACATGACCATGCCAACACACCTTCAGGAAAAGCTGTACTGGCCGGACAGTAGTTGATTTAGATGGCAACTGGGCTGCTCTATATAATGAAGCAAAATGGCAAATTTACCTCACAATATAAGCTATTGCCCCTCAGATTTACACAGGGGCTGCTCCATATAATGGTGCAAAACCATGAATTTACCTCATAATATAAATTATTGCCCCTCAGATTTACACAGGGGCTGCTCTATATAATGAAGCAAAATGGCAAATTTACCTCACTATATAAGCTATTGCCCCTCAGATTTACACAGGGGCTGCTCCATATAATGGTGCAAAACCATGAATTTACCTCATAATATAAACTATTGCCCCTCAGATTTACACAGGGGCTGCTCTATATAATGAAGCAAAATGGCAAATTTACCTCACTATATAAGCTATTGCCCCTCAGATTTACACAGGGGCTGCTCCATATAATGGTGCAAAACCATGAATTTACCTCATAATATAAACTATTGCCCCTCAGATTTACACAGGGGCTGCTCTATATAATGAAGCAAAATGGCAAATTTACCTCACTATATAAGCTATTGCCCCTCAGATTTACACAGGGGCTGCTCCATATAATGGTGCAAAACCATGAATTTACCTCATAATATAAACTATTGCCCCTCAGATTTACACAGGGGCTGCTCTATATAATGAAGCAAAATGGCAAATTTACCTCACTATATAAGTTATTGCCCCTCAGATTTACACAGGGGCTGCTCCATATAATGGTGCAAAACCATGAATTTACCTCATAATATAAACTATTGCCCCTCAGATTTACACAGGGGCTGCTCTATATAATGAAGCAAAATGGCAAATTTACCTCACTATATAAGCTATTGCCCCTCAGATTTACACAGGGGCTGCTCTATATTATGCTGCAAAATGGCAAATTTACCTCACAATATAAGCTATTGCCCCTCAGATTTACACAGGGGCTGCTCCATATAATGGTGCAAAACCATGAATTTACCTCATAATATAAACTATTGCCCCTCAGATTTACACAGGAGCTGCTCTATATAATGAAGCAAAATGGCAAATTTACCTCACTATATAAGCTATTACAGCTCTATATAAATACAAATAAATAAATAAAAAAAAGGGCCTGTAGAAGCTTATTTAGTATAACAGATAGGGTGACGTGCTGGTTTGGGATGCTCATATGGGCTAGTGTTTTGTCAGAAGTACAAAAACCAATGCAAAATGCAATAGCTTAATAAAGCTGAGGCTGTAGATGCTTATTTAGTATAAACAGATAGGGTGCAACGTGCAGCTTCGGGGTGCCCTGCGGCCTGGTTAAATGAAAGCAGTCAAAAAGGAAGTGCAAACTGAAGTAGCTTAATGAAACTGATGCTGATCAACGCTTATGTTGTATACCAGATAGGGTGCAAGGTGCAGCTTTGGGGTGCCCTGCGGCCTGGTTTATTAAAAGCAGTCAAAAACAAGTGCCAACTGAAGTAGCTTAATAAAGCAGCTGATGCTGATCAACGCTTATGTTGTATAACAGATAGGGTTAAAATAGCATGTGCCTTGGGATGCCCGTGTGGCCTGGTATATTTCAAGCTGAACAAAAAGTAACAATAATCCAAGTATGAGAAATAATTTTGACCTTCTTTACAGCGCCATACTTTGAAAAAAAATCCTTAATTTCATGCCGATCAATCCAAAGGTCAATGCCCCTAACAAAAATAGTGTTCGGCATAAGTTTTCCTTCTGGAAGGACGTAACCTTTAGTTTACATGGTTGGGGTAGGTTATCTTACAAATTGGGATACCCCAGGCAGCAGTGTCATTGAAAGAGACAGATTGTAATGCAGGCCATACGCAAGCAGAGAAACTCAGGCTGTAACAGGCCTCTTTAGTTTACATGGTTGGGGTAGGTTATCTTACAAATTGGGATACCCCACTGTATATGAAACCGAATATAAATGCACACCCAAAAGTGGACAATCAGCCTCCAAGAGGCCTGCTTAGTTTAAATAAGAGAGCTGCTTAGCTTAAATAAGAGAGGTGCTTAGTGTAAATAAGAGGCCTGCTTAGTTTAAATAAGAGAGCTGCTTAGTGTAAATAAGAGAGGTAGGTTATGTGATGTTACAGAATGGGATGCCCACAGCAGACTTGAGATCAGTAATATATGCACACAGCAACAGTGTGTAAGCAGCCTCATACAGGCCAAATTACTTGACATAAGTGTGCAGCTTACAGTAAAGACAGAGGCTAATGGTATGTTACAGAATGGGATGCCCACAGCAGACTTGAGATCAGTAATATATGCACACAGCAACAGTGTGTAAGCAGCCTCATACAGGCCAAATTACTTGACATAAGTGTTCAGCTTACAGTAAAGACAGAGGCTAATGGTATGTTACAGAATGGGATGCCCACAGCAGACTTGAGATCAGTAATATATGCACACAGCAACAGTGTGTAAGCAGCCTCATACAGGCCAAATTACTTGACATAAGTGTGCACCTTACAGTAAAGACAGAGGCTAATGGTATGTTACAGAATGGGATGCCCCAACCAGACTTGAGATCAGTAATATATGCACACAGCAACAGTGTGTAAGCAGCCTCATACAGGCCAAATTACTTGACATAAGTGTGCAGCTTACAGTAAAGACAGAGGATAATGGTATGTTACAGAATGGGATGCCCACAGCAGACTTGAGATCAGTAATATATGCACACAGCAACAGTGTGTAAGCAGCCTCATACAGGCCAAATTACTTGACATAAGTGTGCAGCTTACAGTAAAGACAGAGGCTAATGGTATGTTACAGAATGGGATGCCCACAGCAGACTTGAGATCAGTAATATATGCACACAGCAACAGTGTGTAAGCAGCCTCATACAGGCCAAATTACTTGACATAAGTGTTCAGCTTACAGTAAAGACAGAGGCTAATGGTATGTTACAGAATGGGATGCCCACAGCAGACTTGAGATCAGTAATATATGCACACAGCAACAGTGTGTAAGCAGCCTCATACAGGCCAAATTACTTGACATAAGTGTGCACCTTACAGTAAAGACAGAGGCTAATGGTATGTTACAGAATGGGATGCCCCAACCAGACTTGAGATCAGTAATATATGCACACAGCAACAGTGTGTAAGCAGCCTCATACAGGCCAAATTACTTGACATAAGTGTGCAGCTTACAGTAAAGACAGAGGATAATGGTATGTTACAGAATGGGATGCCCACAGCAGACTTGAGATCAGTAATATATGCACACAGCAACAGTGTGTAAGCAGCCTCATACAGGCCAAATTACTTGACATAAGGGTGCAGCTTACAGTAAAGACAGAGGCTAATGGTATGTTACAGAATGGGATGCCCACAGCAGACTTGAGATCAGTAATATATGCACACAGCAACAGTGTGTAAGCAGCCTCATACAGGCCAAATTACTTGACATAAGTGTGCAGCTTACAGTAAAGACAGAGGCTAATGGTATGTTACAGAATGGGATGCCCCAACCGGAGAGCACCTGGCAGCAGTACTACTATGCACAGCAAAAGTGTCTTTATCTGGCCAAATTACTTTTAGAATAAGTGCAAAGGGTTATAGTAAATAGAGGCTGTTGTAGTCACAGAATGGGATGCCCCAACCAGAGAGCACCTGGCAGCAGTACTGCTATGCACAGCAAAAGTGTCTTTATCAGGCCAAATTACTTTTAGAATAAGTGCAAAGGGTTATAGTAAATAGAGGCTGGTGTAGTCACAGAATGGGATGCCCCAACCAGAGAGCGCCTGGCAGCAGTACTGCTATGCACAGCAAAAGTGTCTTTATCAGGCCAAATTATTTTTAGAATAAGTGCAAAGGGTTATAGTAAATAGAGGCTGTTGTAGTCACAGAATGGGATGCTCCAACCAGAGAGCACCTGGCAGCAGTACTGCTATGCAAAGCAAAAGTGTCTTTATCAGGCCAAATTACTTTTAGAATAAGTGCAAAGGGTTATAGTAAATAGAGGCTGTGGTAGTCACAGAATGGGATGCCCCAACCAGAGAGCACCTGGCAGCAGTACTGCTATGCACAGCAAAAGTGTCTTTATCAGGCCAAATTACTTTTAGAATAAGTGCAAAGGGTTATAGTAAATAGAGGCTGTTGTAGTCACAGAATGGGATGCCCCAACCAGAGAGCACCTGGCAGCAGTACTGCTATGCAAAGCAAAAGTGTCTTTATCAGGCCACATTACTTTTAGAATAAGTGCAAAGGGTTATAGTAAATAGAGGCTGTTGTAGTCACAGAATGGGATGCCCCAACCAGAGAGCACCTGGCAGCAGTACTGCTATGCAAAGCAAAAGTGTCTTTATCAGGCCAAATTACTTTTAGAATAAGTGCAAAGGGTTATAGTAAATAGAGGCTGGTGTAGTCACAGAATGGGATGCCCCAACCAGAGAGCACCTGGCAGCAGTACTGCTATGCAAAGCAAAAGTGTCTTTATCAGGCCACATTACTTTTAGAATAAATGCAAAGGGTTATAGTAAATAGAGGCTGGTGTAGTCACAGAATGGGATGCCCCAACCAGAGAGCACCTGGCAGCAATACTACTATGCACAGCAAAAGTGTCTTTATCAGGCCACATTACTTTTAGAATAAGTGCAAAGGGTTATAGTAAATAGAGGCTGTTGTAGTCACAGAATGGGATGCCCCAACCAGAGAGCACCTGGCAGCAGTACTGCTATGCAAAGCAAAAGTGTCTTTATCAGGCCAAATAACTTTTAGAATAAGTGCAAAGGGTTATAGTAAATAGAGGCTGTTGTAGTCACAGAATGGGATGCCCCAACCAGAGAGCACCTGGCAGCAGTACTGCTATGCAAAGCAAAAGTGTATTTATCAGGCCAAATTACTTTTAGAATAAGTGCAAAGGGTTATAGTAAATAGAGGCTGTTGTAGTCACAGAATGGGATGCCCCAACCAGAGAGCACCTGGCAGCAGTACTGCTATGCACAGCAAAAGTGTCTTTATCAGGCCAAATTACATTTAGAATAAGTGCAAAGGGTTATAGTAAATAGAGGCTGGTGTAGTCACAAAATGGGATGCCCCAACCAGAGAGCACCTGGCAGCAGTACTGCTATGCAAAGCAAAAGTGTCTTTATCAGGCCACATTACTTTTAGAATAAGTGCAAAGGGTTATAGTAAATAGAGGCTGGTGTAGTCACAGAATGGGATGCCCCAACCAGAGAGCGCCTGGCAGCAGTACTGCTATGCAAAGCAAAAGTGTCTTTATCAGGCCAAATTACTTTTAGAATAAGTGCAAAGGGTTATAGTAAATAGAGGCTGGTGTAGTCACAGAATGGGATGCCCCAACCAGAGAGCGCCTGGCAGCAGTACTGCTATGCACAGCAAAAGTGTCTTTATCAGGCCAAATTACTTTTAGAATAAGTGCAAAGGGTTATAGTAAATAGAGGCTGTTGTAGTCACAGAATGTGATGCCCCAACCAGAGAGCACCTGGCAGCAGTACTGCTATGCAAAGCAAAAGTGTCTTTATCAGGCCAAATTACTTTTAGAATAAGTGCAAAGGGTTATAGTAAATAGAGGCTGTTGTAGTCACAGAATGGGATGCCCCAACCAGAGAGCACCTGGCAGCAGTACTGCTATGCACAGCAAAAGTGTCTTTATCAGGCCAAATTACTTTTAGAATAAGTGCAAAGGGTTATAGTAAATAGAGGCTGTTGTAGTCACAGAATGGGATGCCCCAACCAGAGAGCACCTGGCAGCAGTACTGCTATGCAAAGCAAAAGTGTCTTTATCAGGCCACATTACTTTTAGAATAAGTGCAAAGGGTTATAGTAAATAGAGGCTGTTGTAGTCACAGAATGGGATGCCCCAACCAGAGAGCACCTGGCAGCAGTACTACTATGCACAGCAAAAGTGTCTTTATCAGGCCACATTACTTTTAGAATAAGTGCAAAGGGTTATAGTAAATAGAGGCTGTTGTAGTCACAGAATGGGATGCCCCAACCAGAGAGCACCTGGCAGCAGTACTGCTATGCAAAGCAAAAGTGTCTTTATCAGGCCACATTACATTTAGAATAAGTGCAAAGGGTTATAGTAAATAGAGGCTGTTGTAGTCACAGAATGGGATGCCCCAACCAGAGAGCACCTGGCAGCAGTACTGCTATGCAAAGCAAAAGTGTCTTTATCAGGCCAAATTACTTTTAGAATAAGTGCAAAGGGTTATAGTAAATAGAGGCTGGTGTAGTCACAGAATGGGATGCCCCAACCAGAGAGCACCTGGCAGCAGTACTGCTATGCACAGCAAAAGTGTCTTTATCAGGCCAAATTACTTTTAGAATAAGTGCAAAGGGTTATAGTAAATAGAGGCTGGTGTAGTCACAGGATGGGATGCCCCAACCAGAGAGCACCTGGCAGCAGTACTGCTATGCACAGCAAAAGTGTCTTTATCAGGCCAAATTACTTTTAGAATAAGTGCAAAGGGTTATAGTAAATAGAGGCTGGTGTAGTCACAGAATGGGATGCCCCAACCAGAGAGCACCTGGCAGCAGTACTACTATGCACAGCAAAAGTGTCTTTATCAGGCCAAATTACTTTTAGAATAAGTGCAAAGGGTTATAGTAAATAGAGGCTGTTGTAGTCACAGAATGGGATGCCTCACAGCAGACTTGAGATCAGTTCAGTATATATGCACAGTAAGTGTATAAGCAGCCTGAAAACGCTAACAAAGCCAGTCAGCCAGCCAGTAACACTCAGGCTGGATGAAAAAAAAAAAAATCTCCCTGTGACTGCCTCCGATTTTTCCTAACTTTCCCTGCTTTTCGCTGACTTTCTTCCTGTCTCCTGCCTGTCTCCTGCCTGTCCCTGTCTGTCCCTGGCTCTCTGTCTCTCCCTCACTACAGCAGCGTCCTGTCTCTCACGAATGCAATAGAGAAATGAGGAAAAGCAAGATGTCCGCCGACTTAAATAGCGCTGTGACGTCACCGGGCTTGCTGGCTGCTGATAGGCTGCATGTGACTGCCCCAGCTTGCACTGGCGCAGGGTTGATGTCTGGACATGTCCCGTCCGCAATCTTAGAATGCCTGTAATGTAAATGAATGGATGTTAAAGGAAAACTTCGAGCGATTGAAGCACGGGGAAATTCGGATTCGATCCAAATTGAATTTTTCAAGAAATTCGGATCGAATCCGGGTTCGTCCGGATCCATTCGCTCATCCCTACTTTTAACCTCTGTTATGTTTCTTACATGGCTCTCTTTTTGTTCACTTCAGCCCGCATAATCGATGATGTGAATTATACCAATTGTCAAACCGGAAATTATGTCAATAGCAATCATGGGATGCCTGTACGTGAATCAACCAGTGGCTTTTCTGTCAAATGTTTTTTCCTGACAGTTTGTGTACCTACCGCTCTCTAAGATTCTGCTTTCAGTTGCCAGTCAGCGTGTTTTCCAAAGCAACAGTGTCCCGATGAATGAAGAGCACTATCAGTTTTGTTTACAAGGGATCTCCTTCTCCAGGATGCAATACCAGGTTGCCGCTCTACAGATCTGTTCGACAGAGGCACCAGCTTGCTCCCCCAAGATGTAGAAATAATTCTTGTTGAATGAGCTGTAATCCGCCCTGGAAAAGGAGATCTATTGTAAGCAAAACTGAAAACTGGTGCTCTTCATCGATACAGCTCATTCAACAAAAAGTATTTCTTTCAGCATTCTTTCTGGACATTATTCTAAGTGTGCCATACACTCCACTTCGGTCTTCATGACATCTGGGTAATCTCCAGTAGAGGGCGAACTTCTGCAGAGATGAATATGCAAAAAAGAAAGCCCCTCCCGGTCCATATATACCTGGGACCTCCCACTAATTCCCCAGTTCCTTCTCTGCAAGGAAGGCGACAAGACAGAAGATGAAGACTTCTTTACTTACAGGTAAGCCGGGCTCGCGCCCGGCCTTCTATTGTCCCTATTACTGCCAGGACCCTTCTAAATTGCCCCTATATTGAGCCTCCCAGCTTAGGCTGCGTGTCCTGGTGAAGGTAGGAGCACTGCTCCACCGTGAGACCTCACTATGGGGTAGGAGGTTATCCAGGTTTCTTGGTGATCCTGGTGTGGGATGCCCCATCCCTCTAGGCTTATGGCCAGCTTCTGGCAGGGTTCCCCCCCTTCCGGGTCCCTTATTCCCCCCCCGGGGGGGGGGGGTTGCCTGGCCTGGCCGATATTTTGTTTTCCCCAGCTTATCTCCCTGTGTGGTTAGTGTGTTTTTACTGTGTGTGTGTGTGTGTGTGAGTGACAGAGTGCCTTTACTGGCATAACAGGGCTAGTGGCAGCCTGGGGGAGCTTCTCCCCCTCAGGCTGTGTTCGGGAAGGGGGCGGGGCCGGGCTCTCGGCACAGCCGCGATAGCCCCGCCCCCTTCTTTGGCGTGATTGCTGTGCTCGTTTCTAGGGGTCCGCGTTGCTGGGAGGGGGGCGTGGCCTCGGCAAACGTGCGTTCGGCGCTGGCCCGCCCTCCCCCTGCTCTCCCTCCTCATGCATGAGGCTTCGTGGGGGCCATCTTCTGTGAGCAGGCTGCATAGCAGATCGGTGTGGTAAGGGCCCGATGGCCACTTCCTTAGCTTGTGTGTGGGGGCTCTTTAGCGGGGGCCCCCACTGGTCTAGAGCATGTGTGTGTGTGTGTGTGTGTGTGTGTGTTATTTACACTGTCTGGCTGGGATATAGTTAACATATATATATATGTATATATATATATTGTGTGGCTGCAAGATCAAATGCTGTGGTCTTTTATACTGTAAGGTTATGGCCATTTTTACTCAGCACTGCACTTATGTTGCCTGTTTTGTGTGTTACAGGTTGCCCTGTATATGTGCATATTAAGGGGTCTCTAGTGTAAAATTGTCCACCCAAAAATCCTCCCACCGGGACTTTTAAGGGGCATCCTGGGTTGCTTATGCGTAATTCCCTGCGGTCTTGCGACTGACCACAAAAATTCACCATATGGAGGCTCCGCAGGATACTGGGCTCGGGCTCCCTCTGGGACAATCCGGGCCAAGTGTGGGATGCGGGGTATCCCTTACGGGGGAGAATGTGCTGATCTGTATACCATGCGCACAAAAGGCCATAACGCGGCAGTCTGGTACCAAGCCTTCTGGGTCGGCTCCTCCCGCTTCATCGCCTTCCCCTCCCCACCTTATCCGTACCCCAAGTGACATTGGTACAAGTGGGGAGTCGCTTTCTGATGTTTGGGCTAGGTTGGCCAGCATTGAGAAAATGATTGCTAGCACGGTGGGCTAAAAAGAGACATTTGTCATCGGCCCAGCCCTTGTGGGATGTTGACGACGATTCCGCTGATTTGTCAGATTATTCCCCGTTAGAGGAGGGGGAATTGTATCAGGAAACAGAGGCTGACTATGTTCAGTCTGGGAATTCCAATGTCGGGCAGGCGCTGGGGGATGCCGTAGATACGGCCACTGTTTTGTCACATTTATTGGAGGTGTTGGATCTTGAACCGCCTGAGGCGGTTAAGGCGGTTCTTCTCTTAAGAAGGGGGAATTTTTGGGGGCCTGCAAGCCTCGTCTGGAATTCCCTACCCAGGGTCTTTTTGATGCGCTGATCCTTAGAGAATGGGAGAGGCCCAGTCGGCTTCCTGGTGTGCCTCAGGGATGGGATAAGAAACCTAGTTTTAGGTTTGACCAACTCTTCTGTGCTGAACACCCCTGACGCCACTTCCCTTAAGGATGGCGAGGATAAGCGCCTTGATCAGATGGCGTGCCACGCATTTGCCAATGTGGGCTCGGCCCTGTGGCCTGTTAGTGCATCTGCCCTGGTGTCGCTTGCTACCAGGTCTCTTATCAGGGACTGGCTGAATAACGCTCGGTTTGATCCAGCTGGCGCTGAGTTCGCTATCCTTAAGAAATGCAAATTGTTCATGGATTTTGTCATGGCTGCGATGGAAGATTCTATTGTCGTGTGTAGTAGGACTTCAGCCTTACTGGTGGCTATGCGCAGATTGGTCTGGCTCCGCCAGTGGACAGCGGACGTTGGGGCCAAGAAGTCGCTCACAGCTCTTCCCTTCTTGGGTTCGCGGCTGTTTGGAGATAAATTGGATGCTGTTGCTAAAGGAGGTAAGTTACCCCAGCGGAGGAAACAGCGCCGCCACTTCTGGGGGGCGGGCTCATTCACTCCTTCCTTTCGAGGGGCCAGAGTGACTAGGGGTTTGGCCTTCTCGGGTGTCAGGGGCTCGTCCTGGAACAGAGGCAGAGGTCGGGCACGTCCCGCGCCTGCCTGGGATTCCAAGCCTGTCGTTAAACCGGCTCAGCAATGAAGGGGCGCCCTCACCCGCAAGGGTGGGGGGATGGCTGTGGCTCTTCTTCCAGGTCTGGGCCCGGGAGGTCACAGACAATTGGATCTTGGAAGTGGTCTCCTCCGGGTACAAACTGGAGTTCGAGTTCTGGCCGCCCCCAAGATTCTTAAGGTCTCGGGTGCCCTCGGACCCTCAGGCTGCACAGGGGCTCCTGTTAGCAGTAAAAAACCTTCTGGACATGGGGGTTATATGCTCGGTGCCTCTGTCGGAGAGAGGCAGGGGTTACTACTCCAACCTTTTCACGGTTCCCAAAAAGGAGGGTTCGGTGAGACCCATTCTAGATCTCAAGGTTCTCAACAGATTTATCAGAGCCAAAAAGTTCCGCATGGAGACTGCGCTCGGCTATCAATTCCCTTTGCCAAGGGGATTTTATGACATCCATAGACATCAAGGATGCGTATCTGCATGTTCCGATTTTTCAGGCACATCAGAGATTCCTCCGGTTTGCGGTGGGGGATTAACATTATCAGTTTGTAGCTCTTCCCTTCGGTCTGACCTCGGCACCGAGGGTATTCACCAAGGTTTTGGCGGGCATAATGGCTCTGCTCAGATCTCAGGGCATTCGCATTGTGCCTTATCTGGACGATCTGTTGATATCGGCTTCTTCCCTCCATCAGGCGGAACTGGACACCCACCAGGTGCTGTCGACCCTGGAAAGGTTCGGGTGGGTGATCAACCGCACCAAGTCTTCTCTCTCCCCGTCTCGTCTGATTTCATTTCTGGGCATGAATCTGGATACCATTCGGGCCAGAGTGTTTCTGCCCCAGACCAAGGTGCAGGGGATTCAGGGCCTGATCCACCTTCTTCTGGACAGTCCTTGTCCCTCTATCCGACAGGGGATGAAACTGGTGGGTTTGATGGTATCCTCCTTCGAGGCGGTGCCGTTTGCACAGTTTCACATGAGATCTCTTCAACTTCACCTATTGACGTATTGGGACAGGTGCCCACAGTCATTGGATCAACCTTTCAGGATGTCTCCCAGGGTTCGGCAGTCCTTTCGGTGGTGGCTGGCAATCTGTTGAAGGGCAGATCCTTTCTGATCCCTTGTTGGGAGACGGTTACCATGGATGCCAGCCTGTCGTGCTGGGGCGGTTATTGGAAGAGTCATCAGTTCAGCGGGGTGTGGGGTCCCCAGGAGGCTCACACCCCCATCAATGTCTTGGAGCTCAGAGCCATTCGACTGGTTCTGGTTCGGCTGACCCCACATTTACGGGGTCTTCCGGTTCAGGTTCGTTCGGACAACCAAACGGCGGTAGGTTACATAAATCACCAAGGAGGGACTCGCAGCAGGAGTGCCCTCAGGGAAGTCTCTCTGATCCTGCACTGGGCGGAGAGCAATGTTCCTTGCCTTTCGGCAGTCTACATTCCGGGAGTGGAGAACACGGAGGCAGATTCCCTGAGCAGGGGATCCTCTCGCCACGGAGAGTGGTCTCTCAATCCCGAGGTTTTTCTGGATATTTGCCGCAAGTGGGGGACTCCAGAGGTGGATCTCTTTGCCTCGAGGCACAATCACAAACTTCCGGCCTTTGTGTCTCTTTCTCAGGATCCTCTGTCTCTGGCAGTGGATGCCTTGTCACTGGCATGGAAGGAGTTGGGGTTTCTGTACCAGTCTCCATGCTGGGCAAGGTAGTTCGCAAACTGGTTCTAGAAGGGGCATCAGCGATTCTGGTGGCTCCAAGGTGGCCAAGAAGGGTTTGGTACGCAGACGTTGTAAGGATCGCCGTAGACCAGTACCGGCTTCCCTTGTTGCCGGACCTGCTATCTCAGGGTCATCTACTTTACCCCAATTTACAAACGCTGGCTTTGACGGCTTGGCTGCTGAAACCTTCATCTTGAAGGAGGAAGGTTTGTCTGAGGCTGTTGTTCAGACCCTGATTAGGGCTAGGAAGCGGTCCTCTTCTGGCATTTACTATAGGACTTGGAGGTCCTATATTGATTGGTGTGAGGCTAGGACCTTGCCTTGCAGGGTTTTTTCTATACCCAGGATTTTGGAGTTTCTTCAGCAGAATCTGGATCTTGGGTTCCAGCTTAGTACTTTGAAAGGACAGGTTTCTGCTCTGTCGTTTTCTTCCAGAGGTCTTTTGCTGTACACCCGCTGGTTAAGACCTTTTTCCAACTGTTTCTGGTTCCAACCCATGACGGACACTGCTATTGGATGTCCCAGATGTCATGAAGACCGAAGTGGAGTGTATGGCACACTTAGAATAATACCGTTTTGTGAGTACTCACCTTTAAAACGGGTATTATGAGTGTGCCATACACTCGACTTCGCCCCACCCCTTTTTTTCAGGTATTCTGGGGCTTTTATATGGTGAACCATTGGTTTTGATTGTTAAGGTTATATTTGGTTCTTCCTGGTCCCTTTACTGCTTTTATACACTGGGGAATTGGTGGGAGGTCCCAGGTATATATGGACCGGGAGGGGCTTTCTTTTTTGCATATTCATCTCTGCAGAAGTTCGCCCTCTACTGGAGATTACCCAGATGTCATGAAGACCGAAGTGGAGTGTATGGCACATAATACCCGTTTTAAAGGTGAGTACTCACAAAACGGTATTTTTTGATGTTGATTACAACAAAAGTCTTCTGCCTTTCAGAATATTATTGAATTTACCTACATACATATGCATCCTTATGCTTCTTCTTTTGATGGTATGGGTCAGGCCACAAGTCCTGTTTATACTGAGGGTAGTAGTGAAGCACATAAACAAAGGTGTCTTTAAAATTTAATTTAAAATTCCTTGCTCTTAGTCCATAATATGTAAATCCTACTGGTGATCCGGAATGATCAAAAATGTTAAGCCTCATAATTTAACATTTTGGGACAGTTCAGATTGATAAATAAAAAATGACATAAACATATGTATATAATTTATATGATAAGGAATGGTCAAACCGGACACTGTCAATAGTAATCATGGCTGTTCTGTCAAATGGCTCTTCCTGACAGTTTGTGTACCTGCCGCTCTCTAAGATTCTGCCGACAGGAGTGTTTAATCCTTCTTAAGACCTCAAACAATTGTTGGAGTAGCTGCTAGCCCCACTTTTGCAAAGGCAGCAGAGGGAAGATGAATAGATCTTGAAAAAAGATATACAAAATAGCGCTCCAATTCAAGCTTAAATATTGGCACTGGTGATTTTTTTACATTTTACAAAGATTATTTAATAATGTCAGCAAGAACCATGTCTTTAAGCTTGGCATCATGAAGAATTTTCTGATTTCAAAGCTTATTTGGATTACCTTAATGCTAAGTAAACTGAAGTCTCTTACCAAATGCAAAAACTAACTGGTGACAACTTTGCAGTCTTAATTATAGAAGTTACAGGAGGTAAATACAATTTTTCTGGCCTTTTCATTTCTTTTAATAGAAATACCAAGGGTCTGCAGTGACAATATTCCTCTTCCAAATGTAAAGGCAAAGCACATTTTGGAGGAAGTCTTATAATCCAAACCAAAATCTGACTTAAGACACAATTGTGCATGAAGGGCCATCCTCCTGGGTGGAGGGAAAGGTTGTGCACATTGTCAGAATTTGAATGTAGACTAGATGTTGTTTGTATTGGTCTGGAAAGTGATAGGTTACAAAAGAATTCTTTCCCTTCCTTAAACAGATTTTTGTGCCTGTTGTGTCTAATACCCTACTGGCCTTATCCTCGGTCAGGTGGGATACGTTCTATTCCACTCCAATGTGATTATACCAGTTCCTCATTCAGAACGTGGTATGGACTTCTATTATCATACATATTTTTCATTGTTACCAAGGAGGACAGTTTTCAGTCCTATTTTAGATCTTAAATGTTTGCATAACTTTGTTTCGTACAAGCAATGGTATCACTCGGATCGGGGCTGGTATCACCGCGGCTCCTCGGGTGTTCACCAAGGTGCTGGCGGGTGTTATGGCTCTGTTGAGGTCTCAGGGCATACGCATCCTCCCTTATCTGGATGATATTCTGATTGTGTCTCAGTCCTTTCATCAAGCCGAGCTAGATACCCAGGTGGTGGTTTCCACACTCGAGTCCTTCAGCTGGGTGATCAACTGTCCCAAGTCTTCACTGTCTCCGTCCTTGGTGAGGTCCTTTCTGGACATGACTCCGGATACATCTCAGGTCAAGGTATTCCTGCCTCATCAGAAGGTGGAGAGCCTGCAGGCGCAGGCACGGTTTCTACTTTCTTGTCCTCATCCCTCCATTAGGCAGGGGATGCAGTTAAGAGGCCTGATGGTGTCATGCTTCGAGGCGGTCCCCTTTGCTCAGTTTCACATGAGACCTCTTCAGTTGCACCTCTTGTCAGTGTGGGATCAGGACCCTGTGTCGGAAATTTGCTCTGTCCCTCTCGTGGTGGCTGGACTCAAGGAACCTTCTAGTGGACAGGACCTTTCTGCCCCCGTTTGGGAGACTGTCACCACAGATGCCAGTCTGTCAGGTTGGGGGGGCTTTTGGAAGTCTCTGAAATTCCAGGGTCGGTGGGGCCCCCAGGAGGCCCATACTTCCATCAACATTCTAGAACTGCAGGCGATAAGGTTGGTTCTCTCCCAGTTGACCCCGTACCTTCGGGGTCGGGCTGTTCAGATCCGCTCGGACAACCACACGGCAGTTGCCTACATCAATCATCAGGGAGGCACTCAGAGCAAGCGAGCCCTCAAGGAAGTGTCCCTGATACTGTCCTGGGTGGAAGAGAATGTCCCCTGCATCTCGGCAGTTTACATCCCGGGAGTGGAAAACCTGGAGGCAGACTCCTTGAGCAGGGGGATGTCTCGGCTGGGGGAATGGTCCCTCAGCAACAGGGTATTTTGCTCCCTGTGCCACTGCTGGGGTCTGCCGGATGTGGACCTGTTTGCGTCCCGTCACAATCACAAGCTTCCATTCTTTGTCTCTCTGTCACAGGACCCTCTTGCTCTCGCCACGGATGCGCTAGCGATGCCTTGGACGGGGTTTTGGCTTCTCTATGTGTTCCCCCCGTTTCCTCTACTGGGCAGGGTGCTGCGCAAGATAGCCCAGGAAGGGGTGCTAACCATTCTGGTGGCCCCCTGTTTGCCAAGAAGGGTGTGGTTCGCAGACATCTTGCAGTTGGCAGTAGATCAATACGTCCTGCCCAAGGATCCAGACCTGCTCACTCAGGGGAGGCTGTGCCATCCCAATTTACAAACGCTGGCTTTGACAGCTTGGCTGCTGAAACCTCCATCTTGATGGATAAGGGGTTGCCGGCTTCTGTGGTGGCTACTATGATTCAGGCTAGGAAGAAGTCCTCGTCCTTTATCTACTACAGGATCTGGCATCTGAAATGGGCTCATGGGACATAGCCCAGAAACCCAATTAACAGGAGCACCACATTAGTAAAAATATAATTACATTTATTGAAAACACTGATCAAGAGACTCAAACACAAAACATTACAACACTAACACTTTAAAACACTGCATATCCCTTGTTTCATCCAGTGCTACAATTGTAGCTAAATGCCTGGGCAACTCCTATAATGTCCAAACAATGTTAGATTCCCGGACCTATCAGATCTATTTTTGTGCCGGCACAAACCCTAGCAACCCACTGTCTAAACAACTCTAATAAAGTGACTGTGCAGAACAACTTCTACATACAATGAAGTGAAAAACGTCAAGATAACATATCCAAAATTATTTCAAATGTGCAAATATGCAAAAAGTGACTCAGTGCAACATGTATTTGTGCAAAAATAGGTACTACATATACTGAAAAAATAAATAAAGAAAATTATATAAGTATATGTCAAAAGATGGTCATGGATACAACACACAATTAATCAAACACGATTAGCAATGACAGTCAGACAAAAAGGACAGAAAGAGGGACCAATACTAAGCCTGGCACCGGGTGAAGACACAAAAATAAGGAGCGGGGAGTCTGCAGAGGGGACACCTTCGAACGCGGCCGCCCGTGCCGCTTCCTTGGGTGAGTAATCAGTAGTCTAAATAAAACCTGCTTAAATACCTGAAAATGTGCACCTCAATTACCGCCATTCAGGAGGTGCTGCTCAGACGCGTCTGCGTCGCAGCACAAGTCCGGCGCGGCGGATATGACGTCACCGCCATCTTGACAAGTGCTGCTGGAACGCATCTGCGTTGCAGCTCAAGTCCAGCCCGGCGGAAATGACGTCACCGGATGTGACGTCCCGTCATTTTGTCAATTCAAGTACTAGTGGATGTCTGCATCATGCGGGGGTGGGGCCTCACATCCCAGGCAGACGAACCACGCCTAGCCCGCCGCACCCACTCCCAGCTGACACACACCCACTCTAACCATTCCTGCATACCTCTAAGGTCTTGCCATATAGGACCACTCGCAGAACACCCATATAAGGGCCAAAAAATGAAGTCCGCCGTGGGCCTTAAGCGAGTATGTGGACACTCAAGAAGGTACACAGGGCGCCTTCCAAACAGGGGCGCCATCCGCATCTCCAAGGAAAAACATTATTTCAAGTACACCTAGGTATATAAACAGGGACACATTGTGCCTCCATCAGTGATCAAGTCACATATCTATCTAAGTGATCTACAGGATCTGGCATGCTTACATTGCCTGGTGTGGGTCCAAGTCTCTTCCCTGTAGGGTGTTTTCTATTACCAGGATTCTGGAATTCTTGCAACATGGTTTGGATTTGGGCCTTCAACTTAGTACCCTCAAAGGTTATGTTTCAGCTCTGGCAATTTTTTTCCAGAGATCCTTTGCCAATCACCGGTTGGTTAAGACCTTTTTCCAGGGGGTTACTCATGTGCGTCCGCCACGTAAGCCTATGTTACCAGTTTGGGATCTGAATCTGGTATTATCTGCTCTGCAGGGTCCTCCCTTTGAGCCTTTACGGGGGGCCGTCTTGTCCATTCTGACTCTTAAGGTAGCCTTTTTGGTGGCTATCACTTCTGTCAGGCGTGTTTCTGAGTTGGCAGCACTTTCTATCAAACCTCCTTATTTTGAGCGACACCAGGATAAGGTGGTGTTTCGGTTTAAGCCAGATTTCTTGCCTAAGGTTGTGTCTGCCTTTCATCTCACCCAGGACATTGTTTTGCCTTCTTTGTGCCCTAATCCTAATAATCTTAAGGAGCGGACTTTGCATTCCTTGGATGTGGTCAGGGCTTTGAAGTTTTATTTGGTTGCTACTGAATCCTTCAGGAAGACTGATGCTCTTTTTGTTCTCCCTTCTGGACCTAGGAAGGGTTTGTCTCCGGCTAAATCCAGCAAGTGGATCCGTCAGGCGGTGGTGCAAGCCTATTCTGCTAAGGGGAAGGAGCCTCCCTTCAGTCTTACTGCTCATTCCACTCGTGCTATAGGTGCGTCTTGGGCTTTTCAGCACCAAGCTTCTGTTGAACAAGTTTGTAAGGCCGCAACTTGGTCTTCTGTTCATACTTTTTCCAAGTTTTACAAGGTTGATGTTAAGGCCTCTGTCGATGCTGCTTTTGGCCGCAAGGTTCTTCAGGCGGCAGTGGTGTGAACTGGCCGCCGTTGCTTTTTGGGGATCCCACCCTACCTTACGGACACTGCTTTTGGATGTCCCAGACGTAAGGAATAAGTGAAACAGGACGTGCTGTATACTTGGAAAAATACAATTCTGTGAGTACTCACCTGTAGAATTGTTTTTGTAGTATACAGCACGTCCTGTTTCATCCCTCTCTTGTTATTATTGTTCTTGGTTACCTCTGTATGGTGATTTGTTCAAATGCTCTTTTTGTGATTTCCTTCATTATTGTTCTCCCGGCTTCTTGTCTAACTGCTTTGTAACACTGGGAATTTGTGGGAGGTTCCTGGCTTTTTATAGGGCCGGGAGACGCCACAAGTCTTTCTGCAGTCCACAGCGCCACCTTGTGGCGGATAACCCAGACGTAAGGAATAAGTGAAACATGACGTGCTGTATACTACAAAAATTTTTCCTTGTTGGGTGTTTTCTATCCCCAGGATTTTGGAATTTTTGCAACATGGTTTGGATTGGGGCCTTCAACTTAGTACCCTCAAGGGACAGGTGTCGGCTCTGGCAATTTTATTCCAAAGATCCTTTGCCAATCACCGGTTGGTTAAGACCTTTTTCCAGGGAGTTACTCATGTGCGTCCGCCAGGTAGGCCTATGCTACCGGTTTGGGACCTGAATCTGGTGTTGTCTGCTCTGCAGGGTCCTCCCTTTGAGCCTATCCGTGGGGCTGCTTTGCCTATTCCGACTCTTAGGGTGGCCTTTTTGGTGGTCATTACTTCTGTCAGGCGAGTTTTTGAGATGGCGGCGCTTTCCATCAAACCTCCTTATTTTGAAAGGCATCAGGATAAGGTGGTGTTTTGGCTTAAGCCGGATTTCTTGCCTAAGCTTGTCTGCTTTTCATCTCAATCAGGACATTGTTTTGCCGCCTTTGTGTCCTAACCCTGCTAATTCCAAGGAGCGGACCCTTCACTCTTTGGATGTTGTCAGAGCTCTGAAGTTTTATTTGGTTGCTACTGAGTCAAGCTTCTGTTGAACAAGTTTGTAAGGCCGCAACTTGGTCTTCTGTTCATACTTTTTCCAAGTTTTACAAGGTTGATGTTAAGGCCTCGGCTGATGCTGCTTTTGGCCGCAAGGTACTTCAGGCGGTAGTGGTTTAAACTGCCTGTTGTTATTCTTTGGGGATCCCACCCTACTTTATGGACACTGCTTTTGAATGTCCCAGATGTAATGACTTCATAAAGCAGGCCGTGCCATGCAATGGGAAAAAGACAATTCTGTGAGTACTCATCTGTAGAAGTGCTTTTTGTGCTTTTGCCATGCATGGCACGGCCTGCTTCACCCCACCCTTGTTATCGTTGTTCTTGGTTGCCTCTTTATGGTGATTGTTCCAAGTTAGTTGGGGTTTTGTTACCTGTTTTACCTTTATTATCTCCTGGTTTCTTGAAATAACTGCTTGTCAACACTGGATGAGTCTATGGTAATTCCATTTTTATATGGTACCGGGAGGAGCCACAACTCTTCTGCAGTACACTGCACCACCTTGTGGCGGAATAACCCAGATGTAATGACTTTGTGAAGCAGGCCGTGCTATGCATGGTAAAAGCAATTCTACAGGTGAGTACTCACAGAATTGTCTTTTTTGTATATGTCCCTCCCTGCCCACAAGCTTTATTGTTCTGTGTATGTACTGCTGTTTGGTGTGATTTTATTGGTGCTCCTCACTGACTGCAGTGAGGAGCGGTCTCTGGCTTCCTACTCACCTCCCTGCGTTCCCCCGTCGGGTGCCCGGGACACGCGCCTCTCGGCTGACGCGCCCTGCGGGCCTCCTCTGCATCACTGTATGCGGCGCTGTCTGTGTGAGAGACGGGGGGAGGAGGGGAGCGCGTGGCCGCGCTTGTATCATGCGGCGCCACCACTACAGCATTGAAGGAGGATGCGTTCTTCTCATGACGCGCCGCGGGGGCCCGGCGTCGGCGCGCTGCTGACATCGCGCTGGTGCCGCCCCCCGAGGATCCTTCCAGAGGGCGACTGGCCAGATGCGCTGCTCTGCTGCTGCTGGGGACCAGGCTCAGGCCTTCCTGCTGCAGACGCTGACCCAACCCCTCAGGGCTGCGGTGATCCCTCCTGTCGGTGTTGTGAGTCCCTTTTTTGATGCTATTGCTTTCTGCCAATTGTATTTATGCTAAGGCTGACCAGGGGCTCTCTCTCTCTTTTTTGTCTAGATCGTGGGCTAAGGTTGAGGGTTGTGGTTCCTCCCGGTCCCCCTTTTTAATAAGAGGGATCGTTTATAGGCTTAGGCCAGTAGTATTAGTAATAGTATTGTAGCCTTATTGAATTTTACTATTCTTAATCACCATAATGGAGGCATCAGGGGATAGTGAGCTGGGGGCCCCATTTGGGCAGGACAGGCTCTGCCCCTTGTGCAGAAGGAATCCTCTGGGCGGATTCAGCACTGTTTGTACCATTTGTGCCAGAGGCATTATTTTGGACCATAAGTGGGCGGTCGTCCCTAGCCCTGTATTACCATCGTCCTCTCTGGACCCTCCACTGCTGAATTCAGCCCCTAGCAAAGGGGGAGCCAGCAAGGGGTCTCATACTGATTTTGCGCATAGGCTGGCTAATCTCGAGAGGCAGATCTCGTTGACAGCCCCTAAGAAAGCCTCGAGTAAGAAGCGGCATTTGGAGCCGATTTACTCGCATGACGATCTGTTTGATTGCTTGGGTTCTGCGGAGGAAGGTGAGTTGCCAGATGATTCACGCTCAACGGTGGAATATTCCGCTGGCGATGGCAGTATCTCTGGTTCCTCCTCGGACGAGGATTCTTGTCTCCCGGATGATACAGAGAATTTGCTCTCCTCTGTGTTTGATACCCTACACATTGTTCCTCCCAGAGCGGCTAAGAGGAAGCAGGGTGATTTATTTTGGCCTGAGAGGCAAAAACAGGTCTTCCCTGAGCAGCCTCACTTTTCTAACATGATCCTTAAGAAATGGGAAAGGCCCAACAAGTTACCGTCGGTCCCTAAGGGCCTGGATAGGCGGTACCCCTTCCCTAATGAGTTGGTTCGGTTATGGTGTTACCCTCCCGAGGTGGATCCTCCCGTGTCAGGCTTGTCCAACACTACTGTTATGCCATCGCCTGACAATGCTTCCTTGCGTGACCCTGCAGACAAGCGCATGGATCAGCTGGTCTGCTATGCGTTCACCTTTACTGGTGCCCTCTTTCGGCCTGCGTGTGCCTCTGCAATCGTCTCATTAGCCAACAGGAGAAAGGTGAAACACCTTGTGGCTAGAGCTAAGGCTCGCAAGTGGGCTGAGGAGTATAAGGAACTCAAGGCTTGCTTGGATTTCATTGGCTTTGTTGTTACTGCAATGGATGATGTGGTCAGGCTTGGTGCCAGGATTTCGGCGCTCTGCGCCGTTCGCTCTGGCTGAAGCAGTGGTCGGCTGATGCGGCTGCCAAGAAGTCCCTCACAAGTCTACCTTTTGTGGAAAGCCGGCTGTTTGGGGAGCACCTGGACCTTTTGGTCAAAGATGGTAGACTCCCTCAGAGAAGGAAGCCTGCGCGGTCCTTTCAGAACCCCTCTTCCTATCGTTCCTTTCGGGGAGGAAGAGGTTATTCATTCTCCAGTTCTCGCAGAGACACCTGGGGCAGAGGTAGGTCCCGCGGCTGACCCAACCCCTCATGGGGAGCTAAGTCCAAACCCCCTGCCAAGCCCTCTCAGGCATGAGGGGGCGCCCTCACCCATCTGGGTGGGGGGACGGCTTCTGCTGTTTGCTCAGATCTGGAGGCGTCGCGTCTCGGATCGGTGGATTCAGGAGGTAGTGTCCTCCAGTTACAAGAGCTGGCAGCCAGGTCGCCCACAAAATTCCTCCGTTTAAGGATATCCCGAAGCACGCTAAAGGCCCAAGCTTTGAGAATGGCTGTTCAACACCTCCTGCGGATAGGTGTGATTTGACCTGTACCCCTGCAGGAACAGGGTCGAGGATTCTATTCCAATCTGTCCACAGTTCCCAAGAAGGACGGAATGTTAAGGCCGATCCTGGACCTGAAGGGTCTCAACAGGTTTGTAAGAGTCAGACATTTCCGCATGGAAACGTTGCGGTCGGTGGTGAGATCGCTTCGGCCCAGCGACTTCATGACCACGGACATCGGGGACGCTTATCTGCACATCGCGATTTTTCAGGGACATCAGAAGTTCGCGCTTGAGGATCAACATTACCAGTTTGTAGCACTTCCTTTCGGGATATCCTCAGCCCCCCGTGTGTTCACCAAGGGGCTGGCGGGCATCATGGCTATTCTGAGGAGTCAGGGTATCCGTGTGTTACCCTATCTGGACGATTTGCTGGTTTCGGCCTGGTCCCTTCAGCAGGCCGGGAGCGATACTCAGACGGTGCTGTCAACCCTGGAAGCCTTCGGTTGGGTAATCAATTACGCCAAGTCGCTTATTACTCCTTCAACAGTGAGATCCTTCCTGGAAATGACGATAGACACTGCTCAGGTCAAGGTTTTTCTACCACAGCAGAAGGTGTTGGGTCTCCAGACTCAAGTGCAGGCCTTGCTGTCTTGTCAGCAGCCGTCGGTACATCTGGGGATGAGATTGGTGGGACTAATGGTGTCATGCTTCGAGGCAGTACCCTTCGCCCAATTTCACATGAGACCTCTACAATTGAACCTGCTGACTGTCTGGAATCGGGCGCAGGAATCACTGGAACAAAGCTTTTCGCTGTCCCCCCTGCCAGGCAGTCCCTCTTGTGGTGGTTGGACTCCCGGGACCTGCTACTGGGCAAGTCCTTTCTGACTCCCCATTGGGAGATAGTTACCATGGATGCCAATCTGACAGGCTGGGGAGGCGTTTGGCAGACCCAGAAGATCCAGGGTCAGTGGGGTCTGCAGGAGAACCGTTTACCCATAAACCTCTTGGAGCTGAGAGCAATCCGGTTGGTTCTTATACGCTTGACTCCCTATTTAAGAGGCCTTGCGATCCAGGTTCGCTCTGACAATCAGGCTGCTGTAGCCTACATCAACCACCAGGGTGGGACTTGGAGCAAGAGATCCCTCAAGGAGGTAACACAGATTCTGACTTGGGCAGAGGAGAATGGAGAATGGGTGGAAAACCAGGAGGCAGACTCCCTGAGCAGGAGTTTCCTGCGCCTGGGGGAATGGTCCCTCAGCAGCGAGACCTTTCAGGCTCTGTGTCTTCGCTGGGGCCAGCCGGACGTCGATCTGTTTGCGTCCAGACACAATTACAAGCTTCCAAGGTTCGTCTCCCTCTCAAGAGATCCTCTGGCCATTGCAACAGACGCTCTGGCAATTCCTTGGACGGATTTCAAATTTCTGTATGCATTCCCGCTGTTTCCGCTCCTGGGCAGAGTGCTGCGCAAGATGGCCCAGGAAGGGGTACCTACCAACCTGGTGGCTCCTCGCTGGCCGGGAAGGAGTTGGTTTGCAGACATAGTCCAGATGTCAATAGATCACTACATCATGCCCGACGACCCGGGGCTTCTCACGCAGGGGTTGCTGCGGCACCCTAATTTACGGACGCTGGCTTTGACGGCCTCGCTATTGAAACCTCAATCCTGACGGAGAAGGGGCTGTCGCCCATGGTCGTGCATACTATGATTCAGGCACGGAAGAAATCTTCTTCTATGATATACTACAGAGTTTAGCAGGCCTATATTGCTTGGTGCGAGGCCAAGAGCCTTTCTTGCTAAAAATTTGCTATTTCTAGGATTCTGGAGTTTTTACAACACGGCTTAGACTTGGGTCTCCAGCTGAGCACCCTCAAGGGTCAGGTCTCGGCTTTAGCCATCTTTTTCCAGAGATCCATTGACAACCATAGGTTGATCAATACTTTTTTCCAGGGAGTTACCCATGTCTGGCCACCGCGTAAGTCAGTATTACCGGTGTGGGACTCCAGGGTCCTCCTTTCGAGCCATTGAGCGATGCTGCATTGTCTATATTGACTCTCAAAGTGGTCTTTCTTTCGGTGCGTCGTGTATCTGAGCTGGCCGCGCTTTGTATGAAACCACCCTACTTTGAGCTGCACAGGGATAAGGTGTTTTCAAACCCGATTTATTACCTAAGGTCGTTTCTCTCTTTCACCTTTAATGAGGAAGTTGTCTTACCTTCCTTGTGCCCAGCACTGGCTAATTCCAAGGAACCCTTCATGCCTTGGATGTGGTCAGAGCCATGAAGTATTACCTGGCTGCGACTGAATCCTTCAGGAAATCAGATTTGCTCTTTGTCCTAACAGAGGGTCCTATGAAAGGATTGCCACCAGCCAAGTCCACTCTCAGTAAGTGGATCAGACAGGCGGTGGTACAAGCATATTCTTCCAGGGGGAAGGAACCCCCTTTTCGGACCACAGCTCATCCTACCAGAGCTATTGGTGCCTCCTGGGCTTTTCAGCACCAGGCATCGGTGGAACAAGTTTGTAAGGCCGCAACTTGGTCTTCTGTTTACAAAGTTTTACAAGGTGGATGTCAGGGCCTCAGCTGACGCTGTTTTTGACTGAAAGGTGCTTCAGACGGTAGTGAAATGAACTACATGCTGTTCCGCACTGGGGATCCCGCCCATATGGACACTGCTGTCCCAATCGTGAGATATTGGACGGCCTGGACTGGATGTAGGGAAAAATACAATTCTGTGAAACTCACCTGTATAATTGTTTTTGTATACATCCAGTCCAGGCCGTCCCACCCCACCCTTGTGTTCATTATGTCCTGTATGCCTGTTATGGTGATCAACCATTTTTGTTCATAGAACACTGTTTTTTTTTCTAGTTTTTGCTTAGAGAGAGTACAAACTGAAGCTATGTGAAGTAACATGGTTTCTTAGGGCTTCCGGCCTGCCCTCTTCTTCTTTTATTTTTTTTGGAACACTTTTAAACCACTGGGGAATGATAGAGGGGCAGCTGCCTTTATAGGGGGCCGGGAGGAGCTACATCTTTGATCTTGCAGTCAAGCGCCCCCTAGGGGCGAACACCCAGTCATGATATATGGGACGGCCTGGACTGGATGTATACAAAAACAATTCTACAGGTGAATTTCACAGAATTGTATTTTCCTATAAAAGGGAGGGGCCCCGCAGAAGGGCTGTTCTGGTTCACATGCTTGTCTTGGGAAAAACTACCCTTCATCATACATTTTTGGGGGGTCTTCTGAGGTTTTTCTTGCGCCTCTTTTACTTCCACTGACTTGGGATAATAAAAAAATAACATTATTTGTGCTCTTGGGATATGATTTTGGTACTTCTCATGAAATCATTTTCCTTTAGGCGAGCAGGGAGTCTGGATTCCACTTTGTCTTGTGCTCATTGAAGCAGATATAAGTGAGGTGGTATGATACTGCTTTCCCAAAACGTCCTCCAGGACGGCCCAGCCAAGTAGCTCCTCCCACCTAAACTGGAAACACAACCTTTCTCCTGGACCTCTGTGTTTTGTGTTCCCCCCAGGAAACAAGTTGGATTCTTCATCCCTATTTTTTGTACCCCAGGGAGGATGACGGGTCCAGACTACCTCCCCTGTTCTCTAGCAGGCTCAGATGGGGTCTGAATGGCCCACTACTGCTACATCTGGGGGTTCCCCTACTCCTTCCTTGACCGGAGGAATTCACTGTCCTAGAGTTAGTCCAGGTGGCAGTCTCTAGGGACCTAGGTAAACCTCTGGGCTAGGATCCCATACATTTGCCTACTGGTAAGCTGGGAATGCGGGGTCTGGTGGAAGCTTCAGGTCCCCCACCGTTGCAGGGAGGGCAGGTAAGTGTAGGCCTTAGGGCCAAGTGATTTTTTGGGTTGCTGATTGTCTGGTCATTGTGGCAGGGATCAGTGACAGACCAACCACATGGCCAACATACGACTTGGGGGCTCAGGGGAGTGGTATGCATGGATCCAGAATGAAGCAGTCTGCTCGGTATGGGGCAGAGGTAGTGTCAGCTCTTATGAGGTGGCAGCCCAGTGAGAGTTGGCTGCACCCCGCTCGCATGTGAGACCAGTGCAGTAGTGCCAGTTAGCTTCCAGACAGTACTGAAAACAATGGGATTGGGGGATAATACAGTGGAATGGATAAGTCTTCATCCCCTCACACTATCATACTGTAACCAAGACACTCTCCTTACTACCCCCCCCTCCCCCCGAGTGATTGGGTCCTTATAGTCTATTCTATCTCTTTCTCTTCCTGTGTAGGCTAAGGAACACAAGGCCAAAGATCCCAAGCCCTCTAAGGAGTCCAGAAGGGACCCCAGGGAGCACAAAAGACCCAGGGAAACCAAATTGGCTCTATCTATAGTATGTGCTGTCAGGCCATCTTGCCGCTGCTATTTTCCAAGCTTCTGTGTAAGGATTGCTTGGAGGAGGTGGCCAGGGGGAACTTTCAGTGTATTTTCAGTGATAATTTTTTTAAAACCAGAATGGCAGATTCTTTTGATATTTTTATTTTTTATTAAGAACTGCTTGGGCCAGATGGCAATTATAAGATCACATTATGGGCGATCAACTCAGTTGATCACAGTTGCCTGTTCACCCTTTTCACACCCGGGTTGATTTAACTTTCCCCTCAAGGACACTCCAGATCATCTTAGGGTATTTCGAGCTTCCCTTAAGATTGTGTCAGAAGAAAAGCCCCTCTCGGTTCAGGATTCCCTTTACCAGGGTCTATTGGAAAGAAGGGATTCACCAGTCGCTAAAAGACATTATTGCTTGTAATGGAAAAGTCCGGAGTCTCTGTTATTCCTTCCTAGGTCACTCAAGAAAAGATTCCCCCTTGAGGAATCTGAGATTGAGGTTTGGGCTAAGCCAAAGGAATGCTCCTTTGGCTTAGGTTTCTCAAAAATCTGATCTCTCGTTTGAAGACATGGGTTCCCTTAGAATGTCTGACCTTATATCTAAGGGAGTCTTTTGTTCAGACTCCTACTGGCTATTGATTGTGTCAGCAGATTAGTGGAGCTTTGTATTGAAAAAGTCAGGAGTGACATATCTGGTGACGCCCTGAAAGAGGAGCTTTTGGATGCCCTGCTTTTATTTTGGATGCTGCTTCAGAGTCAATTAGGGCCAATGCCAAGAATATGTGTTAGGGCGAGTGCCGCGCGCCCATCTTGCGGCACTCCCCTTACCTCTGTTGTTGATTCTGCTGCCCGGGTGGGCGCCGTGCGTCCTCTCGCGGCGCCTCTCGTCCCCCCTCCTTGCCCGCTCCTGTTGGCGGGCCGGCGTCTTCCGGCGAGGCGGCTGGCCACGCGCCGGCTGCGGCCGCTCCTCCTCCGTCTCCTCGCTCTGATGACCCGGTGCGCGCACGTCCCTGTCTTCTAGGGGGCGCGCATGCGCGCCAGATTCTTGAAATTTAAAGGTCCGGTGCACCACTGATTGGTGCCCGGTCATCCAATCTTGTTCCACTTCCCATATTTAAAGGGCACTTCCCTTCTATCAAGTACCGGATCTTGGTCTTCCTATGGTTGCAGACAGTCAGTTGTTTCCAGTATTGCTCACCCGTGTACCGACCTTTGCCTGTCCCCGACTCTGAACCTTCGCTGCATGTCCCGACCTTGGCTACTTACCTTCTGCTTGAACTTTGACATCACCTTTGCCTGCCTCCGTTGTACCACGCTGTACCTCGGCTGACTGTGTGACTGAGCCGCTGTTGGGGGGGTAGCGACCTGGGGGTCACTCACCTCTACAAGACCAACCTGCCTTGCGGCGGGCTCTGGTGAATACCGGTGGCCTCTTAGACTCCGCTCCCCTGACACGGCTTTTGTCTGGATCGGAACTGGAAAAAGTGCTAACCAATTAGGCTGAGGTGGGGAAGAAATTTCTGGCTAAGAGGAAGCATCTTCACCCACCTCATTCACAAGCCAAGAAGCCTAGATTTTCCCAACGGAACCTTCAAGGCTAGGATTTGCGAAGGGCCTGGGCCGCCCTGAGGTTTTCAGCAGCCTAAACGGCTGTTATGATGTAGCAAAAGCAGAAAAGCACAGTTCATGACTTTAGTGATTACACAACTAAGGAACATGGCAGTTATAGAGGAAGTTCCATGGCAACTGAAACGAACAGGGTTTTATTCCCACATGTTTTTGGTTCAGAAACCCTCAGGAAAATGTTGTATGATCCTGAACCGAAAACAGTTAAACAGGGAAATCAAATACAAAAGAGTCCGTATGGAATCAATCTTTGCAATCAAGGATATCCTGCTCCAGGGCATCTGGATGGACTCTATAGATCTCTAGGATGCTTATCTGCATGTTCCTAATCTGGCTCACAGAAAATTTTTGAGATTTGCGGTAATGATAGAAGTAACCTATCACTGGCAATTCAGAGCAATGCTCTTTGGTCTTTCATCCGCACCTCAAATATTTACCAAAATATTGGCGGAAGCAATGACGTTTCTGAGATTAAGGCAGATTGGCATAGTGGCATACCTGGACAATCTTCTATTTGCTCCGCCCAGGAAAATTTTGGAGAAGATAACATTGTCTCTTCTTTCAGATCTTGGGTGGATAATAATCATGTGCATTTACCTAGGATATCAGATCCACAGTTTATGGGAGAGAACCTTTCTTCCAGTTACCAAGATCGAGAAGATTGTCTCCCTAACATCCCAGAATCTCCCTAAGACAAATTCTGGTTCTGCTGTTACTTATGTCCTCAGCCATCCCAGAGGTCATTTGGGTCCAGCTACAATAAAGGGCACTTCAGACCTTTTTTGCACATCTGGAACAGAGATCCAGAGACCTTGGAATCTCTAGTTACTGTTCCAGGTCAAGTTTGTCAGTCCCTTCGCTGGTAGTCTGTTCACGGGAATCTATCCAAGGGGAGACCATGGCATCAGTTGGACCCAATCCGTATAACAACGGACGCAAGTACGCAGGGCTGGGGAGCCTGACCCAAAGATCTTCAAACTTTCGGGAGTTAAAAGCTGTTCAATTGGCCCTAAAACATTTCAAGAACATTATATGGAATCAAGAAGTGCTGATTGTCTTTGGACAATGCCACAGTGGTGGCATATCTCAATCATTAGGGGGGCACAGAATCAGTTGAATCAGTTGAGTTAATGTCTCTTTCCGAGACAATATGTGCCAGGATGGAAAGTATAGTGGTCTCCTTGAAAGTAGTCCACATCAAAGGAGAACTTAAATGTTCAAGCAGACCTTCTAGAGGAACATAGGTGAATTCGAAGGCCTTCCCTCTCTGGGACCTTTCCATTGTCCTGAATGGTCTCACACAGAACCCCCTTTGAGTTGAGTTCAGAAAGACAGAGTTGGAATTAAACCAGAATGTCTTTAGACAGCTGGTAGACCCATGTGGCACCTCTGAGGTGGATCTCTTTGCCATAAAGTAGAATTCCACATGTCAACACTTTTTCTCTCTGCACCAGATTCAGGGAGCTCGGGGGGGGGGGGGTGCCCTGGGTCAGAATGGGGGATGTTCAATCTTTGTTAGCCTTTTCTCCATTCCAGATTCTTTCTCTATTCATAAGGAACATAAAGTTGGACCAGGCAGGGGGGATCCTGGTTGCCCCCCTGGTGGCCTAGGAGACTGTGGTTCTCCATGTAAGAGCAAATGTAAGTAGGTCTGCCAACAACCCTCCCTCTGGTTACTGGTGCAGCAGATCTGCCGTCAATGTTCCACCCTCCGGTTCAAAGCCTGTGTGCTTGACGGCATGAATCCTGAATGGGGCCTGCTAAGGAGTATGGGGCTTTCTAGTCGGGTCATTCCAGAGCAGAGCAGAAAGATTATTATAGGTTACCCGTAAGCTATACGAGAAGGTATGGAAGAAGTTTTTTTTCATTTTGTGCAGTCCATAATCTGAAGTCTAGCTGCAACTTTGGAATTTTTACAGGAAGGGGCACAAATATTAAAAGTACAGGTGGCGATTCTCTCGGTATCTTTGGACCGTAGGCTTAGACAGGAGGATCTAATTGAAAGATTCTTTATCACCCTATCTGGAGGTATATAGGTGAATTCTAAGGCCTTCCCACTCTGGGACCTTTCCATTGTCATGAATGGTCTTACACGGAACCCCCCTTGAGCCCATTGAGGAAGCAGTGGTTAGGTTTTTAACGCTTAAAGTCACCTTTAATATTAGCCATTAATTCGGCTATAAGAATTAGTGATTTGCAAGCCTTGTCCATCAAGGAGCCTAATTTTAGGCTGAGCCATCCTGGAGGTAATGGAATTTCCGGTAGTCCTCCAGGACGGCATCCTACTTCCCACCCAGGCTAAGTATATGTTTTCTGTATATATGCATGTTTCTTCTGGAATTCCTCTTGAAAACACAGAGCTCCAGGAGTAAGAGGTGGGGTATTTAATTATGTTCAGTTTGTGTTTCCGTTTTAGGTGGGGGAGCTACTCTGCTGGGCCTCCTGGAGGACTACTGGAAATTCCATTACTGGTAAGTTAATTGGTTTTATTCTCTAGTAGTACTGTCTGCTACAAATGTATAAATAATGTCCAGCTTTTGTCCTCTTAAAAAGCTACTCTTTATTGCATCAAATTTAAAAGGAATTCCATCCACATCACAAAGATCAGGAAACCGCAATGGCCATGGTCTATTGTTGACTCTTAATCTGGACCAACAGCCTGGCACCATCTGCATGCATGATACGGAATCCTTGTCAACAGTAACATTTGCTGCTGTATCCAATCCAACCTAAAACATTGCCTCACTGATTTAATTCTTGTACTTTATTTTCCCAGCACCCCTGTCTGTGCAATGCACAGAGTAACAGGAAACTCAGTAGCACTTCCTGTTTGCTGGTGGCCTGCAGCTCCCAGAGAAGCCATTTGCTTTTTAAAATTGACTACAGCAGCAGTTAGAAAACAGTGAATTAATTTTTATGTGCAGCAATCTGAAGTGCCCTGGGGAGGGATGCATATAAACACTCTTTGTTGTAGGGGTGTTGAAGGTGTCTGTATCCTTTCATTAGTTATGCATGAGAAAACTTTAGACCCTTTGCTCATAGCATTAAAACGCAAAGATCCCCATTGTACTTACAATACTAAAGCCAATCTGCACATGAGAGTTGATTCAGAGAAACAAAAAAAGACTTTTGTTTTTGTGCCAATCTGTTTTTTTCTAAATTTTCCCGCTCTCGTATGAGTGTGCGAGCGATTCTATGCATGCATTGCAATCCTTCTGTAAAGTTTTCGTCCATTCGTATGGTGAGTACGAGGATGTCATTTTCCAGCGTGACTTTTCCGTTTCATTTTCTCGTGTTACAACATAGGCTTTAGTTTTTGCCCTTTTTCCATTGTCTCCTTCCACGAATCCTTTATGTTTCCCCTTAGATTCTGTTTCCCTTTTTCAATAAATAATCGTCCAGACGTAAATCCTTAAGTTTGTAGTGCGCAGGCGCAAGATCGTAACTCATTAAAGTGCTCGCCTACATATTTGGGTCACTCACTTCTACTACAATGCTTAGCTAAATCACTTTGCGCTTTCCTCCATCTTCCATGTATCCCCCCTAAAACTGACCCAAACCACTTAGCGCAATCCTCCACCTTCCATGTATCCCCCCTAAAACTGACCCAAACCACTTTGCGCTTTCCTGCATCGTCCATGTATCACCCCTAAAACTGACCCAAACCACTTTGCGCTTTCCTGCATCTTCCATGTATCACCCCTAAAACTGACCCAACCACTTTGCGCTTTCCTACATCTTCCATGTATCACCCCTAAAACTAACCCCAACCACTTCGCGGTTAGGTTCTTCTTCCATTTTAGGCCCCTAAAACTTACCCAAACCACTTCGCGGTTAGGTTCTTCTTTCATTTTAGGCCCCTAAAACTTACCCATACCACTTCGCGCTCATCTGAATCTTCATCTCTAAATATTTATTTCACCCTTCGTTTTGTGTTAATGTATTTTTGTTAAAAAATGACACTGAAACAGTTTTTTGTGTTTTTGTTTTTTATAACATAACAAGGCCATTGTTTTTGTGGCTTTTTTTTTTTAACTTTTTTTTTAGAACATTTACAAACTTTTTTTGTGATTTATGTAAAATGTTTAAAATTTGCTAAAAATATAACATTTTGAAAGTAATAAAAAACTATATACAACACAATGGCAGGACCCAGAACACTAGTCTTCTGCTGTTGTTCCCAACGAGTCACGCAGCTGCTGCATGTCGGCCACCAACTCAAGGACCCTTCTATTCATGGCTTCGACTCTTGCCCGTGTGGTCCCTGTATAAAAAAACAAATACGGGGGGCGTGGCTTGACATGGCGCCGTGAGGACGCGTGTGAGGGGAGCTCCGCGCTAATCTGTTGATCGTGCCACTCAGGCGTCTCTGCAGAGCCACAAATTACCCATGCCCAGGAGGGGAAAGGGAGGGGGAGCTACCAGGAAGCTCCGAGAGCGCCCCATTCCCTCATTTTTTCGTGCCCGGGAGGACGGGGCGCCGAGCGTGGAGGGACCCAAGATGGCGGCGGGACGTGAGGGAGTGAACGGCGCGACCACCCATCCTACCTGCGCTGCCCGGAACGGGCCCGACGGTCCATCGGCGAGAGAAGCCCAGCCGGCGAGTCCAGGTGAGCTCCCCGCACTGTCGGCGGCGGGCGGGAGCGGAGTTTGCGACCCGATGGGGAGGGCGGGAGGTCCCCCCCCCCTGATGCCATTGCCGGGAGACGGCTGTGATGGACGCGACCCTGCTGCTGTGAGCAGAGACTCCCCCGCTTTGTTAGGCGGCGAGAGCGGAATGAGCACGGTCGCACCCAACGGGAGAAACTATATGGTAGTGGAGGCCCAGGTCCATGAAGCGGCGGACAGGCGCAGCGGGAGTACCGGAGGATCACCCGGCGGCGCAATGACAGGTGACCCACAGGGAGACAGGAGTGGGGGCTCCGACCGGATTGGGGGTCAGGTGGGGCTACAGCCACATGAGGCCCGTAATATGCCAAACCAGGATCCAGGGCAGAGTAGTGGTGGGGCTCCTCCTCTGTATGTGTCGCCGCAGCAACACCTGGATTCGGCTGGCAGTATCCCAGACACACCGCCCCAGAACTTGGGACTACCACGAGGGCCACCGGTCAGTGGGGGCGCGGCGCGGCACTCACCCGAGTCCTTGACTTTTTCACCCGAGCCGGGAGGTTCGTCGGACGCTCCAACGCCTCCAGAGAGCTCTGCCCTACCTTGGGGGGACCGATCCGAAGCGGCCCCAGTCGCGGAGCTGTGCAACTACCAGCCTTGGGTCTCACATGGTCAGCCGCTGTGTGGGGGACGCGGCCGCCTCTCCTCAGCTCGGGGTGATATGGCATCTTCTCTCCCTGCTTTATTCCGCTCAGCTGAGCGAGACCCCCACATCCCTGGAACCGGATCTCGTAACGGGAGCACTCCCCTACACAGCCCCAGGCTTCCGGAGTACGACCAGGGTGCATGCCCGTCTATCCCGCTGGATCTCTTGTCGCAGGTGGTAGCTGAGGCGGTAAAGGTCAACATCAAGGAGGCCCTGTGTGGGCTCCCTACCAAAGGAGACTTTGATGGCTACGTATCCAGAATGGAAGGGGCTTTCAAGAAAGAGTTGACGGCCCTACAGGGAGCGGTGACGGAGGTCTCGCTTAGAGTGGATGGCGTTGAGAACTCGCATGGGGCTTTGGCGGCCCGCGTGGCGGCCCTGGAACAACAGCAAGAAGACAGCAAGCGTCATGTGTCCGACCTTCTCCTTGCACATGATGATGTTGAGAATCGTAACCGACGGAACAACCTCCGCATACGGGGGATACCTGAATCCGTGGAGCCCCGCGATCTTGCGGCAGCGATAACATCTATCTTCAACGAGCTGCTGGAGCTTCCCAGTACCAATGGCATTGAGCTTGACCGAGTGCACCGCGCGCTGGGCCCACGCCCTGCGGACCGCGACAGGCCCAGAGACGTTATATGCAGAGTCCACTTCTTTAAAATTAAGGAAGAGATCACCCGTCGAGCCTGGGAGAAGGGTCCTGTCGCGTTTCGGGGCGCCCAGGTGATCGTCTTGCAAGACCTGTCCCGTAGGACCTTACAGATGAGGAGACTCCTAAAGCCATTGCTTGAGTTGGTCCAGAGTCGGGGAGCCTCTTATCGCTGGGGCCATCCCTTTCAGCTGAGAGTGCGGAGGAATGGCGACCTCTTTGTACTGAAATCCCCAAGCCAGCTTCGGGACTTGTTTCGCTTTCTGGAGACTGCTCCGGTAGAAATCCCTGACTGGACTGCACCGGACCTCCCCGCTATCGGGGGTCGTCCGCCGCGGGGAGCGGGCGGCCCTATTCGAGGAAGAGAAAACAGATGGGGTCGCTGATGTCCCCGCTATGGTGCCTTGTCCCTCCCTGTGCCGGTTAGTCCCGCGACCCAGTGATTTATAACGTGGGAGTGGGCGACCGGGGCAGGTGAGGCGGGTGAAGTAGTGGCACGACAATCTGTCTTGGCGCGACCTGCTAAAGTTGCTGTTGGCCGGGCCCCCGGTGGGCGACTCACCCTGGGTGGGTTGTCGGTCGGATGCACGGAGTTAAGTTGTTGAGTTAAAAGTTATGTGGCATCTTGGCGCACCGCCCCACGCGGATGGGCCGCTTTGGTCTCTTCGCGCCGGGCGGGGAGTGAGGCCACGAGACCTCTCCTTATACCTTTCTATGGGAATGTTGTTTATGGATATGTTGTTGATGCCCCGTTATTGACTTCCCCATGTGTATGTGTGCGTGGGTTTGGACCGTGTCTGCCTGAGCGGAGCTGTGCGGCCGGCCGCGGGACGGGCCACTCGCCTTATGGTGGGGGGCTTGCCACGTGGTCCCTTGCAGGTGGCGGGAGTGCTGATCGGTGGCTAGGTAGAGCTGCGCGACCATACTCGCGGTAATGCTCCGCCGTTTTTGATGTGTCAGCACTGCGGTCCTCACCCGACATACCATATGCATCTTCCTCTCCGCCTTAGAGTGTAGTAGTCTGGAAAGATTTTGTTATGGCGCGGATCTCCCCCCGCGATCTGTGACTCTTGTCCTCTTCGCCCTCACTTTACCGGTGCACCCCTCCGTGACGACTTTAGTCCTCGCGGACGGGAAAGCAGAAGCGGACTGTCCCCCTTTCCCATATTTAGGGAGATAGAGTGCAATTTCACTGCTCTCCGTTCAAAAGCGCCAATTTTGGAACACGTAACCCGTGATCCACTGGTTGACTATAATTTAGTCACTTTTTTGCTCTTTCTTCGTGTGTCCCCCAGCCACTTGCCCCCAGTGTTTTACCCCTGTCCCCATCCCCTACTCCCCTTGCTAGTCCCCAACAACCCCCGAGGTCCCAGCAGCTACCTTATTTTGCACCTTCTGTTTAGATTCCGTTCACAAGGTATCACTCAACATGGGTCCGCTGAAAGTTGTGTCGCTGAATGTCAAAGGCCTTAACACGCCAGAGAAGAGAACAATATTGTGGCAAGAGTTAAGGAGGTATAAGGCTAAAATAATTTTCATTCAGGAAACTCACTTCAAAAGAGGGGCCACTCTGAAGCTGAACAGTAAATATTTCCCGCACGTCTTTACCAGCAGCTCCTCGGAGGGCAAGAAAAAAGGGGCGGCCATTTTGATAGCGAGAGACACCCCATTTTCGCTGACGGATTCCTGGGCTGACGAGTCGGGGAGAGTGGTCATGGTCAAGGGTGCAATTAACCAGAAGCAGTACACCCTGATTTCGATTTATGCTCCCAACCGGGATCAAGTTCAGTTCCTCAGGCAGACGTTGGACAGGGTTGAAAAGTTCGCGGAGGGTGAACTGATCCTGGGCGGGGATTTTAACCTCCCGATTGACCCTCTCATCGACACCTCGGCAGGCAGGTCTACGATTTCTCAACCAGCTTTGAGAACCCTGCGGAAGAAGCTGCATGGCTTGCAGTTGATAGACGCATGGCGGATTAGAAATCCCACAGCTAGGGACTACTCGTTTTATTCAAAGGTCCATGGGACCTATTCCCGAATCGACTATCTCTGGGTCTCCCATAGTCTGCTAGAGAGAGTTGCGGGTGATGGCATCTACCCCACTTCCTTTTCTGATCATGCCCCGGTCTATCTAGACCTGGACATAGTAAATAGGCCCCCCTCCCCCTTGACCTGGAGGCTGAATGAATCCCTACTACAGAACTCAGTGGTCCTGCGGGATGTAAGGGAAGGTCTCACCTCGTACTTTAAAGAAAACGATAACGGAGAGGTCTCCCCCTTGATCTTGTGGGAAGCTCATAAGAGTGTTATCCGGGGTATCTTGATTAATCATGCCTCGCGCCTGAAAAAAGAAAACGCGGCTTTGTTAGTGAAGCTGTCAGAAAAGGTCAGCGCTCTGGAGCTCTCCCATAAACGATCAGAGGAGGCGAAGGTACTAGGTGAGCTCACGCAAGCGAGGGCCGCCCTTAACGCACATTTGAGACAGAAAGCCAAGCATGTGATTAGAAGGTGTAAAAGGAGTTATTATGAGTATGGCAACAAAAACAGCGCTCTCCTTGCGAGAGCCCTCAAGCAACAGCAGGCTCAGAACTTCATAGCGGAGATTATGGATGACTCCTGTCAGGAGAAGAGACACACCTCAGACTCTATAGCAGGTACGTTCAGGAACTACTATGCGGGTCTCTATGGGCGGGGGGGAGATAGATTGGGATCAAAGCTGATGGAGAGGATTAAGCAGTACCTGGTGCGCTCCAATATGGCAAAGATTACGGAGGAGGCTGCGGCCTTAATTGAAGCTCCAATTAACACAGGGGAGCTGGCTGAGGCCATTAAACGTACCCCGGTGGGGAAGGCGCCGGGGCCTGATGGCTTCACGTCCAGATATTATAAGACTTTTGAGCCTGTATTGGGTCCTCGGTTGGTGAGGGCCTGGAACACGATACTAGACGAGGGGAACCCGGGAGCCTTCTCATGCAGAGACCTGGAGGCACACATCACGGTCATTCATAAGTCTGGAAAGGATCCGTTGTCCTGTAAAAGTTATAGACCCATCTCTCTGCTTAACGCGGATATGAAGCTTTACGCTAAGATCCTGGCTAATAGATTGGCCCCATTAATCCCTCACCTGGTGCACCTGGACCAGACGGGGTTTGTACTCCATAGAGAGGCCAGGGACAACGTGGTTCGTGCCATAAACATTATACACGCGGCCAGAGTCTCGGGGGTCCCCCTGATGCTCCTCTCTACAGACGCCGAAAAGGCGTTCGACAGGGTGAGCTGGCCCTTCCTGAGGGAGTCCCTCCGGTATATTGGCCTGGGGGACAACATGAGACGGCTTATAGAAGCATTATACACTACCCCATCGGCACGAATTAGAATTAATGGCCACCTGTCGGACCCGGTGTGGATTAAGAATGGCACCCGTCAGGGCTGTCCCCTCTCGCCCCTCCTCTTCGCCCTTACACTCGAGCCGTTCCTATGCACAATTAGAAATGATCCCGATATTCAAGGATTTGTCTCCCGCGAAGGTACCCATAAGGTCGCAGCCTACGCAGATGACCTGCTTTTCTTTATCACCAACCCCTCAGTGACAGTCCCGGTCCTTATGAGGGAATTTGAGATTTATGGGAGGCTCTCTTATCTGAAAATTAATTTTGACAAGTCCGAAGCAATGAATGTCACCCTACAGGGTGATACAGTTGGGACCTTGCGTCGGTCCTTCACCTTCAGGTGGGCCAAGGCCTCAATGACATATTTGGGGACCCAACTGCCGTGCTCCTTGTATAATATAGTGCCCCTGAATTTTACTCCCCTGACCAGAAGAATTAAGACCGACCTGGAGAGATGGGACCTTCCCACATTCTCCTGGATGGGGAGGGTTAATATAGTTAAGATGACGATTCTGCCCAGACTGCTGTATCTGTTCCAGGCCCTGCCGACCCGGATCCCTGCTGGTTTCTTTTTGGACCTTAGCAAGTCCCTCATGAGCTTTATTTGGAACAAGAGGCGACCAAGACTAGGGAAGCGTACGCTATGCAGGCCCAAGAACCAGGGGGGTATGTCACTGCCAGATATTAGGTTATATTGGGTGGCCTCGCATTTGCAGAGGACATGTGAGTGGGCAACATGTCAGGACATAAAAAGGTGGGTTCAGTTGGAGCGTGGTGCGGCCCTCGCTCCGCCGGAGGTTTCCATGTGGGGCAGAGAAGCAATACCCTTAGAGCTAAAGAGACACCCAACCATTGGAGCGACTATGTGGGCCTTTAGACAGTATAGGCACTATTCTAGGATCTCCCCGTGGCCCTCCCCCATGGTGCCCATTGTTGATAGCCTCCTGTTGGCCCCGGGTTCGTCCAGGGCGGGTCTCAGGGGCTGGGGTGGATTATCCCAGTTGAGAGCTGGGGATCTGATTACTGTGAACGGGTGGACTTCTCTGGTGGACTTGAGGGTCAGGTGGGAGAGGTCGGACCTTGATCCCTGGACTCTGGTTAGATTGCAGTCCTTTGTAGCTGGACAGGGGTTGAAAAGGGAGAAGTGTAGACCTCATACTGACCTTGAACGGATCTGCCTAGGAGAGATACCGAATGACCATTTGATCTCCAAATTGTACTCGCTGCTGGTGGGGGAACGTGACGGTCCCCCGTCGTTCTGGAGGGATTGGGAGGCGGACCTGGGAGTGGAGCTAGACGAGGAGCAGAGGGAGAAGATTGCATCCCTCGCTCACGGTCCTCTATCGCCACCAGAGTGCAGGAGTCCAATTATAAGGTATTATCCCGCTGGTACTATACCCCAGACAGACTAAACAGAATATCGGCTTCGGTGGATCCCCAGTGCTGGAGATGTGGGACCGAGCGGGGTACACTAATACACATTTTATGGTCTTGCCCCAAGCTTCGTGAATACTGGAGGGGGGTGCTGGCCATTATTTCTCAGCTTACTGGAGACCCAGTTCCCACTGACCCGGCTCAGGTTCTACTGCACTTGACGAATCGCCCGATTAGCAAATACAAGAAATCCTTGTGGGCCCATCTGTTAAATGCTGCTAAATTGGTGATCCCGAGATTTTGGAAGCAAAAAAGAGCCCCCACGGTGAGGGACTGGGTTATGGAGGTGCTGAGCATCTCTGAAATGGAGGATCTCACCTTGGCTATGCAGGAGAGGGAGGAGCAGTATAGGCGCACGTGGATGCCCTGGTTGATTTACCAGGAATCTGAAGAGTTCAAACAGGCCTTTGAACTGTGATCGACTCTGATGTGCCTGGTAAACGATGTAGGGGGGTTATCCCTGCCCCCCCCGTCCCTCCTTATGGCCCTGATGGAAACATCATGAGGTCTTTGCTGGTGATCTCTCTGCCGGTCTCCAAGCTCATCTGAACCATTCACCCGTGAACGTGAGCAAAGCGATGACCTTTTAGCTGCTTTCCTGTCCCCCCCCCCTTGACAGACCCTTTGCCCTTTTACCCTACCTTCATTGCCTGAATGTATATTGTTTGTATTGTATGATGTATTTGTATTTTCCCCTTGTATGCTATATGTGAAAATCCTTAAATAAAGAATTTAAAAAAAAAAAACAAATACATGTTTCTCACCTGTGGATGGAATGTTTGTTAGTTGGCAACCTAACTCATGACGACATATGTCATTATGCTAAGTCATTAATTTAAGGAAGTGGCCATATGTCATTATGCTAAGTAATTAATCTAAGGAAGTGGCCATATGTCATTATGCTACGACATTAATCTAAGGGAGTGGGCAGATGTCATTATGCTAATGCCATTGACTATGGCTTGATGTATCCCGGTGATCATGTCAATTACCACATACTCAAAAGAATGACATTACAGCTTACTTCGTTGGTGGCCGACGTCTGCCTCGTCGAGGACAACCCTCCGTTCTGGGCCCTGCCACTGCTGTGAAGTTGAGGCTGTAGAGACATGGCAAATAGGGTCACTTATAATGTTTTAGTCAACAGTAAGCAAATGTCAATTTGAATGTGTGTGTGTGTCACATCACTCACCTTCTCCCTGTGCCTCCTGGGCCTGATCTGCTGCAAACTCCACAGATTCTTCAACCGCTCCAGAAGCATCTAGAAAAAGAGATTAAGGGAATCAGCTTAGTTTGAAATAGCATGTATGTGTGTGCGGTTACATGAAGAGTCACATACCAGAGGCTACCGGCTGCGTCGCTGGGTACGACTGCCTGCCCACGCCATGCCGCCCCTCCTCTGTGGAAAGGTTCAGGGGCTGGTCGGAGGACCTAACAGAGGAGGGGTAGGATCGTCGCCCTGGAGAAACACCACCTTCACTTCCAGCTGCAGATTCATGCAGCACTGGTCGGCCTGTGCGCCTCCGGGTGCGTCGGATTCGGTACTCCATTTCCAACACTAGAGAAGAGAAGCATTTCTAAATAAAGGCCTACCTTCTGTATTACTTACATCTAGCATGCAATCGCTATGTACTTACTAGGGAAATGGAGTCCGAAAAAGCGCCGCACCCAGGGCATGTGCAGCCGTTTCAGGTCCGACCAATGCTGCATGATCTGTGTGTGGGTGAAGGTGGTGTTCGTCTGATGTTGGATCCTGGAAACTATCTCCAGGGTGATGGTCCTCTTCTGAAATGAGTTGGGCAGGTAGTTGTACCTGCGCTCCAGCATTGTCTACAAAACACAAAATAAACATAGGATTTAGATTAAACTGCATACAAATATCTGTCACAAATCGATCATTTGACTAAATGACATTAACAGACACATTTCTAGCCTAATACTATCCTTGTAGCTGGCATAGACTTGGTTCGCACATGTGGGCCCTAACTTTGGTTTGGCACAGAGTTTTAGACACTTAAAACAAGTTCTTCCTGCGCTTCCTTAAGGGCTAGGCAAGCATTTAGATGGCAAATCAAAGGCATTAAAATACACTTACAAGCATAATTATCTCTTCTTGCTAATCAAAGGCATTAAAATACACTTACAAGCATAATTATCTCTTCTTGCTGGCGGGTGAAGATTGTGGGCACCATCTTGCTTCTTGTCTGCAGCAGATAAGTTATGCCCCGGCGGTTTCCGGGTTCCGCACAGCCGGACGAACGGCCGTGCGCACGCGTACGCGTCATACCCTGGCATTCTTATTTAAAGGGTCCTGGACACACAGCTCATTCTCTTTGAGAGTTGGTGAGTCATGGCACCCAAAAAAGCGCAAGCAAAAGCAGCAAAGGAGGGCAGCAGCAGCAAACAGGCACCGAAGCTTCAGGAGCCTTCTGCAGGCCCCAGAACTCGCTTCCAGATGCCCAAAACTAAGGTGCGGGCAACCCGCAGTGCTCAGGCCAAGGCACCAACAACCAGCAAACAAAAGGAGACAGCGGCAAAGAGGAAGCCCCAGGCAAGCAAACCCACAGCAATGGCAGCCAAAAAAAAAAAACAAAGAGGGTGCGAAGCCCCAGCCCCTCAAGGTCACCATCACCCCACCCACATGGGAAAAGCTCCCATGCCAAGAGGAGAACCCACCGTGCAAGAAGCCCCAGCAGCCAGAGCTCTGCATCACCACACCCACGTGGCCAACCTCCCATAGCAAGAGGGAAAGCCACCGGGCAAGAAGCCCAAGGTCGCCATCACCACCCCCACATGGGGAAAAATCCTATGGCAAGAGCCTAAGCCACCGGGCAAGAAGCCCAAGGTCGCCATCACCACCCCCACATGGAGAGAAATCCCATGGCAAGAGCCTAAGCCACCGGGCAAGAAGCCCAAGGTCGCCATCACCACCCCCACATGGGGAAAAATCCCATGGCAAGAGGCTAAGCCACCGGGCAAGAAGCCCAAGGTCGCCATCACCACCCCACATGGGGAAAAATCCCATGGCAAGAGGCCAAGCCACCGGGCAAGAAGCCCAAGGTCGCCATCACCACCCCCACATGGGGAAAAATCCCATGGCAAGAGCCTAAGCCAACAGGCCAGAAGCCCAAGGTCACCATCACCACCCCCACATGGGGAAAAATCCCATGGCAAGAGCCTAAGCCACCGGGCAAGAAGCCCAAGGTCGCCATCACCACCCCCACATAGGGAAAAATCCCATGGCAAGAGGCCAAGCCACCGGGCAAGAAGCCCAAGGTCGGCATCACCCCAGGCACGTCCCACAACCTCCCACGGGCATGCAACTCTGAAGGGGCCACAGAGGCACAGGCCAAGAAGCCCTACTTCATCCAGCACACCCTCTCCTCCTCGGCCACATTTGCCACCGGCACAGGTGGCAAAGGCACTCTCAATATGCCACATCTACGCCTGCTAGTTCAGTGCCCACCCAGCCACGAACACCCAGTCCCTATCCAAGTCCTGTTCAATCTGAAGCCAGCCAGCTTTCATACATTTCAACCCAACACAGCCAGGCCAGAATGTCCCCCGATTTGCAGGCAAACAATGAGGAGCCAGAACCTCAAGCAACAGGGCACACATTGCGCCGAGGCCAGTTGAGTGGCAGGTTTTGGGAGGCCCAAACTCTGGCATTGGCTAGTGGGCTCACCTTACATTATGATGAACTATATGGACGCAGATCCAAAGCAACCAGCAAAATGCGGAAAGCAGAAATTTTAGAGGAGCTCACCAGACAGGTCAATGCAGCGGGAGATGAGCTCAAAGATGCGGAGCAGATTCAACGCAAAGTATTAGACCTGAAGTATGCAGCACGGAAGAAAGAAAGTAAACGGCGAAATTAGAGGTACATATCTACTTTGTATAATTTTCTGCTTCTTGTATTGTCAACATTTTGCTACATTTGCCAAACTATCTTTTTCAGCTTACAAACTGGCGGAGGCTTCCCCACTAAACTACAATTTTCCCAAGCTGAGGAGATGGTGCTGGGCCTGATACATCCTGTGGCCTTAGAGGGACACTCGGGGCGACGGGACATGGACATCCCTACTATTCCTGCAGGTTAGTAATGTTAGTGTGTATGTGAAATGTTTGCAACGTGTAAAATGAGGCTCAAGGGCATATATGAACACATGCCCCTAGGGAGTGCCTTGTAGTGGAGGTTACAGTTTTAGCAGGGTGTGTAATGTCTGTGGAATGTTAATTTGCTAATTTGCTTGCCCATACATGACCGTGGAGAGTATTAAAGTCTTTACATTAGCAAAGGACTGCCTGTTATGTGATTCTAGTCAATAATATCCAACACTTCCATCTTTGTCTTTAGGCCACTTGGGTTTGAGCTGTGCTTTGGTCTCAAATACTTGATCTGGGCTCAGGGAAAGGTCTACCTAGGAAGAATGCCAACCAGCATATTCTTAAGCAACATGCTATTTGCAAGCTGAGTGTGGGCCCCTAATGGCCCTTTAGGGATGTGTGAAGCCTCATAACAGCCAGTACATGCATGTTGATTTTATTTAAGGTGACCAATGTGTATGTACATGATGAATAATACCTCTAACAGATAATGACATTCATAGTGAAGGCCAACTTGGACCGTTGGGGGAGTTGCCATTCCTGCTTGGCTACGTGTTTTATTGAAGCATATGTAGTAATACAGATCACCAATGCATATTTGTGTGTTTACATGCCTTTTGGAAAACAATACAGCCCAGCATCATCCCTCAGTTAGTGTGGAAGCCTCAGCCAGTTTGACCAGGCCGTCAACTTCCGTGCTGCCTAGGAGCCAGGATCCGATATATACGGTAAGTGTATTTTTCTGAATCTGCGGATGCATGTGAATTAACATGAATAATTTACTTTACAAAAATATTTAGGGCCCAAACTGAACCTTTTTTTCCCACACACTGATGGAGGAAATCCAGGAGCTGGAGGAGGATGGCACCTTGATGGAACCTTCAGAACAGACCCCCCTGGAACCTAATCTGCAACTGTCCCAACATGTTTCTCCAACTAATCCTCTGCAGCAGAGTGAAGCTGGCCGCATGCTGCCAGCCCATCGTGGGCTGCTGCAGAGGATTTGCCAAGCACATCTGTGGCTGTTGGTCGAACTAGAGGACCATCATCTGCACGCGCACCAACCCGGGGAATTGGGAGGCGTAGTCAGCAATGTCGCCCACTTTCCCAGGGGAGGCACGATCATGGAGTCAGCATGGCACATTGAGAGGAGTTAATTTCGCCAACAAAATCAAAGAAACAATGAGCAGCATCATGCACAGAGACCTTAAATAATACCTTAAACACCATGCTGACAGACCAACACCCACATGGCCACCTTATCTAATAATTTCACACACATGCTTGAGGAAGTTCGAACTAGCAACACCCACATGGTCACCTTAAAGCGGACCTTCACTCTGAATAAGAGTCTATCTTATATGTTTCCCACATCCTGTACATACAGATTGGCCACATTAAAAATCATCCTACCTGCATCTACTGCATGGTATGAGCCTTTAAAAATCCAAGATGGCGGCTTATGGAAGCCGCCATCTTATCAGGCAGCCTGCAAACAGGAAGTGCCTCCTGACTGTGCTGCTCTGCATTCTGGGACTGCTGACCTTCCCCTGACCCCAGCTCTGCTCTGTCTGAGCAAAGCACAGCTATAAGCCACCCCCCTGTACCTTATCCCACTCTTCTCTCCTCAGTAAGTGTGATGCTTCTGAGTCAAGATGGCGGCGCCCGTATCCTAAATTCCTGAACAGAGTTGCAGCCCAGTGGGGGAAAGAATAATAAGTTAATGACTAAAAATGTAAAATATATTCATTTTAGATGCTGGGGAACCGTTTAAGAGTTTGGGCTTTTCATTAAATCACGCTGAAGGTCCGGTTTAAGTAGTAATTTCAGTGCCATGCTGGATGACGTTCAAACAACCAATAGAAACATGTTGTAGGGGGCGTGTCCCGGCATGAGACTGGACGGGAGCGTGTGAGCGATCTCCGACTTCCCAAGCCCCAAAAATAGTTGTTCCCGAGCGGTCAGAGACCTACCTGAACAATGCCCAAAAAGCATAAGAGGCCTGGAAGAAGGAGCGGCGGCGGCGGCATGTCGGCGAGGCGCCTTTTGCCGGAGCGGCTAAGAAGAGAGGAGACGGAGGGCCTCAAGATGGCGGTGGAGGAGATGTCCCACAGGCGAGGTCGGGAGGGAGAGGAGACGGGGTCTGCGACGTCCGCAGACAGTGTCAGTGAGGAGGAGATAGAGGCGCGGCGGACCCCCGATGAGCGCGGTGGAATGCTGCGGCCGGAGAGCGCGGTGCGAGGAGCCGAAGAAGCAGCTGGAGAGAGGGCTGGGTGTACCAAGATGGCACCCGCCATCCAGCATCTACACCCTGCAGTGGCGAGGGAGCCAGGAGAGGAGCACTCGGGGTACGGAGGTGAAGGGGTGAGTGCTGCGGGCGGACCCGAGGACACGTCTGGCGGCGGGGTGGATGAGCCTCAGTGATCATCACAGACAGGTACGGGAGAGATGGGGGCAGCAAGATGGCGGCAACCATACCCACAACCCGCGCTGCCTCCCCAGAGAGACTCAGCAGGACAGCCACAATTTCCCAGGAGGGGATACTCCCACAAGGAGGCAGTTATGGGGATCAAGCTGGGAGGGGGAAGGCATGGCAGGGGGAGCCTTCCCAGAGGCACCCTGAGCCCCGAGTCCCGCCGGCCCTGTCCTCCCCTGGTGACCCCCGGCTAATAGCGCAGAATTTAAGGAGCAGTATACACGTCATGCACACCCCTAAGCAGGTGGGTCCTCTGAACGCCATACTGCCGGAAGGCGCGCTGGATCTGAGGAGGACACTGGGGACATAGCAGGCTTACCAGTAAAAGGCCCCGGAAGTAGAGGTCTTGCCTCGGACCTAGGCAGGTTCGCTTTTACACCCAGAGTGGATCGGTGGGTGGCACCCCCATCCCGCACGCCTTCGGTTCACACGGAGCTCACCTTGCGTGCTCACGGTGGGGCCCTCCCTCAGAGTCCGATGCAGAAGAGAGATGAGCCGGGCGCAGCTTCCCAAGCTGGGATGGCCTCTACTACATTGCTGGGGTCGCCTATATCCCCCCTTCCGCCCTCCCCGGACCGAGTCCCTCCTAACCAGGGCAGAAGCCCTGAAACGATGTCACCAGCGGCCCTAATTGTCGACCGCACCCCGGCGCCTGCTGCCCCAGACAAATGGGTCATGTATGCCCCGCTGGAGATCCCGGGTGAGATTCAACAGGAACGCCAGATCCATCTTGAAACTATCTCACTTTTGAGAGGTATTCCGACCAGGTCAGAATTCGAAAATCTAATAGCCAAATACGAAGCCACGCACAAACGCGAGATAGCAGCAGTGCGCCATGAAGTCTCAGAAGTCGCTTCAAGAGTACGCTTCCTGGAAGCAGAGGGCCCTTCATACGACAGCCGATTACGGGCGTTGGAAGCCAGATGCGACTCCCAGGACGCCATAATCAAAACCTACCATTTGCACCTCGATGACCTGGAAAATCGTAGCAGACGAAACAACTTAAGGATCAGGGGCGTCCCAGAGCCACAGGGTGCGGAAGATGTTAGAGCAATCGACACTACCATATTTAATGAGGTGCTGGGGGGGGACCACCCCCCGACCATCGAACTCGACAGAGTCCACAGAGCGCTGGGCCCCAGGAGTGCGGATCCTGCCTTCCCGAGGGACATAGTCTGCAGGGTCCATCACTTTTCCCTGAAAGAGGAAATCCTGAGGAAGGCGTGGACTAAGAGCTCGTTAAGTTTTGAAGGGGCTACAATCAAGATTATGTAGGACTTGTCCAAATGGACCCTCCAAATGCGAAGAGCAATGAGACCCCTGCTTGATGCTATCGCCAGCAAAGGAGCCACCTACAGATGGGGTTACCCTTTTCACCTGATCGTTAAAAGCCCCGAGGGGGTATTTCTACTGAAGCATGAGGACTTGGAGGGCCTGTTCGAGTTCCTGCGGTGTGAGCCGGTCAATATCCCAGACTGGTTGGATCTGGGCGGGCCCTCAGCACTATCTCGGCCGCCTAGCAGAAGAAACCGAGGTCCCAGGAGCTTCAGGGATCTCTCTCGAGTTGGGCGCCCGGCTCGGGGGCCCGTGAGGGGGCCTGGAGGGACTCTGGGTCGCGGGGGTTTCTCAACCGGCCGACCCAGCGCCACCCGGGCCCTGGGTTCGTTTGGCCGCCGCCCTCCCTCGGCTTCCTCAGCTGGGGTGGGGGGGGCGGTGGCCGAGCGGAGCCAGTCGGCTTCTCAAATTGAGGACATTTGAAGCTGTTGCTACACTGATCATCCGCAGTAAAGCCGCTTCCATTCAGCTTGTCCTCCCTTGATCATCAGAATGAGACTTCCTTGGTAAATGTATTGGTAGGATTTTCGTGCAACAAGACGGGGAGCCATGGGCGGGAGTGCCTCAGGCCTCCCGCGCATCTGCTCCTGGACCGCCCGCGGTTGGTAATGCTGTGTCATTATGGGCTGGGAGAGGGTGGAGTTAACACACCTGAGCACCTCCTCACCCCTGTTGGACGCATTACCCCCCCAATAGGCTGGTCTTTGGGGAACATCTGTCCCCTTAGGCTACAAGCATCCCACGAGTTGGGAAACTTAGGTACTGTTCAGTATTACTGGTTGTTGTGTTTTTCTTTTCTCTCTCTTACTTTTTGGTCTTGCTTCCCCCCCCCCTCCTAAACCCAATACCTCACACCTGCTTGGGGTAGTTGCCGCCCCTCCTTCCCCTCTCTAATTGGTGCGGATCTCCGGGTGCGCCCCCTGTTGGAGCCCGTCTGGGCCTTGCGTGACGCTGGCCATGGCTGATGTCCGTATAGTGTCCCTCAATACCAAAGAGCTTAACAGCCCAGAAAAGAGATCTCTTATTTTGAGAAACTTGAGAGGTCTGAGGGCTCAAGTTGCCTTCCTGCAGGAAACACATTTCAAGAGGGGTAAACCGCCTTTCCTCGGCAACAGGCACTACACGAGAGCTTACCACAGCTATTCGGCTGACTCTAGGGCCCGGGGGGTTAGCATACTCTTGAGTGCGGCTCTCCCCTGGGAGCTGGTGGACTTTAAAGCAGACGAGGAGGGGAGATGGATCTTCCTCACGGGGAAAATTGCCTCCTGCAGTTATACTTTTGCTAACGTGTACGTGCCGAACACGGGACAGGTGGCCTTCTTGGAATTGGTTCTAGAGGAATTGTCAACCTTTAGGGAGGGAGAGCTGGTGGTGGGAGGGGATTTTAACCTTGCCCTCGACCCCCTTATAGACACTTCTAGGGGGGGCCCACATGAGTCCTACGCGAGACTCAGGAGACTCAAAAGAACTCTTGCACTGCATAAATTGGTTGACCCGTGGAGAATTCTTCACCCCAACGAGCGTGACTATACGTTCTATTCTAGTCCCCACGGATCTTACTCGAGGATTGACTGGTGCCTGATCCCCCACGCCTCCCTGTGCCGGGTTACAAATGCCACAATTGGTAGCATTACGGTATCTGACCATGCCCCAGTTACCTTGACGGTTGCCTGCCCCACTCAAACTCCGAGGAGCTGGTCCTGGAGGCTCAACACGTCCTTACTTGAAGACCAAAATGTTCTGGAGGAGGTACAGAAGGACCTTAAAAATTTTTTCCAGCTTAACTCATCTCCTGAGGTTAAACCTGGGATCCTATGGGAGTCGCATAAATGCGTCATTAGGGGCACCTTTATCAAAATCGGTTCCAGGATTAAAAAAGAGAAGGCCAAACAGGTGAGAGATGTGCTGGAGGAAATCGGGGCCGTAGAGAGGAAACACAAAAAATCTCTGGCTAGTGACCCTGAGGGAGAAACTTAAAGCATTATGCTGCGACAAGATTAAAGCACAAATCAGCAACTGTCGCAGAATTTTCTATGAGTCGGGAGACAAATGCGGCAGATTGCTAGCAAAGGCCCTTAGGGAAGAACAAGCTAAAACATATGTCCCCAAAATCTCCATGGTGGAGGGCCGTGTAACACACCTGTTTAGCGAAATTGGAGAAACGTTCAGGAGGTTCTATGATCGCCTGTATAGCCTTCCGAACCAGCAGAGGGAGGGAGATGAGGGCCTCATAGAACGCTACCTTGTGGAGTCTGGGCTCCCGAGGCTCCCCAGAGATGTCCTAGAGGAGATAGAGGACCAATCACAATGACCGAACTGCATAAAGCAGTAACGGGAGCGGCAGGGGGGAAAGCCCCAGGACCTGATGGACTTAGTCTCCCGTATTATAAGAAGTTCCTCCCCCTCCTGGCCCCGAAGCTCCTTGAAGTCTTTAATTCTATCAGGGACAGTAATGCCCTCCCCGTGGACTCGCTGAGAGCATACATCTCGGTGATCCCTAATGATGGCAAAGACCCGTCCCAATGTTCGAGTTACAGACCAATTTCACTCCTGAACACTGATTTGAAACTATTTGCCAAAATTTTGGCCTCCAGGCTAGCCCCTCACCTGCATAACGTCATCGGCTTGGACCAGGCGGGGTTCATGCCGCACAGGGAGGCGAGGGTCAACACCATTAAGGTGCTGAACCTGGTCCACTTAGCCCAGAAAAGCGAGACCCCTGCCCTCCTACTCGCGACAGACACAGAAAAGGCTTTCGACCGAGTGAATTGGGACTTCATGCGTGCCACACTCAGACACATTGGGCTCGGCCCAAATGCCTTGAGTTGGATTGGGAGCTTATATGGGTCCCCGTCTGCCGCGGTTCGGGTGAATGGGGTTATATCAGACTCCTTTCGGATAACAAATGGGACGAGGCAGGGGTGTCCGCTCTCACCCCTAATTTTCATACTCACCTTAGAGCCCTTTCTGTGCCACATCCGCCGTAACCCAGACATCAAAGGCTTAACCATCAGGTCCAAACAATACAAAGTGGCTGCGTATGCGGACGACTTGATGTTTAGCCTGTCTTGTCCTGAGGTCTCCCTTCCCAACCTAATGTCAGAATTGAGGCGCTATGGGGAGCTGTCTGGGTACAAGGTTAATTACCAAAAATCTGAGGCCCTCAACATCACTATCCCACCCAGAAGATACGACAACCTGAGGAACGCTTTCCCCTTCAAGTGGGCAAATGAATCTGTCACATATCTCGGGACCAAAATTAGCAGCAACCTGGGTAGAATTTTTGAGTTAAACTTCCCACCGCTACTGCGGAGATTTGGGGAGGAGACGACTAGATGGGCGCGGGGGAAGATCTCCTGGTTTGGCCGCGTCAATGCGACCAAAATGAATTTGCTTCCCCGCCTTCTCTACCTTCTACAGGCCCTTCCAGTGATGATCCCCCAGAGTTTTCTGCAAAAGGTCAGGGGGCTTTTCGTTAAGTTTGGGGAGGTGGGAAGTCGAGGCTGAATAAAACATTGCTATCTCGGCCCAAAGAAAGCGGGGGTCTCGGATTTCCAGACCCCACTCTATATCATGCAGCGGTGCACCTCAGCAGAGCAGTTGACTGGTGCTTGCATGGGAGCCATAAACAGTGGGTGGGTTTAGAGCAGGGGTTCCTGGAAACCCCGATCTCTGGAATTGCATGGCTAGGAGAGCTTGGGACCCCCCTCGTCCCGAAGCACCCCACAATTGGAGCCACTATTAGAACCTGCGGGCGCATCCTGATCTCTCCCCTGCCCCCTCCCCGATGCTCCCAATCCTGGGTAACCCTAGTTTTCCCCCGGGTAATGAGGGCCCTACAGCTAGAGAGTGGAGAAAAGCCGGGGTCTATAGGGCGGGTCATTTTTGGGGGGGTGAGGATTGGACGGATCTGGGTATACTTGCCCAAGCGAAGGGGTTGAAGGCATGGACAAACAACTGGCAGAGTAGCCAGATGACGCATTTCCTCCACTCGTTGTCGGAGGCTTAAGGAAAACCACCCCCTTTGAGAACCTATGTGCCAGTAGAACAGCCGTTCAGCACACGTTTTCATACATATATAAATTGCTGGTTGCCCCCCCCCCCAGAGAACGAGAGGCTCGCTTTCCTGGGGAAATGGCAGTCGGAGTTCGGAGTCTCCTTCTCCGAGGGGCAATGTAGAAAACTCCTGGCCATGCCGCATAAGACGTCCATTTGCACGCGAATTCAAGAGTGTAACTACAAAATTCTATCTCGCTGGTACAGAGTACCTGTTGTGCTGCATAAATGGTTCCCTGAGACCTCTGAAAATTGCTGGAGATGTAATGACGCAAGAGGTGACATGCTGCACATTTTCTGGTCTTGTCCTGTCTTAAAGCTGTTCTGGGATTTGGTTAGAGGGGTAGCGAGTAAAGTAACCGAAACCAGTGTGCCTGATGACCCAGCTGTCTGCCTGCTTCATATGACCAAAGTCCCCCTAAAGAACTACAGGAGATCTTTACTGTGTCACCTTCTCAATGCAGCAAAAACCTGCATCCCCCTGAAGTGGAAAAGCCAGGACCCACCTTCAGTTGATATGTGGTTCATGAAAGTAAATGAGCTCATGCGGTTTGAGAATGTGATTCTCTCTCGAGAACATAGATTCGAAAGTTTCACTAGTACCTGGTTTGATTGGATGAGGTTCTCGGAGTCCGCTGAATGTAGAGCCTTGCTGGCTGGTGCCTGGGGATCCGCATGTCCCTCCCCCCCCCCCCCACTTAATACTTTAGAGACCACACTGACTCATGTTCTGTTCGTTAGTTTGAGTTTATTGAGCTGTTGTATATCCACTCGGCCAGTGGCCATCCCCTTACAAGGGGCTAAGATGCATGACCTTTGTTGTCTTTGTCGTGTAACGATAAGAAGTATGTGTACTATTCTTATTGAAATGCAAAAATAAAGAATTAAAAAAAAAAAAAAAAAAGAAACATGTTGCAACAGTTGCAGATTATGAATGCCACACATGCCCAGGTGATGGGCCACCTCCAAGACCCACAACCAGGGTTTTATGGGCATCAACCATTTTAACCCCTATTTGCCCTGTATCTGCTCCACATCTTTGCTCTACATCCCCACTGTATTGACCTGTCTGGTGAACCCTACCAATATAGCCTTTTGGTATGGCTTTGCTTGTATGCTTTGGATTTGCGGCCATATAGCTCATTAGAGTGCCCACTAGCCAATGCCTGAGCTCAAACCTCACAGAACCTGTCACTCAAGGTGTTGCGCTGCTGGCTTTGGCCTAATTACATTGCTTCTGGCTCATCCTGTTTGTAGGCATGATTGGGGGACATTCTGGGCTGGCAAACTACTACCTTGAACCCTGGCAGAGATTGGACTGGACTTGGATTTGGACTGGGGCTTCTTGTTTGGGTGGGCCACTGACTAACAGGTGTAGATGTGGCATAGGTATGGCTGCTTTCCACCTGTGCCTGTGGAAAATGTGGCCAAGCAGGAGAGGGTGTATATGTGGCCCTATTTCTTTGATCAAAAATATTGACATGCCAATGCTTGTTCCATATGTGTGTGTATTTTATTTTTGATGTAAACTTCTGCCTGGAGTGCATTACTTAAAAACTTCTGCCTGTGGCCAATTGCTATGTGCCATGATTTGTCACAAATGACATTTGTTGTTTTACCATGTATTTACATGAACTATGGGAGTGACCATCAACTCCCATTTTTACTTTTTTAAAAGAAAAAAAATGTGACTTGACCTGTTGTTCACTAAGTTGATGCCTTAATGTTTTGGTTTTTTTTAGATTACTTAAAGTTTTCCCAAACAAATTGGGCCCAAAAAAGCCATGAGTCTCAGATCATGTGTGTAATTATTTTTTAGTAATTACATCATTACTATTTGGTAGAGTACAAAACATAAATACAAAAACAAAGCAAAATTAGATTATATAACAATAAATACAGGGACAAAACAAACACAGGCACAACAAATTAAGAAAAATGTGTCGAAGTCAAATTTGCACGAACTGCTTGTCCAGAGGCACTAGGTGTGCCACCGTAGTGGTCTTCTGGGTCCTGGCTGGGTGGAGAGGGGGGCAGATCCAAATACTGGGGGACACGCTGCATGATGTCATAGTTATGTAACACAGCACATGCAAGAATGATATCTATGACCTTCTTGGGGTCATACTGTAGTGCCCCCCCAGTATGATCCAAGCAACGAAAGCGGGTTTTTAATAGGCCAAACGCCCTCTCAACAACGGCCCTGGTCTTCCGGTGGGCCCGATTGTAGTCATCCTGTGCGGCATTCTGTGGCCGAAGGACGGGCGTCAGCAGCCAGGGAAGCATTGGATAGCCAGAATCCCCTGAAAAAATTAGACATAAATATAAAACATTACACAGTACTCCCTAAATTGAATCCAAAAAAACGTCCTTCACCATGACTAAGAGGCTATGTAACATTTGAGCCACACCCTGAGCATACAGATTGCGCAGCCAAAAAAAACGCCTAACAACATCTAATGGATGTTGGGACAATTTAAACATCAAAGATGGAGGATGATGGCAAATCAGGCAGACTGCTAACAGGTATTGGTTTAGAACTGTGCTGCTCAGCATTCATGGATGTCTTAACTTTTCAGGACCCCGTATCTGCTTTGTCTGAGCCAAAAACAGCTCTAACCCGGCCCCTGCACTTTATCCCGCTCTCCTCTACTCAGTAAGTGTAATGCATCTAAGCAAATATGGTGCAGACCCTATCATAAAGTCAAGAACATAATTGCAGCCGAGTGTGGGGAAGAATAATAATTAATTTACGTAGAAATTTCTTATTTGGAAATGCTGGACAAACATTTGTCAATGATTTGTTGTTTGATAAATATAATGGTTAAGGTCGTGTTTCACATGTAATGAAGGGTGAAAAATAGGCATAGTTTCATACATGGGTCCAAAATTATATTCATAGCCATACATTGAAAAGTGAATGACGTTATTGGCGTCAACTTACCAAGGAGTCATCCACCAGAGAATTCTCCAGACTCAAACTGACGGTACAGTCCAGATCTTCTCAAAATGTACACGTCATGGGTTGAGCCTGGAAACCCAGCGAGGACACTAAGGAACCGCATGTCCGGGGCCACCACTGCTTGGACATTCAGTAAGTGGCCCATTTTGTGGTTCCTGGGATAAAAGAAAAAAAAAAAACATTAGCAAGGCAAGGTAAACTAGTGAAACACTAACTAATAACACCCTACCAAAAATCTGTGGGCCAATCCAAATAACACTAACAAAGTACAAAAGGATATGTATGTTGGATCAAGTAAAGATTAACTTTAAAATGCCTATTTAAGGTCCACATTAAAATGTTTCCCTTTGGCCCACCTTAAAAACAATGGAGAAGCTAAATACGGTCCATTGTTACACAGGGACGATTTACAAGGAGGGATTTTACAAGGAGGGATTAACAGATATACAATGTCAACTATTTCACAGGGACTATTTACATGGAGGAATTAACAGAGATACATTGTATGCTATTTCACAGGGACTATTTACAAGGAGGGATTAACAGAGATACATTGTATGCTATTTCAGCAGGGACTATTTACAAGGAGGGATTAACAGAGCTACATTGTATGCCATTTCACAGGGACGATTTACAAGGGGTTTAACAGATATACAATGTCAACTATTTCACAGGGACTATTTACAAGGAGGGATTAACAGAGATACATTGTATGCTATTTCACAGGGACAATTTACAAGGAGGGATTAACAGAGATACATTGTATGCTATTTCACAGGAACGATTTACAAGGAGGGATTAACAGAGATACATTGTATGCTATTTCACAGGGACTATTTACAAGGAGGGATTAGGAGATATTTAAAATAACATTTAGGTAAACTATATTAAAAAATGACAGATTGTACTTGCCTATAGATGTACTCGTCGGCTGCCGGAGGCACCAGGGCAACGTGGGTGCAATCGATGGCACCCATGACGTTGGGCATGTCGGCGATGTTATAAAATGCCAGCTTAATCGCGTTCTGGCTACCATGTCGTCACGAAAACAAATATATTTCTGACTAATGGTAGCCATGCCTTCCAAAAACTTGGATAGCGCGCGGCTCAGCGTAGGCTGGGATATCCCCACAGAGAGGGCACCCAGCCTCTGGAACGAGCCATTCACCAAAAATTGCAGGCAGCCAAGCATCTTGGTCATACCTGAAATTGCTTGCCCCTTCCTTGTGGTGCGGGCTAACCATGGCTGTAGCTCACTATACAACTTATGGAGGGAAGCGCGATCAAGTCTGGTGAGCTCGAACAGCTCAACGTCATGCATGCCATCGATATGCATGCGTCGCCGGTGCAGAGGAGGCATTTGCAACTTCATTTGAACTCCCTCACTAACTTTCCCTTCTTCCCCGGTTTTCAAGCCCATCTATCGACCATTCCCCCTCCTCACAGCATAACGAGGGGCATGTTCCCCCCATTACAGGAGATACCTGGTAGACAAGCCGTCGTAATTTAGGGCCAACCCTATTGCGCAGAAGTCATTGTGTGAACCAGAGGGCTTGGTGGAGTCTAGGTCGGCCCTGGTAGATCCTCGACAGGTAGCTTCCTAGTCCCCCTGGCACACACCCTCACCGCACACCCATTGTCAACTCCACACAGAATGGTGTGGGTCTAGAAGCTGCCAACGACATAAGGAAAATATTGCTATGTTTGTAGTTGCAGCAGAAATGTATATGCTCATGTGCTTTACCCCCCCCTGTTACCCCCCTTTTTTTCTTCTGTATCCCTACGTTACTTTTTCTTTTGTGAAAACCAATAAAAATTTGATTACATTAAAACTAGATAAAAATCTTGTGGACCAACCTGTAAAGACAAAAGAAAAACACTTGCCCCTCAAGCGCCACCTACTCACCCCAACATTGTCCTGTGCCCTTTTATGGGGACATCCCTTGTTCGGGGGTCTGTAATGAAACACAGCAGCACTTAGCATATATCTCATCTGGCCAACCCTTCACACAACTGGATTGTTTTTGGACTATTGGCCTACCTGATTACTGCGGGACTGTGTGCAACACCCTCTCTTGTTCGTGTTCTGAGGCTGTAGAGGAGGCCGAGGATGTTGGCAGGGTTCTAGGTTGTCTCCTTACACCCACACCCCATATTATTTGCGCCACTGATCGGACCCCTTGACCCTGGGTGGGCTTGATGCGCATCCAGAGCCCTCCTGTTACAATAGAGATTCATAAGTCACTTTCACATAAGTCACAGTCACTGGCTGAGAGCTTACCTTCTTTTTAGTACATCCACTTCCCTGGGAACCCAGGGCCACTTTTGTTGTTTGAGTTCCGACAAGTGCTGCATAATTTGTGTGTGGGTGTAAGGTGATGTTCCCTCGCTGCTCAGATGGGCTGCCACCTCCTGTGCCAGCGTCCTATATTAATGGGTGTTGGACTTGAAATAACATATTGTTGGTCAATGAAAGGCTGCAAAGACAACAAACAAATTGCACAGTTTCTGTCCTTCCCAGTTTGGTTTGAGGTCCACATGCACGCAGCTGCCCCTTTAAAAACTGGTGTCTGCAAATGCATTTTTACACCAGGGTGTGCATAGGCCAGTTCTCCCCTCCGCTTCTACTGTCAGATAGTGTTTTCTGACCCCACGTAGCCACATGGCGGACGATCTCTTCCATCTAACAGTACTGGCAGATTGCAGTCACAGATGCATTTAGGCCAAATGCCACATGTGGGTTTGCACAATAATCTGGGCCTGTTTAACCACTTGGAATACAAGGCCTCTGCCACTAATGTGTGCCCTGCCCTGTGCCTTCGGTCGAATGTCGCCACTCCAGTCTGTTCCCTGTACGCACCTTTGCTTGATTGTAAAGCGGCACACCTGCATAGGCAAATGGCTTAGCATGGAGACTTACCCTCAGAATATAGTCCTGCTGCATCCTGGTGTACAATGTAGGTGCAACGTTGGTCATTTGCGTTGGCATCTTCGTGACCGCCCCGTGCTGAGGCGTGCCAGCACCAATGCACCCTGATGGACCCCGGAGGGGTGCTTGCATCTATACGCTGATATGTAGGCAAGTGGTTCAATGCGTCTATGCTGGCCTATAAAATACACACAAATGAGGTCCAATTAACCAGCCACTTATGTATAAAAGAACACACCTGACCCACAGTCATTGAGGTCAGAGCTTCCTTTGGATCTCCAGATGCCCAAACACAGCAGCCCCCAGAACACAGGCATGGCTGAGGTAGCCAGAGCACCTGGCAGAGATACCGCATCCCAAGCCTCCACCATTGCTATCGCAGACACTCCCCTGCTACCTCCCACCCACTCTAAGCAGGTCACTCACAGCAGTGTGAGATAGCAGCAACGGGAGACCCACACCCAGAGCTCCCTGGGCCCCTGGCACAGCCCACCACATTACACGTGCTGATCGGGCCACAGGAGCCCTTTGAGGACCTTAATGCGGGCCCCACAGTGCATAGCAGAGCCCCTTGCAGAGACAAGGGCACAGCAGTAGGGCAACAGCTGGGCCTGCTGGCTCCCTGGCCAGTAGCCTGTGATCCAGCTGTTCTGGCACAGATAGTGCCCACAGTCCCCCCTCCACCCAACACACCACCCAGCAGACCCCAGCATCGACCAACTAGACTGGTCGCTAACTCACCAAGGGTAAGCTGAGTGGCCGGTAGGCCACTGCTGGAGGTCCTCCTGCATGGTGTTACTGCAAATTATATCTGCCTGGCTGGTTCACAGTCCTGCTCTACCTCCAAACCATTGCGGGAGCAGATGTGGGCAGATATTGCTCGCAAGGTGACGGGCCTGAGCCCAAAACGGTTTTCCAGAGGAAAATTAGCACCAGACTGGCTGAGAGGTGTGCGGAGGAGCGGGTGGTGGGGATTCTGCATCCCAACACCTACCAGGGGGCATTGGGGACCTGCAACACTAATCGCTGGCATGTGCCCACGAGTGGTAAGAGTTGGCTGCAAAATGCAGTTTGGCACAAGGGGAGTAACCCAAACAAAACATAACAACATGACTGGCCACAGGTAAAAAGTGGGAGGGCTGCAAGTCATAGCAAAGTGGTTTAAGCCCCACCATAGATATAGGGCTCAGGGCGTAACCCTGGTTTAGTATAGTCCATACAAGTAGTCCATACAAGTAATCCTTGACCTTGCCATTGCTTTTCCCTTGGCTTTGCACCAACCAGCCAGCAGCTACCACTGTTCAACCCCTGTGCCAACAGTTGCACCTTCTGCCGTGGCTGCCCTGGATCCACTGTCAAGGCCATGGCCACACAGAAGACACCCACCCAGTGATGGGAGGACAGACACTGATGAGGTAATTGTGTGTCCATAATGAACCAAGGGCAAGGGGTAGGGTAGAGGAGTCGGCTGAGCCCACATTACTTTAAGCATTTTGGGACTGTGTGGGCACATTCAGGGACACAATAATTAATGATTATCTTTCTCAAACATAGACTGCACCTTTAATGGATGCAATACAGGAGCTTGAGGAAGACAGCCAGGAAAATATCGACTGCACCCGAAAATCCTGCTGACGCCTTCTCTAGCTGCTGCCACACCTGTCACTGTGGCAAACCTCACCTCCCTCAAACTTGACCCACAACAGCAGTCTAGTGCAGCAGCCACCCCACCTTCACCAAACGGACAGGAGGAAGTCAGCCCGCCTGCACATAGACCTGCCTTTGGTAAAGTGGTGCCAAATCATGGAGGCAAACTGGCGGGCCAATAGCAACACTTTTAAATGCAACTCCACCCGCTCAAATAATGACCAAAACACACAAACAGCATAAACCAAGTCCTAAGTGGAACCAGTAGGAGATTGGGCAACACATTTTGAAGGAGGCCACAATTTGGTGTTGGTGGTCTTTCATCATCTCCCCAAGATCCACAAGCCACAACGCCCCCCGGCTGGGAGGCCTATTGTGGCGGGGATCGGGGGGATGAATGAGAGGCTGGGGCAACGGGTGGATTCCCACTTGCTTCCCCTTGTATTTAGACTGCCAGGCCATTTACAGGATGCTAGGAATGTGATGCAATCCTTTTTTGGAGTTTGAATGGCAGAGAGATTTTAGGTGGTTAACCTGTGATGTAACTTCGTTATATTCATCGATACCGCATGACCTTGCATTACAAGCGGTTTATTTTTTTCTTAGGAATTATTCCGCTTATTCAGAGGAATTAATTCTCTTCATTATTCTCTCTATTGAATTTCTCTTGAAACATAATTATTTCCTCTTTGCTGGGGAATACTATTTGCAGTTATGTGGGGCGTCCATGGGGGCCCCCTTTTCTCCCTCTCTCGCCAACCTTTATATGGGTTGGTGGGAGAGGAATGTAATTTATGGCCTGGGTAGCCCCTTCTTACACAGGGTTAAATATTTCAGAAGATACATCGATGACCTACTTTTTGTTTGGGAAGGGGACGAGCAGACTACCATACAGTTTGTGGAATATTTAAATAGTAATGATCTGAATTTAAAGTTTACTGCTGAAAATAATAAATTTCAATTTTATAAATATAATAAATAAATAATTTCATTTTTAGATTTAAACTTAAGAGTAGCACCAAATGGTAAAAAGATCATTACTAGGACATATAGAAAAAAGACTGCAGGGAACACTAACCTTAGGGCAGAAAGCTGCCACCCGTACCATACAATCACAGCTATCCCGGTAGGAGAAATGGTCCGGGCCCGCAGAAACTGTTCAGATCAGAAGGATTTTGAGGAGGAAATTAAGATAGTAAAAGATAGATTAAGAGTTAGGGGCTATTCAGAAAAATTTCTAGACAGAGCGGAGGAAATTGCGAGAGCAAAGGATAGAGGAATCATGCTTTCAAAAAGTAAGTATGATAAGAAGAAAAAGCATGACTATAAGCGGCCTCTTAAATCTGAAACCACTGACACCCATAATAGGGATCCTATTTTGGTAACGTTTTATGCTATTAAAAAAATTGTTAATAAACACTTACCTATCCTCAGTGGAGACCCACAGCTGGGTGAGGCTGTGAAGAATGGGATCAAGTTTGTGAGTAGGCGTCCCCCCTCTTTGGGCCAGAAATTGTCTCCTAGTCTATTCAACAAATGTAGTGCCACACCTCTTACCTGGCTTACATGCAGTGGCTTCCATGGATGTGGGGGCCGTCGATGTGGCATGTGCAAATATGTTATCTCTGGTAACAGTTTTCAGTCTTCAGCTACGGGCCAGCAATATAATATAAGAGGCTTTGTCAACTGTAACTCCTGTAGTGTGATTTATCTTATCACCTGTACATTGTGCCAAAAACCATATGTAGGATGTACCACTAGGCCCCTTAAAAAGAGAATCGCTGAGCATGTTGCTGCGACATCCTTAAGTCGCTTAGATTCTTCCTCTAATGTGGGACGTCATTTTAAGGATACACATGCGGGGGATTTATCTAATCTAACATGTATGGGTATAGAGAGGGTTAGGTTGGGACCCAGGGGAGGAGATCTACATGCAAAACTTCTCCAGAGGAAAGTGTTTTGGATTTTCAAGCTAGGCACCAGGGCCCCACAGGGCCTTAATCATCGGTGGGATGTGGACCTTTATCTCCGTAATTGAGTAATGTTCAGAAATATTGGCTTGGCTGTGCATATTTTGGAAGAGTTAAAGATAGATAGGAAAGAATTAAATAGGCGGTAATCTTGGAAGTATAATTATACATACTGAAACTAATTCTCCTACTGGGTATAGGAAATTATAACAATAATATATTTGCTAACGACATCCATATTGCAGGTCTGCCTTTTTCTTCTTTTTTTAGTTCCTATTCTAATCCCTTAATATGTTCTTCCCTCACTATTATTATTTTTAAATCCCAGTTATTCATTTTCAATGATGACATATATTTATATAACTATGGTGATATATCATAGGAGGTATTTATACGGTAAACTTCAATGATGACATGTATTTATTGTAATATTTCATTTAGATAATTAGGGACATCTAATATGACTGTGAATAATTTAAAACTTAATATTGCATTGTTATTGCACGTATCAAGGTAATGAGTTACTAAATGAATACGTATATAGAGTCACTTGTACTACAATATTGTTTGATGACTTTTCTCTTCACAGAGAAAGACTCTCACTTAATCTGTATCAATGAATGAAATGTTTATTCATGCGAGACAATGTATCTCCCAATGTAACAACCTGGGGTCTTGAAGTTACTTTAAATCTGTGTTTTCAATAGCCAATGTTATTTTTATCCTTATATTATTTTCTACTGCCAAATTTATGGCCTGATTATTGGGACTAAAATAATTCTTCTGACCTTTAACATTTTTGTGACTTATTGTCACTACAGAAAAATTGGGGATCTCTTTTCCTTCCCTTTTTTTCTGCCTATAAACCTTTAACTAAACTTTTGAGCAATTATGCTCTTTAATCTGGGTTGCAAATGCTTAATTGACTCCGGGTGTGCAGCAATGGGGGATGCATGCATGACGTCAGTATTTAAATGTGTTTCATGGGAGCAGAAAGTAATGTCATGATTAAGGGCTGAGTCTGTGCCCGAAACGCGCTGGCATTCAAGCTGCTCCCGAATGCTTTATCTTGACTTGTATTCGTGGATGGAATTCTTTTAAAGATTTTTGTATGGAATAAACATGGATATTACATCCTTTTTAAAGCGGATTAAGGCTGGCGTACTAATTGGTCAACAATTTGGTGTTGCCTTAGGCAAACCACTGAGCAATAAATCAAAACAGAAGGCAGTATGCATGGACAAAGGGAGCAGCGTAATTTTAAATTTTAAAACTGTGCCACATGAGTAGTAGTGATGTAGGGCATGGATAAAACTAGGCATCCCCAACAAAGTAGCAACACAACAAAAAAACAAAGGCAAATACCTTTAAAAGGCTAAAACTGTGGAAATGCAATGCTAACAATAGATACACAGAGCCTATTCCCCTGTCTTCAGTATGTTATGCTTCTGAGCCAAGATGGCGGTGCCCATATCCTGGAGTCCTGAACAGAGTTGCAGCCCAGTGGGGGGAAGAATAATAAGTGACTAAAAACGTCAAATATATTAATTTTAGATGCTGGGGAATTGGAATTTTCATGCTGAAGGTCCAGTTTAAGAGAATGGCCCATCTTGTGGTACAACAACAAAGACACAAGGAAGCTGGTTCAGGGGAGCTGAGGCAAATGTAGTATAAAGACAGGAGAGGGGGCAAGAAGTGCAGCACAATAGTGGCCATAAACCTACCGAAACATAGACTCCTGAGTAGCTGGGGGCACCAGGGCCACATATGTGCCATTGATGGCGCCCATGACACTTGGCATATTCGTGATGTTGAAAAACCCCAACCTCACTGTGTTCCAGGCTGCCATGCTGTCAGAAAAAGAGATGTATTTATCTTGCAGGACAGCCATGCCTCTGAGAAATTTAGTCAGGGCGCAGCTCAGCAAAGGCTGGGACATGCCGACTGACAGTGCCCCTAGACTCTGGAAGGAACCATTCTCTAAAAATTGAAGGCAGCCAAGCAATTTGCTCATACCTCCAATTGCATGCCCCTTTCTTGTGGCTGGGCCAACCATGCAGCTCTGAATAAAGCTTCTCAAAAGAAAGGTTCAGTCAGGTCAATTCGAACACTTGCTGAACGGATTGGGATACCCTGATGTGTTAAACCCTCCCTGGCGCCGGTAATCACTCAAAAGCACCTGCACAGGCATTTATCCAATCAGAGCCACCTGCTGAACTGACGTAATTTGGCAAGGCGGCTCTGATTGTTGTGAATGGGGAGAGCGGCCACATCCCTACATCCTCGGGCTGTGTGCTCCTGTCTTAGCCTTCAGATAGGCTGAGGCTCGAGCACAGAGCTGCAGGGGATGTGGATGCACTTGTGTCCCAATTCACACTTCAGCGGGCAACTCAGATTAGACGAAAGCCTGCGCAGGCGCCGTTTTACCGAGAACAGGTGAGTCTGGGTGTGCTGAAGTCACTGCAACTGTCATGAGACGGGGGGTGCCTGGGGTGAAAAAAGCTACTAGTATGTAGGTTGTCCCGTGTACAAAGCTGTTCCCCAGCGCTCTGCGCAGCATGCAGTGCTGATCCTGGCTCCACTGCTACTGCTGATCAGGCCATGTCAACAGTTTCCGGCACTGGCTGCCACTGATTGGGCCTTGCTGCTACCAATTCTGGCCACTGCCAGCTGAACTCGCTGCTGCTGTCCCAGGCCCCACCAGAGGAATCCGGTGGGTCAGTCTGAGCCTGTATGAGGGCTTCAGCTATATACTCCTAGTGTTCTTTAGTGTATTAATCTGATCACTGATGTGAAAACTGGGCTTTCTGTGCTTTTTAACAAATAAGTCTAAAGCTCAGATGATGGGTTTGTCGGATTAGAGAGCCAAGCAGAATAGTAAGATGGTTAGTAATTTAATGACATGGAATGATACTGATGGGATTCGCCTTTTTTCATATCTTAAATTCAGGTCTTTGACTGATTTCACACCCAAAGTCAAACTTACTTCAAATAATTTGCAAGCCTTTTTATCAAAACCACCCTGCAACTACAAAACTAGTCTGAGAAGACATCAAGGACATGAACATCTACAAAACTAACCTTTGTCCTCGCTCCCACGGTGATGTAACCAATGCCGGGCTGCATCCCCAGCTCCTCTGGGCTTTAATGCCCAACCATTCAGATAGGGCCAGAAGCATCCCACATCCAAAGGCAAACTGGGGATGTGGCATCTCCCTATTGCATGGCTCTGTGTCTGAAAAGAGCCATATACCAGTCATTAATATGCACGAAAAAACAGCGCTGATTAGGCGAGAGCCAATGCAAGCGTTGTGTGACTGGAGAAAGAATGTTTTCTTTCAGGCAGTTTTGGGTGCTTCACATACCAAATGGCAAACTGGGATGCGCCCAGGGCAAGGAACAGAACCCAGGATAGTAAAAATCCCGTTTTTTTTTTTGCTTTACCTACAGTTGAGATTAACCAGCGTCATTGCTTACATAGTTGCATACTTGTGTGGTCTGGCTAAAAAAAAATAAAGAGATTTGCATAAAACATTACAAACATCTCTGTACAGTAAACAGTAAAGCTGTATTTAATAAGGAACAGCAGCTACACAGTTAATAAGCAGATGCAATGCAGTCTGGGAAAACAGAGATGATAACTAGTTCTGCTACTTCCTGGTATAGCCAGTGAGAGTGAAGAGTGTGTAGTGAGTGCGCCAGAGTTACAGTACAGTGCAAGTGAGTACAAGGCTTAGTGAAGCAACCAGAGAGAACATGGAATCGAGAGCACCTTTTGGGGAAGTTGATACACACAGAAAGTGAAGCAAGAAGATCCTGGCAAACCAGTAGGACAGTGTGACTGTGAGCCTAGAAGGATCCAGGAGCAGTAAACTGAAGACCATCAGAAAGGTACTGAAAGTTGTATAGTCCCACCCCTTAGTGACACCGTGGATGCAAAGACTGTCATTGTTTAAACTGAAGTTGCTGAACAGAGAGTTGTGTGGAATAAAATTGCAGAAAAAGTCTTTTGAACTTAGTGTGTACTGATTCCACAGGCCCCGATCCCAGTTTTCTCATAATCCTAATGAATCCGAGAACAAGATCTGCACGCTGCCCAGTCCTGTTAGTGGTGTGTTGGCAACGCTTGGAAAAGGCGTGCAGCATGACATCTGAGACATCAAGAATGCAGTTCTGGAGCTCTAAGCAAGTCCAGCAATAAAAAAACACACTGGCTGCTATGGGCATAAAAAGAGAGAAACTCATGGTGTGGCCACCATCCTCCCCTGACCTCAACCCTACTGAGAACCTTTGTCGTATCCTCAAGCAAAAGATATATGTGGATGGGAGGCAGTTCACATCAAAACAGCAGCTCTGGAAGGCTATTATGACATCCTGCAGAAAGTGAAGCAGAAACTTCCCTAAAACTCACACGTTAAATGGATGTGAGGATTGTGATGGTGAAAACCCCCAGCTCGCCCAAACAAACTCACCTCTTCCCAGTCCTAAGACGCGTGCGCGGATGCATTTGAGCCCCTTTGTCTAAAAACTCACCTAATACGAGCGAATCCGAGCGCGCTGGCGGCCACATCCCCTTCTACCCTCTAACAGGGAGTGTGCCCACACTGGCCATTCACAAATGCCTGGCACGGGCATGCTCAGATTTGGTTCGCTTTTATTTAAAACAAAAAAAGCTCCATCATTAGAAGTGAGGCACTGTATCCTGAGAATCAGGATTGGACTCCCAATCACTGCAAAAGCAGTGGCCCTGCCGCTGCATTGATTGGGTGACTAAATGGTCACTCATCATCCATAGTGCCTTGATGCTTGGTTTTCACTCTGAGTAGCGTAACTGCATTTGACATTAAAATAAACATTTATTTTCTGCCCCTCTAATACCTTTAAAGTGGACTAAAACCCAGGATTTTCACTATCCTGAGTTTTAGACTTTCCCCCAAATCGGCATGCCCCAATGTGTGAAACCCCCATATTGGCGGCTATACAGACATCGCTGGAGTTTCCACATTGCAGGTGCCACGCTCCTCAGCTTTGTTGGCTGTGCATATTAATGTGTGATTGGAGAAAAGGAACGGAAGTCTAGCTGCACTTTTGCAATCGGCGCGCGGCACCCCTGCATCTCTTGGCTGTGGCAATTAATCTGTTAAAGTGGACCAAAACCCAGGATATTGAATATCCTGGGTTTTGGTCCTTTCCCTGCATGAAAAACCCCCAGATCGCAGAGCCCAACTCACCTCTTCCCGGTTCTACGGCGCATGCGCGGCTGCTCGTCCAATCAGTGCGCTCGGATCCGCTGACGTCATGTCGTCTAAGGCCAGCGACTCCAAGCGCTGGCAGCCGCATCCCCTGCTTCCCTCTAACAGGGAGCGTGCCCGCTCCAGCCATTCACAAATGTCTGGCGTGGGGACGTCGTGCTAGAGGGATAACGGGGATGCGGTGGCCACTCGCACATGCATCTTTGGATCAGGAAGCAAGGTAAGTGTATGGGGCAACCTGGGGGGTTCCATACAGCAGGGCATCCTGATTTTGAATGAACGATTTGAAACGATCAGGCCAGGAATCTTATAGATTCTCAGGCCGATCACGGTTTTGGTCCACTTTAAGATGCAAGAGATGGCACCACCCACACACATGCCGTGGGCTTGCCGGAAAGCAGATGATTGGCAGGATTTCATATTTCGGGACATCCCGATTTGGGAGTGGTTGTCGAACTGGATCTAGCATCTTATAGACGCTAGGTCTGGTTTTGGTCCACTTTAAGAACGCGCTCTTTTTTAAATTGGGAAACAGCTTGGAAAATAAGTCCAGCCGCCTTGATTTAGTCCCGCAGCTCCTTGCGGAATGTTCTGGGGACTGTACTGCATACGAGAGCTCAGCTTTGCTATGTAGTCCCCCCAGCTTAGCACACACACACGCCTACCCAGGAAGTGACAGGACGCTGGGAGGGGATGTGACGTCATTGTGAAAATGGCCTATCTCCTCCCATTCTCTTGACGTCTCCAGTTCCACGTCTGTGAGACGGTGCGTGTGCCGGTGCAGCTGGTCCCGCTGTGTCCGGGCGATGGCGGCAGTGTCGGGCTCCGGTGGGGGCAGCTCCTCGGTAGGAGGAGGAGGGGTGGCGGCTGGAGGCATGCGGGACGGCGCTCGGGTGGCGGTGCTGTGCCTGCTGTGGTACTCGGTGAGCTCCGGGGGGAACGTGGTGAATAAGATAATCCTGAACAGCTTCCCGTACCCGGTGACCGTGTCCCTATTCCACATCCTGGCCATCTGCTGCCTGCTGCCGCCTATGCTGCGCGCCTGGGGGGTGCCGCACACCCAGCTGCCCACCCGCTATTACCGCTGGTACATCCTGCCGCTGGCCTTCGGCAAGTACTTCGCCTCCGTGTCCGCGCACTTCAGCATCTGGAAGGTGCCCGTCTCCTACGCCCACACAGGTAAGTCCCTGGCCGCCTATCACGGAGTCCTGCATCTAAACTGCACCATATAAACTAAAGCTTCCTTCTTATCATCTGTTACACTTAATAGGGCATCATTGTTGCTCCTCCACCTGATCTATCACGTGTGTGCTCACTTGGCATCATGTAGAGAAAGGAAGCACCTTGTGTGTCAGCTGTTTCAGTCTGTAGTTGTCTAACTGCATCTAATTGAGATAAGAGTATGATCTGACCATTTAAAGAGGGATTTCGGAAGGCCCTGGAGACTAAAAGACTCCAGGGCCACCCGAGTTCTGCTCCCTGGGGGTATCTGGCATGTCCCACTGTGTGAAACCCCCTTCCACTTACCTTCTCCTGGAGCCCTTGCTTGTGTCTCAGTGCTGCGGCCACATCCTCGCTCACCTCTAATTGTATGCACACTAGCGCCAGGCCTTTCTGATTGGGCATGCCACAGCTAGAAGCTGAGCGGGGATGTGGCTGGCGACGCACTTGGCTCTACTTAGCTGATCAGGCAGCTTAGCCACTGGCAGAGCCGGAGGGAGCCAAGCGAAATCGGGCATGCGGGCTGGACTGCCCGATCTATCAGTGTGCTCAGTTTCGGCCAAGCCTGTACTGTGGGAACGACAGAATGGTGAGTGGATTGTGCGATCTGGGGGGGGGGAATACTTGCAGCGGTGTATCCTGATTTGGGATGCCCTCTCTGTGGAACAACGTAGGAAAGTGAAATTCCTGTGTGTTTCTCTTTGTCCGCACCATTCACATTCAGTTACGCTACTGCCCACATGGAAGCCGAGCTTCCAGCCACTGTGGACGATGGCAGGGCCGCATCATGCATCCCATAACACCCCGAAATTCTTACCTGAACTTCGATCCTTGGCTAAAATGCGACCTGGCGCTCAAGTGAATCGAGGTTCAGGTAAGGATTTCAGATTGTCGCGGGGGGTTCCAGCAATCTGGCCCCCCTCTTGAGCCTGTCACAATGCGGCCCCACACCTATTAAATAGGACACATTTGTGGGAAAAGGTGCGTGTCTATTGCACACCTGGGGAGTTTTACCCAGCGGGGTGCCTTGGGTAGCATGAATAGGCTGACTGAAACAAATTTGGTCCACTTTAACACTCAAGATCAGGTTTAATGTGTGGGATTTAAGAGACAAACAAAATCCACCAGTGGCTGCCCTGGAAACTAAAAGATTCCAGGAACGCCATTGGCTTTCCCCCCAAAAGGGATGCCCCACTGTGTGAAACCCATTCCGGTGCTCATACACACTTGCCATTCCCCGGTCCAAAGGCGCTATTCCAGTAAGAGCCATCCACTGCACTGACCTAATTCAGCAGGCGGCTCTCATTGCTGTCAAAACCCCAGCCATTCACACTGGGGCGGGGGAGTGGCCGGCCATTTGCCAAAAGATGTAAACCTTGCAAACTGCTCTCAGTGCGCTGAGGAGAGGGGAGTTTGACTGGTCAAACTGGGGGGGGGGGGTTCACACGGTGGGGCATCTCAAAAAGATAAGCCCACAGGGGGAAGGAACAAAACCTGGAAAAGTTCAAATGGGTTGCTTTGGGTTTTGTTCAGCCTTAAGTCTGCTTTACAAAAACTGTCCAGATATAAAAACAGAAAGCATATTCCCCTGCAATGACCCAAAGCAACGTATCTTCCGGTTTGATAGTCAGGAGCTTGCCACTTTCTAAAGATTCAAGGTGTCCTGGCAGGCTCCCATCTTGGGGGGAATGGGGGTGTGCCTAGGCAGTGCCCCCTTTATTGCAGTGAATGAAGTGGACATGCTGCAGTCACAGGTGCACTATATTGCCAGACTATGAGCACCCAGGGAAATGCAGGCACCTGTATATGTAGTGTGACCTAGACATTGGCTCCGGAGGAAAGAAAAGGTAAGTTTTGTATTTTTTTTTTCGCCTGACTGTCTTTATAGCAGACTAAAACTCAGGTAGATTAAAAACCTGAGTTTTGGTCCTCTTTAAAGTGGACCAAAACCTACATTATTAACTAGCATCCCCTGAATTGCTCCCCCCATGTAGAGCACATTTTGCCAATTTTCACTGCTCCTGCTTAAAGTGGACCAACACCCAGGGGGGATCGCCCCCCCCCCGCGGGGTGAAACCCCCCAGGAAGCCCAGAAACCTTACCTTAGCCCCGTTCCAACGGCGCATGCGCGTCTCGCGCTTCCCTCTAGCAGGACGTGCACCCGCGCTGGCCATTTGTGAATGGCCGGCGCGGGCGCACTCCCTGTTAAAGGGAAGCGCGAGACGCGGCCTCCAGCGCTCAGAGCCGCTGTGGTTGTCCGTCGCTTGTCCGTACATACCACAGCGGCTCTGATTGGACGAGCGCTCGCATAGGAGCGGGGTGAGGTGAGTTTTTTGGGCTTTCTGGGGGGTTTCACACAGTGGGGCACCCCCAATCGGGGTGCCCCACCAAAGTAGACCAAAACCCAGGATAGTCAAAATCCTGGGTGTTGGTCCACTTTAAAGGAGCATTATCACGAAATTGTGTAATATTAAATATCCATATAAACATGTTGGCTAATGAGAGGAGGAGTTGCTTATACATCGGGACTGAATAAAACTCCCGCCATGATTGTGGTTTATTTTCTCATGGTAAAAATAAAATCAATGGTTATAGGTTTAGTGTATCAGGGTGATAGAACCTGTCACCCCCTGATTTCCTCCTCCTTCCATTAAAATAAGGTCTGGCGGGATATTTCCTGACGCCGAGTGTATAAGTGACCACTCTTCCCGCCATCCAACATATTTCTATGGATTTTAATCATTGTGCCATTTTTTCACGTTAGTGCTCCTTTAAGTCTAATCCCAGATAACGCAGCTTGCTTTAGCTGTAAAGCTCCGCCTCCTCCATTCACTGCCACTGTTGGCAGTAATGTCATTGCCACACATATACAATGACTGATTTACCTGCCTCCGCACAGAGGGACAGCAAAAAAGAATCGGTGTCCCAGGACAATTCGAAAAGCAAAAGTATTCATTTCTAGTTCTACGCCCTGGAAAGGGAAAATTGTCAGGGGCTTTGGCCAAATGTGTTTCACAAGTTCATTGGGTTTTGTCCGCTTTACAGGGACAGTCCAGCTGCATTACAACGGCATCCCAATTTGGATTGTCCCTAATAGTCCCAGCTGTTTACTCATCCTGATCTACGCTCACATGATGCATGGAAGAGAACTGATTGCTGAGCGCCTTCCCCTCCTGCTGCACACTTCAGATATGGATGCGTCCATAGATGTGGCATGGGATTGAATCCTGAGATGGTTGCATGGGTGACTAACGTGATTTCACACAGCGGGATGCCCTGGTGGACAAGCTATAACCTGGCCCTGTAGTCTAGACTCTAGAACCAGGTTTTCTAGGTTTTGGCCTTCTTTGAGTGTAATCAAAGAAGCATGGTAGCATGGCTAAGCAGAATCCCCTGGTTAATTTGCCCTATGCATGCTAGCAGACCTACAAATCTGCTGGGTGCAGTTTTGCTCGGTGCATGTCCCTGTGGGAGCCTACAGGGTTTTTATGCACTATGGACATTTCAAAGAGGACCACCTCAATCCAGTGTGTTTGGTCCTCTTTAAGGAACTTAAGTGGTGCTTATGGATAGAACAGAACTATAAGTATCTGTGCATGCCTGTATCAGCTGGTAGGCTGGGGTCCTGCAGGATAAGCATGTATTATGCCTTGGGTTTAGTTATAGCCATGACAGGAAATGACATTTGTGTTGGAAGAGCTTCGTATAGGAGATCATTATGACCAGGGTAAGTCAGTAGGCAAAGATACGATAGAATGGTGTTGGCGGGCTCTGTATAGAGAAGTGGAAACTGTATCGGGTAGGAAAGGGTCTCTGCAGATATTCATCATGAGATGGGATCAAGTTACAACATAACAGCAGAACAGGAGATATGGAAAGGTTACAGCTCTGTGTCTGAGGAGATGATGTGAAGGTACATTGCTGGATTCTACACAACCTAAAGCAACCAGCAGTTTAGTGACTAGTAAGGATGATGTACTGCATGTAGCAGCTTGAGTATGTCAGTAAGGGCTCTTTAAAGGTAACAAGTCAAAGCAACTGCACTTTGCTGTATTTTTCTTTAGGACATTTGCTATTCATCTGATTCAATTCCGAATCAATAGTGACTGCTAATTGGATTACTAGTGAAACCTCTTCCACCAGAATACAGTCCAGTTGCATTGTCTTTCTTGGCAAGCAGATGTTTTGCATGACAGGCATTTGTCAAGACATAGCATTGCAAAAAAATAGAATGTCATCAAGAATTTGTATATGTTTAGTAATTCAGTAAAAAAACTGAAACTCGTATATTATATTGAGTCAATACAGAGTGAACTTTAAGTGTTTATGTTTAGGCTTACAGCCAAGGAAAACCGAAAATGCGTTATCTCAGAAAATTAGAATATTATATAAGACCACCTGTACAAAAAAAAAAAAAATATTTAACACAAAAATGTTGGCCAAATGAAACGTATGTACAGTAAATTTACTTAATACTTAAGCATAGTGATACTGTGGTTATTAAACCAGGTCCTGTAGGAAAATGAAAAATCCATCTCCAAAAAGCTTGTCATCAGAGGGAAGCATGAGATGCTCTAAAATTTCCTGGTAGACAGCTAAAACACAGTGGACATACACCAGCAGATGACATGGCTCCCAAACCATCACTGACTGTGGAAACTTCGCACTAGACCTCAAGCAGCTTAGATTGTGCGTCACTCTACTTTTTCTCCAGACTCTAGGACCTTGATTTTCAAATGAAATGCAAACTTTACATTCATCTGAAAACACCACCTTTGACCACTGAGCAACAGTCCAGTTCTTTCTAACCCTAGGTAAGACGCTTCCTTGCGTGGTCTATTGGTCATGAGTGGCTTGACACATGGAATGTAGCTTATGTCCTGGATATGTGTGTGGTGGCTTTTAAAGCACTGAATCCAGTGAATCTCCCCAAAATATGGCCCTTTCTTAACAATCCTGTGGTTATCCTGGTTGCTTGTGCACCTATTATTTTTTTTTATTTTTTTTTTTTACTACACTTTTGGATTGTGTGCACCAATGCCAAAATTCAGTTTGGAGTTTGAGTAGGTATTTTCGAGGGGATAAGGTTAGTCCATTCTGGGTAGGTCCCTCCCTGTTCTTACATCGTTTAACTTAATTGCAAACCTGAAAAGCAATTGTGTGTCTGTAACTGGACACAAAATTACTATAGATTACACCAAGCAAGTTGGTTCCATGCTGATTAATGACTTGCTTTATTTGCTAACCCCAGTGACGCTATGCACCTGGTTTGCCACTGTGATGTTCCCACACCAGCAATTCATGGAGCATGTATTGCTGAAGAATATGGGGTGGCCTGTTCACATGCACACTCCTGGGGGTGTCTTTTTAGCCTCCTTTTGACCTCACCTGCACCTGACCACTTCTGGCATAAAGTTGGGTATGGAGAGGATCTGAAAGAAACCCCTCCACCTCCCAGGCTCCAGATTATTCTGAACCGCTGCACACTGTTTTCCTCATGGAGGAATAATAGGGACTAAATAGCAAAGTGAATATGATAAGGGCCCTCTTGTTTGGAATGTTTATTTTTTTCTTGTCATAACCACAGATTTGCTTTACACATTTAGTATACCTGAAGCTTTCAGTGGTAATATGCAATTCTAACCACCAGGCACCCTAACAGATTAAAGAATTGCATCTCATTGATCCTCCCACAAGGTAGTTCTAATAATACAGTTGTGTTTCCAGCTGGACCAGTAATGCAGATGTAATGGTGTGCTCTAATATGTTATGTTTTGAAGTGAGCAAAGCCCACCAGTGCCATTAAGACTTGAGATCCCTGTCATCCAAATTCCAGAAACTTGTTAATTGAGACCATGCTATATGAATTGTGAAAACACACCAATGCACAATGGCACTGCGAGTGTTGGCTGCACGGGGCATATACACTTTCCAGCCTCGTAGCACTGACATTTCTTTGTTTATTTAATTGCCTCTTGTATGTACTTTGTAGTGTCTGCCCCGTCAGTGTAATTATTTGTTGTACCAAATCCAAATAATTAACCGGTCTGAGTTTTAGATTATTATTTATTTACTGTTTTATGTCTACAATAAAAAGCTCTTACATGGCAGACATGGTATAGTATTTCAATGCTAAAACCTTATTCATTCTTGCTTTAAAAGTGCTACAAGGCCTGTGACCTACATATTTTGGTAACATTACTATTGATACCTCCCTGTGGGTGTACTTGGTTGGAACTTCTGGTTGCAAGGGGGTACTTGGCATAAAAAGGCTGTGCTAAAGGATGTTTTCCATTGTCAGGATTTATCCTGTAGCCATTTGATGGTTCAATAAAGACATGCATGGTGTCTGTGCAAAACCAAAGTCAATTGGTAGGTAACGCTCGTGGTAGTGCTTACCGTGGAGTCCCTTCACACCCCATAACGAGTATCAACCTTGACTTGTGTTGACACAAAACCTGAATATCCCAATCCTTGAGTCTAAAAACAGAGTGAAAAATGCAGTGTTTCCAGACATTTGTAAAGGCCTGGGCTGGGCAATCTAGTCAAAGTATGACCCTTTAGAGCTGTGGCACTATATACTTACAATCTGATCTGCTGAATCTCTATACAATATCCTTAGAAGGTTATATCACCGCAGTATAGTATGGCTTTGTTTGCAAAGTTTTTCATGTAGATTTTTAAATGATTTTAGGAATTTTGGTGTGGAGGGAGTCTGTGGTCCAATATTTGACGTGCTGTAGATATACTATCCACAAGGAAATAATTTCACTTTCACTGCGTGTGGCTTCTGCTAGAAGTGGAGAGGAGTTCATTGCCACATGATAAAACTGAAAGTGAAATGATCTGTTGTGCAGCGTTTAATTCCAGCTCAGCAAATATTAGACCACAGACCTCCAACACCAAAATTTAAATACACTGTTTTAAAGCGGAACAAAACACAGGAATTTGACTTTCCCGGGTTTCGTTCCGGGCTGTGTAAACCCCCAACCCCCCCCCCCCCCCCAGAAGGCCCAGTAAAACTCACCTTTCCCTGCTCCAATGGATGTGCGGGCTCTTGTCCAATCAGAGCCCTTTGCCTTGGTTACATCATTTGGAGATGTGGCAGTTCCCCCCCCCCCCCCCCCCATTGTAAACAGTCAGAACTCTGATTGGATGAGAGCCAGCAAATGAGCTGGGGGGGACTCATGTAGCCGTGCATCAGGATTTTGGATGCCCCAGAGAAAAGCCAGTGACCCGCCTTGGAATCTTTCATATTTCTGGACGGCCGCTGGTGGGTTTTGTTCCACTTTAAATAAACTCTATAGTGAAGAAACGAAAACAGCCTAACAATATACAAGGAGAAAGTGCTAAATACTAGTGACCAATATTATTTCAAACCTAATCCAACATCTAATAATATCGCTCTAATGAAACGAATCGCCCCACACACAAAACACTGCTTGGTCTTTTGGTTCTTGCTGGTGCCCAGTCTGGAAGGTGGTAGCTGTCCGGCTGAGGGCATTGCAGTGTAAGGCATGTTTTGTCCATGGGGGCGGCTGTCTTCGTCGGGGTATACTGCTTGCTCTGAACACTGGAGCCAAGAAGCCCCCCTCCTCCATATTCTATGTATATGGCACATATACCACTTTGCCTTGGGCTGGCTTCAGTGCAGTGCAGACATTGCTTTATGGTGTTGGGAATTGGTTTGTATGTGGAGGAATTGTGACATGCAACTATGAAGGAATGGAAGGTCAGGCATATTTGTGTTGACCTAAATACTTATGACAGGCTGTTAATGCTTTTAATAATACGTGGTCATCCACATTCATGTCTAATGAAAGCATAGTTGCTGCGTGTAGTAATTTTTGATTTGAACTCTTGGTTTTCAGAATACATTATGCCTGGTTAAAAAAACGTTTTTGTTTCCCCAGTGAAGGCCACAATGCCAATATGGGTGGTACTGCTGTCTAGGTTGATAATGAAGGAGAAGCAGACAACAAAGGTGGGTGTGATTTGACCTCACATGACTAAAGCAGTCCTTTTAATCAAAATTTTACAGGACCGCTACATCGCCCCCCCCCCCGGAATACCACCATTTCCCCCTAGGAGTTGCAGAAACCGGGCATAGACAGCCAGTGGGGTTTTCTGGGCAGGCTCAGTGCTGCATAGAGTGCATGCACGTCCTATTGGTTGTTAGCTGTGATGTTAAATCATAGATGCAGCATTCAAGGCACCAGAAACACATGGTACGGTACAAAATTTCACACACAGCAAACAAGCATTGCAAGTTGGGGTGCCTGAGGTTGGTTGATGGATCATTTTTGGTTTAGGTCTCATTTAAGGGTAAGTAAGCGATCTTGTGACCAGATGGTTGGGGGGTCGATTCTCATCTGGGACACAAATGACGTGCTCTTGAACAAGGCACCTAAGCCCCCCAACTGCTCCGGGGGCGCTGTTGCTAGAGCAACTTACCACCTCAGGCACATGTGCACCCACTGTTTGTGTTTGTACTTATATATGCAAAAAATTCAAGGCTTAAATAATATTATGTGCTGTTGTTTTTTTTAACTTTTTTAACTTATTTTTCTATGCCCATAAAGGTGTACATGTCTCTTATCCCAATTATTGGAGGAGTTTTGCTGGCCACGGTTACAGAGATCTCCTTCGACATGTGGGGTCTGATCAGCGCCCTTGCCGCCACTCTGTGCTTTTCTCTGCAGAACATTTTCTCTAAGAAGGTCAGTGCATTGTATACTGTGTGTAACATGGTCTACCTAAAACACTTTATTTTCTTCAAGTGAGTAAATGCTGGACTCTTCTCCCTTTAGGTTCTTCGGGACTCCCGGATACACCATCTGAGGCTTCTGAACCTTCTAGGCTGTCATGCTGTGTTTTTCATGATACCCACATGGGTACTACTTGATCTCTCTTCCTTTTTAGTGGAGAGTGACCTGGTAATTTTAATCTTTTTGCTTACTTCTCTCTTAATAATGGTGCTATTTAGGGTAATTACTGCAAATAAAGTCGCTTCCAATTAAAGTGGACCAAAACCCATCAGCTTCCAGATTGCCCCTTGTTTCTCCAGTATACTCACCTTGAAATTCAATCCTACGGTGCATGCACTGGTCATCACTGGCATCCTCAGCACCCGTGGGAGCATGGATAGAGGTGAGTAACTGGGCGACCCATGGGGGTTTCACACACAGGGGCATCCCAAATATTGATCCCTCTCAGTAAAGCAAACAAAAACCCTGGAGGGTGAAACTTCTTGATCTTGTCCCGCTTTGCTCTGATGACCAAACGAAAGAAAAATGTAAGCACTTAAAGTGGGCCAAAACCCGCTGTGTGAAACCCTTCGAAAGCACCCCCCCCCACCCCAGGGGCGTCCGATCACACTCGCCCTTCCCCGGTCCTACAGTGCATGTGTAGCACGCTCGGATCCACTCCTGCGCCTTCGTCTAATAGCTTTTCTAAGGCGAGCAGATCCGAGCGTGCTGGCGGATGCATCCCCTGCTACCCCGATGCACTGGCCATTCACAAATGCCAGACACGGGCACGCGCCCTGCTAAAGGGATAGCGGGGACACGGCCGCAGCTCGCACATGCAGCGTTGGACCGGGAAAGGGTTTCTCACAGGGTAAACTGCTCTGTGTACATTCAGCCAGCACACGTGCCGTGCCAGAGCCTGGAAAAGTACATTTTTATGATCAGTGATCACGGTCTGTGGCCGCATCCCTGCTCCTGCACCCGCTCCCTATGCCAGCGCTCATTCAAAACAACAGCTTTATTGATGGATGGATGTGCCATGCAAACCGCAGAAAGGTGATTGAATTGGCTGATCTGGGGGGTTTCACACAGCGGTGCATGCCACATTGGGATGCCCCAGGGACAAGGGACAATCACCAGGATAGTGATAATCCTGGTGATTGGTCCGCTTTAATACGAGACCATTGATATTTGATCGGACAGTCCTTGGTTATACAATGTTGTGAAACGGCAAAGAATCTATAAGATTCCTGGGCCGATCACCTCACTCACCGCGGGACATCCGAGATCGGGATGTCCCGCTGGGTGAAACCCCCCAAACTCCTTACCTGATCCGCCGCCGCCTCCCGCGCGCCCCTCTAGACGTGCCCGCGCCGGCCGTCTGTGAATGGCCGTCGCGGGCGCGTGCACACCGAGAGTGACGCGTGGGAGGCGGCGGCGGACGCGCTGTCTTGGACGCCGCTGCCACCCGCTTGGACGTCGGCGGGGATTGGACGGCGCGGTCACGTGGGAGCGGGGAGAGGTGAGTTTTTTGGGGTTTCTGGGGGGTTTCAAAATCCTGGGTGTTGGTCCACTTTAACCTTGCTCTTTTTTCAAACCACCCAAGGATTTATCTTATTCCATCTGCTAGTCTCAAAGTTGTATTAAAGTGAACTGATTACATAAAAGTAAGCCTGACACTGTAACATTGTATGGAAGTGAAACGTCTATCACTTTAATAGTAAGTGCCCCAATCTTCTCAATCTAACTGGCCACACCACTGATTCTACGCTGCATGGTGGTGCTTCCCCAATAGAACGCACTGGCCGTTACGATTGCCAGGAACGTCTTATTAATAGTCTGACGATTAGTGATGTGGCTGGCATGATTGAGGGTCATTACTGGTAATTGGAAAAAAAAAATCCTTTGTTTGACAATGGAGTATATCAGGCTTCCTTTCAGGGTATTGGTCTGCTAGCTTAGTAGTTACCCATAATGCCATTTTCCACTTTTCTTGATGCATTTTACACAACATAAAATGCAAAATCCCATTGACTGCCCCTTTTCATTAAATAGACAATGCTGCACTTGAGCCTGCAATCTTCTGTGCCTAGGTGCAAGCCTCTGCAATGCCATTCACAGGGCCAAACTAAAAAAGGTGGTGGCTTCATATTTTGCACCCCACCCTAAAATACAGATAAAATGCCCACTCCAGGCACACCTTAATCTCATCCTTACTCACTTAGTATATAGTTTTCAATTGCCTTGCGTTTTTAACAACAATTTATCGGCCAAGTGGTGTTACTAGTGTTTGACAGCCCCTAGTAACAGATGAGGCGGTTACTGGTACCATGGGTCAAAAGGGCATTAAACCACGTTACATTGGATGTGTATTGTGTGTTTTACTTCTTTTAAATGTAAATCTAATATCTTCTGATTTTTTTTTTTTTCCTCTTTAGAGCTCCATTTCTCAAGGGTCCTGGACTCTTCTCCTACTTGTAATCAGTGGGACCTGTAACTTTGCCCAGAACCTCATTGCTTTTAGCATCCTCAATCTCATAAGTCCCCTAAGCTATTCCGTAGCCAATGCCACCAAAAGGATTATGGTCATTACAGTGTCTCTCCTGATGCTTCGTAATCCTGTGACCGGCACCAATGTTCTGGGAATGATGACTGCAATTTTTGGAGTCTTTCTATATAACAAGGTATGTGCTCCTGCAAGAGAAGATGTGATGGTGACTAATTCTATAAACATTTAGAAGTGCTTTTTCAAGGGACATATTAGTCCGTACAAGAAAAAGAATGTGTATAGATGGCGCTAAAGAAATGTAAAAGAGCTGCTGCCTGACCGGGTGGCTGGCCCGTATATAGAATAATGGGTGGAAATGTAGGGCAAAATACACAGTGCAAAAATTATTGCTATTATGTACAGAACTCTAATTTCAGGCACGCTGTATTAAATATGAGAGCAACAATGCATTAGGATTAAGAGAAGGATGACCCTTATCCTTTATAGAAACTTTCCAATTATTGTACTCTCTGGGTTATTCTCTTGCGGTAACAAAAATGATACTGTCACAGCTACAGTTAATAATATATACCGATGGCTGTGATAAATATATAATGCACAGTAGGTAGTATTAAAAAGTCAAAAACGTACCCACCAGGCGCGGCGGACAAAACCTAACCAGGGCCACTTTTTACATACGCTTGCTGTTTTAAATCTTTCACCGATTGGTCCTCTTAGTAATCACCCACAATTCTTGATTTTCCTTTATATTCCAAAAACGCTTCTTTATTCAATTTCAAATAAAATGTGTAGACTTTGTATATATAAAAGTATTATAGACGGCGGGTCTCTTTTAAAACTTCCTTTACTCTGACTGCGCAAAGAAACTGCTGCAAGAATTCAAACTGATACAATGGATCAAACCTCCAGGCGTGCACTCCCAGGGAATGTTCTCAATAGTACTCCATAAAAGTCAAAAAGCGCAGAGTTTTCTTAAAGACAGTCTTTTGTAGGCAAAAGCGCAAATGGACAAGGTTCAGCGGTTCCTGCTACAGCGCAAATAAACAAAGATGTAATGGTTCCTGCTCCACGGAGGTCCGACGCGCGTTTCGAGATTTCGTTATTAAGGTCCTCAGTGCGCAGAAGCAGAAGGACGATTCATATAGGTCACAGCCGCAAAGGCTGTTGGGATATGTAGTTTTAAAACGTAGTTCTACCATGATGTATATCGGCTCTTGGCCGCTGAGGTATTGGGACACAGAGTAGCAAATGTATAATCTTGTAAACCGCTGCTACTTAGCTGATCTTCTTATTGCATGATGTCTTCTAAAAAAAATATAAATATATATATAAATATAAAAACTGCAGCAGTATTTTTTGAAACAATATATTCTCTTAATATAATAATGTTTCTCTATCTTTTAATCCCCAATGCAATATATAATATTTGTGAGCAATTATAAATAATATAATTATAGTTCTATACAAGCCCAATGTGTGCATATTAGAAATGTGCTTATAAACTTAAGATGAATGAATTAAATTATCCAAATGGATAAAAAACCTAATATACATTAAAACAGATAATTAAAATAACCCAAACGGGTTAATAAATAATAATTATTGATACATATAATTGTCTATTTAAATATTTTAATGTAAATAAGAACATAAAATTATGAAATTATGTTAGAATAATAATATAAAAATGTTATAATTAATATAAAATAGTCAAGAATGTTATAAAAGCGTAAATCATGAGATACTATTCGCAATGTGAAAATAAAGGGTAAGTCCTCTTTCAACGGAATTTTTGAAAATGTATATTTTTTTTGTGCCAAAAGGATGTGTTTAAGGTTTTCCTATGTCAGCTGTGTGTGTTTTATGGAAGCAGTTTCACTACCTGGTTGCTATTGGCAGCGTACATCAAGTCTGTACAAGCAGAGTGAAGTGGGTCCTGTGCACACAGAACACTGCTGCTATGGCCATTGCTGAGGTGAGAGCTCACTAAGCCTTACACATGCCCAGCAGCATCTGTGGCAGACTTGGTGTACATTGCCAATAGCACTTGGTGTACGTTGGCAATAGCGACAGAAGAAAACTGCTTTCGTAAAGCACACATTTGCTAATATTAGAAACCATTAAAAAATACTAGATCAGCCCAAACCTTTTTAGACATAATTTTTAAACGGTAACTCTAGTTTAGGATGCTTTTCAACATTTTCAGGGATACTGAGCAATTTTGCCACACCAAACGGTCATTGCCCTTCCTTTCTTTCTTCTTTAGCATGGACAGGTCTTAGCTGACTATAGCTTCTGTCAAGAAACAATACCTCTTCTTTTAAAGTGCGCCTGTCACTAAAATGGCCTGTCCAAAAAAAGCAGCACTTCCTCCTAATGCTTTATTAATATTTCTGACTTGACAGAATGAGCCAAATCTGTTTTTTCATCAGGATGGTTATATCTCGCCAAATATGTTTCCTTTTCTATATGTTGGTTTAGTACATAAATAGACTGCTTGATCTTTCGCTGTGTATATAGCATGATCACTGTAACTGTTTTCTAGGCAAAGTATGATGCCAACCAGGAGGCAAAGAAGCATATACTTCCTCTGTCCTCAGGAGAGAGTCAAGACTTGGATCACCACCGTGAACATCCTGAAAAGCTTCAGAATGGCATGGCTTCCTTCTCCCCTGGAAGGGACTATCAGTATGGTCGGACCAATGTGTTAGTTGATCATTTTCAGTATAGTCGACAGACCCACCCAAATGCACATAATCGATATGACGTCTAAAGTCATCAACTGATTTCTTCCTATCTGGCATTCCCTGCACTGCTTGCGCAAGGTTACATCTTCTCAAGAAAAGGCAGAACCTGTCGTACTCTTCCTGCTCAGTAGCTAGAGTATGATCTGATGTTTGTCCATTGCAAACAGTGGAGATTCAGCAATGGCTCATTATTTGGGCAAGATCAAAGCTTTTTTTTTTTTTTTTTTTTTTTTTGCACCCAAATTCTTCTTGACCGTATATGTATAAGTGCTGCCAGATTCTCTGACTGAATAGCACCTTTTCACCTCTTTTGGTTGTGCATTGTTGCCATTACGCGATGTTGGGAAGTCCTGCCTGTCCCTGTGCTGCTGCATGCAACCAAGATGATGCCTACAGCCCTTGTAGGAAGGCATCCTATCTTCAGGTAATTTCCTGGCACCAGTACACACATGAAGGCCACATGCTGGCTTATTCGGTGGACTATAAAGTAAACATACTCACTGGAGTGTTTGGTTGTTGGTCCATATTTTCACGCAAGACCATGCTTTCATGAAAGTTTTTAGCTTCTAGCGTGACAAGTCTTTTCTGGTAATCGTATGGTAATTTTTTCCACATTTGAATGTGACTGCTAGAAAAGCTCTGCAGCCTGTACCCATCAGATTACTTATTCCTTTTTGTATTTTTTTTTTTCCGTTATTACCCATACCTCATTTTCTTCAATGCTTCCACCGTTTTTTTTGCACATGGGCAAAGCACAGCGTTTGCAGTTAGGGTATACAGTTGTGATGTGATGTGATATGTGCAGTGGTTTGTAAGCTATAGTCTAGAGCAGGGGTTCCCATCATGTACCATTTTCTAATAATATCTAGTACCACCTTGGAGGTGCATGTTGGTTGTCGGCCATCTAAAATGGTGGTAAAAACACACAAAACGGCAAATAAAAGTGAACGAAACGCACAGATGCACATAAATAGTTTTCATTACCTTTAGAAGAAATGTTGTACTTGGAGCTAATCGGGGTAAATTATTGATGGCAGCCTGTCGAGTACCACCTGATAACTTGCCACTAGTAGTTCCAGTACCACTGGTTGGGAACCCCTGGTCTAAAGTAAGATAACTGAATGTTGGAATTGCTCTGTGTCAACAGAAACTTGTGCTATTCCAAGATTTTGTTTTTGTGGGCATGGGAAGAGGTTGGATTATGTTATTTAGTGTTTAGGAATCCCTTGTGCTTGGGATGTATGCTTTGGAGGCAAGTGCTCCGTATGTTGCAGTGTGAGTTTATAAGGTACTCTCCAGTGTGCAATATGTACTTTACACAGACTTTTACCAGATTGTAGTGTGATTACTATAAAAACTGACCTATTCTTTATTTTAGGATTTTACTAGTTTACTTGCTAGAATATTTTACAATTGTTTCATGATGAAATAATGTAAGTGGTGATTGAGGTAGGAATTTAAATATGCTGAAAATGCATACATGTTAATACTGTACATTACTATTAAGCACTTTTGGGGTGTGGTCATATTAGGGGCTTATATGTGATGTTGCTTATTGTAGCCAATTAGTCATTTGTATATAACCTAGAAGATAATGACTCATTCAGAGAATACTACTATTTTATTACGTTCCTGAGGGGCTTGTATACCCCAACTTCATGTTAAAGTGGAACAAAACCCTCAAGGCATGCCCTGGAATCTTAAAGATGCCCCCCGGGCATCCCAGATCAGGCTTCCCCGCTGTGTGAATCCCCCTGGGGCGCCGCAACATTCACTTGCTTCCGGACTCCTTTGCAGATGTAAACACCGGCAACCGCATCCCCTGCATCTTTGGGCTATGCATGCACTTCTGCAGCCAGCTATTCAGATAGAATGATTTGCTTGTACACATCTTTGGCCTCTAGAGGAACAGGAACAGTCTGCTTTTAGGTGGATCTCAGATCAGCTCTCCTATCTGACCCATTTACGTTTCTGTGCATTGATCCACCCATTCGACCCTGGGGCTTGCCAGTAGCCTTACCAAGCTGACTGGAATAATTTCATACAAGGAAGGGTGGAAGAGTTCCTAGAACTATTGATTTAATGGAAATGTTTAGTATAACCTTTTTCATGGTAACTACCCACTAGTACATTTTAGGGTACAGTAGGAACTCTGTAAGGTGTGCTTTTCTGTTATTTACTGTTTGGTAGATTACACCCTCTCCCTTCATCCCAGTCAATTGAATTCCACTTGTTGGGCTTGCCAACATCCAACCTTTTGGCAGTGTTATCTATGAAAACAAAAAAAAGTAAAATGTTTTCACTTCCATTTTACCAGGAAATCATGATGGCCAATAGTCTTTAGTGCAGCCTATTTATATTTTCCTTATTGGCCTGAATTCAGCTTCAAATGGTGAGTGACTTCAGAACTCGCATAGATGCATTGATTATTATACCTTTGAACAAACTCATGCTCAACTAAACATTGAGAATTGCCAATTGAAAGTGATAGAAGCACCATGCGTATAAATCAGGAGTGGCGGTCTTGATTATCTGTATTCAACATGTTTGTAAAATGAAACCTTTGTTTGCAGGATTGTGTTTTTTCTTCTACTTGATGTATTGAATTAATGATTTTCAGATATTCCTTCTTTTGGAGGTTAGGAAAAATGAAGCGTTAACGCAGTTTACTTCTATATTGGGCTGATATTGTAAAAACTAGGAGGCTGGCCATCCAGTAAAAGAACAAGGGGACTCGTGACCCCTTTTGACATGTATATATAAAAAAATAAAGATACTGACCTAACTGTAGGGTAGGTTGATTAACTGGAATTGTGAATACTTGGGGGGCTTATTTATTTTTTTACCACATGATAGGGTTTTTTGTTATAAGGACAACTGACACATGTTTTATCCATGTGCGTATAAGGTCATGTGTTTTAAGAGCTACACGATTAAATGCTTGCAGTTATAAAAATATATTTATTTTGCACATGTCAAACTAAAGCAGTGTGATTAAAGAAGTAAAATAGTATTTAAGCAACGTCCCAACAAATGAACAAGTGTGTTCTTTATAGTTGCCCTTAAAAGTGGTTGTGGTTACTGTTAAGATTTTTAGTACAATGATGTCAAAGGTAGCCATGTTGGGCAAGCACCCTGTTATAAGATCAGACAGACCTAGCCTGTCTGAGCTTAGCCCCTTCTGGACAATTCCATATTCTTTTACATTTTATCTTTGAATAGGTGTTTTATTCTCCAGCATAGATGAACACTCAGTGCAACATAAATCTAAAGAAGCAAAGTTTTACTCTCTTAATTATTTTAAGATTCTTTATTTGTGGGGGCCTTCCTGTTTTCATCATGCAAATAAGGAAAGCTATGGCTGGAGAAATGGTGCCTGTACTATTTAGGGGTAAATCTGAGTATCGTGTGAGTTACAAAATACACTAAGGCTATTATGTGGGACAAGGTAGCGCACTAGCAGACCAAATCTAGTGTTTCCTTTTTTCTATTTTATCTGCATTATATTTAATAAGTAAAGCAATCATGTAGCCAATTAGGTCGTCTATAAGACTGTTAGGCTCATGGATGGGTCAGTACTGTAATTTAATAAGTTTGTGTTTTGTTTTTTTTAATTGCAATTGAATTGAAATTGGCTTTAATTACGAAAAAGATGAGGGCAAGCTGATGGTTTTTTATTTTTAAATAAATTTTATCTGTTCAGAGTTTGAATCAGTTAGGAGTTTGAACGTTTGAATGTGGTCAGTAATTGTATTTTAGTGTATAATAAAGTAATCCTGTGCTCTGGAGAGCTTTGCTTTACGGATACAGCCTTCTGTGCCAGTTCGGTCCCCTATTTGAACTATTAGACTGCACCTGCCCTTTAAAGTGTGGCAACAGCTATTTTTGGTGTATGTTGCATTGTGGGATAGCATCCCAATTGCAGATGTGCACCCACGTCCAGTCTTTTCACTTGCTCACTACTCAAGATTGGCAGGCAGCAACAAATGACTGCCATTGGACAACCCTGGGGCCTGCTGGGAGAGGATGCAGACCATGTAGCTAAGGAGAACAGGGCTTGCATGTAGTGGGGGGGGGGGGGGGGGCGGGGGGCATCAAAAGCAGAAATAGTAAATATGCTTTTAGGAGGTTTATGTATGTGCTACTGGCAGGATGGTCATGGAGAGTGACCAGTGTGTTTTTTAAATTTTGCATATTGGTATGCAATAACTTTGTACAATATCCTTTATGAACCTCTTTCATTTGTTACATTGTTACTCTCTCCATCCTGTTAACCATCTCTCCCATCCTATTGTTAATTCTGTTTTATGACTAAATTCAGTTGGTAGCCTAGTCTTGTTTGTGAAGATGTGCAGCTACACACATCAGTCTGCAATAAAGGAGAGCTAGAGAATCATTTAAAGGTTTTTAGAAGAGGTAAAAAATAAATCTTTTATACTAACCCCATGCGCCCCCCCCCCCTGCCCCTCGACTGAATGGTGCATTCCCAGGGACGTAGGTCTATAACTTTTTCTCTTGCAACTTTAGGGAAGGTAAGGGTATACAAAATACAGAAATCCTTATCCAAGTAATTGGCAAGTCAAAAGTTAAAAAATAAATCTGTAGCTTACCTTACATTGAGTCCCACCAGTGTTCTCCTTCCTGCTATGTCATTCTACTTCCTCATTAAGCTTCCAGTCTCTACCCCGCTGAGCTGGTCCTTCAATCAACCTTCAGTGGACAGAGAATGGAAACACACCCCACTCCCTCCCCAGACTTCCTGATTGGCTGCTTCTCTCTGCAGCTATGACCCCCCCCCCCTCTATGTGTTGACAGACTGGAGATGCTTTTAGCTTGCAGCATCTCTCACATCTTTTTGCTGGTCACACTATGTGCTGGCAGTAATAACTAGAGGCACAACAAATGCACTTTTTTTACTGTGATATTTGTTAAGCACACAGTGTGCTTACATCACACCACTGTTGCCACACCCACTGTGTCTCCTCATTTTGTTTCTCTGCATCTCCAATGCTAATACTTTTACAAGGAACTACATGGTCTTTTTGAAAACAGATTGGCATTTGGGACAGTGCAACGTGTAGCCTGAGACAATGGGACAACTGTGTTTGCCTTTACTATAATTTTAAAAGTCGCTGTCCAGGCAGACACTGACTTTCTCCCACCTTATCTCTCTTGGAAACCGTAAATAGGCCATTTCAAAGCACCTGATAATCTAAAATTGTATGTACCTCATGTATTCTAGGGGAAACCTATCTCTTTGCTTCATTTTCTGGGTTGTGGTTGAGCTGAGAAGGGCGTGTCATGGTGTAGCTTTGAGTTATCTGTGCACTGCTGTGGATAGAGACAGCTGTGAGACCACTGTGGCTTGCCGTGCTTGCTCACACTAAAAGTACCAAGGGATAAAGTGGCTGTCAGACCACTTTTTTTTCATGGTCCTGGAGCAATAAAATTGAAAAGGGGGACACTTTGGAGCCCTGCTACTAAGCATCAGCTGAAAGGGTTCAGGAGATGCGTTCCCTGCATGTGCCATCAACAGGGGAGTTTCACAGTGATACTGGGTGGTTTCTATATACCCCAAAGGTAGGAGACCGTTTACCCTAGAGTCTAGGCTGGACTTGCTTCTCTTTAAAGGAAAATTCTAAGATTGTGAAAGCTTGGGTGGGGGCACTTGCAGGAGGTATGTCGATGGGATGCTTGCCCTAATTTGATGGCAGTGGGTAAAGTTTTGCCCAGGAAATAGATTTTTTAGACTGCTTTAGACCACTTTGCTTCACAAGTAAAATGAACATTTCTACTATGAAGGTGGCAAGAGAGTGAAAGTATTTATATAGCTATAAATGAGCTTTTGCCCATTTAACATGTCTGTCTGTCCTTTCCTCTGTATAGGAAACTCATTGAAAGTAGTCCCATGACTGTTATCGCTGAATAAATATTGCTTTTTGCGTGCCTTAAACCAGACCAACACCCGTTTTTTCTTTAATGGGTGTTGGTCCCGTTGTCAGTTCTTTAACGCTGTGTTGGTCTAGTTTAAGTAGTCGGGTTTGGTGACTAAGATGCCGTCACTGTAATGAAACATTGAATGGCCTGATACGGCCATTACTCTTTTTGCCCATGGTTTGAAAATGCTGTGGTTAACCGCAAGGGGAACCTTATATCAAGATATCTAAGCTGTGGCTACACTAAATGCGCACAGGAGTTTGATTGTTTCTGTAGCGCTGACCTAAATAACAATTGTCCTTTGTGTGTGCTTGTTCCGGTATACAAACTAAAAGAGACCTATATACTTCAGGGGCTCTTTATCCATTCATTCTCCCTAATCCACCAAGGTCCATTTATTAGGCAGGAGCACCAACAGACTGGATAATGGAGAAATCTAATTACCAAGAGCCCACTCACAATTATTTCTATTCTAAGTATACAGCACATCCTGCTCCAAAGATGATGCCTTACGGTTGGGATTACCTCCGCCAGATGGCGCTGGAATGCAGAGACGGCAAAAAGAGGCCCCTCCCGGTCCCTTATATACCCGGTACCTCCCCAGATCTTCTCTGCAGTCGGCTGCGAAGGACAAGAAAATGGCTCTCTGTTCACAGGTGAGCGGGGCTTAACAGCCTGCGGCCCTGTAGGACTATTCCCACCCGTTCCATTTCTTTTAACTGCCTCCCAGCCTTGGTTGCACTGGTCGGGTGATGGTAGGCAGCACCGCTGCCAGGTGCTTTAGGAGCTCTGCTCCAACCGCAATCCCCCACCAAAGAGTAGGCGGTGCAGGCTTATGGTGAGCCTTACTTGGGATGCCCCTTCCGCCCCCCGCCCCGGTTCTCGGTGGGTCCCTGTTTGGCTGACCGCCGCCCTCCCTCATTCTCCCTGGTCGTTCTGGGGGGGTGTATATGTTGCATGCTATGCTTTTACTGGTCTTAGGGTTCCGGACCCTGGTTAGCACTGTCGTTCTTTTTGCTGGTGTGCCTTTTTTGCTTTTTTGTATTTGCCGCCGCTGATGCGCGCGCCTGGTGGCGTTCCGCGGTCAGTGACGACATTACCTCAGGCGCTGTTGCGCTGGTATTGGCTGTTGGTCACATGTCTAACTTCACGCTCTTCGGGGAGTGGAGCCTTTTGGTTGGCAAGCTCCGTGTCACCTTCCCCCGCAGCCCGCCCCTTTAGGTACCCTTGGCGCCATTTGGGTCCCTCTTGCTCCGTGATTGGGGTCTCTCCTCCGGTCCGTGAGTGCCCCAGCGGGCTTATCTTTTATCTCTGTTTATTGCAGTACGCTTATTGGGTGTCTTGCTTATGTCTTTCAGGTGGGAAAAACTGTATAAGAGGTTTCTCCCGCTCCTACACCCTCTATTAGTTTTCACAAACTTTATTAGAGGCCTAATTGCTAAAATCCTCCCACTTCCCTGGCGGACTATTGGGGCATCCCGGGTTGCTTTTATAGCATAATTCCTATTGCCCAAGTCTGCCACTGTAATCACCATATGGAGGCTTCCCAGGATATTGTGCTCGGGGTTCCTTCGGGACAAGCCCGGCTGTGTGTGGCGTGCGGGGTATCCCCTATAAGTGACGATGTGCGGGTCTGTGTACCCTGCGCCCAGCAGGTTCTTGCGCTACATTCTGGGTTACTGGTGGCTGGGCCTGCGCCCCCTATGGCTTCGCCTACCCCTCCGCGCTTGCATTTGACTCCCAGTGAGCTGAATACCAGTGGGGAGTCTCAACCTGATGTGTCTTCTAGATTGGCTAGCATTGAGAAGTTGATTGCTAATACCACGGCCCGTAAGGCCTCTGTTAAGAGGTGGCATTTGGCGCCTGGTGTGTCTATTTTCCCTATGGAGGCAGAGGAATTCTTTGATCTGGCTGGCTATACCCCCCTTGAAGAAGGGGAATTGTTCTCAGAGTCATCTGATGAGCAGCCTAAGGGTTATGCTGATTCTGGCTCTGACCCATGGGATTCAGTTGACACTGATAGACTTCTGGCTCAGATTTTTGAAGTTCTTTCTATCTCCCTTCCTGCTGCGGCCCCCAGGCAGCAGGGAGAATTGTTTCATACCACTAAGCCGCGGTTAGAGTTCCCCCGAGCAGTCCCATTTCAATAATCTCTTAAGGAATGGGAACGTCCCAGCAGACTTCCCGGAGTACCTAAGAGCTGGGATAAGAGAGATCCATTCCCCGCCGAGGTGGTTAAACGTTGGTCAGCCCCTCCTGAGGTGGATGCTCCAGTTTTGGGGTTGTCTAACACCTCTGTTGTACATTCCCCTGATTCTACTACCCTGAAGGATGGTGAGGACCGGCGCATTGATCAGCTGGCTTCCCATGCCTTTGCCTGTGTTGAGACTGCTCTGTGCCCTGTCTGTGCTTCTGCTATTACGGCCGTGGCTGTTAGGACTCTGCTCAGGAATGTGTTGGATGGTGGCCCTGATGATACTTCTAGTGCAGAGTTTCGGGCCCTTTCGCATTGTGAGGTTTTTATTGCTTATATTCTTTCTGCCTTGGATGATACCATTAGGATGTGTGGTAGAACCTCTGCCTTGGTGGTTGCTACACGCCGCTCGGTTTGCCTGCGCCAGTGGGCAGCTGACAACGCTGCCAAAAAGGCTCTCACTGGTCTTCCGTTTAAGGGGCTGCGATTATTTGGTGATTGCTTGGATCTGTTTCTGCCTCAATGTAAAAGACAGTCCCGGCCCTTTCGGGGTTCAGGTTCCATGGATCCAGGTCGGGGAGAGGGGTATCCTTTGCAGGGCACAGGGGAGACTTCTGGGGAAGAGGCAGAAGTTGTGCCCGTCTGGGATCCTCCTGGGGTTCCAAGCCTAAGTCTTCTCCCAAGCCCCCTCAGGCAAGAAGGGGCGCCCTCACCCATCCGGGTGGGGGGACGGCTGCGGCTCTTCGCTCATGTCTGGAGGCAACATGTCTCCGACCGGTGGATTCAGGAGGTAGTGTCCTCCGGTTACAAGATAGTTTGCTGCCTTGCCGCCCCCAAGATTCATCAGATTCCAGATGCCTCAAAACCCCCTGGCTGCTCAGGCTCTGGTTCTCGCGGTGCAAAGCCTTATGGAGATGGGGGTCATCTGTCGGGTCCCTCTGTCAGAAAGGGGCCTAGGTTATTACTCTAATCTTTTCACAGTACCCAAAAGAGATGGTTCTATCAGGCCCATCCTGGACTTAAAGCAGATACTTTCGCATGGAGACTCTGCGCTCAGCAGACAGCTCGCTGCGGCCAGGGGACTTCATGACCTCTATAGACATCAAGGACGCTTACCTTCATGTTCCAGTCTTTCCGGGGCATCAGAGATTCCTCAGGTTCGCGCTGGAGGATCAGCACTACCAATTTGTGGCACTGCCCTTCGGTCTCACTTTAGCTCCCAGAGTTTTTTCACCAAGGAAGTGTCTCTGATCCTGTCCTGGGCGGAGGACAATGTTCCCTGCATCTCAGCTGTGTACATTCCGGGGGTGGAGAATCTGCTGGCAGACTCTCTGAGCTGGGGGACTTCTTGCCTGGGGGAATGGTCCCTCAGCAACAGGGTGTTTTGCTCTGTGTCACCGTTGGGGTTGGCCAGATGTGGCTCTGTTTGCGTCCCGTCACAAGCTTCCAGTCTTTGTGTCTCTGTCCCAGGACCCTCTGACCTTAGCCATGGATGCTCTAGCAATGCCCTGGCAGGGCTTTCAGCTACTGTATGTCTTTCCCCTGTTTCCCCTGTTGGGCAGGGTTCTGCGAAAGATAGCTCAGGAAGGGGTGCCAGCAATTCTGGTGGCCCCCCGTTGGCCAAGACAGGTGTGGTTCGCAGACATCGTGTAGTTGGCAGTAGACCAGTACGTTCTGCCCCTGGACCCAGACCTTCTCACTCAGGGGCGACATCCCAATGTACAAACGCTGGCTTTGACTGCCTGGCTGCTGAAACCTCCAACTTGATGGAAAAGGGGCTGTCTGTTTCTGTGGTTAGCACCTTGATCGGGGCTAGAAAGAAGTCTTCTTCCTCCATTTACTATAGGATTTGGCGGGCCTACATTGACTGGTGCGAGTCCAAGTCCCTTCCCTGTCGCGTGTTTTCCATGGATTCTGGGATTCTGGAGTTCCTTCAACATGGTTTGGATCTGGGCCTTCAGCTTAGCACTCTGAAGGGTCAGGTTTCTGCCTTGGCTGTTTTCTTTCAGAGGTCTTTTGCTCAACATCATCTGGTCAAGACCTTCTTACAGGGGGTTACTCATGTGCGTCCCCCTCGTAAGCCTATGTTACCAGTCTGGGTCTTGTCTGCCCTTCAGGGTCCTCCATTTGAACCTGTACATGAGGCTGCTTTGTCTATTCTCACTCTTAAGGTTGTCTTTTTGGTGGCTATCTCCTCTGTTAGGCGTGTTTCGGAGTTGGCGTTGCTTTCCATCCAGGCCCCCTACTTTGAGAGACAGCAGGACAAGGTGGTGTTTCGCTTTAAACCAGATTTTCTGCCTAAATTGTTTCAGCCTTTCATCTCAATCAGGACATTGTACTTCCTTCCCTGTGCCCTAATCCTGGTAACTCAAAGGAGAGGGCTTTGCATTCCTTGGATGTGGTCAGGAACTTGAAGTTCTACTTGGTGGCTACGGATTCTTTCAGAAAGACTGATGCCTTGTTTGTTTGTCCCTTCTGGTCCCAGGAAGGGTCTGGCTCCTGCTAAGTCTACGATTAGCAAATGGATCCATCAGGCTGTGGTACAGGCCTATTCTGCTAAGGGAAGGAATCCTCCCTTCCGTGTTACTGCTCATTCTACTCGTGCTATTGGTGCCTCTTGGGCCTTTCAGCACCAGGCTTCTGTTGAACAAGTTTGCAAGGCCGCTACTTGGTCTTCTGTTCATACCTTTTCCAAGTTTTACAAGGTTGATGTTCGGGCCTCAGCTGATGCTGTTTTTGGCCGTAAAGTTCTGCAGGCGGCAGTGGTTTAAACTGCGCGTTGTTGCCCTTTTGGGGATCCCACCCTATCTTACGGACACTGCTATTGGATGTCCCAACTGTAAGGAATCCTCTTTGGAGCAGGACGTGCTGTATACTTAGAATAATACAATTCTGTGATTACTCACCTATAGAATTGGTATTATGAATATAGAGTACGTCCTGCTCCACCCCACCCTGGTTTCTTTATCCTTGGATCCTCTTTATGGTGATTGTTTATACTTGTTGAAGTTTTTTAGTTGATCTTTTAGCTTCTCCCGTGGATTTGTGGGAGGTCCTGGGTATATAAGGGACCGGGAGGGGCCTCTTTTTGCTGTCTCTGCAGTCCAGTGCCATCTGGCGGAGGTAATCCCAGCCGTAAGGAATCATATTTGGAGCAGGACGTGCTGTATGCTCATAATACCAATTCTACAGGTGAGTAATCACAGAATTGTATTTTTGCTGTTGTCTGGAGTGTATATGAATAGGCCTATTAGTTGGGGGTTCTGGGATCTGATAGGGTTGAATGTAGTAAATGTGTGGGCATAGGGTGAAGCAAGCTTAGAACGCATTGCATCTGCATATGGATGGTGATGTATTCGGTAAATGTTATTTGGTAATACATGTGGATTTGTAAAGCTATACAAAAACACATTTGTGTACAACATTGGCAGCTTCTGTCTTTTTGTTTTGCTAGGTTTTGTTTCATGTCCACATGGAAATCTAACATGTTCTTTTGGTCTGTGACTGACTTGGAAAAATATCTCATGACAGACAGGCGGTAACCAGCACCAGTTTTAATGGTTTTGGTCTTCAAATGATCAGTTACTACTTAATTTTGAGAATAAGGTTGATGTCAGATATGGTGCTTTACACAATAAAGGTGTACAATTGGCTATCAATTGACCAATACACATCTTTCATCTATGAATGAAGCAAAATTGCTTACTTGGCTCATGCACACTGTTCTTGCGGCTTACGTGACCACTGGTGACCAACAGGGTTTGCCAGACATGCATTTGCACATCTACCCAGTTAAAGTGGAACAAAACCTAAGACCGTCCAATCTTAAAGCGGACCTTCACCCTGAATAAGAGCATATCTTATGTTTCCCACACCCTGTACATACAGATTGCTCACATTAAAAATCATCCTACTGCATGTTATGAGCCTTTAAACATCCAAGATGGCGGCTCATGGAACGTCAGGCAGCCTGCAAACAGGAAGTGTCTTCTGACTGTGCTGCTATGCATTCTGGGATTGCTGACCTTTTCCTGACCCCAGTTCTGCTCTGTCTGAGCAAAGCACAGCTATAACCCACCCACCTGTACTGTATCCCACTCTCCTCTCCTCCGTATGTGTGATGCTTCTGGGGCGAGGTGGCGGCGCCCGTATCCTAATGTCCTGGACACAGTTGTAGCCCAGTGGGGGAAAGAATAAGTGACTAAAAACTTAAAATATATTAACTTTAGATGCTGGGGAATCATTTAAGGGTTTGGGCTTTTCAATAATTCATGGTGAAGGTCCGGTTTAAAGATTACAGGGCTGGCCGCTGGCCTCCCCTACCCCTCAGGGCATCCGAATTGGGATCCCCCACAGTGTGATACCCCCCTTGGCCGTTAATATTTCAACCACCTGTCCCCAATTTGACAGTACATTTGCAAGCTTTTGTCCAATCAGAGCAGTTTGTCGTACCTATGTAATTCGGCAAACAACTCTGATTGTTTACAATGGGAAGCGATAGTGGGTGCATCTCCTGTATTTGTGGGCTGTGCGCAAGAGTCCCACCTTAGCCAGTCAGCTAGGCTGGGACTGGAGCGTGCATTTCGCTGGGAATCTGGCTGCTCTCACTCTCCATGGAAGCCGTTCGCCAAATGACATGACGCCGAGAGCTAGCGCATGCATCGTAGGACCAGGAAGAGGTGAGTTGTACTGGGCAATCTGAGAAGTTTCTCACACCGGTGGCATGGAACAAAACCCAGCATAGTCAAAATCAGTTGGGACAGCAGAGCGGCAACCTCCAGCAATGGCACTTGCTATATGTAGGGCAATTATGAGCTTCCTTAGAATCTGTGTGGCAGGGTTAGGGGGGAAACCAACCTCTAGTCATTTGGGTGGAGGTCTGCTTTAAAGTGGTCCTTTAAAACACACACCCTGCTAACCCCAATTTGGCTATTTAAAAAATACATAACTTTTAACATTAACATACACTTACTGCTCCCTACAAGCAACCTGATCGCTTTGCTAAAATCCAGATCACCCAGTCACTGTAGAGGCCACAGACAAAAGTATTAGATGTCAACTCAGCAGCGCTGAAACCATGGTGGGTAAGTGAAAAATCCACCATTTATTCTCACTGGCCAAATTTGTCCCACAGACCCCCCAGGCCCACCTTGTGTTGCGTTGAAGAATAATCCAACGTAACAGAATTGGGAAGAGAACACTGCCCATTGAAACCAGTGGCCTCTTTTACATATATGCACTGTGTTGCACTGCATTTTGGAAATGGCTCCATGCAGCACAGGTAGCACGTAGGGTATATTGGCAGCTAGCCTGCAACTCCAGTCTTGGATGTCTTGTTGCCAGTCTGTTCTTACTCCAGACTGTCCAATGCTTCCTCCTGGCCAGAGCGCCCACTATCGCCCCCTAGTGGAGGATGGCGCTCCAGTTGCAGAAATGCACAGAGATGCTGAAGAAGACATGGGATGACCGCTCCCTAGCCATTCACACTGGAGACTGCGGCCTAAGCAGTTTCATGACAGTGGCAGCAGAGAGAGATGGTTAAAGTATTTTTGCATTCTGATTAAACGCTTCTCAGTTAACAGTTTAATGTTGGTATTTTTGGATAAAAAATTCACATCAATTATTGTAAAATGGTGAAATAAGCTAACTGTATACTACACCTTTTGTACCACAGGCACTATGTGATATTTTCATTGTACTGTAACTAACTGTAAAAACAGCATATATCCCCTACTGGTGATTGACGCTAGGCATCCGAATATTATTTTTGTGCAGTCAGTCCTTTTTTTTTTGTTGTCTTGCTATTAAACCCAAAGCTGCAGGTGTCATGAGCATGTTTCTTCCTGTCCAGTCAGTGGCAGCCATTAATTTCCTGTACAGATTTGTCTCTCCAGATCAAGTAAGACACTGGCTTTATTTATTGTCAGAGTGTATATAACAAATGCGCGCTACCCTTTCTGTATATATGATCAATGTCCTATTCCGAGGAGAATGAAGCCTTTTAGTAAACATGTCATGTGTTTGCAATGAGATTTTCTTTAATCTCTTACTGTATAAAGATTTTTTTTTTAATAAGGTTCTTTATTTTGGGGGTAAAAAAACTGATTTTTTTTTTTTAATTGTACTGTGAACATGTCTCCTAATTTTTGTGTTTGAGTTTTATCTTTACAAAGAAAATCAGAACAATAAAAACAAATTCCTTTAAAACCTCTTTGCCTCCTGTAATCTTTTGAGGGAATTCTGGCACTTTTGATATTTGCTTGGAAACCTTTGGACTTTGAAATGTAACTTTTGGCACTATCGCGAAAAAATGGTCTAATGATAAAATTCTATATAAATATGCTGGATGGTGGGAGGAGAGGTCACTTTATACATCCAGCATCAAGGAATATCCAGGCTTGCTTTTTTTTTTTAATTTATTTTAATAGTAGGAAGAGGAAATCTGGGTTGACATGCTCTCTCACCCATGATAGACTAAACCTGTCACCCCTGGATTTTATTCCTACCAGGAGAGGAAAACCACAAGCTTGGTGGGAGTTTTATTCAGTTCAGGTGTATGTGACCCCACCTCTCTTTAGCCGACGTGTTTATATGGATTTTTAACATTACACAATTTTGCAATAGTGCTCCTTTAACATTGCCAAGTTATTGCTTTTGTTTGGGTTATTCATTGCAATGCAGAGAGTTCTCCAAATAATTTTCAGGGAACTAGATGGCGATGGGGATTTTTTTTGTTTAATTTACCTCCATCCTGATTGGTGTTCTCCCCCCCCCCCCCCCCGTAAGCCTGACTGACCAGTCTCCTACTCGTCACTCCCAAGAGCCCTATGCGACAGCCACTGGACAATCAGGGTTTGCCCGATATTCCTAGTATGTCACACCCCACTTCCAAATATTCATGACACTTGGGAACCTGGCTTTTCGTCTCTGCAGTCAGCGAAGCATTCAGAAGATGACTCTCCTTCAAGCTGCAGGTAGCCGGGTTTACTCATGGCCCCTTTTTTTCTCTTTCTGTCTGATACTCTTTAAACCTGTTTGGTTATATTGTATGCCTCCCAGCCCTGGCTGTATGGTTCAGGCAAAGGTAGATACATACACCTTCTTGTGTATACAGAAGTTTTACTCCTCCGTGAGACCCAAATGTGGGTAGGTGGTTTCCGGGTTGGTGTTCCCGGCATGGGATGCCCCTGTCCCTTTATAATCCCCTTGTGCCTTATGAGTGCATTTCTATCCTCTCCCCTTTAGTTCTCCTTTACCCTGCTGCGGTAAAAAGGAGGGGGGGGGGCGTTATCTGGGCTTATTTGTCACCATGCACACAAATGGAAAAAAAAAAAAAAGATATATAAAATCTTTATTACATATATATTATGTATGTTTACTATACTATTTAACCCTTTAAACGCCAGCTACGTAAAATTCACGTAGCTGCCTCTCCTGTCATTAAACGCCAGCTACGTAAATTTTACGTACCTGGCTTTTCACCCCTGCTAACTGGCCAAAAAAAATAAAAAGACACTCACCTGACCCCTCGTTTGATTCGGCCGGGTCTCCCCTTTAAGATGGTGTGCTCCGATCGTCCGTGGGACCTCCTCCGGCTGCAGGGGAGGGCCCGGAATAGGGTGCCCTCCCCGTTTTAGCTGCCACTGGCTTTCCTGTAAAATAAAAAATAAAAATGACATTTACCTACCTGCATGTGCGCTGGCTCCCGTCGACCCTCCTCTTCACCTGGGGGGCCTCCGATCCCCCCCCAGGGCTTGCCGATCTTCCGAGCTCGGGAGGCTCTCTCCTCTCTTCTGCTCGATGGCGGCCGCCATCTTGCCGCTAAGCCCCGCCCCTTTTGGGGGCGGGGCTATGACGTCATCCCGGTCCCGATCACTGGCTTCAGCTGTTTCAGCTGTCAGATGCCGGTGATCGGTGCACTGGAAGGAGGTGGCAGGAGATCCTCTGATCTCCTGCCCCCCCTTCTCTGGATGCCGATCACCGGCATCTGTCAGCTGAGCGGCGAGGGACAAGAGCTTGCAATCGGAGGTAAGTACAGTAAAAAAATTTTTTTTTTTAATAAAATCATTTTGTGTGTGTTTTTTTTTTTTTTTTTTACAGTTAACCCTTTGTGAGCTGGTAAGGGGTCTGTCAGACCCCTGTACCAGCTCACAAGGCTCTGGGTCTGGCAAGTCACCTGCGGGCTAGCGGGTGACTTGCCATGAACCCCCAGCCCCCCATTACCTGCCTCCCCAAAGGCCAGGGGGGGGCAGAAGGGCCCGGGCCACTATGGCTATGGGGGCCTGTTCTACAAGCCCCCATAGCTGGCCCGATTGGGGATGCCCCGCTGCGTGAAACCCCCCCGATCACCCACAATAACTCACCTTACCCGGGTCCTACGGCGCATGCGCGGCCGCTCGTCCAATCAGCGCGCTCAGAGCGGCTAAGTTATGGACGTCTAAGAGACATCTAAGCTCAGCCGCTCTGAGCGCGCTGGCGGCCGCATTCCCCACTTCCCTCTAACAGGGAGCGTGCCTGCGGCGGCCATTCATAAATAGTCAGCCTGGGCACGCGTCCTGCTAGAGGGATAGCGGGGATACGGCCCGCGCATGCGCCGTAGGACCGGATTCAAGTAAGTGGTAGCAGGTGTTCCGGGGGGTTTCACACGGGGGCATCCCGATTTTGGATGCCCCAGGGGGAGGGAATAGAACGGTCCAGGAATCTTATAGATTCCGGGGCCGATCAGCCCTGGGTGTTGGTCCACTTTAACCCATTGTGAACTTGTAAGGAGTCCATGAGACCCCTGTACCAGTTCACAAGGCTCGAGGGCTGTCAAGTGACCTGCGGCTAGCGGGTGACTTGCCATTAACCCCGGCCCCCCTATTACCTGCCTCCCCGAAGCCCAGGGGGGGCAGAAGGGCCCGGGCTGATTTAGGCGGTGCTGGCTTATACTTGGCAGGGCAGGGGGCCACCAAAGCTGGCCCCTGCGCCCTGTTCTACAATCCCTGCATAGCTGATCCCTGGGCTACTTATGCTGGATAGGGGGGACCCCATGTCATTTTTATGGGAATTATTAAGGGTTTTTAACCCTTAAAATAAAAAAAATGGGGGTTACCTCCCCCCCAGGAAAGGGAACCCCACACCAATTTTTTTTCTTGATTTAACCCTTTATAGTGTGGATTGTAGTTGTATTTTATTTTTACATGTTATAAAATGTTTTTTCAGTTTGGGGGGTCTTCTGAACAGTAATAGGGGGCTACCGATACATATGTGGTACCGTTGTAATCGGAAGAAATGGGGCTTTCACATGCAATATGGTTTTCTTTAATAAAACAAATGTTTTATTTGAAATAAAGGAGATAATTTTCTAAAAAAAAAATTATTTTGTTTAATTTACTCAAAAATATAAAAAAAAAAACAGTAAAAACATTACAAACAAGACATTTCATGTTAAAGCCTAAACTCTGCCGCAAAAAAAAAATATATGATTTTCCTGGAAATTCCTGGAAAAATCACAGTTAAGCATAGCGCAAAATGGTGAAAAATGACCTGTCAAGAGAGGGTGACAAAGCCTAAAGTAGGCTGGCAGTTAAAAGGGTTAGTAGTACCTATGCATGTTGGGTATCGTTCTGCTCGGGGGATTTTGCGCTTTCAAATTTAGCTTGTTTATTTTTGTTTGCATATTGATATTTTAGGAAAACTCATTTTTTATTCTGCTTTATTATACATTTTTTTAAGGAAACCCTGTGCGACCAACGAATTCTTTGAGGGATTACTTCCAGAAAGATGGGCCTACTACAACATGCTGGGTATGCTTAGAAAGCTTATCATGTGTACTTTCAGAAAATATATGGTTTGTGGCGGGTATTCCAAATGTAAAGGGTTGTTTTGGTAGAAAAAGCGCAAGGTGCCACTTTGTCTGCAGAGCTGAAATTTTCAAGCAAAATTACCGTCTCCCCAAGCTTTACTTTGGGGTGTTTGGCAACTCTTCCACTGACAGTAGCTATGCATGTTGGGTATCGTTCTGTTCGGGGGATGTTGCTTTTTTAGATTAACCTGTTTTTTCTTGTTTGCTTATAGTTTTCTTTAGAAAAATGTGGCTTTGATTCTGCTTTTTTATCCTTTTTTAAGGAAGTTCTGTGTAACCAAAGAATACATTGAGGGAGAACTTCCAGAAAACTGTGGCAACATCAACAAGCCTGGTATGCCTAAAAAGCTTGAGGTGTGTACTTCCAGAGAATATATAGTGTGTGGGGGGTATTTCAAATGTAAAGGGTTGTTTTTATTGAAAAACTGCAAGGTGCACATAGTGCTTAGCATAGCTGTATTTGATCTGAAAATCCCCTAAAGCGCTGTTTCAGTTTGGGGGAGTCTCCTGGGCAGGAAAGGGCATCTACCAATACATATGTGGTGCCGTTGTAACCGGGAGAAATTGGGATTTCACACGCAATAAGATTTTATTGACAAACTTACATTTTTTATTACATAAAAAAACACTACAAATTGTAAAAAATAGATTTTTTTTTATTTTTTGGCACATATCTCACCCCAAAATATTAAGAATACACTTAAAAAATGACAAACAAGACATTTCATGTTAAAGCCCAGACTCTGCTGAAAAAAACAATATACAATTTTTCTGGGAAATCCCTGGAAATCCCTTCAAAAATCACAGTTGAACATGCATAGTGCAAAATAGTGAAAAATGGTTTGGCAACAAAGCGTAACAAAAACTCCAGGTAGGCTGGCACTTAAAGGGTTAATAGGATATGTTTTATTTAGATTTTCCTATCTCTGTCTAGGCAGCATTCTTTTTTGCTTACCTTTTTAAAGCTCTTTGTTTCTGGCTGTGTTCAGATTTGAATTTCCCTCCATTCTTGGTCATGTGATTCTGGGGGTGGGCGGGGCTTAGGCACACAGCATCATTTCATTCCCAGAGCACCTTGGTGTGCTCTCTTTGTCTGCCTGGCTCCTGCTGCTTCCCTATGGTCTTCCCTCATGGTGCGAACTGATTTCCTGGTGCTGTGAGTACCCCTCAGCTTGCTGAAGGGAGTTTCTGACATTTTTTTTTTCTTTCATGCTTTGTCATTTATTGTATTGTGTGCATTGGTGACTGTTTCTTTGTAGGTGGGAACTCTTTATTTTAAAGGGGTTTCTCCTGGTCTTTAGCCCTTAAAGCCTTATTTGGTGGTCCATTTGTGTTAATATCCTCCTACTTGGGACTATTTAAAGGGGCATCCCGGGTAGCAATTGCGTAAATCCCATATATACTTGGCGACTATAATCAATTATAGTATAATACTAAACACCATATGGAGGCATCTCAGGACAACGGGCATGCAGTTCCCTCTGCACAGACTCGGCAATGTTTTGGATGTGGGGCATCCCTTGTTGGGGATAATGCAATTCTTTGCGTCCCTTGTGCTCAATTAACTATTATTCAGCAAACTGGGGCCCAGGCTTCGGCATCTGCGGCTTCTGCCTTATCTCCTACTCCGCCATGTCTTGTCCGTACCCCCAGTGATATTGTCATGGGTGGTGAGTCGCATTCTGATTTATGTGCCAGATTGGCTCATCTTGAAAAATTAATGTCTAGCTCTGTGGCCAAGAAGGCCTCAGCTAAAAGGAAACATTTGACTCAGGCCGTTCCGGTAAGTGAGTTGGATAATTGTGAAATGCTTTATTGGTCTGATCCTTCTCAGTTAGAAGAAGGATAATTATATGAGGATTCAGATGTTTCTGTATTTGTTGGTACTGTGATTGAGCAGGGTGAAGCTAGTGTTGTGGATACCCCAGAGGCTCTTGCTCAGTTATTTGAGGTTTTGGTTGTCACTCCTGAAGTAGTCCCTCCTCAAAAAGGGGAATTCTTTGGAGTCTCTAAACCTCGTTTAGAATTTCCAAATCAAAAGCAAGAAATATCCCTTCCCAAGCTGATACTGTTAAGCGTTGGTCATCACCACCTGTGGTGGATGCCCCTGTACTTAATTTATCCAATTCTTCTGTGTTGCATTCTCCTGACTCCACTACACTTAACCCTTTAACTGCCAGCCTTCCTGGAGAAGTTGTCGCCCTCTGTTGCCAGCCTATTTTCCGCTACATATGTTCGACAGTGATTTTTGAAGGGATTTCCCTATAAAATCATATATTGTTTTTTTCAACAGAGTCTGGGCTTCAACAGGGAATATCTTGTTTTTAAGTTTATCAGTGTTTTTCTAATATTTTTGTGGAAAATAAGGTAAAAAAAATAAAATAAAAAAAATTACATTTTGTAGCGTTTTTTTCTTAATAAAAATTACAAATGTACCAAAAAAGTCATATTGTGTGTAAAAGCCCCATTCCTGCCAATTCCAACAGTACCACATATGTAGTGCTCAACACCCTTTCCTGACCAAGAGACACCACAAATTTAATAGAGCACTTGAGGAGGTTTTCAAAGAAAATACAATTATTTTGCGCTCATTGCAGTTTCTTAACATAAACACCACTTTACATTTGAAATACCCCCCCAAAACCATATATACACTTAAAGTACACACCTCAAGCTATCTAGGCGTATCAAGCTTGAGGTTGTGGCTACATATCTCCAGGTGGAGTCAATCAAAGAATTCCGTCTTTTTTCCAAGGTTTTTTGAAAAAATAATAAAAAACTGAATTAAAGCCAAATGTTTCCTTAAAAAACGGCAAGGTCCCCTGAACAGAACAATACCCAGCATGCATTGCTAACTCCAAGGGTAGGGTTGCCATTCACCCTAAAGGAAAGCATATGCATATTGGGCATTTCACTTGAAAATTCCTACTCTGCAGACAAAGCGCGCACCTTGTGCTTTTTCAACCAGAACAGCCCTTTGCAAATGAAATAGTCCCAACAAACCATATATCCACAGAAAGTACACACCTTAAGCGTTCCGGGCGTACCAGGCTTGTTGTCGTGGCAGGAGCTTTCTGGACACAATCCTTCGAGGAATTCACTGGTGCCACCGCATTTCCCTACAAAAATTTAAAATATGCACAATAAAAACCACATTTTCCTAAAGAAAATATATGCTAACAAGGAAAAACATACCTAATGTGAAACAGCAACGTCCCCTGAACAGGACAATACCCAACATGCATTGCTAACTCCAAGCGTAGGGTTACCATTCACCCTAAAGGAAAGCATATGCATATTGGGCATTTCACTTGAAAATTCCTACTCTGCAGACAAAGCGTGCACCTTGTGCTTTTTCAACCAAGACAGCCCTTTGAAAATTAAATAACCCCCACAAACCATATATCCACAGAAAGTACACACCTCAAGTGTTCTAGGCGTACCAGGCTTGTTGTCGTGGCAGGAGATTTCTGGACGCAATCCTTTGAGGAATTCACTGGTGCCCTAAAAAAAATCGTAAACATTCATAATCAAAACCACATTTTCCTATAAAAAAAATACACTAACCACAAAAAAATACAACTCTGCGAAGTACTCACCTGTAGAGTTGATATTATACGCATACAGCATGTCCTGCTCCCGAATAGTCATAACATGTGGGTAGTCCTCCGCCTCCGTGCACTGCAGACATGTAGAAAACAAGCTCCTCCTGGCCCTACATATACTGGAGGACCTCCCACAAATCCCCAGCATTGAGAAGAGAGGTCAGAAGGAACCAACCACCCAGAATAACTGGTAGCAATATCCGAACGATAATAATCACCATACAGGGGATTCAGAATTAGTGAAACCAGGGTGGGGTGGAGCAGGACGTGCTGTATGCGTATAATATCAACTCTACAGGTGAATACTTCACAGAGTTGTGTTATTCTAAGCATACAGCACGTCCTGCTCCCGAATAGTCATAACATGTGGGACATCCAATAGCAGTGTCCATAAGCAGGGTGGGATCCCCAGAAAAAGCAAGGCACAGCGGACAGTAAAGGTACATAGGCTCCAACATCAGTCTCATAACAGAACCAAGCAGGTATGAACAGAGACAGGCCATAAGGCAAGTAATTGAACTTAACAGAGAAACAAAACCCTGGTGCTGAAGGGTACATGATACCCAAGCACCCATGAAAACAGAGTAAACAGTAATGGGGAAGAAACGCTCCCCTGAAGGAACATAGGTCAGTGTAGTGACCCAACCAGCTCACAGGCAAGGAAGCCTTGTGACAACTCTTGTAACACCCTCAAGGGGAACAAAAACAGGGCACCCGACCAAGGCGGGAATACCAACCCTGAATTACCAGGAAGCCAAGGCTTCCCCAGAATCAGAGAACATCCAGAAGGAGCGCTCCAAGGCGCAATGGCGCTGGAATAGATATCAGGCGCATACCTAAGGAGGCGCCCGTAGACTTCCAAGAACAGCAGTCCCCCAAAGGCCGAGGGGGCCAGCATGGGAAGAAGTGCAAAAACCTGAAGAGGGATGTAGGCCCTCACAATTAGTATATTAGTAATCAGCCCATGGGTATACAAAAGGGTCTGAACCAAGGGTCCAACAGACCACCTGGGCCAGAAGCCCAGGATAAAGGGAAATACTCCCAGGCACGGGGTACCTGTAGCCGCATATAGCCGTACATGTATATATGAGTATACATAGCGTCAGGGAATAATTAGCCAGAACCATCGTCTCAGGCCCAAGTCTGACGGAGTCAGGAGGCCCCAGAAGAGCGGTCTGGCCTCCAGGGCAGCCGATACCGTATCCAAGCAGGATCCCCAGGAAGTCCGCATGGTAACAGGATGACAGGTTTGATCCCCACAGGGAGTTATGGAACTACTGGGGAGGTGCAGTTAAGCAACCCAAAGAGAATACTCTACAGGGGTGACAGAACTAGACTCCTGTAGGAAAGGCCAAGACAGGCCTACACCATCAGAGTCCCCAGATGGGGAGCCATCCCCAATTCAAGCTGTAATGGCTTTAAGGCCCTGGGGACCGATAACGACTAAGGCCCCTGCCAGTCAATATGGGAACCACCCAGCCATTATAGGTGGAGTAAAGGGAAGCTGGGGAGCTAGCCCCCAAACCTCCACTCATACTAGGTCACCCAGAAGATGAGGCCCGCCCCCAAGGGGGGATTAGCAATCAACCCCCAGACGGGAGGCCTTTGATTGGAAACAGGAAGAGACCTAATAAGGACAGGACCGCAGCCCAACTGGGATATCACAATTCCGTCTGCGAGCCATTGCTCCCAAGGCCGCCTAGGCCATAGATCCCATGGGACTCGCCATCCAGCCAGCCGTGGGCAGAGCCCAAAGGTAGGATGGTGAAAAGAAGGCATGTGAAATAATAAGGCTAAGCCTAGATACTCAGGCCCACCAACAGGAACCAGAATATCCTGGGATCGTAGAGACAAGGGCAGAGGCCCTGTGACAGAAGGGAGACCCCTCAGAGCCCCTCTAGGCTCCCTGGGCAACCCGGGATGGCAAAACCTGCCGCTAAGGGCAACCATAGAAGCGAATACCGCTGAGAAGCAGGGGGGGTAGAACCCCACCCAGGCCAGGGACAGGGACCCTCCAGAGGTAGCAACCTGTCACAATCTTTAAACCGGCATTACAAACATTCCCTCGTCTTGCAACAGGCCAGGCATCCCTCATGAACCGACCGGTCCTAAAGGAGGGGGAGGCCCGCCATATAGAATCAAAGGGGGCCACCGTTACAACGAGCCCAGCAGATAAGATGGACCCTCTAAGGGCCCAACCTAGAACCCCGTGGTTCGTGTGAGAGACTTGGCTCTCCCTTCCCAAACCTGCTAGACTGGCACCCAGGGGGGCCCTACTCTAGGAGATGCTAGCAAGGAAGGGAGGTGCCCCCCTGAGGGGGCCCTTGCCAATGGGGAAGTTTCGGAGGAACCAGCTTACCAAGAAGGCCTGAGCACAGACCAAGCACCAGGGTGCTGGGACATATGAAGGTTTAGTAACCTACTGCGCCGAGGAGCCCGAGGTCTCGGTTTATAAATGACATCATCTGGATGTGCTACCGACAGGCCCACCAGGTGCCATCCCGCTTGGTGAAGGTAGGGCGCAAGTAAAGGAGGGTAGAGCCCCCGAAACCAGGGGTCCCCTAATGCCAGGGAAGAAGGCAGCAAGCCTGGACCGATTTCCCCGGGACGGGGAATAGTGAATAAGTGACGGTGAAGAGATGGGGAGTTTAAGCAACCATCCAGTAGTTCTAGGGGACACTGTCGGCCAACCGACCCACTTTGCCTGATGCAGAGGCGGGGGAGTAAGGAAGACGACCCGGTAGGTCCCAACGCCGAAGCCCCACCTCGGGCGCATCCCCATACCCGCCAGGCTAGTAGCCTGGGCACGAAGGGAGTTGATCTTGTGACACTGGCTAGAATAGTCTAAGGCGTGCCGCAGACCCCAGAGAAACTGAGAAGTGCTAGGGCCTCGGAAGAGGCCGAACCCCCCCCCCCCCCCCCCCGTGCAGGGGCCCGTGGCCCAAGACAGATATGTCATATATGGATTACTTGCAAGGGCAGAATAGCTAAGCCTGCCGTAGGTGCATGGGGTCCAGACTACCTCGTACTGACGAGGGGGGAGGATGGAAAAAGTGTATAGGGGCCATGGCCCCATCCCGTTAAGGCAATTGCCAAGGCGCGCCCAAAACTGCAGGCCCTGGTCCGGCCTGCGCCAGGTTCAGATGGGAGAGCAGGGCTGAAAATACCCTGACAGGAAACTGAGGGGGGGGGGGCGGCCAGCTAGAACCCATCCTGAGCCCAGGTGGGCTACATCCCGGAACCGCCATAAGGAGAGGGCATATTCCTGGATGTGAGACAGCTGTGCAGTCGCCCCCTCGCCCAAAGGGGCGAGGGCGCCCCTTCATGCTTGCAAGGTTTTGGCAGATTTGGACTTGGTCCTGCCAGAAGGCCCAGGGCGCTGCCTGCCCGCGCCATGCTGGAAGTCCACGCCGAATAACTGGAAACACACCTCAGATTCACGTCTAACACTGACGTAGGGGGGTGGAGGGGTGACCCTGCCTCGTGGAGGCCGGAGCGGCCTTTTGCGGGAGAGTGCTATAGCCTTTTTGCCAAAAAGGTCCAAGCGGGCCCCGAATAACCTCCGTCCTCTGAATGGAAGCCTTTTTTTGTAGCTCCATCGGCGCCCCACTGTCGCAGCCAGACCAGGCGGCGAATGGTTACCGCAAGTGCTGAGCTCCTAGCACACATCTTAATGGTGTCATCCAGTGCTGATAGAATAAACTTCACAAAGGCTTCGCAGTCTGATAGGGCACTAAACACCCCCCAAGGAAGATCCTCAGGGCAGTGATCCAGTATCTTTCTGCCAAGAGTCCTGGCGGCCACCGCAGTGATGGCCGCGGCACAAACCGGGTGCAGGGCAGTCCCAGCACACGAGAAGACGTGTGAGGCCAGTCTGTCAATGCGCAGGTCCTCAGCATCCCGAAGGGTACGATAAAAGGGAGCAGTCATAAAAGGGGGGTTTGTGACCCCTATAACCGGCGCGTCCACAACCAGGGGAGCTGACCATAAATTGACCACATCAGGGGGAAAGGGGTACTTCCATTCCCAGACCCCTGGAATCCCTTTGAGCTTACCAGGCAATTCCCATTCCTGGGATATAATGTTCTGGAAATGTTCCTGTTCTAGGAACTCCAAGCGCGGCGGCGCTGTATGGAAGCTTTCCCTTTTAGGCTTGGGGATCTCCCCCGGGGGAGAAATTGACAAGACCTCAAAAATCTTGATCAGGATTTAATCCGTGTCACACAGACCCCAGGAGCCAGGCTCGGATTCCTCACAGCCCGCGAGCATCCCATGGAAGGAGCCCGAGTCTGAGAATAGCTCACCTTCCTCAGAAGGGTCAGGGTCCTGCATATCAGCAGAATCATCGGTATCGTCAGGAACCGGAGAGCCTGGGGGCGTCAGGGACCGCTTTTTACCAGGGCCCATACGCTCCGCCAATCCAGAGAGCACCTGCTCCGCCGTGGGCAATGCTCGCGGCACCTCTTGCAGGTCATCCCCGCTGGAGTGGGACTCATCATGAGCGATGTTTGGGAGCGGGGAGACGGGGGTGAGGAAGGGAGGATCCTCTGTTAGCAATGCCTGTGCTGCACACTGTCCGCAGACCTGTGCCCTGTCGGCCTCAGCCAGGGGCTGTCCACACACTGCACACAGCTGGTCACGTCCCGGAGGGACCCCGGTTCCATAATTGTGAAATGCCTCCATATGGTGATTTTTATGCAGTATAACGCAGGGAATTATGCAATAAGCAACCCTGGATGCCCCAAACCCGCTAGTAATGTGGGAGATTTGTAAAGAGGACCCGTGTAATATAAGTTAGGCCGGGGCTGGTAACGAAGTCTTGGCTTCTGAAAGACACAATGGGACAAGGGGAGAGGAGTCAGTGCCATGCTCTGTTTGAAAAAGCCTAGAAACCATACCGCCCCGGAGGGCACTTACATGACCGAGGGAGGAGACGAGCCACACCACGCGCGCGCGCGCGGGGGAAGATAGAGAAAATGGCGCCAGCGAACCTCGAGGGGAGGGCCAGGCCGTGACGCAAGACGCGTCATGCCGAGTCTCCGCCTCCCCCAAAGAGCGCGAAGCTCTAACCGACAGAAAAGGTAGAACAGAGGGGAATAAGTATACCTCTCATGCTGACACGCTGAAAGAAGCTGCCGAGCAGCAGATAGTTAGTACAAAGCCAGCACACGCTGTATAGCGAGACGCGACACTGACCCCCTAACTCAGGAACCGAAGTCTAAAGGCGAATTAGCGCTAGGGCTGCCACACATACCCCCCCCCCCCTTCTTTTCCCCCCGAGTTACGGGAGGAAGCGAGGGGGAGGCTGACGGTGTCCATGGACTAATTCTGTGAGGGGCACGGCCAAAATTGCGGGAGGGGCATCCTCTAGAGGCTCACCATCGGCCTGACCGCCTACCCTATGGAGGGGGATTGCGGTGGAGCATGGCTCCATTCAGCACACCAGGTGCTACCTACCTTCACCCGACCCGCGCAGCCTAGGCTGGGAGGCATATTTCTTCTGAAGAGGACGGGTGGAAATAGTCCCACAGGACCTTGGGCCGTAAGGCCCGCTCGCCTGCGAGAGCGTGATACTTCATGTCTTCGCAGTTCCAGCACTGCAGAGAAATCTGGGGATTGGTGGGAGGTCCCTCGGTATATGTAGGGCCGGGAGGAGCTTGTTTTCTACATGTCTGCAGTGCACGGCGCCGGAGGCGGAGGACTACCCACATGTTATGACTATTCGGGAGCAGGACGTGCTGTATGCTTAGAATATGGTATTTTTGCTGCCGACAGTCACATGAATACACCATCTTTCCTTCACTTCTTATTCCAGCAGTTGCTCTTACTTTGTTGCCAGAAAATGGGCCTGCATGACTGAAAGCGTTAAAAAGGAACTGCAGAGGCCGTCCAAGTTCTCCTTGTGGCATCCCGAATAGGTGCTGCTGATGGCTAAGTAGCCGAGCCACATCCCCCACCCACCTTGCAGCTGTGGCGTGTCTGCAAGGTGGGCGCTCAGCCAATCGTCTCCCTCGCCTGAGTCTGCCCCATGGGAGCGGAAGGAATGTGAGTGAAATGGGGCGACCCGGGGGGGGGGGGGGGGGGAGAATACACACAACGGAACATCCCAATTCGGGATGCAGCTGAACAGAGTAACATCACACAGACAAAATGAAATGCCTGTGTGGTGTTACAGTATTTTTTTTAAGTTTCCATTGTGTGCCAAAATGTGGTCAAGGTGCTGAGATCATAGTTTTTTCTTTTCTATGTGTTTGCAACACTGTTATAAAATGAGTTTTCCCGGGCAACAATGTATTTAGATTAGCAATGTGTACAAACTTAGACTTACACAGTTGAGTTGCTAATTGGCTGAGGCGGGGATGGCGGGCTTGGGTAAGAATCATGGAAGTAAATCGCAACTATAGGGGTACAATCCTAACACAGATTGTTTTCCTCTTTTGGAATGAAAAATCATAAGGCAGAACACCAAAAAACAAAAGGGAGCTTTCCTTTTTAAAGTGAGTGGAATCATGGGTGGGGTCAAATACACATAAAGATATGAAAATATCCGGGAATTTGATTTAACGGGGGGAGATTGGTTTACCTTTAACAGCAGGAAATGGTCATTAACACTAATATCTGCTTTGCCCTAAGCAATGCTTGATGGTTAAAAGCTTCTACACACATCAGAAGAATTAAAGGGACTATCCATTCAAAGGGTTAAATTCATGTGGTTAATCTTTATCTGATGCCTGTTAACTGTTGTGGGTCTGTCTGGCATATGCAGCAGCAGGAGATGTAAGCTTTGAAATTTCACTTTCTTCCCGACCGTATTCTTGGCACACCCAGACCTCTGACCGTTGATTACCAGCGCCTTCTTTGGTGATGCTGAAAATGGGCCAGGAAAAAAGTGGGAAGTCAAAGCTTCCTACCAGGCAGACTCGAAAGGACAACAGTTACAGGCATCAAGTAAAGATTAAAGTGGACCAAAACCCACTGAAATTGGCCTAGGAATCTATAAGATTCCAGGGTCATGTGATTTCCCCCCCAGGGCATCCAAAATTGAGATGCTCCGCTGTATGAAACCCCCCAGGCAGCCCAGTAACGCACCTTCTTTCCCGGTCCAACGGCGCATGTGTGAGCAGCGGACGCATCCTTTACCCATTTAGCAGGGTGCATGCCCACGCCAGGCATTTGTGAATGGCCAACATGGGTATGCTCCCTGTTAGAGGTTAGTGGCCACCAGCGCGCTCGGATCCTGCTGGTTGTGAATAGTGTCAATGGTTGGTAACTTGGCGTGGTTAAAGCATAACAAACTGTGTGATTCCCCCTCCACCTAGGGCACTGCAAAAGTCGCCACTTTCTTGGCTTCTTCCCTCGCTGATGTAAATATCGGTGTAGCCCTGTTTTGGGGGGGGTGATGATAAATGCCCCACTCTAGACAGGCTATGGCGCTGACCTGTTGGTAACAAAATGGGGGCTGAGCCTTCGCTTAATGGAAGAGTGGGATATAGGTTCTTTATAGCAGTGCCTCCACCCAGAATAGGCCCCTGGTAACTGTTGGGGAACCTTTCTGGGAAATAGATCCAGTCTAATCACAAACATACATTGAGAGCAGAGGGACTACTGCTCCCAGCAATCTCTTAAAGTAAACACTAGCACATCTGAATATAATACTACTGTAAACTTTATATAGCAAATGGTAAGGGTATAAGATACATACAGCATACACAGAATAATGCAATAATGGGATAATGGAAGGCCTGGCTTCAGTCCGTGCACATATACCCGGGTATATATTAACCTTATAGTACAAATACCTCCAAGAGAGTCTGCATAGGATGGAACGCTGCAGGGGCCCCTGACCTTGATAGCAGCATCCTCTCTTGATTGTAGTAGTTGATCAGCCCGGTGAAGTTCTCCACTGGATACAGGGTGCATGCAGGTCAATAAGCTGGTAGCACAGAAGTTCCACAGAAGCTGCAGATGATCTCAGCTTGCAGCAAACTCAGCTGAACTGGCAGATGAGCAGTTTAATGGCCAAAGGAAGAATCCAGATACCACTGTGAGGCTCTGAATATAATGAGTAGCAGCACAGCTCCTAACAGCAAGCCGTGTGCTCAGGTCTCTGAATCTGTATGCAGGAAGTCTATTCTCTTTTATAGTCCAGCACAGGGCTGCATACCCAGAGTTGCAGGGGCAAGAAGTATCTGTTTTAAAGAGGGAGTGCTGTGTGAAATCAACACTTCCCTACATCGGCGTCCGCATCCCCTGAATCTTTGAGCCGTGCGCACATTCCTGCCCGGAACAGTGGAGATGGGGTTGCAGTGGGAAGCATGGCAGAAATGGGGGTGCAGAGTGCAGTGGGGACACAGGGTGGAAATGGTGTCCAGTTGTGAGCAGGGAGGAGGGGGTGCAGAAGGGGTAATGATGGGGTGCAGCAACAGCTGTGCGAACCCCCCAAATCACCCATAAAAACTCACCTTTCCCCAGTCCTATGGTGCAATCGGCTCAATTTGGCCCTTTTAGCTAAGCTCCCAGAAAACTGTAATCAGGCGGGCCTGGAGTCTTTTAGCTTCCAGGGCCACCCAAGATGGGTTTGGTCTACTTTAAACAAGATTGTAATGTGCCAAACATGTGAGATCATGCCCCTCTTATGTAACAGACCTTAGGGCTCACAGCACAGTGATTTTTCTCGTTTTTCAGTGAGAAAATGTTTCTATAATGATTTTTTCCTCAGTGCAATACAGCATCATGTGCAATTTCCTACATAATTTACCCAGATAAAAATGGGACTGAACTGCACCAAGCAAAAAATAACTATATATTTTTTTCTCATAAAAAAGTGAGAAAAAAAATCTTAGGTTGTTGAATCAGCCCTCCAGTCAATGTATAATTCTAGAAAGTGTAACTCGTCTAGCGACTGGTGACTTCTGGGCAAATAGAAATATTTGCTCAGGGACCTGCCCCCTGACATGGAGCACTCCTCCCCCAAATCCGCGCTCACAGCACAGTTATGCGCTTCAGCTATTGGGAGTACCAAAATGGCTGCAGCAGTGTTTCCGGCAAATGGCGCACGTTTGATGACGTTTCCGCACAACGTGTGGAGGCCGTGTCATAGTAACCGACCGTAGAGGGAGCTGGTGTTTTACGACGTTTCCGTCTGTGGTATTGGAGTGTCGCTGATACGAAGTCGCGGGGTTGGTGGGTCGCAGGCCTCAGTCAGCTGCCGCCATGGAGGTCCCCCTGCCACCAGAGGGTGAGCGCTGCTATTCATTGCTCCCAGTTTCCCGCTATTTGGCGCGGCCTCATAACCTCATCCTCATTCATTTTAGCCCTGCTTCAGGCTTGTAGAATTACATAACTGATAGATTTTGTTGTAAATATTCTAGCTAAGTACCAATTATTGGATGCAGTCTATTGAATTGCTACCATGGAGACAAAGTTACTGATTTTAAATCTTTATGGTTCGTGAGTTTTTAGGAACTGGGGCGGCATGCTTACACTATACCGTCTACTATAGGCATGTACTTACCCATTCAGAAGACTAAGGCCATAAATGTCCTGCTATGGGCCAGATAGATGAGTGGAAGGGTCCACTATTTTCTTTTTATAGTATGTCAGTTTAAGACTTTAATTCAATGCAAATAATGTTCATACCTCCCAACTTCTCAAAACGTGAAAGCGGGACAAGCCATGTCCCCGGCCACACCCCCGTCACGCCCCGGCCACGCCCCCGTCACGCCCCGGCCACGCCCCCCGTCACGCCCCGGCCACGCTCTCCAGCTCCAGCAATGTCGGCTGCCTTCACCCCTGCATGCGGTACGTATCCCCAAACCAGCATACCGCCCGCCCCCCCACCCCCGTGCGCCTGCCCACCCACTCCCATTAACAGTTCAGCGAGCCAGCAAACAGCCTCACTGCCCGATCTAACTCCGCCCCCAACCCCCTGCAGCTGCCCCGGCACCGCCCCTTTCTCTTCCAGCTCTTACGCCGCACAGAGAGCTGCAACCTCCTGCCCGGTGTCCCAGCCGCCGCCGGATTCCGGGACATGTTGGGGCCCTGCGGGACAACGGGACAAGGGCCCCAAAGCGGGATTGTCCCGCCCAAATCGGGACAGTTGGGGGGTATGAATGTTTGTTCATCCTCTAAGCACTTCTATTTGGGATGCCCTGCTGCACATTCCACTGATGGCCCCAATACCACTTCTGTGCCCTACCTCCTGTGGCTGCCGTTCATGTGACAGTTGACTGACACTTGGACAGTGACGCATGGTAGGAAATTAGTTAGCAGGGGGCATCACAAATCCACACGGCCCCGTACAGCAAACTTAACTCCTGTCTATAGGTCCTCTTTAAAATAAACAGCCAGCACAACAAAGTCTCTTGAGCTGCATGTTGCTCATGACAGGGTTTGTGTATAGCTTGTGTGGCAGTGCAGGTATATTCGGCCACCCTATAAACACTGGAATCTCAGTCTTCTGTAATGACAATAGTGGGTGACCTGTCTTTTTGAAAAGACACTGATGAGCTACAAGGCAGGTCACAGCTCGCCCCCCCCCCCCCCCTTGTGTATGACACAATTCATACATCGGATCATAAACCTGCCAATCTTAAAGTGGACTAATCATCATGATTTTGACTGTTTCTGGGGATTGATCTTCCCACCCCGGGGGCATATCGATGACGGATGATCCCCTGTGTGAACCCCCCCCCCCCCAGATTGCCCACATTTCCGCCGTTCCCATGGCACATACGCTGATGGTCATCGAATCAGCCCTTTATTGTTGGACACAACACCGTAGAGAGGGGATACTTCTGGTAGGAATGTCGGGCTCAAAGTTATTTTCAATAATCTACCACAGCCAAGCTGCTTTTGAAGTCTGGTCTCCCTGGGATAGGGAGAACCACTGGATGATGGGGCAGCTTTTCTTGTCCTGCCGATTTTAAATAGCCAATTATTTGTGGCATTGTGTATTTCTTTCACTACAATATCCTTTAAGAATGGTAAAATATCTAAAGCTCTGCACTAATAAAATGAAAACGTTTTTCATACTATTTGAGTGTAGGTCTTCTGAGCCAAGATGAAAACGCTGTAAGGCAAAGCTAGCCATATTACTACTTTGCTGTTACAAGATTACACTGTGTGTGGTGTGGCACCTGTAATTGACCCCAGACATCCCCCATCATTGTAAATGTGCACACTCCCAATTTTGTTGTTCTTCTGCAGAAAAAAAATAATTCCATAATACTTTAAATATCCTTTTTATATTTAACAGACCAGGAGCTGCGGAATGTCATTGACAAGCTGGCACAGTTTGTAGCTAGAAATGGACCTGAATTTGAGAACATGACTATGGAGAAGCAGAAGGAAAACCCCAAATTCTCATTCTTGTTTGGAGGAGAATTCTACAACTACTACAAGTGTAAACTGGCCATGGAGCAGCAGCAGTGTAAGACACACCTCTGCAGGTTTTCTTATTGATAGGGAGCAATTCTAAGGACTAAAGGACCTTGTTAGCAAATACAAAGGATGCTCTCTATATAATGTTAATGTCAAACTCAAAGCCAAACTCAAAGCTTTGCATCCAGCACAACTCATGGGAGTATTGTGAATTCATGCTGCTGAAAAGCAGGGGGTGGATTCTAGCCTTGCCATATCCTTTAAAAAAAAAAAAAAAAAAAAGCTTACAAAAGCACCTTAATGTCTTATTGTTTTTATAGTTTTATATTTTGCTGGTTCTGGGGTTTAGGCCTCCCCCAGTATATTTCTAAAAGCCTATGACCAGCCTAGTGAGGTCTTGGTCATAGGCTTTTAGAAATATACTGGGGGAGGCCTAAACCCCAGAACCAGCAAAATATTATACAGGCCTGACTCTGTACCCACTGGACAAAAGGAGATACATGTACAAAAGGGTCGCACAACAAACCCCATAAGTAGAGATTGATGCATTTATAGTTTTATAGTTTCCTTACCTGCTGCCTTGAAAAGGGGGGAATTTTGTGTAGACACACATGATACTGACGATTACTGGTCACCTCTTAATGTCTGGATGTATAAAATAATGTTGTGCCAGCAGTAATGTGCCTTATTTTAATAAGCATCATTTTAGTAGAGGCACAGTATGATTCTTTTCTGGCTTTATGTTGTATTTAGTGATCTGCAAGCAAGCTCAGGACATGGAGCCCAAACCTCCAATCACTACAATCCCCCCTCCGACTATGCCGCTACCTCCCACACTTGTACCACCCCCACAAGGTGGCCCTTCGATTGAGGACCTTATTCAGCAAAGCCAGTGGAATCTGCAGCAGCAAGAACAGCAGCTACTCACCATTAGACAGGTATCTGTATACTTTTGGCCTGCTTTACCATTTATCCATCTATATTGGGGGCAGCAATAGAAGATTACTTAGGAAAAGAAAATGTATTTTACTCAGAATCTGTATTTTCTGACTTCCAGGAGCAAATAACAGAGGCAATAGCACATGCCACTGAACAGCAGGTGCAGAAACTGCGTGAAGAAACTCAACTGGATATGACAGAGTTTGATAACCTGCTGCAACCAATCATCGACACATGTACCAAGGATGCCATATCTGTAAGTGAATACATCTATTTCAGCTTTACCAATTTACCTTTTACTTTTTTCTTATAGCTCCTCTCCAGTCAAAACTTAGTTTTGAATTACATATGAAAAGGCTAGAAACCATTCCACTGGGAAAATTCAGCCCCACTTTCTGTTTGCAGTGATCATAAAAGAATGCATGACCCAAACTGCGCACACACATTTTTTGCTATAGGGGCATAACCGTAGTCCACAGTAAAGCAGAGGTAATAGCTGGATCCCCTAGGCCACTTCCACAAGTGCACTTATAGTAAAATCTGACATTGTAGTTGCCTGACATGCATGAAAGGTATACATTGTAATGGTAACCCATGGTCTTTGGTACTCAAACCTTGCAGCTAAGACTATATAATTTGTTTGCAGGCAGGCAAAAACTGGATGTTTAGTAATGCCAAGTCTCCACAGCATTGTGAACTTATGGCTGGACACCTACGAAATCGTATCACCGCTGAAGGAGCACATTTTGAGCTCCGATTACATTTAATTTATTTAACCAACGATGTTCTGCATCACTGGTAAGTAATGCATAGTTATATTGGTCGTTACCGAAAAAGTGATGATGATTCATGATCAGGCTTACATGAACCCATACATGGTTAAGTTGCGCCAGCCTGGTGGGGGTGTTTAGTTCCAGCAGAGGGTAGAGTAGTAAGGTCCTAGTTACTATTTTCTACTTTTTACTGTTGCGCCTTTTGCATCAGGTGCATCTGATGACTTTGATTTTAACATATTAATAAACATATAGTTTACTACAGTAGATAGATTGTAACATATTGAAAACCATATGCACTCATTAAAGTGGTCCAGCACCTATTCCCTACAAAATGGGTGCAGAACGGGTATGGGAAGGGTCATCCAAATCATTGGAGTCTTCCCCCACGCATTAAAACTCTCAACCTCCGATTTGGCTTACCTGATGTGTGTTCCCCTGGCTAATTGCGGTTACTTGCTTAAAGTGGACCAACACCCAGGATTTTGACTATCCTGGGTCTTGGTCCACTTCGGTGGGGCACCCCCGATCGGGGTGCCCCGCTGTGTGAAACCCCCCGATCACCCCGAACTCACCTCTGTCAGCGGCGACGGACAAGCCGCGGACAAGCGGCTCCTCCGCCGCCGCCTCCCGCGCGTCCCTGTTGACGCGCGCGTGCCCGCGCCGGCCATTCACAGACGGCCGGCGCGGGCGCGCGCACGACTAGAGGGGCGCGAGGGAGGCGGCGGCGGCCGGCCGCCGCCGAAACGAAGGTAAGGAGTTTGGGGGGTTTGGGGGGGTTTCACCCTGCGGGACATCCCGATCTCGGATGTCCCGCGGGGAGGGAGGTGATCGGTCCGGGAATCTTATAGATTCCCGGGCCGATCACGGGTGGGTGTTGGTCCACTTTAAAGTGGGCCAAAACCCACCCTGGAGTCTGAGGCTCCGGGGCAGGTCTACTTCCTTCCTCGAGCGCATCTCTAACTGCGTTGCCCCGCTATGTGAAATTTCCCGAGTCGCCTGATATTCTTATCTTTTTTCCTCGAGCCCACGGCACATGTGCGACCGTCGCTGGCATTGCTCACTTCCCTTCTCAGCTGTGTACAGCCCTGCCCGCCGCAACCAAATGACTGTGCGCTTGCAAATGGGGGTTGGATTTTACCAGACGCCTCTATGCGAGTGTGGGCCTGAGGAGAGGTAAGTGACCTTGGAGGGTTTCACACAGCGGGTGCCCCATGGGGACAGACCAAAGTAAAAATCCTGGGTTTTGGTCCACTTTAAGCTTTTGCTGCTCCCTAACAGTCACTTGGTCTGGCTTTTGTGCCTGCCAGTCAAAACATGGACCAAGTGACTTCAGGGGATCGGGGTTCAGATGCTCTAGCTATCTGGATAATGCTGTCCAATACCTCTTTTGCAGAAAATGGATTCTGTACCGCTTTTACTGATAAGCATTAAAGTGGACCTTCAGCATCATTTAATGAACAGCCCAAACCCTTAACCCTTTAACCGCCAGCCTACCTTGAGATTTTGTCACCCTTTGTTGCCAGACCATTTTGCACTCCCTATGTTCAACTGTGATTTTTGAAGGGATTTCTAGGGATTTCCCAGGAAAGTGACATTGTTTTTTTTTCAGCAGAGTCTGGGCATTAACATGAAATGTCTTGTTTGTCATTTTTAGGTGTATTCTCAATATTTTTGCATGAAATATGTGCAAAAAAAAACAAAAATTATTTTTTACAATTTGTAGTGTTTTTTGTAACATAGAAACATAGGTTGACGACAGAAGGAGACCATACGGTCCATCTAGTCTGCCCTTATGTGTATACTGTATGTACTCTTTATCTTAGGATAGATGTGTGCTTATCCCAGGCATGTTTAAATTCAGTGACTGTTGATTTTTCAACTACCTCTGCTGGAAGTTTGTTCCAAGCATCTACTACTCTTTCTGTAAAATAATATTTTCTAACATTGCTCCTGATCTTCCCCTTGTTCTATCATTAAGCTTCTTCTTAAAAACACTTCCCTCCTGAACCTTATTCAATCCTTTCACATATTTAAAGGTCTCAATCATGTCCCCCCCCCTCTCCCTTCTTTCCTCCAGACTGTACAAATTAAGTTCTTTAAGTCTCTCCTGATAAGTTTTAAGTTTAAGTCCTTCCACCATTTTCGTTGCCCGCCTTTGGACACGTTCTATTTGAATGATGTCTTTTTGCAGGTAAGGTCTCCAGAACTGCACACAGTATTCTAGCTGTGGCCTTACCAGAGCTCTATACAGCGGCATCACAACCTCCCTCTTCCTACTGGTGATGCCTCAAGCTTTTTTGTAATAATGTACGTTTGTCAATAAAATCTTATTGCGTGTGAAACCCCAATTTCTCCCGGTTACAGTGGTACCACATATGTATTGGTAGACACCCTTTCATGCCCAGGAGACTCCCCCAAACTGAAACAGAGCTTTAGGGGATTTTCAGATAAAATACAACTATGCTATGCAATATGCACACCTTGCAGTTTTTTCAAGGAAAACAACCCTTTACCTTTGAAATACCCCTGACAAACCATATATTCTCTGGAAGTACACACCTCCAAGCTTTCTAGTCGTACCAAGCTTGTTGACATGGGTGCAGTTTTCTGGAAGTAATCCCTCAATGTATTCTTTGGTTGCACAGGTCAAAACCACATTCAAAACAAAAAAAAAATATATGCAAACAAGAAAAAAACTTAAAATCTGAAAAAATACAATTCTGTGAAATACTCACCTGTAGAATTGGTATTATAAGTATACAGTACGTCCTGCTCCAGATAGATTACTTACACTTGGGTTATCCTCCGCCAGATGGCACTGCACTGCAGAGACATGTAAAAACAGGCTCCCCCTGGCCCCTCAAATACCCGGGGACCTCCCACAAATCCCCAGCATTGAAAGCAGTGAACAAGAAGCCGGGAGAATTTAACCACCAAAAACTAGTAACTATAACAATGGTAACTATAACAATGATAACAATCACCATACAGGGGATCCAGAATAATGCAAAAAACCAGGGTGGGGTGGAGCAGGATGTACTGTATACTTATAATACCAATTCTACAGGTGAGTATTTCACAGAATTGTATTATTCTTAGAATACAGTACGTCCTGCTCCAGATAGATTACTTACACTTGGGACATCCAATAGCAGTGTCCATAAAGCAGGGTGGGATCCCCAATAAAAAAGGTAACAGCAGACAGTTTAAACCACTGCCGCCTGCAAAAACAGCATCAGCTGAGGCCCTAACATCAACCTTGTAAAACTTTGAAAAGGTATGAACAGAAGACCAAGTAGCGGCCTTGCAAACGTGTTCAACAGAAGCCTGGTGCTGGAAGGCCCAAGAGGCACCAATAGCACGAGTAGAATGAGCAGTAAGGCGGAAGGGAGGATTCTTCCCCTTAGAAGAATAGGCCTGAATCACAGCCTGACGGATCCATTTGCTGATAGTAGACTTGGCAGGAGCCAAACCCTTCCTAGGACCAGAAGGGACCACAAAAAAAGCATCAGTTTTCCTGAAGGACGCAGTGACTACCAGGTAGTACTTCAGACACCTGACCACATCCAAGGAATGCAAAACCCTTTCCTTAGCATTGCTAGGATTAGGGCACAAGGAAGGAAGAACAATATCCTGGTTCAAATGAAAAGCAGACACCACCTTAGGCAGGAAATCCGGCTTAAAGCGGAACACCACCTTGTCCTGGTGTCTCTCAAAGTATGGGGGCTGGATAGACAGAGCCGCCAGCTCAGACACACGCCTGACCAAAGTAATAGCCACCAGAAAGACAACCTTGAGGGGAAGTACAGCCAGAGCAGCATCCTGAATAGGTTCAAAGGGAGCACCCTGCAAGGCAGACAAGACCAAGTTAAAATCCCCAACAGGGGCCATAGGTTTTCGTGGGGGACGCACATGAGTAACCCCCTGAAAGAAAGTCTTAACCAAGGAATGCTGAGCAAAAGACTTCTGAAAGAAGACAGACAGGGCAGAAACCTGACCCTTCAAAGTACTGAGTTGGAGACCCGACTCCAACCCATGCTGTAAAAACTCCAGAACCCTGGGAACTGAGAACACCCGACAGGGAAGAGACCTAGACTCACACCAGTCAATGTAGGTACGCCATACCCTATAATAGATGGAAGAGGAAGTTTTCTTCCTAGCCTTCACCATGGTCTCAACCACCGAGGCAGACAAGCCTTTCTCCATCAAGATGGAGGTTTCAGCAGCCAGGCCGTCAAAGCCAGAGTTTGTAAATTGTGATGGCGTAAGGGGCCCTGAGTGAGCAGATCTGGCAGAACGTACTGGTCTACTGCCATCTGCACCACGTCTGCGAACCACACTCTTCTTGGCCACCTGGGGGCCACCAGAATCACTGGCACCCTTTCCAGAGCAATCTTGCGCAGGACCCTGCCCAGCAGGGGGAATGGAGGAAAGACATACAGGAGCCGAAATTCCTGCCATGACATGGACAGAGCATCTGTGGCCAAGGCCAGAGGATCCTGAGACAAGGAGACAAAGGCCGGGAGCTTGTGATTGTGACGAAATGCAAACCGATCCACATCCGGTAGACCCAAACGGTGACACAGGGACTGGAATACCCTGTTGCAGAGGGACCACTCTCCCTGACGAGAGGTCCCCCTGCTCATAGAGTCTGCCAGTAGATTCTCTGCCCCCGGGATGTACACAGCTGAAATGCATTGAACATTGGCCTCTGCCCATGTCAGAATCCGTGACACCTCCTGGAGGGCCCCCCTGCTCCGGGTCCCTCCCTGATGATTGATGTAGGCAACCGCCGTCCTGTTGTCTGAGCGCACCTGCACAGACAGACCCCTCAGGTACCAACCTGATCGCCGTAGTTCCAGAATGTTGATAGGTAAGTGGGCCTCCTGAGGGCCCCACCTCCCCTGGAACCGCAGGGACTTCCAGAATCCCCCCCCCCCCCCATCCTGACAGACTGGCATCCGTGGTGACCGTCTCCAGGAGGGGGCCAGAAAGGAACTGCCCCCCAGCAAGTTCCTGGGGTCCAGCCACCATGAAAGGGACCGCCTGACCAAGGGGGGGGGGAGCGCACAGACCCCGTCCAAGTACCTTGGTTCCTTGTCCCATACTGACAGAAGGTGAAGTTGTAGAGGCCTCAAATGGAACTGAGCAAAAGGCACCGCCTCGAAGCACGCCACCATCAGGCCCACCAACTGCATTCCCTGCCTGAGGGAGGGCTGGGGACACGACAGCAGGGACCTCACCTGCGCAGTTAGAGCTTCCACCTTCTGTTGAGGAAGGAATATCCTTGACTGAACCGTATCCAGAATCATTCCCAGGAACGGGGTCACCGAGGAAGGGGACAGAGAGGACTTGGGGTGATTGATCACCCAGCCGAAGGACTCCAGGGTGGACACCACCAGCTGAGTGTCCAACTCTGCCTGCTGTAGAGACTGAGAGGTGATGAGTATGTCGTCCAGGTAGGGCAGCACGCATATGCCCCTTGACCTCATCAGAGACATCACCCCCCGTCAGCACCTTGGTGAACACTCTGGGAGCTGAAGTGAGGCCAAATGGCAAGGCCACAAATTGGTAATGTTGATCTTCCAATGCGAATCTGAGAAACCTGTGGTGTCCTGAAAACACAGGGATGTGAAGGCAAGCGTCTTTGATGTCCACAGACGTCATGAAATCCCCTGGGCGCAGGGAGCTGATGGCCGAGCGCAGAGTTTCCATGCGAAAGCGCCTGTTCTTGACAAATTTGTTGAGGATTTTCAAATCCAGAATGGGCCTGACCGACCCATCTTTTTTGGGAACTGTGAAAAGGTTGGAATAGAATCCCTTGCCTCTCTCTCTTAAGGGGACCCTGCAAATGACCCCCAGACCCAGAAGGCCTTGCACGGCCTGCATCAAAACCTGAGCTGAGACAGAGTCCTGGGGGATCCGGGACCTGATGAATCTTGGGGGGGGGGGGGGGGGGCGCACAGCAAACTCTATCTTGTAACCAGAGGACACTACCTCCTGAATCCACCGGTCTGAGACGTGGTGCCTCCAGACGTGAGCAAAGTGCTGTAGCCGTCCCCCCACCCTGATGGGCAAGGGCGCCCCATCATGCCTGAGGGGGCTTGGGAGAGGATTTGGGGTTAGACCCCCAGGAGGAGCCAGGACGTCGTCCTCTGCTCCTAAGCCAGGAATCGGCACGAGCCCCCGCGTAGGACACCCCTTTTCCCTGCTTAGCACCACGGTAGGGGAGTGAAAGGGAGCCCTGGCCCCGAAAGGGCCGAGACTGCCGCCTGCGCTGGGGTAACTTACCTCCTTTTAGCAAAAAGGTCTAGGCGGTCCCCAAACAGGCGTAGCCGCCGTACCACCAAGGCAGAAGTTCTTGCACACATCCTAATGGCATCATCCAAGGCAGATAGGATAAAGTTTACAAACACATCACAGACAGTGCATTAAACGTATCGGGTGGCAAATCATCAGGAGCACCGTCAAGTACACTTCTGATCAGGACCCTGAGTGCCACAGATGTAATGGCCGAGTAAACCGGGCGCAGCGCCGTCCCCACAAATGCAATGGCATGGCACGCCAATTGGTCAATGTGCCGGAGCGTAGTAGTGTCAGGGGAGTGCATAATAGAGGTGTTAGACAGCCCTAGAATAGGAGCATCCACCTCGGGAGGCGATGACCAGCACTTGACCATATCAGCAGGAAAGGGATACTTTCTGTCCCAACTCTTAGGTATACCGGGAAGTCTACTGGGACGTTCCCACTCCTTAAGCACGAGGTTATTGAAATGGGTTTGCTCTGGAAATTCCAAACGAGCCTTAGCAGTATGAAAAAGCTCACCCCTTTGCCTGGGAGCCGCAACAGGGGGAGAGATGGACAGAACCTCAAAAATCTGAACCAGAGCAGCTCCCCTTCGTCCGAGGGGGTGTAGCCACATAGATGCAAAAACTCATCAGACTCCATAGGGAAAAGAGTGGCATCAGGGGTTAAGTGATGTTTTTTAGCGGTGGCCTTACGCGCTAAAGTATTAGCAATCAATTTTTCAACACTGGCCAGTCTAGCAGACACAGGTTGAGAATCCCCGCTTGTATGCAATTCAATGGGGGTGAGACTCAAGCTTGGGGGAGTAGGTGAAGTGAGACGAGGTGCAGGCCCAGCCACCGGAGGGGTGGGTTGCAACGTTGGCACCTGCTGAGCACAAGGAACACAGACCCGTGCGCTGTCACCGCTGATAGGTGAGACCCCACAAGCTACACACAGCCGGGCTTGTCCTGAAGGAACCCCGGTCACATTATCCTGGGATGCCTCCATATGGTGATTATTAGGCACAATATGCCAGTAGGGATTGACGCTATAAAGCAACCCTGGATGCCCCAATGACCCGCTAGAGAAGTGGGAGTAATTATACTAGGCCCAACTATCAATTACATGGGGCCGGGAGAAGCCACTGGATTCACCCGTCTGAAAGACACAATGAGAAGAAGGGGCGTCAAAACCATACACAGTAAGGAATGAGCATAAACAGACTTACAGACCGCGGTAGGTAGAACCATCACACACACATGCGACCTGACAAAATGGCGCCGAGCGAACCTCGAAGGGCGGGCCAGAGCGGGCCGCGACGCAGAGCGTGCCAAGCCAGGCCCCGCCCCCCCAAAGAGCGCGAAGCCCACAGACAAGCAGCCAATGAGAACGCAGAAGCGTCTGAGGTAACGCCGCCGCCCGGCGCGGAACATCCAAATGAAGGAAAAGACGCGCGGCGGCGGCCATTGAAATAGTAAAAAAGACAATTCAGCGCGGCGGCTGACACCACGTATCTAGTCAAAACAGACAAGACGAATCACTATACACACTCGCCCACACCAAAGCGGGAGGGGCATCCCATAAAGGCTCACCATCAGCCTATACCGCCTACTTTTTGGTGGGGGACTGCAGTGGAGCAGTGCTCCATAAGCACGCATGGTGCTGCCTACCTTCACCCGACCAGCGCAGCCCAGGCTGGGAGGCACATCACACGAGGAACGGGTGGGAATAGTCCAACAGGGCCGCAGGCTAATAGCCCTGCTCACCTGCGAGAGAGTGATAATTTCATGTCTTCGCAGTAAGCACTGCAGAGAAATCTGGGGATTTGTGGGAGGTCCCCGGGTATTTGAGGGGCCGGGAGGAGCCTGTTTTTACATGTCTCTGCAGTGCAGTGCCATCTGGCGGAGGATAACCCAAGTGTAAGTAATCTATCTGGAGCAGGACGTACTGTATACTAAGAATAGCAACATGCCCCGAACAGAACAATACCCAGCATGCATAGCTACTGTCAAGGGAAGAGTTGCCAAACACACCAAAGTAAAGCATCTGCTGACAAAGTGCGCACCTTGTGCTTTTTCTACTAAAACAAGCCTTTACATTTGGAATATCCCCCATAAACCATATATTCCCTTTAAGCTTTCTAGGCATACCCAGCTTGTTGTACTGGGCTCATCTTTCTGGAAGTAATCCCTTGAATTCTTAGGTTGCACAGGGTTTCACAAAAAAATGTATAAAAAAGCAGAATAAGAAACCTTTTTTTTTTAAATACGAATATGCAAATAAGAAAAAACAAGCTAAATCTGAAAGCGCAAGGTCCCCCGAGCAGAACAATACCCAACATGCATAGGTACTATTAACCCTTTTAATTGCCAGCCTACTTGAAGTTTTGTCACCCTCTGTTGACAGGTCATTTTTCCCCATTTTGCGCCATGTTTAACTGTTAACTGTGATTTTTGCAGGCATTTCCGGGGAAAAAAAAAAAAAGAAAAAAAAATATATATATTATAATATATATATATTATATTATTTTTGCTGCAAAGTTTAGGCTTTAACATGAAATGTCTTGTTTGTATTTTTTCTACAGTTTTATTAAAATATTTTTGCGTAAAAAAACAAAAAAATAAATAAAATATTTTTTAGACAATGGTCTCCTTTATTTTAAATAAAACATATCACACGTGAGCCCCATTTCTCCCGATTACAACGGTACCACATATGTATCGATAGCCCCCCCATTCTTGCCCAGGAGACCCCCCCCCCCAAACTGAAAAGAGCACTTTATAACATTTTACAAATAAAATACTACTATCCACACTATAAACATAAGGGGTTAATTAAAAAAAAAAGTCCCATCATAACCAGCCCGGGACCAGCTATGGGGGCTTGTAGGAACAGAGTGGAGGGTCCAGCTTTTGTGGCCCCCCACCCTACAAGCCCACATACCCTGTGTGGGCCCGGGCTCTTCTGCCCCCCCCCCCCGGCTTTGGGGAGGCAGGTAATTGGGGTGTGGGGGTTAATGGCAAGTCACCCGCTAGCGCAGGTGACTTGCCAGCCCCCAGCCTTGTGAACTGGTATAGAGGTCTCATGGACCCCTTACCAGTTCACAAAGGGTTAACAGTAAAATAAAGCACACACAGAGTAAAAATTATTTTATTAAAAAAAAAAAAATTCTTTTCTTTACTCACCTCCGATCGTCAGCTCCTCTGTCCCTCGCTGATCTGATGACAGATGCCGGTGATCGACAGCCAGAGGAGGAGGGGAGGCAGGAGATCAGAGGATCTCCTGTCCCCTCCTTCTCAGGCCACCGATCACCGGCATCTGACAGCTGAGAGGCCTGGAGCTGTCATGACGCCGGCCGAGTGGCCATGCTCCTTCCTCTGTGAGACCCCCAACAAGGGGTAGGTGGATACCAGGTTCCTGATGCTGGTTTGGGATGCCCTGTCCGTTTGGTCCCTGCACCGCATTAGGCGGCTTGGGTGCCCCCCACCCCCACCTGTTGCACCCTGTGCCTGGTCCATGGGGGGGGGGGGCTGTCCCTTCCTTTTATTTCAGCTTGCCCTGGCCGGATACTTTCGATTGTATGGGTGTTTTCACATTGCCAGGCCGCGTCTGGGGGACGGTGCCTGGAGTCCGGGCCGGTTCCGCGGCGTGCGGGGAGCGCGGCCATTGTTCCTTCTCAGTTGGGAGAGAGGGCGTGGCCAGGAGCTTGTGCGCCCGCCCCCCCTCTCCTCGGCGCCCACGGAGATTCCCAGCCAATGGCTGGGAACCGCGGTTCCTCTTCCTTACAGGAGGGGGTGGGTCCCTCTTCTTTCACTTGGCATTGCTGCTGCCGCTGGTGTGGTCCGGTCGCCATTTTGCTTGGTCCAAACTGTGAGTGCCCTGCGGGGCTTGTTTGCTTCTCCTGTTGTCTGTGCGTAGTATTGTGTATAGGGGTGCCGTGTTGGCTGCATGTTAAAGGTCTCTATTTTTTTTTGCTTATGGTACCCCCTTTTTTATTATGTCTTCCAGGGGGATTACCTTCCTTGTTAGTTAAAAGGGGGCTCTGTCCCTCATTCAAAATTGGGGCTTTACAAATCCTCCCACTAACGGACGTTAAGGGGCATCCCGGGTGGCTTACTAGCGTTATTCCCACTGGTCATTGCGACTACCATAAAAAATCACTGTATGGAGGCTTCCCAGGATACCGGGCTCGGGATCCCGGCATTGTGTGGTTTGTGGGGTATCCCTTGCGGGGGATAATGTGCTTATTTGCATTCCATGTGCTCAGCAGGCCATTGCGCGGCAGTCCGGGTCACAGGCGTCTGGGTCAGCGCCGCTGGCCTCATCACCTACACCCCCACGCCTGGCTTTGACCCCAAGTGATGTGATCATTAGCGGGGAGTCGCAATCTGATGTTTGTGCTAGATTGACCAACATTGTAAAATTGATTGCTAGCTCTGCGGCCCAGAAGGCCCAGCTAAGAGAAGGCATTTGGCACCGGCTGTGCCGGGTTTGGATTATGAGGAATATGACTACTTTGACTGGTCTGGTTATTCCCCACTTGCAGAGGGGAAATTGTTTTCAGACTCTGAAGGCGCTGATGATCAGCAGTTCCTTGATGCTGGACAGGAGCGTGGGGATTTTTTTTTTTGGGGGGGCCACTTAAGCTCGCCTTGATTTTCCTGATCAGAAACATTTTGACAAATTGATTAAGGAATGGGAAAGGCCCAGCCGGCTTCCCGGGGTCCCTCGGGGGTGGGATAGGAAGTATCCCTTTCCGGTGGACACGGTGAAGCGCTGGTCGTCACCCCCGGAAGTCGACGCTCCGATTCTGGGGTTGTCCAACACATCGGTTGTGCATTCACCAGACTCCACCACGCTGAAGAACAGTGGGGACCGTCGTCTTGATCAAATGGCATCACACACCTTTGCCAGTGTGGGTTCGGCCCTGCACCCCGTTTGTGCTTCAGCTCTCACGGTGGTGGCTACCAGATCTGTAATTTGGGGCCTGTTGAATGGTCCCCATCTTAACCCTGCTAGTGATGAGTTTGCAGCGCTTACGAGGTGTGATTTGTTCATGACCTTTGTCTTATCAGCTTTGGACGATACTATATGCATGTGTTACAGAACTTCGGCTTTGCTTGTGGCTATACACCGATCGGTTTGGTTGCGCCAATGGGTGGCTGATATGGCGGCTAAGAAGGCGCTCACAGGGCTACCCTTCTTGGGTATGCGCCTGTTTGGAGATTAATTGGACTCGGTGGCGAAAGGATGAAAGCTGCCAAAATGCAACGCCGCTCCTTTCGGGGTGCAGGCTCCTTTTAATCCTTCCTTTCGTGGCTCTCGAGCAAGCAGGTGAGTTGCTTACTCTGCGTTCAGAGGTGACTCCTGGGGTAGGGGCAAAGGACGTGCCCGCCCCGGAACTGCCTGGGGTGTCAAACCCAAGGCTGCTGCCAAGCTCTCTCAGAAATGAGGGGGCGCCCTCGCAGGTGGGGGGACGGCTACGGCACTTCGCCCAGGTTTGCACCCGGGAGGTCACAGACAAATGGGTCCTGGAAGTGGTCTCTTTCGGGTACAAGCTGGAGTTCCAGCCTCCTCCAAGATTCCTCAGGTTTCGGGTTCCTTCGGACCCCCGGGCTGCGCAAGGGCTGTTGTTGGCAGTACAAAATCTTCTGGAGTTGGAAGTCGTTTGCCCGGTGCCCTTCTCAGAGAGACACCAGGGCTATTATCCAACCTTTTTACAGTGCCCAAAAAGGATGGTTCCATAAGACCTATTCTGGATTTAAAGATTCTCAACAGGTTCATCAGGACCAAGAAATTTCGCATGGAATCTCTGCGCTCGGCCATCAATCCTCTTTGTCCAGGGGACTTTATGACGTCCATGGACATCAAGGACGCTTACCTTCATGTGCCGATCCTCCCAGGTCATCAGCGGTTTCTCAGGTTGTGGTGGGAGATCGGCACTATCAGTTTGTGGCTCACCCGTTCGGGCTGCCCTCGGCACCAAGGGTATTCACCAAGGTGTTGGCGGTTATAATGGCTTTTCTCAGGGCCCAGTATTTCGCATTGTGCTGTATCTGGACGGCCTTCTCATCACGGCTTCCTCTCTCAGCCAGGCAGAGCTGGACACCAGGACGGTGGTGACATCGTTGGAGAGGTTCAGTTGGGTGATCAACTACCCCAAGTCTTCCCTCTCCCCGTCAAGGGAGGTTTCCTTTCTGGGCATGAATCTGGATACCATTCAGACCAGAGTGTTCCTGCCTCAGTCGAAGGTGTAGATGGTTCAAGATCTGATACGTCGTCTTCTGTCCAACCCTCGCCTGTCCGTTCGGCAAGGGATGAGGCTGGTGGGGTTGATGGTGGCTTTCCTCGAGGCGGTTCCCTTTGTTCAGTTTCACATGAGGCCTCTTCAACTTCATCTGTTAGCTGCTTGGGATGGATGCCCTCTGTCTTTGGATCAGTCATTTGTGGTTTTCTGGAAGGAACATCAGTTCCAGGGGCTGTGGGGTCCTCAAGAGGCTCACACCCCCATCAATGTCTTTGAGCTGAGGGCTATCCGGTTGGTGCTGTTGCACTTGATGCATAACCTCCAAGGCTTACCGGGTCAGGTTCGATCAGACAATCGGACTGCGGTCGCTTACATCAATCACCAAGGAGGGACTTACAGCAGGAGTGCCCTCAGGGAAGTTTCTGATTCTTGCATGGGGTGAGAGCGATGTTCCATACATCTCGGCGGTGTACATTGCAGGTGTGGAGAACATGGCAGCGGACTCCCTCAGCAGGGGGTCCTCTCGTCGAGGGGAATGGTCCCTCAACATCAAGGTATTTCTATCCATTTTGTCACAAGTGGGGGTTCCCGGAGGTGGATCTCTTTGCCTCCCGTCACAACCACAAGCTCCCTGTTTTTTTGTCTCTGGCTCTGGTAGTGGATGCCATGTCCTTTGCCTGGAGGGATCTGGGTCTCCTGTCCGGGCCTGCACCCCGCCTCACTTCACCTACTCCCCCAAGTCTGAGTCCAACCCCCAACCCCAATACCAGTGGGGATTCTCATCCTGATTTGGCCACTAGACTGGCTAGTGTTGAAAACTTGCTTGCTAATTCCTTACCGCGTAAAGCCACCGCCAAGAGGCGGCATTTGAACCCTGAATCGGCTCTCTTCCCTATAAAACCTGATGATTTGTTGCATTCCTATGTCCATATCCCCTCAGACGAAGGGGAACTGTTCTCTGACTCAGGGTCATATGACGATGAGTCCAGGGGTCAGGAAGAGTCTGGCTCCGAGCATTGGTCCTCGGATGATATTGATAGACTGCTGGTTCAGATCTTTTGAGGTTTTGTCCCTCTCTCCCCCTGCTGCGGCTCCCCGGCAAAGGGGTGATCTTTTTCATACCGCTAAAGCTCGCTTTGAATTTCCCAAGCAAACCCATTTCAATAGCCTCGTGCTTAAAGAATGGGAACATCCCAGCAGACTTCATGGGGTCCCTAAGAGTGTGGATAGGAAATATCCCTTCCCTGCTGACTTGGTTAAGTGCTGGTCATCGCCACCGGAGGTCGATGCTTCTATTCTAGGGTTGTCCAACACCTCTATTATGCACTCCCCTGACACTACTACGCTACGGGACTCTGAGGACCGGCGTGTTGACCAACTGGTATGTCATGCCTTTGCATTTGGGGGAGCGACTCTGCGCCCGGTTTGCGCCTTAGCCATTACGGCAGTAGCGCTCAGGGCCGTGGTTAGGAGTGCTCTCGATGGCACAGATGAGTTGCCTTCTGATACTGTCAATGCTCTGTCCAGCTGTGATGCGTTTGTGAACTTTATCCTGTCTGCATCGGACGATGCTATTAAGATATGTGCCAGGTCATCTGCCCTGGTGGTAGCTATACGCCGCACGGTCTGGTTGCGCCAGTGGGCCGCAGACAATGCCGCCAAGAAAGCCCTTACGGGGCTTCCATTTAAGGGGCTGCGCCTGTTTGGGGATCGTTTAGACCTCTTCGTCAAGGGAGGCAAGTTATCCCAGCGCAGGCGGCAGATTCGGCCCTTTCGTGGCCAAGGCTCCCTATCGACCCCCTACCGTGGGGCTAAACAAGGTAGAGGGGTGTCCTTCGCTGGGGCCCGCGCAGATTCCTGGCACAGGAACAGAGGACGCTGTCCCGGTTCTTCCTGGGGACCCAAGTCTAAAGCCCCTCCCAAGACCCCCCAGGCATGAAGGGGCGCCCTCGCCCGTCAGGGTGGGGGGACGTCTGCAGCACTTCGAGCATGTCTGGAGGCGCCACGTCTCAGACCGGTGGATTCAGGAGGTAGTGTCCTCCGGCTACAAGATAGAATTTGCTGTACGGCCCCCCCCACCAGATTCATTGGGTCCCGGATCCCGCATGATCCTGCATCAGCTCAGGTCTTGTTGCTGGCCGTGCAGGGCCTCCTGGACCTAGGGGTCATTTGCAAGGTCCCTTTAGGAGACAGGGGCATGGGGTTCTATTCCAACCTTTTCACAGTACCCAAGAAGGATGGGTCAGTCAGGCCCATTCTGGATTTAAAAATCCTCAACAAATTTGTCAAAAACAAACAAACACTTTCGCATGGAAACTCTGCGCTCGGCCATTGGCTCTCTGTGCCCAGGGGACTTTGACGTCCGTAGATATAAAGGACGCTTACCTTCATGTCCCGGTGTTCCAGGACACCAAAGATTTCTCAGATTTGCACTGAAAGATCAGCATTACCAATTTGTGGCCTTGCCATTCCGCCTCACTTCGGCTCCCAGGGTGTTTACCAAGGTGCTGGCAGGGGTGATGTCCCTGTTAAGGCTAAGGGGCATACGTGTGCTGCCCTACCTGGACGATATTCTCATCACCTCTCGGTCTCTGCGGCAGGCAGAGTTGTACACTCGGCTGGTAGTGTCCACCCTGGAGTCCTTCGGCTGGGTGATCAATTACCCCAAGTCCTCTCTGTCCCCCTCCTCGGTGACTCCGTTCCTGGGAATGATTCTGGATACGGTTCAGTCAAGGATATTCCTTCCTCAACAGAAGGTGGAAGCTCTGACAGCGCAGCCGAGGTTACTGCTCTCGAGCCCACAGCCCTCAATCCGGCAGGGAATGCAGTTGTTGGGCCTGATGGTGGCGAGCTTCAAGGCGGTGCCCTTTGCCCAGTTCCATTTGAGACCTCTGCAGCTTCACCTTCTGGCGTCCTTGGACGAGGTCTGTGTGCTTCCCCCCTCGGTCAGACAGTCCCTTGCGTGGTGGCTGGACCACAGGAACTTGATAGGGGGCAGGTCTTTTCTGGCCCTTTCCTGGGAGACGGTCACAACGGATGCCAGTCTGTCAGGTTGGGGGGGATTCTGGAAGTCCCTGCTCTTCCAGGGGAGGTGGGGCCCTCAGGAGGCCCATTTACCCATCAACATTCTGGAATTACGGGCAGTCAGGTTGGTAATGGAGCGATTGACCCAGCACCTGAGGGGTCTGTCGGTCCATGTACACTCAGACAACAGAACGGCGGTTGCATACATCAACCATCAGGGAGGGACCCGGAGCAAGGGTGCTCTCCAGGAGGTGTCTCAGATTCTGACATAGGCGGAGGCCAATGTCCATTGCATTTCGGCTGTCTACATTCTGGCGGACGCCCTGAGCAGGGGGATGTCCCGTCAGGGGGAGTGGTCCCTCTGCAACAAGGTATTCCAGTCCCTGTGTCACCGTTGGGGCCTACCGGATGTGGATCTGTTTGCTTCCCGTCACAATCACAAGCTCCCGGCCTTCGTATCCCTGTCTCAGGATCCTCTGGCCTTGGCCACGGATGCCCTGTCCATGTCTTGGAGGGAGTTTCGACTCCTGTATGTGTTTCCACCATTCCCCCTTCTGGGCAGGGTTCTGCGCAAGATTGCTCTGGAAGGGGTACCTGTGATTCTAGTGGCCCCCCAGGTGGCTAAGAAGAGTGTGGTTCGCAGACGTGGTTCAAATGGCAGTAGATCAGTTCGATCTGCCAAGGGGGCCAGATCTGCTAACTCAAGGGTCCTTACGCCATCCCAATTTACAAACTCTGGCTTTGACGGCCTGGCTGCTGAAACCTCCATCTTGATGGAGAAGGGTTTGTCTGCCTCTGTGGTGGCTACTATGGTGCAGGCCAGGAAGAAGACTTCTTCTGCTATGGCGTTCCTACATTGACTGACTGGTGTGAGTCCAGGTCTCTTCCCTGCCGGGAATTCTCCGTCCCTAGGGTTCTGGAGTTTTTACAGCATGGTCTGGACTTAGGTCTCAAACTTAGTACTCTGAAGGGTCAGGTTTCTGCCCTGTCTATCTTCTTTCAGAAGACCTTTGCCCAACATCACCTGATTAGGACCTTCTTTCAGGGGGTCACTCACGTGCGTCCCCCTCGGAAACCTATGGTCCCTGTCTGGGATTTAAACTTGGTTTTGTCTGCCTTGCAGGGTGCTCCCTTTGAATCTATTCAGGATGCTGCTCTGGCTGTTCTCACTCTCAAGGTTGTCTTCTTGGTGGCTATTACTTCGGTTAGGCGTGTATCTGAGCTGGCCGCGCTATCTATTCAGTCTCCATACTATGAGAGACACCAGGACAAGGTGGTGTTCCGCTTCAAACCGGATTTTCTGCCTAAAGTTGTGTCTGCATTTCATTTGAACCAGGATATTGTTCTTCCTTCTCTGTGTCCCAATCCTAGCAACGACAAGGAGAGGGTTCTGCATTCCTTGGACGTAGTTAGGTGCTTGAAAGTGGACCAACATCCAGGATTTTGACTATCCTGGGTCTTGGTCCACTTCGGTGGGGCACCCCCGATCGGGGTGCCCCGCTGTGTGAAACCCCCCCTAACCCCCCGAAAAACTCACCTCTCCCCGCTCCCAGCGCCGACGTACAAGCGAGGATCAGGAACGTCTAAGCGGCAGCCGCCGCCGCCTCCCTCGCGTCACTTTCGGCGCGCGCGCGCCCCCCGCCGGCCATTCGCAGACGGCCGGCGCGGGCACGCGCACGCCTACAGGAGCGCGAGGGAGGCGGCGGCGGCCGCCCGCCGCCGAAGATAAGGTAAGGAGTTTGGGGTGTTTGGGGGGGTTTCACCCCGCGGGACATCCCGATCTCGGATGTCCCGCGGGGTGGGGGGTGATCGGCCCGGGAATCTTATAGATTCCCGGGCCGATCACCCGTGGGTGTTGGTCCACTTGAAGTATTACCTGGTTGTCACTAAGGCCTTTAGGAAAACTGATGCTCTCTTCGTTGTGCCTTCCGGGCCTAGGAAAGGTTTGGCTTCCGCCAAGTCTACCATCAGCAAATTGATTTGTCAGGCTGTGATTCAAGCCTATTCTACTAAGGGAAGGACTCCCCCTTTCCGTCTTACTGCTCATTCCGCTCGGGCTATTGGTGTCTCTTGGGCTTTTCAGCAACAGGCCTCTGTTGAACAAGTTTGCAAGGCTGCTACTTGGTCTTCTGTTCACACCTTTTCAAAGTTTTACAAGGTTGATGTTCAGGCCTCAGCTGATGCTGCTTTTGGGCGTAAGGTTTTGCAGGCAGTTGTAGTCTAAGCTACGTGCCGTTGCCTTTTTTGTTGGGGATCCCACCCTACTTTATGGACACTGCTATTGGATGTCCCACGTGTAAGTATTATATATGGAGCTGGACGAACTGTATGCTTAGAATAATACAATTCTGTGAAATACTCACCTGTAGAATTGGTATTATACGCATACAGTACGTCCTGCTCCACCCCACCCTGGATCCCCTGTATGGTGATTGTTATCATTGTTGTTATTACTAGTTTTGGTGGTTGGTTTCTCCTGGCTTCTTTTTCTCACTGCTTTTCCATGCTTGGGATTTGTGGGAGGTCCCTGGGTATATGAAGGGCTGGGAGGAGCCTGTTTTTGCATGTCTGCAGTGCCACAGCGCCCTCTGGCGGAGGATAACCCACGTGTAAGTATTATATATGGAGCAGGACATACTGTATGCGTATAATACCAATTCTACAGGTGAGTATTTCACAGAATTGTATTTTGTGATTACTCACCTGTAAAATGGGTATTACAAGTATGTCTCACACCCTGCTTCGTCCCACCCTGAGTTGTATCTTGGATCCTCTATATGGTGAACCTTTTATTGGTAACATTTTTTTTTATTTGCTCTTCCTGGTCTCCTTACTGCTTTACTATACTGGCTAATGTGTGGGAGGTCCCAGGTATTGACTGGGAGGGGCTTCTTTTTTTCTAGTCATCTCTGCAGAAGTTCGCCCTCTACTGGACATAACCCACGTGTAATTAATATTTCCGAAGCAGGGTGTGAGACATACTTGTGATACCCATTTTACAGGTGAGTAATCACAAAATGGTATTTTTTTTCTGTAGTCAGAGGAAACAAGCACGAGAGCTTCTTGCTGCCCTTCAGAAAGTAGTGGTGCCCATTTACTGCACCAGTTTCCTAGCCGTGGAAGAGGACAAACAGCAGAAGATTGCACGGGTAAGTGCTTAAAAAAAAAAAAAAATAAAAATAAAAATTGTCATCTTTTTCATAGAAAAGAATTGTATGGCAAGTTTGTATTGATTGTGCTGTTTATATTGTTTATATAGCTTCTCCAGTTATGGGAGAAGAATGGTTACTTTGATGAGGCCACAATCCAGCAACTGCAGAGTCCAGCCCTTGGTTTGGGACAGCACCAGGTAATTCACTTATATTGCAAAATTTCTATTGCCCTCCATTCTTATTGTGTGTTGCCGTGAAATTGACTGAGATTGTAAAAAAGACAAAGAAATGTGACTTTAGGTCCCTTGAAGAATCATCCAGAGGAATTCCAAGTGTGGGATGTTTCTCCTGTTAAAGCTGAACAAAACCCGCCCAGCTGATGGCCTTCCCGCCTATTCCAAAAAACATTGTAACAGGAATCTTTGTGTGAAAGGAAACATTTGCAAACTGTGTTTAAGTGTGTCTCCCCTTAAAGCAGATTGACACACACACACACACACACACACACACACACACACACACACACACACACAAACACGAGGTCAAAGGCTGCAAGATGGCGGATCTGGTGCAGCAAGATTGCAGCGGCCCTTGGGGAAGGGAGCTGTGTACTGCTGGCCAGTGATCTGCCGCTTCCTATGGGTTCATGTAATGCTGTTTACCGCGCTACATGAACCCAGAAGTGGCTAGAAAAAGCAGCAGCACAGCCGACTAGTCGGCTGTGTGCTATGGGATCATCACCTGTGGCCGGAAGGTAGATAAGTCCTCTTGGCTTTTTTTTATTTTTGAATTTTGGTCCACTTTAAAAGTGGCCTAAAGCAATTTTTTTTTATTCTATAGGTCCACCTTTAAACTTGAGTCCACTTATGTACAGTCCTCAGATCATGGCTGTCAGAGAGGGACACAAGGCTCTGCTGCTTACTTTGACCCAAACCTACAGCGGCAACCACTCTCCCGCAACCTTGGGACCTGATGCCAGTTGTTGCATTTCACTGTTCTGGCTGGTGCGGAGGTGCATGAAGCTGAGCCAAGGTGCCCTTAGAGAATAATGGGCATCTTGATCTGGCTTTGTACTTCACACACTGCCACCTCTATGCTGGGGAATGCTAAAGTGTGGCACCTGGCTTCAGATACCGGGACTGCGGGAGAGGGATCGCCAACCTTGGGACATGGTAAAGATAAGTAGGGGAGCCTTGTGCCCCTTTTGGACCCCTGATCTGAGATCCGCTGAGAGCGCACAAAGGTTTTAATGTTAAATCTGTTCCCATACCCTTCACAAAAATCCAGGGATTGGTTTAAATTACTTGGTTTTATTTGTAGGCTGCTTTACTGAACGACTACACCAATGTTGTTCAGCCGATCATTCTGGCATTCCAGCAGCAAATCCAAACCCTAAAAACACAACATGAGGAGTTTGTGGCCAGTTTGAAGCAGCAGCAGCAGCAGCAGCAGCAACAGCAACAGCAGCAGCAGCAACAACAACAGCAACAACAGCAACAACAACAACAACAGCAGCAGCAACAGCAAATTCAGATCCCAGTGATTGAGCCAATACCAGAGCCCCCTGCTCCTGCTCCAGAGCCCCCACCGGGTATCCGAATCTCACCTTTTTTTATTTTTCATTTGTGCATAATTTGTATGTTGTGATACTTATCCTCCCATATTTTTTGAATTTCTTTTTTACCACAGAGGAAGTGAAACCTGCAATTTCTATCCCAGCACCTGCAGAATTTGAATCCCCTCCTGCAAATGTGCCAGATCCTGGAACAGGAACTAGAGGTCCGCCTCCTCATGAGCAGATGCCTCCTAACAAACCTCCATGGTTTGACCAACCACAGCCCATGGCTCCTTGGGGGCAACAACAGGTAATCCCATGCATTACTAAATGGTCACATCCCTCACTGATAAGTGAACATTTTTCTAATTCCACCCCCAAGTATGCACTATTGCCTGATCACATCAACCAATGCAACTGGGCATATATGGGAATTTTTTTCCCAGATCCTTGGTATTCTTACCTCACTGTCTTGCTGCTGGTAGGCACTGCGTTAAAAATCTAGAAGTCCAGCCTCCGATGCTAAGCCACAAGATACAAAGCCTACCTTACCAGTGTGCGGCTTCCACTCATGTGTTCCCACCCCAGCCTTGAAAAAATATTTAAGTGAATATCATGCTAAAATTTAAACAAGTTAAATCCAAAATGTTTACCCAAAAGTTCAAAATCTTCATATGCTTAAACGACCAACAGCACAAGTGACCACCACCAAAGTTGGGTACATTTTACCAAATTCACAGAGCAAAGAGGCTTGTAATCAAAATCCAATCTGACAGAATAGTTTCCCTTTAAACAAATTAGTTGTAGAATCCCATGCTTTAGCAAGAGTAGAGGTGGAATATTTGCATATATTCTCTGTAATCAACATCAGCTCATTCAGGATCCAGCAATAATTAAAAAAAAAACATCTAGCATAATACTTTTAAAAAACCTGAATAGGTTTAATACAATAATACTCACTGTGACGAAAAACAAATATGCATATCAATAGTGTGGCCAGGCGTATGGCCAGGCGTATTCCCCTCGCCCATCCACGGCCTGCTAAAGGCTTGAGCTGCAAACGGGACACTGTCAATGCTGCCGGCATGATTCGTTGCTGTATGCGACTTTTACTTGGACGGAGTGAAAGTCGCAAACAGCAACGAATTGCATTGGCGGGCGGAGTCATCAGTGCTCCTCTCCTTCCAAAATTCACCTCTGCCCTGGGTGGGGGAGTTATCAGTAGTGGATGCTACTGCTGCTTTAAAGTGGAATAAAACCCTGCATGTCCAGCCCTGGAAGATTTGTGATGCCCCGCCCCGGGGCACCCATAAATGCTCATCCTTTCACTGCACAAATGGCGCATGCTTGGGCCCTTGTCCAACAAAGTTGGCAAGTATTTGTTTCATTGTTGTGCTTACCAGCAGTGGAAGGGGGATGAGTACGCTTCGCTTAGGGCCCCTGTGGACCAGAGCCCTTCCAGTCAGAGTTTCTAGGAAGGGTTTACAAATGTAAACAAATGTAACTTACCTGGCAGCCCACAGGCTTGATCCCTTGTAATCCTTTGGGATGAGCCGGTACTCCAGACTGGCCCCTGCACACGAGCAGTCATCACTGATGGCATATATGATTGGCTCATGTGATGTGTTGCTACTCCTGAATTAATGAGGGAGTCCACTACAACATGACTGGACTTTAAAGTGGACCAACACCCAGGATTTTGACTATCCTGGGTTTTTGTCCACTTCGGGGGGGCACCCCGATTGGGGGTGCCCCGCTGTGTGAAACCCCCCAGAAAGCCCCAAAAACTCACCTCACCACGCTCCCACGTGACCACGCCGTCCAATCCCCGCCGACGTCCAAGCGGGTGACAGCGCGTCCGCCGCCGCCTCCCGTACGTCACTCTTACAGGGCGTGCGCCCACGCCGGCCATTTACAAACGGCCGGCGCGGGCGCGCGCACGTCTAGAGGGGTGCGCGGGAGGCGCGGATAAGGTAAGGTTTTTTGGGGGGGTTTCACCCCGCGGGACATCCCGATGTCCTGCTGTGAGGGAGGTGATCGGCCCGGGAATCTTATAGATTCCCGGGCCGATCACCCATGGGTGTTGGTCCACTTTAAGGCCAAATCCAGCAGAGAGTGAGGTTCTGAATTTGGAGCAATCAACTTCACAAGGACTTCCCATAATTAGTTTTTCTATGCATTGTTTTGAGTAGATTCTTAGAAATATAATATTTAAACTAATAATTATTCTAAGTATGTCCCACACCCCGCTTCAGATAGTCATTACACTTGGGTTATACCGACCTGTAGAGGGCGATCTTGCAGAGATGTCATGAAAAAAGGGAGCTCTCCCGGTCCATAAATACCTGGTACCTCCCACTCATTCCCCAGTCTTTCATCTCTGCAGACGGCGAGCAAGTCAGAAGATGGATGTCTCCTCCTTGCAGGTAGCCGGAGTAACTCCCGGCCCGCTTGTTAGTCTATTTCTGCCTGGAGCCTTTTCTTAGCATTTCACCTTGCCTCCCAGCCAAGGCTGCTGGTCCGGGCAAGGTTAGACAGCACCTAATGGTGCTTAGGAGCTACGCTCCACCGTGAGACCCCATATTAAGGGGTAGGCGGCTTTGCCAGGTTGGTGATCCCGGTTCGGGATGCCCTGTCCCTTGCCCTTCCACCTTCCAGCGTGGATTGCCCCTCTCCCGGTTTGCTCCTTAGAGGGGGGGGGCCTTTCTCCCTTAGGGTTAGCGTCTTATTGTGTGTTGTCACTTTTTGTCACTTTGTGTATGTGTGTGATGTGTGTGATTCACTCTGCATTTGTGATGGTAATTCGGCCGGCGCCTGCTGCACCGCAGCGCCGGCCGTTGCTGTAGCTTCGGCAGGGGAGCTTCTTCCCCTCAGGTGCGGTTGGTAGGGGGGCGGGGTCGGGCGCTCAGCACGATCGCCTACGGCCCGCCCCCAGTGCTCCTGGCGCCGCTGCGGAGCCCGGCCACTGGCTGGGAGCAGCGCGTTGTCAGGGGAGGGGGTGGGGCCAGGTGCGTTGCGCGAACCGCACCGGCCCGCCCTTCTTCTCCCTCTGATTCCCGTGTCTCTGGCCTCTGGCAGGACGGACGCCATCTTCCTCCGTGAGTGGCCCTGGGGGCCTCATTTCTTTCACATGCATATATTTATATATATATTTCTTATGTTATGCTTATCAGTATGTCTGCATATGTGTGCTTGGGCATGATTGAGGTGCTGAATAGCCCTTTATTCTGTCTTCCAGGTGGACCCTTGTCGGATCCTAAAGGATCCTCCCGGTCCTAGGGTCCCTGGTTTAATTTTAGAACTTCCCATAAATCCTCCCACTCGGGACACAGAAGGGGCATCCCGGGTCGCTTATATTGCGTAATTCCCTTGGGTATTGTTACTACCAATAAAATCACCATATGTAGGCTTCCCAGGATACCAGGCTCAGGCTCCCCTCGGGGCAACCCCGGCAGTGTTTGGGGTGTGGGGCATCCCTTACAGGGGATGATGTTTTCCTTTGCATACCATGTGCGCAGCAGACTATTACGCGGCAGTCCGGCTCCCATGCGTCTGGTTCTGCACCGCAGGTCCCTTCTTTTACCCCTCCCCGCCTGACCCGTACCCCGTGTGATGTTGTCACGAGTGGGGAGTTCTGAGGTGTGTGCCAGATTGTCCAATTTGGAAAAATTATTTTCTAGCGCTGTGGCCAGAAAGGTCCCGGCTAAGTGAAAGCACTTGTCCCCAGCCACGCAGGCTTCTGATTTTGAGGAGTTTGATTCACTGGACTGGTCTGATTACCCCCTGCTAAAGGAAGGGGAGCTTTTTGAGGAGTCGGATGATTCTGGCGATCAGCAGTTTGTTGGCGCTGATGCCGAGCGGGGTCAGGGGGATTCTTTGGATAGCCCTAAGGTCCTGGCTCATATGTTTGAGGTTCTGGCAATCTCTCCTCCTGAAGTGACTCTTCCCCAGAAGGGGGAGTTCTTTGAGGAGGCTAAGCCGCGCTTAGAATTCCCTAATCAAAGGCATTTCGACGGGTTTATTCTTAAGGAATGGGAGAGGCCTACTCGGCTTCCGGGTGTCCCTCCGGGTTGGCATAAGAAATATCCCTTTCTGGTGGATGCGGTGAAGCGCTGGTCGTCCCCTCCTGAGGTGGACGCCCCTGTTTTGGGGTTGTCTAGCACCTCTGTCTTGCATTCTCCTGACTGTTCTACTCTCAAGGGCAGTGAGGACAAACGCATTGACCAGATGGCTTGTCACAGTTTTGCCAGTGTTGGGTCGCCCTTGCGGCCTGTTTGTGCTTCAGCGCTTTTAATAGTGGCTTCTAGGTCGGTTGTCAGGGACCTGTTGTCTACCTCCAGGCTTGACCCGGCTAGTGATGAGTTCACCGCCCTTAAGCGGTGCGAATTGTTTGTCATTTGTGCTAGCCGCCCTGGATGACACCTTGGTGATGTGTAGTAGAACTTCGGCCTTGCTGGTGGCTATTCGACGGTCGGTTTGGTTACGCCACTGGCGGCTGATTTTGTGTCCAAGAAGTCTCTCTTGCGGCTCTTCCCTTTCTGGGCTTGCGGCTCTTTGGAGAAAAATTGGATTCGGTCGCAAAAGGAGGTAGGTTACCTCGGCGGAAGAAGCAACGTCGTCCCTTTCGGGGGGCGGCTTCATTTACCCCCTTCCTTTCGTGGGGCCAGAGCTGGACGGGGATCGGCTGTCTTCCCCTCCAGAGGTGATTCCTGGCACAGGGGAAGAGGACGTGCCCGTCCAGGTCACAGCTGGGGCTCCAAGCCCAAAGCCGCTGCTAAGCCGGCTCAGCAATGAGGGGGCGCCCTCACCCTCGCGGGTGGGGGGACGGCTGCGGCACTGCTCCCAGGTCTGGGACCAGGAGTTCTCGGACAGATGGATTCGGGAAGTGGTGTCTTCCGGTTACAAACTGGAGTTCGAGATCCGGCCTCCTCCCAGCTTCTTCAGGTACCCTTGGATCCTCTGGCCGCGCAGGGGCTCCAGGCGGCAGTAAAAGATCTCCTGGACATGGTTGTCATCTGCCCGGTGCCTCCCTTGGACCGGGGCCTGGGATACTATTCCAATCTGTTTACGGTGCCCAAGAAGGATGACTCCGTTCGTCCCATCCTAGATCTGAAGTTTCTCAACAGGTTTATCCGTCCCAGGAAGTTTTGCATGGAAACGCTGCGCTCTGCCATAAATTCACTTCGGCAGGATTACTTCATGACTTCCATAGACATCAAGGATGCTTATCTGCATGTTCCAATCTTCCCGGCGCATCAGAGATTTCTCAGGTTCGTGGTGGAAGATCGGCATTTTCAGTTTGTGGCCCTTCCGTTTGGCCTTACCTCGGCTCCAAGGGTTTTCACCAAGGTGCTAGTGGGGGTGATGGCCCTCCTCAGAGCCCAGGGAATCCGCATCGTACCTTATCTGGACGATCTTATTATTATGGCATCCTCTCTCAGCCAGGCGGAGCTAGATACCAGGACTGTGGTAGCCACCCTGGAGAGATTCGGCTGGGTGATCAACTATCCCAAGTCCTGCCTCTCTCCGTCCAGGGTGGTGGCATTCCTGGTAATGTCTCTGGATACCTCTCAATCCAGGGTGTTCTTCCCCCGGCCCAAGGTTCTTTTGATTCAGGAATTGACTCAGCTTCTCCTATCCATCCCTCGCCCGTCCATCAGGCTGGGGATGCGACTGGTGGGGTTGTTCGAGGTGGTTCCCTTTGCCCAGTTTCACACAAGGACACTCCATCTCCATCTCTTGGTGGCCTGGGACGGGTCCCCGCTGTCATTGGATCAGTCTTTTCTGATGTCCCCCTGGGTTCGGCATTCCCTTCGGTGGTGGCTGGAACCGAGCAATCTGATGAGGGGCAGATCCTTTCTGACCCCTCGTTGGGAGACGGTCACCACGGATGCCAGCCTGTCAGGTTGGGGGGGATTTTGGAAGGATCTTCAGTTTCAGGGGCTGTGGGGGCCTCAGGAGGCTCACAATCTCATCAATGTTCTGGAGCTGAGAGCCATCAGGTTGGTTCTGGCTCACTTGAGTCATCAGTTACAGGGCTTACCGGTCCAAGTTCGGTCGGACAATCGGACGGCGGTCCCCTACATCAATCACCAGGGAGGGACTCGCAGCAGGCGTGCCCTCAGGGAGTGGAGAAACCGGAGGCGGACTCCCTGAGCAGGTGCTCATCTCGCCGGGGGGAATGGTCGCTCAGCCCCAAGGTGTTTCGGTCGCTTTGTCACCGGTGGGGGACTCCTGAGGTGGACCTCTTTGCCTTTCGTCACAATCACAAGCTACCGGCGTTTGTCTCTCTCTCGCGCGGGATCCGCTGGCTCTGGCAGCGGATGCCATGTCTCTGAACTGGAGGGATCTGGGGTTTCTGTACCTGTTCCCTCCATTTCCCATGGTGGGCAAAGTGGTGCGCAAGCTGGCCCTAGAGGGCGCGTCAGCAATCCTGGTGGCTCCAAGATGGCCAAGACAGGTTTGGTTCGCAGACGTGGTAAGGTTGGCAGCGGATCAGTTAGATCTGCCCCTTCTGCCGGATCTGCTCACTCAGGGTCCACTGTTCTACCCCAATTTACCAACGCTGGCTTTGACGGCGTTGCTGCTGAATCCTCCATCCTGAAGGAGGAAGGTCTTTCTGATGCTGTGATTCAGACTCTGGTTAGGGCTAGAAAGAAGTCTTCCTCTGCCATCTACTATAGGATTTGGAGGTCTTATATTGATTGGTGTGAGGTCCGGGCCTTGCATTGCAGGGTGTTTTCTATCCCTAGGGTTTTGGAATTTCTGCAACATGGTCTGGACCTAGGTTTGCAGCTTAGTACGCTGAAAGGGCATGTTTCTGCCCTGACTGTTTTCCTTCAAAAGTCTTTTGCTCTTCATCCTCTGGTTAAGACCTTTTTCCAGGGGGTTACGCATGTGTGGCCCCCTAGGAAGCCTTTGCTCCCAGTTTGGGATTTGAATTTGGTTCTTTTTGCTTTTCAGGGTCCTCCTTTTTAACCTTTGCAGGATATTGCTCTACGCTTACTCAGAAGGTTGCTTTTCTGGTTGCCATCACTTCCGTTCGGCGTGTATCCGAGTTGGCGGCCTTGTCCATCAAGGCTCCTTACTTTGAGAGGCATCAGGACAAGGTTGTTTTCCGCTTCAAGTCAGATTTCCTTCCTAAGGTGGTTTCTGCCTTCCATCTTAATCAGGACATTGTTCTTCCCTCCTTGTGTCCTAAGCCCAGCAATGACGAGGAGAGGGTTTTGCATTCTCTGGATGTGGTTCGCTGTGTGAAGTACTATTTGGTGGCTACTTCTTCTTTTCGTAGGACTGACGCCCTTTTTGTGGTGCCCTCTGGGCCTAGGAAAGGTTTGGCTCCCGCCAAGTCTTCCATTAGTAAATGGATTCGCCAGGCCATTGTTGGGGCCTATTCTGCCAAGGGGAAGGTTCCCCCTTTTCGGGTTACTGCTCATTCTACTCGTGCCGCTGGGGCGTCCTGGGCCTTCCAGCATCAGGCCTCTGTTGAGCAAGTTTGAAAGGCTGCTACTTGGTCTTCTGTTCACACTTTTTCCAAGTTTTACAAGGTTGATGTGCGGGCCTCAGCGGATGCTGTTTTTGGCCGCAAAGTTCTGCAAGCTGCAGTGGTTTGTTTGTGCATTGTTGCCTTGTTTTGGATCCCCGCCCTTTATGGACACTGCTATTGGATGTCCCAAGTGTAATGACTATCTGAAGCGGGGTGTGTGACATACTTAGAATAATACCATTTTGTGAATACTCACCTGTAAAATGGGTATTATAAGTGTGTCACACACCCCGCTTCACCCCGCCCTTTGGTATTTTGGATCCTTTATATGGTGAACCTTTCTTACTGTTACTGGTTATTTTGGCTCTTCCTGGTCCCTTTGTTACCTTACTGCTGTCTTAATACTGGGGAATGAGTGGGAGGTACCAGGTATTTATGGACCGGGAGGAGCTCCTTTTTTCATGACATCTCTGCAAGATCGCCCTCTACAGGTTGGTATAACCCAAGTGTAATGACTATCTGAAGCGGGGTGTGTGACATACTTATAATACCCATTTTACAGGTGAGTATTCACAAAATGGTATTTTTTTTTGTCTTTTTGTTTTTCATACAGCAATGTGAACAGCCCCCCTTTCCTCCTCATCATCAGGCACCCCCACCTCACTGTCCTCCATGGAATAATAGCCATGAGGGTATGTGGAGTGATCATGACCAGAACTGGAACAATGAGCCAGAACCAGCTTGGAACAACCAGAGAGAACCTCCCTGGAATAACCAGTTTGATGCCCCTTGGAGCAATCAGCATGATCAGCCACCATGGGCTGGTTCTCAGAGAGATCCCCCATTTCGCATGCAGCGTCCGCCTCATTTTCGAGGGCCATTCCCTCCTCATCAGCAACACCCACCACAGTTTAACCAGCCACCTCATCCACACAACTTCAACCGGTTTCCTCCACGCTTTATGCAGGATGACTTTCCTCCACGTCACCCATTTGAGAGACCACCTTTTCCTCATCATTTTGATTATCCTCAAGGAGATTTCCCTTCAGGTAGCTATACCAGTCTTTTTGTTGCTTGCCAGTACCTGTAGATTATTGTACTTTATTTTCTTACTGTCCTGACTAAATCCTGGCAGTTTAAATAAAATCTTTGTCTCCCCCCCCCCCCCCCCCCCAATCCTTTTGCTTCCATGCAAGAAGCTGAGCACTATACACTATACTTTTGGGTGTGCCTAGCTGCTGGATAGATGTAGACTTGATGAGGAATCAATGCACGTTTTATTTTGTGCTCCCTAAATAGAAAAACGGGTTGATTGACAAAAAAACGCTACATGTATCGCAAATATAAAAACTTGTTGCAGACCTGCTTTGGGATGTGTAGCTCTGCTTTAAAGAGGAAGAAAACCTCAGAAATTGAATTCATGGATTTTGTTTCATGCCCCTGGGGCATCCTGAATCGAGATGCCCCGCTGTGTGAAACCCCCTAGGAAGCCCAAATAAACTCACCTTGACGCGCTCCAACGGCGCATGCGCGCAGCCTGCTGTGTCTACATCGTTCGGCTTGTGGCTGTCGATGGATGAGCGCAAATCGATGGGGAGCATGTGCTCCCGGCTATGCTGTCGCCCTGGCCTAGCGTATCTGAATGTCGCCAATGAGAGCCACCTGCAAAATGACGTTTGTCAGCTCTTATTGTACGAGAGCCTGTGCATACGCTGTTGCGCAGGTCAATAGAAGTGTACCTGCATCGGGTTTGTGTGGTACTTGCGTTGCCATAAAATCTACTATTTACTTATTGGCCAAATTTTTTCTTTAAAAAAAAACACAAATGCATTGCCAACACATCAAAAGTGTATGTGTTGATACAATGTACCTTTTGGCATACTTACAAAAGGCCTGAATAGGGCCTAAGTGATAGACTAGAAGCCCAGCTCACTCCAGTGCAAGGCACACGGTGTGCTTGCATCACGCAACCCTGTCATGGACAGCACAATATTTCTAAGTGTGCCTGGACAGTGACAAGACAGGAATAATCCCTGATTATATATATTGCATTGCTTTCACTTGATTACTATATGCCATCCTGGTAAATTGTAAACGACTGTGACATTTTGAGAAACCTTTAGGAAGAATGGTGCAGGAGTCTAATGGCACCCCCAAGCGTATTACACACAAAATTGATTGCCTGGGGTCTACTGCTTCAAATGTACTTTTTTTTTTTTGCCCCTTCATGAACCTTGCGTTTTCACGGTCTGATTATTTTTATCTCTGATTTAGATATGGGGCCGCCACACCATCACCAGGGTCACAGGATGCCACATCCTGGTATGAATGAACATCCTCCATGGGGAGGTCCCCAACATCAAGACTTTGGTCCTCCCCCGCATGGATTTAATGGTCAGCCACCACATATGCGTAGACAAGGCCCGCCACATGTTGACCATGATGATCCCAGTCTTGTGCCAAATGTTCCTTATTTTGACCTTCCTGCAGGACTCATGGCCCCATTGGTTAAGGTAAGTGCCAACTTCTACTGCCTGAACCAAATAAGTTTGAGTACACTTAGCGTTATGATGTATATTGCTACCTGCGTATCAGTTGTGTATTACTTTCTTGACCTTAAATTAACATCTGAGGGCATGATACATTGTGTATTTTGTGGTTAGTTCTGTGTCCTGTGTATTGTAGCAAAAGCTACATTTTATTGCACATATATCTTCCCTGTAGCTGGAAGACCATGAGTACAAACCTCTTGACCCCAAAGACATTCGCCTACCTCCCCCAATGCCACCTAGTGAAAGACTTTTGGCAGCTGTTGAGGCTTTCTACAGCCCCCCATCTCATGACCGACCTCGAAACAGGTACATTGTTTTTTTATATTTTGCTCACCAAAATATTGGGGGTGGGACACAAGTGTCATGAGGCTGTTGGGAAACCACAATTAGTGTCTTGAGATTAAAAAAAGTGAACAATAAGTGACTCTAGATATGTTTAGAATAACAGAATACTGTATATTTTTGACTGGGGACCTTTGCATATTAGAAATTGGCACAGAGAAGAGACACCTAGGTGATCACATACAGTATATTGGTCATTTAACAAATTATTTTGTAACTGTCATGTGATATGGGATACATATTAAAAAGGCTATGTGGACATGGTGTAAGCTACTGCAGCTAACCTATAGTCACTGTGCACTGCTGAATAAGAATGTTTTGCCCCTAGACACATCAACACAAGCTTTATTTCTCAAAACTACCAAGCGGAAAGTTTGACTGAACCTGTTTCAGTAACGACCCTTAGAAAAATGTATTTCACTAGTAGGTGATCTTGTGGAACTGTATTTAAGCAACTCTCAATCCTAATGTTTTTTTTTCACATGACCAGCGAGGGCTGGGAGCAGAACGGTCTCTATGAATTCTTCAGAGCTAAAATGAGGGCCCGTCGAAGAAAAGGCCAAGATAAAAGAAGCGGGTGAGACATGTCTTTTAACAAACTGATAATCCCTGTGAACCCCTTACCAGTTGGCACCTGGGTTTTTGGTCTGCTTTAAGAAAAGTGAGGTGGGAATTTTTTTATTAGATTTTCAGGCAAATTACAAAAAACACTATACTCACATTATCTCCCATGCAGCTGCAACTCTTACCTGATCGCTGGATCCAGGTCCATCGTCACCAGGTTGATTGCATGCCCCCTCCCACCATCAGTTACTTTGAGCTGTCATGCACCCCTCCATTCACTGCAATGGAAAGGGGCAAGTGAAGACCTAACACACCCCTTTCCGTTGCAGTGAATGGATGGGGGTGTGCCAGCTCACAGTGGGGACGTCTCCGCATCGGAGAAACAGAAAGAGATGGACCAGGATCCAGCGATAAGTTAAGAGCTGCAGCTGCATACTAGGAGCGATGGGCTGTGTGGGAGAAAGGTGAGTATAGCGTTTTTTTGTAATGTGCCTGAAAATTTACTCTAACTGGATTTTGTGGCTCTCCGATGTGTCTATTACAAGACTAGCCAAACCGAATTCTCACAACAGAGATCCCTTAGCCTAGGATATCTTTGCATTAAAGTGGACCAACACCGAGAGGTGATCGGCCCGGAAATCTATAAGATTCCCGGGCCGATCACCTCCCACCCCGCGGGACATCCGAGATCGGGATGTCCCGCGGGGTGAAACCCCCCAAAAAAACCCCAAACACCTTACCTGATCTTCGGCGGCCGGCCGCCGCCGCCTCCCTCGCGCCCCTGTAGGCGTGCTCGCGCCGGCTGTCTGCGAATGGCCGGCGGGGGCGCGCGCGCGCCGAAAGTGACGCGAGGGAGGCGGCGGCAGCCGCTTGGACGTTCCTGATCCCCGCCTGGACGTTGGCGGGGATTGGACCGTCCAGTCACGTGGGAGCGGGGACAGGTAAGATTTTGGGGCTTTCTGGGGGGTTTCACACAGCGGGGCACCCCCGATCGGGGTGCCCCGCCGAAGTGGACCAAAACCCAGGATAGTCAAAATCCTGGGTGTTGGTCCACTTTAACTGGCTCTCAACTTGGGAGTAAAGGCTTCAGGTAACCTTATTGTGAAGCTATACAAACCTGGCAAATTTGTCCCAGGGAATAGTATAAGCTTTTAGTAAATCTTCCCATTCAGTCACAAGTACTGTTTAAATTGTCCCCTTATTTAAAGGATCACTATCACGAAATTTAGTTTGGAACATAGATTTAAAATGTACTTTCAATGTGAGTAAATGAAGTAACGAGAAGGCAATATGTGTGTCCGCTGCAGAGCCGCTGCTGTCTTAAATTGTGGCTGGGTGACTAGATCCATCACTTTGGAGCAAACCAATTGCCGGGGGGGTGCCACTGCGATGTGAGGAGCACAGTGTTGAGGGCAGAGAAAGGGTAATGGGATGGGAGCTGGCCGCCGAGGATGTGTGCAGGCTGGCCAGGAAACAGATGTGAGAGAGGGATCGGCACGTCTGCTGGTAGATGTGTTCTGCAGGCAGGAGAGATTGGCACGTCTGCTGTCTGCAGTTTCCCAAGCAACACAAAACCCAGGATTTGTTTTTTTTTGCCCTGGAGCATCCTGACTTGGGATGTCCCGCTATGTGTTTCATCTGTCCCATTGCGCATGCACAGGCTCTCATCCAATCGGCGCTGTTTGCTTGACAAATAGCTCTGTTTGCACGCAGAGCTTGGCAATGAGGACCCAGAGCGACAGCATCCCTGGATGCCCAATCTGTCTGAATGGCTATCCATGAGAACGTGCATCATCCCGGAGATGCTGAGCATGTGGCCGCTGCCATGGGAGTCAGGAAAAATGTGGGTATTGTGGTGACCCGGGTGGCGTTTCACACAGTGGGGCAACCTGTATTGGGATTCGCCAAGGGAAGGCCAGTAGTCGGCACTGGTGTCTATTAGACTCTATAGTCGGCGCTCAGGGTTTAGTTCTGCTTAAAACAAATCTACTTTGCTTGACTGTGCAGATAATATATATTATGTATTCCAGTCAGTTGTAGAGATTTTATATATTTGAGTCACCTGGTGGTCTTCCGCCGTGTACAGCGCCTGCCTGTGAAAACAGCTGGAGTAACTTTACTGCAGCTGTTACAGTGGGCTAAATACTGCAGCTGTCTATCACCTCACGGTATAAAACTCAGCAGACCCCCTCCCATTCAGCAAATGGACTGAGCCATTTTCATTTTACATTTTAAAGCAGACCAAAACCCACATTTAACTAGCATCCTCTCAAATCCACCCCCCATGAGGGCCACACCTATGTAATGACTGACCTCCTGCCATCTTACAGAGAGGGACAGCAAAAAAAACATTGTTTAGGAAGATCTCAAATCCACCCCCCATGAGGGCCACACCTATGTAATGACTGATCTCCTGCCATCTTACAGAGAGGGACAGCAAAAAAAACATTGTTCAGGAAGATCTCAAATCCACCCCCCATGGGGGCCACACCTATGTAATGACTGATCTCCTGCCATCTTACAGAGAAGGACAGCAAAAAAAACATTGTTCAGGAAGATCTCAAATCCACCCCCCATGAGGGCCACACCTATGTAATGACTGATCTCCTGCCATCTTACAGAGAGGGACAGCAAAAAAAACATTGTTCAGGAAGATTTGAAAACTGAAAATATCCATTTCTAGTTCTACAACGTAATAAAAAAAGGGTGTGTCAGGAGGGGTTTTGGCTAAATGTATTTCACAAGTTCGGTGGTATTGGTCAGCTTTAAAAGTAAAGCATACATTTTCTTCTATTGCCATGTTATTTGACATTGTATGATCATTTTGTAGTAGGACATCAAGATCTAAAAGCCGATCAAAAAGTCGGGGACGATCATCTTCCCGCTCGCACTCCAGATCTTCAAAGTCCTCTCGCTCCTATTCAAGATCTCGGTCACGATCTCGTTCCCGATCAAGATCCTATTCACGTTCCAGATCCAGGTAAAGTGTACATTAATTTTTATTAGATTACTCCAATAGTAAACTTGTTTTGGTACAACTTGGAGCACCATGGCCTAGTCTCAGGAACTGATTTAACTGTAAACTCCTCTAAAGTATCACTTTGTAGCTCCCAACTGCTAGCTGGATGTCTAGTTAAACAAGCACTTTCTAGCTAGAAGACCCTCTTGTCACCCTTTCCATCAAACCTATAAGGTAGGTATAAATTTGCAGCCACTAAACATTTTTTTTTTTCTAACTTAGGAGCAGAAGCAGATCTCGTTCATCTCACAGTCGTTCAAGGTCCAGATCAAGATCCAAGTCTTACTCACCCGGAAGACGGCACAGATCTAGATCACGCAGTGCAACACCCCCGTAAGTAGATGGCAAGGGAATTGAAAAACTTTTATAGTGAAAAATTGCAACTATAAAACTGTGGCCAAGTAATGGGAGTGTATGTGTTAGTTTTGTTTTTGTTACATTGCTCCTCCTAGGCAAGCAGTATGCAATAAGATAACAGGTTACAAGCAAGTGCCTTCAGTGATACTTGCTGCATTCAGTACCACTAGGATCCTATTACTAGCTGCTATTGCAGAGACTGATTAAAACTGAGGTCTAGGTTCAGCATGAGATGAGCAAACTTCCTAAAATTCGATTCGGATGATTCCCCGAATTTCTCCAGGAAATTCGTGTTCGCTCGAATTACTCATCTTTGAAAAAACTCACACATTCCAGTTGCAGGCGGAGGTTCCTCCGCCTGGCTACTCGGTTGGTGGGTTTTTCTTGCCCCGGCTTCTCGGGCTGCAGGTGGGGGTGCTGGCTTTCCCTGCCCGGCTTCTGGGGATGCAGACTTTATTTGTCCCCAGCTTTGGGTTGGGATTCTGGTTTCTTCTGGGGTGGCGGCTAAGAAAGCTGGCTTTCCTTGCCCCCAGCTTCGGAGGGAAGTTCTGGCTTTCCCTCTCCAGCTTCTGAGGCGGCAATCAGGGATGCGGGCTTTCCTTGCCCCTGGCTTTGGGTGGGGATTCTGGCTACTTCCGGGGAGGTGGCTAAGGAGGCTGGTGACTTTCCTTGGCCCCTGGCTTCAGGTGGGGATTCTGGCTTCTCCTGCTCAGCTTCTAGGGTGGCGGGCTTTCCTTGCCCCCTGGCTTCAGGTGGGGATTCTGGCTTCTGCTCAGCTTCTGGGGTGGCGGGCTTTCCTTGCCCCCTGGCTTCGGTTGGGGATTCTGGCTTCTCCTGCTCAGCTTCTGGGGTGGCGGGCTTTCCTTGCCCCCTGGCTTCAGGTGGGGAGTCTGGCTTCTCCTGCTCAGCTTCTGGGGTGGCGGGCTTTCCTTGCCCCCTGGCTTCGGGTGGGGATTCTGGCTTCTCCTGCTCAGCTTCTAGGGTGGCGGGCTTTCCTTGCCCCCTGGCTTCAGGTGGGGATTCTGGCTTCTGCTCAGCTTCTGGGGTGGCGGGCTTTCCTTGCCCCCTGGCTTCAGGTGGGGATTCTGGCTTCTGCTCAGCTTCTGGGGTGGCGGGCTTTCCTTGCCCTCTGGCTTCGGGTGGGGATTCTGGCTTCTCCTGCTCAGCTTCTGGGGTGGCGGGCTTTCCTTGCCCCCTGGCTTCAGGTGGGGAGTCTGGCTTCTCCTGCTCAGCTTCTGGGGTGGCGGGCTTTCCTTGCCCCCTGGCTTCAGGTGGGGAGTCTGGCTTCTGCTCAGCTTCTGGGGTGGCGGGCTTTCCTTGCCCCCTGGCTTCAGACGGGGATTCTGGCTTCCTCTGCCTGGCTTCAGCACCACTAGGATCCTATTAATAGCTGCTATTGCAGAGACTGCTTAAAGCTGAGGTCTAGGTTCAGCATTAGAGATGAGCAAACGTCCTAAAATTTGAATTAGATGATTCGCTGAATTTCTCCAGGAAATTTTTGTTCGTCTGAATTACTCATCTATAGGCTTAAAATAAAAAAATCACCCATTCCAGTTGCAGGTAGGGGTTCCTCCGTCTGGCTGCTTGGTTGGTGGGTTTTTTCTCGCCCAACTTCTCGGGCTGCAGGTGGGGGTGCTGACTTCCCCTGCCCAGCTTCTGGGGCGGTGGGTAGGGAGGCGGGCTTTCCTCGTCCTGGCTTCGGGGGGGGGGGGGGGGGGGCTGCAAGCTTTCCCTGCCCCGCTTCTGGAATGGTGAGTTTCCTCTGGCAGCAGGTGGGTGTGCTGGCACCCTGGGTGGGACTGCACTTCAGAGAAGAAGAAAAATCTCACCACCATCCTTGTTCCAGTGATTTGTGCAGGGCAGCCGGCTTGCCTAGCTGACAAAACGGCCAGCCTCCTCTACTCCACCACAACAGGAGGGGAGTGGGGGAGCAGGCTGTGCTGTAAGCTGTGCAAGCTGGCTTCTGCCTGCACTGTGACCGGAGAGGGCGTAGTCTACGCAGGACATTCCAGCACTGAGAATCGTGGGGGGAGGAGCATCAGTCACTCATCTGCACGCCGGCTCCCCCATCGTCCTAGCTTGGCGGCTGGTTGTGTGTGCTGTGCCCAGCAGATGTTGTCTTGCACAGCTTCCCTGCTCCTCTCCTGCTGGGGGTTAACATGAACCCCCAAAATTCGCATTTGTGCCTAATCGAATTTTCCATGAAATTTGGAGCCAACTCCTGTTCTAACAAACCAATTTGCTCATCACTATCCATCACGTAGACTGCCGCACCACCCATAAATCAGGAATGCTGTGCTACATGATGCCCACTGTACTGTAGCACTAGCCACCACAAGTATGACCTGGCACTGTGTGAGTGCTGGAAACCTTTAGCTAAGGGAGGAAACGTGTGGGATTATTTTTTTAAATCCCAAAATGGGGCTTTAAAATTGGCATTGTAAATATTTCCAGTTTGTCCTCTGCAGTAGCGCTAATCATTCCTATTTTTCCATTCTTATTGGTATAGGAAGTGGAATACCTGAGTATACCTGTCCAAGGTTTAGGAGTCAAAATGGGCTGAAGGGTTATGATCCCTCTTGATAACAAAACGTGTAACCTTGTAACTCCTTTCTTTAGCTCTTCTTCGGGTTTGGGCTCTGCATCTGGAGGGAATGCACCTAATATTCGTCTTGGTGAAGAGAACAAAGGGCACCAAATGCTGGTTAAAATGGGTAAGCTCTCTGCTTATCAAGCTCATACGTTTTGTTATTCTTCCACATTGACCTGTAATATGGTTCTGTATAGACAACCTGCCCCAAGACTCACTTCTCTCTGGGGATTTGTCTGTTCATGTGTCTACCTTAAATTCATAGTTTTAGTAATAATAACTTGATACGATAGGGTTGGTCTTGGCATCCCTGCTAGCATATCTCAATGGCTGGCAGCAGTCGGAGGTTCCCTGCAATCCATTCATTCGTTAAAATGCACAACATATATTATGATTGGTCAAGAGAGACACCCCTATGCATGTGCTGTGGAGCTAGGTAGCTAGCTGTAAAGTGGGGCCCAATCGCAGACCAGATGCTCCCTGTGCTGAGTGTGCTCCTGTCCGCCCATTCACTTGAATGGATGAGCAGCCGCATGTACAGCGCTGGGAGCTTCCAACGGCACCCGTGCAGCAAAGGGATGATGGCTGGTGAGGTAAGTGTCTTTTTTGTTTAACCCCTTATCCCTGCTTTAGTGCTAGGTAAGGATGGTAGGGTGGGGGTAGATTAAAAATGGTCAGTCTGGCTGTACTGGCCCTTTTAGCAATAATGTATAAGCATTTTTGTGCTTATACATTATTCCCTATGTGCCATTTATGTCCATTTGTTTTTACATATTTCGGTTGTTGTATATGTACATGTTTGTTGAAGTGCACCTATACTCCGAGGTCAGAGGAAAGTATATTTAGTCATCTTCTATCCCCAGCTCAGTGCCCCAAAACAGCCTTTTTTTTACCTCAGCCTTTGCCCAATATTGATAAAAACATGAACTGGATGCAGTTGGCCATATTGCTCCCTGGCTGAGCAGCTCCACCCCCAGTGATGATGCAATCAGAGTACACAAGGCTCAACTATGGGGAACACTTCAATGTAACTGTCATTATGTGACTGTTTTGTTGTAACTGAATAAATTGGCATATGTCTGGCATTCATCATAATTCTACTTCTGGTGGTGTTATGGCTATTGGGCAAAGGCTGAGGTAAAAAAAGAAACACAGGCTGTTTTGAGGCACAGGGCTGGGGATGGGAGGTGACCACATAAACTTCCTTTCTGGGTATCGGTGCACTTTAATATATCTCCGCTTAGCTGAGGGTCCTGCAGGCTGGTGGCCTTTTATTCTAAGTATGTCACACACCCCGCTTCAGAATATCCTTAACATGTGGGTAATACCGACCTGAAGGGGCGTTCCTGCAGAGATGATAGCAAAAAAGAAAGCCCCTCCCTGATCCATAAATACCTGGGACCTCCCACTCATCACCCAGTTTTCCATCTCTGCAGACGGCGAGCAAGTCAGAAGATGATGGCTCCTCCTTGCACAGGGGGATTTCAGGTAGCCGGGATGACTCCCGGCCCGCTATTTATTTATTTCCGTTTGGACCTTTTTCCCCAGAAATCCATATGCCTCCCAGCCTCGGCTGAGGGTCCAGGCGAGGGTATTTCAGCACCTTAGGTGCTCAGGAGCTATGCTCTACCGTGAGACCCTATATGAGAGGGTAGGCAGTATTACCGGGTCGGTGACCCTGGTTTGGGATGCCCTGTCCCTTCCTTTCATACAATTCTTTCCCCCCTTCTTCCCTTCATCTCTGTTAATGGCGGAGGTATTCACCTCACGCCATGTTGCTGTGCTTCGGGGGGGGGGGGGGGGGGGCGCGGCGGGTGCCGGACCGTTGGCGGGGCCGGGACTTGTCCCTCCCGTTTTTCTCCCTTGTGTGATGTGTAATGTCTTTACTTTTGGCCGGGCCGGCGACCGCTTCTTACTATTGCGGCGCCGGCCGGCTCTGAGCACTTTTCTCTGAGGTGATTTTTTTTTACAGTGGCCATGTTCCCCTCACGCAGGCTGGGGGGGGGCGGGGCCGGAGTGACGACGCGTCACCGCTCCCCGCCTCCTGCCCTCGCTGGTGCCACTGCGGAGCTCTTGGAGGGGAGAGGGGGGGGGACGTGCGCGTCCCGCGCTGGCCACGCCCCCTTCTCCCTCTCTGACTGCAGCCCTGCCTGTTGCTGTGGAGCGTCTGGATCTTCCCTCACGGTCGCCATTTTAAGTCGATGGTTCTGTAAGTGGCCTCTGGCCATTCTTCCTTTTCCTGTATGCTTGATGTTTCTTCATTAGCCTTATCTAAAACAGTCCCTCTCTTCTGTTTTTCAGATGGTGGTTCAGGAGGTTCGCCAGTAGCATTTAGGGGGTCCCTCCTGATCCTTATCACTGGGTTAATTGTTTGCCATAAATCCTCCCACTCGGGACATTAAAGGGGCATCCCGGGTTGTCTAACGGCGTAATTCCCTGGGTCTTGGCGACTATTCCTAAACAAAAGTTCACCTTATGGAGGCATCCCCCGGATACTGGGCTCGGGGCCCCTGCGGGGCATCCCCGAAAGTGTATGTTATGTGGGGTATCCATTTCTGGGGACGATGTACTTCTGTGTATACCATGTGCACAGCAGACCATCACGCGGCAGTCCGAACCACAGGCGTCTGGGTCAGCACCGCCGGTCGCTTCATCTCCTCCTCCCGCTTTGACACGCGCTCCGTGCGACGTCGTCATGGGCAGGGAGCTGCAATCTGAGATGTGCGCCAGATTGGCTAACCTTGAAAAAATTATCTCTGGCTCGGTTGCCCGTAAGGCTCCGACTAATAGAAAGAATTTGTCGCCGGCTCCGCTGGCGGAGGACCTGGAGGATGTTAATAATCTGGATTTGTCTGACTATTCCCAGCTAGAAGAAGGGGAAGTTTATGAGGATTCTGATTTTTTTCGGACGATGAGCAGTCCTTTGGCGCTGATGCCGAGCTGGGGGATTTGGGGAGATCCTCTGATACTCCCCACGCTCTGGCTCTGATGTTGGAGGTGTTGAATATTTCCCCTCCTGAGGAGGTGTCACAGCAGAAGGGTGAATTGTTTGAGGAATCCAAGCCGCGCTTGGAATTCCCTACACAAAGGCATTTTGACAAAATTATTGCCAAAGAATGGGACAGGCCGGCTCGGCTCCCTGGCATCCCTCAGGGATGGGATAGGAAATATCCCTTCCATTCGGAGGCAGTTAAGCGCTGGGCATCTCCCCCCGAGGTGGATGCGCCGGTTTTGGGGTTGTCCAATTCCTCGGTTTTAAATAGACCTGATTGTTCTATTCTCAAGGATGGAGAGGATAAACGGATTGACCAGATGGCTTGTCATGGTTTTGCTAGCGTTGGGTCAGCCATGCGGCCTGTTTGCGCATCGGCGCTAATGGTGTTGGCTGCCAGGTCCGTGGTTAGGGACCTGTTGTCCTCTTCCGGGCTGCGTCCCGGTAGTGCTGAGTTCCTTAGCCTCAAACGGTGTGAGCTGTTTTTATCTTTTGTGTTGACAGCCTTGGATGACAGTTTGATGATGTGTGGTAGAACGTCGGCGCTGCTGGTCACTATTTGGCGTTCGGTGTGGCTGCGCCAGTGGGCGGCAGATTTTATGTCCAAAAAGTCACTAACGGCTCTACCCTTTGTTGGGTTACGGCTTTTTGGAGAGACATTGGACTCTGTTACGAAGGGTGGTAGGTTACCTCAACGCAAGAAACAACGCCGCCCCTTTCGGGGGGCCCCTTCCTTTACCACCTCCTTTCGTGGGGCCAGATCTGGCAGGGGATTTGCATTCCCTTCTTCCAGAGGAGATTCTGGGAGCAGGGGCAGAGGTCGTGCCCGTCCAGGATTCAGTTGGGGCTCTAAGCCCAAGCCGGCTGCCAAGCCGGCTCAGCAATGAGGGGGCGCCCTCACCCTTGCGGGTGGGGGGGGCGGCTGCGACTCTTTTCCCAGGTTTGGGATCAAGAGGTCTCGGACTGATGGATCCGGGAAGTGGTGTCTTCCGGTTACAAGCTGGAGTTCGAGCTCCGCCCCCCTTCCAGATTTTTCAGGTCTCGGATGCCTTCAGAACCTCTGGCGGCGCAGGGGCTTCTGTCGGCAGTGCAGAACCTTCTGGACATGGCTGTCATTTGCCCAGTGCCTCCTTCAGATCAGGGCAGGGGTTTTTATTCCAATCTGTTCACTGTACCCAAGAAGGACGGATCGGTCCGACCCATCTTGGATCTGAAGTTTCTCAACAGGTTCATCCGGCCACGGAAATTCCGCATGGAAACGCTGCGTTCGGCCATTCACTCTCTTCGTCAGGGAGACTTTCTGACGTCCATAGACATCAAGGATGCTTATCTACACGTTCCAATTTTTCCAGCACATCAGAGGTTTCTCAGGTTCGTGGTGGAGGATCGGCATTTTCAGTTTGTAGCACTCCCTTTCGGCCTCACCTCGGCCCCTCGGGTGTTCACCAAGGTGCTAGCGGGGGTGATGGCTCTGCTAAGGGTTCAGGGCATCCGCATTGTGCCCTATTTGGACGATCTTCTGATCATGGCCTCCTCCTTCAACCAAGCGGAGTTGGACACCAGAATGGTGGTGTCCACCCTGGAGAGGTTTGGTTGGGTGGTCAACCACCCCAAGTCTTCTCTCTCTCCGTCCAGAGTAGTGACCTTTCTGGGAATGTCTCTGGACACTTCGCAGGCCAGGGTGTTTCTGCCTCAGGCCAAGATTCTTTTGATTCAGGAGTTAGCTCGGCTTCTCTTGTCGGCCCCTCGTCCGTCCATCCGGCTAGGGATGAGGCTGGTGGGGTTAATGGTGGCCTCATTCGAGGCAGTTCCCTTTGCGCAGTTTCATATAAGGACGCTTCAGCTTCATCTGTTGAAGGTTTGGGACAAGTCTCCTCTATCGTTGGATCAGTCCTTCCTGATGACTCCCCGAGTTCGTCGATCCCTGCAATGGTGGCTGGGGTCGGCCAATCTGTCGCAGGGCAGATCCTTTCTGGCCCCGTGCTGGGAAACAGTCACCACGGATGCCAGTCTGTCAGGTTGGGGGGGTGTTTGGAAGGACCTCCAGTTTCAGGGTCTGTGGAGTCCGCAGGAGGCTCACGAGCCCATCAATGTTCTGGAGTTGAGGGCCATCAGGTTGGTTCTGTTTCGCTTGACTCATCAGTTGAGAGGCCTGCCAGTTCAGGTCCGGTCGGACAACAGGACGGCGGTTGCTTACATCAATCACCAAGGGGGGACTCGCAGCAGGAGTGCCCTCAGGGAAGTGTCTTTGATTCTGGACTGGGCGGAGAGTCACGTCCCGTGTATCTCAGCAGTCTACATTCCGGGAGTGGAGAACACGGAGGCGGACTTGCTGAGCAGAGCCTCCTCTCGTCAGGGGGAGTGATCTCTCAGTCCCACGGTGTTTCGTTCGATATGTCGCAGGTGGGGGTTCCCAGCGGTGGACCTCTTTGCCTCTCGTCACAATCACAAGCTTCCAGTCTTTGTGTCTCTCTCGCAGGATCCTCTGGCTCTGGCAGTGGATGCCATGTCTCTGAACTGGAGGGATCTGGGGTTCCTTTACCTGTTCCCTCCGTTTCCAATGGTAGCCAGAGTGGTGCGCAAGCTGACTCTGGAGGGCGTGTCGGCGATTCTAGTGGCACCAAGGTGGCCAAGGCAGGTTTGGTTCGCAGACCTGGTAAGACTGGCAGAGTATCAGTTCGTTCTGCCTCTACTGCCGGACCTGCTCACCCAGGGTCGGCTGCGCTATCCCAATTTACCTTCGCTGGCTTTGACGGCGTGGCTGTTGAAACCGCCATCTTAAAGGAAGAAGGTCTTTCTGACGCGGTGGTTCAGACTCTCATTAGCGCCAGGAAGCACTCTTCCTCTACTATTTACTATAGGACTTGGAGGTCCTATATTGACTGGTGTGAAAGTAGGTCTTTCTCTTGTCGGGAGTTTTCCATTTCCAGAATCCTGGAGTTTCTTCAACATGGTCTGGATTTGGGGCTTCAACTTAGTACCTTGAAGGGGCAGGTTTCTGCCCTGGCGGTGTTTTTTCAAAGGTCATTTGCTCTTCATCCCTTAGTCAAGACCTTTTTCCAAGGAGTTACGCATGTACGGCCTCCTAGAAAGCCCTTTGTTCCAGTTTGGGATTTGAACCTGGTTCTTTCTGCTCTTCAGGGTCCCCCGTTTGAGCCCTTGAATGAGATTGCTTTGTCTTCACTTAGCCAAAAGGTGGCCTTTTTGGTGGCCATCACTTCGGTTAGGCGTGTTTCTGAGTTGGCAGCTTTATCCATTAAAGCTCCGTACTTCGAAAGGCATCAGGACAAGGTTGTCTTTCGTTTCAAGACGGATTTTCTTCCTAAGGTGGTCTCTGCCTTTCATCTGAATCAGGACATTGTTCTGCCTTCTCTATGTCCTCATCCCAGCAACGACAAGGAAAGGGCGCTGCATTCCTTGGATGTAGTCCGTGTTGTGAAATATTATCTGGTGGTTACGTCTTCCTTTCGTAAGACTGATGCTTTTTTTGTGGTGCCCTTTGGGCCTAGGAAAGGTTTGGCTCCTGCCAAATCTTCCATTAGTAAATGGATTCGTCAGGCCATCATTGGGGCCTATTCTGCCAAGGGGAGGAGTCCCCCTTTTCGTGTTACTGCTCATTCTACTCGTGCGGCTGGAGCGTCCTGGGCTTTCCAGCACCAGGCCTCTGTTGAGCAAGTTTGTAAGGCCGCTACTTGGTCCTCTGTTCACACTTTTTCCAAGTTTTACAAGGTTGAGGTTTGGGCCTCAGCGGATGCTGTTTTTGGCCGCAAAGTTCTGCAAGCTGTTGTGGTTTAAGTTGTGCATTGTTGCCTTGTTTTGGATCCCCGCCCTTGTTATGGACACTGCTATTGGATGTCCCACATGTTATGGATATTCTGAAGCGGGGTGTGTGACATACTTAGAATAATACCATTTTGTGAAATACTCACCTGTAAAATGGGTATTATAAGTATGTCACACACCCCGCTTCACCCGCCCTTCTTGTATTCGGGATCCTTTATATTGTGAACTTTGCGTTATTTTGATTTATATTTGCCTCTTCCTGGTCCCTTACCTTACTGCTTCTATATACTGGGTGATGAGTGGGAGGTCCCAGGTATTTATGGATCAGGGAGGGGCTTTCTTTTTTGCTATCATCTCTGCAGGAACGCCCCTTCAGGTCGGTATTACCCACATGTTATGGATATTCTGAAGCGGGGTGTGTGACATACTTATAATACCCATTTTACAGGTGAGTATTTCACAAAATGGTATTATTTTGAACTTCACACAATGCAAGTGGTGGCCTTAATCTTTGCTAAACGACTATGCTGAAATTTGGCCATCCTGATAATGTGACGGCATTATTTACCCTCCATTGCACCCCAGTCAGGCAGGTAACGTTCTCTTGGCAGACTTGCCAGATGGAGAAGTGCGATTGGTCCCCCCATGCAACGTGTTTCGCTGCTTCCGAATCCAGAGGCGTCCGCATTGTGCTTTACAGTCCTTTATCTGATGCCTTCTGTTATGCTTGTGATGCAAAGTTTGCATTAAGCTGCTTGGCCTGGTGCTTTATTCTAAGCATACAGCATGTCCTTCTCCATCTATAATAATTACACATGGGTAATCCTCCGCCAGAGGGCGCTGTTCAAAAACAGGCTCCTCCCGGCCCTTCATATACCCAGGGATCTCCCACAAATCCCCCAGATTTCTCTGCAGTGCTGAACTGCGAAGACATGAAGTATCACGCTCTTGCAGGTGAGCGGGGCTTTACAGCCCGTGGCCCTGTGGGACTATTACCACCCGTCCTCTTTATGAAGAATATGCCTCCCAGCCTGGGCTGCGTTGGTCGGGTGAAGGTAGGCAGCACCTTGTGTGCTTAACGGAGCCATGCTCCACCGCAATCCCCCACCATAGGGTAGGCGGTTAGGCTGATGGTGAGCCTCTAGTGGATGCCCCTCCCGCATTATTGCCCCATGCCCTGAGTAGTGGTGGACCCTGTCTACAGGGTCGCCACCCTCCCTTTTCCCTATCTAGTTAGGGGGAAAAGAAAAGGGGGGGGGTGTGGCGGTCCCAATGTCACGTTTAAAGCATTTATTTCTGCCTCTATTGACATCTGGGTGTCAGAGCCGCGCTGCTTGCTCTTCATTCTGTTTTTGGCTGCCGCCGTTTTTCTCTCTACTACATCGTTTGCTGAGTCGTTAGATGCCGCGGCGCCTTTTCATTACAATAGCAGTTGTGATTTTTTCCTTGCTTTTTTATTAATTCCCTTAGAGCTTCGCGCTCTTCGGGGTGGGCGGGGACTTGACTTGGCGCACTCTGCGTCACGGCCGAGCATTGAGCCCGCCCTTCGAGGTTCGCTGGGCGCCATTTTTATGTTCTTCGCGTGCGTGGCGGCTGTTCCCCTCCTCCCTTGGTCTGTAAATGCCCTCGCGTGCGATTTCTTATATGTTCTTCCAGCTGCGCATGGCCCTGACACCCTCTTTCACCTTATGTCTTTCAGACGCCGAGTCTCCGGCGGCTTCTCCTGGCCTCTTATATCCTTAAATATATATATATATATATATATATATATATATATATAGAGTTATTAGCGGGCCTTCCTACAAATCTCCCACATTAATCAGCGGGTCGTTGGGGCATCCAGGGTTGCCTATTGCATAAATCCCTACGGGCATACTGTGCCTAGATAATCACCATATGGAGGCATCTCAGGATTGTGTGACAGGGGTCCCTCTGGGACAAGACCGGCTGTGTATAGCGTGTGGTATCCCCCATGCTGATGCTGACAGGGCACGGGTTTGCGCGCCCTGTGCCGAGCAAGCACTGGCCCTGCGAGCGGCGCCTGTGGCTGCACCTCGCTCCTATTCTCCCTCTTCCCCTTGCCTAAATCTCACTCCTGTTGAGTCATGCACAAGCGGGGAGTTACAACCTGACCTGTCTTCTAGACGGCCTACGCTTGACTAGATTGTTACGGGGTTGTCCGAACGCTTGGGTCCTGGCAGGAAGCGGCCCTTGACGCCCCAGGCTTCGGCCTTTGCTATTGGTTCGGAGGAGCTCTCTTCTCTGCGTGATAGTGCTCCGTCTGACGATGGAGACCTGTTCTCTGACCCGGGTTCCTCTGATGAGAGGCTGAGGAGTCATGATGATGCTGGCCAGGATGACTGGGGCCAGCTTGACATTGATGGTATGTTGCTTAGGATTTTTAAGGCCCTGTCTATTTCGCTCACTGGCGCGGTCCCCAAGCCGAGAGGGGAGCGCTTCCATACGGCGACTGCGCATTTGGAATTTCTCGAGCAGGCTCACTCCCACGCTCTTGTGCTTAAGGAATGGGAATGCCCCACTAAACTTCCAGGGATCCCAGAGGATTGGGATTGGAAATGCCCTGATTGTTGGTCATCGTCCCCCGTGGTGGACGCACCGATCATTGGGGTTCCTAACCCCCCCCCCTTCTTCACGGCCCCGGCTTACAGCACCCTTTGGGATGTCGAGGACCGGCGCATCGATAGGCTGGCTTCGCACGCCTTTGCTTGTGCAGGAACGGCGCTGCGTCCTGTATGTGCCGCGGCCATCACTGCAGTGGCTGCTAGAACCCTCATAAGACAGATGCTTGAGCATCACCCTGAGGATTTACCCTGGGAGGTGTTTAATGCACTCTCCAGTTGTGATATTTTTGTTAAGTTTATCCTTTTAGCTCTGGATGACACCATCCGAATGTGTGCAAGGACCTCTGCCCCAGTGGTGGCTATACGTCGACTGCTCTGGCTGCGACAGTGGGGGGCTGACGAGGCTGCTAAAAGGACTCTGGCCGGGCTTCCCTTTAGAGGGCAACGCCTGTTTGGGGCCCGTCTGGATATATTCGGAAAAGAGGGCAATTCACCCCATCAAGGGCGGCCGTCTCGGTCCCCTCGGAGCAGGGATACCCCTCCCCCTCCATGGCATAGTGTGAAGCAAGAACCAGGGGTGCCCCTTCCGGGGTCTGGTGCAGATTCCTGGCCCAGGAGTGGCAGACAACGTCAGGGGCCTTCTGGACGGGCTAAGTCCGACTCCTTCCCCAAAACCCCCCAAGCATGATGGGACGCCCTCACCCGCCTGGGTGAGGGGATGGCCACAGCACCTTGCTCCTATCAGAAGACACCATGCCTCGTTCTGGTGGATTCAGGAGGTAGTTCCTCTGGATGCGGGATGGTGTTTGCTGGATGGTTCTTCCCCGAGTTGGTCAGGGTACTTCCAGTCCCTGTCTGTCTTCAGGTGTTGGTGCAGGCCTTCCTTGGCCTGCTAGGTCTGGGCTCCTTGACAGGATGCCCTTAACAGATAGAGGCAGGGGCCTCTCCACCAGTTTGTTCTACATTCCCCTGGAGGATGAGGCGGTGCCCATCCTAATCCTCCATGGGTTTGGCGATTTGTATCCACAGGCATTTCCGCTTGGCGTCTGAGTTGGGCTGTCGGCGCTCTGTAAATCAGTGGGCCTCTAGCCGTCCGTGGAATGCTAAGATGCTTATTTTGGCTCACATGTGTCTTCAGGACACTGAGGCTTTTACAGGTTGGTGTTGGTGGTCAACACCGCTGATTGCGGCCGTGTTATTAGGCCCCTCTCCCGCTCCCTGTATTCGCTACGGCTCGGATGGGAGCAGCCGCACAAGGACCTATCACGTCGTCCTTCTTACTTACAATGGGGAGTTATTTGGATGGGTGTTCAGTCACCTTGGTTCCTATTTGTCCCATTCTCCAGTATCTCCTTTCCTAGGATTGCATTTGGATTCGGTTCAGGCTTGAGCCTTCTTCCTTGGCAACAGGCGGACTCCTGGTTACAGGGGCTCTGTCCCCCTTTGCTGACATCTTACTTTCACCAGGCAGGATTGCAGCTGGTGGGCCCGTTGGTGGCGTATCAGATGATGTCCCTTATATACCGAGCCCTTGGGCTCTTCGGCACAGTAGGTTATTGATCCTACATGGGGTTCCAGCACCCCTGGAGCTAGGTCTGTGCTCATTCCCTTTTGGTACGGTGGTTCCTCTTGAGCTGATTATATTCAAGGACCCTGTCAGGGGGCAGCCCCTTCCTTGCTTGCATCTTCCTGTGAATGGTCACCTTGGGTACCAAGTCTCGCAGGTTGGCCGGGGGGGGGAATTTCTTCCAAAACACCCTGTGACTCCTGGGTAGGGTTCCTTAGAGGGTCCATCTTACCTAATGGCTTTGTTAAAACAATGAGCCTTCCGTGGACTCTATATGGTTGGACTTCTCCTCTTTTAGGACTTGTCTATTTGGGGAATCTTGGCCTGTTGGAAGACAATGGCCTGCTTTATTATTGGTCTGGAGCTTGAAGGATAATCCCTCTGGAGGGTTCCTGATCTACGCCCCCCCGCTCCTCAGCGGTATTCGCTCCAATGGATGTCTTTCAGTGGCAGGTTATGCTATCCTGGTGTCACTCTGGTGGCCGACTAGGGTGGCTCTGTTGGGTCTCGCTTATACCACAGGGGCTCTGCCCTTGCTTTTACTGTCCCAGAATATTCTGACTCTGGTCATGGGTGTTTAGTAAAATTATGCATAGACCTTCTATTTTTATATGCCTTCTCTTCATTCACCCTACTATGTGGGGTTCTGCGCATGGTTGTGCTGATAAAGAGACCCGTGAGATTGATGGCCCCTGGGTGGCCTAGTGAACTGTGGTTCGCAGATGCTTCTGCTGAGGTCAACTGACCTGTACGCTCTCTCAGGAGTGCGGTTCTGCCCTTGTCAGGCCCCTTCTTTTGTCGTCCCAATCTACAGACTGTGGTCTGGGGCGTGACAGCTGATTCATTCACCCCTTGGAGACAGGCTTATCTTCTGGGTGACTTGGTATATGGGGGGCTAGGAGCCAGCTTCCTTGGCTTCCTCTTCTTCCGTCTATTGTGGGTTATGGTGTGCCCATATTGATTGGTATGAGTCTTGGTCTCTTCCCCGTTGGACGTTCTCGGTTCCCAGGGTTCTAGAGTCGTTACAGCATAGGTTGGGGTTGGCTCCCCATCTAGGTACTCTGAAGGTTCAGGTTCTGTCCTGTCTTCCTGTAGAAGTCTGGTTCAGTCTTCTTTGTGAGGAGTTCTCTTGGGGATTGCTCAAGGGCATCTCCCAAGTAGTTCTATGGTCCCTGTTGGGATCAATTTTCATTCTGTTTGCCCTGCGGATTGTTCCCTTGGGACTTATTCTGGATGCTGTCTGAGCTGTTTTGTAGGCCAAGACGCTTCTCCGGGGGCTCTTGCTTCAGTCAGACGTGTGCCTGAGAAGGTGGATCTGCTTACTTAGCCTTCGCTCGTTATATAGAGATATATAATATATATATATATATAATATATATACCATGACGTGGTGGTATTCCGCCTTACGCCGGACCCCTTTGTCCGAGTGGTGTTTTTATGATCATTATTTAAGTCCTTTTAGTCTGCCTATGGGCCTTATTCTTAATAATGCTGAAGTAAGGGGTCTACATTCCCTCAACAGGTGTTGAAATTTTCCTGGTTGTTTTCTTGTCCCTTAGGGGGACTGATGCCCTTTGGGGTCTGCGGGCGCCTCCTTATGTATGCGCCTGATCTCGTTTGCTTCCAGGGCCAATGCGCCCTTTGGACTGATCTTACTTGGATGGTTGCCTTCCTGGTCCTGAGTGAAGGTTTCGGCTTCTTGCTGATCCTTGTTAATGAAGGGGTCAGTATCCCCGCCTGTCTGACGGGAGACCAGTTTTCATTTCCCCGTTGGGGAAAGTTCTAAGTTTTACCGAGGCTTCTGTTGCCTGTGGGCTGGTTGGGCTGTTACACTGGCCTATTCCTTTAAGGGGGAAGAATCTCCCTCTCTCGTTTATTCCGTTATATTGGTGTTTGGGTACCTTTGGCCCTTCAGCACCAGGTTTTCTGTTGAATAGGTTGCTAGACCACTGCTTGTCTCTGTTCATACCTTTTCAAAGGTTTTGTTTTGGGATTGACGTTAGAGCCTTTGCTCATGTCGTACTTGGTAGCAAAGTTTTACAGGTGACAGCACCTTTACTGTCTGCTGTGCCTTTTTTGGGGATCCCACCCTACTTTATGGACACTGCTATTGGATGTCCCATGTGTAATTATTATAGATGGAGCAGGACGTGCTGTATGCTTAGAATAATACAATTCTGTGAAATACTCACCTGTAGAATTGGTATTATACGCATACAGCACATCCTGCTCCACCCCACCCTGGTTTTACATTTTTCTGGATCCCCTGTATGGTGATTGTTATCATTACTATTGTTACCAGTTGGTGGTTGGTTTCTCCCGGCTTTTTTTCTCACTGCTTTTTCAATGCTGGGGATTTGTGGGAGATCCCTGGGTATATGAAGGGCTGGGAGGAGCCTGTTTTTTGCATGTCTGCAGTGAACAGCGCCCTCTGGCGGAGGATTACCCATGTGTAATTATTATAGATGGAGCAGGATGTGCTGTATGCGTATAATACCAATTCTACAGGTGAGTATTTCACAGAATTGTATTTTCTGCACTATGCTTTTCAGAACATTACATGGCCTTCCCTTTGTGGGCACTTTTACTTATCAACTATAACAGTTGTTGTGGAACATTGTGGAAACGGACTTGTCACAATGGCAGCATCCTGGTATCATAACATGCTGACATTCATCCTCTCTAGTCTCTGTTGATTAAGACAGACTGCATGGCTAGGCACTGGATTTCATACCCTGTGGCAGTGGCACTGAATGAAACACCAGAATTCATTTAACTTAATGTGTGTCCAGCAAAACTTCTTCACATTTTCTGAATGTAATATGAACAAATTAAAACCCTTCACAAATGGCTACCTAAAATGGATGCTAATGGTTTGCTTTTTGCTTAGGATGGAGTGGAGCTGGAGGCCTGGGTGCAAACGAACAAGGAATTCAAGATCCTATTAAAGGAGGGGATATCCGTGACAAGTGGGATCAATACAAAGGAGTTGGAGTGTCTCTTGATGACCCCTACGAAAACTACCGCAGGAACAAAAGTTACTCCTTCATTGCACGCATGAAAGCCAGGGATGAGAGTAAGTGCAGAAGACCTGGCCCTTGTTTTTGCCTTAATACATATGGTATTGTCTGCTAAATTAATCTAGATTACCCATCAGATGCCCTACCACTGGCCATTATTCTTGTGGACCTCTAAAGATCATGACTTTATCTGTATTCTGTCCCAGGTCTGTGGCTGTACTGGTCACGGCAGTCAAAGGTTCCTAACCTATTCCAAGTATGCAGCACGCCCTGCTCCTGTAATGATTCATTACGTCTGGGATATAGTCCACGAGAGGGCGCTTTACTGCAGAGATGGCAAAAAAGAGACCACTCCCAGTCCTTATATACCCGGGACCTCCCACTAAATTCCCCAGTTTAGTGTCTGCAGTGGGCTGCGAAGGTCAAGATGATGGCTTCTCTCCTCGCAGGTAAGCCGGGCTGCACAGCCCCTGGCCCTGTGTCCTATTCCCACCCGTTCCACTATTTACTTGCCTCCCAGCTTTGGCTACATGGTCGGGTGACGGTAGGCAGCACCTATTAGAGGTGCTTTTTAACGGAGTATTGCTCCACCGCAAATCCCCCACCAAAGGGTAGGCGGCACAGGTTGATGAGCCTGATATGGGATTCCCCGTCCGCTTATAGCCCTCATTACATGTCTCCCAAATGTACCTATGGGCTTATTCTCCCGTTTGCCCGGTTAGTCGGGGGGGGGGGGGGGGGTCGGTGTTACGGTTTGCATGTGTGAATGTTTTTGCTACATGTCTTTTACTTTTACACTGTACTTCCAGCGCTGGCACATTGGCTCAGCGCTTCTTTCCTCCTCTCCTTATTCATTCTACTGTCTGCAATTTGAATGGTGACGTCAGCGGGAGCCGTCTTGTTTTCTTTTGGCTGCAGCGCGGCCGGTCTACAGCCTGTCCCCATGTTCTTGGAGGGGGGCAGGGCCTAGCCATCGGCACGCTCCGCAGGCGCCCGCCCCTCCTGTGTCTCTCAGCCCCATCTTGGTCTGATGCATGTGGAGTGCTAGCTCTTCAGGCGTGCGTGAGTGCCCTTGCGGGCTTGGGTTATTATTTTTTTTGTATATAATGCTTGGTTAATAAATATATATTTATTGATTGTGGGTATTTTATGTCTTTCAGACGGGACAACCTGAATTAAGAGGTTTCTCCCGGTCCTGTGCCCTATATCACCCATATTAAACATTGGGGGCTTAAATATTTAATACCAAATCCTCCCACTAGCGGACATTTAAGGGGCATCCCAGGTAGCTGCACAGCGTAATTCCCATTGGTCAGTGCGACTTCAAATTCACCATATGGAGGCTTCTCAGGATATTGTGCTCGGGGTCCCCTCGGGGGAAAGCCCGGCTGTGTGTGGGGCATCCCATTGGGCAATGATGTGCGGGTTTGTGTACCCTGCACCCAGCAATCGCTTACGCGGCAATCTGGGCCTCCTGTGCCTGGGTCGGCACCTACTGTCTCGTCCCCCACACCCCCTTGCTTGATTATGACACCTGGTGAAATTAACACTAGCAGTTAACAGTTTCAATCTGATATTTCCGCCAGACTGGCCAACATTGAGAGACTGATTGCTAGCTCTGCAGCCAGTAAGGCTCCAGCTAAAAGACGGCATGTGGCGCCTGCTGCCCCGGCCTTTTCTATGGATTAAGTTGATTTCCTTGATTTGTCTTACTACACCCCTCTTGAGGAAGGGGAATTATTCTCAGATTCAGATCCTTCTGACGATCAGCATTGCCTTGGCGCTGATGCCGGCTCAGAGCAGTGGGATGCTGATGACACCCATAGGCTTTTGACTCAAATCTTTGAGGTACTTTCCATTTCCCTTCCTGCAGCGGCACCTAAGCAGCAGGGGGAATTGTTTGGTACCGCAAAACCACGTTTGGAATTCCCAGAACAGACGCATTTTAATAATCTCGTTCTCAAGGAATGGGAACGGCCTAGCCGGCTTCCCGGTATCCCTAAGGGGTGGGATCGGAGGTATCTCTTCCCCCTCGGATGTGGTCAAATGTTGGTCAACTCCCCCTGAGGTGGATGCCCCTGTCTTGGGGTTGTCTAATACTTCTGTTGTGCATTCCCCTGATTCCACTACCTTGAAGGATAGTGAGGACCAGCGTATTGACCAACTGGCTTCCCACGCCTTTGCCTGTGTGGGTTCGGCCTTGCGCCCGGTTTGTGCTTCCGCTATTACGGCCGTGGCTATTTGGGCCTTGCTCAGGGTCCTTCTGGACGGCTCCCATGAGGATCCTTCTAGTGCTGAATTTAGAGCCTTGTCACAATGTGAGATGTTCCTCACCTATGTTCTCTCTGCCTTAGATGACACCATTCGGATGTGTAGCAGGAACTCGGCCTTGTTGTCTCTATCCGCCGCTCGGTCTGGTTGCGCCAGTGGGCATCCGACAATGCTGCTAAGAAGGCTCTCACGGGGCTTCCCTTTAAAGGGTTGCGCCTGTTTGGTGATCGTTTGGACCTTTTTGCTAAGGGAGGTAAGTTACCCCAACGCAAATAGCAGCCGCGACCCTTTCGGGGCTCCGGGTCCTTCGCTCCCTCCTTTCGTGGGCCTAGGTCAGGCGGGGGGTATCCTTTGCGGGACAAAGGGGAGATTTCTGGGCCAAGGGCAGAGGCCGTGCCCGACCCTGATCCTCCTGGGGTGCCAAACCCAAATCCACTGCCAAGCCCGCTCAGCAATGAGGGGGCGCCCTCACCCTTGTGGGTGGGGGGGCGGCTGCGGCTCTTCGCTCAGGTCTGGGTTCAACAAGTCTCAGACAATTGGATTCTGGAGGTTGTCTCCTCCAGATACAAGCTGGAGTTCGCGGACTGGCCTCCTCCCAGATTCCTCAAGTAACAGGTTCCTACGGACCCTCGGGCAGCTCAGGGTCTGTTTCTGGCGGTACAAAACCTTCTGGCCATGGGGGTCGTTTGTCAAGTCCCCCCGGGAGAGAGAGGTCAGTGTTACTATTCCAATCTCTTTACAGTACCCAAAAAGGATGGTTCCATCAGACCCATCCTGGACCTAAAACTTATCAACAAGTTCATCAGGACCAGACGTTTTCGCATGGAAACTCTGCGCTCCGCTATCAGCTCCCTGCGCCCGGGGGACTTGGACTTCAATAGACATCAAGGATGCTTACCTTCATGTGCCGGTCTTCCCAGGGCACCAGCGGTTCCTCAGGTTTGCAGTAGAGGAACAACACTACCGATTTGTGGCACTTCCCTTCGTTCTCACCTCTGCCCCCAGTGTGTTCACCAAGGTGTTGGTGGGCGTGATGGCCCTTCTCCGAGCCCGGGGTATTCGCATTCTTCCTTATCTGGACGACCTTCTCGTTACGTCCCATTCGCTCCAACAGGCAGAATTGGACACCCGGACGGTGGTGGCGACCCTGGAAATGTTCGGATGGGTGATCAATTATCCCAAATCCTCACTCTCCCCATCCCGGTTGACCCCCTTCCTGGGAATGACTCTGGATACCATTCAGGCCAGGATTTTCCTCCCTCAGCAGAAGGTGGACTCTCTTCAAGCTCTGATTCATTTCTTGCTTTCCAGCACTCATCCATCCGGCAAGGGATGCAGCTGGTGGCCTGCTTCGAGGCAGTTCCTTATGCTCAATTTCACATGAGACCCCCCTTTTAGCTCCATCTTCTGTTGGTCTGGGACAAGAGTCCCCTGTCTCTGGATCAGGCCTGTGTTCTATCTTCTCTGGTCCGGCTGTCCCTCCTGTGGTGGCTGGACTCGAATCTTCTGGGGGGCAGATAATTTCTGACACCGTGTTGGGAGACGGTCACTACGGATGCCAGCCTGTCAGGTTCCAATTCCAGGGGCTGTGGGGCCCTCAGGAGGCCCACGCCCCCATCAATGTTCTGGAGCTGAGGGCGGTTTGGTTGGTGCTGGCGCAGCTGACGTCTCACCTCCAGGGCCTGCCGGTTCAGGTTCGCTCCGACAATCGGACTGCGGTTGCTTACATCAATCATCAGGGAGGGACTCGGAGCAAGAGTGCCCTCCGGGAGGTGTCGTTGATCCTGTCTTGGGCCGAGGACAATGTCCCGTGCATCTCTCCGGTTTATATTCCGGGAGCAGAGAATCTGGAAGTGGACTCTTTGCAGGGGGGCCTACATTGACTGGTGTGAGGCTAGGGCTTTTCCCTGTTGGGTGTTCTCCATCCCTCGGATACTGGAGTATTCTAAGCATACAGTACGTCCTGCTCCATATATAATACTTACACGTGGGTTATCCTCCGCCAGACCGCCAGGCCCTGTGGAACTATTTCCACCCCTCCTCTGTGTGATGTGCCTCCCAGCCTGGGCTGCGCTGGTCGGGTGAAGGTAGGCAGCACCATGTGTGCTTACGGAGCCACGCTCCACCGCAATCCCCCACCATAGGGTAGGCGGTCAAGGCTGATGGTGAGCCTTCAGGGGATGCCCCTCCCGCATCATTGCCCCACGCCCCGTGTAGCGGTGGACCCTATGTAACGGTTCGCCATCCTGCCTCGTTCCCCCCTTAGCCAGGGGGAAAAGAAAGGGGGGGGGGGGGAGGTTGTGTGTATGGCGGCCTCAGTGTATCCTATTACACGCTTATGGCTTGGTTTTGTGCTTTACCGGGAACGGGGGTCAGAGCCGCGCTTTTATTTTATCTGTACTGTTAGCCGCAGCGCCTTTATTGTATTCTTTTTCTTGCATCGCATGAACGGCGGCGGCTTTGCGGACGCCACGGCGTCTTTTTCTTCCTTTCTTTCTTTCCTTCTTCTTAGCCTGTAGTGGCTCTTCTGAGGTAATTCACGTCAATTCCTTCAGGCGTTATTGCCTTACTGTCCTGATTGGCTACGCGTTTTCGAGCTTCGCGCTCGCTGGGGAGGGGCGTGGTTCTGGCTTGGCGCGTTCTACGTCGCGGTCAGCTCTGGCCCACCCTTCTAGGTTCGCTTGGCGCCATTTCTTACGCGCACGCGCGGTGAAGACCGTCCTCTCCTCTGTCTGTAAATGCCCTCATGGGCGACTTTTCATTAGTTTTTATACTCCCTTGCACATTGCTCTGACATCCTTGTTCCCCCTTATGTCTTTCAGACCGTGGATTTCGGTGGCTTCTCCCGGTCGTGACCATTAAAAATTACTCCCACTTCCTCGCGTGTTATTGGGGCATCCAGGGTAGCTTACAGCGTCAATCCCTACTGGCATATTGTGCCGATTTAAATCACCATATGGAGGCATCTCAGGATATTGTGAACGGGGTTCCTTCGGGACAAGCCCGGTTGTGTGTAGCTTGTGGGGTCTTACCTAGCAGCGGTGACAATGCACGGGTCTGTGTTCCTTGTGCACAGCAGGCGCTGTGCTTCCCGTCTCCTCTGAGGCTGAGCCTGCACCCCGCCTCACTTCACCTACTCCCCCAAGTCTGAGTCTAACCCCCAATACCAGTGGGGATTCTCATCCTGATTTGGCCACTAGACTGGCTAGTGTTGAAAACTTGCTTGCTAATTCCTTACTGCGTAAAGCCACCGCCAAGAGGCGGCATTTGAACCCTGAATCGGCTCTCTTCCCTATAGAACCTGATGATTTGTTGCATTCCTATGCCCATATCCCCTCAGACGAAGGGGAACTGTTCTCTGACTCAGGGTCATACGACGATGAGTCCAGGGGTCAGAAAGAGTCTGGCTACGAGCATTGGTCCTCGGATGATATTGATAGACTGCTGGTTCAGATCTTTGAGGTTTTGTCCCTCTCTCCCCCTGCTGCGGCTCCCCGGCAAAGGGGTGATCTTTTTCATACCGCTAAAGCTCGCTTGGAATTTCCCGAGCAGACCCATTTCAATAGCCTCGTGCTTAACCCTTTCAGTGCCAAGCATGTAGAATCTACGTGCTTGACTTTCCCCCCTGCTAGTAAAAAAAAGAAAAAATACTCACCTGACCCCTCGTTGGATCCGGCCAGGTCTCCCCTTTAATTTGGTGCCATCCGATCCCGGGGGATCGGATGGCTCCAGGAGAGCCCCTGGAATAGGCCGCCCCACCACTTCGGCACCAGCAGCTGCTGTAAAAAAAAATAAATAAAAATGATTTACCTACCTGAGGCCGTGCTGTCTCCCAATGGGTGGCCCCCAGTGGCCCCCCCAGCCTCTTCTGTGGCGAGGAGAGGGCAGAAATTGCCCCCCACTTCCTGGAACGGGTCTGCTAGCCCCTGGGGGCGGGGGCGGGTGACATCGTTGTGATGACAATCAGCCTGTTGTGTGCCTGGAGGAGGGCAGATGGGAAAGAGGAGAGGGCTGAGATTGCCCCCCCCCCCCCCCCTCCCCAGGCTCTCTCCTTCAAACACACGAGCAGGCTGACAGCTGTCATCGCAGATCGCCGGGGGACACAGGAGAGGTGAGTAAAGTAAAAAAAAAAAAAAAAAAGATCTTTTTTTTCTTATGTGTCTTTTTATTTACAATGTAACCCCTTGTGAACTGGTAAGGGGTCCATGAGACCCCTTATACCAGTTCACAAGGCTGGGGCATGGCAAGTCACCCGCTTGCCGCACCGGGTGACTTGCCATTAACCCCCGGCACCCCCATTACCTGCCTCCCCAAAGCCCGAGGGGGGGGCAGAAGAGCCCGGGCCCACACAGGCTATGTGGGCTCGTAGGCTGCAGGGTGGGGGGGCCAAAAAAGCTGGCCCCCCCACTCTGTGCCTACAAGCCCCCATAGCTGGTCCCGGGCTGGTAATGCTGGGTAAGGGGGACCCCATTTCATTTTTTTTTTTTTTTATTTTTAAGGCTTTTTAACCCTTAAAATTCCCAAAAAAATGGGAGGGGGGGACCATATGTCATTTTTTTTTTTAAATTAACCCCTTATGTTCTGTCGCCCAGCAGCTATAAAAGGCTTCCAGCTGCAGCAGGAGAGCAGGAAGCCAGATTGATCAGCGTGGGGCACAGGGATGGATGGGAGGTAAGTATTAAAAAGTTTAAAAAAAAATAATAAAATATTTTTTCTTATGTGTCAGTGTCTTTTTATTCTAAGTATGTCACACACCCCGCTTCAAGATATCCATAACATGTGGGTAATACCGACCTGAAGTGGGCGTTCCTGCAGAGATGATAGCAAAAAAGAAAGCCCCTCCCTGATCCATAAATACCTGGGACCTCCCACTCATCACCCAGTTTTTCCATCTCTGCAGACGGCGAGCAAGTCAGAAGATGATGGCTCCTCCTTGCACAGGGGGATTTCAGGTAGCCGGGATGACTCCCGGCCCGCTATTCATTTATTTCCGTTTGGACCTTTTTTCCCCAGAACTCCATATGCCTCCCAGCCTCGGCTGAGGGTCCAGGCGAGGGTATATCAGCACCTTAGGTGCTCAGGAGCAATGCTCCACCGTGAGACCCTATATGAGAGGGTAGGCGGTTATACCGGGTTGGTGACCCCGGTTTGGGATGCCCTGTCCCTTAATTAACTTTCAATAGCCCTCCCAGGATTCCCTTTCCACTGGTGGGGTTGGGGAGTGTGGGTCCTTTCTTTATTTAGTCCCTAACATGTTACGTTCTGGGTGTTGTGTAGTGTGTGCCTCTTTAAATGTATTCACCGCCGCAGCCGTTTTACAGGAGGCCTGTGCGGTGCTGGGCCTGTCTCTTTCCCCCCATCTTCACTCAGCTGGTGTTTTCACATTTATTCATGGCGGAGGTATTTACCTCACGCCATGTTATACTGTCCTTCTGGTGGGGGAGGGGGGGGGGCGGGACCGGACCGTCGGCGCGGGGCCGGGGCCCGTCCCTCCTGTTTCGCATGTTTGAGGAGAATATCTGGACACTTGTGTGTGTGTGTGACCGTGTATTTAACCGGGCCGGGCGCGGCGGCCGCACTTCACACTGCGGCGCCGGCCGGCTCTTGGCGCCTTTTTCTTCTGAGGAGATTCTCCTCACGCTGGACTGGGGGGGGCGGGGACGGTGTGGCGGCGCGTCACCGCTGCCCGTCCCCATCTTCTCTGGCGCCGCTGCGGAGCTCTGCCTGGTGTGGGGGAGGGAGGGGGGCGGTGCTCGGCGTCACGCGCGTCCCGCGCTGACCACGCCCCCTTCTCCCCTTCTGTCAGCAAGCTCAGGTGGTTTTCCCTCACGGTCGCCATTACTTGCTGTTGCGGTTCTGTAAGTGGCCTCTGGCCGTCCCCTCTTTCTCATCCTCCGTTTTGTATGAGTGTCTGTATGCCTTCATTAGCCTTATTAGCCTTTTTTTTTTTCTGTCTTCCAGGTGGTGGTTCAGGAGGTTCTCCTGTAGCATTTAGGGGGTCTCTCCCGATCCTTAATCACTGGGTTCATTATTGCTCATAAATCCTCCCACTCGGGACATTAAAGGGGCATCCCGGGTTGTCTAGTGGCGTAATTCCCTGGGTCATTGCGACTATTCATATAAAAGTTCACCTTATGGAGGCATCCCCGAAAGTGTATGTTGTGTGGGGTATCCATTTCTGGGGACGATGTACTTCTGTGTATTCCATGTGCACAGCAGACTATCTCGCGGCAGTCCGAACCCCAGGCGTCTGGGTCTGCACCGCCGGTCGCTTCATCTCCTCCTCCCACCTTGACACGCACCCCGTGTGACGTTGTCATGGGCCGGGAGCTGCAATCTGAGATGTGCGCCAGATTGGCTAACCTTGAAAAAATTATCTCCAGCTCGGTTGCGCGTAAGGCCCCGACTAAGAGAAAGCATTTGTCGCCGGCTCCGCTGGTGGAGGACCAGGAGGATGTTAATAATCTGGATTGGTCTGATTATTCCCCGCTAGAGGAAGGGGAAGTTTATGAGGATTCTGATATTTCGGACGATGAGCAGTCCTTTGGCGCTGATGCTGAGCGTGGTGACTTGGGGAGATCCTCCGATACTCCTCACGCTCTGGCTCTGATGTTAGAGGTTCTGAATATTTCTCCTCCTGAGGAGGTGTCACAGCAGAAGGGTGAATTGTTTGAGGAATCCAGGCCGCGCTTGGAATTCCCTACACAAAGGCATTTTGACAAAATTATTGGTAAGGAATGGGACAGGCCGGCTCGGCTCCCTGGCATCCCTCAGGGGTGGGATAGGAAATATCCCTTCCCTTCGGAGGCGATTAAGCGCTGGGCATCTCCCCCCGAGGTGGATGCCCCGGTTTTGGGGTTGTCCAATTCCTCGTTTTTAAATAGACCTGATTGTTCCATTCTCAAGGATGGAGAGGATAAACGTATTGACCAGATGGCTTGTCATGGTTTTGCTAGCGTTGGGTCAGCCATGCGGCCCGTTTGCGCCTCGGCTCTAATGGTGTTGGCTGCCAGGTCCGTGGTCAGGGACCTGTTGACTTCTTCCGGGCTGCGTCCTGGTAGTGCTGAGTTCCTTAGCCTTAAACGGTGTGAGTTGTTTTTATCCTTTGTGTTGACAGCCTTGGATGACACTTTGATGATGTGTGGTAGGACATCGGCGCTGCTGGTCACTATTCGGCACTCGGTGTGGCTGCGCCAGTGGGCGGCAGATTTTATGTCCAAGAAGTCACTAACGGCTCTACCTTTTGTTGGATTACGGCTTTTTGGAGAGACATTGGACTCTGTTACGAAGGGTGGTAGGTTACCTCAACGCAAGAAACAATGCCGTCCCTTTCGGGGGGCGCCTTCCTTTACCCCCTCCTTTCGTGGGGCCAGATCTGGCAGGGGATTTGCATTCCCCTCTTCCAGAGGAGATTCTGGGAGCAGGGGCAGAGGACGTGCCCGTCCAGGATACAGTTGGGGCTCTAAGCCCAAGCCGGCTGCTAAGCCGGCTCAGCAATGAGGGGGCGCCCTCACCCATGCGGGTGGGGGGACGGCTGCGACTCTTCTCCCAGATCTGGGATCAAGAGGTCTCGGACAGATGGATCCGGGAAGTGGTGTCTTCCGGTTACAAGCTGGAGTTCGAGCTCCGTCCCCCTTCCAGATTTTTCAGGTCTCGGATGCCTTCGGAACCTCTAGCGGCGCAGGGGCTCCTGTTGGCAGTACAGAACCTTCTGGACATGGGTGTCATTTGCCCAGTGCCCCCTTCGGATCAGGGCAGGGGTTTTTATTCCAATCTGTTCACGGTACCCAAGAAGGACGGATCGGTCCGACCCATCTTGGATCTGAAGTTTCTCAACAGGTTCATCCGGCCACGGAAATTCCGCATGGAAACGCTGCGTTCGGCCATTCACTCTCTTCGTCAGGGAGACTTTCTGACATCCATAGACATCAAGGATGCTTATCTACACGTTCCCCATTTTTCCAGCACACCAGAGGTTTCTCAGGTTCGTGGTGGAGGATCGTCATTTTCAGTTTGTGGCACTCCCTTTCGGTCTCACCTCGGCTCCTCGGGTGTTCACCAAGGTGCTAGCGGGGGTGATGGCTCTGCTAAGGGTTCAGGGTATCCGCATTGTGTCCTATTTGGACGATCTTCTGATCATGGCCTCCTCTTTCAACCAAGCGGAGTTGGACACCAGAGTGGTGGTGTCCACTCTGGAGAGGTTCGGTTGGGTGGTCAACCACCCCAAGTCTTCTCTTTCTCCGTCCAGAGTAGTGACCTTTCTGGGAATGTCTCTGGACACTTCGCAGGCCAGGGTGTTTCTGCCCCAGGCCAAGATTCTTTTGATTCAGGAATTAGTTCGGCTTCTCTTGTCGGCCCCTCGTCCAGCCATCTGTCTAGGGATGAGGCTGGTGGGGTTAATGGTGGCCTCATTCGAGGCGGTTCCCTTTGCGCAGTTTCATACAAGGACACTTCAGCTTCATCTGCTGAAGGTTTGGGACAAGTCTCCTCTATCGTTGGATCAGTTCTTCCTGAAGACTCCCCGAGTTCGTCGATCCCTGCAATGGTGGCTGGGGTCAGTCAATCTGTTGAAGGGCAGATCTTTTCTGGCTCCACGTTGGGAAACTGTCACCACGGATGCCAGTCTGTCAGGTTGGGGGGGTGTTTGGAAGGACCTCCAGTTTCAGGGTTTGTGGGGCCCGCAGGAGGCTCACGAGCCCATCAATGTTCTGGAGTTGAGAGCCATCAGGTTGGTTCTGTTTCGCTTGACTCATCAGTTGCAGGGCCTGCCAGTTCAGGTCCGGTCGGACAACCGGACGGCGGTTGCTTACATCAATCACCAGGGGGGGACTCGCAGCAGGAGTGCCCTCAGGGAAGTGTCTTTGATTCTGGACTGGGCGGAGAGCCACGTCCCGTGTATCTCAGCAGTCTACATTCCGGGAGTGGAGAACACGGAGGCGGACTCTGAGCAGAGCCTCCTCTCGTCAGGGGGAGTGGTCTCTCAGTCCCAAGGTGTTTCGTTCGATCTGTCTCAGGTGGGGGTTCCCAGCGGTGGACCTCTTTGCCTCTCGTCACAATCACAAGCTTCCAGTCTTTGTGTCTCTCTCGCAGGATCCTCTGGCTCTGGCAGTGGATGCCATGTCTCTGAACTGGAGGGATCTGGGGTTTCTTTACCTGTTCCCTCCGTTTCCAATGGTAGCCAGAGTGGTGCGCCAATTTACCTTCGCTGGCTTTGACGGCGTGGCTGCTGAAACCGCAATCTTGAAGGAAGAAGGTCTTTCTGACGCGGTGGTTCAGACTCTTATTTGCGCCAGGAAGCACTCTTCCTCTACTATTTACTATAGGACTTGGAGGTCCTATATTGACTGGTGTGAAAGTAGGTCTTTCTCTTGTCGGGAGTTCTCCATTTCCAGAATCCTGGAGTTTCTTCAACATGGTCTGGATCTGGGGCTTCAACTTAGTACCTTGAAGGGGCAGGTTTCTGCCCTGGCGGTGTTCTTTCAAAGGTCCTTTGCACTTCATCCCTTAGTCAAGACCTTTTTCCAAGGAGTTACGCATGTACGGCCTCCTAGGAAGCCTTTTGTTCCAGTTTGGGATTTGAACCTGGTTCTTTCTGCTCTTCAGGGTCCTCCGTTTGAGCCCTTGAATGAGGTTGCTTTGTCTTCACTTACTCAAAAGGTGGCCTTTTTGGTGGCTATCACTTCAGTTAGGCGTGTTTCTGAGTTGGCAGCTTTATCCATTAAAGCTCCGTACTTCGAAAGGCATCAGGATAAGGTTGTCTTTCGTTTCAAGCTGGATTTTCTTCCTAAGGTGGTCTCTGCCTTTCATCTGAATCAGGACATTGTTCTGCCTTCTCTATGTCCTAATCCCAGCAACGACAAGGAAAGGGCGCTGCATTCCTTGGATGTAGTTCGTGTTGTGAAATATTATCTGGTGGTTACGTCTTCCTTTCGTAAGACTGATGCTTTTTTTTTTTGTGGTGCCTTTTGGGCCTAGGAAAGGTTTGGCTCCTGCCAAATCTTCCATTAGTAAATGGATTCGTCAGGCCATCATTGGGGCCTATTCTGCCAAGGGGAGGAGTCCCCCTTTTCGTGTTACTGCTCATTCTACTCGTGCGGTTGGAGCGTCCTGGGCTTTCCAGCACCAGGCCTCTGTTGAGCAAGTTTGTAAGGCCGCTACTTGGTCTTCTGTTCACACTTTTTCCAAGTTTTACAAGGTTGATGTTCGGGCCTCAGCGGATGCTGTTTTTGGCCGCAAAGTTCTGCAAGCTGTTGTGGTTTAAGTTGTGCATTGTTGCCTTGTTTTGGATCCCCGCCCTTTTTATGGACACTATTGGATGTCCCACATGTTATGGATATCTTGAAGCGGGGTGTGTGACATACTTAGAATAATACCATTTTGTGAAATACTCACCTGTAAAATGGGTATTATAAGTATGTCACACACCCCGCTTCACCCGCCCTTCTTGTATTCTGGATCCTTTATTTTGTGAACTTTGCGTTGTTATGACTTATATTTGCCTCTTCCTGGTCCCTTACCTTACTGCTTCTATATACTGGGTGATGAGTGGGAGGTCCCAGGTATTTATGGATCAGGGAGGGGCTTTCTTTTTTGCTATCATCTCTGCAGGAACGCCCACTTCAGGTCGGTATTACCCACATGTTATGGATATCTTGAAGCGGGGTGTGTGACATACTTATAATACCCATTTTACAGGTGAGTATTTCACAAAATGTTTTTTTTTTTACACTTAACCTCTTGTGAACTGGTAAGGGGTCGATGAGACCCTTATGCCAGTTCACAAGGCTGGGGTTTGGCAAGTCACCTGCCGCTAGCAGGTGACTTGCCGTTAATTACCTACCTGCCAATTACCTGCCTCCCCAAAGCCCGGGGGGGGGGGGCAGAAGAGCCTGGGCCCGCATAGGCTATGTGGGCTCGTAGGCTGCAGGGTGGGGGGCCCCTCCACTCTGTTCCTACAAGCCCCCATAGCTGGTCCCGGGACTGGTAATGCTGAGTAAGGGGGACCCCATTTCAATTTTGGGGGGATTTTTAAGGGGGACCCCACTTCAATTTTTTGGGGGATTTTTAAGGGTTTTTAACCCTTAAAATTCCCCAAAAAATGGGGTCCCCCCCGGGAGGGGCGACCTTGTGTCATTATTTTTTATTTAACCCCTTATGTTTACAGTGTGGATAGTAGTAGAAATTTATTTGTAAATGTTATAAAGTGCTATTTTCAGTTTGGGGGGGTCTCCCGGGCAAGAATGGGGGGGCTACCGATACATATGTGGTACCGTTGTAATCGGGAGAAATTGGGCTTTCACACGCAATATGTTTTTCTCTAATAAAGTAAATGTTTTATTTAAAATAAAGGAGGCAATTGTCTAAAAATATTTTATTTATTTTTACACAAAAATATAAAAAAAAACTGTAGAAAAATTACAAACAAGACATTTCATGTTCAAGCCTAAACTCTGCTGCAAAATGACCTGTCAACAGAGGGTGACAAAACTTCAAGTAAGTTGGCAATTAAAAGGGTTAATAGTACCTATGCAGGTTGGGTTTTGTTCTGCTCGGGGAACCTTGCTCTTTCAGATTTAGCTTGTTTTTTCTTGTTTGCATATTTATATTTTAGGAAAACGTTATTTATTCAGTTTTTTTATTCATTTTTTTTTTTTTTAGGGAAACCCTGTGCAACCTAAGAATTCTTTGAGGGATTACTTCCAGAAAGGTGCGCCTACTACAGCAAGCTGGGTACTCTTAGAAAGCTTAACGTGTACTTTCAGGGAATATATGGTCTATAGGGGATATTCCAAATGTAAAGGGTTGTTTTGGTTGAAAAATTGCAAGGTGCGCATTTTGTCTGCACAGCTGACACTTTCAAGTAAAGTTACTGTTATGCACATGCTTTACTTTGGGGTGTTTGCCAACTCTTCCCTTGACAGTACCTATGCATGTTGGGTATTCTGTTCGGGGCATGTTGCTTTTTGAGATTTTACTTGTTTTTTCTTGTTAGCATATAGTTTTTTTTGGGAAAATGTGGCTTGATTCTTCCTTTTTATTCTTTTTTAGGGAAACTTTGTGCAACCAAAGAATACATTGAGGGATTACTTCCAGAAAACTAAGCCCACATAAGCTTGGTATGCCTAGAAAGCTTGAGGTGTGTACTTCCAGAGAATATATAGTTTGTGGGGGGTATTTGAAATGTAAATGGTTGTTTTCTGGAAAAACTGCAAGGTGCGCATAGCGCAGTTGTATTTTATCTGAAAATCTCCTAAACCTCTTTCAGTTTGGGGGAGTCTCCTGGGCAGGAAAGGGTTATATCAAATACATATGTGGTACCGCTGTGATTGGGAGAAAATAGATTTTTTTATTTTTTTTGCACATATTTCACCAAAAAGTATTGAGAATGCACCTAAAAAATGAAAACCAAGAGATTTCATGTTGAAGCCCAGACTCTCTTGAAAAAAACAACATATAATTTTCCGGGGAAATCCCTGGAAATCCTTTCAAAACTCACAGTTGAACATGTGTAGCGCAAAATAGTGAAACATGGTCTGGCAACAGAGAGCGACAAAAGCTGCAGGTAGGCTGGCAGCGAAAGGGTTAAAAAATGCGAACATCCCAGCAGACTTCATGGGGTCCCTAAGAGTGTGGATAGGAAATATCCCTTCCCTGCTGACTTGGTTAAGTGCTGGTCATCGCCACCTGAGGTCGATGCTCCTATTCTAGGGTTGTCCAACACCTCTATTATGCACTCTCCTGACACTACTACGCTGCGGGACTCTGAGGACCGGCGTGTTGACCAACTGGCATGTCATGCCTTTGCATTTGGGGGAGCGACTCTGCGCCCGGTTTGCGCCTTAGCCATTACGGCAGTAGCGCTCAGGGCCGTGGTTAGGAGTGCTCTCGATGGCACAGATGAGTTGCCTTCTGATACTGTCAATGCTCTGTCCAGCTGTGATGCGTTTGTGAACTTTATCCTGTCTGCATCGGACGATGCTATTGAGATGCCAGGTCATCTGCCCTGGTGGTAGCTATACGCCGCGCGGTCTGGTTGCGCCAGTGGGCCGCAGACAATGCCGCCAAGAAAGCCCTTACGGGGCTTCCATTTAAGGCGCTGCGCCTGTTTGGGGATCGTTTAGACCTCTTCGCCAAGGGAGGCAAGTTACACCAGCGCAGGCGGCAGATTCGGCCCTTTCGTGGCCAAGGCTCCCTATCGACCCCCTACCGTGGGGCTAAACAAGGCAGAGGGGTGTCCTTCGCTGGGGCCCGCGCAGATTCCTGGCACAGGAACAGAGGACGCCGTCCCGGTTCCTCCTGGGGACCCAAGTCTAAAGCCCCTCCCAAGACCCCCCAGGCATGAAGGGGCGCCCTCGCCCGTCAGGGTGGGGGGACATCTGCAGCACTTCGAGCATGTCTGGAGGCGCCACGTCTCAGACTGGTGGATTCAGGAGGTAGTGTCCTCCGGCTGCAGATTCGTTGGGTCACGGATCCCTCAGGATCCTGCATCAGATCAGGTCTTGTTGCTGGCCGTGCAGGGCCTCCTGGACCTAGGGGTCATTTGCAAGGTCCCCTTAGGAGACGGGGGCATGGGGTTCTATTCCAACCTTTTCACAGTACCCAAGAAGGATGGGTCAGTCAGGCCCATTCTGGATTTAAAAATCCGCAACAAATTTGTCAAAAACAAACACTTTCGTATGGAAACTCTGCGCTCGGCCAGGGGTACCTGTGATTCTAGTGGCCCCCAGGTGGCCAAGAAGAGTGTGGTTCGCAGACGTGGTTCAAATGGCAGTAGATCAGTACGATCTGCCAAGGGTGCCAGATCTGCTAACTCAAGGCTCCTTGCGCCATCCCAATTTACAAACTCTGGCTTTGATGGCCTGGCTGCTGAAACCTCCATCTTGATGGAGAAGGGTTTGTCTGCCTCTGTGGTGGCTACTATGGTGCAGGCCAGGAAGAAGACTTCTTCTGCTATCTATTATAGAGTATGGCGTTCCTACATTGACTGGTGTGAGTCCAGGTCTCTTCCCTGCCGGGAATTCTCCGTCCCTAGGGTTCTGAAGGTTTTACAGCATGGTCTGGACTTAGGTCTCAAACTTAGTACTCTGAAGGGTCAGGTTTCTGACCATGTCTATCTTCTTTCAGAAGACCTTCGCCCAACATCACCTGATTAAGACCTTCTTTCAGGGGGTCACTCACGTGCGTCCCCCCTCGAAAACCTATGGTCCCTGTCTGGGATTTAAACTTGGTTTTGTCTGCCTTGCAGGGTGCTCCCTTTGAGCCTATTCAGGATGCTGCTCTGGCTGTTCTCACTCTCAAGGTTGTCTTCTTGGTGGCTATTACTTCAGTTAGGCGTGTGTCTGAGCTGTCCGCTCTATTCAGTCAGTTGTGTCTGCATTTCATTTGAACCAGGATATTGTTCCTCCTTCTCTGTGTCCCAATCCTAGCAACGATAAGGAGAGGGTTCTGCATTCCTTGGACGTAGTCAGGTGCTTGAAGTATTACCTGGTTGTCACTAAGGCCTTCATGAAAACTGATGCTCTCTTCGTTGTGCCTTCCGGGCCTAGGAAAGGTTTGTCTCCCGCCAAGTCTACCATCAGCAAATGGATTCGTCAGGCTGTGATTGAAGCCTATTCTACTAAGCGAAGGACTACCCCCCCCCCCCCCGTTTCCGTCTTACTGCCCATTCTACTCGTGCTATTGGGGCTTCTTGGGCTTTCCAGCACCAGGCTTCTGTTGAACAAGTTTGCAAGGCCGCTACTTGGTCTTCTGTTCATACCTTTTCCAAGTTTTACAAGGTTGATGTTCGGGCCTCAGCTGATGCTGTGTTTGGCCGCAAGGTTTTGCAGGCGGCAGTAGTTTAAACTGTTTGTTGCCTTTTTTGTTGGGGATCCCACCCTACTTTATGGACACTGCTATTGGATGTCCCACGTGTAAGTATTATATATGGAGCAGGACGTACTGTATGCTTAGAATAATACAATTCTGTGAAATACTCACCTGTAGAATTGGTATTATACGCATACAGTGCGTCCTGCTCCACCCCACCCTTGTTGTTGTTACCAGTTTTGGTGGTTGGTTTCTCCAGGCTTCTTTTTCTCACTGCTTTTCAATGCTGGGGATTTGTGGGAGGTCCCTGGGTATATAAAGGGCCGGGAGGAGCCTGTTTTTTGCATGTCTGCAGTGCCACAGCGCCCTCTGGTGGAGGATAACCCACGTGTAAGTATTATATATGGAGCAGGACGTACTGTATGCGTATAATACCAATTCTGCAGGTGAGTATTTCACAGAATTGTATTTTCTTCAACATGGCCTGGATTTGGGTTTTCAGCTTAGCACTCTGAAGGGGTATGTTTCCACTTTGGCTGTTTTCATCCAGAGGTCTTTTGCTCTTCATCCTTTGGTCAAGACTTTCTTCAAGGGGGTCACTCACGTGCGCCCTCCCCGCAAACCCATGTTACCGGTTTGGGATTTGAATTTGGTATTGTCTGCCCTTCAGGGTCCTCCATTTGAGCCTGTGCATGAGGCTGCACTGTCTATTCTCACCTTGAAAGTTGCCTTCTTGGTGGCTATCACTTCTGTCCGGTGTGTTTCTGAGTTGGCGGCTCTGTCTATTCAGGCCCCCTACTTTGAGAGACACCCAGGACAAGGTGGTTTTCCGCTTTAAACTAGACTTCTTGCCTAAGGTTGTCTCTGCCTTTCACCTCAATCAGGACATTGTGCTTCCTTCCTTGTGCCCTAATCCTGGTAATGACAAGGATAGGGACTTGCATTCTCTGGACGTTGTCAGGAACTTGAAATACTACCTGGTGGCTACAGCACCTTTCAGGAAGACAGACGCCTTGTTTGTGGTACCCTCGGGTCTCAAGAATGGTTTGGCGCCTGTCAAGTCTACTATTAGTAAATGGATTCGTCAGGCCATTATTAGGGCCTATTCTGCTAAAGGGAAGGATCCTCCTTTTCGAGTCACTGCTCATTCTTCCCGTGCTGTTGGGGCTTCCTGGGCTTTTCAGCACCAGGCTTCAGTTGAACAAGTTTGTAAGGCTGCTACTTGGTCTTCTGTTCATACCTTTTCCAAGTTTTACAAGGTTGATGTTCGGGCCTCAGCAGATGCTGTTTTTGGCCGCAAGTTTCTGCAGGCGGCAGTGGTTTGAACTGTGCATTGTTGCCTTTTTGGGATCCCCACCTGTTTATGGACACTGCTATTGGATGTCCCAGACGTAATGATTATTACTGGAGCAGGGCGTGATGCATCCTTGGAATAATACCATTCTGTGAATACTCACCTTGTAGAATGGGTATTATAAGTATGCAGCACACCCTGCTCCATCCCACCCTGAGTTTTTGTTCTTGGATCCTCTATATGGTGAATGTTTCCTGGTTAATATTGTTAATCTTGTTATTGGCTTCTCCTGGTTCCCTTACTGCTTTTTTATACTGGGGAATTTAGTGGGAGGTCCCGGGTATATAAGGACCGGGAGGGGCCTCTTTTTTGCCATCTCTGCAGTAAAGCGCCCTCTTGTGGACTATATCCCAGACGTAATGAATCATTACTGGAGCAGGGCATGCTGCATACTTATAATACCCATTCTACAAGGTGAGTATTCACAGAATGGAACATCATTGGTACTGTTATAACAATGGCAGCCTCTGTATTTTCCTGCTGACAGTTTTTTTTCAAAGTGGACCAAAACCAGACATAGAGTCTAAAATACTTTCTTCTTTTAAAATGCAGATTACAAAGCAGGAGGACCCTTTCCACCAGGTTCAGGGCCACCAGGAAATGGTGAGTAAAAACATACAACAGAACAGTGAGGCAACTGCCTGGCCCCTTCAATTCAGCGCTGTGCATTGTTTCCAGCCATGGGTGTGGTCACCTTGGTGAGGCTGCACAGGCGACCACCCCCCACTATGTGCTTGCCCATTCAATGGGGGCCACAAGTGCAGAGAGCTGGGGATGCTGCTCTGTGCAGCCTCCATCTGGCCACTGCCAGAAGTACAGAGGACAGTACTGTATTCCAGCGACAGGGGCATAAAAGACAGGACATAGGGTTTTTTAGGTCAGAATCCTGCCCCAGAACTTTCATATTATTGTTTGGGTGTGGTAAATTTTTAGACTACTTTCACACCAGCACAAATTCAGACGATCGCTGTAAAAGTACTGGCCGTAGTAACCAATGGCTGCCATAACATATCTGTGGTGAGCCATGTTTTTGTGCCAGTGATTGCAATATATTAAAATTATGTTAAAGCACACTGGTTAAATATATTCACAGATGAGAATCTATAATCAGAGCTGTTAAAGGGGTTCAGTAAATCCAATATGCGCCCACTCACTGTGCATTAGTACATTGTATCCTAAAGAATGGAAAAACAAACGCCCATACTACATAAGCTATGCAATCAAATGTGATTTAATGCTGGTGGTAAAGTGCACAAAATACAAAAACCAGTAATATTAACTGTATAGTATATACAGTGATAACAATAATGGCCAATAAGGTCCGCTAGATAGTGTATTATAGTGGTTCAAGCACTTGTAAGGTGTCAGCCCCAGTCAAGTATATCCATGGGAAACCGGTATAAAAGTCCATAAATTATGCAGCAAATGGAGACCATCAGAGTTCCATAGGAGTGACTAGAGTAGTCACCATGTAAATCACAGTTCAGTGCATAGAAATGTCAGGTACCAAAAAGGAAGATGGCACATATAAGTATAAGGCTTACAAGCTGGAACACAGGTGGATAATGCAGAGAATCCGTCGACGTTTCGGTAAATAACCTTTTTCAAGAGAAACCGGTTTTCCATGGATATACCTGACTGGGGCTGACACCTTTCAAGTGCTGGAACCACTATAATACTCCATCTAGCTTTCCTTTTCGCTATTATCACTGTATATACTATACTGTTAACATTACTGCTTCTTGTATTTTGTGCACTTTACCACTAGCATTAAATCAGGTTTGATTGCAGGGATTGCCATTGCAATCCATTGAAAAGTGCTCCCAAATGCATTGTGCTGGTGTGGAAGTAACCTTTCTTTGTAAAATAGCCTGTTTGCTGTTAATACAGCATTAGCCATTTTGGATGACAAATAGTCATAGTTTTAATGGACACAACAAAACTGCAGAATAAATATATTTAAAATAAGATAAAAATTGCCTTGGCTACAGCCCCTGTTTATGTATTTAGGTTAAACTCCTCAGACCATCTTTCTGAACAGGGATGCCCCATTATCGTTTGTGCTCCATTTACTTCCTATTAGTATTCAACTAAAACTAGATACTTGCAGAATGTTTACTATGGGCCAGTTTAAACCATTTGCCAGCACTCTCCTTGCTGTAGCTCACTGGGGCTATGCCTGTGCACACCACCAGCAAGGTAACAAGAGGGTTAATGCCGTTTATAGAAGGCCCATCTACTACTCTAGCACCAGAAACCATCATTTGTGGTCATCTAAATACTTACAAGTTTAGTTTTCAGTTTTCCCATACTGCACATTACAGTTTAAAATGTTGTTACCTTTTTGGCCAACATCAATGCAACTGCAAGAGAGTGGGTGTTACCATTCACTGTGGAAGCTACGATTAAAAGGTGCTACAATAAATATTGTATTGTGCTGGTGTCACTCTACTACTTACTCACTATACTACCAGTTCTTTTCTGGGTGTCCTGTTTGCCACTTGAGTACCCGACCTTCTGTCCTTATCTGACAAATGTTGCACAAGCTGTAAATACATTTAAGCAGAAACATTGTTGAGCTGACTTTTTTTTCCCATTTCTAGCAAAGCGGGAGTGCCAGGAACCTCCGGCCCAAGAATAAGCCAACAGAAGGTGGAGCGTGCCCTCATGCCAGTTACACTGTACATACACCTTATCTTGTTAGGGCCTTGACATTGTCACAGGATTTCCCAGGTGGTCCTAAAATACTAACAGTGCTCTCATTAGTATTACAGTCTGTGAAGTTATAGATAGATACACATTGGCCCAAACATACACATTTTTTATTTTAAACACTTCATGCTTTTAATACCATGTGGACTGTTCTGCTCACCAGCAACCTCCCCACTTTTATGTTGTCTTATGCTTCACAAGCTATCCATTAAAAAAAAAACAAACAAAAAAAATGTTGTATTATACAGACGATAATAATTTTTTTCCCTTAGCTTAGTACGGTGCAACAAAATATCTTACTAGCTGCTCATTCTGTTTGGAACTGTGACTGTGTCCTGTAAGCAGAACCATTTGACTGTACAAGTGAATAGAACTTCTTTGCTTGCACATGATTTTGTAAAATAAACTTGTGAAGTAACATTTCTAAGTTTTTACTTAATACTGCACCCTGTCCCTCTAGGACAGCGATACTCAATGCAGACATTGGTGCCAGATTTCCGGACCCCTGCCCTGACAGCCCTGCACTCAGTTGCTTCTGTATTCTAAGTATGTCACACACCCCGCTTCAAACATTAATAATTACACTTGGTTTAACCCACCTGAAGGTGGCGATGTTGCAGAGAAGTCTTGAAAAACGAACCCCTCCCGGTCTATACATACCTGGGACCTCCCACTTATCCCCCAGTGTTCTTCTCTGCAAGATGGCGACAAGACGGAAGAATGAAATCTCCTGCTTGCAGGTAGCCGGGGTAACACCCCGGCCCCCCCTTCTGGTCTATTTCTGCCCGGCTTGTTTTGTTTGCCCCTTAAAAAATTGTGTAGCCTCCCAGCTTAGGCTGCCGGCCGGGCAAGGGTAGGCGGCACCCTAAGGTGCCCAGGAGCTTGCTCCTCCGCTAGACCCCATACTATGGGGCAACGCGGTTATCTGGCCTTGTGATCCGGATTTGGGATGCCCCGTCCCGTTGCCCCCTATGGCTATTGGCCCTGTTCCCCGCTTGGTTCCCTTCTTCCTGCGCTAGTAAGGGGGGGGGGGGGGGGGGGGCTGCGTTTGTATGCTTGGTTACATGTTTGTGTGCTTCTCCACCTCATGTGTTTGAATGATTTATTGCGGCTGGCACGCACGGTGGGGGGCCGGGCGGCGTGCGTGTCGCCGGCCCGCCTGTCTGACCGGTTCCCTTGTTTTGTGTTGGGGCTCTGGTGAGCCCCTTCTGGCTGAGGAGCGGGCGCCATGTCTGTTAGGCGCCCGCTGATTATAGGTGGCTTGTACTTCAGGAGGGGGTTTCTTGGAAGGGGGGCAGTGCCGGAGCGCTTGGCGCGCTTGGGTCGGCCCGCCCTTCTTCCCCTTCCTTCCTCCTCGTTCCTGGCTGTGGGACAGACGGCTGCTGCTGCGGCTGTCCTCGGCGCCGCCATATTACAGATCGGCTTTTTAAGGCAGTCCGTGTATTCTTGTTAAGGTGGTGTGTTTTCATTTGCTGGTAATTTCTGCTTTTTTCTTGCTCCTGCTTCGTTTGCATAAGTTCATGTGCGCATCTTATGTCCGGGCGCGTCTGACAGTAACCCCTCAAGGATTGGGGTTTTTCTGGGTGCCGCCCGTGTCATCTTTACCTATCAGCAAATATTGGAATGCTTGACTTTCGCGCTGTACTGCAGCTGGGTCATTTGCCCGTGTGTGTGTGTGTGTGTGTATAATATATGTATATATATATATATATATATATATATATATATATATATAATTATATTTCCAGTGTATTTTGCCTGTGCTTGTATTTGCATTTTATTCATGTACTGATGCATGCTTGTTTGTTCTTTGCTATGGAGTGACTGTTGTCCTTTGCGTCGCAGATCCTGGGATCCCGTGCAGAAGGGGTCTCCTGGTCTTAGATACCTGGCTAGTGGGGTTTTGTCCATTCCAAAGATTATATATATTTTATATTGAAAATCCTCCCACTACTGGGACATTAAAGGGGCATCCCGAGTCGCATACGGCATAAATCCCTGGGTAATTGCGAATACCACAATTTCACCATATGGAGGCTTCAAGGATACCGGAAACGGCCCTGCAGGGCAATCTAGGCTGTGTGGGGGTTGTGGGGCTCCGCTCCCGGGGGATGATGTCATTATATGCATTCCATGTGCGCAGCGGAACATTGAGCGCCAGTCCAGTACTCCGGTTTCTGGCCCCTCGCCGCCCGTGTCGTCTCCTACTCCTCCCCGCCTGTTCCGGACCCCGTGTGACGACGTCAAGGGTGGGGATTCGCAATCCGAGGTATGCGCCCGGTTGGCCAGCCTTGAGAAAATGTTTTCTGCTGTGGTTGCTCAGAAGGCTCCGGCTAAGTGGAAACCCATGTCCCCGACTCCGCCGGACCCAGATGTTGATGTTTTTGAGGCATTGGACTGCCCCCGGCTGAAGAGGGGGAGATCCTTGAGGAATCGGACGACCCTGATGTCCAGCAGTTGTTTGGTGCTGAGGGTGACCAGGCTGCGGGGGTGGTCTTTGACACCCCTTCAATATTGGCTCAAATGTTTGAAGTTTTGGCTTTAGACCCTCCTGTGGCGGCTCGCCCTCCTAAGGGTGAGTTGTTTGATGTGGCCAAGCCGCGTTTGGAGTTTCCCAGTCAACAACATTTTGAGAATGTCGTCCTTAACCCTTCTAGTGCCAGCTACGTGACTCTCATGTAGCTGCCTCTCCAACCGTTAAGTGCCAGCTACGTGAGAGTCACGTAGCTGACTTTAGAGGCCCATAAAACAAAAAGTAAAAAACAGACTTACCTTACCCCTCATTTGAAAGGGCCAGCGATTCTGTACAAGAATCCACTGTTAGATTTCCGCCCCCAGGCCTCTGATTTTCAGGAGGGGGCCCGTAAAACAAGGCTCTGGGTATGGCAAGTCACCTACGGCAAGCGGGTGGCTTGCCAAAACCCCTAGCCCAACATTACCTGCCTCCCCAATGGCCGGGGGGGGGCAGAAGGGCCACGTGGCTATGTGGGCTAGTAGCCTGCAGGGCCAGAGGCCACCAACACTGGCCCCTGCGCCCTGTTCTACAAGCCTCCATAGCTGGTCCGGGTCGGTAATGCTGGGTAAGGGGGACCCTATGTCATTTTTTGGGGGGGATTTTAAGGGTTTTTAATCCTTAGAATTCCAAAAAAGAAATGAGGTCCCCCCGGGAGGAGGGACCCTATGTCATTTATTTTTTTTTTATTAACCCCTTACAACTATGCAATCATATTGCATAGTTGTATCCTATCTGGAATCTCCTAAACTGCTGTTTCAGGAAAGGGGGCATACCTATACATATGTGGTACCATTGTAACCGGGAGAAATAGGGCTTTCACACGCAATAATATTTTATTAACAAACTTACATTTTTTATTACAAAAAAAAACACTACAAATTGTAAACAATAGGTTTTTTTCATTTTTTTGCACATTTCACCCAAAAGTATTGAGAATACACTACAAAAAGGCCAAACAAGACATTTCATGTTGAAGCCCAGACTCTGCTGAAAAAAACAATATATCCTTTTCATGGAAATCCCTTCAAAAATCAAGGTTGCACACGTGTAGCGCAAAAACGTGAAAAGTCGTCGGGCAACAGAGTGTGACAAAAAATCTAGGTAGGCTGGCACTCAAAGGATTAAAGAATGGGAGCAGCCTACGCTTCTTGTTGGTGTTCCGCCTAGTTGGGATAAGAAGTATCCTTTTCCGGCGGACTTGGTGAAGCTTTGGTCTTTTCTTCCCGAGGTTGATACCCCGGTTTTGGGGCTGTCTAACACGGCTGTGTTGCATTCTCCTGACACTACTACCCTTAAGGATGGCGAGGATCGCCGGATTGACCAGCTGGCTCGCCACGGTTTTGCCAGTGCGGGTTCGGCTTTGAGGCCTGTTTGTGCTTCGGCACTTTTGTTGTTGGCGGTTAGGTCCATTGTCAGGGATATATTTGCGGGCCTTGATCCTACTTGTGATGAGTTTGTTGCTCTCAAACGTTGTGAGTCCTTTGTTTCGTTTGTCCTAGCCGCTCAGGATGACACCATGGTGATGTGTGGCAGGACCACGGCTTTGTTGGTGGCTATCCAACGGTCGGTATGGTTGCGGCAATGGACTGCTGACTTTAATTCTAAGAAGTCGCTTACGGCTCTTCCCTTTTTGGGTTTGAGCCTGTTTGGTGAGAAATTGGATTCGGTTGCCAAGGGAGGTAAGTTACCTCAGCGCAAGAAACTTCGTCGTTCCTTTCGGGGGGCGGCCTCTCTTAATCCCTCCTTTCGGGGAGCTAGAGCTGGCAGAGGTGCGGTCTTTTCGGCCTCCAGGGGTGCAAGCTGGAATAGGGGTAGAGGCCGTGGCCGTCCCGATCACTCCTGGGGTGCCAAACCCAAACCCGCTGCCAAGCCCGCTCAGCAATGAGGGGGCGCCCTCACCCTTGCGGGTGGGGGGGCGGTTGCGAAAATTCTCCCGGGTGTTGGACCAGGCGGTCTCGGACAGGTGGATCCGGGAGGTCGTGTCGGCCGGTTACAAGCTGGAGTTCAAGTCCCGACCTCCTCTAAGATTTTTCAGGTCTCGTGTTCCCTCAGATCCTTTGGCCGCGCAGGGGTTCCTGGCGGCGGTGAGGAATCTTCTGAAAATGGCAGTCATCTGTCCGGTCCCTCCCTCGGAGGTGGGCCGCGGGTATTATTCCAATCTCTTCACAGTGCCCAAGAAGGACGGGTCGGTTCGTCCCATCCTGGATCTGAAGTTTCTCAACGTGTTTATCCGTCCCCGGAAGTTTCGCATGGAAACTCTGCGCTCTGCCATCAATTTTCTTCAGCAGGGGATTTCATGACGTCCATAGACATCAAGGATGCCTACCTTCATATTCCTATATTTCCGGCTCATCAAAGGTTTCTTCGCTTCGTGGTGGAAGATCGGCATTTTCAATTTGTGGCTCTTCCGTTCGGCCTTACCTCGGCTCCAAGAGTGTTCACCAAGGTGTTGGCGGGCGTGATGGCCCTTCCTTATCTGGACGACCTTCTCATCATGGCTCCTTCCTTCAGTCAATCGGAGATGGACACCAGGACGGTGGTATCCACTCTGGAGAGTTTCGGCTGGGTGATCAACTATCCCAAGTCCTCTCTCGCTCCGACCAGGGTGGTGTCCTTCCTGGGAATGTCCTTGGATTCTTGTCAACACAGAGTGTTTCTGCCTCAGGCCAAGGTTCTCTTGATTCAGGAATTGGCGCAGCTTCTTTCCAATCCTTGTCCGTCCATTCGGCTAGGGATGAGACTGGTAGGGTTGATGGTAGCTTCCTTCGAGGCAGTTCCCTTTGCTCAGTTTCACACGAGGACGCTTCAGCTTCATCTGTTGGCGTCTTGGGACCGGCGACCGCGGTCGTTGGATCGGCCCTTCCGGATGTCCTCCCGGGTTCGGCAGTCTCTTCAGTGGTGGATGGTCTCGGACAATCTCTTGAGGGGCAGGTCTTTTCTGACGCCTCTTTGGGAAACTGTCACCACAGATGCCAGTTTGTCGGGATGGGGAGGTTTCTGGAAGGATCTTCAGTTCCGGGGGCGGTGGGGTCCTCAGGAGGCCCACTTGCCCATCAACGTTCTGGAGCTGAGAGCCATCAGGTTGGTTCTTTCTCATTTGACGCAGCATTTACAGGACTTGCCGGTTCAGGTTCGGTCGGACAATCGGACGGCGGTTGCTTGCATCAATCACCAGGGAGGGACTCGCAGTCTGAGTGCCCTCAGAGAGGTGGCGGAGACTCATGTCCCTTGCATCTCGGCAGTGTACATTCCAGGAGTGGAAAACACGGAGGCGGACTTTCTGAGCAGGTGCTCTTCCCGCCGGGGGGAATGGTCTCTCCATCCCCAGGTGTTTCGGTCTCTTTGTCTTCGGTGGGGGACGCCGGAGGTGGATCTGTTTGCCTCTCATCACAATTACAAGCTTCCGACATTCGTCTCGCTCTCTCAGGATCCTCTGGCTCTGGCGGTGGATGCCATGTCTCTGAGCTGGGGGACCTGGGTTCCTTTATCTGTTTCCTCCGATCCCCATGCTAGGCAAGGTGTTGTGAAAGCTGGCCCTGGAAGGGGTTCCCGCCATTCTCGTGGCTCCAAGGTGGCCAAGGCGGGTGTGGTTCGCAGACATCTTTCGTCTGGCGGTGGATCAGTTCGATCTGCCTCTTCGGCCTGATCTTCTCATACAGGGTCAACTGCGTTACCCCAATTTACCAACGCTGGCTTTGACGGCCTGGCTGCTGAAACCTCCATCTTAAGGGAGGAAGGTCTTTCGGATTCTGTTATTCAGACTCTTATTAGCGCCAGGAAGAGGTCTTCTTCTACCATCTACTATAGGACTTGGAGATCTTATATTGATTGGTGTGAGGCTAGATCTTTGCCCTGTCGGGTCTTTTCTGTTTCCAGGATTTTGGATTTTCTTCAATCGGGGCTGGACTCTGGTCTCCAGCTGAGTACCTTGAAGGGGCAGGTTTCGGCCTTGTCTGTCTCTTTTCAAAAGTCTTTTGCGCTTCATTCTTTGGTCAAGACTTTTTTCCAGGGGGTCTCACATGTGCGGCCTCCTAGGAAGCCTTTGCTCCCTGTTTGGGATTTGAATTTGGTTCTCTCTGCTCTTCAGGCTCCTCCTTTTGAGCCTTTGCAGGATATTGCTCTTTCTACTTTGACTCAGAAGGTTGCCTTTTTGGTGGCCATCACTTCGGTTCGGCACGTTTCGGAGTTGGCGGCCTTGTCGATTCAGGCTCCTTACTTTGAGGGGCATCAGGACAAAGTGGTTTTCCACTTCAAACCGGACTTTCTTCCTAAGGTGGTCTCTGCTTTTCATCTTAACCAGGACATTGTTCTTCCTTCCTTGTGTCCTAAGCCTTGTGTCCCAGGTATTTATAGACCGGGAGGGGCTTGTTTTTCAAGACTTCTCTGCAACATCGCCACCTTCAGGTGGGTTAACCCAAGTGTAATTATTAATGTTTGAAGCGGGGTGTGTGACATACTTATAATACCCATTTTACAGGTGAGTATTCACAAAATGGTATATTCTTGGTGTGCCACACACCCCGCTTCACTTCTTAAATATTCATCACTTCATGGGTTAATCCACCGCAGGTGACGTAGTGCAGAGAGGAAGTCTTGTAACGAGCCCCCTTCCGGCCTATATATACCTGGTACCTCCCTTCAATCACCAGTATTTTTTTTTCTCTGCTTGCTGACAAGTCAGAAGTTGGAAGTCTCCTGCTTATAGGTAGGCCGGGGTATTCTTACCCCGCCACCCCCCTTTTGGTCTATTTCTGCCCGGTTTGAGTTTGTATACCTTTATGGTGAAATAGGAAGCCTCCCAGCCTTGGCTGCTCACCGGGCAAATGGTAGATGGCACTTTAAGTGCCTAGGAGCTTATCTCCTACCGCTCGACCTCATGCGTGGGGCAATGCGGCGAACCGGCATGGTGATCCGGAAATGGGATGCCCCTGTCCCGAGGGTCCCCGTAGCCCCTTTCTCTCCCGTTGGGGGGGTGGTGAGGGTGTGCTTTAGTTTGTGTGTTTCACTGTATCACTGCATGTTAACATATATGTCATGTTTATACATTCACTGTAGCATGTGTATATTTTGGGTCTGCTTTAGGGCAGCTTGCGCTGGGTATGGGCTGGCCACCTCTCTGGCAGTTGGTTGCTTGTGGCCCCCTACCCCCTCCCCCCTCTCCCCTCTCCTCGCCTGGCATTCATTGAGCTTTGTCAGCACATGCGGTCTTTACCCTCCCCCCTCCGCTGCCTGGACGCGCGTGCTGTGATCAGCTGTAAAGTGTTCCAGCTGATCAGCGTGGGGGGGCGGGCCCAGCGTCCCAGCTTCCTTCAAAACAGGAAGGCACGTGGGCGCACGGCCGCACTTTGTCTTCTGCCGGCTCATGGCTGCTGGCTGCAGGCTTACCGGCTGATTGCGGTACAGGTAAGCGGCCCCTCCCGTTGGGGCCGTTAAATGGGAGATATTGTTTAATAATACAGTGAGAAATCACTATTATCAAGGGGGCGTCATTTAAGGGCAATTGGTGCCATACTTATATGTTATACACATGTGAAGGATCTGATGGTTGTTTTCTTGCCTTGCAGATCCTGGGATCCCTGCTTATGCTAGCCCTCCGGCTTTATGTGCCTGGCTAATTATTGGGATTGATTTGAATGTTTATATACATAGACTATATATAAGTATATATATATATAGTTTCTATTAAAGGGGACCTAAACTTAAAAAAAAAAAAAAAAAAAATTATATAAATCCTCCCTTCCGGGACATTACTAAAATAAAGGGGGCATCCCGGGTCGGCTTATGCCTTAAAAGTCCCATTATTGCGAATACCATAAATCACCATATGGAGGCTTCCGTAGATTCCGGAAACGGTTCTGCTGTTCCGTTTGGGGGGTGCGTAGGTTGTGGGGTTCCACTCCCAGCTGATGATATCTTTATTTGCATCCCTTGTGCAAAACAGACTATTGCGCGCCAGTCCGTTGCTTCGGCTGCGGTGCCATCGCATCCTTCATCATCTCCTACCTCTCCATCCCTATTCCGGACCCCGCATGACACTGTCAAAAGTGGGGATTCGCATTCCGAGGCAGCAGCACAGCCCTGCCCCCGGAAAATGATGCCCGTTAAAGCAGCGTTTAAAACCGCTACAAAACGAAGGCACCTGACTCCGGTACCTTCGGCTCCACAGGACCAGTTTTGTGAACCTGTGGAATGGTCCGATGGATCCCCTGACGAGGATGAACTCCCGTCGGAGTCAGATGAGCCGACAGGTCATCATGTGGCTGATGAGATTGGCGATTGGTCAGAGGGGGTTGTTTTTGACACCCCCTCCATTCTGGCTCAAATGTTTAATATTTTGAGTTTAGATACGCCTGAGGCGGCTGCCCCGCCAAAGGGTCAGTTATTTAAAGAGCCTCAGCCGAGTTTGGTCTTTCCCAGACAGCACCGCTTTGAGAGGGTGGTTCTTAAGGAATGGGAACATTCCACACGGTTATCTGGAATTCCTTCCAGTTGGGAAAAGCGTTATCCTTTTCCACCAGAATTGGTGAGGCTGTGGTCTGTCCCTCCGGACGTCGATACCCCTGTACTAGGACTCTCCAGCTCGGCTATGGTACAATCTGCTGAGACCACTGTCCCCAAAGATGGGGAAGATCGCAGGATTGACCAATACGCTCGACATGGTTTTATCTATTCCGGGTCAGCATTGCGCCCGGTATGTACTTCAGCCCTTCTTCTATTGGCAATTGAGTCCCTAATTCAGGGGCTATATGAGGATCTTGATCCCGCTTGCAAACAGTTCACTGCACTTAAGCAGTGTGAATCTTTTGTGGCTTATGTCCTGGCCGCTCAGGACGATGCGCTGACTATGAGTAGCAAGGCGGCAGCTATGCTGGTGGCTATTCGCAGGTCAGTATGGCTGCGTCAGTGGTCAGCAGACACGGCTTCCAAAAAGGTACTCACAGCCCTCCCCTTTTTGGGGTTGCGTCTGTTTGGGCAGAAAATTGATTCAGTCGCAAAAGATGGTAAGATGCCACAACGCAAAAGGCCTCGTGGTCCCTTCAGGGGGACAAGTTCCGGTAGGCCTTCCTTTCAAAGGTTCGAAGCGGGAAAAGGTACGTCCTTTCCCGCTACCAGAGGCGCAGGTTGGACTCGGGGGAGGGGCCGTGGCTGGCCCACTCAGTCCTGGGGCACCAAGCCCAAGCCTGCTGATAAGCCCACTCAGCAATGAGGGGCTGCCCTCACCCGTGCGGTTGGGGGGACTATTGCGACACTTCTACCATTGGAACCATGTGGTTCTAGGCAGATGGATCCAGGAGGTAGTGTCGACAGGTCACAACCTGGAATTCGTGTCTCACCCTCCCTCGCGGTCCATTCAGGGGTCGGTTCATCCCGGCCTGAACTCTCATCAAGACGCTGTGTGTCTTTCTTTTGCCCAAATTCGCACAAGAACACTTCAGCTATTTCTGCTAGCGTGTTGGGTCCAGCAACCTCTGTTGTTGGGTCAGTCCTTCCAATTTTCCTCCCGTGTACGGCAGTTCCTCCTGTGGTGATTGGTCTCGACCAATCTTGTATAGGGCAGGTCTTTCCTGACCCTCCCTTGGAGAGGTGTCACCACGGACACCGGTCTGTCGGGATGGGACAGATTCTGGAAGGAGCTGCGGCTTCAGGGGCAGTGGAGGCCCCACTTAACCATCAGAGAAATGTCCCTGATCCAGACATGGGCAGTGTTCCATGTTCCCTGTCTCTCGGCGGTTTACATTCCAGAGGTGATGGAACAGGTAGCGGACCGGTTGAGCAAGTGCTCTCCCCGTCTGGAAGAATAAGCTCTCCATCCTCGGGGGGGGGGGGTTCTCTTATTGTGTCTCCAATGGGAGACCCCGGAGGTGGACCTGTGGGCCCCTCATCTCTATCTCAGGCTCCCGAGCTTCGTGTCTCTCTCCCGGGATCCTCTGGCTCTGACAGTGGACGTCAGGTCCCTGAACTGAGGAGCTCTGGGATTTCTATACCTGTTTCCTCCGTGGCCCTTGCTGGGCAGAGTTCTTCAGAAGTTGGCTCTGGAAAGGGTGTACGCCGTTCTCATGGCCCCAAAGTGGCCAAAACGAATAAGGTTCGCAGACATCGTTTGGCTGGCAGTGGACCAGTTAATTCTGCCTCTTCGGCCCGATCTGCTCACTCAGGGTCAATTGTGTTACCTCAATTTACCAGCGCTGGGTTTGATGGCCTGGCGGCTGAAACCTCCATCCTGAAGGAGGAGGGTCTTTCTGATTCAGTCATTAAGACTCTGATCAGTGTCCGGAAGAAGTCTTCTTCCTTCACCTACTATAGGACTTGGAAAGCCTATATCACTTGGTGTGAGATAAGATCTTTTCCTTGTAGGGTCCTTTCGGTCCCCAGGATTCTGGAGTTTTTACAATCAGGGCTGGACTCTGGTCTCCAGCTAAGTACATTGAAGGGGCAGGTCTCTGCCTTATCTGTCTTTTTTCAGAAGCGTGTTGCGCTTAAACCTTTAGTTAAAACATTTTTCCAGGGGGTTACGCATGTGCGGCCTCCCAGGAAACCATTACTCCCTGTTTGGGATTTGAATTTGGTTCTTTCGGCTCTTCAGGCTCCTCCTTTTGAGCCTTTGCAAGATATTGCTTTGTCTACCCTGACTCAGAAGATTGTCTTCTTGGTAGCGATCACTTCTGTCCGGCGTGTCTCAGAATTGGCGGCCTTAACTATCCAGGCGCCCTACTTCGAGAGGCATCGGGATAAAGTGGTCTTTCGGTTCAAGCCAGACTTTCTTCCTAAGGTTGTTTCTGCTTTTCATTTGAACCAAGATATTGTTCTTCCCTCCTTGTGTCATAATCCTAAGAATGACAAAGAGAGGGTTTTGCATTGTTTGGATGTAGTACGCTGTGTTAAGTACTACTTGATTATCACGTCTCCTTTCCGTAGGGCGGATTCCTTTTTTGTTGTGCCCCATGGGCCTAAGAAGGGTTTGGCACCAGCCAAATCTGCCATTAGCAAGTGGATACGTCAGGCCGTTACTGCGGCCTATTCTGCTAAGGGAAAAGTTCCCCCTTTTCGTATTACTGCTCATTCCACTCGCGCTGTTGGGGGCGTCTTGGGCTTTTCAGCACCAAGCTTCTGTTGAACAGGTTTGTAAGGCCGCCACCTGGTCTTCTGTTCACACTTTTTCTAAGTTTTACAAAGTTGATGTGCGGGCCTCAGCGGATGCTGTTTTTGGCCGCAATGTTCTGCAGACTGCAGTCATTTAAGTTATGCTTCACCTGGCCTTGAGATGCCCTTCCCTTGTGGACACTGCTTTTGGATGTCCCATGAAGTGATGAATATTTAAGAAGTGAAGCGGGGTGTGTGGCACACCAAGAATAATACCATTTTGTGAGTACTCACCTGAAAAATGGATATTGTTGGTGTGCCACACACCCCGCTTCACACCCGCCCTTTTCTGTATTACCGAAGCATTTATATGGTGAAGCCCTTTTTTATTTATATCAAAATTAATTTTGGAGGTTACTGGTGGAATACTGGTACCTTGTTTTACTGCTTTTTGAATATACTGGTGATTGAAGGGAGGTACCAGGTATATATAGGCCGGAAGGGGGCTCGTTACAAGACTTCCTCTCTGCACTACGTCACCTGCGGTGGATTAACCCATGAAGTGATGAATATTTAAGAAGTGAAGCGGGGTGTGTGGCACACCAACAATATCCATTTTTCAGGTGAGTACTCACAAAATGGTATTTTTTGCCGTGCTCAGAGCGGCCTCCTTGATCGGCGATGTAGTGCTTAGTGTCATGGCTCCCTGGCACCTAGCATTGCAATATGAAGCACTGCACGGGAGGGAAGTGGCATTGCAAGGTACACAAACTTGGTTTCTCAGTCTCTGCCCCATCCCATCCTATCCCCATAAATTGCTGCCCCACCAGCTTTGCTGCATTCATCACTGCCCCCCCCCCCCCAGTTCTGCTCCATCCTTTCCTGTCCATCCAATCTGCGGCCTCCCACCTTTGCCTGTAGGTTCTGTGGGGCCAAAAAAGCTCCTGTTTTTACCCAGTGTCCAATAGGATTTTTGGGGTGGGATGGGGGTGGCAAGCAGCCTTTTTTAGTTTTGCCTGGGGAATCAATAGCCCTTCCCCCAGTTTGCTGATTCCCCCCCCCCCCCAGCAACAGCACTCCGTTAAATGGACCTTTCCAAGAAGTGGTTGAGTACCCCTGCTCTAGGAGATGAATCTTCTGTACACCACCCCCAGTGATGACAGCAAAGTTACAAAAGACTTTACCTCCCCTACCCTTGCAGTATGAGGGTCCTGCCACTGTAAGCCCAAGACCTGGCAGCTCAGTACTTGATACTTCTGTGTTCCTTTGTATTGCAGCCCTTCATTGACTGCCACTGACCTAATCTGATTCCATGGATGGAAGGGAGCGTCTGACTGGGGAACAGGTTTGGTCACTGGCAGTAACAAGGGACAGCAGGCTGACATCCTGTTCCAATGTAAAATAAAAATACAATTCTGTGAAACTAACCTGTAGAATTGTTATTCTTAGTATACAATGCGTCCTGCTCCAGATATAATACTTACTATCGGGTAATACTCCGCCAGATGACGCTGGACTGCAGAGACATCGAAAACGGGCTCCTCCCGGCCCCTCAAATACCCGGGGACCTCCCACAAATCCCCAGATTTTCTCTGCATTCTGGACTGCTAAGGACGAGAAATGGCTCTCTACTCGCAGGTGAGCTGGGCTATTAGCCTGCGGCCCTGTAGGACTGATCCCACCCATTCCATCAGTAATTGCGCTGCTCCACCGCAATCCCCCACCAAAGGCTAGGCGGTACAGGCATATGGTGAGCCTCTATGGGATGCCCCTCCCACCCTATTGCCCCTGTCTATCGGTGGGCCCTATGTAAAGTGGCCGCTGTCCTCCCTCACTCTCCTTGTAGCCTTCGGGGGAAAAGAGGGGGGGGGGCGTGTGTGTATGTATGTATATACGTGTACTGGCTTTGTGCTTTATTACATCGCTTTGTGTCAGCCGCCGCGCTGACTTGTTTTATTATTACTGTACTTAAAATTGCCGCCGCGCGCCTTATTCCAAGTATGTCACACACCCCGCTTCCACTATTCATGACATATGGATTATGGTCCAGTAGAGGGCGAACTTCTGCAGAGATGAAAGCAAAAAAGAAGCCCCTCCCGGTCCATAAATACCTGGGACCTCCCACACATTCCCCAGTTCCTTCTCTGCAGGACGGCAAGGAAGTCAGAAGATGTATGCTGCTCTTACGCCCGGCCATTATTCTAAGTGTGCCATACACTCCACTTCGGTCTTCATGACATCTGGTAATCTCCAGTAGAGGGCGAACTTCTGCAGAGATGAACATGCAAAAAAGAAAGCCCCTCCCGGTGCATAAATACCTGGGACCTCCCACCAATTCTCCAGTTTCTTCTCTGCAGAGAAGGCGACAAGACAGAAGATGAGGACTTCTTTGCTTACAGGTAAGCCGGGGGCGCGCCCGGCCTTCTATTATCCCTATTACTGCCAGGACCCTTCTAAATTGCCTTATATTGAGCCTCCCAGCTTAGGCTGCGGGTCCTGGTGAAGATAGGAGCACCCTATGGGTGCAGCAGGAGCACTGCTCCACCGTGAGACCTCACATACACTTCGCTCCTCATGACAATGTTGAAACTATCTCAGAGCTTCACGCTCTTCGGGGGGCGGGGACCTGGTTTGGCGCGCTCCGCGTCACAGCCCGCTCTGGCCCGCCCTTCGAGGTTCGCTTGGCGCCATTTTGATGCTGGTCGCACGCGTGGTAGTGGTCCTCCTCCTCCCTTGGTCTGCTAGTGCCCTCGCAGGCGATTTTCATGATCCTTGATTACTGTGCATGGTTCTGACACCCTTTATTCCCATTATGTCTTTCAGACTGAACACCATTGGCTTCTCCCAGACCGGTGTAATTATAGCGGGCCTTGTAAATCTACTCCCACTTTCCTAGCGGGCTTTGGGGCATCCAGGGTGGCCTATTGCATAAATACCTGCTGGCATATTGTGTCTACATCACCATATGGAGGCATCTCAGAGTTATGGGACCGGGGTCCCTCTGGGACAAGACCGGCTGTGTATAGCGTGTGGACAACCCCACGCTGATGCGGAAAGAACACGGGTCTGCGGACCCTGTGCCGAGCAAGCACTGGCCCTGTAATCGGGCTTGCCAGTGGCTGCACCTCGCTTAAATTCACCTATTTCCCCATGCTTAAATCTCACTCCTGCTGAGTCGCATACATGTGGGGTATTGCAGCCTGTTGGGCCTTCCAGACTGCCTACAGCTGAACAGATTATTGCGAGGTTGTCAGAGCGCATGGGCCCTGGTAAGAAGCTGCACTTGTCGCCTCATGTTTCTGTATTTTCTATGAGAACCGAGGAGTTTACTACTCCGTGTGACTATACCCCTTCTGATGAAGGGGAGTTGTTCTCTGACTCGTGCTCATCTGATGAGAGGCCGAGGAGTCATGACGATTCTGGCCCTGAATACTGGGGCCAGTGTGACACGACGACTTGTTGATTATGGTCTTTAAAGCGGACCTTCACTCTAAATAAGAGTCTATCTTATATGTTTCCCACACCCTGTACATACAGATTGCTCACATTAAAAATCATCCTACTTGCATCTACTGCATTTTATAAGCCTTTAAACATCCAAGATGGCGGCTTATGGAAGCTGCCATTTTTGCAGGCAGCCTGCAAACAGGAAGTGCCTGCAAACAGGAAGTGACTGTGCTGCTCTGCATTCTGGGACTGCTGACCTTTCCCTGACCCCAGCTCTGCTCTGTCTGAGCAAAGCACAGCTATAACCCGCCCCCCTGTACCTTATCCCACTCTCCTCTCCTCAGTAAGTGTGATGCTTCTGAGTCAAGATGGCGGCGCCCGTATCCTAAATTCCCGAACAGAGTTGCAGCCCAGTGGGGGAAAGTATAATAAATTAGTGACTAAACATGTAAAATATATTAATTTTAGATGCTGAGGAATTGTTTTTTAAGAGTTTGGGCTTTTCATTAAATCATGGTGAAGGTCCGGTTTAAGGCACTGTCTATCTCTCTCCCTGGTGAGGTCCCCAAGCCTAGAGGGGAGCGTTTCCATACTGCGACAGCACGCTTGGAATTTGTAGAGCAGGCTCATTTCCACGCTCTTGTGCTCAAGGAATGGGAATGCCCCAGTAAACTTTCAGTTGTTCCAGGGGACTGGGATAGGAAATAGCCTTTTCCCCCTGAGGTGGTTAATTGTTGGTCATCACCCCCCGTGGTGGATGCGCCGATCATAGGGGTTCCTAACCCCCGCTTTATTACAGCCCCTGCTTATAGTACCCTTCGGGATGCCGAGGACCGGCGCATTGATCTGTAGGCCTCCCACGCCTTTTCTTGTGCAGGGACGGCGCTGCGCCCGGTCTGTGCCGCGGCTATTACTGCAGTGGCCACTAGAACCCTCATCAGAAAGATGCTTGATCATCACCCTGAGGATCTCCTCTGGGAGGTGTTTAATGCTCTCTCCAGTTGTGATGTATTTGTAAAATTCTATTAGCGCTGGATGACACCATTAGAATGTGTGCAAGAACTTCTGCCCTTGTGGTGGCTATACGTCGCTTGGTCTGGCTGCGACAGTGGGGTGCTGACAATGCTACTAAAAAGACTCTTACTGGGCTTCCCTTTAGAGGGCAACGCCAATTTGGGGCCCGTCTGGACCTGTTTGGTAAAAAGGGCAAATCACCCCAACGCAGACGGCCGTCTCGGCCCCCTCGGGGCAGGGGCACCCCTCCTCCCCCCTACCTTAGTGTTAAACCAGGGGTGTCCTTCCTGACGTTTCGTGCAGACTCCTGCCCCATGAGCAGCAGACAACGCCCTGGCCCCTCCGGCGGGGCTAAGCCCAAATCTTCCACCAAACCCCCTCAAGCATGATGGGACGCCCTCGCCCGTCTGGGCGAGAGGATGGCTGCAGCACCTTGCTCTTATCAGGAGGCATCTCACCTCATTCTGATGGATTCAGGAGGTATTGTCCTCTGGATACAGGATAGAGTCTGCTGCGTGGCCTCTCCCAGGTTTATCAGGGTACTCCTGGTCCCTGCCTCTGTTCAGGTGTTGGTGCAGGCCTTGCAGGGCCTATGGGGTCTTGGGGTCACTTGCAGATTGCCCCTAACAGGCAGAGGCCGCTACACCAACCTTTTCCACAGTCCCCCGAAAGGATGGGTCAGTCTGGTCCACACTGGATTCATAAGTTTGCGGCAATTCACCAGTTACAGCAGTTCTGCATGGATACTCTGGGTTGGGCCACCTGCGCCTTGCGCTCAAGGGGCTTCTCGCCGTCTGTGGAGCTCAAAAGATGCTTCGGTTTACTTGTCCTCTGGACACCAAGGCTCTTCAGGTTCGTGTTGAAGGTCCAACACTGCTAGTTTGTGGCCTTGTGATCTGGCCTCTCTTCAGCCACCAGAGTGCCCACCAAGGTGCTGACGGGGGTGATGTCTCTGAGACCAAGGGGCATCCGCGCTATGACCTACCTGGACGTTCCTTTTCACTTTCCAGTCTCTATGTCAGGCTAAGTTGGTCTCTTGGCTGGTTGTGTCCACTGGGAGTCATTTGGATGGGTGTTCAATCACCCTATGTCCTCATTGTCCCCTTGATTGGTAACCTCATTCCTAGGAATGAATCTGGATTCGGTTCAGGCGAGAATCTTCCTCCTTCAGCGATAAAGTGGCCAATCTGGTTGCATGGGCTCAGTCCCTCATTGCTATCCCCGCCCCTTTACCAGGCAGGGATGCAGCTGGTGGGCCCGTTGGTGGCTTGCTTGGAGGAGGTTCCTTATGCTAAGTTCCCCCTGGGCCCTTCTGCAACTTCTATTGTTAGTACAGGACAGGGATCCTGCATCCCTGGAGCAGGGTCTGTGTGCCTTCCCCCCCTGGTTCCTTCTTGGAGTGGATGAACTCAAGGAACCTGTTTGGGGGCAGTTTCCTTCTTGCCCCTTCCTGGAGACGGTCACCATGGATGCCAGTCTATCGGGTTGAAGGGTTTTTTTTCTTCTGAATCTCCCTGCGGTTTTTGGGGAGGTGGGGCCCTTAGAAGGTCCATACACCTTTTGATGTTTGAAGTGAGCGTTCAGGTTGGTTCCTTTTCGCTTGCCTACTCCTTTTCGGGGCCTGCCCGTCCGGGGGCGCTCGGTCTGTCTGGCGACAGTGGCCTACTTTTTATCATGTGAGAGGGATCTGGAGCAGGAGGTTCCTCCAGGAAGTGTCTATGATCCTAACCTGGGTGGAGGACAATGTTTCCTGTATATCAGGGGTATTCGCTCCAGTGGGGGTCCCTCTGCGACAGGATGTGCTAATCCCTGTGTCACCATGGGGTCCAACCAGTTGTGGATCCTTTTGTGTCCCGTCACTGTCACAAGCTCTCGGCCCTTGTTTCCCTGTCCCCGGATCCTCTGGCCGTGGTCATGATGCCTTGGTATTGTCATGGCTGGACATTCTGTTCCTTATGCCTTTTTTCCATTCCCCTGCTAGGCAGGTTTTTTCTGAGCAAGTTTGCTCTGGAAGGGGAGACCAGCGATTCTGGTGGCCTAGTAGAGTGTGGTTCGCAGACGTGGTATTGAGGGCAGTAGATTGTACGTTCTGCCTGGAGTGCCAGCTTTGCTCACTCAGGGCCCTTTTAAGTCACCCCAATCTACAGACTCTGGCCTAGACAGCCTGACTGCTGAAACTTCCATCTTGATGGAGACGGGCTTATCTGTCTCGGTGATTGAGACTATGGGAAGACTAGGAGCGTGCTGCTTCTTCTTCTCCCATCTAATATAAGGTATGGTGTATCCATATAGATTGGTGTGAGTCTAGGTCTTTTCCCTGCCGGGATTTCTCTGTTCCCAGGGTTCTAGAGTTTTTACAGCATGAGTTGGAGTTGATTCTCCAACTCAGTACTCTGAGGGGTCAGGTTCTGCCCTGTCCGCCTTCCTTTCAAAGTCGTTGGCTCAGTTTTTCTTGGTTACGACTTTCCTTTAGGGGGTTACTCATGTGCGTTCCCCCTGGAATCCTATGGTCCCTGCTGGGATTGAATTGTTTCTGTCTGCCTTGCGGGATATTCCCTTGGGTACTATTCAGGATGCTGTCTGGCTGTTCTTACCCTCAAGGTTCTCCTTCTGGTGGTTGTTCTTCGGTCAGACGTGTGTCTGAGCGGGTGGCTCTGTCTATCTAGCCCCCATGTTTGACATACACCAGGATAAGGTGGTGTTCCGCTTTAAGCCGGACTTTTTTCCTAAGGTGATGTCTTATGTCATTGATTTAGGATATTCTTCCTTCCGTGCCTTATTCCTAGCAACGCTGAGGAAAGGGTTCTGCATTCCTTGAACTAGGGTTGGAAGTTTTTATTTCCTTGGTAGTCACTGGGTCCTTTAGGAGAACTGTTGCTCCTTGGGTCTACGACCACTCCATCTTGATTGTGCCCGATCTCTTTTGATCTCGGGGGGGTTAGGCGGTTTTGGCCTGGTCATTACTCGGATGGGATGTTCCTTCTGGTCCATGGAAAGGTTTTTGGCTTCTGCCACGTCTACTGTTAGCGATTGGATTGTCAGGATGTCACTCAGGCCTGTTCCACTAAGGGGAAGAATCTTCCTTTTCGCTTGACTTCTTATTCTTCGCTTGCTTTTGGTGCCTCTTGGGCTTTTCAGCGCCAGGCTTCTGTTGAACTTGTTTGCTAGACCGCTACTTGGTCTTCTGTTCATACCTTTCAAAGTTTTACAAGGTTGTTGTTAGGGCCTTCAGCTCATGCTGTCTTGGCCGCAAGGCTATGCAGGTGGCAGTGGTTTCAACTGTCTGCTGTTGCCTTTTTTGTTGGGGATCCCACCCTACCTTATGGACACTGCTATTGGATGTCCCAAGTGTAAGTACTATATCTGGAGCAGGACGTACTGTATACTAAGAATACAATTCTGTGAAATGCTCACCTGTAGAATTTATATTTGTATACAGTACGTCCTGCTCCACCCCACCCTGGTTTTTGCATTACTCTGGATCCCCTGTATGGTGATTGTTATCATTGTTATAGTTACCAGTTTTTTGGGTCGTTAAATTCTCCTGGTTTCTTGTTCACTGCTTTTCAATGCTGGGGATTTGTGGGAGGTCCCCGGGTATTTGAGGGGCCGGGAGGAGCCTGTTTTTGCATGTCTCTGCAGTGCAGCGCCATCTGGCGGAGGAAAACCCAAGTGTAAGTACTATATCTGGAGCAGGACGTACTGTATACAAATAATATCAATTCTACAGGTGAGTATTTCACAGAATTGTATTTTCGTTTTGGCCGATATTTCGTTTTACCCAGCCCTTGTCCCTGTGAACTGAGTGTTTCACTTTGTGTGTGTGTGTGTGCTTGCTGTATTACTGGCCCACGGGGACTGATTACAGCCTGGGGGAGCTTCTCCCCCTCAGGCTGTGTTCAGAAAAGGGTGCGGGGCCAGGCTCTCGGCGCGGCCGCGGTAGCCCCGCCCCCTTTGGCGCGATTACAGTGCTCGTTGTCTAGGGGTCTGCGTTGCTGGGAGGGGGGGCGTGGCCTCGGCAAACGCGCGTTCTGCGCCCGTCCTCCCTCCTCGGGCACGAGGCTGCGTGGGGGCCATCTTCTCTGGCAGGCCGCTTTGCTCATCGGGGTGGTAAGAGCCTGATGGCCATCTCCTTAGCGCGTGTGTGTGGGGGCCCCCACTGGTCTCAAACGTGTGTGTGCTATTATGTAAATTTACATTTGGTGGGTTTTTTTACATGTAGGTTATGGCCATTTTTACACAGCTCTTATGTTGCTTATTTTGTGCGTTACAGGTTTCCCTGTATATGTGCATATTAAGGGGTCCCTACTGGTCCTGGGGTCCCTAGTTTAAAAAATTGTCCACCCAAAAATCCTCCCACCGGGACTTTTAAGGGGCATCCTGGGTTGCTTATGCATAATTTCCTGCGGTCTTGCGACTGACCACAAAAATTCACCATATGGAGGCTCCACAGGATACCGGGCCCGGGATCCCTTTGGGACAATCCGGGCCATGTGTGGGGTTTGGGGTATCCCTTATGGGGGAGAATGTGCTGATCTGTATACCATGCGCACAAAAGGCCATAACGCGGCAGTCTGGTACCCAGCCTTCTGGGTCGGCTCCTCCTGCTTAATCGCCTTCCCTTCCCCACCTGATCCGTACCCCAAGTGACATTGGTACCAGTGGGGAGTCGCTTTCTCATGTTTGGGCTTGGTTGGCCAGCATCGAGAAAATGATTGCTAGCACGGTGGGCAAGAAGGCCCAGGCTAAAAAGAGACAGTTGTCGGCCCAGCCTTTGTGGGATATTGACGACGAGTCTGCTGATTTGTCCGATTATTCCCCGTTAGAGGAGGGGGAATTGTATCAGGATTCAGAGGCTGACTATGTTCAGCCTGGGAATTCCAATGTCGGGCAGATGCTGGGGGATGCCGTAGATACGGCCACTGTTTTGTCACATTTATTGGAGGTGTTTGATATTGAACCGCCTGCGGCACCCCCTCTAAAGAAGGGAGAATTTTTGGGGGCCTGCAAGCCCCATCTGGAATTCCCTACCCAGGGTCATTTTGATGCGCTGATACTTAGAGAATGGGAGAGGCCCAGTAGGCTTCCTGGTGTGCCTCAGGGATGGGATAAGAAATATCCTTTTCCAGTGGAGGCGGTCAAGCGCTGGTCTTCTCCTCCCGAGGTCGACGCGCCTGTCTTAGGTTTGACCAACTCTTCTGTGCTGAACACCCCTGACGCCACCTCCCTTAAGGATGGCAAGGATAAGCGCCTTGATCAGATGGCGTGCCACGCATTTGCCAACGTGGGCTCGGCCCTGCAGCCTGTTAGTGCAACTTCCCTGGTGTCGCTTGCTACCAGGTCTCTTATCAGGGACTGGCTGAATAACGCTCAGTTTGATCCAGCTGGCGCTGAGTTCACTATACTTAAGTGCGAATTGTTCATGGATTTTATCATGGCTGCGATGGAAGACTCCATTGTCGTGTGTAGTAGGACGTCAGCCTTACTCATGGCCATGCGCAGATTGGTCTGGCTCCGTCAGTGGACAGCGGACGTTGGAGCCAAGAAGTCGCTCACAGCTCTCCCCTTCTTGGGTGCGTGGCTGTTTGGAGATAAATTGGATGCTGTTGCTAAAGGAGGTAAGTTACCTCAGCGGAGGAAACGGCGCCGCCCCTTTCGGGGGGCCAGAGCGTCTAGGGGTCTGGCCTTCCCAGGTGTCGGGCTCGTCCTGGTACAGAGGCAGAGGTCGGGCACGTCCTGCGGCTGCCTGGGGTTCCAAGCCCAAGCCTGCCGTTAAACCTGCTCAGCAATGAAGGGGCGCCCTCACCCGCAAGGGTGGGGGGATGGCTGCGGCTCTTCCAGGTCTGGGCCCGGAGGTCACAGACAATTGGATCTTGGAAGTGGTCTCCTCTGGGTACAAACTGGAGTTCGAGTTCTGGCCGCCCCCAAGATTCTTAAGGTCTCGGGTGCCCTCGGACCCTCAGGCTGCACAGGGGCTCCTTTTAGCAGTAAAAAACCTTCTGAACATGGGGGTTATATGCCCGGTGCCTCTGGCGGAGAGAGGCAGGGGTTTCTATTCGAACTTTTTCACGGTTCCAAAAAAGGAGGGTTCGGTGAAACCCATTCTAGATCTCAAGGTTCTCAACATATTTCTCAGAGCCAGGAAGTTCCGCATGGAGACTCTGCGCTCGGCTATCAATTCCCTTCGCCAAGGGGATTTTATGACATCCATAGACGTCAAGGATGCGTATCTGCATGTTCCGATTTTTCAGGCACATCAAAGATTCTTCCGATTTGCAGTGAAGGATCAACATTATCAGTTTGTAGCTCTTCCCTTCGGTCTGACCTCGGCACCGAGGGTCTTCACCAAGGTTTTGGCGGGCGTAATGGCTCTGCTCATATCTCAGGGCATTCGCGTTGTGCCTTATCTGGACGATCTGTTGATATCGGCTTCTTCCCTTCATCAGGCGGAACTGGACACCCAGCAGGTGCTGTCGACCCTGGAGAGGTTCGGGTGGGTGATCAGCCGCACCAAGTCTTCTCTCTCCCCGTTTCGTGTGATTTCATTTCTGGGTATGAATCTGGATACCGGTCGGGCCAGAGTGTTTCTGCCCCAGACCAAGGTGCAGGGGATTCAGGGCCTGATCCGTCTTCTTCTGGCCAGTCCTTGTCTCTCTATCCGACAGGGGATGAAACTGGTGGGTCTGATGGTGTCGTCCTTCGAGGCGGTGACGTTTGCGCAATTTCACATGAGATCTCTTCAACTTCACCTATTGACGTATTGGGACAGGTGCCCACAGTCATATTGGATCAACCTTTCAAGATGTCTCCCAGGGTTCGGCAGTCCTTTCGGTGGTGGCTGGACTCGAGCAATCTGGTGAAGGGCAGATCCTTTCTGCTCCCTTGTTGGGAGACCGTTACCACGGATGCCATCCTGTCGGGCTGGGGAGGTTATTGGAAGAGTCATCAGTTCAGCGGGGTGTGGGGTCCCCAGGAGGCTCACACCCCCATCAATGTATTGGAGCTCAGAGCCATTCGACTGGTTCTGGCTCGGCTAACCCCACATTTACGGGGTCTTCCGGTGCAGGTTCGTTCGGACAACCGAACGGCAGTGGCTTACATAAATCACGAAGGAGGGACTCGCAGCAGGAGTGCCCTCAGGATTTTGGAGTTTCTTCAGCATAATCTGGATCTTGGGTTCCAGCTTAGTTCTTTGAAAGGACAGGTTTCTGCTCTGTCGGTTTTCTTCGATTTGAATTTTGGTTCTTTCGGCTCTGCAGGGTCCTCCTTTTGAGCCGTTACAGGATATTGCTCTTTCGGTTCTCAGTCAGAAGGTTGCTTTCTTGGTGGCTATTACCTCTGTTCGGCGTGTCTCTGAGTTGGTGGCCCTGTCGATTCAGGCCCCTTACTTTGAGAGACACCAGGATAAGGTGGTTTTTCGTTTTAAACCGGATTTTCTTCCTAAGGTGGTGTCTGCTTTCCACCTCAATCAGGACATTGTTCTCCCCTCCTTGTGTCCTAAGCCTAACAATGACAAGGAGAGGGTTCTGCACAATTTGGATGTTGTTCGCTGTGTGAAGTACTATTTGGTGACTACTTCTTCCTTCCACAAGCCGGACGCTTTTTTCGTGGTGACCTGCGGGCCCAGGAAAGGTTTGCACCTGCTAAGTCTATGATTAGCAAATGGATTAGTCAGGCCATTGTTGGGGCCTATTCTGCTAAGGGGAGGACTCCCCCTTTTAGGGTTACTGCGCACTCTACTCTTGCTGTTGGTGCATCCTGGGCTTTTCAGCACCAGGCTTCTTTTGAGCAAGTTTGTAAGGCTGCTACTTGGTCTTCCGTTCATACCTTTTCCAAGTTTTACAAGGTTGATGTGCGGGCTTCAGCAGATGCTGTTTTTGGCAGCAAGGTTCTGCAAGCTGCAGTGGTTTGAAGTTGGTACATTCTTTACTGTTCTGGTTCCCACCCATGACGGACACTGCTATTGGATGTCCCAGATGTCATGAAGAAGGAAGTGGAGTGTATGGCACACTTAGAATAATACAGTTTTGTGAGTACTCGCCTTTAAAACGGGTATTATGAGTGTGCCATACACTCCACTTCACCCCGCCCTTACGGTTATATTGGTTCTTCCTGGTCCCTTTTACTGCTTTTATACACTGGGGAAATGGTGGGATATATGGTATATATGGACCGGGAGGGGCTTTCTTTTTTGCATATTCATCTCTGCAAAAGTTCGCCCTCTACTGGAGATTACCCAGATGTCATGAAGGAAGTGGAGTGTATGGCACACTCATAATACCCGTTTTAAAGGTGAGTACTCACAAAACGGTATTTTTTCTAAGTTTTATAAGGTTGATGTGCGGGCCTCAGCGGATGCTGTTTTTGGCCGCAAGGTTCTGCAAGCTGCAGTGGTTTAAAATTTGTGCATTTTTGCCGTATTGGGATCCCCACCCATGATGGACACTGCTATTGGATGTCCCATATGTCATGAATAGTGGAAGCGGGGTGTGTGACATACTTGGAATAATACCATTTTGTGATTACTCACCTTTAAAATGGGTATTATAAGTATGTCACACACCCCGCTTCATCACGCCCTTTTTTGTATTCTGGATCCTTTATATGGTGAACCTTTTTATGGTTAAGAATGTTTTATTAGCTCTTCCTGGTCCCCTTACTGCTGTCATATACTGGGGAATGTGTGGGAGGTCCCAGGTATTTATGGACCGGGAGGGGCTTCTTTTTTGCTTTCATCTCTGCAGAAGTTCGCCCTCTACTGGACCATAACCCATATGTCATGAATATTGGAAGCGGGGTGTGTGACATACTTATAATACCCATTTTAAAGGTGAGTAATCACAAAATTGTATTTTTGTCACCATGTTCCGCGCTTGGCGGCGGCGTTACCTCAGGCGCAGTTGTGCTGTCATTGGCTGCTTGTCACGTGTTGGCTTTGCGCTCTTCGGGGGGGCGGGGCCTGTCTCTGGCGCGTTTGCGTCATGGCTTGTGCGGGCCCGCCCCTCGAGGTATACCGACGCCATTTTGTCTGCTTGGTCAGCTTCTGCTTGTCGGACCTCTACCTACCGCGGTCCGTAAGTGCCCTCACGGGCGGCTTTATTTCCACTTTTTTATTATTGTCTGCTTACGGCTCATTTGATTGTGTCTTTTAGACGGGCGAATCCATTGGCTTCTCCCGGCCCTCTGTTAGTTGGTTAACTTGTGGGGCCTAGTGTAATTACTCCCACTTCTATTGGGGCATCCCGGGTTGCTATTTAGCGTTAATCCTTATCGGCCTATAGTGCCGCTATAATCACCATATGGAGGCATCTCAGGATAATGTGACCGGGTTCCTTCGAGACAAGCCCGGCTGTGTGTAGCGTGTGGGCAGCCTCATGTTGACGCTGACAAGGCGCAGGTCTGTGTACCCTGTGCTGAGCAGGTGGTTGCCCTGTAATCTGGCCTTCCAGTGGCTGGGCCTGCACCTGGTCTCACTTCACCTACCCCCCCAAGCTTAAATCTCACTCCTACTGAGTTGCATACAAGTGGGGATTCTCAGGCTGATGTGTCTTCTAGACTGGCTAGTGTTGAGAAGTTAATTGCTAATACATTGGCGCGTAAGGCCCCTGCTAAAAAGCGGCACTTAACGTCTAACGTCACTCTTTTCCCTATGGAAACTGATGAGTTTTGGCATTTATGTGGCTATACTACTTCGGACAAAGGGGAGCTATTCTCTGACTCAGGGTCATCTGATGAGAGGCCCAGGGGACATGATGATTCTGGCTTTGACCCCTGGGCCCCGGATGATACTGATAGATTGCTGGCCCAGATTTTTGAGGTTCTGTCCATTTCCCCCCCTGTTGCGGCTCCCAGGCAAAGGGGGGAACTTTTTCATACTGCTAAGTCACGCTTAGAATTTCCAGAGCAAGCACATTTCAATAACCTGGTGCTCAAGGAATGGAAACGGCCCAGTAGACTTCCCGGTGTACCTAAGAGTTGGGATAGGAAGTATCCCTTTCCTGCTGATGTGGTAAAGTGTTGGTCATCCCCTCCCGAAGTGGATGCATCGGTCCTGGGGTTATCCAACACCTCTGTCAAGCACTCCCCTGACTCTACTACCCTGCGGGATGCTGAGGACCGGCGCATTGACCAGCTGGCATCCCATGCCTTTACATGTGTGGGGACGGCGCTGCGCCTGGTCTGTGCCTCGGCCATTACGGCTGTAGCCATTAGGACCCTGCTCAGAAATATACTTGATAGTGCCCCTGATGATTTGCCTTGTGAGGTGTTTAATGCACTCTCTAGTTGTGATGTTTTAGTGTCTCTCTGCCTTGGATGACACCATTAGAATGTGTAGCAGAACATCTGCCCTTGTGGTGGCTATACACCGCTCGGTTTGGCTACGCCAGTGGGCTGCTGACAACGCTGCCAAGAAGGCCCTCACTGGTTTTCCCTTCAAAGGACTACGCCTGTTTGGGGACCGCCTGGACTTTTGCTAAGGGAGGAAGGTTACCCCAGCGCAAGCGGCAGTCTCGGCCCTTTCGGGGTCAGGGCTCCTTCTCCTCCCCCTACCGTGTTGCTAGACAAGGGAGGGGGGTTTCCTTTACTGGGCCCCGGGGAGACTTCTGGGGTAGGGGCAGAGGACGTGGGCATCCTGGCTCCTCCTGGGGCCCCAAGATTAAGTCCTCTCCCAAGCCCCCTCAGGCATGATGGGGCGCCCTCACCCATCCGGGTGGGGGGGGGGGGACTGCTGCAGCACTTTGCTCACGTCTGGAGGCTTCATGTCTCAGACCGGAGGATTCAGGAGGTAGTGTCCTCCGGTTACTAGAGAGTTTGCTGCCTGGCCCCCCCAAGATTCATCAGATCCCGGATTCCTCAGGACTCTGTCAGCTCAGGAGCTAGTGCAAGCATTACAAGTCCCCCTGGAGCTGGGGGTCATCTGCAAGGTCCCCTTAGGAGAAAAAGCAAGGGCTTCTATTCCAACCTATTCACAGTACCCAAAAAGATGGGTCACTCAGGCCCATCCTGGACTTGAAGATCCTTAACAAATTTGTCAGGAGCAGGCGCTTTCGCATGGAAACTGCGCTCTGCCATCAGTTCCCTGCGCCCAGGGGATTTCATGACTTCTGTGGACATCAAAGATGCTTACCTTCATGTTCCTGTATTTCCAGGTCATCAAAGGTTCCTCAGGTTCGCTCTGGGGGATCAACACTACCAGGTTGTGGCATTGCCCTTTGGTCTCACCTCAGCTCCCAGGGTGTTCACCAAGGTGCTGGCGGGTGTGATGTCAGGTTTCAGGGCGTCCGCGTGCTGCCTTATCTGGACGACATTCTCATCACATCCCAATCTCTACATCAGTCAGAATTGGATACTCAACTGGTGGTGTCCACCCTGGAGTCTTTTGGATGGGTGATCAACCACCCCAAGTCTTCGCTGTCCCCCTCACTGGTGACTCCCTTCCTAGGAATGAATCTGGATACAGTTCAGGCAAGGATTTTCCTTTCTCAACAGAACGTGAACAGTCTGATTGCACAGGTCTAGTTCCTGCTATCTTGTCATCATCCCTCCATCAGGCAGGGAATGCAGCTGGTGGGCCTGATGGTGGCGTGCTTTGAGGCGGTTCCTTATGCTCAGTTCCACTTGAGGCCTCTGCAACTCCATCTCTTGTCAGTGTGGGAAAAGGATCCAGCGTCCCTGGACAGGGTCTGTGTGCTTTCCCCCCTGGTCAGGAGGTCCCTCTCGTGGTGGATGGACTCAAGGAACCTGTTGGGGGGCAGATCCTTTCTGACCCCTTCCTGGGAGGCAGTCACCACGGATGCCAGTCTGTCAGGTTGGGGGGGGGGTTCTGGATGTCCCTGCGGTTCTAGGGGAGGTGGGGCCCTCAGGAGGCCCACACATTTATCAACGTCTTGGAGCTCCTGGCTCAGTTGACTACTCACCTTCGGGGCCTGCCTGTTCAGGTGCGCTCGAACAACCAGACGGCAGTTGCCTACATCAATCATCAAGGAGGGACCCGGAGCAAGGGGGCCCTCCAGGAAGTGTCTCTGATCCTGACCTGGGTGGAGACCAATGTCCCCTGCATATCAGCTGGGTACATCCCGGGGGTGGAAAATCTCCTGGCAGACTCTCTGAGCAGGATGACCTCTCGCCAGGGAGAATGGTCCCTATGCAACAGGGTGTTCCAATCTCTTTGTCACCGTTGGGGTCAACCAGATGTGGATCTGTTTGCGTCCCGTCACAATCACAAGCTTCCGGCCTTTGTCTCCCTGTCCCAGGATCCTCTGGCCTTGACCGTGGATGCCCTAGCAATGTCATGGCAGGACTTTCAGTTCCTGTATGTCTTTCCTCCATTCCCTCTGATGGGCAGGGTTCTGCGCAAGATTGCTCTGGAAGGGGTGCCAGCAATTCTGGTGGCCCCCAGGTGGCCAAGAAGAGTGTGGTTTGCAGACGTGGTGCAGCTGGCAGTAGATCAGTACGTTCTACCCATGGTGCCAGACCTGCTCACTCAGGGCTCCCTACGCCATCCCAATTTACAAACTCTGGCTTTGACGGCCTGGCTGCTGAAACCTCCATCTTGATGGAGAAGGGGCTGTCTACCTCAGTGGTTGATACCATGATAAAGGCTAGGAATAAGTCGTCTTCTTCAATTTACTACAGGGTTTGGTGTGCCTACATTGACTGGTGTGAGTCTAAGTCTCTTCCCTGTCGTGTGTTCTCTATTCCCAGGATTCTGGAGTTCCTTCAGCATGGGTTGGACATGGGGCTCTGTTACAGGACGCTGTCCCTAATTAACATTCAAATAGTGGTCCCATGTCCTGCCATGCCTATAAGAACAATAGACACCTAATCACACCTAGCTGCCAGAAAGCTACCTCCAACTGCTGGGGTGTTTTGCATTGAAAAGTTTAGACGCCAATATACATTGGACACCTGAGCATTGGCTGTTTCTGGGAAGTATTGTAACTCTTGTAATATGTCACTTATGCCGATATTAATGAGAGATTCTCATTCAGAACTATTAGACCTTTCATTTGATATCAAACATGGCATACATATATTGTCCAGGGCCTGACAATCCACATAGTATTGGACCCTGAATGGTATACATTTGGTGTTTGGGCTCATTTAACTAAGAATTTTATGGGGACCCTCTATGCAGATGACACACTGCTGTACCTTGCGGATGGCCATAAGTGTCTGGACGCAGCTCTGGACACTATTGGAGTGTTTGGGAAGTTCTCTGGACTGAGAATTAACTGGGACAAATCCAGTCTAATGTTAGTGGATGAGCCTGTTCCCCCCGACATCTCCCCGAGGTCTCAATTAAAAATAGTCCAACAATTTAAATACTTGGGGATTATGATTAGTAAGCAACCAAGTGAGTTCATATCTTTGAATATTTCCCCTGTCGTGTCAAGGCTAAGGCAGCGGGTTGCTCAGTGGGCGAACCTGCCCCTGTCAGTCATGGGCAGAATTAATATATACAAAATGATATTCCTTCCAAAATTTCTGTATATTTATCAGGCCTCGCCAGTGTTGCTGCCCGTCTCCCACTTTAAGACGTTGGATTCAATTCTGTTTGGCTTTATTTGGGGGCAGTCTCCACCTAGGCTTAACAGACAAATAATGAAAGCACAAGTGGCGGAGGGGGGTCTAGCGGTCCCGCACATGCAATTGTATTTTTATTCTACGCAGCTCCTGTTTGTGCACTGGTGGCTCTGTCAGCCCCAAAACAACCCGGTGGTAGGTCTGGAGGTGGCGGTGTTGGGTTCTCCTGAGAAACTATCCCTCTTGGTGTATAGGGGGGTCCGGGGGGTCCGGGAGGCAACCGGTTGTATGAGGGCAGTGTGTAACATATGGGAAAGGGTGGCCAAGCTGAACAGGAAGCCGGATGAGGCCCAGCATTGGTCCCCCTTTGCTCCTCTCTGGAACAACCCCAAGCTCCCTGAGTTGGTTTCAATGTAGGATCCGCAGTTTTGGGATGGAAGGGGCCTCCGGACGCTGGGCCAGGTGTACAGGGATGGAGTGCTTATGTCGTTTGACCAAATTAGGGAGACCTTTCGAGCTTCTCACCGGGACTTCTTTCGCTACCTGCAACTCAGGCACGCTCTGCAAACTCAATTCTGCAGGGACAGTCCGAATTTTTCGGTGTCCCAGGTGGAGAATGCGGTGAGAGGGACGGACTTGGGGAAACCAGTCTCTACATTGTATAGGTGCCTGGTTGCTGGGCTGGAATCCCCCAGGGGGAAGGTTGAAAGCAGGTGGCGGACCCTGGACCAAACTTTAGACCGGAATGACTGGGAAGAAATCCTAGATAACCTACACTCTTCGGTCATAGAAGCCAGAGACAGATTTATCCAGACCAAATGGATACATCAAGCCTACATCACGCCGATACGGCTGCATAAGATGGGATTACTGGCTAATGATTTATGTCCCAGCTGTGAGAGGGGAGACTGGTACATGGGAACATATGACCTGGTCCTGTGAAGTCCTGGTGAGATATTGGGGAGAGGTGATGGATTTGATTGGTAGAGTGGTGGGCATCCGGATCACTGACTCGATTTCCTTATGTCTTCTGGGGGTGGTCGAATCACTATCGCTGTCGGGGCCGCTGAAATCATTATTTAGGCTGCTGCTCTTTTATGCCAGGAAATGTGTTCTGCTTAATTGGAAACACCCGGCCAAACCATCCGTACAGGCGTGGAGGGCTCTAGTAAACCAGAAACTCACTATGTACAAACTGACATACACGGCTCGGGGGGGTGCCTGATAAGTTTGAGAAGGTATGGGGTCCCTGGCTGCAGAGCCAGGACACTGCTTCGGAGGCCGATTAGGGAGGGGAAGGGTCTACTTAAAGGGGCGAGGCTGCTCACCTATAGTAGGCTGAATTATTGAGCGAGTTAAAGTGGAATTAGGGAGACGGGAGAAGCATCCTGGAGATGTGACTCCCCGACTGGTCCTCCCATCCCGGTGAATAATTAACTAGACATCCGAGTCCAAATGTATGTATGTGTGTTGAGTGAATGGTTGTCGTGTCTAAATGTTTATTGAAACTATGCTACTGTACTGGGTGCCTGCGGCATCTCAATGTGATATGTGACTTGTATTTGTGTCTGATGTTTGTTGAACTGCAATTAAAAGAAACTTTAAAAAAAAAAGAATTTTATGGGGATCATGAATTTCTTGGTTACAAGTTGATAACATGCATATTGTAGGAGTTATAGCCTTTATGAAATATACATCTAATTCATAAGAGTCCTGATGGGGGGCCAAGCTTGGCAGACACTCCCACGAGGTGGGGAATGCTGGCCACTCCCTCTATTGTTCATACATTAGTAAGCTTTGTGCCGGGGGCTCGGCAGTCGATGGATGGCGGGGGGTTGAATGGATGGACACCTGGACCTGAAACCTTAAGTATCTCTGTAGCTCTATCTTTATATATCACTCTATATCCATTATAACATATATTGTACCGTAACTTACTGTAACTTTATCATTCATTAATATAAGGACTGCCTGTAATATAAGGTTATCTGGGGGACTCTAGGAACATATTGGGTTAGTAAGGTTAATTACTGTGCTGCTAATTAAACCCGTTTTATAAATACATCTTACTGTGTGTGTGGTGGATAATTTCTCACACGATAGTTTGTTGGTGCAAAGTATTTAAGGTATTAATATATTTCTTTCTTAGGACAGTTCACTGGTTGTGTTGGGAGAGCCTTAGCGGCCATTGTTGTGGACAGATTAGTGGCCGCTGGGCTGATATGATTGTTAGTATTTGCGATATTTATAGCATTGATCTCTAATAGAGATATTGGAGGTTATTGTGAAGCAAATATTAATTATATATTTCATATATTCCCTTTTTCAGGCTCCAACTAAGTACTCTGAAGGGGCAGGTCTCTGCCCTGGCTGTTTTCTTCCAGAAGTCCTTTGCTCAGCACCCTCTGATCAGGACTTTTTTCCAAGGGGTCACTCATGTGCGTCCTCCACGTAAGCCTATGGTGCCTGTTTGGGATTTGAACTTGGTTTTGTCAGCTTTGCAGGGTGCTCCCTTTGAACCTGTGCAGGATGCTACCCTGGCCATTCTTACGCTCAAGGTTGTCTGAGTTGGCGGCGCTTTCCATTCAGCCACCCTACTATGAGAGACACCAGGACAAGGTGGTGTTTTGTTTCAAGACAGATTTTCTGCCTAAGGTAGTGTCTGCCTTTCATTTGAATCAGGACATTGTTCTTCCTTCATCGTACCCTAATCCTAGTAAGGAGAGGGTTTTGCATCCTTTGGATGTGGTTAGGTGTCTGAAGTACTATCTGGTGGCTACTGCACCTTTCAGAAAAACTGATGCTTTTTCTGGTCCCTTCTGGTCCCAGGAAGGGTTTGGCTCCTGCCAAGTCTACTATCAGCAAATGGATCCGTCAGGCTGTTATTCAGGCCTACTCTGCTAAGGGGAAGAATCCTCCCTTCCGCCTTACTGCTCATTCTACGCATGCTCTTGGTGCCTCTTGGGCTTTTCAGCACCAGGCTTCTGTTGAACAAGTTTGCAAGGCCGCTACTTGGTCTTCTGTTCATACCTTTTCAAAGTTTTACAAGGTTGATGTTAGGGCCTCAGCTGATGCTGTCATTGGCCGCAAGGTTTTGCAGGCGGCAGTGGTTTAAACTGTCTGCTGTTACCTTTTTGGGGATTCCACCCCACTTTATGGACACTGCTATTGGATGTCCCGATAGTAAGTATTGTATCTGGAGCAGGACGTACTGTATACTAAGAATAATGCAATTCTGTGATTACTCACCTGTAGAATTGGTATTATGAGTATACAGTACATCCTGCTCCACCCCACCCTTGGTTTAGCATTATCATTGGATCCCCTGTATGGTGATAGTTATTATTGTTAAAGTTACTAGTTTGGGTTGTTTTAATTCTCCCGGCTTCTCGTTAACTGCTTTTCAATGTTGGGGATTTGTGGGAGCTCCCTGGGTATTTGAGGGGCCGGGAGGAGCCTGTTTTCGATGTCTCTGCAGTCCAGCGCCATCTGGCGGAGTATTACCCGATAGTAAGTATTATATCTGGAGCAGGACGTACTGTATACTCATAATACCAATTCTACAGGTGTGTAATCACAGAATTGTATTTTTAGATACATCCAGTCCAGGTCGTCCCAATATCCTTACGACTGGGTGTTCGCCCCCAGGGGGCGCTCGACTGCAAGATCAAAGATGTAGCTCCTCCCGGCCCCCTATAAAGGCAGCTGTCCCTCTATCATTCCCCAGTGGTTAAAAAGCAGTAGTCAAAAAAGAGGACAGGCCGGGAGGCCTAAGAAACCATGTTACTTTACATAGCTTCAGCTTGTACTCTCTCTAAGCAAAGATTTGAACAACAATGTCCAATGAAGAAAAAATGGTTGATCACCATAACAGGCAAACAGGACATAATGAACACAAGGGCGGGGTGGGATGACTTGGATTGGATGTATCCAAAAACAATTCTACAGGTGAGTTACACAGAATTGTATTTTTCCCTACATCCAGTCCAGGTCGTCCCAGTATCCTTACAGATGGAACATCCAAAAGCAGTGTCCATATGGGCGGGATCCCCAGTGCGGAAAAGCATGTAGTTCATTTCACTACCGCCTGAAGCACCTTTCGGCCAAAAACAGCATCAGCTGAGGCCCTGACATAAGCTGTGATCCGAAAAATACAATTCTGTGAGTACTCACCTGTAAAATTGATTTTATAGTATACAGCACGTCCTGTTCCAGTAATTCCTTACACTTGGTTTATTCCGCCACAAGGTGGCGCAGTGGACTGCAGAAAGACTTGTGGCCACTCCCGGCTCCATAAATAGCCAGGTACCTCCCACCAATTTCCAGTGTTGACAAGCAGTTATACAAGAAGCCGGGAGAATAAAAAAAAATGGATAAGAACCCAAAATGAACTTTTGAACAATCACCATACAGAGGTAACCAAGAAAAATAACGGAGGGGTGTAACAGGACGTGCTGTATAATATGAAATCAATTCTACAGGTGAGTACTCACAGAATTGTATTTTTCCAAGTATACAGCACGTCCTGTTCCAGTAATTCCTTACATTTGGGACATCCAAAAGCAGTGTCCGTAAGGTAGGGTGGGATCCCCAAAGAGCAACGGTGGGCAGTTTAAACCACTGCCGCCTGAAGAACTTTGTGGCCAAAAGCAGCATCAGCTGAGGCCCTAACATCCACCTTGTAAAACTTTGAAAAAGTATGAACAGAAGACCAAGTAGCGGCCTTACAAACTTGTTCAACAGAAGCCTGGTGTTGAAAAGCCCAAGAGGCACCAATAGCACGAGTGGAATGAGCAGTAAGGCGGAAAGGAGGTTCCTTCCCCTTAGCAGAATAGGCATGCACCACCGCCTGACGGATCCACTTGCTGATAGGAAGGGTTTGCCTCCGGCTAAATCCGCTAGGTCCAGAAGGGAGAACAAAAAGAGCATCAGTCTTCCTGAATGATTCAGTAGCTACCAAATAAAACTTCAGAACCCTGACCACATCCAAGGAATGCAGAGTCCGCTCCTTGGAATTAGCAGGATTAGGACACAATGAAGGCAAGACAATGGTCCTGATTGAGATGAAATACAGACACAACCTTAAGCAGGAAATCTGACTTATACCGAAACACCACCTTGTCCTGGTGTCGCTCAAAGTAAGGAGGTTTAATGGAAAGCGCCGCCAACTCCGAAACACGCCTGACAGAAGTGATAGCCACCAAAAAGGCTACCTTAAGAGTCAAAGTAGGCAAAGCAGCCTCACGTAGAGTCTCAAAAGGAGGACCCTGCAAAGCAGATAAAACCAAATTCAAATCCCAGACTGGTAACATAGGCTTACGTGGCGGGAGCACGTGAGTAACCCCCGGGAAAAAAGTCTTAACCAGACGGTGGTTGGCAAAAGATGTTTGGAAAAAAATAGCCAAGGCTGTCCCTTGAGAGTACTAATTTGAAGGCCCAAATTCAAACCATGCTGCAAGAATTCCAGGATCCTGGGGACAGAAAACACCCGACAGGGAAGAGACTTAGACTCACACCAGGCAATGTAAGCATGCCATATCCTATAGTAGATAAAGGATGAGGACTTCTTCCTAGCCCTAATCATGGTAGTAACAACAGAGGCAGGCAGCCCCTTTTCCATCAAGATGGAGGTCTCAGCAGCCAGGCCGTTAAAGCCAGCGTTTGTAAATTGGGATGGCGTAGCTACCCCTGAGTGAGCAGGTCTGGAACCTTGGGCAGGACGTATTGATCTACTGCCAACTGCACGATGTCTGCGAACCACACCCTTCTTGGCCAACAGGGGGCCACTAGTATGGTTGGCACCCCTTCCTGGGCTATCTTGCGCAGCACCCTGCCCAGCAGAGGAAACGGAGGGAACATATAGAGGAGCCGAAAGCTCTTCCAAGACATTGCTTGTGCAGCCATGGCTAAGGCCAGAGGGTCCTGGGACAGAGAGACAAAGACTGGAAGCTTGTGAATGTGACGGGACGCAAACAGATCCACATCTGGCTGACCCCAGCGGTGGCACAGGGAGCGAAACACCCTACTGCTGAGGGACCATTCTCCCAGACGAGAAGTCCCCCTGCTCAGGGAGTCCCCCTCTAGATTTTCCACCCCCGGGATGTACCATGCCGAGATGCAAGGAACATTCTCCTCCGCCCATGACAGTATCGGAGACACTTCCTTGAGGGCCCTCTTGCTCCGGGTCCCTCCCTGATGATTGATGTAGGCAACCGCTGTCTGATTGTCCGAGCGGATCTGAACAGCCCGACCCCGAAGGTGTGGGGTCAATTGGGCGAGAACTAACCTTAACGCCCTCGGTTCCAGAATGTTGATAGGAGTATGGGCCTCCTGGGGGCCCCACTGACCCTGGACTTCCAGAAGCCCCCCCAACCTGTCAGACTGGCATCTGTAGTGACAGTCTCCCAGCAAGGAGACAGACAGGTTCTGCCCACCAAGAGGTTCCTTGAGTCCAGCCACCACGAGAGAGACCGTCTGGCCAGGGGGGACAGAACAAACACCTGATCCAGGGACACAGGGTCCTGATCCCACACTGATAAAAGGTGTAGCTGCAGAGGTCTCATGTGAAACGGAGCATAGGGTACCGCCTCGAAGCAAGACACCATCAGGCCCACCAGTTGCATCCCCTGCCGGATGGAGGGATGAGGACAAGAAAGAAGAAACTGGGCCTGAGCTTGAAGACTCTCCACCTTCTGTTGAGGGAGAAAAACCTTGACCTGAGATGTATCCAGAGTCATGCCCAGAAAGGACCTCACCAGTGACGGGGACAGAAAAGACTTGGGATGGTTGATCACCCAGCCAAAGGACTCTAGTGTGGACACCACCATCTGGGTATCCAGTTCTGCCTGATGGAAGGACTGAGACGAGATCAGAATGTCGTTCAAATAAGGAAGGATGCGAATGCCCTGAGATCTCAGCAGAGCCATTACGCCCGCCAGCACCTTGGTGAATACCGTGGGAGTCGAGGTGATACCGAAAGGTAAGGCCACAAATTGGTAGTGCTGATCCTCCAGAGCGAACCTGAAAAATTTCTGATGACCTGGGAAGATTGGTACATGAAGGTAAGCATCCTTGATGTCTACGGATGTCATGAAGTCGCCTGGGCGCAGAGTATTGACTGCTGAACATAGGGTCTCCATGCGAAAATGCTTGAATCTGACAAACTTGTTGAGGCGCTTTAAATCCAGGATGGGCCTGAGGGACCCATCCTTCTTGGGAACAGTGAATAGATTGGAGTAGAATCCTCTGCCCCTTGTCCTGAGAAGCACAGGGCAGATGACCCACAACTCCAGAAGGTTTCGGACCGCAAGCCCTGAACTTTTGGGGGGGGGTTTGAGCCATCTGGGATCTGATAAATCTTGGGGGCGGCCAGGCTGCAAACTCTATCTTGTATCCAGAGGACACCACCTTCTGAATCCATCTGTCTACTACACGTAGCCTCCAGACGTGAGCAAAGAGCCGAAGCCGTCCCCCCACCCGGATGGGTGAGGGCGCCTCCTCATACCTGAGGAGGCTTGGGGGAGGATTTGGGCTTGGGACCCCATGAGAGCCCGGGACGGCATCGTCCTCTACCCCTGCCCCAATAGTCTCCGCGTGCCCCAGCAAAGGAAACTCTTCGACCAGCCCTGAAAGCGCGGAAGAAGGGGAGAGAAGCACCGGTCCCCCAAAAGGGCCATGAAGGCCTCCTACGTTGAGGCAGCCTACCACCCCTGGCAAATAGGTCCAAGCGTTCACCAAAGAGCCCTTAAAGGGAAAACCAGTGAGAGCCTTTTTAGCAGCATTTTAAGCCACCCACTGAGGTAGCCAGACAGAGCGTTGTATAGCCACCAAAAAGGCAGAAGTCCTACCACGCATTCTAATGGCATCATCTATGGCAGAAAGAATATATGCAACAAATTCATAGCAAAGTAGGAGAGATCTATAATCCTCACCTTCCGCGTCATCAGAGGCACCATCTAGGAGACACTTAAGCAGCCCTTTAATAGCAATAGCCGTTATGGCAGAGGCACAAACCGGGCGCAGTGCAGTCCCCACACAGGCAAAGGCATGACAGGACAGCTGATCCAAGCGCCGGTCCTCACCATCCTGCAAGGTAGTAGTGTCAGGTGAATGCATGACTGATGTGTTAGACAACCCTAGGACGGGCGCGTCCACCTCGGGAGGACATGACCAACGCTTAATCACATCAGCGGGAAAAGGATACCTCCTGTCCCAACTCTTGGGCACCCCAGGTAGCTTACTAGGGCGTTCCCACTCTTTGAGCACCAGATTATTAAAGTGATTCTGCTCAGGGAACTCCAAGTGTGGTTTAACAGAATGGAAAAGCTCACCCTGCTGCTGCGGAGCCACGGCAGGAGGGGAAATACAAAGCGCTTCGAAAATGTGAGTCAATAACCTGTCAGTGTCATCTGAGGACCATGGGTCTTCTCCAAAGGGAGACCCGGTACCACCATATAACTTAGACTGTTCCTCAGAGGATTCTGAATCAGAGAATAATTCCCCCTCCTCGAGGGGGTAAAAGCCAGAAAATGAGTAAAGTCCCTCATCCTCCACAGGAAAGAGGGAAGCAGTGGGGGATAAATGCCACTTCTTAGCAGAAGCCTTACGTGGGGCTGACCCAGCAATATGCTTTTTAATGTTGGCCACCCGTGAAGCCAAGTCATATTGAGACTCCCTGCTAGTGTGCCCCTCACTGGGAGTCAGATACAAGCGTGGGGGGGGGGGGGGGGTAGGCGAAGCAGAAAGGGGCGCAGCACCGGGACCCGTAGCAGATGACCCAGGCTGCAGGTCAAACACACCCTGACACCGTCACTAACAGGGGATACCCCACAAGCAACACACAGCTGGGCTTGGCCCGAAGGAACCCCTAGCGCATTGTCCCCGGAAGCCTCCATATGGTGATTTAGATACAGGCGTAACCCCGAAGAGCGCGAAACTGTAATCACTTGAGACGAAGGCGCCATGACAGTAACCTAAAAATACATAGCACCAACCACAGCGGAGCGCCGTACAACGGCCCGCACACACACCGAAAAGAATACAAAACACACAAATCACAGACCCCCCGGGTGCCCCCTGCCAGCCGAGCGGGCCACAACAAAGGGGTCGCGCACAACCATCTAGAGAGGAGGGGAGAAGGGAACAAGGACCCAAGGTTTGAGGCTGGGGCATCCCAATGAGGCTCACCATGGAAAGCCTGTCGCCGGCTATCCTTTGGTACAGGGTCTTGTGGCCCGGAGCAGCGCCCCTTCAGCACCTGACCCTAGTGCTGTCCTACCTTCACCCGAACCGTCAGCCGAGGCTGGGAGGCAGTGGGTCCAGAACGGGTGGAAATAAGCCTGCAGGGCCCTAGGCTTGAAAAGCCCCACTCCCTGCGCAATAGAGAGCCATCTTCTATCTTTATAGTCCAGACTGCAGAGAAAAACTGGAAATTGGTGGGAGGTACCTGGCTATTTATGGGGCCGGGAGTGGCCACAAGTCTTTCTGCAGTCCACTGCGCCACCTTGTGATGGAATAACCCAAGTATAAGGAATTACTGGAACAGGATGTGCTGTATACTTGGAAAAGGGGGTTCCTCCCCCTGGCAGAATATGCTTGCACCACCGCCTGTCTGATCCACTTACTGAAAGTGCACTTGGCTGGTGGCAACCCCCTCCTACGGCCCTTTGTTAGGACAAAGAGCAAATCCGATCTCCTGAAGGATTCATTTGCAGCCAGGTAGTACTTTATGGCTCTGACCACATTCAAGGCATGGAGGGTCCTTTCTTTGGAAATAGCCGGTGCTGGACACAAAGAAGGTAAGACAACTTCCTCATTAAGTTGAAAGGGAGAAACGACCTTAGTCAAAAAAATCAGGTTTAAATCGGAAAACCACCTTATCCCTGTGCAGCTCAAAGTAAGGTGGTTTCATACAAAGCACGGCCAGCTCTGATACACGACGCACCAAGGTGATCGCTACCAAAAAGACCACTTTGAGAGTCGAAATCGATAATGCAGCATCGCACAAAGGCTCGAAGGGAGGACCCTTAAGAGCAGATAGTACTAAATTCAAGTCCCACACCGGTAATACTGACTTACGCGGTGGCCGTACATGGGTAACTCCCTGGAAGAAAGTCTTGATCAACCTATGGTTGGCAATGGATCTCTGGAAAAAATGGCCGAGACCTGACCCTTGAGGGTGCTCAGCTGAAAGTCTAAGCCGTGTTGTAAAAACTCCAGAATCCTAGTAAATAGAAAATATGCGGCCCCGCATCCCAAGCGCCCGACGAGGGAGCGAGGGAGGTGAGTGAAAGGCCAGAGCGCTCCTCGCTGAGCCAGCGAAGAGCCAAGTTGAGAAGCACAAGAGTCCACACAGTAAGACAGCACAAAAAACTCCAAAATATAGCTTGTGGGCAGGGAGGGATACAGACAAATATATATATATATATATATATATATATATATATATATATATAGTTGTTCCCCCTCAGGCTCACCATAAGCCTGTGGCCGGCTACCTTTTAGCATAAGGTCTGCAGCCCACAGCCTAAGCTCTGCCGAACGCCAACAGACCCCTGAATTCTGAGGGGACTGTCACATTGAAACATGCATGGGTGTGTCATGCTCACTGGGATTTGAAAGGACCGTAAGCCCATCTATAGTAATAAGGAAGAAAGCAGCTTGCCAGGTGCCTGTCCCATGTGCCTCTTCTGTATTTTCTGTAGCACAGGTTAGAAGCTGTAGCTGGGCTCCAAAGTTTGCCCCTCCTTTTTAATTTCTTTTCTCCAGGACCACACAAAAAGTGGTCTGACAGCCACTCGGTCACATGGTGCTCTCGGCGTGCGTGAGCCTGGCAAGCCACAGTGGTCATTCCCAGCTCAGCCATGACCCTTAGAGTACATAAGGTATTTACATAAATTTGGTGATTTTGAGAAGCTTTAAAATGGCTCCTTTTACACTGTTTCCAAGGGCGCTAAAGTGGGGGAAGATAGTGGTTGCTTGGACAGAGACTTTATTTCAAAATATTTTATTGCGAAAGGATACAAAAGAATACAAGCATGGTTATATCTTAAACACAGCAGGATATGTTAAGTCCTTTTTTAATTTTAAACTTTATTGCTATCTTAAAACCGTTGCCCTCTGGTGCCAAAATAACTTTGTGAACCAGAAGAGAACGCATAGCACCATGTTTGACCAAAGATCTGTTCCAACTGTCTATTAACCTTAAAAGGAGGACATGGCTTTCCCACACCTCAAAAAATGTTTCCCCTTTGCGGTCTTTATGTAGCATTGCTTCTAGCAATTCCATATGAAACAGGAATTTGAGCTTTTCTAAGAATATAGTTAGGGAGGTAGGTCGGGGATTAATCCAGTGTTGTAAAATGCATTTACATGCCACAGCAGATATGATAAGGCTCAACCTTCTCCATTCTTTAGAAACAAAAATACAACTCTGTGAAGTACTCACCTGTAGAGTTGGTAATATACGCATACAGCATGTCCTGCTCCAGTAGTAGTAATAACAAGCTCCTCCCGGCCCTTCATATACCGAGGGACCTCCCACAAATCCCCAGCATTGAAAAGCAGTGAGAAATAGAGACAAGGAGAAAGCAACCACCCAAAACTGGCAAACTATCAAAGATAACAATCACCAACAGGGGATCCAGAACAATGTGAAACGGGGTGGGGTGGAGCAGGACGTGCTGTATGCATATAATACCAACTCTACAGGTGAGTACTTCACAGAGTTGTATTATTCTAAGCATACAGCACGTCCTGCTCCAGATGTAGTAATAACATGTGGGACATCCAATAGCAGTGTCCATAAAGCAGGGTGGGATCCCCAACAGAAGGCAGCAGCAAGCAGTCTAAACCACTGCCGCCTGCAGAACCTTGCGGCCAAACACAGCGTCAGCTGAGGCCCGAACATCAACCTTGTAAAACTTAGTAAAGGTATGTACAGAAGACCAAGTAGCGGCCTTGCAAACTTGTTCATCGAGGGCTGGTGTTGAAAAGCCCAAGAAGCCCCAACAGCTCTAGTAGAGTGAGCAGTAAGACGAAAGGGGGGAGTCTTCCCCTTGGCAGTGTAGGCTTGAACAACAGCCTGACGAATCCATTTACTGATGGTAGACTTGGCGGGAGCCAAACCCTTCCTAGGCCCATGAGGCACAACGAATAGAGCATCCGTCTTCCTAAAGGCCTGTGTGGTAACCAAGTAAGATTTGACACACCTGACCACATCCAAGGAATGCAAAACCCTTTCCTTAGGGTTACTAGGATTAGGGCACAAGGAAGGAAGTACAATATCTTGATTCAAATGAAATGCAGGAAGTCTGGCTTGAAGCGAAAATATATATTTTTAATGTGATTACCTTTTCTAATCAATTATTGTGCATTATATATTATTTGCTAGAATTTAAGCTAACCATTTATGCCAATATACCTTGCAAGGGAAACCCAGATTCAGCTGAAACATGGAAGGTAAAGGGACACCTTTCATAAGAGTCCAATAAACTCCCTCCTAGAGCGGGGGTACACACATACAGGAGCCGAAACTCCTTCCAAGACAGTGACAGGGCATCCGTGGCCAGAGCCAGAGGATCCTGAGACAGGGATACAAAGCTCGGGAGCTTGTGATTGTGACGTGACGCAAAGAGATCCACATCCGGCACACCCCAACAGTGACAAAGTGACTGAAATACCCTGTCGCAGAGGGACCATTCCCCCTGACGGGACGACCCCCTGCTCAGAGCATCTGCTAGCAGATTCTCCGTCCCCGGAATGTAGACAGCCGATATGCATTGTACATTGGTCTCTGCCCAAATTAGAATCAGAGACACCTCCTGGAGAGCGCCCTTGCTCCGGGTTCCTCCCTGATGATTGATGTAGGCTACGGCCGTCCTGTTGTCTGAGCGTACCTGAACCGCCAGACCCTTCAGGTGCTGGGTCAATTGTTCCAGCACCAACCTGATCGCCCTGAGTTCCAGGACATTGATAGGAAGATGGGCCTCCTGAGGGCCGCACCTCCCCTGGAAGCACAGGGACTTCCAGAAACCCCCCCAGCCCGAAAGACTGGCATCCATCGTGACCGTCTCCCAGGAGGGAGCCAGGAAGGATCTGCCCCTTGTCAAATTCCTGTGGTCCAACCACCACGCAAGGGATTGTCTGACCAAGGGGGGGATCACCCAGCTGTCGTCCAGAGAAGCTGGGTCCTTGTTCCATACTGACAGAAGGTGAAGCTGCAGAGTTCTCAGATGAAACTGGGCAAAGGGCACAGCCTCGAAGCTTGCCACCATCGAGCCCACCAACTGCATTCCCTGCCGGATGGAGGGATGAGGGTTCGCGAGCAGGGATCTCGCCTGGGTTGTCAGAGCTTCCACCTTCTGCGGAGGAAGGAATATCCTTGACTGAACCGAGTCCAGAATCATCCCCAGAAACGGGGTCACTGAGGAGGGGGACAGAGAGGACTTTGGGTAATTGATCACCCAGCCGAAGGACTCCAGGGTGGATACCACCGACAGAGTGTCCAGCTCTGCCTGCCGCAGAGACTGAGAGGTGATGAGAATATCGTCCAGGTATGGCAACACCCGTATGCCCTGTAGTCTTAAGAGAGACATCACCCCTGCCAGCACCTTGATGAAGACCCTGGGGGGCGACATGAGGCCGAAAGGGAGGGCCACGAACTGATAGTGCTGATCCAACAGCGCAAATCTGAGGAACCTTTGGTGCCCTGAGAACACCGATACGTGCAGGTAAGCGTCCTTGATGTCCACAGATGTCATGAAGTCCCCTGGACGCAGCGAGGCGATGGCCGAGCGCAGAGTTTCCATACAAAAATGCCTGCTTCTGACAAACTTGTTTAGGAATTTCAAATCCAGAATGGGTCTGACTGACCCGTCCTTTTTGGGCACCGTGAACAGGTTGGAATAAAACCCTGTGCGCCTTTCTCTTGAGGGGACCTCGCAGATGACCCCGAGCTCCAGAAGGTCCTGAACCGCCAGCATCAAGACCCGAGCTGAGGCAGGATCCTGCAGGATCCGACACCCGACGAACCTAGTAGGGGGCAGCACTGCAAATTCTATCTTGTAACCGGAGGAGACTACCTCCTGAATCCACCGGTCTGGGACGAGGCGTCTCCAGACATGCTCGAAGTGCTGTAGACGTCCCCCCACCCTGGCGGCGAGGGCGCCCCTTCATGCCTGGGGGGTCTTGGGGGGGGGGTCTTGGGGGGGGGGGGGCTTTGGGCTTGGGACCCCAGGAGGAGCCTGGACGGCGTCCTCTGTTCTTGTTCCAGGGTTCTGAGCACGGCCCAGAGAAGGACACCCCTCTACCTTGCTTGGTCCCCCGGTAGGGGGTAGAATGGGAGCTATGACCACGAAAGGGCCGAATCTGACGCTTGCGCTGGGGCAGCTTGCCCCTTTTGGCAAAGATGTCTAATCTTTCTCCAAACAGGCGCAGTCCTTTGAACGGAAGCCCCGTAAGGGCCTTCTTGGCGACATTGTCAGCAGCCCACTGGCGTAGCCAGACCGCGCGGCGTATGGCTACCACCAGAGCAGAGGATTTAGCACTCGGCTTAATATCATCGTCCGATGCAGATAGGATATAATTCACAAAGGTCTCACAGGTGGCCAGAGCATTGGCGGTATCAGAGGGCAAGTCATCCGCCCCTTCCAGAGCAGACTTAACCACAGTCCTGAGCGCCACCGCCGCGATGGCTAAGGCGCAAACCGGGCGGAGCGACTCTCCCCCGAAGGCAAAGGCGTGACAAGCCAATTGATCAACTCGCCGATCCTCTAGATCCCGCAGCGTAGTAGTGTCAGGGGAGTGCATAATAGAGGTATTGGACAGACTCAGAATCGGGGCATCGACCTCGGGCGGCCATGTCCAGCACTTAACCAGATCGGCAGGAAATGGATACTTCTTATCCACAGCCTTGGGAATCCCCTGGAGTTTACTGGGATGTTCCCATTCCTTCAGCACTAGGTTATTAAAGTGAGTTTGTTCGGGAAACTCCAACCGCACCCTAGCAGTATGAAACAGATCGCCCCGCTGCCGAGGTGCAGCGGGAGGGGGAGAGAGGGATAAAACATCAAAGATCTGAGACAACAGTCTGTCAATGTCGTCCTGGGACCAAGGATCAGAGCCAGACTCCTCCTGACTCCTGGGCTCGTCCTCGTAGGATCCTGAGTCAGATAGGAGTTCCCCTTCCTCTGATAGGGACTGAGTATAGGAAAGCAGCACATCATCAGATTCTACAGGGAGAATAGTAGCTTCAGGGTTCAAATGACGCTTCTTGGCAGTGGCCTTGTGCGCCATGGAGCCAGCAATAAAGCTTTCCACACTGGCCAATCTAGAGGCCAAATCAGCATGAGAATCCCCACTAGAATTGGGGGTTATGCTCAAGCTAGGGGGAGTAGGGGAAATAAGGCGAGGTGCGGGCCCAGCCTCGGAAGAGGTGGGGAGACCGGCTAGCGCCTGTTGAGCACAAGGTACGCAGACCCGTGACTTGTCACTGCTGCTAGGTGGAACCCCACAAGCTGCACACAGATGGGCTTGTCCCAGGGGGACCCCGTTTGTGATGTCCTGGGATGCCTCCATATGGTGATTATTAACTTCAATGTGCCAGTAGGGATTGACGCTTTAAGCAACCCTGGATGCCCCTATAACCCGCTGGGAAGTGGGAGTAAAATCTGAAAACTGGTCTGGACCGGGCGCTACGTCGGACTAGGGGAAGCCACCGGTGACCGCTGTCTGAAAGACACAAGGGGAAAGAGGGGTGTCAGAGCCGAGCGCGAGGAAACCGCTAGAAAAAGGGTCGCCCACGAGGGCACTTACAGTCTGCGAAGGGAGGACCGTCTTCACCACGCGCATGCGGGAAGGAAATGGCGCCCAGTGAACCTCGAAGGGCGGGCAACAGCGGTCGATGACGCGGAGCGCGCCAGGCCGAACCACGCCTTCCCCCCCCCGGAGCGCGCAGCCAATCAGGAGAGAATGCAGCTACGTCAGCATCACTTCAGAGAAGAGGACGAAGTGAGCAAGGGAAATTGAAAAACGCCGTAGCTTCCCCAAAACGTGCTGCTGTGTGCGCGTAAGGCACAGTAAAACGCTGCGGTCAGTTTAAAATTAAGCAAGTAAGGCGCGCTCTGACACCCAGTAGCTGTAAGAGACTAAAGTGTACATAGGGCAAGGAGTAGGCCATCAACACACAGCCCCCCCCTCTTTTTTCCCCCCACTAACGGGGGAATCTGGGAAGGAAGGTGACCCAATAGAGGGTTCACCGTTAGATGGGGCATGGGGGCACTAGTGCGGGAGGGGCATCCACTGAAGGCTCACCATTCGCCTTTAACCGCCTACCCTATGGAGGGGGATTGCGGTGGAGACTAGCTCCGTAAGCACACTGTGGTGCTGCCTACCTTCACCCGACCAGCACAGCCCAGGCTGGGAGGCATATTCTTAACAAGAAGGACGGGTGGGAATAGTCCCACAGGGCCTCGGGCTGTCAAGCCCCGCTCGCCTGCGAGAGTGTGATACTTCATGTCTTCGCAGTTCCAGCACTGCAGAGAATTCTGGGGATTTGTGGGAGGTCCCTCGGTATATGAAGGGCCGGGAGGAGCTTGTTATTACTACTACTAGCTTGGAGAGGGATGCCTCTACCCCACACCAGACTTCGGATCGGGCAGGGAAATCCTTGCAAGTCCCTGCTCCTCTATCATCTACTATGGGAGACTTTGCTGTGGATCAACATCCTTCCAACCCGATTGATCCAATTTCATCAGAGACTCTCGACTACTATGAGTCATTTTTCATGTGATTGGAAGGTTATATAGGATCCTTACCGCCTACTACTACTCCTTTTGTATTCTAGACCAAGCCCTCCAAGGAAGTGTCCAAGACTAAAACTGGCTCCAAGTCTAAGGATAAATGTAGGAGATGCCCGATATGTGAAATCAAGATACTTTGCAAGCCCTGTACTGATAAGGTGGTGAGTAAGGAACGTCAGCCCAGCATGACAGATATGAGAGTTCTGACGGATCATTTGAGAATCCTCTCTTTGAGAATCTTAGGACCCCATGGGACTCGGCTGGACGTAAGAAGTTTGATGGGCATCCCCTAGACCCCCTCTTTTTCTAGAGGTCAGAGGTCTTGGATAACCCCTTTTCTGAGGGGGGTGAGGGCCTCTCCTCCTCCACGGGCCCGTGTTCAGGTTCTGATTCAGTTTCACCAGTGAAATTCCTTTTTCCTCCAGAGGATTTACCATATCACCTGCATATGGTTGGTTCATCTTTCTATGGGCATTGAGGTTGGGAGTTGCACCCCTAAGTCTAAACATGATGGGTTCTATCCCGATTTTCTAACCCCTATGACCTTCCCAATTCATATCCCATAATCATAATCCAATATTGAGTGATAGGATCCAGTTAAAGAAGTTTATAGACCAGGGGCACTTAAGAGGCGTTATCCATTTGTTGAGGAAGACTCACATATTTGGGATAAATGCCCCAAACTGGATGACCCCTTTTCTAAGGGGGTGGATTTAGCATTTGAGGACTTTGGTATCCTTAAAGATCCTATAGACAAGAAGATGGACACTCTCTTGAAGAAAGCATGGCAGGCTGAATCTTGTACTCTCAAACCGATTCTTGCCAGGAATCTTAATTATTGGATTCAGCAGCTTATATTATGTCTCTTGAAGCAAACGGATAATAATGAGATTATGAAGGCTTTACCAATTCTCTTCTTAGTGGCCTTTTTCTGATGCCAAGGCAGAATTGGTGAAGAACTTTGTGGCTGCGTACCTGGTCAGGGGATATAGGTTCAATGTTACACCTGTGTGCCACGTTCTTTAACTGGGAATTCCTCTTTGGCCCAAAACTGGAGAAAGTGTCAGACAGGTCTGCTGACAGAAATAAGTATTTTCCCAATAAGCGTAAGGATTTTAGGAATAGGATATTTTTTCTAGTCAGTCCTCTTCTAGATGTCCCTTTCTTATCAAGGACTCTTAGAGGGGGCCCCCCCTACTTCTAGGAGAGGCAAGTTTAGAGGTTTGGCACCCAACAGTCAGAAGAAGCAATGATGCCGGACGCCTCTTCATGGGGTTGGGGGGGGGGACCATTGCGGATCCCTGACCGCTCAAGGGAAATGATCAAGACTGAAGCTATCCTCATGAAATCTCAAAGAATTGATAGCTGTGAAGAAGGCATTGCGAAACCTGAAGGGTCATCACGTACAAATCAGAACAGACAATGGGATTACTACGGCATATTTGAATCGTCAGGGAAGGATGAGGTCATCCATCCTGCAACAAGCAGGATGATCTAGACAGAACTGAAACTGAACTGAAAGGTTGCCAAAATCAGGGGCCGGATTTTTTCAGTCGCTCTCTGCTGTTAGAAGCAGAATGGCAACTGAACCAGGAGGTGTTAAATCAGATTGCCTCGTTTGTCATGGTGGCTCTCAGGTGTCCAAGAGGAGCTTCTTCCCCTCAGGGCGGGCGCTTGTGCCTACAGCCCGCCCCCGTGCTGCGGGTGCCGCGTTTCAGGTCCCGGCTTCTGGCCAGGAGCGACGGGGGAGGGGCCGGGCGCGACCCGCGCCGGCCCACCCTCCCTCTTCCTCTGCCTACGCTCCTTTTCCTTCCTACTGCCAGGGACTCCGGAGGTGGTGACGGTTGGGTGAGTGGCCTTGGGCCCAAATCAGGGGCCGGATTTTTTCAGTCGCTCTCTGCTGTCAGAAGCAGAATGGCAACTGAACCAGGAGGTGTTAAATCAGATTGCCTCCGGTCGAAACAACATGCTTAGGAAGTTCTCCCTCAATCCCTCCGATCAAGCTCTAGGAATGGACACCCTGGTTCACCAGTGGCGTTTCTGTCTGGCTTACGCGTTTCTCCAGTTTGGATCATCCCCCAGGTTCTAAACAAAATATCCTGCCAGTCAGCCAGGATTATGCTGGCCCAATAGTGGTTGAAGTGACCATAGTTTTCAACTCTGAAAATGCTCTCAGTCCAAGTGCCTTGGGAATTCCCTTTGAGACCAGATCTCATAGATTAGTGCTTTGCCAGGATCTACAGAAGACACTATGGACATTGAGATTGCAATGAACCTGAGGCGGCTTTCCAGCAGAAAGGAGGTGGCAAGGAAGATTTATTTGAAAACGTGTAACACCTGGAAGGTTCATAATCAAAGATCCCTGTAATAGTTTTCCTGAAGTTCCATAGTAAACCCAGGCCTCTTATTCTTGCACGCCCCTGATCCTAGCCCTGAAGTAGATGTGATGTCCGATTATTTTAAGGAAGAAAAGTGTTAACAGGTCAGGAATTAAAGATTTATTCTAAGTATGTCACACACCCCGCTTCAAGACATTCATTACATATGGGTATACTGACCTGTAGATGGCGATCTTGCAGAGATGTCAATAAAAAAAGTAAGACCCTCCCGGCCCATAAATACCTGGGACCTCCCACTCATTCCCAGTCTTTCATCTCTGCAGAGGCGAGCAAGTCAGAAGATGGATGTCTCCTCCTTGCAGGTAGCCGGGATGACTCCCGGCCCTCTATTGTTCTATTCCTGCCCGGATTCTTTTATTTATATTACTTGCCTCCCATCCTAGGCTGCTGGTCCGGGCAATGGTAGATGGCATCCTAGGTGCTCAGGAGCCGTGAGACCCAATAACAAGGGGTAGGCGGCTAACCGGGTTGGTGACCTCGGGTTGGGATGCCCCGTCCCTTGGCTCCCACCCTAACATGGATTCCCCCTCTCCTGGATACCCTTAGAGGGGGGGAGGGGGCGGGTCCCTTATGGATCATCTTTATTAATTATAATGTGTGTGTGTGTGTGGTGCTTTACAGTGCATAGCTTTACTCAGACTGGCGCCGGCGTTTGTCATGGCGGCTCTCAGGTGCCCAAGAGGAGCTTCTTCCCCTCAGGGCGGGCGGGCGCTCGCGCGCGCCTACAGCCCGCCCCCGTGCTGCGGGTGCCGCGTTTCAGGTCCCGGCCTCTGGCCAGGAGCGACAGGGGAGGGGCCGGGCGCGACCCGCGCCGGCCCACCCTCCCTCTTCCTCTGCCTACGCTCCTTTTCCTTCCTACTGCCAGGGACTCCGGAGGTGGTCTGTTACAATGTGTATTCAGACCCTGCGCTAGACTCACAGGTGACGTAGCTGGTGTGGAATACGTGGGGGTAGGAGGGGGGCGGCTCGTTTACTGACAGTCATTTTCCTCCTAGCAGTAATGTGCATATGCGCTTAGACATTATCAGCTCTATGGGCTGTGTCTGTCAATAAGGATTGAGCAGGATGGATGGATCTGCCTGTGTTTGCAGCACACTATGCTTTGATTATGCTGCAGCTGGGATGATGACACAGTGAGTGTGGGCTGGCTCAGTGGGTGGGAGGGGCGGGACGGCTCTGCACCAGCACGTCTCCTAGACAACAGTGATGCGCATGTAATCGATGACAATGGTTTCCCACAATGCTCAGCGCCATAATAGGATGTAAGCAAATGCCGGCTGATTTGTTACAGCTGATATGAATCAGAGGATGGGACAACACTATTTAGGGGTAGGAATAGACATTGGATACTAACCCTCACCTTGAAGCAACATGGGAGTTGCGGGCGCGGTGATTTATATTTGATGACCCTGTGATGCTGACTCTATGTGCCATTTTTTATTCTTGAATATTCAGGTTTGCTGGTGTCATTTAGCACGCACACGTGCACTTTGAGTATATCTTTATTGTTTCCATTCACTTATAACTGTTTGAACTGGGCGAGTCTGCCAATATATTTTCTGTGGAGTTTTACACTTTGAGGGTTTACACATACAATTTTTATGCCGGCATAAAATAACTGTTATAATAGGATCTAATAAGTGCACATAGGGTCTTTTGATGCATTGTTCCCCTTAGGGGGTTTTTTCATTAATATTATTGTGATCATGGGGTCATCCATGTGATTTTAATTGTCCAGTGTGTTTTTGTGTATTTTAATATCTCCTTTTTCATAATAAAGAATTTTGTATCCATATTGATATTGGTGCTCCTTTTTGAAGAAAGGTGTGTAATTGGACACGTCCACTTCAGTCTTGTTTGGTTCATGTGAGTGAGCACATGTTTATATTCAGTGGTATTGTCTGGTGCACCCCTGTTACTAGAAATAGACTCCGGAGGTGGTGACGGTTGGGTGAGTGGCCTTGGGCCCAATTCGTTTTTCCTTCTTGATTATGCCCCTCCTTGGGGTTGCTTGGCAACGCTGCTGTTATCAACCCTTTGGGCAATTGCTATGTTGGTCTGATTGTGTTTGTGTGTTCCAGGTGGACCATCGTTTATATTTAAGGAGGGTTCTCCCGGTCCTAGGGTCCCTGGTTAAATTTAGGTGTCTGAAAATTCCTCCCACTCAGGACTTAGAGGGGCATACCGGGTTGCATTACTGCGTAATTCCCTCGGGGCACTGTACATATATATCTATTAAAAATCACCATATGGAGGCTTCCCCGGATACTGGGCTTGTGCCCCCCTCGGGGCAATCCAGGCTGTGTTTGGGGTGTGGGGTATCCCTTTCGGGGGATGATGTATTTCTTTGTGTACCCTGTGCGCAATGGTCCATTACGCGGCAGTCCGGATCTCAGGCGTCTGGTTCTGCTCCGCCAGTCTCCTCTCCATCTCCCCCTCGCTTGACACGTAGCCCATGTGATGTGGTCATTGGCGGGGAGTCGCAATCTGAGGTGTGTGCCAGATTGGCCAATCTTGAAAAATTGTTTTCCAGTGCCGTTGCTAAAAAGGCCACGGCAAAGCGAAAACATTTGTATACAGCCACGCAGGCCTCTGATATGGAGGAGTTTGACTCCCTGGATTGGTCTGATTGTTCCCCGCGTGAGGAAGGGGAGCTGTATGAGGAGTCTGAGGGCTCCGATGACCAGCAGTTTGTGGGTGCTGATACCAAGCAGGGCCAGGGGGATTCCTTGGATACCTCTAGGGTCCTGGCTCATATGTTTGAGGTCCTGGCTATTTCTCCCCCCCGAGGTGGCTCCACCGCTGAAGGGGGAGTTCTTTGAGGTGACCAAGCCGCGCTTGGAATTTCCTTATCAAAAGCATTTTGAGGAATGGGAGAGGCCGACTAGGCTTCCGGGTGTCCCCCCGGGTTGGGACAAAAAATATCCCTTTCCGGCAGACGTGGTGAAGCACTGGTTGTCCCCCCCCCCCCCCCCCCCCCCGAAGCGGATGCTCCTGTTTTGGGGTTGTCCAGTTCATCAATCCTGCATTCTCTGGAGTGCACTACCCTCAAGGATGGTGAGGATAAACGCATTGACCAGATGGCTTGTCATGGTTTTGCCAGTGTTGGGTCGGTCTTGTGGCCGGTTTGTGCTTCAGCGCTTTTATTGGTAGCTGCCAGGTCGGTTGTTAGAGGACTGTTGACCTCTTCCGGGCTTGACCCGGCTAGTGAGGAGTTTGCCGACCTTAAGCACTGTTTTAAGCACTGAGTTATTTTTGTCCTTTGTGCTGTCCGCCTTGGACGACACATTGGTGATGTGTAGCAGAGCTTCGGCCTTGCTTGTGGCTATCCGGCGGTCGGTTTGGTTACGCCAGTGGGCGGCTGATTTTGTGTCCAAAAAGTCGCTTACGGCCCTTCCCTTTGTGGGGTTGCGGCTCTTTGGAGAGAGATTGGATTCGGTGGCAAAGGGAGGTAAGTTACTTCAGCGTAAGAAGCAGCGTCGCCCCTTTCGGGGGGCAGCTTCCTTCTCTCAGTCCTTTCGTGGGGCTAGAGTTGGCAGGGGTTCGGCTTTCCCCTCCCGGGAAGGGGTTCTATGGGTCTGGGTCCAAGAGGTCTCGGACAGGTGGATTCAGGAAGTGGTGTCTTCCGGTTACAAGCTGGAGTTCGAGTTCCGGCCCCCTCCCAGATTCTTCAGTTCTCGGGTGCCGTCAGATCCTCTGGCCGCCCAGGGGCTTCGGGCGGTAGTAGCAAGTCTCTTGGACATGGCTGTCATCTGTCCGGTGCCTCCCTCAGACCGGGGCCTGGGCTTCTATTCCAATTTGTTCACGGTGCCCAAGAAGGACGGTTCCGCTCGTCCCATTCTGGATCTGAAGTTGCTCAACAGGTTTGTTCGTCCCCGGAAGTTCCGTATGGAAACTCTGCGCTCAGCCATCCACTCACTTCGTCAGGGGGAATTCATGACGTCCATAGACATCAAGGATGCTTACCTGCATATTCCAATATCTCCGGCACACCAGAGATTTCTCAGGTTTGTCGTGGACAATCGACATTTTCAGTTTGTGGCTCTTCCGTTTGGCCTTACCTCGGCTCCAAGGGTTTTTACCAAGGTGTTGGCAGGAGTGATGGCCATCCTCAGAGCCAGGGGTATCCGCATTGTGCCTTATCTGGACAATCTTCTCATCATGGCGTCTTCCCTCAGTCAGGCGCAGCTGGATACCAGGACCGTGGTGTCCACTCTGGAGAGTTTCGGTTGGGTGATCAACTATCCCTAGTCCTGCCTCTCTCCCTCCAGGGTGGTGGAGTTCCTGGGAATGTCTCTGGATACTTCTCAGGCCAGGGTGTTCCTCCCCCGAGCCAAGGTTCTTCTGATTCAGGAATTGACTCCTATCCATCCCCCGCCCGTCCATCCGGCTAGGGATGTGACTGGTGGGATTGATGGTGGCATCGTTCGAGGCGGTTCCCTTTGCCCAGTTTCACACAAGGACACTCCAGCTCCATCTCTTGGCGACCTGGGACGGGTCCCCGTTGTCATTGGATCAGTTCTTTCTGATGTCTCCCCGGGTGCGGCGTTCCCTTTGGTGGTGGCTAAAACCAAGCAATCTGACGAGGGGCAGGTCTTTTCTGACCCGTCACCACGGATGCCAGCCTGTCAGGTTGGGGGGGATTTTGGAAGGATCTTCAGTTTCGGGGACTGTGGGGGCCTCAGGAGGCTCACAATCCCATCAATGTTCTGGAGTTGAGAGCCATCAGATTGGTTCTGGCTCACTTGACTCATCAGTTACGGGGACTACCGGTTCAAGTTCGGTCGGACAATCGGACGGCGGCCGCCTACATCAATCACCGGGGAGGGACTCGCAGCAGGCGTGCCCTCAGGGAAGTGTCTTTGATCCTGGATTGGGCAGAGGGCAATGTCCCAAGCATCTCGGCAGTGTACATTCTGGGAGTGGAGAACACTGAGGCGGACTCCCTGAGCAGGGGGTCATCTCGCCGGGGGGAATGGTCGCTCAGCCCCAAGGTGTTTCAGTCGCTGTGCCACCGGTGGGGGACTCCGGAGGTGGACCTCTTTGTCTCTCGTCACAATCACAAGCTTCCGGCATTTGTGTCTCTCTTGCGGGATCCGCTGGCTCTGGCAGCGGATGCCATGTCTCTGAACTGGAGGGATCTGGGGTTTCTATACCTGTTCCCTTCGTTTCCCATGGTGGGCAAAGTGGTGCGCAAGCTGGCCCTAGAGGGCGCGTCAGCAATCCTGGTGGCTCCAAGGTGGCCAAGACAGGTTTGGTTGGCAGAGGATCAGTTAGTTCTGCCCCTTCTGCCGGATCTACTCACTCAGGGTCCACTGCTCTACCCCAATTTACCAATGCTGGCTTTGACGGCGTGGCTGCTGAAACCTCCATCTTGAAGGAGGAAGGTCTTTCTGATGCTGTCATTCAGACTCTGAATAGGGCTAGAAAGAAGTCTTCCTCTGCCATCTACTATAGGATTTGGAGGTCTTATATTGATTGGTGTGAGGTCAGGGCCTTGCCTTGCAGGGCGTTTTCTATCCCTAGGGTCTTGGAATTTCTGCAACATGGTCTGGACCTAGGTTTGCAACTTAGTACGCTGAAAGGGCATGTTTCTGCCCTGGCGCTTTTCTTTCAAAAGTCTTTTGCTCTTCATCCTCTGGTTAAGAGCTTTTTCCAGGGGGTTACGCATGTGTGGCCTCCTAGGAAGCCTTTGCTCCCAGTTTGGGATTTGAACTTGGTTCTTTCTGCCTTGCAGGGTCCTCCTTTTGAACCTTTGCAGGATATTGCACTTTCTACGCTTACTCAGGTTGTTTTTCTGGTTGCCATCACTTCTGTTCGGCGTGTTTTGGAGTTGGCAGCCTTGTCCATTTAGGCCCCTTACTTTAAGAGGCATCCGGACAAGGTTGTTTTCAGCTTCAAGACAGATTCCTTCCTAAGGTGGTCTCTGCTTTTCATCTTAATCAGGACATTGTTCTACCCTCCTTGTGTCGTATGCCCAGCAATGACAAGGAGAGGGTTTTACATTCTTTGGATGTGGTTTGCTGTGTGAAGTACTATTTGGTGGCTACTTCCCCTTTTCGTAGGACTGACGCCCTTTTTGTGGTGCCCTCTGGGCCTAGGAAAGGTTTGGCTCCCGCCAAGTCTTCCATGAGTAAATGGATTCGCCAGGCCATTATTGGGGCCTATTCTGCTAAGGGGAAGATTCCCCCTTTTCGTGTTACTGCTCATTCTACTCGTGCTGTTGGGGCGTCCTGGGCCTTCCAGCATCAGGCTTCTGTTGAGCAGGTTTGTAAGGCTGCAGTGGTTTGTGCCTTGTTTTTGGATCCCCGCCCTTTATGGACACTGCTACTGGATGTCCCACATGTAATGAATGTCTTGAAGGGGGATGTGTGACATACTTAGAATAATACCATTTTGTGAATACTCACCTGTAAAATGGGTATTATAAGTATGTCACACACCCCGCTTCACCCTGCCCTTTTGTATTCTGGATCCTTTATATGGTGAACCTTTGTTAGTTTTAATTGGCTTTCCTGGTCCCTTTACGTTACTGCTATCTTTATACTGGGGAATGAGTGGGAGGTCCCAGGTATTTATGGGCCGGGAGGGTCTTACTTTTTTTTTATTGACATCTCTGCAAGATCGGGGTGTGTGACATACTTATAATACCCATTTTACAGGTGAGTTTTCACAAAATGGTATTTTTTTAATCAGAGCTATTAACAAAATAATAAAACTGGCAACAGTGTAAAAATACAATTCTGTGAAATACTCACCTGTAGAATTGGTATTATAAGTATACAGTACGTCCTGCTTCAGATAGATTACTTACACTTGGGTTATCCTCCGCCAGATGGCGCTGCACTGCAGAGACATGTAAAACAGGCTCCTCCCGGCCCCTCAAATACCCGGGGACCTCCCACAAAACCCCAGCATTGAAAAGCAGTGAACAAGAAACCGGGAGAATTTAACCACCCATAAACTGGTAACTTATAACAATGATAACAATCACCATACAGGGGATCCAGAATAATGCAAAACCAAGGGTGGGGTGGAGCAGGACGTACTGTATACTTATAATACCAATTCTATAGGTGCGTATTTCACAGAATTGTATTATTCTTAGTATACAGTACGTCCTGCTCCAGATAGATTACTTACACTTGGGACATCCAATAGCAGTGTCCATAAAGTAGGGTGGGATCCCCAATAAAAAAAGGTAACCGCAGACAGTTTAAACCACTGCCGCCTGCAAAACCTTGCGGCCAAAAACAGCATCAGCTGAGGCCTTAACATCAACCTTGTAAAACTTTGAAAAGGTATGAACAGAAGACCAAGTAGCGGCCTTGCAAACTTGTTTAACAGAAGCCTGGTGCTGGAAGGCCCAAGAGGCACCAATAGCACGAGTAGGATGAACAATAAGGCAGAGGGGAGGATTCTCCCCTTAGCAGAATAGGCCTGAATCACAGCCTGACAAATCCATTTGCTGATAGTAGACTTAGCAGAAGCCAAGTCCCTCCTAGGACTAGAAGGGACCACAAAAGAACATCAATTTTCCTAAATGACGCAGTTACTACTAGGTAATACTTCAAACACCTGACCACATCCAAGGAATGCAAAACCCTTTCCTTAGCATTGCTAAGATTAGGGCACAATGAAGGAAAAACAATATCTGGATTCAAATGAAAGACAGACACCACCTAGGCAGAAAAACCAGCTTAAAGCGGAACACCACCTTATGCTGGTGTCTCTCAAAGTATGGGGGCTGGATAGACAAAGCCGCCAGCTCAGACACAACCGTGAGGGTAGGTACAGCGAGAGCAGCATCCTGAATAGTATAAAAGGGAACATCCTGCAAGGCAGGCAAGACCAAGTCCAAATCCCAAAACAGGGACCATAGGTTGTCATGGGGAACGCACATGAGTAACCCCCTAAAAGCAGTCTTAATCAAGGAATGCTGAATAAAAGACTTCTGAAGGAAGACAGACAGGGTAGAAACCTTCAAAGTACTGAGTTGGAGACCCGACTCCAACCCATGCAGTAAAACTCCAGAACTCTGGGAACTGAGAACACCCAATAGGGAAGAGACCAAGACTCACACCAATCAATGTAGGTACGCCATACCTTATAACAGACGGAAGAAGAAGTCATCTTCCTAGCCTTCACTATGGACTCAACCATCGAGGCAGACAAACCTTTCTCCATCAAGATGGATGTTTCAGCAGCCAGGCCGTCAAAGCCAGAGTTTGTAATTGGGATGACGTAAGGGGCCCTAAGTGAGCAGATCTGGCACTCCAGGCAGAAGCACTGATCTACTGCCATCTGCACCACGTCTGCGAACCACTCTTCTTGGCCACCTGGGGGCCACCAGAATCACTGGCACCCCTTCCAGAGCAATATTGCGCAGAACCCTGCCTAGCAGGGGGAATGGAGGAAAGACATACAGAAACTGAATGTCCAGCCATGACATTACTAAGGCAACCGTGGTCACGGCCAGAGGATCCTGGGACAGGGAGACAAAGGCCGGGAGCTTGTGATTGTGACGGACGCAAACAGATCCACATCTGGTTGGCCCCAACAGTGATACAGAGATTGGAACACCCTGTTGCAGAGGCCCCCCCCCCCCGGGAATGTATACCGCTGAAATGCAGGGAACATTGGCCTCCACCCAGATCAGGATCAGAGACACTTCCTGGAGGGCCCTCTTGCTCCGGGTCCCTCCCTGATGATTGATGTAGGTAACTGCCATCAGAGTGACCATGTGCCCCTGAACAGGCAGGCCCTGAAGATTAGTAGTCAAGCGAGCCAGAACTAACCTGATCGCTCACAGCTTCAAGACATTGATAGGTGTGTGTGCCTCCTGAGGGCCCCACCTCCCCTGGAACCGCAGGGACTTCCAGAAACCCCCCCCCAACCTGATAGACTGGCATCCGTGGTGACCGTCTCCCAGGAAGGGACAAGAAGGTTCCGCCCCCCCCCCCCAACAGGTTCCTTGAGTCCATCCACTACAAGAGGGACCTCCTCACCAGGGGGGAAGACACACAGACCCTGTCCAGGGATGCTAGGTCCTTGTCCCATACAGACAATAGGAGAAGTTGCAGAAGCCCCAAGAGGGACTGAGCACAAGGGGCCGCTTCAAAGCACGCCACCATCAGGGACAGGGGACGGGGACAGCTAGGAGGGACTGAGCTTGTGCAAGCAGATTGTCCACCTTCTACTGAGGAAGGAATATCCTTGCCTGAACTGTGTCCAGATTCATTCCTAGGAATGAAGTTACCAAGGAAGGGGACAGTGAGGACTTGGGGTGGCTGATCACCCATCCAGATGACTCCAGAATGGAAACCACCAGCTGAGTATCCAACTTTGCCAGATGTAGAGACTGGGAAGTGATGAGGACGTCCGGGTAGTGGCAGCGCGTGGATGCCCCTTGGCCTCATCAGAGACATCACCTCTGCCAGCACCTTGGTGAGTACTCTGGGAGCTGAAGAGAGGCCATATGGCAAGGCCACAAATTGGCAGTGTTGATCTTCCAACGCGAATCTGAAGAACCTTGGTGTCCTGAAAACACAAGGATGTGAAAGTAAGCATCTTTGATATCTTCAGACGGCATGAAGCCCCCAGGGGCGCAAGAAGCAGATGGCCGAGCGCAGAGTTTCCGCTTGTACTTGACAATTTGCTGAAGATCTGTAAATCCAGAATGGGCAAGACTGACCCATCTTTTTTGGAAACTGTGAAAAGGTTGGTGTAGAGTCCCTTGCCTCTGTCTGTTAAGGGAAATCTGCAAATGACCCCCAGACCCAGCAGGCCTTGCGCCAACACCTGAGCAGAAACAGGGACCAGGAGTACCCGGGACCTGATAATCCTAGGGGAGGCCGCACAGCAAACACCATCTTGTAGCCGGAGGACACTACCTCCTAAATCCACCGGTCTGAGGCGTGATGCCTCAAGACTTAAGCAAGGTGCCGCAGCCATCCCCTCACCCACCCCATTATGCTTGAGGGGACTTGGGAAAGGATTTGGGCTTACCCCCCCCGGAGGAGCCAGGGTGTTGTCTTCTGCTCCTGGGACAGGGAGCTGCGCGAGACCCTGCGAAGGACACCCCAGGTTCCTGTTTAACACCATGGTGGGGCCCTGGCCCTGAAGGGCCCGAGACAGCCGTCTGAGCTGGGGTAACTTACCTCTCTTACCAAACAGGTCTAGACGGGCCCCAAACAGACACAGCCCCTTAAAGGGAAGCCCAGTAAGGGCCTTCTTCGCAGCATTGTCAGCACCCCACTGTCGCAGCCAGACCAAGCGACGTATAGTCACCACGAGGGCAGAAGTTCTTGCACACATTCTGATGGTGTCATCCAATGCTACTAGGACAAAATTTAGAAACACATCACAACTGGAGAGTGCATTAAACACCTCACAAGGGAGATCATCAGGGGCACTATCAAGCATATTTCTGATGAGGGTTCCAGTGGCCACAGCAGTAATGGCAGAGGCACAGACCGGGCGCAGCGCCGTCCCTGCACATGCAAAGGCGTGGGAGGCCAGCAGGTCAATGCTCCAGTCCTCAGCATCCTGCAGGGTAGTAGAATCAGGGGGAATGCATGACAGGGGTGTTAGATAGCCCTAGGATCGGGGCATCCACCTCTGGGTGGGGGGGGGGATGACCAACATTTAACCACCTCAGCAGGAAAGGGATACTTCCTATCCCAACTCTTTGGAACCCCAGGAAGTTTACTGGGGCGCTCCCATTCCTTGAGCACAAGGTTATGGAAATGTGCCTGCTCTGGAAATTCCAAACGTGATGTTGCTGTATGGAAACGCTCCCCTCTGTGCCTGGGAGCCTCACCAGGGAGAGAGATAGATAGAACCTCAAAGATCTGGGTCAATAATCTGTCAGTGTCATCCAGGGCCCAGGGGTCAGAGCCAGAATCTTCATGACCCCTTGGTCTCTCATATGAGCCTGAGTCAGAAAAGAGCTCTTCTTCATCAGAAGGGGTATAGCCACACAGATTCATAAACTCCTGAGATCCCATACGGAAAACAGTATCATAAGGCGTCAGGTGCCGCTTCTTACCAGGGCCCTTACGCGCTAAGGACCTCGCAATAATCATTTCAGCAGTAGGTAGTCTAGAAGACACATCAGGCTGAGAATCCCCACTTGTATGCAACTCAGAAGGAGTGAGATTTAAGCTTGGGGGAGTAGGTGAAGTGAAACGAGGTGCAGCCACTGGCAGGCCAGATTGCAAAGCCAGCGCTTGCTCAGCACAGGGTACGCAGACCCATGCCTTGTCAGCGTCAGCATGAGGTTGTCCACACGCCATACACAGCTGGTCTTGTCCCGAAGGGACCCCGGTCACATTATCCTTAGATGCCTCCATATGGAGATTATTAGGCACAATATGCCAGTAGGGATTGACGCTATAAAGCAACCCTGGATGCCCCAATGACCCGCTAGGGAAGTAGGAGTAGTTTTTTACAAGGCCCGACTATCAATTACACCGGGCCGGGAGAAGCCAATGGATTCACCCTCTGAAAGGCACAATGAGAAGAAAGGTGTCAGAACCGAAACACACTACAAAAAGAGTATAACGCCGCCTGCGAGGGCACTTACGGACCACGGTAAGAACGTCGCACGCGCGACCAGGCAACATGGCGGCGAGTACCTCGAAGGGCGGGCCAGAGCGAGCCGGGCCGCGCCAGGCCCCGCCCCCCTGAAGAGCGCGAAGTCCAACCGACAAGCAGCCAATGAGGACGCAGAAGCGTCTGAGGTAACGCCGCCGCCCGGCGTGGGACATCCAAGGCGTGCGGCGGCGGCATTTGCAGTGTAAAAAGACAAGTCAGCGCGTCGGTTGACACCACATATACTAGTCCAAACAGACATTACAAAAAGCCATATGCACGTAATCACAATACACTGACCTCCACACACCCCCCCCCCTTTCTTTTCCTCCCGAAGGCTACAGGGAGAATGATGAGGGAGGATGGCGGCCCTTTGTACAGGACCCACCGCTACCAGGGCATGGGACAATAATGCGGGAGGGGCATGCCATAAAGGCTCACCATCAGCCTATACCACCTATCAGCCTATACCACCTACCCTTTGGTGGGGGACTGCGGTGGAGCAGCGCTCCATAAGCACGCATGGTGCCGCCTACTTTCACCCGACCAGCACAGCCCAGGCTGGGAGGCACATCACACGAAGGACGGGTGGGAATAGTCCAACAGGGCCGCAGGCTTTAATAGCCCCGCTCACCTGCGAGAGAGTGATAATTTCATGTCTTCGCAGTAAGCACTGCAGAGAAATCTGGGGATTTGTGGGAGGTCCCCGGGTGTTTGAGGGGCTGGGAGGAGCCTGTTTTACATGTCTCTGCAGTGCAGCGCCATCTGGCGGAGGATAACCCAAGTGTAAGTACATCTGGAGCAGGACGTACTGTATACTAAGAATATATGTATATTTAAATATAAATGTGTACACAACTAATAGTTGTCCTGTGGACAGATTCCCCTACCTGAGCTGTAAATCTCTGCAGCTCCTCCAGAGTGGCCTTAGGCCTTTATACTTAGTGCTCTCCTTCCCTGGGCTGTTGGTTTAGGTGGACGACCATGGCTTGGTAGGTTTGCAGTTGTGCCATTCTCCTTCCATTTCAGATGTTGAGCCTGGGATTTTTTTTATAATTTAACAAACTTTGACACATTTTTATCCCTGAGCTGTTTAGTGTGTTCCTTGTGTTTCATGAAGGGGTTTGTTCTAATGTTCTCCAACAAACCCCTGAGGCCTTCACAGAACAGCTGTAGTTATACTGAGAATAAATTGCATACAGGTTGACTCTTTAGAAATAGAGTGACTTCTGAAGGCAATTGGTCACCCTGGATTTTATTAAAGGGTATTCTGAGTACAGGGGTCCAAACACATGCATGGCACACTTTTTTCAGTTTTTATTTTTTTTTAAACTTGGAAAAGCATGCATCATTTCCTTTACAAATACTTTTCACTTCGTGTTGCTGATCATATAAAATAAACAGATTTAATACTGTGACTGTAACAGTTAAAAATGTGCAAATGTTTGAGGGGTATAAATACTTTTTTTTAGGGCGACATTGCTGATTTCCACTCCCCTTTTTTTATAGCCACATTCACGCAGAAGCTTTTTCAGTAGTCTGGCCACCTTTGCCAATAACAAGGTGTTCCTTCCTACATCACACTGAGCGTGCGAGGCGGCGCTTCTTCCTCTGCTATTTTGCCGGCAAACCTTAAATTAAACAGGAGTGACACGCAAACAGATGGCTGGAATAAACAGGCAGGGTAAAGACCTCAATCACATGCTGTAGTAGCTCAGTCTTTGATGCAAACATATCTAGTGAGTAAGTGTGAAGGCAACCGGATAAACACCACTCTTCTGAGAGCAGAAGAAATCGGCAGCCTGGTAGGTTAGGCAAGTAAGCTTTGATTGTATGCTTCACCTACAGAGAATCATTAAATATTGCTTTCTACAACTTTTTCTTTTGAAACACATCTCCTAGTCAGCCATCTGTTATCACCGCTTCTGAACTTTTGATGAATGGGTGCCACTTATTTCTCCACTCTGCGTGCGTTTCCACTTACGATATTTCTGCTGTTTAATGTACTGTGAACGATAAACAGAAGTCAGAACTAATGCTGCTCAATTATTTGCTTATTTTATATCCATTACAAACATCTGCATCCCAAAAATCGGATGCTCCCAATTGCTACTGCTGTTTCAATTGTGTTCCTTGGCATCAAAATTTGTAACTAAACTGGATACACTCAGGACTAATAAGCACTGAAACAGCAGAGAACAATGATGCATTTTACCTGTACATGATGCCGTGTCCGCACAAGTTGTATAAAGGAGGAGGGGGACAGTTATATATACATACAATGTACATAAGGTACGAGCCTTACACTTGTGCCATTTAGACCTGGAAACAGCCCAACATGACTGACAGACCTGGTAGAGTGTGTGGTAATTCAAAAAGGGGGAGCCTTTACAGAGAAAGCTAGGAGGTTCAAATGCCTGCACAGAGACTTCTCTACAACATTGGCTGGCTTTGCATACTAAGATCCTCATGAAGCGACTGGTGGTTAAAGTGTACAAAACCCAGGATTTTCACTATACTGGGTTTGGTCCTCCCCCCTGGGGTACCCTGCTCTGTGACTCCCCTCAAAACGCTAACTAACCTCTCCTCGAGCCCACGGTGCGGTAAGCCACACTTACGAGTGGCGCACAGCATCACTTCCTCCCTTTGGTTGTGCAGGCCATAAACCACAAAAACATAGATGCGGTTTTTCTCTTCTCTTGGACTTTTGAGGAGTCTACAGCTTCTTTTAGTTGGTCAGGGTTCGGATGAAAACACTTCTATTTTCTGGAGCTGGCGGTAAGATACACAATGCAAAGACTCCATAGAGTCAGGACATTAAACCGGACCTTCAGCGTGATTTCATGAAAAGCCCAAACTCTTAAAAAACGGTTCCCCAGCATCTAAAATTAATATTTTACGTTTTAAGTCACTAACTTATTATTCTTTCCCCCACTGGGCTGCAACTCTGTTCAGGAATTTAGGATACGGGCACCGCCATCTTGACTCAGAAGCATAACACTTACTGAGGAGAGGAGAGTGGGATAAGGTACAGGGGGATGGGTTATAGCTGTGCTTTGCTCAGACAGAGCTTCCATAAGCCGCCATCTTGGATGTTTAAAGACTGATAACATGCAGTAGATGCAGGTAGGATGATTTTTAATGTGGTCAATCTGTATGTACAGGGTGTGGGAAACATATAAGATAGGATCTTATTCAGAGTGAAGGTCCGCTTTAAGGGGAATCATTTAGCTCTCCTATACATAATCCTTGTGCTCAACTGAGAGACAATGTCTGTAAGAATTCCAGAGAACCTGGCACACCTAACATATCTGAAAGATGCCACCCATCATATAGTTAACGCCACCTGAGGTAAACCACTCTTCTGTTGACTTGGTGTTGACTAGGCAGCATGCTCTCCCCTATGCAACCTTAGTAGGTCCAGATGATTAGAGCTGGCTGAACACATCACACAGCAAGAGGTTTTCTATATGTTATTGCTTAAATCTGCATAGTACAGGTGTGGGTGTGTGTGTTCTTGTAGCAAACTTTTTTTTTTTTTTAAACAAACAGTCAGCAGTCAGATTGCTCTACATCACTGTGATATTTCATCATCATAATGATTTTTTTATGATGTTTAGAGCTTAGTTTGCATCATAGTTTGTAAAATATCTTAATATATATATAGTGATAGGTCTTGTCTATGGTGTATACAGATTGGTTCATATATATCTTAACTACAACCGCTGTTTTCTTATATGTTTCTCTCCTGGTTTAAGCTATGTTCAGCCCCCCTCCCTCCCATCCACCCCTCCCACGCTTTTTTTTTTTTTATAAATTTTTATTACACCTCAGATATCTACGTGCATATGTTGGCCAAGTATAGATCTTGATAGCAACCTAATAATTTTTTTATTAGGTTGTTTTCCTAATTTTGAGGGATGAGTCGTATATGTGCCTTGTTAAATTTAGCTGTGTTAGACTTTCACTTCCTTGATTATTTCCAATCCTTCTGATAAAGCCTGTCTGTATTTCGGATCAGTTACTAGGCTGATTTCATTCTTTATTTGCAGGATCATATGGTTTTTCCATTGTGCGAGATCTAGGTAAACGGGTTCTCCCCATCTAATTACTATGCTCTTTCTTGTGATCCATGTGATTAGTGAGATCAGTCTCTCTTCTATGTTGATTGCAGTATCGTTACTTTGGCTGCTGCGGACATATGGAGCAGCGAGTAGGGCCTCCTTGGCTGTAATGGCTATTTCTCCTTTTTTCATTTTTTGTATAGTTTGTTTTGTAATGTTCCAGAGTGGTTTTATATGTTTGCAATCCCACCATAGATGCCTAACCGTCGCGTGGTGTTCTTTACACCACCAGCAATTACATTTCCTAAAACGTTGATTGTAGTCAGAGGTATAGTAATATCTATGCCAGTATTTTAAACTAAATATTTTTAAAGCTGGAGATTTAATGTTGTTAATAGAACTGAATATATTTTCTTTTTCTTCTTGTCTAATCTCTGATCCCGAGTCATTTTCCCATTTTTTTATGCGTCTGGTTTCCTGTATTTTGTTGGGTAGGTTTAGGAGGGAGTAGTAATATGAAAGCGGTCTACCGCTTTGTTCCTTTTTTAAAGAAGATTTGTTGAAGTTCAATGGGAATGAAGGCTATTTTAGGTAAGGTAAGGTTTTTTAGGAGGTACTCTGCTTGCAAAGCTTTTATGTATGTTTTGTTTTTATTTTTCATCTGCTCTAATATTGTAGGCTTTGTCTTGGTTTGAGTAGTTTTCCACAGGTGATAGACTCTGGGTTCGATGTGTGCTTCTATCTCTAAATCTTTCGCTTCCCATTTTCCAATGTTAGCGTTGTTAAGGGGTTTCATGAAGTCGGGGAATGGGAAGTACTCATTCTTTCCTGTTAGTTTCCTCAAGGTTTCTAGTACGGAAAAAACGATTGGGTGTTTAATTTGCTGTCTGAAAGGGTGGACTGGGTGAGGCTCCAGTACTAGGATTTTGTAGGGGTTAAGGGGGTATAGTTCAGTTTTTACCCATGTTGCTTCTTTATCTGTGCAGGTCCATTTAACAGTGCATTCTAAGTGGGAGGCCATAATGTAGCATCCAAGGTTTGGTCCTTCCAACCCCCATGGGGTATCGTTTTTATTAGTGAGCTGTATGCTACTCTATGTCTCCGGTTATTCCAGTAGAAGTTAGCCAGCAGTTTATAGTTTCTATGAAGCTCTTTGGTATGCGAATGGGGATATTCAAAATTTAAAAAATAAATTGCGGTAGGAAATACATTTTGATCGAGGCGATCAGTACCAAGATGTTTAGGGAGAGTTTTGACCACTTGGCTATATAGTTTTTCAGTGTTTGTAGTAGTGGAGGGAAATTGGCCGAGTAGAGTTTATCCAGGTCATTAAGTTGATGCCGAGGTAAGTTATGCGAGTTGGGCTTATAGGAAATCCATACTCTCTTGTGATTATTTCAGTTTCTATTTCATTCAGTTCAAGGGGGAGTATTGCGGATTTTTCTATGTTCAGTGAAAAGTTGGAATGTGTCTTGAATTGGTCAAAGAGTTCCATTATTCTGGAGATTAAGTCTACTGTAGGGTCTCTTAAAACCAGTAGAATGTCGTCTGCTGTTAGTTGTTTAATTTCGATAGTTCCTATCTTAATTCCTTTAAGTTGCTGATCTGATTCTATCCTGGTTAATAAAGGATCTAGGTGCAGATTAAAAGGTAGTGGGGATAAAGGGCAGCCTTGGCGGGTTCCGTTAGCTAATTCTAATGGTTCTGATAGGGCTCCGTTTATTTCTATTTTAGCTCTTTGGTTGGTGTATAGGGCCATAATTTTATCTAGAATTCCTGGACCCAGTCCTGTTCGGTGGAAGGTGGCTTCCAAGTAGGACCAGGACACACGATCGAAGGCTTTCTGGGCGTCTAGGGTTAGCATGATGGCTTTAGTTTTGGTTTTTTAATGCGATTAATTGCAGAGACCACTAGAGAAATGTTTTGGTTTATGCCTCTTTTCGGGATAAAACCAGCCTGAAAGCTTGATATGATATCGGGTATAACTTTAATTAGTCTTTTTGCTATTAAGGAGGCAAACATTTTCAGGTCACAATTGATTAAAGATATGGGTCGGTAGTTGTTGCAATGACTCGCATCTTTCCCTGGTTTGGGGATAACCTTTATGATTGCTGTGTTCATTGTTGAACTCGGGGGGGGTCCAATTCCTTTACCAAGTTATTGGTGATTTTGGTCTTGTTAGCTTCCGCTAAGTATGCTGCGTGGTCTTGTTCTGCCTTTATGTTATATGCATTTTTATAAAATGATACAAATTCGTTTACAATATCCTCGGTTTTATATTTCCTTTCACCATCCTTGGTTATTATCTCTTCTATGAAGTTAGTAGCTCTTTTAGGTATGTTGCTAGCGCTTGTCCTCCTGTGCCCAGTCTTAATTTCTGTTCTCGTTGCTTCTTTATATTGCCTTTGGTGGTGGAGTCGGTTATTGTTTTTAATTCATGTCTTAATTTAGTTACGTTTTTTATGTGTCCTCTCTGTTTGTTTTTGTTTGTGTATCTGTTCTAGTTTGGCAATTTGTTCTATAGTAGATACAGTTTCTGCTTTGTGTCCTTTCCTGATGTTTATTTCTGCAGCTTGGGCTATTCCTCTAAAAAAGCATTTGTGGCATTCCCAAATGGTGTTGAGGTTTACATCAGGCGTATCATTAAATATGAAGTATTCTTGTAAAGAGTTTTTAAGTTTTTCTGCTATAGGTTTTTGCTGTAAAATCTCTGTATCTAGGGACCAATGGTTTTCCCTTTGTTTCGTTTTTTCCCATGAAATGGTTAGAACAGCAGGGGCGTGGTCGCTACAGGTCATTCTTCCAATCTCGCATTTTTGTATCCTGGAGATTGTGTGTTGTTGTATAAAAATATAGTCTATTCTGAAATATGATTTGTGGGCCGAGTTATAGCAGGTGAAATTCTTTTCTCTGGTGTTTATGGTGCGCCAACTGTCTATTAGATGTAGTTTTCTAAAGTGTAGGCGTAATACGGGATCATTAAGTGAAGTTTGTCTGCTTTTGGGTTTCCCTGTTATGTCTAGAGAGGCATCAGTGACCAGGTTTAGGTCACCGCCCCAGACAATAGTGCCATTTTTAATCTTGTCTATTTTTTTTAATGGTTTTTTTAATGTAATCCCTTTGACGACTGTTTGGGGCGTAAGAGTTGACCAATGTACAGATTTCACCATTTAAACGGCCTATCCATATTAGTGCTTCCTTATCTTTATATTCTGTATATTTCTCGAACCTTATCTTTTTACTAATCAGGATGGCAACTCCTCTAGATTTATTAGTGTATTGATTACTAGTAATAGTCCCAAATTCGTGAAACGCTTGCGGCGGGCTTTTGTGTTGTTTAAAATGAGTTTCCTGGAGAAAAGCTATATCAGTTTTATAATATTTAAGGTCTTGCAATATTCTATTCCTTTTATAAGGTGAATTCGCCCCACAGATGTTGTAAGTTGCTATTAGATTTTTGCTATCCCAACAGTTTTCTGACGCGGGAGTCTTGTTTCTGCTTATCTCGTAGTTTCGGATATGGACGTTTCCCAATATTTTTCGTATAGTAAAGTTTTGGTGATGAAAGTTTTCCAAAAATTTCTGGTTTTATGCGACTGAGGTACTTTGAGACTGTTTCTGTAGTTGTTTTTATTTAGGCGTTTAAAAATACAATTCTGTGATTACTCACCTGTAGAATTGGTATTATGAGTATACAGTACGTCCTGCTCCAAATATAATACTTACAATCGGGTTATACTCCGCCAGATGGCGCTGGACTGCAGAGACATCGAAAATAGGCTCCTCCCGGCCCCTCAAATACCCAGCATTGAAAAGCAGTTAACGAGAAGCCGGGAGAATTAAACAACCCAACTATCAACTATAACAATGATCACCATACAAGGGATCCAAGATAATGCAAAACCAAAGGTGGGTTGGAGCAGGAGGTACTGTATACTCATTATACCAATTCTAGAGGTGAGTAATCACAGAATTGTATTATTCTTAGTATACAGTACATCCTGCTCCAAATATAAATACTTACAATCGGGACATCCAATAGCAGTGTCCATAAAGTAGAGTGGGATCCCCAAGAAAAAAAGACAGCAGCAGGCAGTTTAAACCACTGCCGCCTGCAGAACCTTTCAGCCAAAAACAGCATCCGCTGAGGCCCTAACATCAACCTTGTAAAACTTTGAAAAGGTATGAACAGAAGACCAAGTAGCGGCCTAGCAAACTTGTTCAACAGAGGCCTGGTGCTGAAAAGCCCAAGAGGCACCAATAGCACGAGTGGAATGAGCAGTAAGGCGGAAGGGAGGATTCTTCCCCTTAGCAGAGTAGGCCTGAATCACAGCCTGACGAATCCACTTGCTGATAGTAGACTTGGCAGGAGCCAAACCCTTCCTAGGACCAGAAGGGACCACAAAAAGAGCATCAGTTTTCCTGAAAGGTGCAGTAGCCACCAGATAATACTTCAGACACCTAACCACATCCAAAGAGTGCAAAACTCCCTCCTTAGCATTGCTAGGATTAAGGCACAAAGAAGGAAGAACAATATCCTGATTCAAATGAAAGGCAGACACTACCTTAGGCAGAAAGTCAGGTTTGAAACGAAACACCACCTTGTCCTGGTGTCTCTCATAGTAGGGGGGCTGAATGGACAGCGCCGCCAACTCAGACACACGCCTGACAGAAGTAATAGCCACCAGAAACACAACCTTGAGCGTAAGAGTGGCCAAGGCAGCATCCTGCACAGGTACAAAGGGAGCACCCTGCAAGGCTGACAGAACCAAGTTCAGATCCCAAACAGGCACCATAGGTTTACGTGGGGGGCGCACATGAGTGACCCCCTGGAAAAAAGTCCTGATCAGAGGGTGCTGAGCAAAGGACTTCTGGAAGAAAATAGCCAGGGCAGAAACCAGACCCTTCAGAGTACTGAGTTGGAGCCCCATCTCCAACCCATGCTGCAGGAACTCCAGAATCCTGGGAATAGAGAACACACGACAGGGAAGAGCCTTAGACTCACACCAGTCAATGTAGGCACGCCAAACCCTGTAATAAATGGAAGAGGAAGACTTCTTCCTAGCTTTAATCAAAGTATCCACAACCGAGGAAGACAGTCCCTTCTCCATCAAGATGGAGGTTTCAGCAGCCAAGCCGTCAAAGCCAGAGTTTGTAAATTGGGATGGCGTAGTGAGCCCTGAGTGAGCAGATCTGGCACCCAGGGCAGAGCGTACCTATCTACTGCCAGCTGTACCACGTCTGCGAACCACACTCTTCTTGGCCACCAGAATTGCTGGCACCCCTTCCAGAGCAATCTTGCGCAGAACCCTGCCCAGCAGGGGAATTGGGGGGGAAGACATACAGGAACTGAAAGTCCTTCCATGACATTGCTAGCGCATCTGAGGTCAGGGCCAGAGGATCCCTGGACAGAGAGACAAAAGCTGGGAGCTTGCGATTGTGGCGGGACGCAAACAGATCCACATCTGGTTGGCCCCAACGGTGACACAGAGATTGAAACACCCTGCTGCATAGGGACCATTCTCCCTGGCGAGAGGTCCACCTGCTCAGAGAGTCCGCCAGGCGATTTTCCACCCCCGGGATGTACACAGCTGAAATGCAGGGGACATTGGCCTCCACCCAATTCAGGATCAGAGACGCTTCCTGGAGGGCCCCCTTGCTCCGGGTTCCTCCCTGATGATAGATGTATGCAACTGCCGTCTGGTTGTCCGAGCGCACCTGAACAGGCAGGCCCCGAAGATGAGTAGTCAGGGAGCCAGAACTAACCTGATCGCCCGCAGCTCCAAGACATTGATAGGTGTGTGGGCCTCCCCTGGAACCGCAGGGACTTGCAGAAACCCCCCAACCTGACAGACTGGCATCCATGGTGACAGTCTCCCAGGAAGGGGCAAGAAAGGATCTGCCCCCCAACAGGTTCCTTGAGTCCATCCACCACAAGAGGGACCTCCTGACCAGGGGGTAGAGCACACAGAACCTGTCCAGGGACGCTGGGTCCTTGTCCCATACTGACAATAGGCGAAGTTGCAGAGGCCTCAAGTGGAACGGAGCATAAGGGACCGCTTCGAAGCATGCCACCATCAGGCCCACCAGCTGCATCCCCTGCCTGATGGAGGGATGGGGACAAGCTAGGAGGGACTGAGCCTGTGCAATCAGACAGTCCACCTTCTGCTGAGGAAGGAAGATCCTTGCCTGAACTTTATCCAGATTCATTCCCAGGAATGGAGTTACCAAGGAAGGGGACAGTGAGGACTTGGGGTGGTTGATAACCCATCCAAATTACTCCAGAGTGGACACCACCAGCTGAGTATCCAACTCTCCCTGATGTAGAGACTGGGAAGTGATGAGGATGTCGTCCAGATAGGGAAGCACGCGGACGCCCTGACATCTGAGCAGAGACATCACGCCAGCCAGCACCTTGGTGAACACCCTGGGAGCTGAAGTCAGGCCGAAGGGCAAGGCCACAAATTGGTAGTGTTGATTCATCAGAGCGAACCTGAGGAACCTTAGATGACCTGGGAACACAGGAATATGAAGGTAAGCATCTTTGATGTCCACAGAATTCATGAAATCCCCTTGGCGCTGGGAACTGATGGCAGAGCGCAGAGTCTCCATGCGAAAGAGCCTGCCCCTGACAAACTTGTTGAGGATCTTCAAGTCCAGGATGGGCCTGACAGAACCATCCTTTTTGGGTACTGTGAATAGGTTGGAATAAAAGCCCTTGCCCTTTTCTCTTAAAGGGACCTGGCAGGTGACCCCCAGCTCCAGGAGGCCTTGCACTGCTTGCACTAGCTCCTGAGCTGACACAGGGTCCTGAGGAATCCGGAATCTGATGAATCTTGGGAGGGGGATCGGCAGCAAACTCCAACTTGTAACCGGAGGACACTACCTCCTGAATCCACCAGTCTGAGACATGAAGCCTGCAGACGTGAGCGAAGTGCTGCAGCCGTCCCCCCACCCGGATGGGTGAGGGCGCCCCATCATGCCTGAGGGGGCTTGGGAGAGGATTTTGCTTTGGGACCACAGGAGGAGCCAGGACGTCCACGTCCTCTGGCTCTACCCCAGAAATCTCCCCGGGCCCCAAGGAAAGAACCACCCTTCCCTGTCTTGCACCACGGTAAGGGGAGGAGAAGGAACCCTGACCCCGAAAGGGCCGAGATTGCCGCCTGCGCTGGGGTAACCTGCCTCCCTTAGCAAAAAGGTCCAGGCAGTCCCCAAACAGGCGCAGTCCTTTAAAGGGAAACCCAGTGAGGGCCTTCTTGGCAGCGTTGTCAGCAGCCCACTGGCGCAGCCAAACCAAGCGGCGTATAGCCACCACAAGGGCAGAAGTTCTGGCACACATTCTGATGGTGTCATCCAATGCTGAGAGGACAAATTTACAAAAACATCACAACTGGAGAGTGCATTAAACACCTCACAAGGCAAATCATCAGGGGCACTATCAAGCATATTTCTGATAAGGGCGCAGCGCAGTGCCGTCCCCGCACATGCAAAGGTGTGGGATGCCAGCTGATCAATACGCCGGTCTACGGCATCCCGCAGGGTAGTAGAATCAGGGGAATGCATGACAGAGGTGTTAGATAGCCCTAGGATCGGGGCATCCACCTCGGGGTGGGGGGGGGGATGACCAACATTTAACCACCTCAGCAGGAAAGGGATACTTCCTATCCCAACTCTTTGGAACCCCAGGAAGTTTACTGGGGCGCTCCCATTCCTTGAGCACAAGGTTATGGAAATGTGCCTGCTCTGGAAATTCCAAACGTGATTTTGCTGTATGGAAAAGCTCCCCTCTTTGCCTGGGAGCCTCAACAGGGAGAGAGATAGACAGAACCTCAAAAATCTGGGTCAATCTGTCAGTGTCATCCGGGGTCCAGGGGTCAGAGCCAGAATCATCATGACCCCTTGGTCTCTCATCAGATGAGCCTGAGTCAGAAAAAAGCTCCCCTTCATCAGAAGGGGTATAGCCACACAGATTCCAAAACTCCTCAGTTGCCATAGGGAAAACAGTAACATTAGGCGTCAAGTGCCGCTTCTTAGCAGGGGCCTTATGCGCTAAGGACTTCGCAATAATCTGTTCAACAGTAGTCAGTCTAGAAGACACATCAGGCTGAGAATCCCCACTAGTATGCAACTCAGTAGGAGTGAGGTTTAAGCTTGGGGGAGTAGGCGAAGTGAAACGAGGTGCAGCCACTGGCAGGCCAGATTGCAATGCAAGCACCTGCTCAGCACAGGGTACACAGACCCGCGCCTTGTCAGCGTCAGCATGAGGCTGCCCACACGCTACACACAGCCGGTCTTGTCCCGAAGGGACCCCGGTCACATTATCCTTGGATGCCTCCATATGGTGATTATAACGGCGCTATACGCCAATGGGGAATAACGCAATGTAGCAACCCTGGATGCCCCAATAACCCGCTAGGAAAGTGGGAGTATAATTTTTACAAGGCCTACAAGTAATATACTAAAACAGGGCCGGGAGAAGCCAAGAAGGGTTCGTCCCGCCTGAAAGACATAAGCAGACAAGACCTTAAAGTGGACCAACACCCAGGATTTTGACTATCCTGGGTTTTGGTCCACTTCGGCGGGGCACCCCGCTGTGTGAAACCCCCCAGAAACCCCAAAAAACTCACCTTTCCCCGCTCCCACGTGAACGCCGCAGCCAACGTCCAGGCGGGGATCAGGAACGTCCAAGCCGCTTCCGCCGCCGCCGCCTCCCGCGCGTCACTCTCGGCGCGCGCGCCCCCGCCGGCCATTCACAGAGGGCCGGCACGGGCACGTCTGGAGGGGCGCGCGGAAGCGGCGGCGGATCAGGTAAGATGTTTTGGGGGTTTCTGGGGGGTTTCACCCCGCGGGACATCCCGATCTCGGATGTCCCGCGGGGTGGGAGGTGATCGGCCCGGGAATCTTATAGATTTCCGGGCCGATCACCCCTGGGTGTTGGTCCTCTTTAAGTACATCGTAACAAAGGTGAAGGAGATAGAGCCGCCCGCGAGGGCACTTACGGACCGCAGTAGGTAGGAGTCTGCCGCGCATAGGCCAACCAAGCAGGAAAGATGGCGTCGGTATACCTCGAGGGGCGGGCCAGTAACAGCGATGACGCGGAACGCGCCAAAGACGGGCCCCGCCCCCCCCCCCAAAGAGCGCAAAGCCAGAAACGGCAAGCAGCCAATGATGGAGCACCAGCGCCTGAGGTAATGCCGCCGCCAAGTGCGGAACGAAGTCAGTGCACTGCGGCGGCAAATTTAAAAAAGCAGTAAAGACAAGTCAGCGCGGCGGCTGGCACAAGAATAAAAGGCATGAGAAAAGAGAGTGTCAAACACAGAATGCATCACATACATATCTATACACATACACCCCCCCCCTCTTTTCCCCCGAAGACTACAAGGAGGATGAGGGAGGACGGCGGCCACTTAAATAGGGCCCACCGATAGGCAGGGGCAAGGGGCAATAGTGCGGGGGGGCATCCCATATAGGCTCACTATAAGCCTGAACCGCCTACCCTTTGGTGGGGGATTGCGGTGGAGCAGCGCTCCTAACAGCGGTGCTGCCTACCCTCACCCGACCAGCGCAGCCAAGGTTGGGAGGCATAATACTAGTGGAACGGGTGGGAATAGTCCTACAGGGCCGCAGGCTAATAGCCCCGCTCACCTGCAAGTAGAGAGTTAATTTCTCGTCCTTCGCAGCCAGACTGCAGAGAAATTCTGGGGATTTGTGGGAGGTCACCGGGTATTTGAGGGGCCGGGAGGAGCCTATTTTCGATGTCTCTGCAGTCCAGCGCCATCTGGCGGAGTATAACCAGATTGTAAGTATTATATTTGGAGCAGGACGTACTGTATACCAAGAATAGTATGCACGTAGATAGAGGTAACAGATTTTCCACTCCCCCGCCCTAGTTTGGGTTTCAGAGAGATCTGGATTTCTCTCATTCCCAATGTGACCTTATATTTCCGGTCAACCCAAACTACTACCGCCTCCCTGATCACCACACGCTCAAATATGTGAAGGTTATTCTAAGTATGTCACACACCCCACTTCAAACATTAATAATTACACTAGGGTTAACGCACCGCTAGGTGGCAGCATTGCAGAGAACTCTCCAAAAACTTCAACAGGCCCCTCCCGGTCTATACATACCTGGTACCTCCCAAGAACCTCCCAGTGTTGTTAACTGCAAGGTGGCGACAAGACAGAAGAAAGAAGTCTCCTGCTTGCAGGTAGCCGGGGTATCCCCCCGGCCCCCCCCCGTGGTCTATTTCTGCCCGGCTTTTGTTTGAAAGTATTCTATTTAATGGCAGCCTCCCAGCTTCGGCTGTAGGCCGGGCAAAAAGGTAGCCGGCACCATTGGTGCCTAGGAGATTAGCTCCTCCGCTCGACCCTTCATTGCGGGGCCGGCACGGGCACGTCTGGAGGGGCGCGCGGAAGCGGCGGCGGATCAGGTAAGATGTTTTGGGGGTTTCTGGGGGGTTTCACCCCGCGGGACATCCCGATCTCGGATGTCCCGCGGGGTGGGAGGTGATCGGCCCGGGAATCTTATAGATTTCCGGGCCGATCACCCCTGGGTGTTGGTCCTCTTTAAGTACATCGTAACAAAGGTGAAGGAGATAGAGCCGCCCGCGAGGGCACTTACGGACCGCAGTAGGTAGGAGTCTGCCGCGCATAGGCCAACCAAGCAGGAAAGATGGCGTCGGTATACCTCGAGGGGCGGGCCAGTAACAGCGATGACGCGGAACGCGCCAAAGACGGGCCCCGCCCCCCCCCCCAAAGAGCGCAAAGCCAGAAACGGCAAGCAGCCAATGATGGAGCACCAGCGCCTGAGGTAATGCCGCCGCCAAGTGCGGAACGAAGTCAGTGCACTGCGGCGGCAAATTTAAAAAAGCAGTAAAGACAAGTCAGCGCGGCGGCTGGCACAAGAATAAAAGGCATGAGAAAAGAGAGTGTCAAACACAGAATGCATCACATACATATCTATACACATACACCCCCCCCCTCTTTTCCCCCGAAGACTACAAGGAGGATGAGGGAGGACGGCGGCCACTTAAATAGGGCCCACCGATAGGCAGGGGCAAGGGGCAATAGTGCGGGGGGGCATCCCATATAGGCTCACTATAAGCCTGAACCGCCTACCCTTTGGTGGGGGATTGCGGTGGAGCAGCGCTCCTAACAGCGGTGCTGCCTACCCTCACCCGACCAGCGCAGCCAAGGTTGGGAGGCATAATACTAGTGGAACGGGTGGGAATAGTCCTACAGGGCCGCAGGCTAATAGCCCCGCTCACCTGCAAGTAGAGAGTTAATTTCTCGTCCTTCGCAGCCAGACTGCAGAGAAATTCTGGGGATTTGTGGGAGGTCACCGGGTATTTGAGGGGCCGGGAGGAGCCTATTTTCGATGTCTCTGCAGTCCAGCGCCATCTGGCGGAGTATAACCAGATTGTAAGTATTATATTTGGAGCAGGACGTACTGTATACCAAGAATAGTATGCACGTAGATAGAGGTAACAGATTTTCCACTCCCCCGCCCTAGTTTGGGTTTCAGAGAGATCTGGATTTCTCTCATTCCCAATGTGACCTTATATTTCCGGTCAACCCAAACTACTACCGCCTCCCTGATCACCACACGCTCAAATATGTGAAGGTTATTCTAAGTATGTCACACACCCCACTTCAAACATTAATAATTACACTAGGGTTAACGCACCGCTAGGTGGCAGCATTGCAGAGAACTCTCCAAAAACTTCAACAGGCCCCTCCCGGTCTATACATACCTGGTACCTCCCAAGAACCTCCCAGTGTTGTTAACTGCAAGGTGGCGACAAGACAGAAGAAAGAAGTCTCCTGCTTGCAGGTAGCCGGGGTATCCCCCCGGCCCCCCCCCGTGGTCTATTTCTGCCCGGCTTTTGTTTGAAAGTATTCTATTTAATGGCAGCCTCCCAGCTTCGGCTGTAGGCCGGGCAAAAAGGTAGCCGGCACCATTGGTGCCTAGGAGATTAGCTCCTCCGCTCGACCCTTCATTGCGGGGCATAGCGGGATTCCCGGAGTGGTGATCCGGATGTGGGATGCCCCATTTTATAGGAGGTTAGCGGTCAGGATGTGCCTAGCCCTGGGATATTGTGTCACTTTCCGGGGTGTGGGGCGCGCTTGGGACGGTGACATGCTGTGCCGGTGACATGCTGTGCCGGTGACATGCTGTGCCGGTGACATGCTGTGTGAGTGTGCTGCTGCGCTCTGCATTGTGAGTCCTTTTGTGATTTTTACTTTGACTAACTTCACTGTAAGTTTTGCCTGCCTCTGTCCCTCTGTCTGTGTGTCTTTCTCTCCCCTCAGGAGCCGGGGGGGCGGGGCCTCGCGGCGCGCTGCGCCGCGGTCCCGCCGGTGACTGAGCGCCGTGCCCGGCGCTTGCAGCCTGCTTGTCCGGCTGCTCAGGGGGGAACTGGTTATCAGTGTGTGGGTCTGTGTATGGTGCGCACTGGGAGCCGGCGGGTGGCTCCGCCGGTCCCGTCATTGAGGTCTGAACGCGGTCCCCGCCGGCAGACGCTGACGCTGCCAGGGGGTGGGGCCGCGCACGGATTGGATGTCCCGGAGGGGCGGGGCCTTCTCGGCTCCCGCGCTCCCGGAGCTTGTCTCTTCCTCCCTCACTGCGCTGTGTGCGGGCCGCCATCTTCTGCGTTGCCTGGCTGCGCGGTTTTCTCTCTCCCTCTCAGGTAGGCGTTTTTGGTTTTTCCTGCGATGGCCCCTCGGATTGTCCTCTCCTCCTCCTTCTCCTCGCTCCGGCGCCTCTTTATGGTGCTGGTTGGTATTAACCATTTCCTGTGCTCTGGTTAATGGGGGGGGGGGGGGGGGGGTGTAAGGGGGGTTTTGTATGTTATGTGGATTTTGGTATATGGTGCTGGATTGACATCTGTCCCTCTCCCTTTGTGTCTTTCAGATCCTGGGATCCCGTCTGGCAGGGCTCTCCCGGTCATATATACCTGGCTCGTGGGGGGTGTTTTTTCATTGCTATATATATATATATATATATATATATATATTTATATATATTTTTATAAGGGTCTTATGCTACTCCCCTGGGTCAGGATCTTGTGACTATCCTTAGACAAGTGTTAGGTTATTAAGGGGCATCCTGGGTCGTGTACCGCATAAATCCCTGGGTTCTGCGAATACCATAAATTTCACCACATGGAGGCTGCCACAGATACCGGGAATGGTTCTTCGGGACAATCCAAGGTGTGCGGGGGTTGTGGGACTCTGCTCCAGGGAGATGATGTCATTTTGTGTATTCCTTGTGCACAGCAGAACATTGCACGGCAGTCCAGTACTCCGGTGCCTAGCACTTCTTCGGCCGCGCCATCTCCCTCTCCCCCTCGCTTATTCCGGACCCCGTGTGACGTTGTCCTGGGCGGGGATTCGCAGTCTGATGTATGTGCCCGCTTGACCAGCCTTGAGAAGCGGTTTTCTGCTATAGCCGCTCAGAAGGTTTCAGCTAAGCGGAAGCATCTGTCTCCGCCCCTGCCGGATTCAGATGAGGAAGTGGTGGGAGATCTGGATTGGTCGGATCGTCCCCGTGAAGAAGGTGAGCTCATTGAGGAAGAAGATTCTGATGTTCAGCAGTTGCTGGGTTCTGAGGGGGATCAGGCTGATGGCCTCCCTCTCGATTCCTCTACCATTCTGAGCCAGATGTTTGAGGTTTTGGATTTAGAGCCTCCGGTGGTTACTCCTAGGCCCAAGGGTCAGCTTTTTGGGGTGTCCAAGCAGCGTCTGGAGTTTCCCAGCCAACAGCATTTTGAAGAAATTGTTTTCAAGCAATGGGAGCAACCTACTCGTCTTGTTGGGGTGCCGTCTAGCTGGGATAGGAAGTATCCCTTTCCGGCGGAATTGTTGAAGCGTTGGTCTGTTCCCCCTGAGGTAGATACTCCGGTCCTGGGACTGTCCAACACGGCGGTTGTGCATTCCCCTGACACGACTTCGCTCAGGGACGGCGAGGATCGCCGGGTTGATCAGCTTGCCCGTCATGGTTTTGTATGTGCGGGTTCCGTGTTAAGGCCTGTTTGTGCCTCGGCTCTTTTGACTTTTGCTGTCAGGTCTATTGTCAGGGACTTGGGGGTGGATCTCGAGCCCACCAGTGATGAGTCCCTTGGGCTTAAGCGCTGCGATGCCTTTTTGTCTTTTATCCTGGCCGCTCAGGAGGATGCCATGTTGATGTGTGGCAGGGCTACTGCCTTGCTGGTGGCTATCCGGCGCTGTGTGTGGTTGAGACAGTGGACGGCCGATTTTAATTCTAAAAGGTCGCTCACGGCTCTGCCCTTTCTGGGTTTGAGGCTTTTTGGTGAGTGGCTTGATTCTGTTGCCAAGGGAGGTAAATTACCTCAGCGCAAGAAATTTCGCCGTTCCTTTCGGGGGATGGTCTCGTTCAATCCGTCCTTTCGGGGAGTCGGCGCCGGTAGAGGTGCGGGCTCCTCGGCCCCCAGGGGCGCAAGTTGGAATAGGGGCAGAGGCCGTGGCCGCCCCACTCGCGTCTGGGGTGCCAAGCCCAAGCCGGCTGCCAAGCCCACACAGCAATGAGGGGGCGCCCTCACCCGTTCGGGTGGGGGGGGACGGTTGCAACTTTTCTCCCGGGTGTGGGACCAGGAGGTCCCGGACAGATGGATCCGGGAGGTGGTTTCGGCCGGTTACAAGTTGGAGTTCGAGTCCCGTCCTCCTCCAAGGTTCTTCAGGTCTCGGGTGTCTTTGGATCCTTTGGCCGCGCAGGGGCTCCTGGCGGCAGTAAGGAATCTTCTAGATTTAGCTGTCATTTGCCCGGTTCCTCCTTCAGAGGTGGGGCGCGGGTTTTACTCCAATCTCTTCACGGTCCCCAAAAAGGACGGGTCCTTCCGTCCTATTCTGGATTTGAAGTTTCTCAACAGGTTTATTCGTCCTCGGAAGTTTCGCATGGAAACCCTGCGGTCTGCGATCGGTTCGCTTCGGCAGGGGGACTTTATGACTTCCATAGACATCAAGGATGCGTATCTGCACGTGCCGATCTTTCCTGCTCATCAGCGGTTCCTCCGTTTCGTGGTGGGGGATCGGCATTTTCAGTTTGTGGCTCTTCCATTCGGTCTCACCTCTGCTCCGAGAGTGTTCACCAAGGTGTTGGCGGGGGTGATGGCCCTGCTCAGAGCTCAGGGGATTCGCATTGTGCCTTACCTGGACGATCTTCTCATCATGGCTCCTTCCTTCAGTCAAGCAGAGGGGGACACCAGCACGGTGGTGTCTATGTTGGAGAGGTTCGGCTGGGTGATCAATTACCCCAAGTCCTCGCTGGTTCCGGCCAGGGTGGTGACCTTTCTGGGGATGTCGTTGGACTCCTGCCAGCACAGAGTGTTTCTTCCTCAGGCCAAGGTTCTGATGATTCAGGAATTGGTCCAGCTGCTCCTCTCCCATCCTCATCCGTCCATTCGTCTGGGGATGAGACTGGTGGGGTTGATGGTGGCCTCGTTCGAGGCAGTTCCCTTTGCTCAGTTTCATACGAGGACTCTTCAACTTCATCTTTTGGCGTCTTGGAACCGGTGTCCGGGGTCGTTGGATCGGTCCTTCCGGTTGTCCCCTCGGGTTCGGCAGTCTCTTCTGTGGTGGTTGGTCTCGGACAACCTTCTGAAGGGCAGGTCGTTTCTGACTCCACTTTGGGAAACTGTCACCACGGATGCCAGTTTGTCAGGCTGGGGAGGTTAATGGAAGGATCTTCGGTTTCAGGGGCAGTGGGACCCTCAGGAGGCCCACTTGCCCATCAATGTTCTGGAATTGCGAGCCATCAGGTTGGTTCTGTCTCACTTGACGCATCATTTACAAGGTCTGCCGGTTCAGGTTCGCTCAGACAATCAGACGGCGGTTGCTTACATCAATCACCAAGGAGGGACTCGCAGTCTGGGTGCCCACAAGTGTCTCTGATTTTGGTCTGGGCGGAGACTCATGTCCCTTGCATCTCGGCAGTTTACATTCCGGGAGTGGAAAACACAGAGGTGGATTTTCTGAGCCGGTGTGCGTCCCGTCGGGGGGAGTGGTCTCTCCATCCCCAGGTGTTTCGGTCACTTTGTCTCCGATGGGGGACGCCGGACGTGGATCTGTTTGCCTCTCGTCACAATCACAAGCTTCCGTCCTTTGTGTCCCTGTCCCGGGACCCTCTGGCTCTGGCGGTGGATGCCATGACCATGACCCTGAGCTGGAGGGACCTGGGGTTTCTTTATCTGTTTCCTCTGATCCCCATGCTAGGCAGGGTTCTGCGAAAGTTGGTTCTGGAGGGAGTTCCCGCCATTCTCGTAGCTCCAAGGTGGCCAAAGCGGGTGTGGTTCGCGGACATCGTTCGTCTGGCCGTGGATCAGTTCGATCTGCCTCTTCGGCCAGATCTTCTCACTCAGGGTCAACTTTGTTACCCCAGTTTACAAACGCTGGCTTTGACGGCTTGGCTGCTGAAACCTCCATCTTAAAGGAGGAGGGTCTTTCGGATGCGGTCATTCAGACTCTTATTAGTGCCAGGAAGAGATCTTCTTCTTCCATCTATTACAGGTATTGGAGATCTTATATTGATTGGTGTGAGGCTAGGTCTTTGCCCTGCCGGGTCTTTTCTGTGTCTAGGATTTTGGAGTTTCTTCAGTCGGGGCTGGACTCCGGTCTTCAGCTGAGTACCTTGAAGGGGCAGGTTTCTGCTTTGTCTATTTTTTTCCAGAAATCTTTTGCTAGTCATTCCTTGGTCAAGACTTTTTTCCAGGGGGTTTCGCATGTGCGGCCTCCCAGGAAGCCTTTGCTCCCAGTGTGGGATTTGAATTTGGTTCTTTCCGCTCTTAAGGCTCCTCCTTTTGAGCCTTGCGGGATGTCGCTTTGTCCGTTCTTACTCAGAAGGTTGCTTTTTTGGTGGCCATCACTTCGGTTCGGCGTGTTTCAGAGCTGGCAGCCTTGTCTATTCAGGCTCCTTATTTTGAGGATCATCAGGACAAAGTGGTTTTTCGTTACAAGTCAGATTTTCTCCCTAAAGTGGTCTCTGCGTTTCATCTTAACCAGGACATTGTTCTTCCTTCTTTGTGTCCTAAGCCTAAGAATGCCAAGGAGAGTGCTTTGCACTGCTTGGATGTTGTACGTTGTGTCAGGTACTATCTACGTGCTACGTCTTCTTTTCGTAAGACTGATGCCTTTTTCGTTGTGCCCTGTGGGCCTAGGAAGGGTTTGGCTCCGGCCAAGTCCTCCATTAGCAAATGGATTCGTCAGGCCATTGTTGGTGCTTATTCGGCTAAGGGGAAGGCTCCTCCTTTCCGAGTTACTGCTCATTCTACTCGTGCGGTTGGTGCGTCCTGGGCTTTTCAGCACCAGGCTTCGGTTGAACAAGTGTGTAAGGCTGCAACTTGGTCTTCTGTTCATACTTTTTCTAAGTTCTATAAGGTTGATGTGCGGGCTTCAGCGGATGCTGTTTTTGGCCGCAAGGTTTTGCAGGCTGCAGTGGTCTGAGTTTTTTCTGCGTTATTGCCTGATTCGGATACCCACCCTTTTCTGGACACTGCTGTTGGATGTCCCTAGTGTAATTATTAATGTTTGAAGTGGGGTGTGTGACATACTTAGAATAATACCATTTTGTGAATACTCACCTGTAAAATGGGTATTATGTCACACACCCCACTTCACCCGCCCTTTTTGGTATCCTGGCTCTCTATTTGGTGAAGTTTGGTTCTTTACGTTGAGGGTTACATTGTTTGGTTCTGGTACCTTGTCTTACTGCTGTTCTAATACTGGGAGGTTCTTGGGAGGTACCAGGTATGTATAGACCGGGAGGGGCCTGTTGAAGTTTTTGGAGAGTTCTCTGCAATGCTGCCACCTAGCGGTGCGTTAACCCTAGTGTAATTATTAATGTTTGAAGTGGGGTGTGTGACATACTTATAATACCCATTTTACAGGTGAGTATTCACAAAATGGTATTTTTTTTAATCCTATTTATTACTTTTTCCCCTTTTCTTCTTTGTTCTTTATTTTTCTTTCCTTTTTCTCCTGTACCTCTTTCCCTCTCCCCCTCTTCCTCCCTACCTCTCTTCTCTCCCCTTATTTATATATTTGTTTTTATTTCTTTGTTTCCTTCCCCCTTTTTTTTTTCTTTCCTTCCTCTCTCTCCATCCTCCCTCCTCTTTCTTCCCGTTTCCTTCTTCCACCTCTTCCTTCCTTCTTCCTTTTAACAATTGATGTTTCCATTATGAATTAAAAGACCAGGATTCTACTAAGAGATTTGATGGCAGTAAGGTTGCATCATCGTCTCCCGTGTCCTCCTATTCCCTAAATGGAGGAGCTTCAATTTCTAGGAGTGCTATAAGTTTCCTTAGATTATCACTGTCTCTTAGGAGAAGTTGTCTGTCACCTTTTTGAATCTGGAGGTTTAAAGGGCCTATCCATTGGAATTTTAGATTTTTCTGTCTTAATACTGATAGTAGTGGTTTGAGGTGATATTTTTTATTTAGTGTTCGTTGTGAGTAATCTTGGAATATATTCACTGTCATGCCATTAATTTTGTATTCCCTGAGTTGTCTGGCTTTGTACAAAATTTCCTCCTTAACAGCGTAATCCGGGATGAAACAGATAACATCTTTTGACTGTCCAGCTGAAGTTGTTTTAACCCTACCTTGGCGGTGGCACCTGTCAATTTTGACAGTATGATCTGTTTGTAGTAAGTGTTGAAAAATATTTTCTACCGTGTTCTTTATTTCTCGTTTGGGAATTGAGACATCAATTCCTTTTATTTTTAGGTTGTCTCTACGTGATCTGTTTTCTATATCGTCAAGTTTTATGGCTATGTCATTTAGATTTTTTTGGAGGGTATGTAGGGTGGAGTCAGTGTGTTTCCGTTCTCTTGCTACTGTGACCAAGTCTGCTTCTATATTTTCTATTCTCTGTGTGATTGAGTAAATGGCCTCCTTAAGTTCCTGAAGTTCAGTTTTTACGGTTACCTTAACTGTTTCCTGAATCAATTGCAGTAAATTATTTTTGAAGTCTATTAGGTGATTATCCACTGTTTCCCTAAAGGATTGAAAGTCATTAGATAATGATCTATATGATTTTTCCAGTGCTTCTATTGTTTCTTCTTTCCCTCCTTTAGTTATTGGGGTAATATAGAAACATAGAAGGTTGACGGCAGAAGGAGACCATACGGTCCATCTAGTCTGCCCTTATGTGTATACTGTATGTACTCTTTATCTTAGGATAGATGTGTGCTTATCCCAGGCATGATTAAATTCAGTGACTGTTGATTTTTAAACTACCTCTGCTGGAAGTTTGTTCCAAGCATCTACTACTCTTTCTGTAAAATAATATTTTCTAACATTGCTCCTGATCTTCCCCCCGACTAGCTTCAGGTTGTGCCCCCTTGTTATATCATTAAGCTTCTTCTTAAAAACACTTCCCTCCTGAACCTTATTCAATCATTTCACATATTTAAAAGGTCTCAATCATGCCCCCCCTCTCCCTTCTTTCCTCCAGACTGTACAAATTAAGTTCTTTAAGTCTCTCCTGATAAGTTTTAAGTTTAAGTCCTTCCACCATTTTCGTTGCCCGTGGAGTTGATTGACAGCAGTATCATTTTTGAGTTTAGATTGATCTGGTCAAACGGTGGTCGATCCCAGTCGACTGACAGATGCGTCTAGCTGAGATTCAGTGGATGCCGATAATTTGGGTGCTCGGTGGGGAAAGCCCAGAGGCGAGGTGGACCAATGACGGGCAGATGAGGGGCCGGAGCGGTGATGCAGAACAGACAGTGGAGCCGGGGGCTCAATGCTTCTTGCGTCCGCTCTATACGTCTAGCTGAGAGCGGTATCCCGATAGACTCGACGGACTGCCAGAACGTCAAGGTGAGGAGTACGGTGCGTTGGAGCCTTGTTAGCCGGCTTCGATAGACGGCACAGCGAAGGTGTTGTAGAGGAGGGCACGGAAGCAACCCAGGGCCGTACGGCCGCTGTTGCCGCGCAGCGGTTGCGGCCGGGCAGTCAAGCACCTGGCAGCAGAGCACCTGGCGGGGAGCAGGAGAGGTCAGGTAGGTCAGGAGCGGCGTGTGGATCGGGCGGCTGGAGCGGCAGTCTGCTACTCGCGCATGCTCTCTCAGTTGCCCACGCTCTCTGTTATTTGCTGCTTTCAAACAAACTTTGTTTGTCTGGTGTCTGGGAAGACTTGTTCCTGATTTTCTGATATTTTTCCCTATCATTCTCTTGTCTTAGCATTTGCCTCAAGAGGGATCCTGCTCCTCTTCTTAGATTCAGTCTTATTCCTATGACAAAACTATTATAGCTCGCTAATGTATCCCAACAAGAGGTGAAGGGGGAACAGCGTGACTTGACTTGAGCCTGGGACCCTTGCTGACATTTTCCCCAAACCTGGAGCTCCTGCTGAAGATGTTGATGTATTGGCCTTAAAAAGCGAGAGGAGATTCAAGTTTCTGCTAGAATACTGCTGACATCTTTGGAGCAGAGCATCCACTCTGACCACAGGTTGGTCCCAGGTGCAATCCTGGAACCTTGTGGTGCAGGTTTCTCCCTATTGCAGAATCCTGCTTAGGTAGCTGGTTGTCTGTTCCCTATCCGATTGATGGATGCTACCTCCTTGCTGTTCAGTGATGCAGCTTACAGCTCCAGAATATTGGTCACAACATTCCGGCACTGTCTTAGGACACAGAAACACCCACTCCCCCAAGGCTTAAAGACTAGAATCAGTTCTCACACTTAGAAACCAGGAAGTTGTCCATCATCCACCTTCATCAAATACTAAACAAATCAGTATCTAGCTTTCTCTGCATTTTGTTAAAAATGTTAGAAGTTGTTTAAGATGTATTGAATCATTCGGTAACCATCATTTTACAGTCAAACAATGTTATTACCTTCTTTGTGTCCTCTAGAGTGGTGTATTGGTAAGTCTCACTCTCTAGGGATCTTATGGTAGAGAGGTACAACTGCTGAGTCATGTCCACAAAGGTCTGAGTGAGCAGGAGCTGCTGCTTTAACATGTCATTCAGAGCAAGGGCCATTGGACTGTATGTAGTCAAAGCTAAGAAAAATAAAAAAAAATAAAGTGAATGAATACATTATACACAAATATGTCTAAAAATCCAGGTTACTAAGACTCTGCAGGACATTCTACATATGCTAATAATCGATCAAGAAGTTTATAGAAGCTTTAAACAGTCACTATATCTAGAGCAGAAAGCCTATCACCTGTCTCTGAACTCAGCATGTCACCCCATGGCTGTGGCATAGTAAATAACAAATAGTGTGACAGGCTTCCCACTCTCTCAGCTCCACCTTCATGTATCCCTTTTAGAGCCAGTCTACCTAGAAACATTGCCAGACCATTGTGCGCTATGTTTAACTGTGGTTTTTGCAGTACTTCCCACGATAATTATATATTGTTTTTTTTCAGCAGAGTTTGGGCTTTAACATGAAATGTCTTGTTTGTTATTTTTTCAGTGCTTTCATACTATTTGTGTAAAAAATATTTAAAAACATTTTAAATAGTCAGGTTTTTTTTTAAATAAACATTTAATTAAATTAAGAAAACCATATTGTGTGAGAAAGTCCCATCCTCTTAATTACAACAGTACCACATATGTATCAGTAACCCCCCACTCCTGCCCAGGAGAACCTCCAAACCTAAAGGGTGCTTTGACATTTTCAAACGAAATACAACTACTATGTGCAATATCAAGGGTTAAACCCTAAAAAAAAAAAAAAAAATTAAAAAAAAAGACTCTCTACCAGTTCACAAATAGTTAAAAGTGAAAAAAAAAAAACCCAGACACAATAAAATATTTGCTTATTTTTTTAAACTTACCTCCGACGCTTCTTTCCTGTTGCTGCACCGACAGCCGGAAGAGTTCAGCGGTAGATCAGAATCTCCTGCTCCTACAACTGACTTCCGCCGATCACTCCCGGCTTCTAGCATTTCTCCAACCATCGCTGGGAGCCACCTTTTATACCAGCAGTGAGAGACGACATCATCTCAGTCCAGGTATAAAAGGCACCTCCTTGTGGCAGCCGGTGCGCAGGGCAGGTAAGGAGTGTTATCTGAACTACTAAAGACCCTAGTCCGGAGATCGGAGAGGTCCGTGGCGGGAAGAGAAGACCCCAGCGCTGGATCCAGGACAGAGGCGAGTTTTTTATTTTTTTTTTTATCAGGGGAAGTTGCCAAAATTTTACATGCTTTACACTGAAAGGGATGAGAAATGAGCATGCAGAGTCTATGCACTTGGAACTGAATTGGTTAAAGCAGTCTGTCCAGACACACACTTTTTCACCCTTTGAAACATTTTAAAGCATCTCAATATCTCTCTCTTCCTTCGTTACAATTTCTGGGTCACAACACAACTGAAGCACAGCTCTGATTCTGGCTCCTGTGGCAATAAGTGATCCTGGAGTCATATCTACTGCAATGATGTGGAAGTTAGAAATAAACACCCAGTATTGAAGAGGTTAATAAAATATAATTCTACACATTTTTGTTTAATGAACTAAAATATCTTACCGTCTATCACCTCAGGGCTGACCATGTGACGGAGAACGGAGGATGGTTCCACCGTAATAGTGGTAGCATTTACTAGTCCAATTGTGGCTATGCAAAAGAAAAAAAATATTTATATTAAATATATTTAAAGGGGTTAATAGTAGTAAAAAGATAGCAAGTGCCATGCTAAGAAGAGAGAATAAAAAGTACTAGAGAAAACAAGCACCTAACAATCAATGTGACTGGGCAGCACTTGTAAGCAAGTCCTATAGACTGAAGACTGAATGCAGTCACCTTGTGGCCAGTGGAAAGTCATTTCAGCATCATTGGTCTGCACAGATGTTTCCCGTACAAGCACTCGCTGTACTCTGTGATGCTTCTTCTCTGTCAGTTTGCCAGGCGGTTGATAAGAATGCCTTGGGGACAGGCTGGACTCGTCTGACGATATGGATTTAGAAGAGTAAGAATCAAACTTTGAACCCTCTGAAGTATCATATGGCACAGATTCCTCAAAATCCTCGGAATAAGCAGTGCTTTCATCAGGCTGCTTTTGTAGGTAGTCCTCAGAGGAAGTGGAATGCTGCTTGTGACCATGCTGTGACACCTCGGACTCTGTATGCACTTCTGGAGCAGACTCATCGTCAGAGCTAGAGGTTTGTCTTCCAAGTGCTTTTTCATTATTAGGTGACAGTTCTTCATGGGGGGTAGCGGATGGCTGCTTGGTAGTTTTAGGTTTTTCATATACTGTCTTTTGAGGCAAATAATAAATAGTTAATAACTAAAGACAAAAATAGAGACCAGTACAATATCTAATGAAGTGGCAGAAAAATAATAACCTTATCTGCAGATTCATCTTGGTCTACAGGAGCCAGTTCATCCAAGCTCAGGATATTCAGTTTAAAATCTTAAAAAAGCCACAGTAAATAGTTTGGTTAAATGAAAAACACTCTGATCATAAGACAATTGGACATGTGAGTGCATCTGCACTAGAATTAAATATGCATAAATGTTAGTACATCTCCAGCTTTACACTGTGGGCTATCCCCAGTGTTTCCCCCAGAAGCTACGTGCCAGACTAAGGCCTCCATTCAGTAAGAGTTGAAAAGAATTCTCATGGTAGTAAAATATTCTCTTTAGGTGAAAAAAGCCTGAGAATGTCACTATTGCTGAATTACCATCTACGAGGATGTATAAAACAATCCAGTATGTCAGAAACAGGCAGAAAATTCAGCACATTAAAATAAATGCGCTCTTTAACATCAGTGCGCTGTGGTTTGCAAAATGCCTTGCCCGCAGCGCAGCCACAATGTGCCCCATAGAGGTCTATGTGCGCATGTATTGTGCTTTACCTCTGGTGCGTTGCAGTGCAGGGCAATACCTGCCAACGCCTCCTGATCCATCGCCGCTGTCCTGGCCAGGGCTGTGGACTCTGAGTAAGAGTCAGAAAAAAGGAATTTAAAGAGGTTGTCCATGCAGAAACAAAAAGTCTATACTCGTCAGCAGCTCCTCCGTGCAGGTCCTGTGTTCCCCCGCAGCTCCTCCTTGCAGTGCCGGCATCTTCATACTTTCCAATGGCAGGGAGCCAGTGATTCTATCTTCCAGCGCCCGCGGCCTTTCATTGAGGCGTCCATGGAGCCTTTTTTATTAATTGCAATGGAGGGGTCATCCCAACACAGGTTCTGCACACCTGGCCATGGCACACCCCCTCCATTTTTATAAATGGATTAGGAGTGTTTATGGGACCTAAAGCCATATTGCTGGACGCCACCATGCATGCCCAGTGATGGAGGATGGAATTGCTTGTTCTCCCTCATTGGTAAGTATGAAGATGCTGGTGCTGCACGGAGGAGCCGTGGGGGGAAAGATGCTTGTGCTGAATTTAGGGGCTGCATCTTTTATTCAGCCTGCTTTATATTTCTTTATAAGACCTAGTGAACTCTTTTACTTCTGCTAGGCCTTCTCAGCAGTAGAGGATGACTTATCCATGCATTCTTTAGTGTAACAGAAAGGAGCAAGTTCATCAGGGAATGCAAAGTGCTGGTGAATGAAAAATGCTGCCCCTGACAGCCAGTATTGGGCAAGCAGAAAGCAGCTAATTTAACCCTTTAAATCAGATATGCTGAATGCTCATCTGATGTGGCCCCTGGCCTGCTGTGAGAATAATGGGAGGGTTAAAGTGGACCAACACCCAGGATTTTCACTATCCTGGGTGTTGGTCCACTTCCGCGGGGCACCCCGATTGGCCGGCGCGGGTGCGCGCCCTGCTAGAGGGATGCGCGAGAGGTGTCGGCGGCCCGCGCATGCGCCATTGGAAGGAAGAACAGGTAGGATTTGCGGGCGTCCTGGGGGTTTCACACAGCGGGGCACCCCCGATCGGCAGGCAGGGAGCTGATCGGCCCGGGAATCTTATAGATCCCCGGGCCGATCAGTGGTGGGTGTTGGTCCACTTTAAGTACAACTGACCTATAAAGGATAAAAAGAGGCTCAGTAAGGATGAGAGGGGCACACTGCCAAACAGATGGCAGTGGTGGCTTGGAGGAAAGTGCTGACCTTAATAGTGCAACATCACACCTGGGTGAAATCTCTGGCACAAGAGAAGAGTTTTTTCTATATATAACTGGATGTTTAGCATTGTTCAGCGTTTAGATGAGTATTGGAATGTAACAATTTGGGATTGATGGGAGATGGGTAATAAATATGGGACCCATATATTTGGGGAGATAAGGCAATCAGCATGAGTAATGGTAGCACGTGGGCATTGTTAAGATATAAATGTGATAATAAGTTGGTGTGCTGGAAGAACCTATGAGTAAAAAAATAATCTATGGCGTTTGTGGAGATAGTGGAGGACCTGATTGGTGTAGAAAATCTTATTATTTAACATGAAAAATATGACATTTTGAAATTAATTGTGGCTCGAGACCAGTTTTCAAATCACTTATATGGCCTGCACTCTTCAAATAAGCAACCCTGCATTATTCCAATAAGTATGCATTTATGTTCTATATAAGTAGCCCTATTGCTTGGATTATGGGGAGAAAGAGCCCCATCTTACAATTTTACTACAGGAAATGTTGGCTTACAGCCTCCACAGTAGTCCTTTGGTCTGGCACTGCTGTAGCTTCTTAGGGGCCTTCAGTCCTCTGTTCCAGCAAGGACTAGTTGAAGGCCCCCAAGGTGTGACTGTAGCAGTGCCTGATCAGAGGAAGATGCCAGTTCCAGCCCCTGCTGTCGCCAACACGGGAGCTGGAGCTTCAGCCATCGCCGACTCCTCACTCTCGCCACTGCTTAAGGTGCCCGCGCTGGGGGGACTGTAAACAACAGGGAGGTGCAGAGCAGCATGTACATGCTCCCACACCACACGGCAGGCAGAATGCAGCACCTAATTGCAAATACGGTGGACGTGCACAATGTGAAAGGAGCCCAAGTCTTTTAGGACTTTCAATTAGTTTAAGGGGGGGGGCATCTCCTAGTACTACCCCCTTTCAAAAAATACTCAATTGGGCATCCCAATGAATATTTGCATTAAAAAAAGATAAATAATTAAATAGCCACACAATCGCTTCTAAAGCGTGTATAAATTATGTGGCAATAGTAAAAAAAAAAAAGAAATACAATTCTGTGATATACTCACCTGTAGAATTGATATTATAAGTATACAGTACATCCTGCTCCAGATAGATTACTTACACTTGGGTACTACTCCGCCAGATGGCGCTGCACTGCAGAGACATGTAAAACAGGCTCCTCCCGGCCCCTCAAATACCCGGGACCTCCCACAAATCCCCAGCATTGAAAAGCAGTGAACGAGAAGCCGGGAGAAATTAACCACCCAAACTGGTAACTATAACAATGATAACAATCAAACAGCGGATCCAGAAAAAAACAAAAACCAGGGTGGGGTGGAGCAGGACGTACTGTATACTTATAATACCAATTCTACAGGTGAGTATTTCACAGAATTGTATTATTCTTAGTATACAGTATGTCCTGCTCCAGATATAGTACTTACACTTGGGACATCCAATAGCAGTGTCCATAAAGTAGGGTGGGATCCCCAGCAAAAAAGGTAACAGCAGACAGTTTAAACCACTGCCGCCTGCAAAACCTTTCGGCCAAAAACAGCATCAGCTGAGGCCCTAACATCAACCTTGTAAAACTTTGAAAAGGTATGAACAGAAGTCCAAGTAGCGGCCTTGGAAACAAGTTCAACAGAAGCCTGGTGCTGGAAGGCCCAAGAGGCACCAATAGCACGAGTAGAATGAACAGTAAGGCAGAAGGGAGGACTCTTCCCCTTAGCAGAATAGGCCTGAATCACGGCCTGACAGATCCATTTGCTAATAGTAGACTTGGCAAAAGCCAAACCCTTCCTGGGCCCAGAAGGGACACAAAAAGAGCATCAGTTTTCCTGAAGGACGCAGTGACTACCAGGTAATACTTCAGACACCTGGCCACATCCAAGGAATGCAGAACCCTTTCCTTAGCGTTGCTAGGATTAGGGCACAATGAAGGAAGAACAATATCTTGATTCAAATGAAAAGCAGACACCACCTTAGACAGAAAGTCCGGCTTAAAGCAGAACACCACCTTCTCCTGGTGTCTCTCAAAGTATGGGGGCTGGATAGACAGCAGCCAGCTCAGACACACGCCTAACCGAAGTAATAGTCACCAGAAAGACAATCTTGAGGGTAAGTACAGCCAGAGCAGCATCCTGAATAGGGAAAAAAAAGGGAGCACCCTGCAAGGCAGACAGAACCAAGTTCAAATCCCAAACAGGGACCATAGGATTACGTGGGGGATGCACCTAAGTAACCCCCTGAAAGAAAGTCTTAACCAAAGAACGCTGAGCAAAAGACTTCTGAAAGAAGACAGACAGGGCAGAAACCTGACCCTTCCATGCAGTAAGAACTCCAGAACCCTGGGGACTGAAAACACTCGACAGGGAAGAGACCTAGAATCACACCAGTCAAAGTAGGTACGCCATACCCTGTAATAGATGGAAGAAGTTTTCTTCCTAGCCTTCACCATGGTATCAACCACCGAGGCGGACAAGCCCTTTTTCCATCAAGATGGAGGTTTCAGCAGCCAGGCCGTCAAGGCCCGAGTTTGTAAATTGGGATGGTGTAAGGGGCCCTGAGTGAGCAGATCTGGCACCCTTGGCAGAACGTACTGGTCTACTGCCATCTGCACCACGTCTGCTAACCACACTCTTCATGGCCACCTGGGGGCCACCAGAATTGCTGGCACCCCTTCGAGAGCAATCTTGCACATAACCCTGCCCAGCAGGGGGAATGGAGGAAAGACATACAGGAGCTAAAAGTCCTGCCATGACATTGCTAGGGCATCTGTGGCCAAGGCCAGAGGATCCTGGGACAGGGAGACAAAGGCCGGGAGCTTGTGATTGTGATGGAACGCAACAGATCCACATCTGGTTGTCCCCAACGGTGGTACAGAGATTGGAACCCCCCGCTGCAGAGGGACCATGCTCCCTAGCGAGAGGTCCCCCTGCCCAGAGGATCTGCCAGCAGATTTTTCACCCCCGGAATGTACACCGCTGATATGCAGGGAACATTGGCCTCCACCCAGGTCAGGATCAGAGACACTTCCTGGAGGGCCCTCTTGCTCCGGGTCCCTCCCTGATGATTGAGGTAGGCAACTGCCGTCGCTCGCAACTCCAAGATATTGATGGGTGTGTGGGCTTCCTGAGGGCCCCACCTCCCCCGGAACCGCCGGGACTTCCAGAAACCCCCCCCCCCCCAAACCTGATAGACTGGCATCCGTGGTGACCGTCTCCCAGGAAGGGGCAAGAAAGGATCTGCCCCCCAACAGGTTCCTTGAGTCCATCCACCACAAGAGGGACCTCCTGACCAGGGGGGAGAGCACACAGACCCTGTCCAGGGACGCTGGGTCCTTGTCCCATACAGACAATAGGTGAAGTTGCAGAGGCCTCAATTGGAACGGAGCATAAAGGACCTTTTCGAAGGACGCCGCCATCAGGCCAACCAGCTGCATTCCCTGCCTGATGGAGTGATGGGGACAAGCTAGGAGGGACTGAGCCTGTGCAATCAGATTGTCCACCTTCTGCTGAGGAAGGAAAGTCCTTGCCTGAACTGTATCCAGATTCATTCCTAGTAATGGAGTTACCAAGGAAGGGGACAGAGAGGACTTGGGGTGGTTGATCACCCATCCAAATGACTCCATAATGGGCACCACCAGCTGAGTATCCAACTCTGCCTGATGCAGAGACTGTGGAAGTGAAGAGGATGTCGTCCAGATAGGGAAGCACGCTGACACCCTAACATCTGAGTAGAGACATCACGCCAGCCAGCACCTTGGTGAACACCCTGGGAGCTGAAGTGAGGCCGAAGGGCAAGGCCACAATTGGTAATGTTGATCCATCAGAGTGAACCTGAGGGACTTTTGATGACCTGGGAACACAGGAATATGAAGGTAAGCATCTTTGATGTCCACAGAAGCCATGACATCCCCTTGGCGCAGGGAACAGATGGCCGAGCGCAGATTCTTCATGTGAAAGCACCTGCCCTTGACAAAAACTTGTTAAGAATCTTTGATGAATGATGAACCTGACAGAACCATCCTTATTGGGTACTGTGAATAGGTTGGAATAAAAGCCCTTGCCTTTTTCTCTTAAAGGGACCTGGCAGATGACCCCCAGCTCCAGGAGGCCTTGCACCGCTTGCACTAGCTCCTGAGCTAACACAGGATCCTGAGGAATCCGGGACCTGATGAATCTTGGAGGGGGATCGGCAGCAAACTCCAACTTGTAACCGGAGGACACTACCTCCTGAATTCACCGGTATGAGACATGAATCCTGCAAACCTGAACGAAGTGCTGCAGCTGACCACCCCACGTGGATGGGTGAGGGCGCCCCAACATGCCTGAGGGGGCTTGGGAGAGGATTTAGCTTTTGGGGTCCCAGGACGTCCACGTCCTCTGCCTCTATCCCAGAAATCTCCCCGGGCAAGATACCCCCCTACCCTGGACTGCATCACGGTAAGGGGAGGGGAAGGAACCCTGACCCCAAAGGGCCGAGGTTGCCGCCTGCGCTGGGTTAACCTGCCTCCCATAGCAAGAAAGGTCCAGGCGGTCTCCAACAGACGCAGTCCTTTAAAGGGAAAACCAGTGAGGGCCTTCTTGGCAGCACTGTCAGCGGCCCACTGGCGCAGCCAAACCGAGCGGCGTCTAGCCACCACGAGGGCAGAAGTTCTGGCACACATTCTGATGGTGTCACCCAATGCTGATAGGACAAAATTTACAAAAACATCACAACTGGAGTGTGCATTAAACACCTCACAAGTCAAATCATCAGGGGCACTATCAAGCATATTTCTGATAAGGGTTCTAGTGGCACAGCAGTAATAGCAGAGGTACAGACCGGGCGCAGCACCGTCCCTGTGGGAGGCCAGCTGGTCAATGCGCCGGTCCTCAGCATCCCGCGGGGTAGTAGAATCAGGGGAATGCAGAAAGAGGTGTTACATAGCTCTAGGATCGGGGCAGCCACCACGAGGGGGGGAAATGACCAACATTTAACCACCTCGGCAGGAAAGGGTTACTTCCTATACCAAACCTTTGAAGCCCAGGGAAGTCTACTGGGGCGCTCCCATTCCTTGAGCACAAGGTTATGGAAATGTGCCTGCTCTGGAATTCCAAACGTGATTTTGCTGTATGGAAAAGCTCCCCTTTTTGCCTGGGAGTCTCAACAGGGAGAGAGATAGACAGAACCTCAAGGTCTGGGTCAATAATCTGTCAGTGTCATCCGGGGCCCAGGGGTCAGAGCCAGAATCGTCATGACCCCCTGGTCTCTCATCAGATGAGCCTGAATCAGAAAAGCGCTCCCCTTCATCAGACGAAATATAGTCACACAAATTCATAAACTCCTCAGTTCCCATAGGGAAAACGGTAACATTAGGCGTCAGGTACCGCTTCTTACCAGGGCCCTTACGCACTAAGACCTCGCCATAATCTGTTCAACAGTAGCCAGTCTGGAAGACACATCAGGCTGAGAACCCCACTAGTATGCAACTCAACAGGAGTGAGATTTAAGCTTGGGGGAGTAGGTGAAGTGAAACGAGGTGCAGCCACTGGCAGGCCAGATTGCAATGTAAGTACCTGCTCAGCACAGGGTACACAGACCCGTGCCTTGTCAGCGTCAGCACGAGGCTGCCCACACGCTACACACAGCCGGTCTTGTCCCAAAGGGACCCCGGTAACCCATCCTGGGATGCCTCCATATGGTGATTATGCACAATATGCCAGTAGGGATTTACGCTATAAGCAACCCTGGATGCCCCAATGACCCGCTAGCGAAGTGGGAGTAATTATACAAGGCCCAACTATCAATTACACCGGGCGGGGAGAAGTCAATGGCTACACCCGTCTGTCCTCATAACAGCGGCCATTGATCCTTATATATAGGATGACTAGGCTGCGCTCCTCGGTTACAAGTGCTGTAGTTAAGATGAACGGCTCATAGCACATAGCTATCGAAACAGACAGGACAAAGGGGTGTCAGAACCAAACACACTACAATGAGTATAAAAACGCCCACGAGGGCACTTAAGGGCCGCGGTAAGTATAACCGCCACACGCGCGCTGACAAAATGGCGCCGAGAGTACCTCGATGGGCGGGCCAGAGCGGGCCGCGACGCAGGGCGCGCCAAGCCAGGCCCCGCCCCCCCCGAAGGGCGCGAAGCCCACAGACAAGCAGCCAATGATAACGCAGAACCGTCTGAGGTAACGCCGCCGCCCGGCGCGGAACATCCAAATGAAGAAAAAGATGCGCGCGGCAGCGGCTTTTGCAGTAGTAAAAAAGACAAGTCAGCGCGGAGGCAGACACCACATATACTAGTCCAAAAGACATTACAAAAAGGCCATATGCACGCAATCACAATACACTGACACCCCCCCCCCCCTTTCTTTCCCCCTGAAGGCTACAGGGAGAATGAGGGAGGATGGCGGCCCTTTGTACAGGACCCACCGCTACCGGGGCATGGGACAATAATGCGGGAGGGGCATCCCATAAAGGCTCACCATCAGCCTATACCTCCTACCCTTTGGTGGGGGACTGCGGTGGAGCAGCGCTCCATAAGCACGCATGGTGCTGCCTACCTTCACCAGCGCAGCACAGGCTGGGAGGCACATCACATCAAGGACGGGTGGGAATAGTCCAACAGGGCCGCAGGCTTAAAAGCCCCGCTCACCTGCGAGAAGAGTGATACTTCATGTCTTCGCAGTCGGCACTGCAGAGAAATCTGGGGATTTGTGGGAGGGCCCTGGGTATTTGAGGGGCCGGGAGGAGCCTGTTTTACATGTCTCTGCAGTGCAGCGCCATCTGGCGGAGGATAACCCAAGTGTAAGTACTATATCTGGAGCAGGACGTGCTGTATACTAAGAATAATGTATGCCTTACTTTTTACATTTTAAAATGAAAATGGCTCATTCCAATTTACTGAATCGGGGGGGGGGGGGTGTCTGCTGGGTGTTATTCAGTGATAGACAGCTCTCCTAGCAACAGCTGCAGTGAACTTGCTCCAGGCAGGTGCTGTACGCGGCAGTAACAGCTCTGTGTGTGTGAGGTGCTGCTTCTGTGATGAGACCACCAGGTGACTCGAATAAATAAATCTCTAGAAAATAAACTAAACTGACTCAAAACATATTCAGATTTGAATGACTGTGCAGGTATATATAAAAGGTATTACAGCGAAAGAAAACCCTGTGTGGCCGACCCTGAATCTCTAAACTCCAGTGCCAGCGCCTGGCCTTCCCAAACTATAATGCCCCACCCCGGGTGCCACAAAACCAACCTTTTACCTAGCCCCCATGGCGATGTAAATAGCTGCAGCCGCATCCTCAGCATCTCAGGCCTGAGGCGCCCTCCCACAGATAGGCAGGAATGCAGCTGCTCCAACTCCCCACTGCTGAGCCCTGCGTGCAGACAGAGTCATTGGGCAAGCAAGCAGTGCTGATTGGATGAGAGCCTGTGCATGGGCCATGGGACGCTGAAAGATACGTATTTACAAGCGAACTGGGAGGTTTCACAAAGTAGAGCATCCCAAGTTGGGATACCCCCAGGGCAAGAAATTCGGGATAGTAGAAATCTTGTTTTTTGTTCTGCTTAAAAACGCACAAAGCTGAAAAGTATACATAGAAAAAAAAAAAAAAATCTCTCTTGCCGCCCTCCCTCCTTCTACTACAGCCACCCACAGCACAGCACCACCCAGGGCAAATACAAAATGGTCGCCCCTGATGCCGTCCTCCCTCCTCCTCCTCCCCACTGCCCTCCAATCGCTAGCAGCGCCAGGAGCCTGAGTACATCTCAACACGCAGCACCGGGGCAGGGTTCTCGCCTGCACACAACTTGGTTTCATCCTGGGTTGATGGAGCAGTCAGGCTGCATTTAAATTACTAACATTACTTGCAGGGACCATGTAGCCTTTTTTTTCCCCACATACACGTTTACTTGTCAGTCCATTCTTTACACACATGACAAGTGTCATTTTGGCCACCAAAATTCGCAACAGTGATCCTTCAAAGTGGGCCAATCACCAGGATTTCAACTATCCTGGTAACTGGTCCTTGCCCTCGGGCATCCCAAAGTAGGATGCCACCTGTGTGAAACCCCCCAGATTGCCCACTTTCACTCAGCTTTCCCATGGCGCATGTGCAGGTTCCATCAGTAGTAGTGCATACTAATGCGCCGCATAAAGCTGCTGATTTGAACTTCACGCCAGCATAGGCAGCATCCTCATCCCCGGCTCCCATGTGGAGATGCAGCGCCAGCTCAGCGCCCTAATATAGAATGCCAGGATTCCAGGCTGGTAGTAGGGGTGACTGATCCACTTTAAGAGAGCAGCCAGCTTTGCATTACCACCAGCACCTGTCCCGAGAGTCTTTTAGTTGGATACATAGGTCCTTTTTAGGGACAAGTCTGGGAAACAAAGGTGTAAACCTGTTAATGTATGCATTTCCAGTCATAAAATAATAAGCAATTTAACTATAGCAAATTAACATAATACCAATGGAGCTTGCGCTGCTGACATCATCAGCTCTAGAAAATAACTCATCAAGAGATTTAAGGTCACTTCGCTGGGATAGAGGAGTTTTACTACGCCTCTCCAGTCTTGCCCTGGGGGAAGAATTGGTCAAGGAACTTCTCACTGAAGGTGAGGGAGATGAAGATCCAAACCGATTTAGGGAGTGGGTTCTTCTTGAAAATCTTGGTGTTCCGTGACTTGGAGGAGATGGTGTTCTGGAAAGAAAGCGCGAAGGTGGCCGGCGTGGCGAGATAAAGCCAAGAGCAGAGGGGCTTCGGTGCAGGTTTCTTCGTGGTGTTGATTTGCTGGGAGGCGAGGGTGTTCTTGGTGGTTTCTAATGTAAACATTAAAAAAAACTGATTTCGACCAGCTGTACAGTCGTAATGTACTTGAAACATTTTTACGTGGCCATTTATCACAATTTAAGGGACCAGTTTCAGCCAGCTAAGTGTAAATTGTGCATAAGTGTCAAATCTAAAACAAAAAAAAAATGCGGAACAAAACCCGGGATTTTGACTTTTCCCGGGTTTGGTACTTGCCCCGGGGCCCCGCTGTGTGAAACCCCCCAGAATCGCCCTGAAAATTCACCTTTCCCCAGTCCTACGGCACATCTGCGAGCTCTTGTCCAGTCAGACGTTTTCTGTGCATATGTAATGTTTGGCAAACTGCACTGTTTATGGCAATCGGGAGTGAAAGCGCCTGCATCCCCAGTCAGCAGCGGGCACACTCCCACCCCCAACCTATCTGAATATTTACATCATCGAAGGAGACAGGCAAAAGGTGCCGGAAATCACACAGCGGGCCTCCCAATTTGGGATACCCCAGGGGAAGGCCAGTGGCTGGCTCTGGAATCTTTTAGATTCCAGGGCCGACCATGTTGTTTTTTTTTCCATTTGAACACACAAAAAAGTAAATTTAAAGTGCTCCATGCGCCAAAAAAAAAAAAACAATCACATGTACGTGCGATGGGGCATAATTTCTCCAATGAGGTAAGGATAATTTTTGGAAAGTTTGGAAACCACAGCACCTAATTATGCATTTTTGCGGAAATATTATGCAAAAGCTTTAGAATACCCCATAGGGTGATATATATATATATATATATATATATTATACACACTTCTAAAAATGCTCCATCACAGGTACAGGTGTTTTTGGGGGGAACATTAGAACATTTTATTGCAGGTTTATGCTTTTAAAAGTAAAAAAGCTCAGATTTCAGTTCACAACAAAAGCAACACCAAAGTTAAACTCACCAAATAATTAGCATGACCACCAATGTTTCTGCTGCTGCAGCAAGTCTGTCTAGCTTTACATTAGTTAGCAAATAGGGCCCGTTTCCCCCATGAAGGATAGTAGCAAGTAGGTACATTTTCTCAGGCAGCCCTGGAGTCTTAGACGACTATAGACCACCACTTTTGGTTCACTTTAAGCAAACTCCACCCCTGTCCAATCTCTACATTTAGTGTCTCCCACAATCATATTACTTACAGAGACCCTCCAAATCTGCTGTGCCTATACATTCACAACTTACGCTGTAATGTAGAATTAAAGGCAATGACCAATATGATTACATGTAACTAGAAGCTTGTTCATAATGACCCAATAATAAAAATATCAAGCTTACCGGTATTTGCCACCAATTATCATTTTCTGAAAACTCCAGAGAACTGCCAACCAAGTGCCGAATCTCTTCCTCTTCGCTCTCAACCACTCTTCTGGTAGAATTTCCTCTGATTTCAGGTGATCTGCTCTGTTCTACAAGCTTTGGCTCTACTATATTAACTTTTTTCTTTAAGAACCTATTACCCCGAGTGCTGAAGTCACTGCTGGACCTGTTGGAAAAGGGCCTTTCCTCAGAAGTTCTCAGGTCGGAATCATTCTCAGACAGGTCTATTTCCAGTTTTCTAGAGGAGAATAGCAAGAAAGAGAATTACATCCATACACATACAAGATGAAAAAGAAATAAAAATGGTACCATGGAGTATACCTTATTCTATGTCTGTTCTCAAACTCTGCCAGCCTTCTTAGAGCTGCACTGGTTGGAGCCTGCGACTGCACAGGTGGTGGATGGGAAGGTTTTGACACTTCTTTCATAGGCTGTCCATCCTTATCAGATTTTTTCTTTAGAAACCGACTCCCGGTCCCTGTTAATTGCGGAGAGCTAACTGGCCCTTTATGCTTTTCACTATCTTGTTCTGACCCAGACAAGTCACTCAAGTCAACGGTCATCGGCTGTGAAAGCTTCAGAGCGTTTGTTTTCTTGTTGAGAGCATGCATGTATTCCTAATTTGACAACACACAAAACAAGATCCAGATTATTTCCTCGTTTGTTGTAACCAAATGCTAGGTATTGAACAATGCTAGGTATTGAACAATGACTGAATTGATAATAATAAGAGCATGTATACTGGGGAATCCAAATAAATGTCCCACTACTGTGGTGATATTTGGACTGCCCTCAGTATTGCTTATGGTGCAAAAAATAATTAGTCTATAGCATATGCAAGATAAAAAGCATTTACTTTATTTCTACATGATTTCATTAAAATCCATACCAGGCATTTATTCTATTCATATTTTGTACAACACTTACACCCCAAAAAATAGGTGAGGGGCCAATCACCATCAACACACCTAGAATTTGGAGGAGAAAAAATAATAAAAAATATTCTGAAACACATATTGTGCCATTCTCCCCATCTCATTCCCAGAGGCAGTGTGGCATTCCCCATATAGGCAGTGTGGAATTTCCCCACTCTCATTCCCCATATAGGCAGTGTGGCATTCCCCTCTCCCATTCCCCATATAGGCAGTGTAGCATTCCCCCCAGCCCATTCCCTATAGGCAGTGTGACATTCCTCCACCCCATTCCGCATATAGGCATTGTAGCATTCCTCCCCCCCCATTCCGCATATAGGCAGTGTAGCATTCCTCCCCCCCATTCCGCATATAGGCAGTGTAGCATTCCTCCCCCCCATTCCGCATATAGGCAGCGTGACATTCCTCCACCCCATTCCGCATATAGGCAGAGTAGCATTCCCCCCTCCCATTCCCCATAGGCTGTGTGGCATCCCCCCTCCCATTCCCCATAAGCAGTGTGGCACCCCCCCTCCCATTCCCCCTAAGCAGTGTGGCATCCCCCCTCCCATTCCCCATAAGCAGTGTAGCATTCCCCTCTCCCATTCCCCATAGGCAGTGTGGCATCCCCCCTCCCAATCCCCATAGGCACTGTGGCATCCCCCTCCCATTCCCCATAGGCAGAAAAAAAACAAACAAACAATTCAATAAACTAACTTAATGGGTGCTCCCGTGGTGCTGGCCAGGCTGCCTCGGTCGCCAGAAGATGGAGGAACGGTGGGCAGGCAGGGTAACGGATCCCTGACTGCTGCATCTCTGCCGCGGCACATGCAAACACTCGGTTCCGAGAAGCGGGTGGGTGTGGCCTGCGCCTAGCATCCATTGAGGGACTGGTGCAGGCCATGCCTACTTGCCGCACAGACCTGGATGTTGGCGCGTGCACCGAGAAGCGATCAGTTTCCCTGCCCACTCTTTCATCTTTTATTTTACATTAGCCCCATAAAACACATGACCATCCCCCCCCCCCCCCCCATCTGTGGGGGAATAAAAGTGCGTCTTATGGGGGGCAAAAATATGGTATATATTTTTCCCAATCCTTACTTAAATAATAGAGAAGTACTATATGTAACAAGCACTTATAATACCATTTTGTGAATACTCACCTGTAAAATGGGTATTATAAGTATGTCACACACCCCGCTTCAAACATTAATAATTACACTTTGAAGCGGGGTGTGTGACATACTTATAATACCCATTTTACAGGTGAGTATTCACAAAATGGTATTATCTGTGTGGCAACAAGCCCTTCCACAGGTAATCATACAAGCATGTCACTGACCTGATATGGGAGTACACAAGGTTAATAACGTACTGAAATTAGAGACTTTTCTGACATGTAGAATATGTAATATAAAATACTATAGCTTGTATCTTTCATATCTTAGACTTAAAAAGCTTCAGTACAATGTGTGCCCCCTGAGGAAGGCCCAATAAAAAAAACTCTCAAATATTGAAAATCTATAGCAGTAATTACAGCTGTATTATATGTAGTATCATCAGTTAAATAATTGAACAGTTTTTTTTTGTACAATTAATCACGTTTAATGAAATAACATAGAAATATATGAAACCGCTTTCTGTTCTGAGAGTCCCGTGGCTGCAGGCCGTGTACATGGCATCCGTGCAGCTAAGGCGTGTTCCCGCACCCAGACAAATAGGCTGGGGATGGGAGCATGATGCAAGCTGCAGGAAACCAGAGATGCGCCCGCTCCCTATGCTGGATCTCGCTTCAAAACAACATTTTAGGCTGTTCATTAAAGTGGACCAAAACCCAGCATCTTGACTATCCTGGGTTTTGGTCCAGTGCCCCACTGTGTGAAACCCCCCCCCGATTGACACAGCCAACTCACCTCACCGCGGTCCTACGGCGCATGCGCCGCCACTCATCCAATCGGAGACGTCTAAGCGACGTCTAAGCTCAGCGGCTCCGACCACTCTGGCGCCCGCATCTCGCGCTTCCCTGTAACAGGGAGCGTGCCCGCGCCGGCCATTCACAAATGGTCGGCGCGGGCATGCGCCCTGCTAGAGGGATAGTGGGGATACGGCCACGGCCAGCGCATGACCCGTTGGACCGTAAAAGAAGGTGAGTTTAGGGGCGACTTGGAGGGTTTCAGACAGAAGGGATGCCCCGCGGGGAGGGAATGGATCGATTCCCGAGCCGATCCAGCTAGGTTTTGATCCACTTTAATAAGCACAGCATAGAGGGCTGACTGGACGAGAGCCTGTGTATGCGCTGTGGGAATGGCGGAAAGGTGAGTTGTGTGGGCAACAGCAGGGCTAAAAAAGAAAAAAAAAAAAAAAAAAAAAAAAAAAGATTTAAACACTAACCTGCAGCTCATCAGCAGAATCTTTGGGTTTTACAGGGACTCTTTGACCAGCAAGCTGGGCCTCTGCCCTGGCTAAGGCCGAGCTCCTCAATCCACTTCTAGTCAGCATAGTTTTCCTGTCAAAAAACATGTATAGCGCTTGTAACATTTTTAGATTTATTTTAAGCAAGTGAATTAATACATATTGTGCAGCTAGGTTCACCCACTTTCTCTAAATTTGACCATGTAATGCTTATAGATAAGCCAGCAACATTTATATAAAAAAAGTTATTTTTAAACTACAAACAAGTTTAGCACCCCCTGAAAGTCCTTGATCCCTCACCCAATGTGTGCCAAAGGATCATATAATAAAGAGTCCACATAAAAAAATCTAAAATGAAAATGCGACAAGTCAGGTGGCAGGGAATAGATATCAAATTCATCCAAAGACTAATAGAAAAGCCAAAGACTAATGCTGCCTGTGCTGGATATGAGTTGGCAGCACAAACACTGTGGCATGCGGGCTCACTAATTCTTGGAGTATCAAAGGACTGGGGCAGCCATGTGGCCATATTTGTGCATGGTCAAACTTTGAAGACCAGCAAAAGCATCTACATTGTGCAGCAGGAAATGGAGGAGAGGCCCATGGGCCAGGTTTCAGGTGAGCTCCTTGCTGCCTTATTATTTCCATTACCTGGACTGTCTCTTTAATAACCCTATTAACACCTGCTGCCCTCAGCCTATTCCAACTCAACACAGCCCATCCCCTAGCTAAACCATTTCTCCAGCAAAAATGCTATGAACACCCCAAAAATGGAGGGGGGAGGGATGGAAATGATGGACCAGAAACTGCCACGACTGCCACAGAAGTGAGACGGGGCAAAGAAAGGGGAGGGTATGCAGTTATCTGTCCATACACAAATCTGCAAGTAAATGGCACAAAATCCAAAAAAAGGTAATCCTCAGGCTGAGGAAGTGGAAGTCCAGCAGAACGTGTTGGGGGAGAAGGGCAGCAGTGTAAGGGGAGTTCTGTCTAAGCTAGTGATTTAGTAACAGGGACATTTTCAGGTTTTGTTTCACCTAAGGTGAATTTTTTGTTACTACCCAGAGATTTTTTCTCACCTCTTACTGAATTGAGGCCAATGTCTTTCTAAAATGGCGCATTAGGCCGCTGTTTCTCAACAGGGGATACTCAGCAATGTTTAAGGGTGCACCAACAGGGTGGTCTGACAGGTTTAGTATATTATTTTAACAGTAAACATTCTTTCTTGCTTCAAATTGTGCTACATGGCCCATGACCTACTTATTTTGGTAACATTAGCATTGTATCTGCTCCTTGAGGGTACTTGGTTGTAACTACTTGTCACTAGGAGCTACTTGGCATAAAAAGGTTGAGAACTCCTGCACTAGGCAATAGGTTAGTTGTGGGGACCAGGGTGTGATAGATGTTAGTTTATCCCAATTCACTAACGGTTACATGTTCCAACTACCTCCGCTGGCCGTTTAATCCGAGCATCTACTACTAGATGCCATTGTTGAAAATTATGTTGCAGGGCAAAAGAGTAGACTTTGGTTTTTTAACAAAGCGTTTAAGGCGATCCTATATCTATATGCCACTTCTTCATTCATTGTATCGCAACCAATCACATGACTGCCAGTGTCCAATCGGGATTACACATCAAGCCTGAATGGTTGCCAGCAGTCACATAAATGGCTGTCATGTGCTGGCAGACAAGTGGACGAAAAAGTGGTAACAGTACCCAAACCCACAGAAATAGTCAAAATCCTGGGTTTTGGTCCACTTTAAATCTCTGCATCTGGAAAGTGTAGCCACGTCTCAAGTTAATCTCACAAGCACTTACAGTCTAATTCACTCAGCACAGGGAGGTTAGAACACTATGCTCATCTCAATTAAAGCCCAATCCCAGCCCCTGTTTTTTGTTCTGCTTTGTGCTACTTTTTCCTGGCCCAATATACTGTCTGTGGTGACCAGGAATTTTGTCATACCTAGAAGCCATAAGGGTCACAGGTACAGGAATCCTCCCATTCAGCATGTGCTGAACCAGAAATCACAGTAGGTGCCTCTTAGTGGAGAAGAAATCAGCAGTAATTATGCTCTGCGCTGAATGTATTGAATATGGGGAATGGAGAGAATTACAGGTCAGCTTTAACTTACTGATGAAGGGACAGTTGAGGCAAAGGGTTACATTAATCTGCTTTCTGCTCACCTAAAGCTGGCTGTCAGGAACTTCATCTTTCATCCACCCCGATTTATATTTAAACCAGACCTTCAGCATGATTTAATGAAAAGCCCAATGAATATATTTTACGTTTTTATTATTCTTTAACTCTGCGACTCTGTTCAGGACTCTAGGATATGGGAGCTGTCATCTTGACTCAGAAGCATCACACATACTGAGGAGAGCAGGATAAAGTACAGGGGGTCAGGAAAAGGACAGCAATCCCAGAATGAAGAGCAACACAGTGATAAGACACTTCCTGTTTGCAGCTGCCTGATGCTCAGTGAGCCTCCATCTTGGATGTTTAAAGTCTCATAATATGCAGTAGATGCAGGTAGGATGATCTTTAATGTGAGCAATCTGTAAGAACAGAGTGTGGGAAACATATAAGATATGCTTATTCAGGGTGAAGGTCCGCTTTGATGATAATACCTAGTGAACTCTTTCCTGTCTGCTAGGCTCCTTGCTCTGCTGCTGTGTGAATGTGTGAAAGCCCCCCAAGAAATAAAATTCACTGAAGGGACTGAGAAAGATGAGTTAGCAGAACTGGAGCAAGTTCAAAAGAGTTAATCAGGAAACATCTAGTGCTGGGTAAAAGGTGCATCCCCTGACAACCAGCACAGCCAAGCAGAAAGCAGCTAATTTAACCCTTTAGCTGGAATGTATCTTGAAAGCAGAACAAACCCCTAAGCCCTCTACAGTCTAAATGACTCCATTGCCATGTGAAAAGTAATTTCCTGGGGCATCCCCAATTGGGTTACTCTGGCGTATGAGACGCTCTGGATCGCCTGCATTCTTACCTCAAACCCCACTTCCATGGCGCATGTACATGCCTCTGGCAGCATCCCTGACACCTCTCCTGATGCAGCCTTCAGAATATATTGCTGGGCATTATACTGGAATTGCATTTCTTACATAAACGGTGTTGTTCCTCACAGGGAAGCACCGCATCCCAAAATGGGGCTGCCCCTGTTAAGTAGACCAAAACCTGAGAGAGGACAGAAAAAAAAAAAAAATGGGTTTTTGGTCAGCTTTAAAGTGTTCCCACATCGTGCTTGCCGCTGCTCATGCATCCGGAATTGTGAAAACACTCAAACATAGCCCCTTGCAAGCATGAGAATCCAGACTTCACCTCTTTCGTTCTTTGGACCCATGTGACTGCCGGCAGGGCCATAGTGATTGGCAGATAATGGAAGCAGTCCTGGAAGGAGTAAGTATTCGGGTCCAGGTTTTCAGGCTTGGGAGTCATCAGCAATTGAGATGCCCCCTCCAGACACAAGCAATGGTCATGCACCACCCTGCAATGTGTGGGACTGCTTTAAAGCAGAACAGAACCCAGGAATTTGACTTTCATCCAAATTGGGATACCTCACTGTGTGAAACCCCCCAGTTTTCCCAGCAAAACTCACCTCTCCTCAGTCCAAAGGCACATGCGCAGGCTCTCGTCCAATCAGAGCCCTTTTCCGTGTTTACATGAGTTGGCAAGAGGTTCTGATTGCCTTCAATAGGAAGCGCGTTGCCAGATCCCTGGCGGCATGAATGCTCCAAGTCTATCTGAATGACTGCGGCAGGAGCGTGCACACTCCTTATTGTGAACAGAGAAGTTTGCCGAAAGGCAGATGGCTCTGATTGAACGAGAGCCCTTGCATGTGCGGTTGGAGTTGGGAAAGGCGAGTCATTTATCCAGCACACAGGGGAAACGCCAGTGGCCGGACCTGGATTATTTTAGATATCAGCGCAGGTTTTGTTCTGCTTTAACGGCTTAATGCACGGGGGGGGGGGGGGGGGGGCTGTGGACTGGTAATCGGGATGCCAGTGTGGCAGAAACAACACCGATTTTGTGTAATGGGTTTCACACACAGAGGCATCCCAAATCAGGGATGCTCATGGTAAGCATACCAAAACCCAAGTTTTGATCGCTTTAAAGCTATACCATGCTTGCTGATGCTCATGTCTGAGGGGGCATCCTGATTGGTGAACCCTCATCACACATAGCACGCATAGATCCGCACTTCGGGCCCACATGTCTGTCAGGCGCCAATAGCTGTCCCCAGCTATGATTGGCAGTCATGTGGATTGGAGGCACTAATGGAAGCAGTCCTGGAAGGGCTAATTATTCAGGTCCGGGCTTGCAACCTTGGGAGACATCACCAATCAGGAGGCCCTTCTCCAGACACAAGTAGCTGACCTGCACGCCCCTGCAAGGTGGGAAAAGAAGGAACAGGAGAACACAGGGAACAAGCACATACCTGTACTAAAAAGTCAAGGCAACCAGACTTGCTTGATTTCTTTTATTAATTTTCAGGAAAATAAGACACGTCCAGCTGCCTTGATTCATTACTACAGATATTACATGACTTGGATGAGTAAAAACCTGCACAGACATTACAGCCTGAACATCTCAGCTAGTCTGATGCTGCCATTTTGCAAGGTCCCCGCCACCTTCTTGCCGGTCTGAGAATGGCCTCCACAGCCGCTTACACAGCTCACCTGGTCCTGTAGGCAGGTTTTCAATTAGCTGGGCCAAGCTTCAATTTCGGCTGGAAAATCGCCTTAGCGCTCCCTCGGCGACAGACTCCGCCATTTTTCGGGAACACCTTGGTAACAGGCGCCGCCAGCACTACTAAGCCAATCAGCTATCCCTTAGTGGGTGTGGCTATACTTTAGCTTGCGTTTCACACCTCGTCTTCCCGGGTTAAGGGCCTGAAAAGCGCAGTGCGCATGCGTATCATTGACGTTACTGTTTAGGCTGGTCGGTGGTCTGGCAAGTATGTATGAGCGGTTTGGCGGTATCGTTTAGCTCTATGATGCACAACCACGTCACTGTACACAGTTGTAGAAAACGTGCGTTGTCATATGGGACTAGTTTAACTATAATTTAGAATGCCTTGGGTTAGCTTGTTCCCTCAGAGCAAACTTTCCATCAGTCTGACCTGTGAGCCATGTATCCAGAACCTATAAACGGTGTGTACTGGGCGTTGGTTGTCATAAACTGTTCCTGGCCCAGTATAGTATCTTAATGTCTATATATATATATATATATATATATATACACACCCAACCACAAAACACACTGGGTTTAGCGGACAAAAACAAGAATAAAAATATTCTGACCACAATGGTGTGATAAAAGACCCGCTCCCAATCACCCCATTACAGAACGTGTACAGCATCCCCCCATTACAGCCAGTTAGGGGCATCCCTTCATTACAGCCAGTTAGGGGCATCCCTTCATTACAGCCAGTCAGGGTCTTCCCTCCTTTACAGCCAGTCAGTGGCATCCCTCCTTTACAGCCAGTCAGTGGCATCCCTCCTTTACAGCCAGTCAGTGGCATCCCTCCTTTACAGCCAGTCAGGGGCATCCCTCCTTTACAGCCAGTCAGGGGCATCCCTCCTTTACAGCCAGTCAGGGGCATCCCTCCTTTACAGCCAGTCAGGGGCATCCCTCCTTTACAGCCCCCCTCCCTCCACCCCAGGAAGCTGGACACACACCTCTGATGTCCAGCGGGGGATCAGGTAGTCCAAACCAGAATTCTTGTTTCCTTCTGCCAGCCGGCGCCATGTGATGTTGGTTGTATTCTTAGTATACAGTACGTCCTGCACTTTGCGCACGTCTGGAGGCGCCAAGTTTCAGACCAGTGGATTCAGGAGGTAGTGTCCTCTGGTTACAAGATAGAGTTTGTTGTGTGGCCCCCCACAAGATTCATCAGGTCCCGGGTCCCCCAGGACCTTGTATCAGCTCAGGTCCTGATGCAGGCCGTGCAAGGACTGCTAGATCTGGGGGTCATTTGCAGGGTCCCCTTAAGAGAATTGGGCAAGGGATTCTATTCCAACCTTTTCACGGTGCCCAAAAAAGATGGTTCAGTCAGGCCCATTCTGGATTTAAAGATCCTCAACAAGTTTGTCAAGAACAGGCGCTTTCGCATGGAAACTCTGCGCTCGGCCATTGGCTCTCTGCGCCCAGGGGATTTTATGACGTCTGTGGACATCAAAGATGCTTACCTTCACATCCCTGTTTTCCCGGGACATCAAAGGTTTCTCAGATTCGCGTTGAAAGATCAGCATTACCAATTTGTGGCCTTACCATTCGGCCTCACTTCAGCCCCCAGAGTGTTCACCAAGGTGCTTGCGGGGGTGATGTCTCTGATAAGGTTAGGGGGCATATGCGTGCTGCCCTGCCTGGACGACATTCTCATCACATCGCGGTCCCTACAGCAGGCAGAGCTGGACACTCAGCTGGTGGTGTCCACCTTGGAGTCCTTCGGCTGGGTGATCAATCACCCCAAATCCTCTCTGTCCCCTTCGTCGGTGACCCCATTCCTGGGGATGATTCTGGATACGGTTCAGTCACGGATATTCCTTCCTCAACAGAAGGTGGAAGCTCTGTCTGCGCAGGCGAGGTTCCTGCTCTCGTGCCCCCAGCCCTCCCTCCCTTCTGTCAGTATGGGACAAGGACCCCACGTCTTTGGACGGGGTTTGTGTGCTTCCCGCCTTGGTCAGAGGGTCCCTCTCATGGTGGCTGGACCACAAGAACTTACTAAAGGGCAGGTCCTTTCTGGACCCCTCCTGGGAGACGGTCACCACGGATGCCAAGTCTGTCAGGTTGGGGGGGATTCTGGAAGTCCCTGCGGTTCCAGGGGAGGTAGGGCCCTCAGGAGGCCCACTTACCCATCAACATTCTGGAACTACGGGCAATCAGGTTGGTACTGGAGCAGTTGACCGATCACCTGCAGGGAATGTCTGTGCAGGTGCGCTCAGACACCAGGACGGCGGTTGCCTACATCAACCATCAGGGAGGGACCCGGAGCAGAGGTGCCCTCCAGGAAGTGTCGCAGATTCTGGCATGGGCGGAGGCCAATGTTCAATGCATTTCGGCTATGTATATTCCGGGGGGCAGAGAATCTACTGGCAGACTCTCTGAGCAGGGGGACTTCCCGTCAGGGGGAGTGGTCCCTCTGCAACAGGGTATTCCAGTCCCTGTGTCACCGTTGGGGTCTACCGGATGTGGATCTGTTCGCATCCCGTCACAATCACAAGCTCCCGGCCTTTGTCTCCCTGTCTCAGGATCCTCTGGCCTTGGCCACGGATGCTCTGTCAATGTCATGGAAGGAATTTCGGCTCCTGTATGTCTTTCCTCCGTTCCCCCTGTTGGGCAGGGTCCTGCGCAAGATTGCTCTGGAAGGGGTGCCAGTGACTCTGGTGGCCCCCAGGTGGCCAAGAAGAGTGTGGTTCGCAGACATGGTACAAATGGCAGTAGACCAGTACGTCCTGCCGGGGGTGCCAGATCTGCTCACTCAGGGCTCCTTAGGCCATCCCAATTTACAAACTCTGGCTTTGACGGCCTGGCAGCTGAAATCTCCATCTTGATGGAGAAAGGCTTGTCTGCCTTGGTGGTGGATACCATGGTCCAGGCTAGGAAGAAGTCTTCTTCTGCCATCTGTTATAGGGTATGGCGTACCTACATTGATTGGTGTGAGTCTAGGTCTCTCCCCAGTAGGGAGTTCTTAGTCCCTGGGGTTCTGGAGTTTTTACAGCATGGTTTGGAGTTGGGTCTAAAACTCAGTACTCTGAAGGGTCAGGTTTCTGCCCTGTCTGTCTTCTTTCAGAAGTCTTTTGCTCAGCATCCCTTGGTTAAGACCTTCTTTCAGGGGGTCACTCATGTGCGTCCCCCACGAAAACCTATGGTCCCTGTTTGGGACTTGAACTTGGTTTTGTCTGCCTTGCAGGGTGCTCCCTTTTGAGCCTATTCAGGATGCTCCTTTGGCTGTACTTGCTCTCAAGGTTGTCTTTCTGGTGGCTATTACTTCGGTCAGGCGTGTGTCTGAGCTGGCGGCTCTGTCTATCCAGCCCCCATACTTTGAGAGACACCAGGATAAGGTGGTGTTCTGCTTTAAGCCGGATTTCCTGCCTAAGGTGGTGTCTGCTTTTCATTTGAACCAGGATATTGTTCTTCCTTCATTGTGTCCTAATCCTAGTAACGCTGAGGAAAGGGTTTTGCATTCATTGGATGTGGTCAGGTGTCTGAAGTATTACCTGGTAGTCACTGCGGCTGTCATGAATGACTTGCCTTCAGTCCGTGCCCGTGGTGTCCCTAGGCAACTGGCCAGGGTTTCTCCTGCCCAGCAGCCGCCTCTGCCTCCGGTGCCATCCCCAGCGGCGCGTGTGTCGCCGAGTAAGTCCTCCCCCCTTGCCCATTGTCACTCAGCTTGTGCTTGCTGGCCTATACAATCAGCTCATGTCCTCCGGTGGTGCAATACTCAGAATGGCCACCGGAGGCTGTTTAAAAGAACGAAGTCTAGAAGGTGCAGCTCTGAGCAGTTTGCCTGGGAAGCTCAGCTGGAGCAATCAGCCCAGAGCTCACCAATCAGACCACAGGGCCAGTGCTCCAATCTGCCGTCAGATCCTATGTGCACCAATCCTAGCCATTGTCTCCCTGTCCAATCCTGCCGGTGAACCGACCTTTTGCCTGCCTGACCACGATTCCGCCTGACCCCTCTGATACCTCGCACTGTGACCTTCTGGATTTGACCTCGGCTTGTTTGACTACTCTCTGTACCTCCCATTGGATACCTCGCCCCGTGACCTCCCGGCTCCGACCTCGGCTTGTAATCGGACTTCCGCCATCCGGCATCCTCACTTGGGACTCCCTGCCGTTCATCAGTCTCCACCTTAAGCTGGTAATCTTTGCGCCCTATAAGTCCTGGGGGTAACCGAGTAGGAGAGGCATAACCCGCGTCTCCTACAAGCGGGGACTTGTCTATAGGCAGAAGAGGCGGTGGAGATTGGGGATTATCAGCTCAAGACAGACTGGTGTCCGGTACAGTCCTTACAGCGGCTTTCAGGAAGACTGATGCTCTTTTTGTGGTCCCTTCTGGTCCTAGGAAGGGTTTGGCTCCTGCCAAGTCTACTATTAGCAAATAGATTCGTCAGGCTGTGATTCAGGCCTATTCTGCTAAGGGGAAGAGTTCTCCCTTCCGCCTTACTGCTCATTCTACTCGTGCTATTGGTGCCTCTTGGGCCTTCCAGCACCAGGCTTCTGTTGAACAAGTTTGCAAGGCCGCTACTTGGTCTTCTGTTCATACCTTTTCAAAGTTTTACAAGGTTGATGTTAGGGCCTCAGCTGATGCTGTTTTTGGCCGCAAGGTTTTGCAGGCGGCAGTGGTTTAAACTGTCTGCTGTTACCTTTTGTTGGGGGATCCCACCCTACTTTATGGACACTGCTATTGGATGTCCCAAGTGTAAGTAATCTATCTGGAGCAGGACGTAATGTATACTAAGAATAACTGGAGGAGAGGTTAGGCAGGGGGTGCGAGGTTAGTCGAGTGGTAGAGGACAGTAGCAGGTTGTGGAAGGGTTAGTTGAGTGATACAAGACAGGTGGAAGGGTTGGGTGAGTGATATATAGGACAGTGACAGGCGGTTGGTGGGGTAGGTGCAAAGGGCAAGTCCATTCCTTAAAGTGGACCAAAACCCAGGATTTTGACTATCCGTGGTTTTAGTCCATGCCCCGGGGGCATCCTGATGTGGGATGCCCCACTGTGTGAAACCCCCCCACTCCAACTCACCTTTCTCAAAACATCCTCCTGGCAGCATACTTATGAGACTTTGTCTCTGACTCTTAGGTTGGAACTCGTGACTACCAGAATGAATAAGCCCTCTTCCCAGTCTCCAATTGCTTTTCCCATTGCATGGCACGGCCTGCTTCATAAAGTCATTACATCTGGGTTATTCCGCCACAAGGTGGCGCAGTGTACTAGAGTTGTGGCTCCTCCCGGTACCATATAAAAATGGAATCACCATAGACTTACCCAGTGCTATCTCTGCAGTGATTCTGCGAAGATAGAAGATGGCTCTCTATATTGCGCAGGTGAGCGGGGCAACCAAGCCTGCGGCCCTGAATGGCTGTTTCCACCCGTTTCCGGACCCTCTGTGCCTCCCAGCCTTGGCTGACGGATCGGGTGACGGTAGAGGAGCATTAGATTCAAGTGCTCAAGAAGCGCTGCTCCAAGCCGCAGACCCTGTACCAAAAAGGTTAGCCGTCCATAGGCTTTATGGTGAGCCTGCTAGGGATGCGGAGTTCCTGTCCTAGCTTCTGAGGGGGTGAGTGCTTTTGGGTACTGTTTACTTGTTCTGGCGTTTTGGGGTCCCCCCCCGTCTCTAGCCTGGGCTCTCGCCACTGCTCGCTTGCTTTACTCTCTCCCTCCCTGTCTTGTGCTTGGGGGAGGGGGGGCGGGTGGTAGCGGCGAGGGTGTTTTTTGCTGTGTCTTCCATCTGCTTTTTACTGTGTTTTAACTGTTTTTCGCTGCCTCGCCGCTTTGTGCGGCGGGCGGCGCTATTTTTGTGAGGCGGTTTTTTTCAACTGTGTTGACGCCGGCGAGGTCACGTGAACGCTTTTTTCGCGCTCTTCGGGGGTGGGGCCGGTGGATGATGCGTATCGCGTCGTCCTCATGCGGCCCGCCCCTCAAGGTTCCTCTGCCTCTGGTACCCTTGCCCTACTTGGTCCAGGAGTCCCCTTCGGGGGTTGTTGGTCTCCCTGGGGCATGCGCTGCAGGATACTTATGTGTCTTTATTTATGTCTTTCAGGCGGGACAACTGTGGGTTGTGGTTTCTCCTGGTCCTACCCCTTACCATCCCTCATCTTCCCTTACTGGCTTCTGGGGGCATCCCTTGGGGGGGGGCATCCCGGGTGGCTCTTGTTAGTCTTTACCCTGTGCTGGCCTATTGTGCCTTTCTTAATCACCATATGGAGGCTTCTGGGGATAGCATGCTTGGGGGTCCTCCGGGGCAATCCCGGCTGTGTTCCATGTGTGGGGTATTCCCTGTGAGTAACAGTGTCATGGTGTGCGTGCTGTGCACCCAAGATATCTTTGTGCTCCAGACTGGGCTGCCCGCTTTGCTTCCCATCTCTGCGCCCCCTTCGGCATCGCCTAACAACCCCCCCCCCTTGCCTGCATTTATCCCCCAGTGAGGGGGATACTAGCGGGGGGTCACAGTCTCACATGGCACAGCATGTGGCCAGTATTGAAAGGCAGCTTGCCAGGCCTGTTCCACGTAATGCCTCTGGCAAGAAGCGGCACCTAGCTCCCGTGACATCCCTCTTTCCTGATGAGGGACCTGATACTTTTGTTGGCCTTTACCCCCTAGAGGAGGGGGAACTCTTTCAGGACTCTGAAAGGGGGGACCAGCAGGAGGGGTACGGCAGTGACCCTGGGTCTGCGTCTGGGGAGGACTCATGGTTCCCTGAGGACACTGATAGCCTGTTGGCTCACATTTTTGAAATCTTGCACATTGTCCCCCCTGAGGTGGCTAAAAGGAAGCAGGGTGAGCTTTTTCGCCCTGATAAACAGCGCCTGGAGTTCTCTGAGCAGAGCCACTTCACTAATATGGTGCCCAAGGAGTGGGAACATCCTAGTAGATTGCCCGTGGTGCCCAAGGGGTGGGATAGGAGGTATTCCTTTCATGCTGACCTGGTCAAGCGATGGTCGTGTCCCCCTGAGGTGGACGCTCCCGTGCTAGGGCTGTCCAACACCTCGGTCATGCCTTCCCCTGACACTACTTCTCTGCGGGACAGCGAGGAGCGGCGTATGGATCAGCTGGCCTGCCATGCCTTTTCATGTGGGGGCTGGGCTGCGTCTCCTGGAGGGCTCTACGGCTGGTAACAGGGGGGGAAGATTATAGGTCCCTTTTGCTTTGCTCTGACTTCGTTGCCTTTTTCCTTACTGCCATGGATGATGCGGTACGAATGTGTAGTAGGACATCTGCCCTTTTGGTGGCTATGCGTCGCTCTGTTTGGCTGCGTCAGTGGGCGGCTGATGCTGCCGCTAAGAAGGCTCTCACTGGGCTCCCCTTTACGGGGCTGCGGCTCTTTGGTGAGCGTCTGGATGTTTTAGCCAAGGATGGTAGACTGCCTCAACGTAGGAGGCAACTTAGGCCTTTTCAGGGGCCCTCTTCTTCCCTCCCCTCCTTTTGTGCTCCCAGAGGAGGTCGTGGGTCCCTCTTCTCGGGTACCTGCAGGGATTCTTGGGGCTGTGGCAGATCCCGTGGTCGTCCCGGTCTCTCATGGGGCCCCAAGCCCAAACCTTCCCCCAAGCCCCCTCAGGCATGAGGAGGCACCCTCACCCATCCGGGTGGGGCGTGCCTCAGACCGGTGGATTCAGGAGGTGGTGTCCTCCGGTTACTAGATAGTTTGCAGCCTGGCCGCCCCCAAGATTCATCAGATCCCGGATCAGTTCGGTCAGCTCAGGTTTGCGCCTTGCGGTTCAACGTCTGTTGGAGTCAGGAGTCATTTGCCTGGTACCTTCCCAGGAACGGGGTCGAGGGTTCTACTCCAATCTGTTCATGGTCCCCGAAAAGGGTCTCTGAGGCCCATCCTGGACTCGAAGGGTTCAAGCATTTTCGCATGGAGACCCTACACTCGGCGGTCAGTACCCTGCACCCGGGCGACTTCATGACCTCTGTGGACATCAAGGATGCCTACCTTCACGTGCCAATCTTTCCAGGTCATCAGAGATTTCTCAGGTTCGCTCTAGAGGATCACCTCAGCCCTTCGGGTGTTCACCAAGGTGCTGGCAGGTGTGATGGCTCTGCTGCGGAATCAGGACATTCGCATCCTTCCTTACTTGGACGACATTCTGATTGCGGCTCAGTCTCTTCATCAGGCCGAGAAGGATATGCTGGTGGTGACCTCCACTCTCGAGTCCTTCGGCTGGGTGATCAACTATCCCAAGTCTTCACTGTTTCCGTCTTTGGTGAGGTCCTTTCTGGGCATGACTCTGGATACCTCTCAGGTCAAGGTATTCCTGCCTCAGCAGAAGGTGGAGGGCCTTCAGAAGCAGGCACGGGCTCTGCTCTTGTGTCCCCATTCTTCCATCCGGCAAGGGATGCAGTTGGTGGGCCTGATGGGTGTCCTGCTTCGAGGCGGTTCCCTTTGCTCAGTTTCACAGTTTTCACATGAGACCTCTTCAGTTGCACCTCTTGTCAGTTTGGGATCGGGACCCTGTGTCCCTGGATCAAGAATTTGCTCTGTTCCCCCTGGCCAGACAGTCCCTCTCGTGGTGGCTGGACTCAGGGAACCTTCTAGTGGGCAGGACCCTTCTGCCCCCGTGCTGGGAGACTGTCACCACGGGTGCCAGTCTGACTGGTTGGGGGGGACGTTTGGAAGTCTCTGAAGTTCCAGGGTCGGTGGGGCCCCCAGGAGGCCCATGCTCCCATCAATGTCCTGGAACTGAGGGCGATCAGGTTGGTTCTGTCCACACAGCTGACCACACACCTTCGGGGTCGGGCTGTTCAGATCCCCTCGGACAACCAGACGGCATTTGCCTACATCAATCATTGGGGAGGATTCTGATTCTGTCCCTGATTCTGTGTTGGGCGAAAGAGAATGTCCCCTGCATCTCGGCGGTTTACATTCCGGGGGTCGAGAACCAGGAGGCAGACTCCCTGAGCAGGGGGACATCTCGGCTGGGGGAATGGTCCCTCAGCAACAAGGTATTTCACTCCGTGTGTCACCACTGGGCTTAGCCAGATGTGGACCTGTTTGCGTCCCGCCACAATCACAAGCTTCCCAGGTTTGTCTCCCTGTCACAGGACCCTCTGTCCTTCGCCACGGATGCGCTAGCAATGCCTTGGACGGAGTTTCAGCTCCTCTGTGTTCCCTCCATTCCCTCTGCTGGGCAGGGTGCTGCACAAGATAGCCCAGGAAGGGGTACCAGCCATTCTGGTGGCCCCCTGTTGGCCAAGGAGGGTGTGGTTCGCAGACGTCGTGCAGCTGGCAGTAGATCAGTATGCCCTGCCCAAGGATCCAGATCTGCTCACTCAGGGACAACTGTGTCATCCCAATTTACAAATGCTGGCTTTAACGGCTTGGCTGCTGAAACCTCCATCTTGATGGATAAGGGTTTGCCGGCTTCTGTTGTTGACACCATGATTAGGGCTAGGAAGAAGTCCTCGTCCTTTATCTACTACAGGATCTGGCATGCTTACATTGATTCAGGATTCTGGAATTTTTGCAACATGGTTTGGATTGGGGCCTTCAACTTAGTACCCTCAAGGGACAGGTGTCAGCTCTGGCAATTTTTTTCCAAAGATCCTTTGCCAATCACCGGTTGCTTAAGACCTTTTTCCAGGGAATTACTCATGTGCGTCCGCCACGTAAGCCTATGCTACCAGTTTGGGACCTGAATCTGGTGTTCTCTGCTCTGCAGGGTCCTCCCTTTGAGCCTATCCGTGGGGCTGCTTTGCCCATTCTGACTCTTAAGGTGGCCTTTTTGGTGGCCATTACTTCTGTCAGGTGGGTTTCTGAGCTGGTGGCGCTTTCCATCAAACCTCCTTATTTTGAAAGACATCAGGATAAGGTGGTGTTTCGGCTTAAGCCTGCTAATTCCAAGGAGCGGACTCTTCACTCTTTGGATGTTGTCAGGGCTCTGAAGTTTTATTTGGGTGCTACTGAGTCTTTCAGGAAGTTTTTGTTCTTCCTGCTAGACCTAGGAAGGGTTTGCCTCCTGCTAAATCCACTATCAGCAAGTGGATCCGCCAGGCGGTGGAGCAGGCCTATTCTGCCAGGGGGGAGGTTCCTTCTTTCAGGGTTACTGCTCATGTCACTCGTGCTATTGGTGCGTCTTGGGCTTTTCAGCACCAAGCTTCTGTTGAACAAGTTTGTAAGGCTGCAACTTGGTCTTCTGTTGATACTTATTCCAAGTTTTAAAAGGTTGATGTTAAGGCCTCAGCTGATGCTGCTTTTGGCCGCAAGGTACTTCAGGCGGTAGTGGTTTAAACTGCCTGTTGTTACTCTTTTGGGATCCCACCCTACTTTATGGACACTGCTTTTGGATGTCCCAGATGTAATGACTTCATGAAGCAGGCCGTGCCATGCAATGGGAAAAAGACAATTCTGTGAGTACTCACCTGTAGAATTGCTTTTACCATGCATGGCACGGCCTGCTTCACCCCACCCTTATCGTTATTCTTGGTTGCCTCTTTATGGTGATTTTTCCAATTTAGTTGGGGGTTTGTTACCTTTTTTTTACCCTTATTATCTCCCAGTTTCTTGAATAACTGCTTGTCAACACTGGATAAGTCTATGGACTTTAGACTGTAAGCTCGCAAGGGCAGGGCTCTCTCCCCTATTGTATCCTGTACTCAGAATATCCATTGTCAACTCTGTAAAACTGCATTTGAAATAGTATATGTACCATATGTTTCTACCCTGTCTGTAATTACTACTTTGTAAAGCGCTACGGAAGATGATATATATAGGCGCTATATAAATAAACAATAATAATAATGGTGATTCCGTTTTTATATGGTACCGGGAGGAGCCACAACTCTTCTGCAGTACACTGCGCCACCTTGTGGCGGAATAACCCCGATGTAATGACTTCTGGAAGCAGGCAGTGCCATGCATGGTAAAAGCAATTCTACAGGTGAGTACTCACAGAATTGTCTTTTGTGTACCTGCCTTGGGTAGGAGCCAGACCACTAGCTCCTGAACCGACGGGTTTAGGTAATTATTCGACGCTGTGGGTTTGATTCAGGGCGAACCCATTTTCTGGCTCCGGAGGTGGTCCATCAGGGACCCGGGATACCCCCAGGGCACTGGCCAGATTCTCCAATGCCTGACCAAGCTAGTGGCAGGGGGGTAAGCTGTTTATTTTCCTTTGACTGAGGATGAAAGACTGGAGAAGCTGGGATTGTCGGGTCCCTATCACCTCTTCAGATTTTCCAGATTGGGTGGTGTTAATAGTGTATCCCTGCTATCTTCCTAAAATATCTTCTGACTTTCTTCAGACTCAGGAGATTGTTCTTCCGTCAACGGACGTAAAGAAGTAAAGTAAAGATTCTTTATGCATAAGTCTTTGGATGTCAGAGCATGTCTTTTGGCAAACTTTTGCCAAACAAAGGATTGGACAAAGGCGGATATTTTATCCATTTAATTTTCAAGGCCTGGGGAGGACCGTTGGGTGTCTAAGTCAGCTTTGGCCCGTTGGATGAAAGGCACAATCAGTATGGCCTAAAACGGATCTTCGGTTCCAAAGAAGATTACAGTTCACTCTATGAGAAGTGTCTCTATGTCTGGGGCGGATCAAGCTCAGGTTTGTAAAGCTGCCACCTGGTCTTCAGCAAAGACTTTAGTTGGACATTACCGTTTGGGCTTGCTGACGTTAGATCATCAGTCCTTTGGCAGGAGTGTGCTTTGGGAAGCCTTTCCCACCCAGTAGAGGTAGATCTTGTTTATCGTCTCATAAGTATGCTGCCCGGAGGATGTTTTGAGAAAACTTAAGTTAGTTACCTGGTAAGTTATTTTATAAACATTCAAACGGGCAGCATATAGGTTTCCCTCCCTCAGGCTATTGTTGGATGCATAGTCGGGATATCATCCCAAATCTGGATGCCCCGGGGAAAGGGAATCAAGTGGCCCTGGAACCTTATAGATTCCAGGGCTGTTGGGTCTGGGTTTTGGTCCACTCTAAACATTGAAACTAGTGGACCTATCTCCAGGATTTTCACTATCCTGGTGATAGGTCCATTTTCCTGAGGCATCCCAGTTTGAGATGTCCTGCAGGGTGAAACCCCCCAGATCACCCATACAACTTACCTTTCCGCTATTCCCACAGCTCACCAGCATCACCCCCCACAAATGTAAAGTAAAGTGGTTAAATGAAAAAAACCTTTTCAGAACCAGGATGAAGTAACAAGGACGGAGGGAAGGGAAGGGCAGAGAGCTTACTTTCTGGCCTGCAGCGCATGGAGGACAGGCAGGCATGATCACAGCCTTATGGCTGGAGTCCTGTCTCTCTTCTCTCCCACCCGACAAGACCTAGCTACTGGCGAGGAGGAGGCCTGCATTGGGATGGAGGGGGAGCAGGCCACTGACCTTGTGTTCCCAGAGAGCCTCTAAGAAGGACGTCCGATCCGCCCAGCTCTGGAGTGTCAGGGTTGTGATTGGGCCTTGTCCCACACAACCCAGCCCCCTGTCCAGAAACAAAAATTATGCCGGCACTCAGGGGCACTATCGCCACATGACATATTGCCGCAGTATTGCGGGACATTTTACCAAACTGCAGGGCAGCAGGACATGCGTCGGCAAAACTGGCCAGTTCTGCAAAATTCGGGACACTTGGGAGGTATGATGGAGCCGCCTTGAAGAGGTAAGTTTTGCGGTGCCCCGGGAGGGGGTGTTCACACCACAGGGAATCCGGATTCGGGATGCCCAGGGGAAGGCAGTGACTGGTCCAGGGTCGGCTGCGTTAGCAGAACAAAACCCAGGAATTTTACTTTCCTAGGTTTTTTTCCGTGCCCCTGGGGCATCCCGAATCCAGATGCCCCACTGTGTGAACCCCCCCCCAGAAAGCCCACTAAACTTACTTTTCCCCTGCTCCAACAATGCATGCATGGGCTCTCATCCAGTCAGAGCCCTTTGCCGTATTTACTTCCTTTCAGCCAATGGGCTCTGGTATAAATTAAGAGGGAGTGTGTATCTTCGACTGTGTTGTACGCTCTCCTTTTCCAGCCTATCTGAATGACTAGGACAGGAGTGCGCACATGGCCGCTGGGGATGCATGGGGCCTGGCAGTTCGCTCTCCCCATTCACAGAAATGAGTGCCGAGTGACGTAGACACGGCAGACAGCTCTCATTGGATGAATTTTTACGGGTATCCTGGGGGATTTCACATGGCTGGCCATCCCAATTCCAGATGCCCCAGGGAAAAGCCAGCACCAGGTCGGCCTCTGGTGGGTTGTATTTCTCTTTAAAAAACATTTAAACCTCAGAAGATGCTATATGTTGCCTTGCCAAAAACACTGGGGAGAGGGCAAAGAAGAACTATTATGCATACCTTCTAAGTATTAATAAAAACACTAACAGGAAGCAATATGATGTAGAATTGCATACCATATGCTAATTAATTTAGTTCCAAGTTAAACTGCTACATAATGACAGTTGAGCTTGTAGTTCTTTCAGAATTTTGCAGATTTTATACCAGATAAGGCTGACCCCCAATGCTGAGCTCCGTTTAACTGAATGTATCATTGCTGGAAAGCACCAGGTGGTGATATAAACTTTCTTCCTGGGTATAGGATCACTTTAACTGCCATATATTGGAGATATTTTGTGTCCTAAAGGAGAGTCCAAGAGGAATCCCAGAAGAGGAGAAGCTAGGTGGCATGCAAGGAAGCATTTTGCCTTCAGTAGTTGTGCCTGTGTCATCAGTTTAAAGAATAGTACACAATGGACACCTGACTCTGAATCAACCCCTATGTGTTAACTTTTAGAACTCGGTATTCAAATCAAAATAGTAAACAATTAAATGAACCAACACTCATTTCACACCAAGTGAGGGAGGTTTCCCAGTGGCATACACAGTTGCCAGACCAAGATTTTTATTACTTACCCTGTGGTCATGTGGTCCACAATTCAAAAGCCATACATTGTCACTCACAGCTGATCTATACTACTCAGAAACTTACTGGACCGTGAAGTGAGTCTTGCATCATGCAGGCCCATTCTGTATTCTCCATCAACCTCTGGGATGAACGCCTGTCTCCCATCATCAGTCACAGAGACTAGCACACCTACTCCATTCACTGCAATGGATGGGACGTGTCGGCCCACAATAAGTTTTTGGCAGGAGCAGGACCAATCAGCTGCGGGGGACAAAACGTGAGTATGGCTTTATTTTTTTTTTTTTCGTGATCAAGGGAATGGGATGCGTAAAATAGTTTTCTTGAATGAAAAATTCCTTAAAAAATCACAGTTAAACATACATAGTGCAAAATGGTGAAAATTGGTATGACAACATAGGATGATAAAATATCTAGGTAGGCTGGCACTGAAATGGTTAAAGAGGAAGCACTGGAGTCTAAAAGACTCTTGCCATCTGAGTCCTACTCCTGCTGTGTGAAACCTCATGCATCCCGCGCCAAGCCTTACTAAGTGGGCGGGGCAGACATGCCACAGCTAGTGTGGTAGTAACCAAAAAATGAAAAAAAATGTGTAAAACAAACCACCCCCACCAAACTTTTCCTGGCCAAGTCAAAAGTTACAAAAGAAATCCGTAGCTTACTTTACATCGAGTCCCTCCAGCGCTCGCCTTGCTGCTAAGTCAGTGTACTTAGAGAGTAAATCGCTTCCTCATTCAGCTTTCAGTCTCCACCCCGCAGACCTGGTCCTTCAATCAACCTTCAGTGGACCGAGAACATAGACACTCCCTATTCCCTCCCCAGATGTCCTGATTTGCTGCCTCTCTCTGCAGCTATGAAACCCTACTCTCCTCCCTGGTCTCAATATGTGCTGGCAGGTTGGAGACGATCAGCCTGCAGCATCTCTCACCCCCTTTTTCTGATCACACTATGTGCTGGCAATAACAACTAGAGACAACAATGCACTTATTTTTTTACTATGATATATGTAAAGCACACAGTGTGCTTACATCACATCGCTGTTGCCACGCCCATGGTTTCTCATTTTTTTTCTCTGCATCACCAGTGCTCTAATACTATTCTTGGTGTGCCACACACCCCGCTTCACCTTTAATATTCTTCACGATTGGGTTAACTCACCGCCAGGTGACGCTGTGCAGAGAGGAAGTCTTGTAACGAGCCCCCTTCCGGCCTATATATACCTGGTACCTCCCATTTATCACCAGTGTTTTTCTCTCTGCTTGACGACAAGACAGAAGATTGAAGTCTCCTGCTTACAGGTAGCCGGGGTCTTACCCCGGCACCCCCTTTTTTTGGTCTATTTCTGCCCAGTTTGATTATTTGTACCTTTATGGTGGAATAGAAGCCTCCCAGCCTAGGCTGCTCACTGGGCAATTGGTAGACGGCACTATAGGTGCCTAGGAGCTTATCTCCTCCGCTCGACCCCCTCTTTTGGGGGCAATGCGGCTATCCGGTATGGTGATCCGGAAATGGGATGCCCCTGTCCCGAGGGTCCCCTTAGCCCCTTACTCTCCTGTTGCGGTCCCTTCTCCCTTCACTATGGGGGGGGGTAGAGGGATGTATATTGCATGTGTGTTTTCACTGTGTGTTTATATTTTCATGTGTGTTTTTTACTTATTTACACTTGTCAGGCTGCACCGCAAGAGTGCACCTGGCCTGACTCATCCTCTGGCAGTTCTTTCAAGCAGCTGCTGGCCGGCATGGCCAGAATTTGGGTCAGCTTTAAGGGGTGGCCGGGGCAGGCTGCGCTGTGGCAGGCTTGCTTATAGGCTGCCTGCGCCTTTCCTGGCAGTTGCAGCCCCCCTCCCCCCTCTCCCCCCTCTCCCTCTCCCCTGTCTCCTCTTTGAACGGCCGCCGTTTTGGCGGCTCGCGTTGTCAGCGTGGGCAGCGCTGCTGCCTAGGTACTCTTGTCCTCCCCCTTCCCCCCTTCCTTTGCTAAGGTTGTTATTGGCTTTTGTTTTGCGGCCGCTTTATGGCGGGCCGCACTATTCAGACTTAGAAGGGGGCGGGGCCCGGATGACATCGGAGGTGGGGACGTGGTGGCGGTGGCGGCGTCATGCGGCCGGCCCCAGCTGCACTTCCTTCCTGTTTGAGGAAGACACGTGCGGGGCTCTCAGCCGCATATGCCTTTGGCTGCTATCGACCGCTCGGTCACTGCTACCGCATTGCCGCTTTACACTGCTGCCTACTACTGCTACTATTACCGCTGCTGCTGCGGTTATCGCTTCAGGTTACTGCTGTTGCATGGCTGGACATTGCTGCCATTTTCCCTACTATACTACTGGCTGCCTGGCGTTTCAGTCTTCTCAGGTAAGCGGCCTCACTTTGGTGGGGCCGTCTATTTTTTATTATATGGCTGACTTTTATTAAAAGGGGAAAGAGTATATATTTTTTATATATATATATATATATATATATATATATATATATATATTTAGAAAAGGAGGAATAATAGAGGGCAAATTTCCTTTGCCTATTTAAAAGCACTTTGGTGCTGTGCATGAGTATTGTTTTGCATGTTGACTTTTATTGTCTGGGGATCTTACTGTTGGTTTTCTTCCCCCACAGATCCTGGGAATCCCTCAAGGTGGCCTCCCGGTTCTATATTACCTGGCTAGTCCTTCTTTTCTAAAATTGGGACATAGTTATATATATATTTATACATATATATATATATTAAAAAAATATATATATAAAATATATAATATATTTTATTTATACGTTACAAGGATTATTAAGGGGATCTTTATTATAAATTAAATCCTCCCTTCCGGGACATTAACAAAAAGGGGGCATCCCGGGTGGCTTATGCCTTAAACCCAAAAATTTTGCGAATACCATAAAATCGCCATATGGAGGCTTCCGATAATACCGGAAATGGTTCTTCTGGCCCATCTAAGGTGTGCGGAGGCTGTGGGACTCCGCTCCCAGCTGATGATGTTTTTGTATGCATTCCTTGTGCAAAGCAAAGTATTGCGCGTCAGTCCATTGCTCCGGCTGCGGGCCCTTCGCAACTCCCATCATCCCCTACCCCTCCCTCCCTATTCCGGACCCTGCTTGACATTGTCAAAGGTGGGGATTCGCAATCCGAGATGGCGGCACGCATGGCCAACCTCGAGGAAATAGTTTCTGTTAAAGCAGGGTTTAAGGCCACTGCGAAACGGAAGCACCTGACTCCGGTACCTCCGGCTTCACAGGATGAGGTATGTGAGCCTGTGGAATGGTCCGATTGCTCCCTGGACGAGGAGGGAGAATTCCTGCTGGAGTCAGATGAGCCTGCAGATCACCTTGAGGCTGATGCCATTGGCAATTTGTCGGCGGGGGTTTCCCTCGACACCCCCTCCATTCTGGCTCAAATGTTTGAAATTTTGAATTTAGATCCGCCTGAGGCTGTCACCCTGCCAAAGGGTCAGTTGTTTAATGTGCCTCAGCCGCGTTTGGTTTTTCCCAGACAACATCACTTTGAGAGGGTGGTGCTTAAGGAATGGTGCTTAAGGAATGGGAAATGGGTTAACTGGAATCCCTTCCAGTTGGGAAAAACTTTACCCTTTTCCGCCGGAATTGGTGAAGCTTTGGTCCGTCCCTCCTGACGTTGATACTCCTGTGCTAGGGCTCTCCAGCACGGCTATGGTGCAGTCTTCTGAGACCACTACCCTTAAGGATGGTGAGGATCGTCGGATTGACCAGTATGCTCGCCATGGTTTTATTGGTGCTGGATCTAAGATGCGACCGGTGTGTGCTTCGGCGCTTCTTCTGTTGGCGGTTAGATCTGTCATTCAGGATCTGTGTGTGGATCTTGATCCCATTTGTAAGGAGTTTACTGCTCTTAAGCAGTGTGAGTCTTTTGTTTCCTATGTTCTGTCCGCTCAGGACGATGCGCTGGCTATGAGTAGCAGGACAGCGGCATTGCTGGTGGCTATTCGTCGGTCAGTGTGGCTGCGCCAGTGGTCGGCGGACTCAGCTTCTAAAAAGGTGCTCACAGCTCTCCCCTTTTTGGGCCTGCGACTGTTTGGTGAAAAGATTGATTCCGTTGCAAAAGGTGGTAAAATGCCGCAACGCAAGAGGCCTCGTCGTCCCTTTAGGGGGGCAAGTTCTGGTAGGCCTTCATTTCGGGGATTCAGAGCGGGTAGGGGGGCTTCCTTTCCCGCTACCAGAGGTGCAGGTTGGACTTGGGGGAGGGGCCGTGGCCGTCCCGCTCAGTCCTGGGGCACCAAGCCCAAGCCTGCTGGTAAACCCGCTCAGCAATGAGGGGCTGCCCTCACCCGTGCGGGTGGGGGGACGATTTCGACACTTCTCCCAGGTTTGGGACCAGGAGGTTCCGGACAGATGGATCCGGGAGGTAGTGTCGTCCGGTTACAAGCTGGAATTCGAGTCTCGCCCTCCTTCACGGTTCTTTCGGTCTCGGGTGCCCATCGATCCTTTGGCTGCACAGGGGCTCCTGGCGTCGGTAAAGAATCTGTTAGAAATGGCGGTCATCCGGCCGGTACCGCGCTTAGAGATGGGCCTCGGTTTCTACTCCAATCTTTTCGCAGTTCCCAACAATATCCATTTTTCAGGTGAGTACTCACAAAATGGTATTTTTACAACAAGTAATTTTTTGACAAGTGATTTCAATTTGGAGCAGTGCAATGTGTAGCTCGAGGCAATGGGACAACAATTGGGCTTGCCTTTAGTCTAGGTGGGGTTCTTCCTCTGGGTCTTGGAACGGAGAAGGGTTGGAGTGCCTGTGTGTGGGAAAACAATTGGCACACTCGCTCTCGTCCACGTCTGTGCTATGGGAGCAGAAGGAAGGTGAGTGAAACAGGACGACCTGGAGAGGGGTACACACAGAGGAGCATCCCAATGCTGCCGCACAGAGGAACGACACACTGGAAAGAGAAATATCTCTGTACTGTTTCTATTTAATGTGTGGGGCCCATGGTAAGTCACCCTTTAAACCCCAGTTTTGGGCCACTCTAGAGAGTGGCGACTATAGCTATCGCGACACAGGAGGACGTGCAACTTTGACGTGCAAGAGTTTTGGGACGCCTGGAAGAAGACCTGGTCGAAAGAGCCCCTGTGGTATGGAGTCGGTAAGGTACGGCTTCCCCTGTTGGAAACCTGTAAGCGAGTGACTGTAACTGGGATTAAAGTGCTAGCTTTAATGTGGAGAAGGTCTGGATTTCTCTGTGAATTTTCCTGCCTCAGAGGTTGTCTGTGGGAGAGTTGTTCCATTTAAGTGGGGTGACCCTACCCTATTACTCCCAGTGCTACTGAACACGGTGTACTGTGAACTGCTACCTAAAGAGTTAATTGAGCTTAATCTGAGCCTGAGTTGGATTAACTGAATGCTGAGATCGGTCTTTGAACTTGGAATTAAAGGAGCAGAAAAAACCCATAACTCCAGATTTCCTCTTCTTTCCAGTAAAAGAAAAAAACAAGCTTGGCTGGATATTTCTTGATGCCGAGTGTATATGTGAACTCTCCTCCCACCATCAAGCATATTTATATGGATTTTTTTTCATCATTTTGTGAAGTCTGCTTTTCTTTTCTGTTTTGGTGTGAAAGTCTGTCAACCTACTGTGAGAATACCGTGCCACACATTGATCTGTTGGATTACTACTGCCGTACTACTACTGACATCTGCTGGGCTCGTGCCTTAGGGCCCATTTGACCTTGAGCTGTGCCATTAACCGTGACCAAGGGTTCAGAGAGCCAGCCCTATTTGATCTACTTTTTACCACTGCAGTAAGTGACCACCACTAATGGGCAAAGGGGTCTCCTGCACTAAAAACTGAGCAGGGGATGCTAGCAGAGCTGAATCAAATCAAGCAAGCTGAAAGTAAAATTCCTGTGTGTTGTTCCTCTTTAAAGCAAAACGTTTTTTTTTTTCATTTTTTTTTTGGTGTTCTGCTTTATGGTTTTCCTCTTCTGGGGTGTAAAATAAACATTTGTGTTAGGATTGTGCCAGGATAAGAAACTGCCTTGTAAGGGGACACAATAACCTTTTAAATTCATGTCCCCTACACTGCTGCAAACTGAAGTAGCTGCCTCTGCACCCAGATTGGTACTGCTGCGTCCTGTAACACACCTAACTATGGTATCGATTTGGTCTCCATAAAAGCTGCCCAGAAGGCAGTGCAGCAGGGTCTTCTTTGACACCGCATCCTCCAACCATTGTTTAAGCCAGATAGTCTGTGAGTACCATCAAGAGCCCAAAGGCCTTGCCTTAAGTCAACCTGAATCATGAAGTGCATCTCTAGAAACGTTATTGACCTTAACCAGGTATGCCACATGTTGAACATCAGAGCAGTCCAGCATTTTTAACAAAAAGACAGCAAAAATCTAGCACAAGGCCAAACCCAAATTCACATTCGCAAACCGCCACGTCCAAAGCCAAAATCATTCTGTCCTTTGCCTATCTCTAGGTGGCCCAATTTTTAACTGCCACATCAGCAAAGAGGTAATCAAATACCAGACAAAGGCTGGTATCTTGTCTGTTTTTTAATTTCTTGTCAAGCACATTGAAGTTGAACTACTGATAATGGGGAAACCCTTTTCTGAGCTTTCTTTGTTTGTAAACAGGCTTTTGACACAACTGTTGAAATTTGTCTGAAGCTCCATGGAGAATTCTATTTCTGGGGAAGACATAGGGGCCAGGGAATTCCAGGCTGAATCTACTTCACCTTCCTGGAAGGACTCTCGCCCTCCTTGCCTGTAGCCTTGAATTCTGACTACGCTGAGATCACCTAATGGCGACTTTTAGGGGTTCGCCGTGGGCAAACTCTTTGATATGAGGAAGCTGTGATGCAGCTTTAGCAGTCGGTAGGAGAGCACCGCTGCACTGTATCAGCACTAGCTGCCACCTCCGTCTGTCTGCCAGCTGCAATACAGCCTAGCAATACTATTACAGGCCACTGCAGAAGCAAAATAAAGGGCAAAATAAGGCAATAAATCCCACCTACGACGGCGAAGTGCACACTACACTAAGGCCCCCACAGCGTTAGCCTTAGTGACTCAAAAAAAATAAAATAAATCGGGAATCTCTCTGTGCTGCACCAACATGACACTAGAACGGCTATTGGCCCTTGTCCTCAAAAGGACCTGGCCTTCATCACTGTGTCCCAGCTGGCCCTTGCATTCCCAGAATAAAAAAAGGACAAGAACAACTATCTTCAGATTTGAGCTGAAGTCACTTCACCTGAGCCAAACTGTGAACTTGACTGTAGACTGGCCTCTAGGGGGGTACCATGCAGAGGAGGAGCTAGCACCTTCGTTGAAAATTTCCATTGTACACAGGGCCGGATTAAGTGTGGTGGAAGCCCTTGATGCAGTATTTTTTTCTATTAAAGTCCAGTGTCTTCATAACCTATGCTTACATGGGTGGGCCGATGAGTGCACAGTGTAGGGGGGGGGGGGGGATGTGCACTCTGTGCGGAAGCTTCCCAGGTGACAGTGCTAAATTACAGGAGAGGTAGGGCTTTTCTTTGTAACCCCCCCTGTCTCAGCACTGCTTGCCTTTGCTTGCACACTCATCTCCAGACAGCCTCTGTGATAAACCGATCTCTGTCCTGTCATCTGGGACATGGGCATGGGCATGCCGGGACTTTGCATGTATGTTACTCACCCCCTGACCTCACAACCACAAAGCCAATCATTGCTCCTGCTTCAGTCACTCTAATGATCACAACACTGCGCGCTATTAGACCAATGCAAAATACACATGTCAGTAACCAACACCACTAAGAAACATAACACAAACCAATTTCTACTATGAGTGGAAAATCTGTGTTTGTTTCAAACCACTCTACCTAGTGTTAAAATATGTGAGTGAGTAGGCAGGTAGAAAGATGGGGTAATCGGGTAGGTGGGTAGGCAGATTGATGGGTAGATACTTGCATAGACAGCTAGGGGTTAGACAGGTAGAAGAGTATGTGGGAATTTAGATAGGAATTACTATTAAATAGGAATTTGGGATAGGTAGGTGGGTTGACATGTGGATACATAGGTCAGTAGGTAGGTGGGTAAGTAGCCAGGTATATACGCGACGGGGGGGGGGAGGGGGTAAGTGGAGACTTTATGCTGAGTTGTTCTTTAGGTACGGTCAGAGTGTTGAGATATGTTTTGGCCTGTATAGGGCTCAAATTGTAACCTGGAAGGGGGGGTGGTTTCTTTGGTCCTCTTAACTTGCCCTGGAACTCAGGGTAGCCGTATATGTCGGCACTGAGATCCCAGTGGCAGTTTAAGTGGGTCCCAGACAATACCTCAATATTCCACTCTGTCTTGTATATAGTTATCTAGGTTTTATTTTATATTATATACAAAAACATTAAAGAATACGTAATTTGCGAATTCCATGTATTGGTTATATATGCTTGGCTTGTTTACAAAAATGAGTCCGAGTCTTGTTGGCTAAGAGTCCTTGTATTAGTATATTGTAGCTATTTGTGTTGTTGTGGAGGATCTGGGGTACTTGCCCTTCCGTTTTGACCCTGTCCCACATCCTGTCTAGCCCCTGACTGGCTGGTGGGTCAGGGGCGGAAGTGCGCAATCATCGCACTTCCTTGCAGTACAGCCCCGCCCGATCCCCTGATTTTGCGTACGTTATGAGTACATTGTGATGTGGTTACTATGTCGCCGCCAGTGGTGGCGGCCATGTTTTAGGTTATGTGATACAGCCTAGTGTGCGCGGATGCAGCAACAGCCAGAAATGCTCATATGTCTGCAACTTTGGTGTCGGCCATGTTTGGTGAGGCCGTTGTTCATATGGATGTCTATGTCTGCATTCACGATGGCGGCCATTTTTAGTTGGGCCGTGGTCTGCGTATGTGAAGTCTTTTTGGTTGCTTTGTGTTGATGCTGCGTCGCACATTATTCATATTGGCCATATTTCAAGTAAGGATGTGCGAGTAGTGTAATGTTATTAGGTTGGTTGCACTGGTTCTTACACTGTTTGGGTTATACTTGTGAGAGTGCTTGAAGGACCTTGCTTACCTTTTCTTCAGGCATCGGGGATCCCACTTTGTCTTCCATGCGATCTGGAAGTTATACAGAAAAAAAATGTATAAAATTACCATACATATGTTGTTCTTAATGTCTATGTTACACCATCTCTATTACATCATTGCTTTTTATGTTTAAATAAGTACCATGTGGTTAGGCAAGATACTGATTTTTAGCACATTTTTAATATCTTTATATGCTTTTGGCATTTAGAAGGACATTTATAAAAGATGTGTGTGGGGTACTTATCCCATTCATTCATATGTTTTTTTCCTATGTCACTTGTATTGTGTGTCGTTGGGTCATACATGGGTAGTGTTTTGAGGGGCTAGTTGGGTAGAGAAAATTGTTATGTCGTCAAAGGAAAGGGGAGAAACTGCAAGTTTCGTTAAGTCCTGGTGTTCTTGTTGCCTTTAATTTGGTGATCCATCTTGTTTCCCTTTGTAGGGTCTGTTTCTGAATGTCACCCCCTCTCTGGTGGTCATGTAGCATATCGAGCGCTTGAAAGGTTATCCCTTTCGGGTTAGATGCATGTTTTGTAAGAAAATGTCGTCCTATTGGCGTTGTTATATTTTTGTTTCTTATGTCCCTTATGTGTTTGGAGATTCTTAGTTTGAATTTTTGGTTGGTTTTGCCCACATAAAAGTTGCTACATGGGCAGGTGAGTAGATAAATGATGTGGGAAGTATTGCAGTTTACAATATGTTTTATGCTATGAGGTTGGTTGTTGGGTAGTGTGAGTGTTTTGCCCTGTTTTATATACTGACAGACACTGCAGCCCCCACAGTTTTATAGGCCTTGAATCCTGCAGCATTTTTCTGTTGTTTTGTCTGAATAGTGACTTTCAACGAGTGAATCTTTTATTGATTTTGGTCTTCTAAAAAACAGTTTCGTATTTTCCGGGACTATGTCCGTGAGATCTGGATCATGGGTTAGTATGTGCCAATGTTTATTTATGACCTCTCTTATTGGTGTGTGTTGCTTTGTGTAGGTCAATATGAAGGGGATTGTTGGTGCTGTCTGTGTTTTCTTTTTCTGTTGTGTAAAGAGTAAAGTCTGTCTTTCCCTGTCCTGTGTTCTGTGCTAGGCTCGTTTAAGTGTTTTCTTGCTGTAGTCCCTTAATGAGAGTCTGTCTCTAATTGCCCCCGCGGCCCTCTGGAAGTCCTCTTCGGTGGAACTGTTGCGTTTTGCGCGAAGGTATTCGCCATATGGGATGCTCTGTTTGAGCAGTGTCGGGTGTGAGCTTGATGCTCGCAAGATATTTGCCGCCATCGGCTTTCTATAGAAGTTGGTGTATACGGTGCCCTCTGGGTCTATGCCTATTGTAAGGTCTAGGAAAGTGATTTCCTTGGTGTTGTGGTCCAGTGTTCTTTAATGTTTTTGTATATAATATGAAATAAAACCTAGATAACTATATATACGACAGAGTGGGATATTGAGGTATTTTCTGGGACCCACTTAAACTTCCCCTGGGACCTCAGTACCGACATATACGGCTACCCCGAGTTCCAGGGCCACTTAAGAGGACCAAAGAATCCCCCCCCCCCCCCAGCCAGGTATATAGTTGGGTAAGTAGGTAGGAAGGTGGGTGCTTAGGTAGGTAGGTGGGAGGGCAGGTAGGGGGTTAGGCAAGTGGAAAGGTAGATGGGTGGGCAACTGGCCACCTCAGCTCCATGGTCTGGCAATTCTGCCTTTGCACCAGGGCTGCTAGCTGTTGCTCCAGGTCCTGGGTAGAGAGGTAAATGGGCAGGTAGGTGGGTGGGTCAGTATGCTGTTGGATAGGTAGTTAGGTTGGTAAACAGGTAGGTGGTAGGGTGAGTGGGTAGATGGATAAATTGGTGGTTGGGTAGGTAGGTAGATAGGTAGGTGACTGACATCATTGCTGATCTAGGCTGGAGAATCTTGTTGTGTGCTGTCCACCACTTGTCTCCACCGGCTGCAGTCCTCACCACCTCTATGTGCTGTCCTATGCGCATCATTTGGTTGCTAGCCCCCCTGTGTCTGGAAATCCAGGGCTCCAAAGTGGGTCATCCTAGGAATCAATTTCCAGGACCATGGGTGCAAGAAAGTCAAAACTTACAGAGATCCTCAGCTTCAGAACAATCCCCATCCACTGATTTTTAGACCATGGCTCTGGCGAGCAACAGTACCGGGACTTTGTGGTACCACCGATTGGATCCACATGCCTTGCAGAGGTGCATAACTGAAATCCTCCTATTTCCAACAACTCCAGTGGGTTTCTAAACTCCCCCTGGATCCAGAGAACCCAGGCTCCAAATCATCCAGGGAATCAATGCACCTCAACCAGGATAGTGCGCTTCTGAGCATCAGATCTCCGGACCTAGGGGGTTATCAATCCACTGGAGGAGTCATTGGAAAGGGAAGAACCTTAAGTATACACCCCTCCAAGGGCATGTGGATGGGGGGAAACTGATTCAAGTGACAGCATCGCAAATTCCTGGTACAATTGCATGCAGGTGCTAGGGTGGTGCACTTCCGAGTTCCGGATCTCCAGACTTAGGGGGGGCTAACAACTCAACTGGAGGTGTCGTTAGAAATGGGAGAGCCTCAGGTATACACCCCTACAAGAGCATGTGGATCGTGGCCAGAACCAAACAGCAGCACTGCAAGGCCCCCAACCATAGCCCCACAGTTGTTCGAGGCCCTCTTGCAGGGCAATAGAGTGTACATCTCCTACCGGTAGTAGCTCTAGTCTACCCTGTACACCAGATGTTCCTGAGTCCTCAAAACGACGTGAGAGGGACACAAATCACCTAACCCCTATGATGTGGCAAGGCCGACGCCACACACTAACAGGAGGGACGGTAATAACCCTGAAAAAGCTGGGCAGTGGGGGCGCTGGTTTGGGTGTTTTTTGACTAGAGGGTCCCTTTAATGTACTGGTTGTGGTTAATGTAAAAAACTTGGTGAACAGATAACTCCTCCAAAGCGGACTGACACCATATTTCGAACACCCCAGCCACTGACTCTCTCCCCGCGCAGCTATGCCAGCTATCCGCTCACACCCATCCTCACAAACCAGCGGGAAGGCACAAAAATTTGCATGACCCCGCCCCACTTTCTTGTAGCTTCGTGAAGCGGCATTTGCATGAACACGCCCATTGTGAACGCGCGCTCCCCTGTGTCTAGTTGACGCTACGCGCGTTCTCGTGTGTAGCTGGAAAGATGGCGGCGCTCATCTCCCTCACACAGGTAAGCGGCGTCTGCAGAGTGACATTGCGGGATAGGAGGCAGGTGGGATGCTGTAGGGGTAGCCGTGCCTACTTTTTATAGAGGATGGCGGCACTGCTGGCACAGGGGTGGTGCTTGTCATACATTTTCTTTCTGTTTAGTTGCGGCATAAGCTGAGGCCTGGGGTGTGACTGTCTCAGAACAGCAGCAGCGCATTAGCCGGTGTAAGTGGCCAGCTGTGCTTGTGTCGTGTGCGGCTATAGTGGTGGTGGTGTGTTGCTGTTCCCTGTCCCCCGCCGCGGCTGCCATGGGGCACATAGTGCTGCCTGCCCAGGAGGAGCTCACCCCGCTGCCTGCATATGTTACACCCGATTTCCTGTAGCCGGCAGCACTCCAGCCCCTGGCTTCCTGCCTCCTTCATTCATTTCCCAATTGTCACATAGTGTCACATGTGTCTCCAGCTGTCCACCACCCCACTGGATCATGTCATGTGTCTAACTGGGTGCTCCCTATGTATATAATAAGCAGGTGCTCCACACTAGCAGCATCCTATATATTGTCACCCCACTGGATCATGTCATGTGTCTAACTGGGTGCTCCCTATGTATATAATAAGCAGGTGCTCCACACTAGCAGCATTCTATATATTGTCGCCCCTCTGGATCATGTCATGTGTCTAACTGGGTGCTCCCTATGTATATAATAAGCAGGTGCTCCACACTAGCAGCATCCTATATATTGTCACCCCACTGGATCATGTCATGTGTCTAACTGGGTGCTCCCTATGTATATAATAAGCAGGTGCTCCACACTAGCAGCATCCTATATATTGTCACCCCACTGGATCATGTCATGTGTCTAACTGGGTGCTCCCTATGTATATAATAAGCAGGTGCTCCACACTAGCAGCATCCTATAGTCACCCCTCTGGATCATGTCATGTGTCTGCTCACTGGGTGCTCCCTATGTATATAATAAGCAGGTGCTCCACACTAGCAGCATCCTATATATTGTCACCCCACTGGATCATGTCATGTGTCTAACTGGGTGCTCCCTATGTATATAATAAGCAGGTGCTCCACACTAGCAGCATCCTATATATTGTCACCCCACTGGATCATGTCATGTGTCTAACTGGGTGCTCCCTATGTATATAATAAGCAGGTGCTCCACACTAGCAGCATCCTATAGTCACCCCTCTGGATCATGTCATGTGTCTACTCACCGGCTGCTCCCTATGTATGTAATAAGCAGGTGCTCCACACTAGCAGCATCCTTTATATTGTCACCCCACTGGATCATGTCATGTGTCTGCTCACTGGGTGCTCCCTATGTATATAATAAGCAGGCACTTCACACTAGCAGCATCCTATATATTGTCACCCCAATGGATCATGTCATGTGTCTGCTCACTGGGTGCTCCCTATGTATATAATAAGCAGGCACTTCACACTAGCAGCATCCTATATATTGTCACCCCACTGGATCATGTCATGTGTCTGCTCACTGGGTGCTCCCTATGTATATAATATGCAGGTGCACCACACTAGCAGCATCCTATATATTGTCACCCCACTGGATCATGTCATGTGTCGGCTCACTGGGTGCTCGCTATGTATATAATCAGCTTCTCCACATTAGCAGCATCCTATATATTGTCACCCCTCTGGCTTATATCGGGTTTGCTCACTGGGTGCTGCCTATGTATATAATAAGTAGGTGCTCCACACTAGCAGCATCCTTTATATTGCCACCCCTCTGGCTTATGTCATGTGTCTGCTCACTGGGTGCTCCCTATGTGTATAATAAGCAGGTGCTCCACACTAGCAGCATCCTATATATTGTCACCCCACTGGATCATGTCATTTGTCTGCTCACTGGGTGCTCCCTATGTATATAATAAGCAGGCACTTCACACTAGCAGCATTCTATATATTGTCGCCCCTCTGGCTTATGATATTTGTCTGCTCACTGGGTGCTCCCTATGTATATAATAAGCAGGTGCTCCACATTAGCAGCATCCTATATATTGTCACCCCACTTCATCATGTCATGTGTCTGCTCACTATGTATATAATAAGCAGCTTCTCCACATTAGCAGCATCCTATATATTGTCACCCCAATGGGTCATGTCATGTGTCTGCTCACTGGGTGCTCCCTATGTATATAATAAGCAGATGCTCCACATTAGCAGCATCCTATATATTGTCACCCCACTTCATCATGTCATGTGTCTGCTCACTGGGTGCTCCCTATGTATATAATAAGCATCTTCTCCACATTATCAGCATCCTATATATTGTCACCCCAATGGATCATGTCATGTGTCTGCTCACTGGGTGCTCCCTATGTATATAATAAGCAGCATCCTGTATATTGTCACCCCACTGGGTGCTCCCTATGTATATAATAAGCAGGTTCTCCACATTAGCAGCATCCTATATATTGTCACACCAATGGATCATGTCATGTGTCTGCTCACTGGGTGCTTCTATGTATATAATAAGCAGGTGCTCCACACTAGCAGCATCCTTTATATTGTCACCCCGCTAGCCCATGTCATGTGTCTGCTCACTGGGTGCTCCCTATGTATATCATAAGCAGGCGTTCCACATTAGCAGCATCCTTTATATTGTCACCCCACTGGCTCATGTTGGGTTTGCTCACTGGGTGCTCCCTATGTATACCATAATCAGGTTCTCCACATTAGCAGCATTCTATAATATACATATTGCCACCCCACTGGATGTCATGTGCCCTTATGTATATTCTAAGCAGGTGTTCCACATACCCAGTGGATGTCGTGGGTGGTTACTGTGTACCTCTATATTATAAGCATGTGATCCACACTAGCAGCATCCTAAAATATATATTATAAGTATGCAGCACGTCCTGTTCCAGATGATAATTCCTTACAGATGGGATTACCTCCGCCAGAGGGCACTGGACTGCAGAGATAGCAAAAAGAGGCCCCTCCCGGTCCCATATATACCCGGGACCTCTCACAAATTCCCCAGTTTCTTCTCTGCAGTCGGCTGCGAAGTACAAGAAGATGGTTTCTCTTCTCGCAGGTGAGCAAGGCTTAACAGCCGCAGCCCTGTAGGACTATTCCCACCCGTTCCATCTCTCTATTATGCCTCCCAGCTTTGGCTGCGCTGGTGGGGTGATTGTAGGCAGCACCTCTTACAGGTGTTTTTGGGAGCCTTGCTCCAACCGCAATACCCCACCAAAGGTTAGGCGGGGCAGGTTATGGTTAACCTGGTTTAGGATGCCCCTTCCGCCCCTCACCCCCCACCCTGGTCATTGGTGGGTCTCCTTTAGCTGGCTGCCGCCCTCCCCTCTCTCACCGTCCCGTTCATTCGGGGGGGTATATTTATATGTGTGTGTGTGCTTTTGTGGCAATCATGTCTCAGGGCTCCGCACCCTGATTTCTCCTGGTGTCATATTTATTTTTTAAATTTGGCGCCGCTAACGCGCGCGCCTTGCAGCGGTCAGTGGCGGCGTTACCTCAGACACCACTGCGCGCCTATTGGCTGCCGGCCACGGGTCTGTCTATGCGCTCTTCGGAGGGGGCGGGGCCTATCGGTTGGCTCGTTCTGCGTCTCTCCCTGCGGCCCGCCCCTTGAGGTTCCTCCAGCGCCATTTTGGTCCTCTCTCGGTGTGATTGCTGACTCCCCACCGCAGTCCGTGAGTGCCCCTGCGGGCTTGTTTTTTATTCATATTTCATTTCTGTGGACTTATGGGGTGTCTTGCTTGTGTCTTTCAGGCGGGAAAACTGTATTAAAAGGTTTCTCCCGGTCCTGTCCCCTCTATTAGTTACACTAACTTTATTAGAGGCCTAAGCTGTTAAATCCTCCCACTTTCCTGGCGGACATTTGGGGCATCCCGGGTTGCCTTTACAGCGTAATTCCTATTGGCCAGTTGTGCCACTATAATCACCATATGGAGGCTTCACAGGATATTGTGCTCGGGGTCCCCTCGGGACAAGCCCGGCTGTGTGTGGTGTGTGGGGTATCCCCTGTGGGTGATGATGTGCAGGTCTGCGTACCCTGCGCCCAGCAGGCACTCGCGCTGCATTCTGGGCTGTCTGTGGCTGGGCCTGCGCCCACTATGTCCTCACCCACTCCCCCTCGCTTGATCTCGACTCCCAGTGAGCTGAATACTAGTGGGGAGTCTCAAACTGACGTGTCTTCTAGGTTGGCTAACATTGAGAGGTTGATGGGTTTGAGGTGCTTTCTATTTCCCTTCCTGCTGTGGCTCCCAGGCAGCAGGGGGAATTGTTCAATACTGCTAAGCCACGTTTGGAATTTCCAGAACAAGCCCATTTCAATAATCTTGTTCTCAAAGAATGGGAACGTCCCAGCCGACTCCCCGGGATCCCTAACGGCTGGGATAAAAACCACTGAAGTGGTTAAGTGTTGGTAAACCCCCCCAGAAATGGATGCTCCAGTATTGGGGTTGTCCAACACCTCTGTGGTACATTCACCTGACTCCACTACCCTGAAGGATAGTGAGGACCGGCGTATTGACCAGCTGGCTTCCCATGCTTTTGCCTGTGTAGGGTCTGCCTTGCGCCCTGTCTGTGCTTCTGCTATTACTGCTGTGGCTATTAGGACTCTCCTCAAGGGTCTGCTGGAAGGCTCTGATACTTTCAGTGCCGAGTTCAGGGCCTTGTCACATTGTGAGATGTTTATTGCTTATTTCCTTTCGGCCTTGGATGACACCATTAGAATGTGTAGCAGAACCTCTGCCTTGGTGGTTGCTATCCGCCGTTCTGTTTGGCTGCGCCAGTGGGCAGCCGATAACGCTGCTAAGAAGGCTCTCATGGGGCTCCCCTTTAAGGGGCTGCGCCTATTTGGTGATCGTTTGGATCTGCTTGCAAAGGGAGGTAAGTTGCCTCAATGTAAGAAACAGCCGCGGCCCTTTCGGGGTTCAGGTGCCTTTGCCCCCTCCTACCGTGGACCTAGGTCTGCGAGAGGGGTATCCTTTGCGGGACACAGGGGAGACTTCTGGGGCAGAGGACGGACCCGTCCAGGTTCATCCTGGGGTTCCAAGTCTCCCCAGCCATGAAGGGGCGCCCTCACCCATCCGGGTGGGGGGACGGCTGAGGCTCTTCGCTCATGTCTGGAGACAGCACGTCTCAGACCGGTGGATTCAGGAGGCGGTGTCCTCCGGTTACAAGATAGAGTTCGCTGCCTGGCCGCCCTTTAGATTTCTCCGATCACGGATGCCTCAGGACCCCCTGCCAGCTCAAGGTCCGGTTCTGGCAGTGAGAAACATTCTGGACATGGGGGTCATCTGTCAGGTCCTTTTCTGGGAAAGAGGTATTCCAATCTCTTCACAGTGCCCAAAAGGGATGGCTCCATCAGGCCCATCCTGGATTTAAAACTGCTCAACAAATTTGTCAGGACAAGGCACTTTCGCATGGAAACTCTGCGCTTGACTGTCAGCTCCCTGCGCTCGGGGGACTTCATGTCCTCTATAGACATCAAGGACGCTTACCTGCATGTTCCAGTCTTCCCAGGGCATCAGAGATTCCTCAGGTTCGCGCTGGAGAACCAGCACTACCAATTTGGGGCACTGCCCTTCGGTCTCACCTCGGCCCCCAGGGCTCGGGGCGTTCGCATTATTCCCTATCTGGACGACCTTCTCATCGCGTCTCAGTCTCTCCATCAGGCAGAGCTGGATACCCAGCGGGTGGTGACCATTCTGGAGTCATTCGGCTGGGTGATCAATCACCCCAAGTCTTCCCTGTCTCCATCTCTGGTGACTTCCTTTCTGGGCATGAATCTGGATACGGTTCAGGCCAGGATCTTTCTTCCTCAGCAGAAGGTGGACTCCCTGCAAGCTCGGGTCCATTTCCTGCTGTCCTGCCCTCACCCCTCCATCCGGCAGGGGATGCAGCTGGTGGGACAGATGGTATCCTGCCTCGAGGCGGTTCCCTATGCACAATTTCACATTAGGCCTCTGCAGCGCCTCCTCTTGTCAGTATGGGACAGGAACACCTTGTCTCTGGATCAGGCATTTGTTCTCCCTCCTCTAGCCAGGCAGTCCCTCTCGTGGTGGCTGGACTCCAGGAACCTGTTGGTGGGCAGATCCTTTCTGGCCCCCTGTTGGGAGACAGTCACCACGGATGCCAGTCTGACTGGCTGGGGGGGGGGGGAGATTCTGGAAATCCCTACAATTCCAGGGTGGGGCCCTCGGGAGGCCCACGCCCCTATCAACATTCTGGAGCTAAGGGCGGTCCGGCTAGTTCTGGCCCATTTCACTCCGCACCTTCAGGGCCGGCCGGTCCAGGTACGTTCGGACAATCAGACGGCGGTTGCCTACATCAATAATCAGGGAGGGACCCGGAGCAAGGGTGCCTTCAAGGAAGTGTCCAAGATTCTGTCTTGGGCGGAGGACAATGTTCCTTGCATCTCAGCAGTGTACATTCTGGGGGTGGAAAACCTGGAGGCGGACTCTCTGAGCAGGGGCACTTCTCGCCTGGAGGAATGGCGGACCTACATTGACTGGTGTGAGTCTAGGGTCCTTCCCTGTCCTGTGTTTGCCATTCCTAGGATCCTGGAGTTCCTTTAACATGGGTTGGATCTGGGGCTCCAGCTCAGCACTCTCAAGGGTCACGTTTCTGCCTTGGCTGTTTTCTTCCAGAGATCTTTTGCTCTGCATCCTCTGGTCAAGACATTCTTCCAGGGGGTTGCTCATTTTCGCCCCCCCCCCCCCCCCCGTAAACCTCTTTTGCTGGTCTGGAACTTGAATTTGGTCTTGTCTGCCCTTCAGGGCCCTCCGTTTGAGCCTGTGCAGGAGGCTGCTCTGTCTATTCTTACTCTTAAGGTTGCGTTTCTGGTGGCTATCACCTCTGTCAGGCGTGTTTCGGAGTTGGCAGCCCTTTCCATTCAGGCCCCCTACTTTGAGAGACACCAGGACAAGCTGGTTTTCCGCTTTAAACCAGATTTCTTGCCTAAGGTTGTCTCTGTCTTCCATCTCAATCAGGACATTGTGCTTCCTTCCTTGTGCCCTAATCCTGGTAATTCCAAGGAGAGGGCCTTGCATTCCCTGGATGTGGTCAGGAACTTGAAGTTCTACTTGGTGGCTACTGCGCCTTTCAGGACTGATGCCTTGTTTGTGGTCCCTTCGGGTCCCAAGAAGGGTTTGGCGCCTGCTAAGTCTACTATTAGCAAGTGGATCCGTCAGGCTATTGTTAGGGCCTATTCTGTTAGGGGAATGGATCCTCCTTTCCGTGTTATTGCTCATTCTACCCGTGCTGTTGGGGCTTCCTGGGCCTTCCAGCACCAGGCTTCTGTTGAACAAGTTTGTAAGGCCGCTACTTGGTCTTCTGTTCATACCTTTTCCAAGTCTTACAAGGTTGATGTTCGGGCCTCAGCTGATGCTGTTTTTGGCCGCAAAGTTTTCCCACCCTACCTTACGGACACTGCTATTGGATGTCCCATCTGTAAGGAATTATCATCTGGAGCAGGACGTGCCGCATACTTAGAATAGAAACATAGAAGGTTGACGGCAGAAGGAGACCATACGGTCCATCTAGTCTGCCCTTATGTGTATACTGTATGTACTCTTTATCTTAGGATAGATGTGTGCTTATCCCAGGCATGATTAAATTCAGTGACTGTTGATTTTTCAACTACCTCTGCTGGAAGTTTGTTCCAAGCATCTACTAATCTTTCTGTAAAATAATATTTTCTAACATTGCTCCTGATCTTCTCTCCGACTAGCTTCAGGTTGTGCCCCCTTGTTCTATCATTAAGCTTCTTCTTAAAAACACTTCCCTCCTGAACCTTATTCAGTCCTTTCACATATTTAAAGGTCTCAATCATGTCCCCCCTCTCCCTTCTTTCCTCCAGACTGTACAAATTAAGTTCTTTAAGTCTCTCTTTCCACCATTTTCGTTGCCCGCCTTTGGACCCATTCTATTTGAATAATGTCTTTTTGCAGGTAAGGTCTCCAGAACTGCACACAGTATTCTAGCTGTGGCCTTACCAGGGCTCTATACAGCGGCATCACAACCTCCCTCTTCCTACTGGCGATGCCTCGAGCTATGCAGCCGAGCATCCTGCTTGCTTTTCCCACTGCCTGGCTACACTGTCCACTCATCTTGCAGCTATCAGTAATCAGTACCCCTAAATCTCTCTCCTCCGAGGTCCTGGCTAACACAGTGCTGCCCATACGGTACTCAGAGCAGGGATTCCTTCTACCCAAGTGCATGATTTTACATTTAGAGACATTAAACTCTAGTTTCCACAGTTTTGACCATCTATCCAGTAAAGCTAAATCATTTTCCATGTTGCAGACACCTCCAGGAATATCCACCCTATTACTAACCTTTGTATCATCAGCAAACAGACAAACTTTTCCTACCAAGCCTTCTCCTATGTCACTTACAAATATATTAAAAAGAATGGGGCCCAGGACAGAGCCTTGCGGCACACCACTTGTAACTCGCCTTTGTTCAGATTGCACACCATTTACAACAACGCTCTGATACCGATCCCTCGGCCAACTGGAAATCCACTGAACTATCCAGGGATTGAGTCCTACCTTCAATAACTTATCTATGAGCTCCTTATGTGGTACAGTGTCAAAGGCTTTGCTAAAATCCAGATAGGCGATATCCACAGCACCACCTTCATCTAACACTTTAGTGACATTGTCAAAGAAATCAATAAGATTGGTCTGACATGATCTGCCCTCAGTAAAGCCGTGCTGTTTTGGGTCCAATAGGTCATTAATTTTTAGATGGGAAATTATCTGTTTTTTTAAGAGTGTTTCCATTAATTTGACCACTATAGATGTTAAATTAACTGGCCTGTAATTACTGGCTTCTTCTCTACTCCCCTTTTTATGGATTGTACAACATTGGCCATTCTCCAATCATCTGGAACCTCACCAGTTGAAAGGGAATGGTTAAGTAAATCAGTTAGAGGGGCTGCAATCACAAACCTAAGTTCCCTTAGAACTCTGAGGTGGATTCCATCTGGACCCATCGCCTTACTTACCTTTAGATGTGCCAGCTCGGCTAAGACATCAGCCTCCAGAAACTCCGGAGCTGTACTCTCCCAGCTGGATGTTGTGCTATGACCATGCCTGCTACTATCTGAAAATACCGAAAAAAAGTAGCTATTCAGATGGTCAGCCACAGCCTTATCTCCGTCAATATATTTATTTTCCCTATTTCTAATTTTTGAGACTGCATTGTTTTTCTTCTTTCTGTCACCAATATATCGGAAAAAGGTTTTATCTCCCCTCTTCATAGATTTGGCCATTTCTTCCTCTTTTTGCCCTTTAGCAGTCCTTATAATTAGTTTTGCTTCCCTCTGTTTAATTTTATATGCCTCTCTGTCAGCTACACTTCCACTTACTTTATACTTCTTATAGGCAGACTTCTTATCTTTTATGATAGTGCTGACTTCCCTAGTAAACCATAATGGTTTCTTCTTCCTTTTACTCTTGCTAGTTTGTTTCACATATTGCTTAGTTGCCTTTAAGATGGCCATTTTTAATAGTGACCACTGGGCACTCACTTCTGCTAGAATAATACAATTTTGTGATTACTCACCTTGTAGAACTGGTATTATAAGTATGCAGCACGTCCTGCTCCACCCCACCCTGATTTCATTATCTTGGATTTTCTGTATGGTGATTGTTATCCTTGTTAACGTTTTTACTTATCATTGGCTTCTCCTGGTTCTCCTTACTGCTTTTCAATACTGGGGAATTTGTGGGAGGTCCCGGGTATATATGGGATCGGGAGGGACCTCTTTTTGCTATCTCTGCAGTCCAGCGCCCTCTGGCGGAGGTAATCCCATCTGTAAGGAATTATCATCTGGAGCAGGACGTGCTGCATACTTATAATACCAATTCTACATGGTGAGTAATCACAGAATTGTATTTTGTAACCCCTATATGTCATACAGTTCAGTGCGCAGCTATGTGTGTGAATGTCTCTGACACAGCACCATGAGATTGGTGCCTGTGTCAAAATGCCTTGAGCCTGAATGTCCTATTTGGCTTGGCTCGAGAGTGGCAGTGAACTTTATCCCTGAAAACATTCTTGATAATTCCTGTAGCTCATAAGCTCCATTGGAAAGTGGAATTGTTGAGTATTATGGCTATTTAAAGTGGAACTTCAGTCAACTATAACCCCCTTGCCCTGCTGCCCTACCCTGGTGCTGTAGCAGGATGGGTGGTTACAAAGAAAAAAACCCATACCTTATCCAGGGGCCTACCCCATCCTCCCACGGCCACCGCAGGAAAAGACACAAAGCTGCATCCCCCGGGTCTGCGCATGCTCCTGCTGCCCATTCACTTGAATAAAAAAATAAAAGTTTCATTTAAGCTTGTTGGGTTACAGGTTTTTGAGTATACCATTCCAATGCCTTTCTCCTAAACAGCAGCTTTACCCGGCCTAAATATAAAATTATGGCTACAGTTAGGTGTATGTATGTTTGTTGGGTGAGTGTCAAGCATGGGCCAATTTCTGAATTCTTTGCCTGCTTTAATTGTTGTCCTCTGCTGATGTTTTCAGATGAAAGTTCCAATAGGAGTCTAATAGGTATCACACTACCTTAATTTAAAGAGACTGAAGCAACTTGCTATTCAAATCACACCACGATAGACTTTCTTTGCTCCACGCATTTATTTGGGTACTAATTAAAGCAGTACAATATAATGTGGACACATATTTGGCTTTGTTTATATTGTTGAGTAGATTGCTGGCTGGATGTTTTTCTTGTGCTCAGAAGCTGTAGTCATGTCTTTTCCCATTCATGTATACTATTTTTAGTATACAGTACGTCCTGTTCCAGCTGATAATCCTTACGTCTGGGTTTACCTCCGCCAGATGGCACTGGACTGCAGAGAACAGCAAAATTGGCTCCTCCCGGCCCCTCAAATACCCTGGACCTCCCACAAATTCCCAGATCTTCTCTGCAGTCTGGACTGCGAAGGACAAGAAGATGGCTCTCTCTACTCGCAAGTGAGCGGGGCTATTAGCCTGCGGCCCTGTGGGACTATTCCACCCCTTCCACTTGTACTTGCCTCCCAGCCTTGGCTGTCCTGGTCAGGTGATGGTAGGCAGCACCGCTGCACGGTGCTTCTGGAGCGCTGCTCCGACTGCAATCCCCCACCAAAGGGTAGGCGGTATAGGTCATGGTGAGCCTTATGGGATGCCCCTCCCGCACCTTAGTCCCCTCGCCCCCTTACCGGTGGGTCCCTGATAGGTGGCCACTGCCCTCCCTCGCTCTCATGAGGTTCTCGGGGAGGGGGGTGTGTGTGTGTGTGTGTTTGAACATTCACTGGTTTTTGCTTGTCACCGCGCTTTATCTTTAAATTTTCCTGTGCTGCGCTCCGCAGTCGGTGGCGACATTCCCTCAGGTGCTGCTACGCCTCTATTGGCTGGCTGATCACGTGCGCGCCCTCGCGCTCTTCGGGGGGGGGGGGGGGGGCGGCGGAAGGCACCTTTTGCATCATGTCTCCGCGGCCCGCCCCTCGAGGTATCTCAGCGCGATTTTGGACATCCCTGCTGCGTGGCTGGCATGTCGCTTATGGGTCTTCTTTTTGTGTCTTGCAGGCGGGTTAAACGCAGTTGGTTTCTCCCGGTCCTATCTCCTCTATGTAGTTTTTTCAAACTTATTGAGGCCTAGTGCTTAAATTCCTCCCACTTCCCTTGCGGGCTATTGCGGCATCCCGGGTTGCCTTTACGGCATAAATCCCTATCGGCTTATTGTGCCGCTATAATCACCATATGGAGGCTTCTCAGGATAATGTGCTTGGGGTTCCTTCGGGACAAGCCCGGCTGTGTGTGGCGTGTCCCCCGCTAGTGATGACAATGTGCGGGTTTGTGTACCTTGTGCCCAGCAGGTGCTTGAGCTGCAGTCTGGGTTACCGGTGGCTGGGCCTGCCCCCCGTTTATCTTCACCTACCCCCCCCACGCTTACATCTGACTCCCAGTGAGGTGCATACCAGTGGGGAGTCTCAGCCTGATGTCTCTTCCAGACTGGCTAGTCTGGAAAGGCTGCTTGCTAATACCTTGGCGCGCAAGGCCCCGGCTAAGAGGCGGCATTTGGCGCCCGGTGTCACTGCTTTCCCTATGGGGGCTGATGAATTCTTGGAACTATACTACTACTGGAAAATAGGAAATAGGGTGGAGAGACTCCTAATTCTATCACCACAAAACAAGCCACGCTATTTCTTTAACAAACACAAATTTTGTCTCCAACAATTTAAATCATACACATGTAAAAATCCTGCGTAGGGAGTCCCAAGACCGTGTCAGAGCAGTCTGTTTTAATATACCCAACAAAAAACTATGTGTGAACACCTAGCATGACTCAACGGGATGAATTAAGGGTTAATTGTTCCAAAGAAATACTTAAACTTATTGTTCCTCCAAACGCTCACTTCACCGGCGGTGCTCCTATAAGCAAACAGTGTACACCAGCCACCAGAAATTAAATGCACGTATCAGAAAACTTCTTTTGATACAGCGTGTCACCATCAAACAGACCTCGCAGGACAGCTTCTAATTATACACTTGTCTTCCTTCTATATGGACTCCGTGATTTTTTATCATGGAATCAGTAAGGGAGGGATGGGAAACAAACCGCACATAGCGTGACACCGTTTAAAAGTTGGAAATATATATATAAAGCTTTAATTGCGCTTACCAGACATTGAGATTAAAAAGCATAGTCATCAACGACAGAGCTGTACACTTTCAGATGAAAAAAACGTTGCCTTGCAATTCTCCTTAAACCGGTTACTTCAAACACGGTAGGACGCGCTGCCCCGGCCGTGGGCTGCGCAGATTAATTCAGGCGCACGCAGCAGTCTTTAGAGAAACGTCGTGACGATGTGGTAGGGTCCCGATGTGGTTGGGCGGGACCCTACCACATCGTCACGACGTTGACACGCTGTATCAAAAGAAGTTTTCTGGTACGTGCATTTAATTTCTGGTGGCTGGTGTACACTGTTTGCTTATAGGAGAGCCGGTGAAGTGAGCGTTTGGAGGAACAATAAGTTTAAGTATTTGGAACAATTAACCCTTAATTCATCCCGCGGAGTCATGCTATGTGTTCACACATAGTTTTTTGTTGGGTGAATTCGTGGAACTGTCTGGGTATACTCCCCTGGAGGAGGGGGAATTATTCTCTGACTCAGAATCCTCTGAGCAGCCTAAGGGTTGATTCCGGCTCTGACCCTTGGGCACCAGATGATACTGATAGGTTTTTGACTCAGATGTTTGAGGTGCTTGCTATTGCTCCCCCAGCCGCGGCTTCTAAGCAGCAGGGGGGGCTGTTTCATGCGGCTAAGCCACGTCTGGAGTTCCCCGAACAAGCCCATTTTAATAATCTTGTGCTCAAGGACTGGGAACGTCCAAGCAGACTTCCCGGGGTCCCTAAGAGTTGGGATAAGGGGTATCCCTTCCCTGCTGATGTGGTTAAGCAGTGGTTATCTCCTCCAGAGGTGGATGCTCCAATTCTGGGGTTGTCTAGCACTTCTGTCATGCATTCTCCTGACTCCACTACCCTGAAGGATGGTGAGGACCGGCGCATTGACCAGCTGGCCTCCCATGCCTTTGCCTGTGTGGGAACTGCCTTGCGTCCTGTGTGTGCTTCTGCTATTACAGCTGTGGCTATTAGGACCTGCTCAGAAATCTCTTAGATGGAGCTCCTGATGATGCTTCTAGTGAAGAGTATAATGCTCTCTCATGCTGTGAGGTGTTCATTGCCTATGTACTTTCTGCCTTGGATGATACCATTAGGATGTGTGCGAGAGCCTCTGCCTTGGTGGTGGCTATACGCCGCTCTATCTGGCTGCACCAGTGGGCGGCTGATAGCTGCCAAGAAGGCTCTCACTGGTTTCCCCTTCAAAGGACTGCATCTGTTTGGGGACCGCCTGGACCTGTTTGCTAAGGGTGGCAAGGTGCCCCAGCGCAAAAGACCGTCCCGGCCCTTTCAGGGTTCAGGCTCCTTTCCTTCCTCCTACCGTGGGTCCAGAACGGGGAGAGGAGCCTCCTTTACAGGGCCCTGAGGAGATTTCTGGGGAAGAGGCAGGGGACGTGGACGTCCTGGCCCATCCTGGCGCTCCAAGCCTAAGTCTTCCCCCAAGCCCCCTCTGGCATGAAGGGGGCGCCCTCACCCATCCGGGTGGGGGGACGGCTTCAGCTCTTTGCTCGCGTCTGGAGGCATCATGTCTCAGACCGGTGGATTCAGGAGGTAGTGTCCTCCGGCTACAAGATAGTTTGCTGCCTGGCCGCCCCCAAGATTCATCAGGTCCCGGATGTCTCAGGACCCCTGTCAGCTCAGGCTCTGGTTCTTGCTGTGCAAAGCCTTCTGGACCTGGGGGTGATCTGTCAAGTTCCCTTACGAGAAAGAGGCAAGGGCTTTTATTCCAACCTTTTCATTGTGCCCGGTGCTGCGCGGCTGACGTCTCTCGTGTGCGGTCTGTAAGTGCCCTCGCGGCTATTCTTATTTATTACATTTTTATGTATATGTGCCTTACGGGATCCTCTCATTTTTTTTTTTTTTTTTTAGGCCTATAGAATTAGTGGTTTCTCCCGGCCTTTACATTGATTAAGGGAAATTTGTCTAATATCTTAAATCCTCCCACTTCCCTTGCGGTGCATTGGGGGCATCCCGGGTTTGCTTCTGCATTATTCCCATTTGGCCTAATTGAGCCACAATAATCACCATATGGAGGCTTCTCAAGACAATGAGTCCGGGGTTCCTTCGGGACAAGGCCGGTTCTGTACTGATTGTGAGATTTCCCCTGTACCTGGCGACTTCAAGGTCTGTCTCTCCTGCGCCCAGCAGACGGTTGCACGGTTGTCTGGGATGTCCCTGCTGAGGGCCACTTCCCCTGAGGCCTGCTGCTAAACCGCGCTGGGAGTTCTCTGCACAGGCACATTTCAACAATCTCTTTTTACAGGAATGGGAAAAGCCTAGTAGACTTCCAGGTGTACCTAAAAGCTGGGACAAGAGGTATCCCTTTCCCCTGGAAACTGCTAAATTATGGTGTTCCCCACCTGAGGTTGAGGCACCAATTCTTGGACTATCTCATACCTCTGTGGTGCACTCACCTGATACTACCACCTTAAAGGATGTGGAAGACTGGCGCATTGATCAGCTGGCCACTCATGGTTTTGCCTGTGCGGGGAACGCACTGCGTCCTGTATGTGCATCTGCTATTACAACTGTGGCGATTAGAAGATTGATCAGAAGTGCCTTAGAGGGCGGTTCTGTGACTTTGGGCAGAGATGTATTTAACTGGCTTATGTATTGTGAGGAATTTACTTCATATGTTCTTGCTGCCTTGGAGGATGCCATTAGAATGTGTGGCAGAACCTCTGCCCTGCTGGTTGCTATACGCCGTTCGGTTTGGCTGCGCCAATGAATGGCTAATATTGCTGCTAAGAAGGCTCTTGCTGGAGCCCCATTTAAAGGACTGTGCCTTTTTGGAGAACGTCTGGATCTGTTTGCCAAGGAAGGCAAGCTGCCTCAGCGCAAGAAGCCACTCAGGCCCTTTCGGGGGTCCAGAGTTGCTCTGTCCACCTTTTATTCCCCCCAGTAGAGGTCCCCCTGTCAGCTCAAAATCTGTACCTTGCTGTCCAAAAGCTACTGGAATTGGGGGTCATTTGCCCGGTCCATCTGCGGGAAAGTGACATGGGCTATTATTCCAATCTTTTCACTGTTCCCAAAAAGGACGGATCAGTCAGGCCTATCCTGGATTTAAAGCTCCTCAACAAATTTGTCAGGTTCAGGAACTTTTGCATGGAGACTCTGCGTTCTGCCATAAATTCTCTTCGCCCAGGGGACTTCTTGGCCTCTAATAGATATCAAAGATGCTTACCTTCAGGTGCCAATTTTTGCAGGCCATCAAAAATTTCTCAGGTTCGCAGTGGAAGATCAGCATTACCAGTTTGTGGCTCTGCCATTCGGTCTTACTTCAGCTCCCTGGTTGGTCGCCAAGGTGTTGGCAGGAGTAATAGCTCTGCTGCGATCTCAGGGCGTTCGCATTCTCCCTTACTTGGACGACATTCTTGTAGTTTCTCAGACTTTGCAACAAGCAGAGTTGGATGTTCAGGCGGTGGTATCCACTCTGGAAAAGTTTGGCTGGGTCCAGATCCGCTCAGACAACAAGACGGTGGTTGCTTACATCAATCATCAGGGAGGAACCAGGAGCAAGAGGGCTCTCAAGTGTCCCTGGTTTTGTCCTGGGCAGAGGACAATGTTCCCTGCATCTCAGCGGTGTACATTCCGGGAGTAGAGAATCTGGAAGCAGACTCTCTGAGCAGGGGGGTGCTCTCGCATGGGAGAATGGCCCCTCAGCAACAGGGTGTTCCACTCTCTGTGTCTCCGTTGAGGCCAGCCGGATGTGGATCTCTTTGCGTCACATCACAATCACAAGCTTCCGGTCTTTGTATCCCTGTCACAGGATCCCCTGGCCCTGTCAGTGGATGCTCTGGCAATGTCTTGGAAGAGCTTTCAGCTCCTTTATGTTTTTCCTCCGTTTCCTCTGCTGGGGAAGGTGCTGTGCAAAATAGCCCTGGAGGGAGTGCCAGCCATTCTGGTGGCCCCGTGTTGGCCAAGAAGAATTTGGTTCACAGAAATCGTACAGTTGGCAGTAGATCAGTTCGTCCTGCCTCTGGTGCTGGACCTGTTCACTCAGGGGCGGCTGCGCCACCCCAATTTACAAACGCTGGCTTTGACGGCCTGGCTGCTGAAACCTCCATCTTGATGGAAAAGGGATTGCCGGCCTCTGTAGTTAATACCATGATCAGAGCTAGGAAGAAGTCTTCCTCTACCATTAACTACAGGGTTTGGCGTGCTTACATTGACTGGTGTGAGTCTAGGTCACTTCCATGTTGGGTGTTCCCAGGATATTGGAATTCTTACAAAATGGCTTGGACATGGGTTTTCAGCTTAGTACTCTGAAGGGCTTTTTTCCAAAGATCTTTTGCTCAGCATCATCTGGTCAAGATCTTCTTTCAAGGCATTACTCATTTGCGCCCTCCGCGCAAGCCCATGTTACCTGTTTGGGATTTGAACTTGGTTTTGTCTGCCATGCAAGGGTCTCCCTTTGAACCCTTGCAGGAGGCGGCTTTGTCCACTCTCACTGCCAAGGTAGCCTTTTTGGTGGCTATTACCTCAGTCAGGCGTGTTTCTGAATTGGCGGCGCTTTCCATCAAGCCTCCTTATTTTGAAAGACACCAGGACAAGGTGGTGTTTCGCTTTAAAACTGACTTTCTGCCTAAGGTTGTGTGTCTGCTTTTCATCTCAATCAGGACATTGTGTTGCCTTCTTTGTGCCCTAACCCTGGTACCCCAAGGAAAGGGTGTTACACTCTCTCGATGTTAGGGCTGTGAAGTTCTATTTGGTGGCTACTGAACCCTTCAGGAAGACTGATGCTTTCTTTGTGGTTCCGTCTGGTCCTAAGAAGGGCCAGGCTCCTGCTAAATCCACTATCAGCAAGTGGATCCGTCAGGCCGTGATTGAGGCCTATTCTGCTAAGGGAAAGAAACCTCCTTTCCGCCTTACTGCTCATTCTACTCGTGCTATTGGTGCACCTTGGGCTTTTCAGCACCAGGCTTCTGTTGAACACGTTTGCAAGGCTGCAACTTGGTCTTCTGTTCATACTTTTTCTAAGTTTTACAAGGTTGATGTTAAGGCCTCAGCTGATGCTGCGTATGGCCGCAAAGTTCTGCAGGCGGCAGTGGTTTAGACTGTTTGTTGTTGCCTTTGGGGACCCCACCCTACCTTACGGACACTGCTATTGGATGTCCCATGAGTAAGGATATCTTTTGGAACGGGACGGGATGTACACTAAGAATAATACAGTTCTGTTATTACTCACATGTAGAATTGATATTATGAGTGTACATCCCATCCCGTTCCACCCCACCCTTGTTGTTCTTGTTACCTCTTTATGGTGATTGATAGTTATTTTCTCCTGGCTTTTGTTAACTGCTTTTTAAATACTGGGGTTCTGTGGGAGGTGCCTCGGTATATATGGGCCGGGAGGGGTCACTTTTTCTGCTCTGCAGTCACGTGACATCTGAAGATGAATAGCCCATGAGTAAGGATATCTTTCGGAACAGTACACTCAAAATGTGTCTGAGTTGGTGGCGCTTTCTATCCAGCCCCCTTACTTTGAGAGACACCAGGACAAGGTGGTGTTTCGCTTTAAGCCTGATTTTTTGCCTAAGGTGGTGTCTGCTTTTCATCTTAATTAGGACATTGTTCTTCCTTCCTTGTGCCCTCATCCTAGTTGCTTTAAGGAGAGGGCTTTGCATTCCTTGGATGTGGTCAGGAATCTGGTGGCTACTTCGTCTTTCAGGAGGACTGATGCTCTCTTTGTGGTCCCTTCGGGTCATAGGAAGGGGTTGGCTCCTGCTAAGTCTACTATCAGCAAGTGGATCAGACAGGCTGTGATTCAGGCCTACCAGGCGAAGGGGAAGAATCCTCCCTTTCGCCTTACTGCTCATTTTACTCGTGCTATTGGTGCCTCTTGGGCTTTTCAGCACCAGGCTTCTGTTGAACAAGTTTGCAAGGCTGCTACTTGGTCTTCTGTTCATAACTTTTCCAAGTTTTACAAGGTTGATGTTCGGGCCTCAGCTGACGCTGCTTTTGGCCGCAAAGTTCTGCAGGCGGCAGTGGTCTAAACTGCGCGTTGTTGTCTTTATGGGGATCCCACCCTGCCTTACGGACACTGCTTTTGGATGTCCCAGACGTAAGGATTATCATCTGGAGCAGGACATACTGTATACTAAGAATAATGCAATTCTGGGATTACTCACCTGTAGAATTGTTTTTATGAGTATACAGTATGTCCTGCTCCACTCCACCCTGGTTTCATTATTCTTGGATCCCCTGTATGGTGATGGTTATTGTTGCTTTGTTATCTTCTCCCGGCTTCTGGTTAACTGCTTTTCAATCCTGGGAATTTGTGGGAGGTCCTGGGTATTTGAGGGGCGCGGGAAGAGCCAATTTTGCTGTTCTCTGCAGTCCAGCGCCATCTGACGGATGTAAACCCAGATGTAAGGATTATCATCTGGAGCAGGACGTACTGTATACTCATAATAATAATTCTACAGGTGAGTAATCACATTTTTTTTTTCACTTCATAACTTAATACCTGCACCTTGCCTGTCTCCCCTGTGCTTTCAGTCTGGTGTGCTGCTCTGTGTTAGAGTGAAAACGCATGCTGAGCAACCCACCAGCTGCATCTCTTACCCTGGCCAATACATGCCTACGTATTATTGAAGCCTAACTCCAGGATTTGTTCTTCCTGGGATTTGTAGTGTTTTCTTCTAGGGGCCTCCCTGATTATGTGGTTTGCAGGGGCAAACTAGAGTCCTATAAACTATAGAGCTAGTCCTTGGCAGCAGTAACCTCCAAATATGCCCATCTACACCTAATCTTAAAACCCGTGTCATGTGATATAGTGCTGTCATTTTCATGTCGGATATGATTATGTATATTATAATATATATATATATATAATATTTTTAAAATTCTTGCTTTGATATATGTAGGCTTTTTGCTGGGGATTGCAAGCCAGAGATCACTCTTTTAAAACGTGATTGTATCTAGTGAAGAGCTGCCTAATTTAGGAATATTTCTTTTCAATAGATCCAGCTAAACAGGGGAATGTGTAACAATGTGCATTTCCAGTGAGACTAATAGAAGAGATCACATTTCAATTGTGGGTTTGGCTATTTATTACTTATAATATACATTTATATTATATATAGCTTTAGCTTCTGATTCAGGCGCTTTTTCCGCTTGAGCCGTGCCTATGAATAAAAAAAACAAAAATAATAAAACAATCAATCTAAATAAATGTAGCAGATAAACCTAAATTATAGTGTCTTGAGATAATGCAGCTTCTTTTAAAACTCCACTAGATGCATTAATGCATCATGCAAACTTAAAATCTTAAACCGGACCTTCACCACGATTTATTGAAAAGCCCAAACCCTTACAAAACAATTCCCCAGCATCTAAAATTAATATATTTTAAGTTGTTAGTCACTTATTGTTCTTTCCCCCACTGGGCTGCAACTCTGTTCAGGACTTTAGGCTACGGGCGCTGCCAACTTGACTCAGAAGCATCTCGCTTACTGAGGAGAGGAGAGTGGGATAAAGTACAGGGGGGCAGGTTATAGCTGTGCTTTGCTCAGACAAAGCAGAGCTGGTGTCAGGAAAAGGTCAGCAATCCCAGAATGCAGAGCAGCACAGTCAGAAGGCACTTCCTGTTTGCAGGCTGCCTGATGTTCCATGAGCCACCATCTTGGATGTTTAAAGGCTCATAACATGCAGTAGATGCAGGTAGGATGATTTTTATGTGAGCAATCTGTATGTACAGGGTGTGGGAAACATATAAGATAGAATCTTATTCAGAGTGAAGGTCTGCTTTAACTGCTTTTCAATGGCTTCTTTGTGAAATATCACAACGGACTGAGCTGGGATGTGTCGAATAACAATTGTTTCAGCTGTAATAATGCATTCTTTAAAGGAAAAGTGTTCCCATACCAGTGATTTACATGTTGTCATGCGGTTTCAATTTTATTATATTTCTGTTGCTCTGTGTTGCTTAAACCGGACCTTCACCATGATTTATTGAAAAGCCCAAACCCTTATAAAATGATTCCCCAGCATCTAAAATGAAATCTATTTTAAATTTTTAGTTACTCATTATTCTTTCTCCCACTGGGCTGCAACTCTGTTAAGGACTTTATGATAGGGGCGCCGCCATCTTGACTCAGAAGCATCACACTTACTGAGGAGTGGAGAGCAAGATGAAGCACAGGGGGGCGAGTTATAGGTGTGCTTTGCTCAGACAGAGCAGAGCTGGGGTCAGGAAAAGGTCAGCAGTCCCAAAATGCAGAGCAGCACAGTCAGAAGGCACTTCCTGTTTGCAGGCTGCCTGATGTTCCATGAGCCGCCATCTTGGATGTTTAAAGGCTCATAACATGCAGTAGATGCAGGTAGGATGATTTTTAATGTGGATAATCTGTATGTACAGGGTGTGGGAAACATATAAGATAGACTCTTATTCAGAGTGAAGGACCGCTTTAAGTGAGCATGTCTTTCCTGGCCATGAGTAAAGCTGTTTAGTATAGCTTTTGGCTACACATCCCATAAGCCACAATAGGTGAGCTCATCAGCTTTGGCCAAAACCAGGTGAGAATGCAGACAGTAACCCTTTAGCTTTGTGATTCCAGATGGAGCTCAGGAGTGCGGAGCGTCATCTTTGCCCCAGCCAATCAGATAATTCTAAAGCCAAAAAAAACAGCAGCTTACCTCACAAGTGCTGTCATTCTTCTCTGGCTGGCACCCTGACTGATGAAATCCCCTGCCACACTCTGGGCTCTGGCCACACCCTGCTGATCTGGTCCTTTAATCGGTGATGAGGGATTGCAGCCTTGTGTGTTTAGCCTTGTTCTAGGCTCCAATGTTACCTAGCAGCAGGGAGAGAGGGTGGAAGCACAGCCAGGATGTCTAAAGCTAGTTCTGGGTATCTTACAGACCCCGCCCATTATGCAGCATTAAATAGCCAAGGCCATGCCTACTTTTTCAGAAGCTAAATCATGGGGTAAACTTCGATATTTGGGACATTTCTTCTTCAGTTTAAAAATGGAAAACCGGTTAGGATGGTGCCGACTGTAGCCCAACGCAATGGTGTAACAATTACCTTTGCCTTTAATATCACTTTAACCAAGCCAGAGTCACCCCACATAAATATCCCAGGTTTCTCTGGAAAAAAAAATCTGACTGGTCAGTTGATTTCTATAGGGGTTTGCCTGCTGAGCTGTGTACTGAAGCCTCCCAACAGCCACTCCGAGCCTTCTTGGTGATGGAGTCACCTTAAAGTCCCTGTCCAGGCATAAATATAAAGAAAAGTGTGTGCTCACCTTTCATGTCCTGTAGCTCCAGCATCTTCATGCTTACGCTGTAGGAGAGAGAGAACAAGCGATTCCAGCATTGGCCAGTCCATCAAAATAGCTCCTTCAAAACACCTACTCATTTCATTGCAATGGGCTGTGCCAAATCCACCTTGGCACCATTGTAATAAATGGAGTAGGCATGTGGGGGTTTAAACATGGAGGCTGCTGGCACTGGAGGATGGAATTGCTCGCTCCCCACCATTGGTAAGCATGAAGCTGAATAATCAGCTAGGGAAAGTACAGGTCCTTCTCAAAAAATTAGCATATAGTGCTAAAGTTCATTATTTTCCATAATGAAATGATAAAAATTAAACTTTCATATATTTGAGATTCATTGCACACCAACTGAAAATTTTCAGGTCTTTTTTTTTAATACTGATGATTTTGCCATACAGCTCATGAAAACCCCAAAATCCTATCTCAAAAAATTAGCATATCATGAAAAGGTTCTCTAAACGAGCTATTAACCTAATCATCTGAATCAACTAACTCTAAACACCTGCAAAAGATTCCTGAGGCTTTTAAAAAAGCCCAGCCTGGTTCATTACTCCAAACCGCCATCATGGGTAAGACTGCCGACCTGACTGATGTCCAGAAGGCCATTATTGACACCCTCAAGCAAGAGGGTAAGACCCAGAAAGAAATTTCTGAATAAATAGGCTGTTCCCAGAGTGCTGTATCAAGGCACCTCAATGGGAAGTCTGTGGGAAGGAAAAAATGTGGCAGAAAACGCTGCACAACGAGAAGAGGTGACCGGACCCTGAGGAAGATTGTGGAGAAGGACCGATTCCAGACCTTGGGGGACCTGCGGAAGCAGTGGACTGAGTCTGGAGTAGAAACATCCAGAGCCACCGTGCACAGACGTGTGCAGGAAATGGGCTACAGGTGCCGCATTCCCCAGGTCAAGCCACTTTTGAACCAGAAACAGCGGCAGAAGCGCCTGACCTGGGCTACAGAGAAGCAGCACTGGACTGTTGCTCAGTTGTCCCAAGTACTTTTTTCTGATGAAAGCAAATTTTGCATGTAATTCGGAAATCAAGGTGCCAGAGTCTGGAGGAAGACTGGGGAGAAGGAAATGCCAAAATGCCTGAAGTCCAGAGTGAAGTACCCACAGTCAGTGATGGTCTGGGGTGCCATGTCAGCTGCTGGTGTTGGTCGACTGTGTTTTATAAAGGGCAGGGTTAATGCCGCTAGCTATAAGGAGATTTTGGAGCACTTCATGCTTCCATCGGCTGAAAAGCTTTATGGAGATGACGTTTGCATTTTTCAGCACGACCTGGCACCTGCTCACAGTGCCAAAACCACTGGTAAATGGTTTACTGACCATGGTATTACTGTGCTCAATTGGCCTGCCAAGTCTCCTGACCTGAACCCCATAGAGAATCTGTGGAATATTGTGAAGAGAAAGTTGAGAGACGCAAGACCCAACACTCTGGATGAGCTTAAGGCCGCTATCGAAGCATCATGGGCCTCCATAACACCTCAGCAGTGCCACAGGCTGATTGCCTCCATGCCACGCCGCATTGAAGCAGTCATTTCTGCAAAAGGATTCCCGACCAAGTATTGAGTGCATAACTGAACATAATTATTTGAAGGTTGACTTTTTTTTTATTAAAAACACTTTTCTTTTATTGGTCGGATGAAATATGCTAATTTTTTTTAGATAGGATTTTGGGGGTTTCATGTCAAAAGCTGTATGGCAAAATCATCAGTATTAAAACAAAAATTTTTTTATCATTTCATTATGGAAAATAATGAACTTTAGCACTATATGCTAATTTTTTGAGAAGGACCTGTATAGTGTTCTGTGGCATTGTGCTGTGTTGTGAAACTGCACATATTGGAGTGGACATTTATTGTGGCCAGTCTAAGGCACACCTGTGCGATACACAAATTTGGGAACAAAATTTGAGAGAAAAAGGCCCGTTGTGTACATAGAAAAAGTCTTAGATCCTTGCATTTAGATTATTAAACAAACATGTTCCTTCTTTTTGCAACCTAACCTGCTTGTCAATGAAAATATAATGCACTTTAACTTGGCAGACGATGTTAGAAGAAAAATCAATTCATTCTTAGTGATTAGCTTCTTGATGCAGAGCGTTAAGTGAACTGGGTAGTACTCTGCCGTAATCATGGACCATAATTCTATTTTCAAATTAGGGTCATTAGCTTTGTGTACGTATAGGGTTTATTGAGTTTTCTTTTGGTGGTAAATCCCATGGTGATGCTTTGGGTGAACAGTGGTGAGAGATAAAGTATAAGTAGAGGGAAGAGGCAGATGGGTTTTCCTTCCTGCATGGGGGTTGTCAGCAGGCTATTTCGTCCATTTCCTTTACAGGCAGCAGCCTGTTATATATCAATAAGACATCTCCTATATATCCGAGTTCTCAGGTCATCGTAATTAGATCATCGTCATTAAATATCAATTGCGTCAGTATTCACTAAACTTAAAGATTTTAATACAGCTACCACGTGTCATAGTAACATAGTATGTAAGACTGAAGAGAGACTTTAGTCCATCCAGTTCAGTGTGTTTATTGGTGGTATAGTAGCTATAGCTGGTAAAGGTATTACATGCAAGGAAGACATCCAGGCCACTTTTGAACGCTTTTAGTGTATTCCTCGTGACTACTGTCTCTGGTAGACTGTTTTTATAGTCTCACCTCTCGTATAGTAAAGAACCCCTCCTATGCCGATGCAAAAAGTCTCATCCACCTTAGTGGATCCTGGCTTTAAATAGTTTGTGGAACAGATCTTTGTACTGACTCTGGATATATTTATATCCATATAACTAGATAAAAATGTACATAGTTATTAAATCACCCCTCACGCATCTTGTTTCCAAACTAAATAAATTTAATTTTGACAAGCTTTCAGGGTACTCCAGTTCCCTCATTCCATTTATTAATTTAGTTGCTTGCCTTTGAAAATTAGAAAATGTATGTACTAGTCACAATATTCTACATGGGGTCTGACCGACCCCTCTTGATTCACCCCATTAACCTGTTTTCCATGGCAGCTGCTGCCTGGAAATGATCCCTACAGTTCAGTTTATTGTAAAAGCAGAACAAAACCCACCAGCGGCCGGCCTGGAATATAAAAGAATAGTGATTCCCCGCTGTGTGAAACCACCCAGGGTGCCAGTAACTCCTTTCCCCAGGGAATGCGTGCTGCCGCACCTTCGGCGGCACGCATGTGCTTCTGCCCCAGCCATTCAGATAGGCTGGGGCAGGAGCGCGCACACCCCCTATTGAAGACAATCAGAGGATTTTGCCAAAGGATGTAAACACTGCAAAGGGCTCTGATTGGAGGCATGTGGCAGTGGCCACTAGAAGGGTGAGTTTTATTGGGCGAACGGAGGTTTCAAATTCAGGATGCCCTGGGGGCACGGAACAAAAATCAGGAAATTGAAACCGGGTTTTGTTCCGCTTAAACTAAAACCTCTTTCTTATTTTAAGTATACAGTACGTCGTGCTCCAGATGTACTTACACTTGGGTTATCCTCCGCCAGATGGCGCTGCACTGCAGAGACATGTAAAACAGGCTCCTCCCGGCCCCTCAAATACCCGGGAACCTCCCACAAATCCCCAGATTTCTCTGCAGTGCTTACTGCGAAGACATGAAATTATCACTCTGTCGTAGGTGAGCGGGGCTATTAAAGCCTGCGGCCCTGTTGGACTATTCCCACCCGTCCTTCGTGTGATGTGCCTCCCAGCCTGGGCTGCGCTGGTCGGGTGAAGGTAGGCGGCACCATGTGTGCTTAAGGAGCGCTGCTCCACCGCAGTCCCCCACCAAAGGGTAGGCGGTATAGGCTGATGGTGAGCCTTTATGGGATGCCCCTCCCGCATTATTGTCCCATGCCCCGGTAGCGGTAGGCCCTGTACAAAGGGCTGCCATCCTCCCTCATTCTCCCTGTATCCTTCGGGGGGAAAAGAAAGGGGGGGTTTGTGTGGATGTCAGTGTATTGTGATTACATGCATATGGCCTTTTTTGTTATGTCTGCTTGGACTAGTATTTGTGGTGTCAACCGCCGCGCTGACTTGTCTTTTTACACTGCAAATGCCGCCGCCGCGCGCGCCGTTTCCTTCATTTGGATGTTCCGCGCCAGGCGGCGGCGTTACCTCGGACGCCTCTGCGTCCTCATTGGCTGTTTGTCGGTTGGATTTCGCGCTCTTCAGGGGGGAGGGGCTTGGCATGGCGCACCCCGCGTCACGGCTCGCTCTGGCCCGCCCTTCGAGGTACTCGGCGCCATGTTGTCTGGTCGCGTGCGCGCGTGTGATGTTCTTACTTACCGTGGTCTGTAAGTGCCCTCGCGGGCGGCTTTATACTTCACTGTAGTGTGTTTCGGTTCTGACACCTTTCTTCTCATTGTGTCTTTCAGAGGGTGAATCCATTGGCTTCTCCCGGCCCGGTGTAATTGATAGTCGGGCCTTGTAAAATTACTTCCACTTCCCTAGCGGGTCATTGGGGCATCCAGGGTTGCTTTATAGCGTCAATCCCTACTGGCATATTGTGCCTAATAATCACCATATGGAGCCATCTAAGGATAATGTGACCGGGGTCCCTTTGGGACAAGACCGGCGGTGTATGGCGTGTGGACAACCTCATGCTGATGCTGACAAGGCATGGGTCTGCGTACCCTGTGCTGAGCAAGCGCTGGCTTTGCAGTCTGTGGCTGCACCTCGTTTCACTTCACCTTCTCCCCCAAGCTTAAATCTCACTCCTGCTGAGTTGCATACAAGTGGGGATTCTCAGCCTGATGTGTCTTCTGGACTACCTACTGCTGAGCAGATTATTGCAAGGTCCTTAGCGCGTAAGGGCCCTGGTAAGAAGCGGCACCTGACACCTTATGATACTGTTTTCCTTATGGGGTCTCAGGAGTTTATGAATCTGTGTGGCTATACCCCTTCTGATGAAGGAGAGCTCTTTTCTGACTCATCTGATGAGAGACCAAGGGGTCATGAAGATTCTGGCTCTGACCCCTGGGCCCTGGATGACACTGACAGATTATTGACCCAGATCTTTGAGGTTCTATCTATCTCTCTCCCTGGTGAGGCTCCCAGGCAAAGAGGGGAGCGCTTCCATACAGCAACATCACGTTTGGAATTCCTAGAGCAGGCACATTTCCATTCCCTTGTGCTCAAGGAAGTCCCGGGGTTCCAAGGGATTGGGATAGGAAGTATCCTTTTCCCCCTGAGGTGGTTAAATGTTGGTCATTCCCCCCCCCCCCCCCCGAGGTGGATGTCCCGATAATAGAGCTATCTAACACTGTCATACATCCCCCTGATTCTACTACCCTGCGGGATGCTGAGGACCGGCGCATTGACCTGCTGGCCTCCCACGCCTTTGCATGTGCGGGGACGGCGCTGCGCCCGGTCTGTGCCACTGCCATTACTGCTGTGGCCACTAGAACCCTCCTCAGAAATATGCTTGATAGTGCCTCTGATGATCTCCCTTGTGAGGTGTTTAATGCACTCTCCAGTTGTGATGTGTTTATAAATTGTGTTCTAGTAGCATTGGATGACACCATCAGAATGTGTGCAAGAACGTCGCTTGGTCTGGCTGCGACAGTGGGGTGCTGACAATGCTGTGAAGAAGGCCCTTACTGGGCTCCCCTTTAAGGGGCTACGTCTAGACCTGTTTGGTGAGAGAGGTAAGTTACCCCAGAGCAGGCGGCTGTCTCGGGCCCTTCGGGGCCAGGGCCTCCCTTCCACCCCCCACTATGGTGTTAAACAGGAACCAGGGGTCTCCTTCGCGGGGGCTCGCTCAGCTCCCTGTCCCAGGAGCAGAAGACTACATCCTGGCTCTTCTGGGGGGGCTATGCCCAAATTCTTTCCCAAGTCCCCTCAAGCATGATGGGGCACCCTCACCCTTCTGGGTGAGGGGACGGCTGCGGCATCACGCCTCAGACCGGTGGATTTAGGAAGTAGTGTCCTCCCGGCTACAAGATGGTGTTTGCTGTGCGGCCTCCCCTAAGATTATCTGGTCCCGGGTACTCCTGGTCCCTGCTTCTGCTCAGGTGCTGGCGCAAGCCGTGCAAGGTCTGTTGGGTCTGGGGGTCATTTGCAGATTTCCCTTAACAGACAGAGGCAAGGGACCCTACACCAGCCCTTTCCCAAAAAAGCTGGGTCAGTCTGGCCCATTCTGGATTTACAGATCTTCAGCAAATTGTCAAGTACAGGCGCTTTCCTCATGGAAACTCTGCGCTCGGCCATCTGCTTCTTGGGCCCCGGGGGCTTCATGCCGTCCGTGGATATCAATGTTGCTTACTTTCACATCCTTGTGTTTTCAGGACACCAAGATTCCTCAGATTCACGTTGGAAGATCAACACTGCCAATTTGTGGCCTTGCCATCTGGCCTCTCTTCAGCTCCCAGAGTGCTCACCAAGGTGCTGGTGGAGGTGATGTCTCTGATGAGGCCAAGGGGCGTCTGCGTGCTGCCACTACCTGGATGTTCTCATCACTTCCCAGTCTCTACATCTGGCAAAGTTGGATACTTAGCTGGTGGTGTCCATTCTGGAGTCATCTGGATGGGTGTTCAGCCGCCCGAAGTCCTCACTGTCCCCTTCCTTGGGAACTTCATTCCTAGGAATGAATCTGGACACAGTTCAGGCAAGGATATTCCTTTCTCAGAAGAAGGTGGACAATCTGCTTGCACAAGTTCAGTACCTCCTAGCTGTCCCCGTCCCTTCACCAGGCAGGGGATGCAGCTGGTGGGCCTGATGGTGGCGTGCTTCGAAACGGCCCCTTGTGCTCAGTTCCTCTTGGGGCTTCTGCTACTTCTCCTATTGTCTGTATGGGACAAGGACCCAGCATCCCTGGATAGCGTCTGTGTGTCTTCCCCCCTGATGAGGAGGTCCCTCTTGTAGTGGATGGACTCAGGGAATCTGTTGGGGGGCGGAACCTTCTTGCTCCTTCCTGGGAGACGGTCACCACGGATGCCAGTCTATCCGGTTGGGGGGGGGGGGTTCTGGAAGTCCCTGCGGTTCCAGGGGAGGTGGGGCCCTTAGGAGGCCCATACACCTATCAATGTCTTGAAGCTGTGAGCGATCAGGTTAGTTCTGGCTTGCTTGACTACTCATATTCAGGGCCTGCCTGTTCAGGGGCGCACGGTCACTCTGATGGCAGTTGCCTACATCAATCATCAGGGAGGGACCCGGAGCAAGAGGGCCCTCCAGGTAGTGTCTCTGATCCTGATCTGGGTGGAGGCCAATGTTCCCTGCATTTCAGCGGTATACATTCCGGGGGGGGGGGGGGTCCCTCTGCAACAGGGTGTTCCCATCTCTGTATCACCGTTAGGGCCAACCGGATGTGGATCTGTTTGCGTTCCGTCACAATCACAAGTTCCAGGCCTTTGTCTCCCTGTCCCAGGATCCTCTGGCCGTGACCACGGTTGCCTTAGTAATGTCATGGCTGGACATTCAGTTTCTGTATGTCTTTTCTCCATTCCCCCTGCTAGGCAGGGTTCTGCGCAAGATTACTCTGGAGGGGGTGCCAGTGATTCTGGTGGCCCCCAGGTGGCCAAGAGGAGTGTGGTTCGCAGACGTGGTGCAGATGGCAGTAGATCAGTGCTTTCTGCCTGGAGTGCCAGTTCTGCTCACTTAGGGCCCCTTACGCCACCCCAATTACAAACTCTGGCTTTGACGGTCTGGCTGCTGAAACCTCCATCTTGATGGAGAAAGGTTTGTCTGCCTCGATGGTTGAGTCCATGGTGAAGGCTAGGAAGATGACTTCTTCTTCTTCTTCCATTTGTTATAAGGTGTGGCGTACCTACATTGACTGGTGTGAGTCTTGGTCTCTTCCCTGTTGGGTGTTCTCAGTTCCCAGGGTTCTGGAATTTTACTGCATGGGTTGGAGTCGGGTCTCTAACTCAGTACCTTGAAGGGTCAGGTTCTATCCTGTCTGTCTTCTTTCAGCAGTCTTTTGTTCAGCATTCCTTGATTAAGACTGCTTTTAGGAGGTTACTCATGTGCGTTCCCCACGACAACCTATGGTCCCTGGTTTGGGATTTGGAATTGGTCTTGCCTGCCTTGCAGGGTGCTCCCTTTGTACCTGTGCAGGATGCTGCCTTGGCCATTCTTACGCTCAAGGTTTTGTTTCTGGTGGCTATCACTTCTGTCAGGCGTGTGTCTGAGTTGGCGGTGCTGTCCATTCAGTCCCCCTACTTTGAGAGGCACTAGGACGCTCAAGGTTGTGTTTCTGGTGGCTATCACTTCTGTCAGGCGTGTGTCTGAGTTGGCGGTGCTGTCCATTCAGTCCCCCTACTTTGAGAGGCACTAGGACAAAGTGTTTCGTTTCAAACCTGATTTTCTGCCTATAGCTAATGTCTGCCTTTCTTTTGAATCAGGATATGGTTCTTCCTTCTTTGTGCCCTAGCCCTAGCAATGCTAAGGAGAGAGTTTTTGCACTCTTTGGATGTGGTTAGGTGTCTGAAGCACTATCTGGTGGCTACTGTACCTTTCAGAAAAATTGATGCTCTTTTTGTGGTCCCTTCTGGTCCAAGGAAGGGTTTGGCTCCTGCCAAGTCTACTATCAGCAAGTGTATTAGTCAGGCTGTGATTCAGGCCTACTCTGCTAAGGGGAAGAATCCCCCCTTCGCCTTACTGCTCATTCTACTTGTGCTATTGGTGCCTTTTTGGGCCTTCCAGCACCAGGCTTCTGTTGAACAAGTTTGCCAGGCCGCTACTTGGTCTTCTGTTCATACCTTTTTCAAAGTTTTACAAGTTAGATGTTAAGGCCTCAGCTGTTGCTGTTTTTGGCTGCAAGGTTTTGCAGGCGGCAGTGGTTTAAACTGCCTGCTGTTACCTTCTTTGTTGGGGATCCCACCCTACTTTATGGACACTGCTATTGGATGTCCCAAGTGTAAGTATTCTATCTGGAGCAGGACGTACTGTATACTTAAAATAATACAATTCTGTGAAATACTCACCTGTAGAATTGGTATTATAAGTATACAGTACGTCCTGCTCCACCCCACCCTGGTTTTTTGCATTATTCTGGATCCCCTGTATGGTGATTGTTATTGTTATAGTTACCAGTTTTTGGTTGTTAAATTCTCCCGGCTTCTTTTTCACTGCTTTTCAATGCTGAGGATTTGTGGGAGGTCCCCGGGTATTTGAGGGGCCGGGAGGAGCCTGTATTCTAAGCATACAGCACGTCCTGCTCCAGAGGTAGTAATAACATGTGGGTAATCCCCCGCCTCCGGCGCCGTACACTGCAGACATGTAGAAAACAAGCTCCTCCTGGCCCTACATATACCGAGGGACCTCCCACAAATCCCCAGATTTCTCTGCAGTGCTGGAACTGCGAAGACATGAAGTATCAGGCTCTCGCAGGCGAGTGGGGCTTTGCAGCCCGAGACCCTGCGGGACTATTTCCACCCGTCCTCTTTATGAAGAATATGCCTCCCAGCCTGGGCTGCGTTGGTCGGGTGAAGGTAGGCAGCACCTAGTGTGCTTACGGAGCTAGACTCCACCGCAATCCCCCACCATAGGGTAAGCGGTCAAGGCTAATGGTGAGCCTTCAGTGGATGCCCCTCCTGCATCATTGCCCCACGCCCCGTGTAGCAGTGAACCCCGAGTGCTGGGTCACCTTCTTCCTCAGTTCCCCCCGTTAGTGGGGGGAAAAAGAGGGGGGGTGTGTACGTTGGCCTAACCTTGCCCTATTACACTGTTTGCTTATAGCCTTATTGGTTACCGGGGGTCAGAGCCGCACTTCAAACATTAGGATAATGTTAGCCGCAGCGCCCTAAATGTACTTTCGTTTGGCGCGTACGGCAGCTCCGTTTAGCGACGCTATGGCGTTTAGAACTGTCTCCTCTTTCTGTCTTGTTCCGCGCTTAGAGCTTCGTGCTCTCGGGGGGGGGGGGGGGGCGTGGTCTGGTTTGGGGCGTTCCGTGTCATCTGAGCTCTGGCCCGCCCTTCGAGGTTCGCTTGGCGCCATTTTGTCGGTCTTCCCGCAAGCGCGTGGTCACGATCCTCCTCTTCCTTGGTTACTGTAAGTGCCCTCACGGGCGTTTTCGGTTATTAGTCTTCCTGTAGCACATGGCTCTGACACCCTCTTTCTCCTTATGTCTTTCAGACGCCAAGATTCCAGTGGCTTCTCCCGGCCTGATATATATATATCTTAGCGGGTTTATTCCTAAATTTTCCCACATCCCTTGCGGGTCTTGGGGCATCCAGGGTTGCTTATAGCATAAATCCCTACTGGCATATTACTTAGATTAATCACCATATGGAGGCATCTCAGAACTATGTGTCCGGGGTCCCAAGGGGCCAAGACCGGCTGTGTACCATGTGTGGACAACCCCACGCTGATGCTGACAGAGCACGGGTCTGCGGACCGTGTGCTGAACAAGTGCTGGCCCTGCAATCAGGTTTACCAGTAGCTGCACCTCGCTTCAATACTCCTGTCTCCCAGTGCTTAGTTTTCACTCCAGATGAGTCGCACTCGAGCGGGGATAACCAGCAGGTGGTGCCGCGCAGTTTACCCACGGCGGAGCAGGTGATGTCTGGTTTGGCAGAGCGCTTGGGCGCTGGAAAGAAACGGTCCCTAACGCCCCCTGGTTCTAGGTGTCCCACTGAAACTGAGGAGTCCGCTGCTATGCAGGACCTTGATCCTTCTGATGAGGGTGAACTGTTCTCAGGTTCCAGTTCCTCAGATGAGATGTCTTGGAGCCGTGACAGTTCTGGCCCAGGTTCTTGGGGCCTGTGTGACACTGATGAGTTACTTATAAAGATCTTTGAAGCACTGTCCATCTCTCCTCCGGGAGAGTCTCCCAAGCCCAAGAGGGAGAGTTTCCACACGGGAACACCGCGCCTGGAATTTCTGGAACAGGATAATTTCCAGACTCTTATATCTAAGGAATGGGAATCACCTTGTAAACTTACAGGGGTTCCGGGGGTCTGGGACTGGAAGTACCCTTTTCCCCCTGCTTTGGTTGATCAATGGTCAGTACCTCCCAAGGTGGATGCACCTATTATTGGGGTTGCTAACCCTCCCTTCATGGCAGCTTCCACTCATCGTACCCTTCGGGATGCTCATTGACAGATTGGCTTCCCACGCCTTTTCGTGTGCAGGGACGGCTCTGCGCCCGGTCTGTGCTGCGGCCGTCACCGCAGTGGCCGCCAGGACCCTTCTTAGGAAGATACTTGACCAACAGCCGGAGGATCTCCCTTGGGAGGTCTTTAATGCACTGTCTGATTGTGATGTTTTTGTGAGGTTTATTCTCTCAGCGATGGATGACACCATTAAAATGTGTGCTAGAACCTCGGTTCTTGTGGTGGCTATTCGCCGCCTGCTTTGGCTGCGACAGTGGGGGGCTGACAATGATACAAAAAAGGCTCTTACTGGTCTGCCTTTTAGAGGACGACGCTTATTCGGGGCCCGGTTGGACCTTTTTGGAAGAAAGAGTAAGGCACCCTCGCACAGAAGGCCGTCCCGGCCGCCTAGGGGCAGGGATACCCCTCCCCCTCCCTACGTTCATGTCAAGCGAGAACCTGAAGTGTGCTTCCAACTTTTTGGAGTGGAGGCCCGCCCCAGGGGGGGCAGGCAACGCCCTGGGACCTCCGGCAGGGCGAAGTCCAAATCTGCCAAAACCACGCAAGCATGAAGGGACGCCCTTGCCCTGTTGGGCGAGGGGACTGCCGCAGCACTTGGCTCCTATCGCAGGGCGCCATGCTCCGTTAAGGCTGTTACGGGAGATACTCCCCCTGGATGCAGAATGGAGTTTGCTGGTCGGTCCCTTTCTGAGGTTGTCAGGGTTCTTCTAGTCCCTGCTTTCCCTTCGGGGGTTGAGGCAGGCCGAGCCAGGCGTGCAGGATCCGGGCTCTCTTGCAGGTTGGCCCTTGACTTGTGATTGTATCCACATACCTTTTCCCTCTGGGATGAAGCAGTCGGACCCGGGCGGGCATTCTGGACCTAGCATTTACCTTTCACAGGCAGCTCCTACATGGTATTAACCTGTTGGGCCACAGGAGCTCTTGTCCAAGTGGACCCCTTGATGCCTGTGAGGATCTATATTCCTTCTTAGTCCCCTGTGCCCTCAGGACACCTAGGCTATTTCCAGACGGTATTGCAGGACCAACTGTGCGGATTGGGGGTTTTGTTTTTGGGACCCTCTCCTGTTCCCAGACGGCTCACCAAGGCGAGTGTGGTCTTGGACGTGCCCCTGTGACGTTCGCGCTAGGTCCCACTTGATTGTCATTCTTTTCCGATTTTGCTTCAGGCCGTGTTGGCTATTGACTTGGGGCTCCTTGGGAGTCCTTTGCATTGGTGCTCAGGCACACCTCTTACTTAGTGTACCCCGGTTCCGTATCCCCCTACGGGGAGGCTTTTAGATGGGTTCACGTTTAACCTTCCCTTCGGCTATGTGTGGCCTTAGTACGGTAGGGGCCTTGCCCTCCGGTTTGTCACGCTACCTTCACCTTGCAGCTGGTGGGCCTGTTGGTGGCGGTCCAGATGCTGTCCTTTATTCTCAGAGGCCTTGGGGCCTGTGACAACTTAGGTTACTTATCCTGGTCGGGGTTCCAACACCCCTGGAACTAGGTCAGTACGCTCCCCCTTGTTACGGGGGTTCCTTTTTGGAGTTGGTAAATTCAAGGGAGGTGTCCTTTTTGCCTTTCCCTGTAAATGGTCACCACGGGGACGAAGTCTGGCAGGTTTTCTAGGGGATTTTTTATTTCTTCTGAAATCCCCCGTGGCTCCTAAGGGGGTCCCCTTTATGGGGTTCCGTTTTCATGCTGTTTTTCGGTTATCACATTGAGCCTTGGCGGGCTCTAAATTGCTGGACTACTCCTCTTCAGGACTTGTCTCTTTGGGGACTCTCGGTCAGTCTGACGACAGTGGCCTGTCCTTTTTTATCTGTGAAGGTCTCGGAACAGGTTGACCCTTCAGGAAGGGTCTGGTTCTGATCTAAGTGGGGGTTTACATTCCTTACACTTCATTGGTGTTGGCTTGTTGGCTGTCCTACTGTGCTAGGAGGGTCTATTCTAGTGTCTCACTGAGCCCCTACTGGTGTGGCCCTGTGGGGCCCCGTTCCTATTACAGGAACTCTGTCCTGTGTTATTTTCCTGGGTTATTGTCCCAAACCTCGCTAGCCTGGTCATGGGGGCCTAGTATTGCTTGCTGTCAAGACATTATACTCTATAGGTCTTAACCTTTTTTCACCCTGCTAGGTGGGGTTTCGCACAAAGTTGCTGTAGCAAGGGTGAACCGTTACGCTGGGGGCCCTGGGTGGCCCAGTGGGGCGTGGTTCGCTGATTCTGCTGAAGACAATCGTACTGTATGCCCTCTCTCGAGGGCTGTTCTGCCTATTCAGGCTCCTTACTACGTCGCCCCTACCTACAGGCCTATTTAGGCGATTGGATGGTTTGCTCTTCACCCCATTGGAGATGCTTACCTCGGGGTGTCTTTTCTCTATTGGAGGACTAGGCCTAGCTCCCTCCTCTTCTTCTTCTTCTTTCTCCCTTCTCTGCCTGCTAGATTGGGAGATGTCGTGCTAGTTTGCCTTGCTGGGACTGGCTCTCTCTCCTGCGGGATGTTGCCTGATCCCTGGGTCCTAGAGTTATTACAGCACGGTTTTGGTTGGCTCCCCAACTCAGTTCTCTGAGGGTTGTCAGGGTTCGCCCTGTTCGCCTACAGTAGAAGTCTAGTTCAATCTTCTGTGTGGAGCATCCCTCATGGGTTGCTCAGGTGCTTTCCCCAGGGACTTTCTAAGCTCCCTTTTGGGGGGGGGGTTACTTATCCTGATGCCCTGCTAAGGGTTCCTTGGGTCTTATTCAAGTTCTTGTCTGAACTGTTCCTTCCCTCACATCCTTCTTCTGGGGCGGTTGCTTCAGTCAGAAGAGTGCCATAGAGGATGGCTCTGTTAGCGGCCCCAGTCATTATCTGTCTATATATATGTGTTTATATATCTGTACACCATTAGGTGAGGGTGTTTCGCCTTACACCGAGTTTGGATCCAGGCGGAGTTTTTATTCTCCTCTATTCCAGACCTTCCGGCCTCTGGTCTAGTGTCTTGCTTACTCTGAGCTTAAGGGATCTGTATCCCTCTACAGGCGTTGGAGATTCCTGGACTGTTCCCTGTCCCTGGTTGGGATTATGCCCCTTGGGGCTTATAGGCGTCTCCATCCTTATGTAACAGGATTGATTGCTTCAATGGGTGTAGGAGCCCTTTGGATTGGTCTTGCTCAGTTGGTTTGTCCTTCTGAGCCTAAAATAAACATTTCGGCTCTTGCTGAGCCTTGTTATCATTGTTTTTCAGTATTCCCACCGGTCTCACCTGAGACCAGGGTTCATATTCCCCGATGGGGAGGGTTGTAAGGTTGCCATGGCTACCCTTTCTTTGCAGTAGCATGGTTAGGCGTTAATCCGGCCTACTCGTTTAGGGGAGATTCTTTCTTCTCTCTTGATTTTGGTTCTCTTTCTACTTGTGCTTGGCTCGGGCCTTTCAGCACTCGGTTCTTTTGAGCAAGATGACTAGTTCGCTGCTTGTGTTTTCACTCAGCCTTGTAAGGTTTCATAAGTTTGAGTTAGAGCATTTGCTCCCGTTGCTCCTGGTAGCAAGGTTGCGGGTGACAGCGCTATTACTGTTGGCTGTGCCTTTTCTCATGGGGATCCCACCCTACTTTATGGACACTGCTATTGGATGTCCCACATGTTATTACTACATCTGGAGCAGGACGTGCTGTATGCTTAGAATAATACAATTCTGTGAAGTACTCACCTGTAGAATTGGTATTATACGCATACAGCACGTCCTGCTCCACCCACCCTGGTTTCACGTTGTTCTGGATCCCCTGTATGGTGGTTATTATCTTTGATATTATTGCCAGTCTCTGGGTGGTTGGTTTTCTCCTGGCTTCTCCTTCTCACTGCTTTTCAATGCTGGGGATTTGTGGGAGGTCCCTCGGTATATGTAGGGCTGGGAGGAGCTTGTTTTCTACATGTCTGCAGTGCACGGCGGCGGAGGATTACCCACATGTTATTACTATATCTGGAGCAGGATGTGCTGTATGCGTATAATATCAATTCTACAGGTGAGTACTTCACAGAATGGTATTTTTACATGTCTCTGCAGTGCAGTGCCATCTGGCGGAGGATAACCCAAGTGTAAGTATTCTATCTGGAGCAGGACGTACTGTATACTTATAATACCAATTCTACATGGTGAGTATTTCACAGAATTGTATTTTTTCCTTTGTAATTTTACATATTAGCCTTTTTTTCATTTAATGTGTAATCTTGGCACAAATTGCTCCTTCCTATGTGCATAACTACATTTATCTTTATTACATTTACTTTGCCATTTTATTGTCCAGACCTCCTGGACAATCTAAATATATAATCTGGCCCTTAGACTTGTATTTCTTTTATCTATACATACTGGACCTATTGTTTATTTTTTTTTTAAATTGGGCTTGTTTGCCTGTGGTAGCCAAGCCCACCCAGCAGATCTCAAATTTTCTGGGTGATATTGTAATGGCCACTCTTCGTTTCCCTACACCCAGCTGGAGTGCGCCTCAGCCCAGAGAAGCCCCATGGGATCCAGTAAGTATAGTGGCGATCCCACAACGGGGCGTGATGGTGATGCCCTATGGAGAGACAGTCTGCCAACCCTGGAGTCTTGAGCTACAGGGCAGTCCGAAGAGGGTTTCAGTTTGCTTAAGTTTTAATAAGAGATCCGGTTCCAAGGTACTTCGTCAGCTGTCCAATCTGATATTGCGGAAAGCTGTGGAACCTGTTTCCAAGCCCAGGTGGTAATTAAGGGTGTACATATCTAACATACATATATCATAACTAAAGAGTATTCTGCACAATGCAATAACATTGATCCTGAACAAATTGTTCCAGTATTCCTGGGGCCTGGACTCATAAAAGCTAAAAGTGAACAAACACCAAGGATTTTTACTATCCCGGGTCTTGTCCGCCCCCCGGGGGTACCCCGATTTGGGACCCTCCTTTGTGAACCCCCTTCCCTTGATCGCCCTGCTATTCTTACCTTTCCTTGAGCCCATGACACAGACACGACTCTCGTCCAATCAGCTTGCCCAATCAGCTTGTCCAATCAGTCCAAGCTTTAATCCACCCCCTGCTTAAAAACAATAACTCACCTGATGAACTAAATCCTCCCCTGATGCGTCAGGGGACAGTGCTCTGCATGGCAGCTATAGACTTGAGTAAAGTAGGATTTGAATGACATGCCAGTGCATTCAAACTGCTGCATGCGATTGGATGACTGACCTGTCACTCATGGTCCCAGCTTCAGCTTTCATGCTGATTGCTGCCCCCCCCCCCCCAAGTCAAGTGAATTGTTTTTTTTTATGTCCTTGCCCAAATTGGACATAGCACAAGGGGAAGGGACAGGGTAGGTTGAGAATTACTTCCTCTGTATTCCTCAGTATCCCTTCACATTTTCCTTTCAATGCCAGTAAGAAGATATTTCTGTTACTTTGTATTTTTCTGGTGATCTCACTCAGTGGCTGAAATCTGGCTGCAGATTTTTGGAGGCCTACATTTGCCCCCTAATGATTCAGAAGCTCAGCATCTACGACATTTCGACATTCAACAAATAAAACTTTGCTTTTCAAATAAACCTTTAAATCCAGGTTCTCGCACCATAAAAAGTACATGTAGAAGTCCAAAGGGATGTGTTTCCAGAAATCAGCCTTTAACCCGCAGTCAGCTAATCAAAACATACTGGGGGGGGCATCCAGAATGCAGGAGTCCGCCCCGCACATAACCCCCCAGAACGCATGTAACCCTCACCCTCCCTACCAGCCAGTGCCGAGTCCTGCAATTGGCCGGTGGGTGGTCACGGGGGAAGGTCGTTTCCGTGCAGTTTGCCCCTGCGGCCAGTCACAAGACTCCTTTCACGGCACTAGCTCATAGTAAAGGTGAGGATTAAAGGCGTTTCGGGGGGTTATGTATGGGGGATTTCAGCATTCTGGATTAATGGGTGTTGGTCCCACATTCAGCTAAAGAAAAAACAGGTGTTGGTGGTCCAGTTTAGTCTTACAATTTACGTACCTTACCACACTCCTGATAACTTAAGACAAGCTGGATGAATATCCTCCTCCCACAGGGCAGAGGAGCCCATCAAGATCCATGGCTATCAGAGATGCTGATCATCTGAAGTCATTTGAAAAGAGGCAGCTAGAAATTTTGGCGACAAGACCCCACTGTGTCATTGATGGGACACTGATGTGCAGGGTGGGGGGGGGGGGGGTAGTATGAGCATCATGCCAAGCCCACCATTGTCTGTTTCAGGCCATCTCTGGGCTAGTTCATTATGGAGTTTGAGTACATTGTTTGGTAGGACTTTTATCTTAATACAGAAAAAACCTCTTGGGGCAGCATTAGCTGAAACTGAAGAATAAATAGAAAATAAAGTGAAACATTTTATTTTTGAGCTACATGATAGAGGTGGAACAAAACCCAAGGATTTGGTTTTGTTTCATGCCCCAGAATTGGGATGCCCCACTGTGTTATACCCCCTAAGAAACCAGATAAAACTACGTCATTCGGCAGATGGCTCTCATTTACTAAAACGGATAGTGCTCGCTGGGGATGTGGAAGCCGCCTGCCGAATTACGTAGTCCTAGCTGCCGCCTCCCATTGGACGAGAGCCAATTTATGTGCCCTTGTAGTGGGGAAAGGTGGATTTTTATGTGTGCCTTGGGGGGCTTCACGCAGTGCGGCATCCCAATTCGGATGCCAGCGTCTGGCACTGGAATCTTTTAGATTTCAGGCCGGCAGCTGCTGGGTTTTGTTCTTTTTTAAATGCAGGATTTTCAATTTTTACCTACAATTGTCCTGTCAGCATCTGCTGTGTCATAACCATTTGTCCACAAGGCTCCTGCTGCTTTCATCCACATCATCACCAGGGTTAAGAACTAATCACCAGAATAGCGAAAATCCTGGTGGTTAAAGCGGGTTAAAAATCTGAAATATTCCAGGCCTGTCTGCTAACTTACTCCCGGGGCATCCTACACTGGATGCCCAGCTGTGTGACCCCGCCCCCCCAGGGGCCTGTGATCTTACCTAATCCCAGTGGTGCCTGCATCCCTAGCTTCCGTGTGTGTGCTGCACCTTATCATGGCGGCACTTTTGAGAGCGCCGAACAGCGTGGCTTCGCCAGTGGAAACCCGAGCCACTGCCAAGACAACAGCAGGGCCCCATTGCTCGGACGGGGCCCAAAGATTAAGCTGTTGACCCAGAAATGGGGTACCATCTGCTTTAAATCAGACCAGCTGCTTTGTTCAGTTTGCTATTAATTGGGTGTTCCTGGCCTCCTTAGCCACGCCCACCCAGCACATTTGAGATCGCTGATTGGTGATCTTAAATTGGCTAGGTGATGTAGTATGCGCCCTGGCTGCATCCCTTGTAGTCTGAGGCGTGCTCACATCCCCAGCCGATCTGAATGGCTTGGTGCCGCAGTGTCTCCTTTTAGCCTTTTTTACCTTGGGGTCCCCTAAATTGCCATGCCCTCAGATGTCGATGTAAGAGAGATTACATACATTTTTAAATACAAAAAAAAATTCCAGGATAAGTATTGACTGCTTCTACCCTGTTTCCTCGAAAGTAAGTTAGGGAAGGGTTACAAAATGCAGTTGTGATGTACAAAGTACAAAATCACTAATCAGGATTTCTTAGATCTTTTACTTCCCAGTAATATGGGTTACTGCATTTTTTACATAATCAGTATTCTTGTAGCAGGAGGGGAATGGTCTGCATATTAAAGTCATCCTGTCTTCAGGAAACATCTGTGTTATCCCAGTGTCACCATTGTTTTTCTATGCTAGATGAGCACATGGCGTACATTAAATCATTGACCTCTGTGCTAAAGGGAATTTCTTGCCATCATTCATATATTTTCTTTATGCAATAACTGTTGAATAATGGGATGGAGTTATCAAGTGTCACTGCTAGGGCATAGTGGCTCGTTTTTTTTTTTAATTTTACTAACATTTTTTTGTTTTTCTTGCTAAATGTGGTTAAATGGACACATAATCTGACTGATCTTTTTGTAGGGCCTCGTAGGCATTATTTGCTACATTTTGGTACACCCAGTTGTGGCATGACACATCTTTATTAGTATTCTATAGAATCATTGTGCATTACCTTCCTTGAAGTGCAGGCCTGTCTTTTTGTATACAGAGGTCACATGATCCAAGCTGTGAAGCAGGTTGGATAGTCACAGAAAACACCCAACCTTAGCATTTGTATGCTGATGCAAGTGAATGTTTTATGGACAGCATTACTACCATCAAAGGGGAACGGTGTGTGTATATATAATATATATGTGTGTATAGACCCCCCCCCCCCCTCCACACAGTGATGTTTAAACAATTTGGAACCCTTCTGATTTTCTAGATTTTATATTAAGGTGGAACAGAACCTTCGATTTTGACTACCCCGGCTTTTTGTTCTCATCCAATTAGAGCCGTGCATATAAAATGTTCGGCAAGCGGCTCTTGTTTATGGCTATTGGAGAAAGAGGCCGCATCCCCTGCAGCACATGCGCTCCTGTCCCCAGCTTATCTGGCTGAGCACGGTAGCGTGCACACATCACAAAGATGCTGGGGATGCGGCCACTGATGTTCAGCGAGGTAGCAAGGAAGCAGGTGAGCTTTGTGGCCCCCACACTGAGGCATCCTGATCTGGGCCAGTGAGGGTTTTGTCCTGCTTAAAAATGATTTTCTCTCAAGTAGCTGAAAACTGCCATGGGACATGACTGAATTGCTCTTAAAGTGGACAAAAATCCAGGATTTTGACTATCCTGAGTTAGGTCGCATGAACGAACTCACCTCTTCCCAGTCCTACGGTGCATGCTCGGCCACTCGTCCAGTCAGTGCGCTTGGATCCGCTCTAGCCCCTTCATTCAGGAGCTTGTCTAATGCGAGCGCATCTGAACGCACTGGCGCCCGCATCCCCCGCTACCCTTTAACAGGGAGCGTGCATGCGCCGGCCATTCAGAAGTGCCTGGTGCAGGCACGCGCCCTGCTAAAGGGATAGCGAGGATGCAGCCACTGCTTGCACATGTGCTGTTGAACCTGGGGGCTTCACACAGTGGGGTGCCCTGGGGGATGCGCGAGTATGCCTGCCCTGGAGTTTCAAAGACTCCAGGGTGGGTTTTGGTCCTCTTTAAGCAACGCACCTAACCCAACTGCTCTCCGGGCACTGTAATTAGGGCAGCCCACCACTTTGGGCAGGGAAAATTCCTGTGTGTGTGCATACGATGGTGACTAAAGAGAACCAAAGCAAACAAGTAAATAGATAATATTGAATATTGCATCTTTGAGTATAATTTTTATGTGAACCTTCTTCATTTGAAGCTGCAATTAGTGCGTCAAGTGTTTTCATTCAGTGGGATGACAATCAAGTGTTAGTGAGTGATCTATTTTATTTATATGTCTATCAGAGTCTGATTGTCACACCAGATATTTGTATACATGTATGATGGTATTAAAGTAGACCTAAACCCTGGATTCTGGCCATCCTGGGTTTTGGTCCTTATCCTCTGGGCACCCCGATCCAGGATGCCCCCCTGTGTGAGATCCCCCAGGCCGCCCACCCTTCCCTGGTCTTATGGCGCATGTGCGGCCTCTCATACATTCGGCAAGCTTGGATCCGCTCACATCAATTCGTCTAAGACTGCTCCAGACCAAGTCTAGCCAAGCAGACCCGAGTGCATCGGCGGCCCTGCTTCCCGCTGACGGCGAACATGCCCACACCGGCCATTCACAACTGCCTGGCGTTCACCGGGCAACCTGGGAGTTTAACACAGTGGGGAATCCTGAATCTGGATGCTGTGGAGGGAATAAAGTGGCCCTGGAATCTTAAAGTTTCCAGGACTGTCAGATGTGGGTTTAGTTCCACTTTCTGAGGACCTCATAAGATGCTTATCAGCCTGGACTCCACCAATGCACAGTCAAACAGATAGATCAAAAAGGGTAAGTTCAGGACCATTATTGCCCTCTCCTGAAGTGGTGAAAGATCACCCAACAGGGCATATATGCAAGGTCACAAAAGAACCCAACGTAAACTCTAAGCAACTAAAGGCTTGTCTTTCATTTATGTTCATAAGTCCACCGTCGGAACACTGGGCAACAAGAATGCATATGGCAGGATTTTAAGCAGAAGCCTGCTGCTCCTCAAAAAGAACATTTCTACACAAGGATTTTGGGACCCTGTTTTGAGGATTGGAGAAAACAACATAGACCTATTTAGACTGAATGAGAAGCAGTATGCGTAAAGAAAGGGAAATGCTGCATTGCAGACTAAAAACCTTATATCGCTTGGTGGTGGCATGGTTATGGTTTGGACCTGTTTTGCTACATTGGGGCGGCTTGCCATTATTGCTGGAACAATGAATTCTGAATTGCACCAGAAAATTCTAAAGGAACATGTCGGGACTGTACATGAGCCGAATCTCTGGGGAATGTGGGTCATGCAGTAAGAATGCTCCTGAGCATACAAGTTTTTCCTTTAAAGTGGACCAAAACCCAGGTTTTTGATTACCTTGGGTTTTGGTCCTTGCCCCCGGGGCACCGTGATCGGGGATGCCCTGCTGTATGAAACCCCCCAGGTTGATCCAACTGACTTGCCTGTCCCCGGTCCTATGGCACATGCTGGTTTAGCTTGTCTAAGGAGCCTATTCTACTGGGGTGGAGCCGAGCGCCCCACTTAGAAATGTCTGGCTTGGGCACAGGGCGCTGCTCGCAAATATATATATATAGGACGTATACAGTACGTCCTGCTCCAAATCTAATACTTACAGTTGGGATATACTCCGCCAGATGGCGCTGGACTGCAGAGACATCGAAAATAGGCTCCTCCCGGCCCCTCAAATACCCAGGGACCTCCCACAAATCCCCAGAATTTCTCTGCAGTCTGGCTGCGAAGGACGAGAAATTGGCTCTCTACTCGCAGGTGAGCGGGGTTATTAACCTGCGGCCCTGTAGGACTATTCCCACCCGTTCCACTAGTAATATGCCTCCCAGCCTTGGCTGCGCTGGTCGGGTGAAGGTAGGCAGCACCGGTGTTGGTGCTTAGGAGCGCTGCTCCACCGCAATCCCCCATCAAAGGGTAGGCGGTTCAGGCTTATGGTGAGCCTCTATGGGATGGCCCCTCCCGCACTATTGCCCCTACCTATCGGGCCCTCTTTAAGTGGCCGCCGTCCTCCCTCATCCTCCTTGTAGTCTTCGGGGGAAAAGAGGGGGGGTGTATGTGTATAGATAGGTATGTTATGCAGTCTGTGCTTTCACTATTATAAGCATACAGCACGCCCTGCTCCAGTAGTAGTAATAACATGTGGGTAATCCTCCGCCTCCGGCGCCGTGCACTGCAGACATGCAGAAAACAAGCTCCTCCCGGCCCTTCATATACCGAGGGACCTCCCACAAATCCCCAGATTTCTCTGCAGTGCTGGAACTGCGAAGACATGAAGTATCACGCTCTCGCAGGCGAGCGGGGCTTTACAGCCCGAGGCCCTGCGGGACTATTTCCAGCGGTCCTTCTTGTAAAGAATATGCCTCCCAGCCTGGGCTGCGTTGGTCGGGTGAAGGTAGGCAGCACCTAGTGTGCTTACGGAGATAGTCTCCACCGCAATCTCCCTCCATAGGGTAGGCGGTTAAGGCGAATGGTGAGCCTTCAGTGGATGCCCCTCCCGCACTAGTGCCCCCATGCCCCATCTAACGGTGAACCCTCTATTCGGGTCACCTTCATTCCCAGATTCCCCCATTAGTGGGGGGAAAAAGAGGGGGGGGGCTGTGTGTTGATGGCCTACTCCTTGCCCTAGTACACTTTAGATGCTTACCGCTACTGGGTGTCAGAGCGCTCTTCACTTGCTTATTTATAAACCGACCGCAGCGTTTACTGTGCTCTAGGCGCATACAGCAGCACTGTTGGGGAAGCTACGGCGTTTTTCAAATTTCCTTTCTCACTTCGTCAGACTTCTTGTCTGAAGTGATGCTGACGTATTTACATTCTCTCCTGATTGGCTGCGCGCCTTCTAGCTTCGCACTCTCCGGGGGGGGAGGCGTGGTTCGGTCTGGCGCGTTCCGCGTCATCGCCCGCTCTGGCCCGCCCTTCGAGGTTCGCTGGGCGCCATTTCCTTCTTGCATGCGCGTGGTGAAGACGGTCCTCCCCTCGCAGACTGTAAGTGCCCTCACGGGCGATCCTTTTCCTAGCTTGTTTCCCCGCGCTCGGCTCTGACATCCCTGTTCCCCTTGTGTCTTTCAGACAGCGGTCATCGGTGGCTTCCCCTGGCCCGACGTAGCGCCCGGTCCAGACCATTTTTCAGATATTACTCCCACTTCCCAGCGGGTTATAGGGGCATCCAGGGTTGCTTAAAGCGTCAATCCCTACTGGCATATTGAATTTAATAATCACCATATGGAGGCATCCCAGGACATCGCGAACAGGGTCCCCCTGGGACAAGCCCGTCTGTGTGCAGCTTGTGGGGTTTCACCTAGCAGCTGTGACAATTCACGCGTCTGCGTACCTTGTGCTCAACAGGCGCTAGCCGGTCTCCCCACCTCTTCTGAGGCTGGGCCCGCACCTTGCCTTATTTCCCCTACTCCCTCAAGCTTGAGCATAACCCCCAATACTAGTGGGGATTCTCACGCTGATTTGGCCTCTAGATTGGCCAGTGTGGAAAGCTTTATTGCTGGCTCCTTGGCGCGCAAGGCTACTGCCAAGAAGCGTCATTTGAACCCTGAAGCTACTATTCTCCCTGTAGAATCTGATGATTTACTGCTTTCCTATGCTCAGTCCCTATCAGAGGAAGGGGAACTGCTATCTGACTCAGGATCCCATGAGGACGAGTCCAGGAGTCAGGAGGAGTCTGGTTCTGATCTTTGGTCCCAGGACGACATTGACAGACTGCTGTCTCAGATCTTTGATGTTTTATCCCTCCCTCCCTCTCCCGCGGCACCTCGGCAAAGGGGTGATCTGTTTCATACCGCTAGGGTGCGGTTGGAGTTTCCCGAACAAACTCACTTTAATAACCTAGTGCTGAAAGAATGGGAACATCCCAGTAAACTCCAGGGGATTCCTAAGGCTGTGGATAAGAAGTATCCATTTCCTGCCGATCTGGTTAAGTGTTGGACATCGCCGCCCGAGGTCGATGCCCCGATTCTGAGTCTGTCCAACACCTCTATTATGCACTCCCCTGACACTACTACGCTGCGGGATTTAGAGGATCGGCGAGTTGATCAATTGGCATGTCACGCCTTTGCATTTGGGGGAGCGTCGCTCCGCCCGGTTTGCGCCTTAGCCATCACGGCGGTGGCGCTCAGGACTGTGGTTAAGACTGCTCTGGAAGGGGCGGATGACTTGCCCTCTGATGCCGCCAATGCTCTGACCACCTGTGAGACCTTTGTGAATTCTATCCTATCTGCATCGGACGATGCTATTAAGCTGAGTGCTAGATCCTCTGCTCTGGTGGTAGCCATACGCCGTGCGGTTTGGTTACGCCAGTGGGCTGCTAACGTCGCCAAGAAGGCCCTTACGGGGCTTCCGTTTAAAGGACTGCGCCTGTTTGGAGAAAGATTAGATATCTTCACCAAGGGGGGCAAGCTGCCCCAGCGCAAGCGTCAGATTCGGCCCTTTCGTGGTCCAAGCTCCCATTCTACCCCCTACCGTGGGACCAAGCAAGGTAGAGGGGTGTCCTTCTCTGGGTCGCGCTCAGAACCCTGGAACAAGAACAGAGGATGCCGTCCCGGCTCCTCCTGGGGGCCCAAGCCCAAAGCCCCCCCAAGCATGAAGGGGCGCCCTCGCCCGTCAGGGTGGGGGGGACGTCTACAGCACTTCGAGCATGTCTGGAGACGCCTCGTCCCAGACCGGTGGATTCAGGAGGTAGTCTCCTCCGGTTACAAGATAGAATTTGCTGTGCTGCCCCCTACCAGGTTCGTTGGGTCTCGGATCCCACAGGATCCTGCCTCAGCTCGGGTCTTGATGCTGGCTGTGCAGGACCGGAGCTCGGGGTCATCTGCGAGGTCCCCTTAAGAGACAGGGGCATGGGGTTTTATTCCAACCTGTTCACGGTGCCCAAAAAGGACGGGTCAGTCAGACCCATTCTGGATTTGAAAATCCTAAACAAGTTTGTCAGAAGCAGGCATTTTCGTATGGAAACTCTGCGCTCGGCCATTGCCTCGCTGCGTCCAGGAGACTTCATGACATCTGTGGACATCAAGGACGCTTACCTGCATGTGCCGGTGTTCTCAGGGCACCAAAGGTTCCTCAGATTTGCGCTGTTGGGCCAGCATTATCAATTCGTGGCCCTGCCATTCGGCCTTACGTCGGCTCCCAGGGTGTTCACCAAGGTGCTGGCAGGGGTGATGTCTCTCTTAAGACTAAAGGGCATACGCGTGTTGCCCTACCTGGACGATATTCTCATCACCTCTCGGTCTCTGCGGCAGGCAGAGCTGGACACTCGGTTGGTGGTGTCCACCCTGGAGTCCTTCGGCTGGGTGATCAATTACCCAAAGTCCTCTCTGTCCCCCTCCTCAGTGACCCCGTTTCTGGGGATGATTCTGGACTCGGTTCAATCAAGGATATTCCTTCCGCCGCAGAAGGTGGAAGCTCTGATAACCCAGGCGAGATCCCTGCCCGCGAACCCTCATCCCTCCATCCGGCAGGGAATGCAGTTGGTTTCTCGATGGTGGCAAGCTTCGAGGCGGTGCCCTTTGCCCAGTTCCATTTGAGAACCCTACAGCTTCACCTTCTGTCAGTATGGAACAAAGAACCATCTCTAGACGTCAGCTGGGTGATTCCCCCCTCGGTCAGACAATCCCTTGCGTGGTGGTTGGACCACAGGAATTTGACAAGGGGCAGATCCTTCCTGGCTCCCTCTTGGGAGACGGTCACAACGGATGCCAGTCTTTCGGGCTGGGGGGGATTCTGGAAGTCCCTGCGCTTCCAGGGGAGGTGGGGCCCGCAGGAGGCCCATCTTCCTATCAATGTCCTGGAACTCAGGGCGGTCCGATTAGTGCTGGAACGATTGACCCAGCACCTGAAGGGTCTGGCGGTTCAGGTACGCTCATACAACAGGACGGCCGTAGCCTACATCAATCATCAGGGAGGAACCCGGAGCAAGGGTGCTCTCCAGGAGACCAATGTACAATGCATATCGGCTGTCTACATTCCGGGGACGGAGAATCTGCTAGCAGATGCTCTGAGCAGGGGGTCGTCCCGTCAGGGGGAATGGTCCCTCTGCGACAGGGTATTTCAGTCACTGTGTCACCGTTGGGGTGTGCCGGACGTGGATCTCTTTGCGTCACGTCACAATCACAAGCTGCCGAGCTTTGTATCCCTGTCTCAGGATCCTCTGGCTCTGGCCACGGATGCCCTGTCACTGTCTTGGAAGGAGTTTCGGCTCCTGTATGTGTTTCCACCAATTCCGCTTCTGGGCAGAGTGCTGCGCAAGATCGCTCTGGAAGGGTACCCGCGATTCTGGTGGCCCCAAGGTGGCCAAGAAGAGTGTGGTTCGCGGACGTGGTTCAAATGGCAGTAGATCAGTACGATCTGCCAAGGTTGCCAGACCTTCTGACCCAAGGGTCTCTACGCCATCCCAATTTACTAACGCTGGCTTTGACGGCTTGGCTATTGAAACCTCCATCTTGATGGAAAAGGGTTTGTCTGCGTCTGTTGTGGCTACTATGGTGCAAGCCAGGAAGAAGACTTCTGCTGCCATCTACTATAGAGTATGGCGTGCTTACATTGACTGGTGTGAATCCAGGTCTCTTCCCTGCCGGGAATTCTTAGTATCCAGGGTGCTGGAGTTCTTACAACATGGTCTAGACTTAGGTCTTAAGCTTAGTACCTTGAAGGGCCAGGTTTCGGCCCTGTCTATCTTCTTTCAGAAGACCTTTGCCCATCACTCTATTATCAAAACCTTCTTTCAGGAAGAAACGGGGGGTAGCAATAATGCTATCTAAAGACTTCCCACTCATAGTGCAGGAAGAGTGGAGAGATGAGTCCGGGCGCATAATCATGATTAAAGGGAAAGTGAGCTGTAGAACATATACACTGGCGTCAGTATACGCACCAAACCAGGGACAGCTGAAGTTCTTGATCCACGCCCTAGACAGGCTGGAACGATTCATGGCTGGAGAAATTATACTGGGCGGTGACTTCAATCTGGCCATTGAACCCGCACTAGATTCATCATCGGGGAAGTCAGCAGCATCTCAAGCAGCCCTTAGGACACTGAGGAAAAAGCTACACGGTTTGCAGCTGGTGGACGCATGGCGGATCCTCAACCCATCCGCAATTTATTCCAGACTCGACTACTTGTGGATTTCACATAGTCTACTGGAGCAGGTAGTGGGAAGAGATATCCATAGCATCACGTTCTCAGACCATGCCCCTATACACCTGGACCTGGCGCTAGCGGACAGGCCCCCCCACCATTGACATGGAGATTAAACGAATCACTGCTACAAGATGTAGTCGCCCTTAAGGCAGTGAAGGAGGGTATAGATGCCTACTTCAAGGAGAACGATAACGGGGAGGTCTCACCGCTGGTGTTATGGGAGGCCCAAAAGAGCGTAGTCAGGGGAATCCTGATAAGTCACGCCACTAGAATTAAGAGGGATAGGCAGGCGCAGATGGCGAGACTCGTGGACAGAGTCAAGAAACTCGAATTGTCGCATAAGCAAACCGAGGCGGTGCGGGTGCTGGGCGAACTGACCCAGGCGAGGGAGGCTCTGAACACCCTACTCTTACATAAAGCTAAACATGCGATGAAAAAGTGTAAACGCACTTTTTATGAACATGGCAACAAGAGTGGGGCCTTGCTTGCCAGGGCTCTGAAGCAGCAAAGGCTGCAAAACTTTATAGCGGAAATACTGGACAAGTCCCAACAGAAGCAACATGCGCCGGAAAGGATTGCAGAATCCTTCCGGCACTACTACTCCAATCTATACGACCTGCAAGTGGGGCATGCAACTCAATCCCACCAGGACAGGTCCAGGACCTACATCCAGGAGTCCGGCATGCCGCAGATCGATAGGGAAATGGCTGCCGCAATCGAGGACCCCATCAGTGTGGAGGAGCTAGCCGGGGCAATAAAACGGACCCCCCTGGGGAGGGCACCGGGCCCCGATGGTTACACAGTGAGATACTACAGCACTTTCCTGTCGCAGCTTGGCCCATTTGTGGTCAAAGCTTGGAACACAATCATTGACGGGGGGCCCCGGGTGCCTTCTCCGGTGGGGATCTAGAGGCCCACATCACTGTCTTACACAAGACGGGCAAGGACCCTCTTGTATGTCAGAGCTACCGGCCCATCTCTCTCCTAAACACGGACCTAAAATTATACGCCAATATCCTGGCCAACAGACTTGCCCCCATTGTAGCTCAAGTAGTACATCTCGATCAAACGGGCTTTGTGCAGGGGAGAGAGGCCAGAGACAACGTTGTCCAGGCTATCGACGTGATGCACTGGGCTAAATCACAGAATGTCCCGGCGATGCTCCTCTCCACTGATGCGGGAAAGGCATTTGACAGGGTCAGCTGGACATTCATGAAGGAGACACTGAGTCACATTGGTCTGGGAGACAGGATGAGAAAATACATAGACGCCCTATACACCCGACCCTCTGCAAGAGTCAAAGTAAATGGCCATTTATCCGAAGCAATTCAAATCCGCAACGGGACACGCCAGGGCTGCCCCCATCCCCCCTCCTCTTTGCCCTGACAATTGAGCCCTTCCTGTGTAGGATAAGGGCGAATGGAGACATTAGAGGCGTAGAATCCCCTGAGGGGACCCATAAAACAGCTGCATACGCAGACGACCTCTTATTTTTTATTACTGGTCTTACTATCTCCCTACCAGTATTATTTAAAGAATTTGAAACCTATGGGAGACTCTCCTCGTTTAAAATAAATTTTGACAAGTCCGAAGCCCTAAATGTGTCTCTCCCAGCAGATGTGAGCCATAACCTTCAGCGGTCCTTCCCTTTTAAGTGGGCAAAGACCTCCATCACATACCTAGGAACCCAGCTCCTGCACCAATTATCTAATATATTCGCATTAAACTTCCAGCCATTGAGCCAAAAAATAAAGCGAGACCTAGAAAAATGGGATCAGCCCACCTTCACCTGGATGTACAGCTAGAGAGAGCTAGATGGGTACAGCTAGAGAGAGCCATAGCCCCAGTGCCACTAGATATAATCCCATGGAACAAAGGAATCCCAAAGGGGAAGGTCATCGAACACCCAACGATACTAGCCACCCTGGGCATATTCTACAGGCATAGGGAACAACCAGAGATCTCTCCTTGGCCCTCCCCGATGATCTCGCTACTGAACAACCCGGAGATCCCACTGAGTCGCACGGGAACGGGGCTGGGAGGGAGGGAGGAGAGCAATACCCCCTCTTAGAGGTGGGGACCTTCTGACAGGGGAGGGGTGGACGTCCCTGGGGACACTGAGATCCAAATGGCCAGACCACAATTTAGACCCTTGGACTCTCCTGTACCTCCAATCTTACCTCTCACGGGTAGGCTTCAGAAGGAATAAAAGTAGAAATCACACAGAATTTGAGAAGCTGTGCGCAGGAGGGCAAGATCACACGCATCTGATCTCGAAACTGTATACCATCCTAATGCATAGACAGAGCCCCCCGCCGCCCTTCTGGATAGAATGGGAGAAGGACCTGGGCAGACCCCTCACGGAGAAACAGAGAGAGCAGATAGCGACCCTAGCACATAAATCCTCGATGGCAACCAGAATACAGGAATCAAATTACAAATTACTGACTAGATGGTATTACACCCCAGACAGACTAAACAAAATGTCCCCAGAGATAGACCCACTCTGCTGGAGATGCGAGACTGAGAGAGGAACACTAATACATATTTTCTGGCAATGCCCAAAAGTCCAGATATACTGGAGGGAGGTGACTTCGGTCATCACGCAAGTCACAGGTACACAGATCCCATATGACCCAGCTCTGATACTGTTACATCAAACGAAACAATCAATAGGGAAATCTAAAAAAACACTTGTAGTCCACTTGTTGAATGCGGCTAAACAGGTCATACCTCGGTTATGGAAGCAAAAGAGGTCCCCGACGGTTGGGGATTGGCTAAGGGAAGTACAATCAATAAAGGAGATGGAGGACATGACCCTCTCGTTACGAGAGAGGGACGAGCAGTTCAGATCCACGTGGCTTCCCTGGCTGATCTTCCAAGACTCGGCGGAATTTAGGGTGCATGCCAGTGGGTAGCGCCCGGGGCCGGACCATACCGGACGCACTTAACCTACAACTGGACGAAACACAGCTAGGCCATCACGGACACCCCATATCCCTCCCCTTCTTTCCAGGTCCCCACCGTTTTCCTCCCCCTCCCTCCATTATTGTCCCTGCCTCTTAATCCGGATACACCCCCCCCCCCCGCACATTCAATCCAAGTTGAGATCTGATAGCATTATACCCCTGCCCACGGAGGGAGATCCGGATCTCATTCCCTGAACTATCCTGGGTTGTGTCCCCCTTTGTTTTCTTTGTATACTCGTCAACTGTTATGTACCCCCATTCCCTTTTTGCGTTCTGTACCCCCTGTTTTGAACTTTTGGAAAAGTACTAAATAAAGAATATTAAAAAAAAAAAAACCTCCTTTCAGGGGGTCACTCATGTGCGCCCCCCTCGGAAACCTATGGTTCCTGTTTGGGATCTGAACTTGGTGTTGTCGACCCTGCAGGGGGCTCCCTTTGAGCCTATCCATGAGGCCGCTCTAGCTGTGCTCACGCTCAAGGTAGTCTTCCTTGTGCCCTAATCCTAGTAACCCTAAGGAAAGGGTTTTGCATTCCTTGGATGTGGTCAGGTGTGTCAAGTCTTACCTGGTTACCACGCAGGCCTTTAGGAAGACGGATGCTCTCTTCGTTGTGCCTCATGGGCCTAGGAGGGGTTTGGCTCCCGCCAAGTCTACCATCAGTAAATGGATTCGTCAGGCTGTTGTTCAAGCCTATACTGCTAAGGGGAAGACTCCCCCCTTTCGTCTTACTGCTCATTCTACTAGAGCTGTCGGGGCTTCTTGGGCTTCTCAGCACCAGGCCTCTGTTGAACAAGTTTGCAAGACCGCTACTTGGTCTTCTGTACATACCTTTACAAAGTTTTACAAGGTTGATGTTCGGGCCTCAGCTGACGCTGTGTTTGGCCGCAAGGTTCTGCAGGCGGCAGTGGTTTAGACTGCTTGCTGCTGCCTTCTGTTGGGGATCCCACCCTTCTTTATGGACACTGCTATTGGATGTCCCACATGTTATTACTACTACTGGAGCAGGACTTGCTGTATGCTTAGAATAATACAACTCTGTGAAGTACTCACCTGTAGAGTTGGTATTATACGCATACAGCACGTCCTGCTCCACCCCACCCTGTTTCACCTTGTTCTGGATCCCCTGTTGGTGATTGTTATCCTTGATATTTTTTGCCAGTTTTTGGGTGGTTGTTTCTCCTGGCCTCTATTTCTCACTGCTTTTCAATGCTGGGGATTTGTGGGAGGTCCCTTGGTATATGAAGGGCCGGGAGGAGCTTGTTTTCTGCAGTGCATGGCGCCGGAGGCGGAGGATTACCCACATGTTATTACTACTACTGGAGCAGGACGTGCTGTATGCGTATAATACCAACTCTACAGGTGAGTACTTCACAGAGTTGTATTTTTAATGGCCCTCATAAATTCGTCCATCTCGATGCCCTCCTTCAGGGTGTCCACCACCTCCTGTTTAAGACCTGGGAGCCCCGATTCGCGAATGTAAATTTCAATATCACTCCGATAACTGGCCGGCTTGTCCCGCGGGAGGTTATAAAGTGTCTCGTAAAACCCCCTGAAGGTCCGGGCAATGTCCGCAGGCAGGTGTCGCCTGTTTCCCTCTGAGTCGTGAACAAGGGGGATGTAATTTCTGCTGCGTTGCGTTTTAAGTGCCTTAGCCAGAGCCCTGCCGCATTTGTCACTATATTCATAAAAAAAACCTCCTGCATCTGACCGCTAAGTTTTTGGCCTCGACAAAGCAAATGTCTCTGAGCGTCTCCCGCAAGCTCACCAACCTGGCCGCCAGAGCCACATCCAGAGATTGTTTATGCTGAGTTTCAATTTTAAATATCTCCTGGACAAGGTGGTCGACTTGTTTATGCCTTTGGAGTTTTTACAGAAAAAGAAAAGAAAACCTTTTTTATGAGTCTATCGCCCAACAGAAAAACAATATCCTATATCAAATGTTTTTTTTTTTCACAAGATGCAAATCAATAAAGACTTCTCTATCCGGCTGCTAAAATGCACTGTTGTAGTGTTTCAAATCGCTTGGCTTACCGGCTTGCGGAAGCAGCCAGCAGTAAAGAAGTATAAACAATCATGGCAGAGCCAACACACACACACGAACAAGGAGAAGGGAATATGGGGAAGGGAGAGGATGAGGGTGGAGGCAGGAGGAGGTCTTCAACTCAAGACCACAAGAGCCGGGGGCCCCTCAGGGGTCTCGCGCATCAGCTACTGTCTTATTACAAGGCGGGGGGGGAGGTACTGGGGAGGGGTGGGGGCCTCAACCCGGGACCCAGCAGCTCTTTACCCTCTGGGGACTCCATATAAGCCATCCAGCCATGCCAGGTCGCCGCGAATTTCTCATAAGTGTCATCGCGTGAGGACATAAGGTCTTCAAACCTCATGATATCATTAACCCTGCGACACCAAATACTTGCTCTTCCACATCTGCGGAATGCAAGCCTTTGCTGCATTCAGCAGGTGACACGTTATGGATCTTCGGTAGCGTTTCAGGGGAAGCTCCGTCGCATGGAGGAGACAAAGGGCCGGGTCGTCAGGGACCGCGGCGCCTGACACCTCCTCCGTGACCCGCCTAACCTGGGTCCAGAATTCATTTAACTTGGGGCAGGACCAAAAGATATGTATCAAGTCTCCCCTCTCCCCGTCACATCTCCAGCAATTTGGTGGGGTCCCAGGGAACCATCTATTAAGGTCCGTTGGTACCCTGTACCATCTGGAGAGTAGTTTTATACCAGCATTCCTGGAATCGAGTGCATATTGAGGACTTATGTGGGAGCGCTAATATCTTCCGGCGCTGCTCAGGAGTCCAAGTCAAATTCAGATCACGTTCCCATTTTCCCAGGTAAGGCGGGACTTCTGCATCGGGGGGGGGGGGGCACTAGAAGTTTATATATCTTCGAGAGGGCATGTCTCTCTGCCTCATTGCTTTGACACATCTCCTCGAAAATCGTAAGCGTCCGAACGCCCTCCTTGTGCCTCTGTAAGGAGGCGAGGAAATGTCCCAATTGCATACACCGCCACCTGGACCACGCAGGGATCCCCGCATTCTGAGCCAGTTCGCCTAGGTCTGCCCAGCCGTCTGCTGAGGCAAAGTGACCTGTTCTAAAAACGTTTGCAGCCATCCAAGCTTTCACCTGGTGACCGCCGCACCCTGGCATGAAGCGCGGGTTTCCCAGAACGGGGTACATGGGGGAGGGGGAGATCCCCTGGCATCGAAACGCTGCCTCACAGACCCGGAGCGTGGGACCTATGGTAGGGTGTTGTCTCCCAATTCTGTCCCTCTCGCTAGCCACCCAGGGTGCCCCCTTAATGGGGATATCAAGCAAACTCTGCTCCAGCTCAACCCATTGTTTGTTTTGGCCGTGAACACACCAGTCAACCACCCTGCAGAGATGAGTGGCAGAGTGATACAGCATCGGGTCTGGTACACCCACTCCCCCCCTCTCCTTTGTTCTGGACATGATCTCCCTCTTCAGTCTAGGCTTTTTTCCTGCCCAGACAAATCTAATGAAAACCGAGCGAACCCTCTGGAGAAAGGAGCGTGGGATGGACACCGGAAGTGCTTGAAGGAGATATAGAAGGCGGGGGAGGAGCATCATTTTGACCGCACCGCATCTCCCAAACCAGGAGAGCCTCCCTTTGCTCCATCTGGCTATCTCCGCTTCAAAACTTTTCAGTAGTGGGGGAAAGTTGAGGGCGTAGGTTTTTAGGAGGTCGCTGCAGATATTAGTCCCCAGGTATTTTACACTCTCACGCGCCCAACGGAATGGGAAGGCATTTTTAAGTCTCTCAAGCCTATAAGGAGGGATGTTGATGTTAAGCGCTTCGGACTTCTGAAAGTTAATCTTATAACTCGAGAGGTTGCCATATTCTCTAAGCTCCCTCAATAGGTTTGGCAGAGACACCTCGGGGCAGGACAGAGAAAAAATTAAGTCATCGGCGTAAGCCGCGACCTTGTAGTGTCCCGAGGCGTTCTCTACCCCCTTAACATCAGGGTTGCCCCGCACCCTGCAAAGGAAAGGCTCAAGGGTCAGAATAAAAATCAGCGGCGATAAGGGACACCCCTGTCTTGTCCCATTGGAGATCCCAAAAGATCCCGACTGGCAGCCGTTTACTCTCACCGACGCCGAGGGAGAGCTATATAAGCTCTCAATCCACCTCAGCATGTTTGGGCCCAGACCAACGTGGCCGAGCACTGATCTCATGAAGTGCCAATTAACCCTGTCAAAGGCTTTCTCAGCGTCGGTTGAGAGCAAAAGGGCGGGCGTGTTCTGTTTCTGTGCCAGGTGTATCAGATTCAACACTTTAGTGGTGTTGTCTCTAGCCTCTCTAAGAGGCATGAAACCCACCTGGTCAGGGCCTATCACAGAATGCAGGTGCGGAGCAACCCTGGACGCGAGAATTTTGGCAAACAATTTGATGTCCGCGTTGAGCAAGGAGATTGGCCTATAACTTGAGCACATGTTTGGGTCTTTCCCCTCTTTCGGAATCACTACTATATGCACCCGTAGTGTGTCTACAGGGAGGGGGGTCTCTTGCCATTTGCGCCTTTAATCTATCACAGCAGGCTGTTTTTAACTTTTCCCTTAGCGCGTTAAGGGTCGATATATGGGCTGCTGACAGGGATTTCTTGTGCAATGCTTCCAGTTTCCCTATCTCTTTAAGAAGACCCAAGATGTGTTCTGACTTTTCTTTCTTGATTCGGGCTCCCTGTCCTATAAGAACCCCTCTGATGAAGCACTTGTGAGCCTCCCATAAAATCCCAGGGGCCACATCCGGTCCAGTGTTTAATTCAAGTAGTTCTTAAGTTCCTGTTGAACCACTTCAAGGACTCTCCGGTCTTCAAGCAGCGACTCTCCGGTCTTCAAGCAGCTGCGGGGAGTGGGGTCGGGGTTTCTAATCGTAATGGTGATAGGGGCGTGATCAGACAAGGTGATGTTGCCTATTGTGGTATCGTCCACTCTGGACAATTGAGGGTTTGGGATTAGGAACATGTCTAACCTAGAGTTATGCGGGTGCGAGAAGAATGTGTAGTCTCGCGTGCCCGGGTGTTGGACTCTCCAAGGGTACACCAGCTGAAACGAGTTGAGGATTCTCCTAAGGCGCTTTAATTTAGAGTATGCAATGTGGGGTCCCCCCTTGGAGGTATCCAAGAGTGGGTCAAGCGACAAATTAAAGTCACCTCCCAAGACCAATAGCCCCTCTCGGAAGTCCGCCAAAACCTCCAGTAGACTCTCTATAAAAGTGATTTGTCCTAGATTTGGTGCATAAATGTTGGCGAGTGTAAACATCTCCGATTGTATCTTCCCTTTAACCAATAGCCATCTGCCATCCCCATCTGTTTTGTAGTCTACCAGTTCCCAAGCGAGGGATTTTGAGATTGTAATACTGACCCCCTGGGATCTAGAGACGGGGGAGTAGCTGTGGTAAGCCCTGGGGAAGTTCCAGTCTCCCAACGAAGGGGGGTTAGACGCCCTAAAGTGGGTTTCCTGCAGGAAGCCTATCTGGGCCCCAAGGGCTCTCAGGTGTCTTAGAATTAGCGATCTTTTTTCAGGGCTGTTCATACCCTTGGCATTTAGGGACACAATTCTGGTCCCTGACATTTTGGCCCCTCCTTGAAAAATCCAACCACCAGACCCACACGGCCGAACCGCCGGCCAAGTATGGAGTCGAGCACTGACCCCTGAGGGGAAGGGAATAAGGGGGGAAAAGGAGAGGGGATCTAGGAAAAAACAGAAGGCACAAGAGAAGAACAGAAATAAACAAAACAAATATTATCTATGAGAACACGACTAAGTATCCTAAACGGAAAAATACACAACCCTACGGGACTAAAGTGCCCGAGAGTCGGCCCTAATGTGGGGTAGAGCGTCTGTCGGAACTGGCCGCAAGTCAAATCGCTCCCTCCCACACCGGGCCAATCAACCGATCAACATGAACATGGCAAATGAACAGCAAAACCAAAACAACTTAATCAACAGACCGAGAACAAAGAGAGTTTAGACCCGCCCAGGGCAAGTCCCCGTGTAGAGGAGGCGCCCAGCCGCCCCCCCCCCCCTCGAGGGGACCACACCAGCCAACAAATGGTACCCAGCGCGCGAGCGCTGTTTCACTCAAGGCTTCAAGGGCGTGCGGGGCCCCCAGGGGAGGGGAAGGGGAGGCCCCCCACCCCCGGCCGACTCATGACTCTGCGTCGTATGGTCTGGCCTGTCTTCTTGCCCGGCGTTGTCTTCCAGGACCTCTGGAGCCTCCGGGGCCCGTTGGTGGCTGCCCCTGGGACGCGAGGACGGAGGAAGCGCCACCCTTGTAGCCAGCCAGTCCGGGACCTCTATCGGGTCGCACTGCAGGAAGACAAACAAGTCCGCCAGGTCTTTAGGCGATTTCAGCAGGAAGGTTTCCCGATTCTTTCTGACAATTAAATGGAAAGGGTAACCCCACCTGTATGTCGCTCCGCTGCGCATTACAACCTCCAGCAGCGGCCTCAGAGCTCTGCGCATTAGCAATGTCCTACGTGAAAGGTCTTGTAGGATCAGGACGCTGGCCCCGTCCAAGTCGACGCTCCCTTTTCTCCACGCGCTGCGGGCAATGTCCTCTTTCAAGGTGTAGCGGTGTACCCTGCAGACCACGTCTCTTGGTCGTGATGGATCCGGGCCAGGGGGGCCCAATGCTCTGTGGACCCTGTCCAGCTCGATTGGGGTGGCCGGGTCTCTGTCTAATACTGTGTTAAATATGGTCGTCGTGACGCGTTTCAGGTCTTCGCCGGCCGTAGATTCAGGGATACCCCGCAGCCGCAGGTTATTTCTACGGCTCCGGTTCTCAATGTCATCCAGGTGTAGCATCTGACTCTGGAGCCTCGCCTCCTGTTGATTACATCTCTCCTCTAACGCCTCCAGACGGCTTGAGATTGCAGGAGACTCTGATTCCAGCGCAGCTACTCTCACTTCGACTGCTGACACTTGTTGCTTGACCTCTCCCAGATCCCGCTTGTAGGCTTTCTCGTACTTCGCAATGAGCCCTTGGATGTCAGCCCTGGAGGGCAGACTCCTCAGCAGCGAGATTGTTTCCAGATGTATATTTACCCCACGGGGGGGTTCGGGATGCCCGACCCCCTCATGCAGCAAAGGGGTAGAGGCATGCCGCTGAGACACGCCAGCAGGATTGGCCGCCAACGAGGCCAGTGGGTCCTCCCCTTGTTCCGGGGAGAAGCAGGGTTGGGGTGGCGACATCGGCGCTGGGTTGGCTCCTCCCGCTGTCCATTACAGCTCCGGTGACGGCAATAAGGGGGAAGTCGGGGGGCTCGGGGGCGCGGGTTCCCTCCGCCGGATCACAACCTCAGGCTCCAAGGGGGGGGGGGGGTGGCGAGCTTTTGGCATTCTCTGCGGAAGTCCCGCGGGGGGGGGTGCGCCCCGCTTATCTGTTGACCAGGCACCTGAATCTTCCCGGACTCCACTTCACCCAGTCTCGGTAGGAAGGCGAACCTTTCCAGCTGGAGGTTGGCAGCAGCGCTCCTCTTCAGGTCCCCCTGCCCCACTGTGGTATCCCGCGGAGCCCCTTCATTGGGGTTAGGGGAGTGGGATTCCCCATTCCTGTGGGTGTGCTGCTCATCCCTAGCTTTACGGGGATGTTGTGTCAGAGGGGAGGGAGGTATATTCTGCCCGGCAGGCACGTTAATAGGAAGGTCTTGAGGGGCATTGGCAGCGTGAGCGGTATTTTCATTCATTCCCCCGGATCCCTGTGCACTCACATCTGTCTCTGGGCTGCTACTACTGAGCCCTCGCAGCCCCCATAGTTGGTCAGGGCTGTCCCCGCTGACGTCACAATCCCCGCCCCTCCGCCTCCCGGCCGGGAGCTCCGTTCTGCAGCCGGCCGCCATCTTGGTACTCTCCGCAAGCGGCACTGTATCGCGTATAGGCACCTCCGCCATCTTGGGACTCCTCCCAGCATCCGCCGCCGCCCGTCGAGCGGCCCGCCGGCTGACTGACCCCGCTCCCTCCTCTCTTGCAGCGCTGCTCCTACAGGTAGCTCCTGATCGGATAAAGAACTTGCCTGAGGTAGGTGACCGCCACCCCCTCTGCTCTCCGCGCCGGGTGTCGTCCTCGACGGGGTCTGCCTGGCTGGGGGAGCCTCACCTCCAGGCTCCGCAGGCATCGCCTTCACCCCCGATCGGCGCCGCTCCTTCACTCCTGTCGCCGTCCTGTCGCCACGGCCATTCCCGGCTCCTCGCCCACGCCGAGTGTGCCCCGCGCCATCTTGTCGCGCCGGCATTCCAGTCTTCTCCTCCTCTGTTCTGCAGTCTGGGGGTGCTGGGAGCTCTTGCGCTGTCCCCCACCGCTTCTCTGGGCATTCTTCCTCCTCGCCATAGGTGCTGAGTTGGGATTGCTGTATGCTAAGTCGGGGTTACTGGCCAACGATGTGGGAGCTCAAGGAAAGCACTCCCTCACGGCTCCATACCTAGGACACGCCCCCATGCTTTTCTTTCTTAAGGCGGGCTCCATGCTTAATCAGAAGCCCCCTAATCACACATTTGTGGGCTTCCCACAGAGACATTCGCGATATCCCCTCTGTGTCATTTGTCACGAAAAACTCTGCGATGTCCTTATTCTAAGCATACAGCACGTCCTGCTCCATCTATAATACTTACACATGGGTAATCCTCCGCCAGAGGGCGCTGTTCACTGCAGACATGCAAAAACAGGCTCCTCCCAGCCCTTCATATACCCAGGGACCTCCCACAAATCCCCAGATTTCTCTGCAGTGCTCACTGCGAAGACATGAAGTATCACGCTCTCGCAGGCGAGTGGGGCTTTACAGCCCGAGGCCCTGCGGGACTATTTCCACCCGTCCTCCTTGTGAAGAATATGCCTCCCAGCCTGGGCTGCGTTGGTCGGGTGAAGGTAGGCAGCACCGCAATCCCCCACCATAGGGTAGGCGGTTTAGGCCGATGGTGAGCCTCCATTAGATGCTCCCGCATTGTTGCCCATGCCCCTCATAGCGATAATCCCTGGGTGCAGGTCCGCTTCTCCCTCGCTTCCTCCCGTAGCTCGGGGGGAAAAGAAAGGGGGGGTTATGTGTGGCAGTCCTAGTGTAATGTAACACGTTGAAGGCCTTGATCTTTCATTGAACTTGGGTGTCAGTGTCGCGCTCCTTGCCACATAAGCTTATGGTTGCGCGCATGTTTGTCCTTTCATTACTTTAGTGTTCTGCCCAGACGGCAGCATCATTGTCAAGCGTGACAGCAACATTATGTATGTGCGTACTATCCACTACTGTTGTTCACGTTTTGAGGGTTAGAGCTTCGCGCTCTTTGGGGGAGGCGGGGACTCGGCATGACGCGCTCCGCGTCACAGCCAGATCAGGCCCGCCCCTCGAAGTTCGCTTGGTGCCATTTTGACAGTCTTTGCGCGCGCGTGGTGCGATCCGCCTCCTCCCTTGGTCATGTAAGTGCCCTCCGGGGCGGTATTTGTTCCTATGTGTTTTATTCGGCTGCGCATGGCACTGACACCCCCCTCTTATCCCATTATGTCTTTCAGACGCCAAGATTTCGGTGGCTTCTCCCGGCCTAACATATATTATAGCGGGTCCACATAACAAATTCTCCCACTTCCTAGCGGGTCTTGGGGCATCCAGGGTTGCCTTTTGCGTAAATCTCTGCGGGCATACTGCTCAGATAATCACCATATGGAGGCATCTCAGAATTATGTACCCGGGGTCCCTCTGGGACATGACCGGCTGTGTGCAGTGTGTGATCAGCCCCATGCTGATGCTGACAGAGCACGGGTCTGCGGACCGTGTGCTGAACAGGCACTGAGCCTGCAATCAGGTTTGCCAGTGGCTGCACCTCCCTTCAATACCCCCGTTTCCCCGGACCTAAATCTCACTCCCGATGAGTCTCACTTGAGCGGGGATGACCAGCAAGCCGTGCGGCGGAGCAGGTGCTGTCTAGTTTGGCGGAGCGCATGGGCCCTGGAAAGAAGCGGTCCCTGACGCCTCCTGGCTCTCCGGTTCCTAACGATACCGATGACTCTGCTGCTATGCAGGACCTTGATCCTTCTGAGGAAGGTGAGCTATTCTCAGATTTGGGCTCCTCGGATGAGATGCCCGGGAGCCGTTATGATTCTGGGCCCGGTTCTTGGGGCCTGTGTGACACAGATGACCTTCTTATTAAGATCTTTGAGGTTTTGTCTATCTCCCCTCCTGGAGAGGCTTCCAAGCCTAAGAAGGAGAGTTTCCACACAGCGCCGCCACGCTTGGAATTCCTGGAACAGGAACATTTCCAGAATCTTATATCCCAAGAATGGGAATCGCCTTGTAAACTTAAAGGGGTCCCAGGGGTCTGGGATTGGAAGTACCCTTTCCCTCCTGATGTGGCTAACTTTTGGTCAGCACCTCTTGTGGTGGATGCACCGATTATAGGGGTTACTAACCCCCCCCTTCACGATGGCTCCTTCTTACCGTACCCTTCGGGATGCTGAGGACCGGCGCATTGACAGACTGGCTTCCCACGCCTTTTCGTGTGCAGGGACGGCTCTGCGCCAGGTCTGTGTCGCGGCCATCACGGCGGTGGCCGCCAGGACTCTCGTTAGAAAAGTACTGCGCTATCAGACTCTGATGTGTTTGTGAGGTTAATCCTCTCAGCGCTTGATGACGCCATTAAGATGTGTGCTAGAACCTCTGCCCTCGTGGTAGCTATTCGCCGCCTGGTCTGGCTGCGCCAGTGGGGTGCTGACGATGCTACGAAAAAGGCGCTCACTGGCCTTCCCTTCAGAGGACGGCGACTATTTGGGGCCCGTTTGGACCTTTTTGGAAAAAAGGGTAAGGCACCCCTACGCAGAAGGCCGTCCCGGCCTCCTCGGGGCAGGGACACCCCTCCCCCTCCCTATGTTAGTGTCAAACGCGAACCTGAGGTGTGCTTCCAACTGTTCGGTGTGGATTTCCACCATGGGGTGGGCAAGCAACGCCCTGGGCCCTCTGGCAGGACTAAGTCCAAATCTGCCAAGACTTCCCAAGCATGAAGGGACGCCCTCGCCCTTCTGGGCGAGGGTACTGCTACAGCAGCTGACTCCTATCTAGGAATGTATCTTCTCCTTCTGGTGGTTCCAGGAGGTAGTTCCCCTGGACACAGGATAGCATTTGCTGGGCGGTCCCTCTCAGATGTTGTCAGGGTGCTTCTAGCCCCTGTTTTCCCCTCAGGAATTGGTGCAGGCCGTACTAGGCCTATGGAGTTTGGGCTTATTTACAGGTTGCCCTTAACAGAATGGGGCTATGGCCACTATATTGACCTTCCTCCTTCCCTCAACAGTATGAGGCAGTCTGGGCCATGCTGGCCTATGGTAGGCCTGGCAATTCTACTCTCACAGGTGGACTACTATATGGCATCTCTGTCTTGGGACACAGGCGCCCTGTGCAAGGGGGGCTTCCAGCCTCCTGTGGAGTTCTAGATCTTATTAGTTCCCCCTGTGTCTTCTGGACACCAAGACCGTTAATAGTCGGTGTTGCAGACCAACCCTGCGGATTGAGGCATTGTTTTTGGCCTCTCTTTCGCTCCCAGGCTACTCGCCATGGCGCGAATGGGGGTGATGTCTCGGACATGCCTTGGGGGCGTCCACATTAGGACCTACCGGGTCGTCTTTCTTTACTCCCCAATCTCTACGTCAGGTCGAGTGGATTAGTCGGCCGGCGGTGTCCCCTGGGAGTTACTGGATGGGTGCTCAGTCACCTCAATCCCTCTTGGTCCCTGATCCGCTATCTCCATTCCTTGGATTCGGTTCAGGCTTGAGCCTTCTTCCTTGGCAACAAGTGGACTCCTGGTTACGGGGGCTCTGTCCCCCTTTGCTGACATCTTACTTAAACCAGGCAGGATTGCAGCTGGTGGGCCCGTTGGTGGCGTATCAGATGATGTCCCTTATATACCGAGCCCTTGGGCTCTTCAGCACAGTAGGTTATTGATCCTACATGGGGTTCCAGCACCCCTGGAGCTAGGTCTGTGCTCATTCCCCCTTGGAACGGTGGTTCCTCTTGAGCTGATTATATTCAAGGACCCTGTCAGGGGGCACCCCCTTCCTTGCTTGCATTTTCCTGTGAATGGTCACCTTGGGTACCAAGTCTTGCAGGTTGGCAGGGGTGGGGGAATTTCTTCCAAAACCCCCTGTGGTTCCTGGGTAGGGTTCCTTAGAGGGTCCATCTTACCTACTGGTTTGTTAAAACAATGAGCCTTCCGTTGACTCTATACGGCTGGACTCTCCTCTTTTAGGACCTTTCTATTTGGGACTCCGCGGTATTCGCTCCAATGGATGTCTTTCAATGGCAGGTTATGCTATCCTGGTGTCACTCTGAGAGCCAACTAGGGTGGCTCTGTTGGGTCTCGCTTATACCACAGGGGCTCTGCCCTTGTTTTTACTGGCCTGGAATATTCTGACTCTGGTCATGGGGGCTTAGTAAAATTATGCATAGACTTTCAATTTTATATACCTTCTCTTCATTCACCCTACTATGTGCTGTTCTGCGCACGGTTGTGCTGATAAAGAGACCCGTGAGATTGATGGGCTCTGGGTGGCCTAGGGAGCTGTGGTTCGCAGATGCTTCTGCTGAGGTCAGCTGACCTGTACGCTCTCTCAGGAGTGCGGTTCTGCCCTTGTCAGGCCCCTTCTTTTGTCGTCCCAATCTACAGACTCTAGTCTGGGGCTTGACAGCTGATTCATTCACCCCTTTGAGACGGGCTTATCTTCTGGGTGACTTGGTATATGGGGGGCTAGGAGCAAGCTTCCTTGGCTTCCTCTTCCTCCGTCTATTGTGGGTTATGGTGTACCCATATTGATTGGCATGAGTCTTGGTCTCTTCCCTGTTGGACGTTCTCGGTTCCCAGGGTTCTAGAGTCTTTACAGCATAGGTTGGCTATCCATCTAGGTACTCTGAAGGTTCAGATTCTGTCCTGTCTTCCTGTAGAAGTCTGGTTCAGTCCTCCTTGTGAGGAGTTCTCTTGGGGATTGCTCAGGGGCATCTCCAAAGTAGTTCTATGGTCCCTGTTGGGATCAATTTTCATTCTGTTTGCCCTGCGGATTGTTCCCTTGGGACTTATGCTGGATGCTGTCTGAGCTGTTTTGTAGTCCAAGTCGCTTCTCCGGGGGCTCTTGCTTCAGTCAGACGTGTGCCTGAGAAGGTGGATCTGCTTACTTAGCCTTCGCTCGTGTATATATATATAATATACACACCATGACGTGGTGGTATTCCGCCTTACGCTGAACCCCTTTGTCCAAGTGGTGTTTTATGATCATTATTTAAGTCCTTTTAGTCTGCCTATGGGCCTTATTCTTAATAATGCTGAAGTAAGGGGTCTACATTCCCTCAACAGGTGTTGAAATTTTCCTGTTCGTTTCTTGTCCCTTAGGGGGACTGATGCCCTTTGGGGTCTGCAGGCGCCTCCTTATGTATGCACCTGATCTCGTTTGCTTCCAGGGCCAATGCGCCCTTTGGACTGTTCTTACTTGGATGGTTGCCTTCCTGGTCCTGAGTAAAGGTTTCGGCTTCTTGCTGGTCCTTGTTAGTAAAGGGGTCTGTATCCCCGCCTGTCTGACGGGAGTCCAGTTTTAATTTCTTTTAAGTTTTACCGAGGCTTCTGTTGCCTGTGGGCTGGTTGGGCCGTTACTCTGGCCTATTCCTTTAAGGAGGAAGAATCTCCCTCTCTCGTTTTATTCCGTTATATTGGTGTTTGGGTACCTTTGTCCCTTCAGCACCAGGTTTTCTGTTGATTAAGTTGCTAGACCGCTGCTTGTCTCTGTTCATACCTTTTCAAAGGTTTTGTTATGGGATTGACGTTAGAGCCTTTGCTCATGTCATACTTTGTAGCAAAGTTTTGCAGGTGACAGCGCCTTTACTGTCTGCTGTGCCTTTTTTTGGGGGGATCCCACCCTACTTTATGGACACTGCTATTGGATGTCCCATGTGTAAGTATTATAGATGGAGCAGGACGTGCTGTATGCTTAAAATAATACAATTCTGTGAAATACTCACCTGTAGAATTGGTATTATACGCATACAGCACGTCCTGCTCCACCCCACCCTGGTTTTACATTTTTCTGGATCCCCTGTATGGTGATTGTTATCATTACTATTGTTACCAGTTGGTGATTGGTTTCTCCCGGCTTCTTTTCTCACTGCTTTTCAATACTGGGGATTTGTGGGAGGTCCCTGGGTATATGAAGGGCCGGGAGGAGCCTGTTTTTGCATGTCTGCAGTGAACAGCGCCCTCTGGCGGAGGATTACCCATGTGTAAGTATTATAGATGGAGCAGGACGTGCTGTATGCGTATAATACCAATTCTACAGGTGAGTATTTTTAATATCTGCTTTTACCCCGGGGTCTTGCAAAAGGGAGCTGTTCAACCTCAATTGGCCTCTAAGGGGAGCGGTTTCAGGGATGGAGATGGTTACCGAGACTGGAGCATGGTCCGAAACAGTAATCTGATCTATATCCATGCTAACAATAAGGTGGAGGAATCTATGGGGCACCAGGAACCAGTCGATGCGAGAGTACGAATTGTGGGCGGCGGAGAAAAATGTGTAGTCCCTCCCCTTGAGATTAAGCGTCCTCCAGGCATCCATAAGCTGTTTTTTAAATAAGAGGGCTTTAAGTTTTTTCATTACCGTATGGGAGAGATGGGACACCCCACGGGAAGTATCCACTGCGGGATCCAGGACCATATTAAAATCCCCGCCCAGCAAAAGACCCTCCGTAAAGGACGCCAGCTTCCCAAGGGTGGAGCGCAAGAACTTGTATTGGTTTATGTTAGAGGAATAACACGTGGCCAACGTCACTTTTAAGGAGAAAAGAGTGCCCTTAACAAAATGGAACCTCCCCTCCGGATCTAGGAGCGTCTCAGAGTGAGGATGGCCACACCCCTGGTTTTGGAATCAGGGGAGGGGCAGAGATATTGGGTTTTAAAGGAGAGGTTTGTGAGGTTATGTGACCGTCCCCCCTTTAGGTGCGTCTCCTGTAGGAAGGCGATCTGCGTACGAAGGTGCCCCAGCTCCCGCAGGACAATGGATCTCTTAAAGGGGGAATTAAGCCCCTTAACGTTCAGGGAGGTACATTTAACCCTTGACATGTCGGGACCACAAACTCCCCGAAGCCTGGGGGGACGACCTAATGTCACTAGAAAAAGATATCAGGGGAGGAGAGAAGTGGGCGGAAGGGGGGGAGAGGGCAGGAGACACCTAGGAAGAGGGGGAGACAAATAACGTGGGACGAAAGACAGAGACAGAACAGAAGAGAGGGGGACGAACAAAAACAACCAGGAATTAACGAGTAACACTAATACCACAACTTGAGAATGAGTGGGGGCGAGGGGAAGGGAAGAGGGGACGAGACAGAGGACAAAAGACAAGGGAGGGAGACAAAGGACACAAGACGAGGGATGGAGTCAGAACTAAACCACAAGAGGTCAGACACTAAACGCTTAAACCACAAATGCAACACTTGTGAGTGCTACCAACTAACACAGATAGACCTAAGCGGGAAATATACGGTTTGTTTCCCAAATGCGAGTCCCGTCACCCCCCAGAAGGTTGGCGGAAGGGGCTCAGTCCTAACGTGGGAGCGAGGCGAACCGGAAGGGTAAGAGAGCCCCCCCAGCCGACCCCGAGGATGAACAACGAACCCCTCAAAGGAGCCCTTATGGCCCCCTGGGGACCGAGACCCGAGGTGATGCCGTTGTACGACCCAGCGACACAACATATGGGCACCCCCCGCCCGCCCACAGGGGACCGGCAAGGGGCCGCCCAGACAACGGCCGGAGGGCCCACCGCGCCAAGGAGGACACGGACCACCACCAGGAAGCAAGACATAAACAAGGCCCAAAGCTGAAAACCACATATTAAGGAGAACCGAGGAAATAGATAACATCAGACTTAATACAACATTGGCTTGAAAGGATATTTAGCCGGTTGCGAGGCTCGGGCCGGGTTAGTTCTCATTTTCTCGAGGGCGTGGCACCCCTCCTGCGTGCAGCTATGCCACTTCTGGCATGACGGGCTCTCCGCCGTAAACCACTACCCCCCCCCCCCCCCGACCGGGGGCAGGGAGCGGTGCAGGGTCAAGCCAGTCCGGAATGGCGAAAGGCTCCGTCCCCAGGAAGGAGAAGAGATCCGGGAGATCGGCCGGGGACCTCAGCGCGAAAGTCTGTAGATTCCTGCGGGCGAGCAGATGGAACGGATAACCCCATGGGTAACTGCCACCACACTCCAGAACTTTTTACAAGGAGGGGTTTCAGGAGCCGGCACATATGGAGAGACCGTCTGGAGACATCTGGGAAAATCCGGATCGTCGCCCCGTCGAAGCATATTCTTTCTCTCTCCCACGCCTTCTGCAGGATCTCCTCTTTTATGGAAAAGTAATGCAAACGGCAGATAACGTCCCGTGGGCGATCCGGGTCCGCCGAGCGTTGACCGAGGGACCTGTGGAGTCGGTCGATGACAATTTCTGTGTTGGGGGGCCGACCAAGAATCTAATTGAAAATGCCCGTGGCGGTGTGCAGAAGCTGGTCTGGTCCCGTCGCTTCAGGCAAGCCTCTTATCCTGATGTTGTTCCGCCTGATGCGGTTCTCGAGGTCATCCAAGTGCAAAATTGCAGCCTGGGAGATGGACCGCTGGAACGCCAAACCTCTTTCCAAGGCCTCAATTCTCTGTTGTTGAAAGATGCGATTGTTCCAGGCCCGAAACTTTGGAATCAAAGCCAGCCACTGAGGTTTGCAGATCCGAAATGTCCTTCTTAAAGGAGCTCTCCACCCTTAAAATAAAGGATTCCAAATCCGCCTTGGTAGGTAGGGCTCTGAGCTCGGCCCTGATGTCGGCTAGCATCCCGTCCCGTGCGTCAGGGGCAGGAGTAGGGTACAGCCCCTAGACATACTGCGGGGGAAGGCTCGCTGGTATTGGAGCGGGGCTCCAGGGCAGAGGGTACCCCCACGATCCAGCGCTGTGACCCCCACACCAGGGTCAAGGGTGAAGGGGGGCACGACCCAGCCAGCCCGCAGTTGGTAGACTCTAGGTCTGCGGAGGTCCCCGGGCCACCCGCTGAGTGCCAAGAGGGAGAAGGGGCATCTCGGGTCATGGTGTTGGGGGGAAAACCAGTCCCCGCAAGAGCTGCGTGAGGGCTCCGAGAGAGGTGCAGGGGACCCCGAGCCAACAGGGTACATAGTTGCAGGGGACCCACTGTAGCCCCTGTGAGGAGGGGTATGCAGACCCCCAAGTAGAGCCCGTAGGGAGACGATGGGGCCCCATCCCCATTGTAGTGGATGACTCATGGGGGGAGTTCCCTGTCGCCCCAGAGCATCAGTCAGGGCACCTCTTCCAGCCCAGCGATCCTCAAGCTCTTTGTGGGGGGTAACTGCAGAGCGTCCATGATCCACCCCCCCACTGCCCCCCTCTCCACACAAAGAGGCCGTCTGTGCACCGGTGCTTATCTGCCCACACCATGCGTCATCCCCGCATCTCTCCTCACCTTTGCCCGCGCTATCTGGCTGATGCGTCTGCAGAAGCTGGGGGGAAAGGGGGCAGCCGCGCATGGTCTCCATCTGTCCCCCACATCGACAGAGCCCCGCCGGAGCCCTCCGCCCGCTCATCGCATTCCAGGATACTGTCAGCTGACGGCCCGCTCCTCCTTCCGGTCTCCAGGTCCCGGCTCGCGTCTTCAGCCGCAGCCTCCGCCTCAAGGGGTCCGCCGCATGAGACACGTCCTCCTGGCCGCACCCCCGCCGCCCGCTCCGCTCCTCACCGGTACTCTCCCGCCAGTCGGGGCCCCTCTGCGTCTCACAGCCCACCTCCATCGGGCAACACAGGTGAGTGTCCGCCACTCCGTCCCTCCGCCGCTCTATCGCATCTGGGCCACCGACCGCCGACATCTTTGGGCCCTCGTGGCCTCCGCTCACGGTGCACTCTGGGGCCAAAAATGCGCTGATTTTCCTCGTATGAGGGGGCGAGGTGGTCTTCACCCCCTTTCTCTTCTTGGCCATGTCCTCTGATGGTAAATGAGTCTGGGCAATCTCCCCAAAAAGCTCGTCCGGAGGGAGCTCAAGGCAAGCGCGACCTCACTCCTCCATGTCCGGCCACGCCCCCCCCCCACTGACAGATTATTGACCCAGATTTTTGAGGTTCTGTCTATCTCTCTCCCTGTTGAGGCTCCCATGCAAAGAGGGGAGCTTTTCCATACAGCAAGATCACATTTGGAATTGTGCTCAAGGAATGGGAACGCCCCAGTAAACTTCCCGGGGTTCCAAAGAGTTGGGATAGGAAGTATCCCTTTCCTGCTGAGGTGGTTAAATGCTGGTAATCCCCCCCCCCCCCCCCCCGAGGTGGATGCCCCGATCCTAGGGCTATCTAACACCTCTGTCATGCCTTCCCCTGATTTTACTACCCTGCGGGATGCCGAAGACTGGCATATTGATCAGCTGGCATCCCACGCCTTTGCGTGTGCGGGGACGGCGCTGCGCCCGGTCTGTGCCTCTGCCATTACTGCTGTGCCCACTAGAACCCTTATCAGAAATATGCTTGATAGTGTCCCTGATGAATTGCCTTGTGAGGTGTTTAATGCACTCTCCAGTTGTGATGTTTTTGTAAATTTTGTCCTATCAGCATTGGGTGACACCATCAGAATGTGTGCCAGAACTTCTGCCCTCGTGGTGGCTATACGCAGCTCGGTTTGGCTGCGCCAGTGGGCTGCTGACAATGCTGCCAAGAAGGCCCTCACTGGTTTTCCCTTTAAAGGACTGCGTCTGTTTGGGGACCGCCTGGACCTTTTTGCTAAGGGAGGCAGGTTACCCCAGCGCAGGCGGCAACCTCGGCCCTTTCGGGGTCAGGGTTCCTTCTCCTCCCCTTACCGTGGTGCAAGACAGGGAAGGGGGGTCTCTTTCCCTGGGGCCCGGGGAGATTTCTGGGGTAGAGGCAGAGGACGTGGACGTCCTGGCTCCTCCTGGGGTCCCAAAGCAAAATCCTCTCCCAAGCCCCCTCAGGCATCATGGGGCGCCCTCACCGATCCGGGTGGGGGGACGGCTGCAGCTCTTCGCTCACGTCTGCAGGCTTCATGTCTCAGACCGGTGGATTCAGGAGGTAGTGTCCTCCGGTTACAAGTTGGAGTTTGCTGCCGATCCCCCTCCCAAGATTCATCAGATTCCGGATTCCTCAGGACCCTGTGTCAGCTCAGGAGCTAGTGCAAGCAGTGCAAGGCCTCCTGGAGCTGGGGGTCATCTGCCAGGTCCCTTTAAGAGAAAAGGGCAAGGGCTTTTATTCCAACCTATTCACAGTACCCAAAAAGGATGGTTCTGTCAGGCCCATCCTGGACTTGAAGATTCTCAACAAGTTTGTCAGGGGCAGGCGCTTTCGCATGGAGACTCTGCGCTCTGCCATCAGTTCCCTGCTCCAAGGGGATTTCATGACTTCTGTGGACATCAAAGATGCTTACCTTCATATTCCTGTATCCCAGGTCATCAAAGGTTCCTCAGGTTCGCTCTGATGGATCAACACTACCAATTTGCGACCTTGCCCTTCGGCCTCACTTCAGCTCTCAGGGTGTTCACCAAGGTGCTGGCTGGCGTGATGTCTCTGCTCAGATGTCAGGGTGTCCGCGTGCTTCCCTATCTGGATGACATCATCACTTCCCAGTCTCTACATCAGGCAGAGTTGGATACTCAGCTGGTGGTGTCCACTCTGGAGTCATTTGGATGGGTGATCAACCACCCCAAGTCCTCACTGTCCCCTTCCTTGGTAACTCCATTCCTAGGAATGAATCTGGATACAGTTCAGGCAAGGATCTTCCTTCCTCAGCAGAAGGTGGACAGTCTGATTGCACAGGCTCAGTCCCTCCTAGCTTGTCCCCATCCCTCCATCAGGCAGGGGATGCAGCTGGTGGGCCTGATGGTGGCGTGCTTCGAAGCGGTCCCTTATGCTCAGCTCCACTTGAGGCCTCTGCAACTTCACCTATTGTCTGTATGGGACAAGGACCCAGCCTCCCTGGACAGGGTCTGTGTGCTCTCCCCCTGGTCAGGAGGTCCCTCTTGTGGTGGATGGACTCAAGGAACCTGTTGGGGGGCAGATCCTTTCTTGCCCCTTCCTGGGAGACGGTCACCAGGGATGCCAGTCTGTCAGGTTGGGGGGGTTTCTGGAAGTCCAGGGGAGGTGGGGCCCTCAGGAGGCCCACACACCTATCAATGTCTTGGAGCTGCGAGCGATCAGGTTAGTTCTGGCTCGCTTGACTACTCATCTTCAGGGCCTGCCTGTTCAGGTGCGCTCGGACAACCAGACGGCAGTTGCCTACATCAATCATCAGGGAGGGACCCGGAGCAAGGGGGCCCTCCAGGAAGCGTCTCTGATCCTGACTTGGGCGGAGGCCAATGTCCCCTGCATTTCAGCTGTGTACATCCCAGGGGTGGAAAATCACCTGGCGGACTCTCTGAGCAGGGGGACCTCTCACCAGGGAGAATGGTCCCTATGCAGCAGGGTGTTCCAATCTCTGTGTCACCATTGGGGCCAACCAGATGTGGATCTGTTTGCGTCCCGCCACAATCACAAGCTTCCAGCTTTTGTCTCTCTGTCCCAGGATCCTCTGGCCCTGACCTCGGATGCGCTAGCAATGTCATGGAAGGACTTTCAGTTCCTGTATGTCTTCCCCCCCCCCCCCCCCCCCCGATTCCCCAGGTGGCCAAGAAGAGTGTGGTTCGCAGACAGCTGGCAGTAGATCAGTACGCTCTGCCCTTGGTGCCAGATCTGATCACTCAGGGCTCACTACGCCATCCCAATTTACAAACTCTGGTTTTGACGGCTTGGCTGCTGAAACCTCCATCTTGATGGAGAAGGGGCTGTCTTCCTCAGTTGTGGATACTTTGATTAAAGCTAGGAAGAAGTCTTCCTCTTCCATTTATTAGTCTAGGTCTCTTCCCTGTCGTGTGTTCTCTATTCCCAGGATTCTGGAGTTCCTGCAGCATGGGTTGGAGATGGGGCTCCAACTCAGTACTCTGAAGGGTCAGGTTTCTGCCCTGGCTATTTTTTTTTTCCAGGAGTCCTTTGCTCAGCACCCTCTGATCAGGACTTTTTTCACTCATGTGCGTCCCCCACGTAAACCTATGGTGCCTGTTTGGGATTTGAACTTGGTTCTGTCAGCCTTGCAGGGTCCTCCCTTTGAACCTGTGCAGGATGCTGCCTTGGCCATTCTTACGCTCAAGGTTGTGATTCTGGTAGCTATCACTTCTGTCGGGCTTGTGTCTGAGTTGGCGGCGCTGTCCATTCAGCCCCCCTACTATGAGAGACACCAGGACAAGGTGGTGTTTCGTTTCAGACCTGATTTTCTGCCTAAGGTAGTGTCTGCCTTTCATTTGAATCAGGATATTGTTCTTCCTTCTTTGTTCCCTAATCCTAGCAATGCTAAGGAGAGAGTTTTGCACTCTCTGGACGAGTTTAGGTGTCTGAAGTACTATCTGGTGGCTACTGCACCTTTCAGGAAAACTGATGCTCTTATTCTTAGTATATAGTACGTCCTGCTCCAGATATAGTACTTACACTTGGGTTATCCTCCGCCAGATGGCGCTGCACTGCAGAGACATGCAAAACAGGCTCCTCCCGGCCCCTCAAATACCCGGGGACCTCCCACAAATCCCCAGATTTTCTCTGCAGTGCTTACTGCGAAGACATGAGAGATCACTCTCTCGCAGGTGAGCGGGGCTATTTAAGCCTGCGGCCCTGTTGGACTATTCCCACCCGTCCTCCTTGTGATGTGCCTCGCGCTGGTCGGGTGAAGGTAGGCAGCACCATGCGTGCTTATGGAGCGCTGCTCCCCCGCAGTCCCCCACCAAAGGGTAGGCGGTGTAGGCTGATGGTGAGCCTCTATGGGATGCCCCGCCCGCATTATTGCCCCTCGCCCCGTGTAGCGGTGGGCCCTGTACGAAGGGCCGCCATCCTTCCTCGTTCCCCCCGTAGTTTTTTCCTTCGTTGGATGTTCCGCGCCGGGCGGCGGCGTTACCAGACACCTCTGTGTCCTCATTGGCGATGTTGGACTTCGCGCTCTTCGGGAGGGCGGGGTTTGGTCTGGCGCGCTCCGCGTCATGGCTCGCTCTGGCCCGCCCTTCGAGGTACATGGCGCCATTTTGTCTGTTCGCGCGCGACGCGTGGGACGTTTCCTGCTTACCGTGGTCCGTACGTTCCCTCTCGGGCGGCTTATACTCATTGTAGCGTTTCGGTTCTGACGCCATTCTTTTCCATTGTGTCTTTCAGACTGTTGAACACCATTGGCTTCTCCCGGCCCGGTGTATTTAGTAGCGGGCCTTGTAAAATTCTCCCACTAAAATCCCTAGCGGGTCGTTGGGGCATCCAGGGTTGCTTATAGCGTCAATCCCTGCTGGCATATTGAGCCTAAATAATCACCATATGGAGGCATCTCAGAATTATGTGACCGGGGTCCCCCTGGGACAAGACCGGCTGTGTATAGCGTGTGGGCAACCCCATGCTGATGCTGACAGGGCACGGGTCTGCGTACCCTGTGCCGAGCAAGCACTGGCTCTGCAATCAGGCCTGCCAGTGGCTGCACCTCGTTTCAATTCGCCTATCTCCCCATGCTTAAATCTCACTCCTGTTGAGTCGCATACAAGTGGGGATTTGCAGCCTGTTGTGTCTTCTAGACTGCCTACGGCTGAACAGATTATTGCAAGGTGGTCAGAGCACAAGGGCCCTGGTAAGAAGCGGCACTTGACGCCTCATGTTACTGTTTTCCCTATGGGAACTGAGGAGTTTACTACTCGGTGTGGTTATACCGAGGAAGGAGAGCTCTTCTCAGGCTCATCTGATGGGCCGGGGAGTCATGACGATTCTGGCCATGAATACTGGGCCCAGAGTGACACTGATGATCTGTTGATTAAAGCGGACCTTCACTCTAAATAAGAGTCTATCTTATATGTTTCCCACACCCTGTACATACAGATTGCTCACATTAAAAATCATCCTACCTGCATCTACTGCATTTTATAAGCCTTTAAACATCCAAGATGGCGGCTTATGGAAGCTGCCATTTTTGCAGGCAGCCTGCAAACAGGAAGTGCCTGCAAACAGGAAGTGACTGTGCTGCTCTGCATTCTGGGACTGCTGACCTTTCCCTGACCCCAGCTCTGCTCTGTCTGAGCAAAGCACAGCTATAACCCGCCCCCCTGTACCTTATCCCACTCTCCTCTCCTCAGTAAGTGTGATGCTTCTGAGTCAAGATGGCGGCGCCCGTATCCTAAATTCCCGAACAGAGTTGCAGCCCAGTGGGGGAAAGTATAATAAATTAGTGACTAAACATGTAAAATATATTAATTTTAGATGCTGAGGAATTGTTTTTTAAGAGTTTGGGCTTTTCATTATATCATGGTGAAGGTCCGGTTTAAGGTCTTTGAGGTTCTGGCTATCTCTCTCCCTGGTGAGGCTTCCAAGCAGAGAGGGGAGCGTTTCCATACAGCAACAGCACGTTTGGAATTCCTGGAGCAGGCACATTTCCAGACTCTTGTGCTCAAGGAATGGGAGTGCCCCAGTAAACTGCCAGGGGTCCCAGGGGACTGGGATAGGAAGTACCCTTTCCCCCCTGAGGTGGTTAATTGTTGGTCATCCCCCCCCCCGTGGTGGATGCCCCGATCATAGGGGTTCCTAATCCCCCCTTTATTGCAGCCCCTGCTTATACTACCCTTCGGGATGCTGTGGACCGGCGCATTGATCTGCTGGCCTCCCACACCTTTACATGTGCAGGGACGGCGCTGAGCCCGGTCTGTGCAGCGGCTATTACTGCTGTGGCCGCTAGAAGCCTAATTAGCAAGATGCTTGCTCGTCCCCCCGATGGTCTCCCCTGGGATGTGTTTAATGCACTCTCCAGTTGTGATATGTTTGCAAAATTTATCCTATTAGCGTTTGACGACACCATTAAAATGTGTGCAAGAACTTCTGCCCTTGTGGTGGCTATACGTCGCTTGCTCTGGCTGCGACAGTGGGGTGCTGACGATGCTTCTAAAAAGACTCTTACCGGGCTACGCCTGTTTGGGGCCCGTCTAGACCTGTTTGGTAAGAAGGGTAAGTCACCGCAACCCTGTTTGGGGCCCGTCTAGACCTGTTTGGTAAGAAGGGTAAGTCACCGCAACGCAGGCGGCCGTCTCGGCCCCCTCGGGGCAGGGGCACCCCTCCTCCCCCCCCCCCTTACCATAGTGTTAAACAAGAACCAGGGCTGTCCTTCGCGGGGACTCGTGCAGACTCCTGCCCCGGGAGCTGCAGACAACGCCCTGGCCCCTCCGGTGGGGCTAAGCCTAAATCTTCCACCAAGCCCCCTCAAGCATGATGGGGCGCCCTCGCCCGTCGGAGTGAGGGGATGGCTGCGGCACTTTGCTCTTGTCAGGAGGCATCACGCCTCATACTGGTGGATTCAGGAGGTAGTGTCCTCCGGATGCAAGATAGAGTTTGCTGCGCGGCCTCCCCCAAGATTATCAGGTCCCGGGTACTCCGGTCCCTGCCTCTGTTCAGGTACTGGCGCAGGCCATGCAAGGCTTGCGGGGTCTGAGGGGTCACTTGCAGATTGCCCTTAACAGGCAGAGGCAGGGGCCGCTGCACCAACCTTTCCACAGTCCCCCAAAAGGATGGGTCTGTCTGGCCCATTCTGGATTCACAGGTTCTCAGCTATTCTCCAATTACAGGCAGTTTCTGCATGGAAACTCTGAGATGGGCCATCAGCGCCTTGCACCAAGGGGGCTTCTTGCCGTCTGTGGAGCTCTAAGATGCTTATGTTCACATCCCTGTGCCTTCAGGACACCGAGGCTCTTCAGGTTCGTGTTGGAAGTCCAACACTGCTAATTTGTGGCCTTCTTATCTGGCCTCTCTTCAGCTCCCAGAGTGCATGGAAACTTTGCGTACGGCCGTCGGTTCCCTTCGGCAGGGGGACTTCATGACGTCCATAGACATCAAGGATGCTTATCTTCATGTTCCCATCTGCCACGCTCATCAAAGTTTTCTTCGATTCGTGATGAAAGATCAGCATTTTCAATTCGTGGCACTTCCGTTTGGCCTTACCTCGGCTCCAAGAGTGTTCACCAAGGTGCTGGCAGGGGTGATGGCCATTTTCAGATCTCGGGGCATTCGGGTCGTACCTTATTTGGACGACCTTCTCATCATGGCTCCGTCGCTCAATCAATCGGAGACAAACACCAGGATGGTGGTCTCCACGCTGGAAAGCTTTGGTTGGGTGATCAACTTCCCCAAGTCCTCCCTCGCTCCGGCCAGGGTGGTGTCCTTTCTGGGGATGCAGTTGGACTCTCTTCAACACAGAGTGTTTCTCCCCCAGTCCAAAATTCATCTGATTCAGGAGTTGGCTCGGGTCCTTCTTTCCAATCCTCGGTCGTCCATCCGTCCGGGGATGAGGCTGGTAGGTTTGATGGTCGCCTCTTTCGAGGCAGTTCCTTTTGCTCAATTTCACACGAGGACGCTTCAGCTTTATCTGTTGGCATCCTGGGACCGGCAGCCTCGGTCGCTGGATCAGCCATTCCAGTTGTCCTCCCAGGTCCGGCAGTCCCTCCAGTGGTGGTTGGTCTCGGCCAATCTCGTGAAGGGCAGGTCCTTCCTGACCCCTCTTTGGGAAATTGTCACCACGGACGCCAGTCTTTCGGGATGGGGCGGATTCTGGAAGGAGCTTCAGTTCCAGGGGCAATGGGGACCTCAAGAGGCCCACTTACCCATCAATGTTCTGGAACTGAGAGCCGTCCGTCGGGTGCTTGCTCTCCTGACTCGTCACGTTCTGGGCCTTCCTGTCCAGGTGCGTTCAGACAATCGAACAGCGGTTGCTTACATCAATCATCAGGGAGGGACTCGCAGTCTGAGTGCTCTCAGAGAGGTGTCCCTGATCCTGACATGGGCAGAGGCCCATGTTCCTTGTCTCTCGGCGGTATACATTCCAGGAGTGGAAAACCAGGAAGCGGACCTGTTGAGCAGGGGCTCTTCCCGTCTGGGAGAATGGGCTCTCCATCCTCAGGTTTTTTCACTCACTGTGTCTCCGGTGGGGGACGCCGGAGGTGGACCTGTTTGCCTCTCGTCACAATCACAGGCTCCCGAACTTCGTGTCGCTCTCCCGGGATCCTCTGGCTCTGGCAGTGGACGCCATGTCCCTGAGCTGGGGGGATCTGGGATTTCTATACCTGTTTCCTCCGATACACATGCTGGGCAGGGTGGTTCGGAAGTTGGCTCTGGAAAGGGTGTCCGCCGTTCTCGTGGCCCCAAGGTGGCCAAGGCGAGTGTGGTTCGCAGACATCGTTCGGCTGGCAGTGGACCAGTTCGTTCTGCCTCTTCGGCCCGATCTGCTCACTCAGGGTCGGTTGTGTTACCCCAATTTACCAGCGCTGGGTTTGACGGCCTGGCTGCTGAAACCTCCATCTTGAAGGAGGAGGGTCTTTCTGATTCAGTCATTAAGACTCTGATCAGTGCCCGGAAGAGGTCTTCTTCGATCATCTACTATAGGACTTGGAAAGCCTATATCGCTTGGTGTGAGATTAGATCCTTTCCTTGTAGGGTCTTCTCGGTCTCCAGGATTCTGGAGTTTTTACAATCTGGGCTGGACTCTGGTCTTCAGCTAAGTACTTTGAAAGGGCAAGTTTCTGCCTTATCTATCTTTTTTCAGAAGCGTTTTGCGCTTCATTCTTTAGTTAAAACTTTTTTCCAGGGGGTTACGCATGTGCGGCCTCCCAGGAAACCATTACTCCCGGTTTGGGATTTGAATTTGGTTCTTTCTGCTCTGCAGGCTCCTCCTTTTGAGCCTCTGCAAGATATTGCTTTGTCTACCCTGACTCAGAAGATTGTCTTCTTGGTAGCTATCACTTCGGTCCGACGTGTCTCGGAGTTAGCGGCCTTGTCTATCCAGGCGCCCTACTTTGAGAGGCATCAGGATAAAGTGGTCTTTCGGTTTAAGCCAGACTTTCTTCCTAAGGTTGTTTCTGCTTTTCATTTGAATCAGGATATTGTTCTTCCCTCCTTGTGTCCTAATCCTAAGAATGACAAAGAGAGGGTTTTGCATTGTTTGGATGTAGTACGCTGTGTTAAGTACTACTTGATTATCACGTCTCCTTTTCGTAAGACGGATGCCTTTTTTGTTGTGCCCTGTGGGCCTAAGAAGGGTTTGGCACCAGCCAAATCTGCCATTAGCAAATGGATACGTCAGGCCGTTACTGCGGCCTATTCTGCTAAGGGAAAAGTTCCCCCTTTTCGTATCACTGCTCATTCTACTCGCGCCGTTGGAGCGTCTTGGGCTTTTCAGCACCAGGCTTCTGTTGAACAAGTTTGTAAGGCCGCTACTTGGTCTTCTGTTCATACTTTTTCTAAGTTTTACAAAGTTGATGTGCGAGCCTCAGCAGATGCTGTTTTTGGCCGCAAAGTTCTGCAGACTGCAGTCATTTAAGTTATGCTTCACCTGGCCTTGAGATGCCCATCCCTTGTGGACACTGCTTTTGGGTGTCCCAATCGTGAAGAATTAAAGGTGAAGCGGGGTGTGTGGCACACCAAGAATAATACCATTTTGTGAGTACTCACCTGAAAAATGGATATTGTTGGTGTGCCACACACCCTGCTTCACTCCCACCCTTTTCGGTATTCCGAATCCTTTATATGGTGAAGCTTTTATTTATTTTGAGCTTACCGTTAAATTACTGGTACCTTGTCTTTCTGCTTTTTAATACACTGGTGATAAATGGGAGGTACCAGGTATATATAGGCCGGAAGGGGGCTCGTTACAAGACTTCCTCTCTGCAACAGCGTCACCTGGCGGTGAGTAACCCAATCGTGAAGAATTAAAGGTGAAGCGGGGTGTGTGGCACACCAACAATATCCATTTTTCAGGTGAGTACTCTCAAAATGGTATTATTTATACAGACATTTATAGATATATTTGTGTCTGTGTTAATGGCCCTTTTTGCTTATGGTACCCCCTTTTTATTATGTCTTCCAGGGGGATTACCTTCCTTGTTAGTTAAAAGGGGGTTCTCTCCCGGTCCTTAGGTCCCTCATTTAAAATTGGGGCTTTACAAATCCTCCCACTAACTGACGTTAAGGGGCATCCCGGGTGGCTTAATAGCGTAATTCCCACTGGTCATTGCGACTACCATAAAAAATCACCGTATGGAGGCTTCCCCGGATAACGGGCTCGGGATCCCTTCAGGGCAATCCCGGCAGTGTGTGGTTTTGAGGGGTATCCCTTGCGAGGGATAATGTGCTTATTTGCATTCCATGTGCTCAGCAGGCCACTACGCGGCAGTCTGGGTCCCAGGCGTCTGGGTCAGCACCGCCGGCCTCATCACCTACATCCCCACGCCTGGCTTTGACCCCAAGTGATGTGATCATTAGCGGGGAGTCGCAATCTGATGTCTGTGCTAGATTGACCAACATTAAAAAAAAATTGATTGCTAGCTCTGCGGCCCGGAAAGCCCAGCTAAGAGGAAAAGGCTTTTGGCACCGGCTGTGCCGGGTTTTGATTATGAGGAATATGACTCCTTTGACTGGTCTGATTATTCCCCGCTTGAAGAAGGGGAATTGTTTTCAGACTCTGAAGGCTTTGATGATCAGCAGTTCTTTGATGCTGGGCAGGAGCGTGGGGATACTGTGGATACACCCAGACTTCTGGCCCATATTCTTGAGGTTCTTGCTATTTCCCCTCCTGTGGAGGCCCCTCCGCAGAAAGGGGGAATTTTTTGGGGGCCACTAAAGCTCGCCTTGAGTTTTCTGATCAGAAGCATTTTGACAAATTGATTCTTAAGGAATGGGAAAGGCCCAGCCGGCTTCCTGGGGTCCCTCAGGGGTGGGATAGGAAGTATCCCTTTCCGGTGGACACGGTGAAGCGCTGGTCGTCGACGCTCCGATTCTGGGGTTGTCCAACACATCGGTTGTGCATTCACCAGACTCCACCACGCTGAAGGATGGACCGCCTTGAGCAAATGGCGTCACACGCCTTTGCCAGTGTGGGTTCGGCCCTGCGCCCCGTTTGTGCTTCAGCTCTCACGGCCGTGGCTACCAGATCTGTAATTAGGGGCCTGTTGAATGGTCCCCATCTTAACCCTGCTAGTGATGAGTTTGCAGCGCTTACGAGGTGTGATTTGTTCATGACCTTTGTTTTATCAGCTTTGGACGATACAATATGCAGGTGTAGTAGAACCTCGGCTTTGCTTGTGGCTATACGCCGATCGGTTTGGTTGCGCTCACAGGGCTACCCTTCTTGGGTATGCACCTGTTTGGAGATTAATTGGACTCGGTGGCGAAAGGAGGAAAGCTGCCACATCGCAAAACGCAATGTCGCTCCTTTCGAAGTGCAGGCTCCTTTAATCCTTCCTTTCGTGGCTCTCGAGCAAGCAGGGGAGTTGCTTACTCTGCGTTCAGAGGTGACTCCTGGGGTAGGGACAGAGGACGTGCCTGCCCCGGAACTGCCTGGGGTGTCAAACCCAAGGCTGCTGCCAAGCTCTCTCAGCAATGAGGGGGCGCCCTCACCCTCGCGGGTGGGGGGACGGCTACGGCACTTCGCCCAGGTCTGGACCTGGGAGGTCACAGACAAATGGATCCTGGAAGTGGTCTCTTCCGTGTACAAGCTGGAGTTCGAGTTTCGGCCTCCTACCAGATTCCTCAGGTATCTGGTTCCTTCGGACCCCCGGGCCACGCAGGGGCTGTTGTTGGCAGTACAAAATCTTCTGGAGTTGGAAGTCATTTGCCCGGTGCCCTTCGCAGAGAGATGCCGGGGCTATTATCCAACCTTTTTACAGTGCCCAAAAAGGATGGTTCCATAAGACCCATTCTGAATTTAAAGATTCTCAACAGGTTCATCAGGACCAAGAAATTTTGCATGGAGTCTCTGCGCTCGGCCATCAATCCTCTTCGTCCAGGGGACTTTATGACGTCCATAGACATCAAGGACGCTTACCTTCATGTGCCGACCTTCCCAGGTCATCAGCGGTTTCTCAGGTTTGTGGTGGGAGATCAGCACATCAGTTTGTGGCTCACCCGTTCGGGCTGCCCTCGGCACCAAGGGTATTCACCAAGGTGTTGGCAGGTATAATGGCTTTTCCCAGGGCATTCGCATTGTGCCGTATCTGGATGACCTTCTCATCACGGCATCCTCTCTCAGCCAGGCAGAGCTGGACACCAGGACGGTGGTGACATCGCTGGAGAGGTTCGGTTGGGTGATCAGCTACCCCAAGTCTTCTCTCTCCCCGTCAAGGGAGGTTTCCTTTTTGGGCATGAGTCTGGATACCATTCAGACCAGAGTGTTCCTGCCTCAGTCGAAGGTGTAGATGGTTCAAGATCTGATACGTCGTCTTCTGTCCAACCCTCGCCTGTCCGTTCGGCAAGGGATGAAGCTGGTGGGGTTGATGGTGGTTAGTGGTGGCTGGAACCGAGGAATCTTCTGAGGGGCAGATCTGGCCCCTTGTTGGGAGAAGGTCACCACGGATGCCAGCCTGTCGGGCTGGGGGGGGTTTCTGGAAGGAACATCAGTTCCAGGGGCTGTGGGGTCCTCAAGAGTCTCACACCCCCATCAACGTCTTGGAGCTGAGGGCTATCCGGTTGGTGCTGTTGCACTTGACGCATCACCTCCAAGGCTTACCAGGTCAGGTTCGATCAGACTATCGGACGGCTTACATCAATCACCAAGGAGGGACTCGCAGCAGGAGTGCCCTCAGGGAGTTTCTCTGATTCTTGCATGGGTCGAGAGCAATGTTCCATGCATCTCGGCGGTGTACATTCCAGGTGTGGAGAACATGGAAGCGTACTCCCTCAGCAGGGGGTCCTCTCGTCGAGGGGTGGTGGGGAGGTTCCCGGGGGTGGATCTCTTTGCCTCCCGTCACAACCACAAGCTCCCTGTTTTTTTGTCTCTGTCTCAGGATCCTCTGGCTCTGGCAGTGGATGCCATGTTCCTTGCCTGGAGGGATCTGGGTCTCCTGTACATGTTTCCTCCCTTCTCCATGGTAGGCAGGGTGGTGCGCACGCTGGTTCAAGAGGATGTGCCAGCAATTCTGGTGGCTCCAAGGAGGCCAAGACAGGTGTGGTTCGCAGACGTCGTGCGGCTGGCGGTCAATCAGTTCAGGTTGCCCCTGTTTCCGGATCTGGTCACTCAGGGTCAGCTTTGTTACCCCAATTTACAAATGCTGGCTTTGACGGCGTGGCTGCTGAAACCTCTATTCTAAAAGATGAAAGTTTGTCTGATGCTGTGATCCAGACACTTGTTAGGGCTAGGAAGAAGTCTTCCTCTAACATCTACTGCAGGACTTGGCGGTCCTATATTGATTGGTGCGAGGCTAGGGCCTTGCCTTGTAGGGTGTTTTCGATTCCCAGGATTTTGGAGTTTCTTCAACACGGTTTGGACTTGGGTTTTCAGCTTAGTACCTCGAAAGGGCAGGTCTCCGCCCTGCCGGTTTTCTTTCAAAGGTCTTTTGCTCTCCACCCTTTGGTTAAGACTTTTTTCCAGGGGGTCACTCATGTGTGGCCCCCTCGAAAGCCTTTGTTGCCTGTTTGGGACTTGAATTTGGTTCTATCGGCTCTCCAGGGGCCTCCTTTTGAGCCGATGCAGGATGTTGCACTTTCCTTTCTCACGCAAAAGGTTGCCTTTTTGGTCATCAGGACAAGGTGGTCTTCCGTTTTAAGCCAGATTTCCTACCTAAAGTGGTCGCTGCCTTCCATCTCAATCAGGATGTGGTTCTCCCTTCCTTGTGTCCTAAGCCTAGCAATGACAAGGAGAGGGTCCTGCACTCTTTGGATGTTGTTCGTTGTGTGACGTACTATTTGGTGGACGGACGCCTTGTTTGTGGTGCCCTCTGGGCCCAAGAAGGGTTTGGCGTCCGTCAAGTCTACCATTAGTAAATGGATATGTCTGGCCATTGTTGGGGCCTATACTGCCAAGAGGAGGGATCCCCCTTTTCAGATCACTGCTCATTCTACTCGTGCTGTTGGGGCTTCCTTGGCTTTTCAGCACCAGGCTTCTGTTGAACAAGTTTGTACAGCTGCTATTTGGTCTTCTGTTCATACCTTTTCCAAGTTTTATAAGGTTGATGTGCGGGCCGCAGAGTTATGCAAGCTGCAGTGGTTTAATTTGTGCACTTTTGCCTGTTGGGATCCCCACCCTTTTTGGACACTGCTATTGGATGTCCCACGTGTAATTAATATTTCCGAAGCAGGGTGTGAGACATACTTGGAATAATACCATTTTCAGCTGAGAGGCAGAGAAGTGTCATTAAAAGAGGACTATCGCGAATATTTGCATTAAAAAAAGATAAATTATTAAATAGCCGCACAATAGCTTCTAACGTGTATAATTTGGCCATAGAAAAGAAAAAAATGGATACCTTACTTTTACATTTTAAATAAAAATGGGTCAGTCCATTTGCTGAATGGTGGGGTCTGCTGGGTTTTCATCAGTGAAGTGACTGAAAAGAAATTCTACTTTAAAAAACCTTAACCTTTTTTAAAGGACTCCAGTGCTGGCCACTAGTCCCTGGAGCATCCCAAATCGGGATGCCTCACTATGTGAAACGCCAGTCGGGATGCCCTGGGGGCAAGGAACAAAGCTCGGGATAATGAAAATCCTGGGTCTTTCCCTCTCTCTTTTCCCACCCTCTCTCCCACTCTCCTCCCTCTCTTGCCCCACCCCCCTTTCTCTCCCCCTCCTTTTGTGATAGTGCCCCTTTAAAGTAAACCACAAACCAGGATTTTTCCGTATCCTAGGTTTTGGCCTGTCCCCCTGGGGAACCATGGTTTGGGGTGCCTCACTGTATAAAACGACCTGGGAGGCCGAGCTTACTTACCTCTCCTCGAGCCCTTGGTGCGGCTAGGACAGCAGCCGGCTAGAATCTTAGGCGCACTTGCGAGTGGCGCGCGGCATCACTGCCCGCCTGCCATTCAGTTGGGTCGGGTGGGGATCGACACAGCTGAAAAGGAAAGCAAGTGATGCCGGTGCTGGTTGCTCAAGGAAATGTAAGAATATCGGGTGTCTTGGGGGCTTTCACAGAGCTGGACATCCCCATTTGGGATGGAGGGAGTAGGCCTGCTCTGGAGTCTCATAGACTCCAGGGTGGGTTTTGGTCCACTTTAATGAATGTTATTATTTAGGGAATGGAAACACTTTCAGTGACTTTGACACCTCCAGATTTTTGGTTGGATTATATTTTATTATGGGGAATAGGGAATTAACTTCCCCAGGCTACATGCAAGTCTATTTACAAAAGGTTTTTCCAAATCAAAACAATAAAATGTATCTTACGGAATTAAATATGTGTATGCATCTAAGACCAAACCTAAATATGTGTATATTGTAGAAGTAAAGACATAATTTATTATTACCTTCATCTTGTTTTTCATCTTTGCAGCTCTCCAGTGGCAATCCATTATATGAAACATATTACAAGCAAGTAAGTATGCTGGTATGAACTTCACTGATGCAATTGAATCTCCAGTTCTTCACCCACACGATATTGAAACTGCTGAGCATGATGTTTAAGTCATTTCTTTGAATATCTGTCATCCATTAAATTATATACCCCCACCCTGCCACCCTACTCTGGCGCTGTGGCAGGATTGGGGGGGTTACTAAGAATAAAAACCCTTTACCTGATCCTCAGGCCAGCACCGCTTCTACCTAGCTCCCCTAGACACGAAGTGGCCTCCCCCAGGTCCATGCACACTCCTGCTGCCCACTCACTTTAATGGGTGGGAGCGCTCACGGAACTGGGGGGATGCGTCTCTGTGCTTTCTGCCAAGATGGTGCTGCTCAGGATCTGGAGCGTCGGAGGCGCAGCGATACCCCTGGATACAGTAAGAGTTTTTATTCCAAATATGTCTCACACCCTGCTTCGAAATGATTACACGTGGGTTATGGTCCAGTAGAGGGCGAACTTCTGCAGAGATGACTAGAAAAAGAAGCCCCTCCCGGTCCATAAATACCTGGGACCTCCCACACATCCCCAGTTTAGTCTCTGCAGAAGGCGAAGCAAGTCAAGAAGATGGCTGTCTCTTTCCTTTGCAGGTAAGCCGGGTCTACACCCGGCCATTTCTTTTTCCTATTGCCGCCCGCACCCTTTTTATTAATTCCCCTTGCCTCCCAGCCTTGGCTGTAGGGTCCGGGTGAGGGTAGGGTACACCTTTAGTGGTGTCCTGTTAACAGGAGCCATGCTCCACCGCAAATCCCCCACCAAAGGGTAGGCGGTAGTCAGGTTTTTGGTGATCCTGGCATGGGATGCCCCGTCCCAAAAGCCCTCGCCTCACTTCTTGTGTTGCTATCGGCTTCCCCCCTTCACTCCCTTCCCGGAGAGTGGGGGTTCCTCTCCCTCACCTCCCTGCCCTTTTTTTCTTTTGTAGGAAATTAGGGGTCTTTTATTATCGTAGTGGCTCATCTGGCAGTATACCCCCGATGAATGGTGTGTGTGTGTGTGTGTTTTTCTGTTGACTTCGCTGTTTCACCGCCGCGACTCGACCGGTTGCACCGCGGGCCGGTCAGATCCTGGCGGCCGGCTCCGCGGCGTGTGGGGAGCGCGGCCTTCTTCTCTGTCCAGGGAGGGGGCGTGGCCTGGCGCCCGGTGCTGCACGCCCCCTCCTTTTGCGCGCCTTTTTTCCCTGGCCTCCCCTTGGCCGGGAGCTTCCTCGCTTGATCGGGAGGGGGCGGGGCCAGGCGCGCGATCCGCCCTGTCCGCCCCCCTTCTTCTTCTTCTCCATCCCCGGAGCCGCCATTGCTGTTCACCTCCTGGGACTTCAGATCCGTGAGTGCCCTCGGGCCACCCCCCTTTGTTCTAATCTAGTTGGATGATTGTCCTTGTTTTTAGACTGTGTTGTTATTAACTATTTACTGTCTAAGAAAAATTATTTTTTTTTATACTTGTGCATGTTTTCAGTTTGCCTGTATATATTGTGTGTTAATGGGGGTTCCCTTATTATTATGTCTTTCAGGTGGGACTAGTGACTATTTTTAGGGGTCTTCTGCCGGTCCTCTGTCCCTCTTTTAAATTGGGTTCCTTCCCCGTGTGATTATAAATCTCCCACGGACACTAAGGGGCATCCCGGGTAGCTTCATAGCGTAATTCCCATTGATCATTGCGACTATCTAAAACCACCATATGGAGGCTCCCCAGGATACTGGACTCGGGGTCCCCTCGGGACAACCCCGGTCGTGTGTGTTATGTGGGGCATCCCTTTTGGGGGATAATGTGCAAATTTGTATACCATGTGCGCACCAGGCACTTGTGCGGCAAGCTGGGCCCCATGCAGAAGGTTCCACCCCTCTGGCTTCATCACCTACACCCCCACGCCTGGTTATGACCCCAATTGACGTTGTCACCAGTGGGGAGTCGCAATCTGATGTATGCGCAAGGCTGGCCAACATTGAGAGACTGATTGCTAGCTCTGCGGCCAGGAAGGCCCCAGCTAAAAGACGGCACGTGGCACCTGCGGCGCCGGCCTTTGATTATTCTGAATTGGAACCGTTTGACTGGTCTAAATGTTCCCCGCTTGAGGAGGGGGAACTTTTCCCAGACTCTGAGTCATCTGAGGATTGGCAGTATCCTGGCGCTAATGCCGGTCCAGAGCGCGAGGGGGGATACTGTCGACACCCATAGGCTCCTTACTCAGATTTTTGAGGTACTTGCCATTTCCTCCCCTGCGGAGGCCCCTCCGCAACGGGGGGAATTTTTTGGAACTGAAAAACCCTGTTTGGAGTTCCCGGATCAGAAGCATTTTAACAATCTGATCCTTAGGGAATGGGAAAAGCCTAGCCGGCTCCCTGGTATCCCTCACGGGTGGGATAGAAAGTATCCTTTTCCTGTTGATGTGGTTAAACGCTGGTCGACGCGCCCGTCATGGGTTTGTCTAATACTTCTGTTGTGCATACCCCAGATTCCACTACCTTGAAGGATAGTGAGGACCGACGTTTAGACCAATTGGCTTCACATGCCTTTGCTTGTGTGGGTTCGGCCTTGCGTCTGGTTTGTGCTTCTGCGCTCACGGCCGTGGCTACTAGAGTTCTAATTAGGGGCCTTTTGGAAGGTTCCCAATTGGATCCGAGTAGTGAGGAGTTTACAGCCTTGATTTATTGTGAGATGTTCATTGCTTTTGTCTTATCTGCCATGGATGATACTATCCGTATGTGTAGCAGGACTTCGACATTGCAGGTTGCTATACGCGGTCGGTCTGGTTGCGCCAGTGGGCGGCCGATAATGCCGCTAAGAAGAAGCTCACAGGTCTTCCCTTCGTGGGTTTGCGCCTGTTTGGTGAGCGTTTAGACTAAACGCAAGAAGCAGTGCCGGCCTTTTCAAGGCTCCAGCTCCTTCAACACCTCCTATCGGGGCTCTCGGTCAGGCAGGGGAACCTTTTTCACTGCATTCCGAGGAGATTCCTGGGGTAGGGGCAGAGGACGTGCCCGACCCAGGATTTCCTGGGGTACTAAACCCAAATCCGTTGCTAAGCCCGCTCAGCAATGAAGGGGCGCCCTCACCCTTGTGAGTGGGGGGACGGTTGCGGCTCTTTGCTCAGGTCTGGACCCCAGAGGTCACAGACGTCTGGATCCGGGAGGTGATTTCCTCCGGGTACAAGCTGGAGTTTGCATGCCGGCCTCCTCTGAGATTCCTCAGGTCCCGGGTTCCATTGGATCCTCGGGTGGCACAGGGCCTGTTTATGGCGGTGCAAAACCTTTGGAAGATGGGGGTGGTTTGTCCGGTTCCCTCCACAGAGAGAGGTCTGAGTTACTATTCCAACCTCTTTACGGTGCCCAAAAAGGATGGCTCCATAAGACCCATTTTGGACTTGAAAACTCTCAACCGGTTCATCAGAACCAAGAAATTTCGCATGGAGAGACTGCGTTCTGCCGTCGACTCACTGCGTCCGGGGGACTTTCACCTCAATAGATATCAAGGACGCTTACCTTCATGTGCCGGTCTTTCCGGGACATCAAGGGTTCCTCTGCTTTGTGGTGGACAGCCAGCACTACCAGTTTGTGGCTCTTCCCTTCGGGCTGACTTTGGCGCCCAGGGTGTTCACCAAGGTTTTGGCGGGCTTGATGGCCCTTCTCAGATTCCAGGGCATTCGCATATTACCTTATCTGGACAACCTTCTCATTACGTCATCCTCTCTCCACCAGGCGGAGCTGGACACCAGGATGGTGGTGTCGACTCTGGAGAGGTTCGGGTGGGTAATCAATTACCCCAAGTCCTCTCTTTCACCGTCAAGGGTGGCTTCGTTCCTGGGCATGACTCTGGATACTTTTCAGACCAGGGTGTTCCTACCCCAGCCGAAGGTGGATGTTCTTCAGGCTCTAATCCGCCCTTTCCTGGTCAGCCCTCGTCCGTCCATCAGGCAAGGCATGAGGCTGGTAGGTTTGATGGTGGCTTGCTTAGAGGCAGTGCCATTTGCTCAGTTTCACATGAGACCCCTTCAGCTCCATCTTCTTTCGGTTTGGGACTAATATCCTCTGTCGCTGGATCAGACTTGTGTTCTGTCCCCTCTTGTCCGGCGGTCCTTCCAGTGGTGGATGGACCAGAGGAATCTCCTGGGGGGTAAGTCCTTTCTTGCGCCCTGTTGGGAGATGGTCACCACGGATGCCAGTCTGTCAGGCTGGGGAGGCTTCTGGAGGGATCATCAGTTCCAGGGCCTGTGGGGTCCTCAGGAGGCCCATATTCCCATCAACATTCTGGAGCTGAGGGCGGTTCGGTTGGTGCTGTCGCACCTGACAAGTCACCTTCAGGGCTTACCAGTTCAGGTTCGCTCCGACAATCGGACGGCGGTTGCTTACATCAATCGCCAAGGAGGGACCCGCAGCAGGGGTGCTCTCCGGGAGGTGTCTCTGATCCTTGCTTGGGCCGAGAGCAATGTTACGTGCATCTCGGCAGTCTACATTCCAAGGGTGGAGAACCTGGAAGCGGACTCCCTGAGCAGGGGGACCTCTCACCGGGGGGAATGGTCCCTCAGCAACAAGGTATTTCTATCCCTCTGTCACAGGTGGGGGAGGCCAGCGGTGGATCTGTTTGCCTCTCGTCACAAGCTTCCGGCATTTGTGTCTCTGTCCCAGGACCCTCTGGCTCTGGCAGTGGATGCCATGTCTCTGTCCTGGCGGGAGCTCGGTCTCCTGTATCTGTTTCCTCATTTTCCCATGGTGGGCAATGTGGTATGCAAGCTGGCTCAAGAAGGTGTGCCAGCAATCCTGGTGGCCCCAAGGTGGTCAAGATGGGTGTGGTTCGCAGACGTTGTGCGGCTGGCAGTCGATCAATACAGGCTGCCTCTGGTTCCGGATCTGATCACACGGGGTCAGCTTTGTTACCCCAATTTACAAATGCTGGCTTTGATGGCGTGGCTGCTGAAACCTTCATCTTAAAGGAAAAGGCTTTGTCTGAAGCTGTTGTCCAGACTCTTGTCAGGGCTAGGAAGAAATCTTCCTCCAATATTTACTACAGGACCTGGCGGTCCTACATTGATTGGTGTGAGGCTAGGGCCTTTTCTTGTCGGGTGTATTCTAAGCATACAGCACGTCCTGCTCCATCTATAATACTTACACATGGGTAATCCTCCGCCTGAGGGCGCTGTAGCGATAACCCTTATCGCCGGAGGGCTTCACCGCCCGAGACGTCCTTTCCCAATGGTGAGAGGTGCTGCTGGAATTCCAGAGTCGTCCGTGAGGAAACAGGAACAGCCCTTACAAGAGCTAGTGAATTGTAATATAGCATTCCCCCAATAAGAGACAGAACTCAGTATTGAGGGTGAAGGTGAAGTGTCTTTATTAGTGCCACGCTAGGCCTTATATACACAAGTCTCCATGCAATGGGACCTCCCCCGTGGACTTAATGACAAATACACAGACCAATGGGAGCAGGGCACACAATCCCTCAACTCTGCCGGTGACGCAATCAGCAAAACAATAGGCGTCTGTAGTACACTCAATCAGAACAATGCCATTGCCTGTGACGTAACCAATTAACACAATGGCAGTTTATAATACAATCAAACTACAATGACATTGCCTGTAACAATATCAAAATACAATGACCTAATTAAGAAAAGGCCAATGAATGACCCGGTGGGCAACTGAATAGTGATGACATCCAAAAGACATAGCGTCTGTCACAGGCGCTGTTCACTGCAGACATGCAAAAACAAGCTCCTCCCGGCCCTACATATACCGAGGGACTTCCCACAAATCCCCAGATTTCTCTGCAGTGCTCACTGCGAAGATATGAAGTATCACGCTCTCGCAGGCGAGCGGGGCTTTACAGCCCGAGGCCCTGCGGGACTATTTCCACCCGTCCTCCTTGTGAAGAATTATGCCTCCCAGCCTGGGCTGCGTTGGTCGGGTGAAGGTAGGCAGCACCGTGTGTGCTTACGAAGCTAAGCTCCACCGCAATCCCCCACCATAGGGTAGGCGGTCAAGGCTAATGGTGAGCCTTCAGAGGATGCCCCTCCCGCATCAGTGCCCCACGCCCCGTATAGCGGTGAACCCCCATGTATTGGGTCACCTTCCTCCCTAGTTCCCCCCTTTTATTGGGGGGAAAAAGAGGGGGGGGGGTTGTGTGTACGATGGCCTAACCTTGCCCTATTACACTAGTAAGCTTATAGCCCTTAACGGTTAACGGGTGTCAGAGCCGCATTTTACATTGCTTGTATTGTCAGCTACAACGCCTTTACTGTATTTCACTCGGCGTGTACGGCGGCTCTGTTCGCGGACGCTACAGCGTTTATTTTTTCTATTCATCCTGTCATATTTGTTCTGAGGTAATTCACTCGGTCTGGTTTTCAGACGTTGCTAACTACTGTTTCTGATTGGCTATATCTTCGAGCTTCGCGCTCTCCGGGGGGGGGGGCGTGGTCTGGTTTGGCGCGTTCCGCGTCGCCTTCAGCTCTGGCCCGCCCTTCGAGGTTCACTTGGCGCCATTTCCTTCTCACGCGCGCGTGGTGAAGACTGTCCTCCCCTCGCAGTTTCTGTAAGTGCCCTCATGGGCGACCCTTTCTTCAGCTTTTGCTCCTTCTCGCTTGGCTCTGACATCCTTGTTCCCCTTGTGTCTTTCAGACCGTGTACTTCGGTGGCTTCTCCCGGCCCGGTGTAGCGCCCGGTCCTGTCTTTCAAATACTACTCCCACTTCCCCGCGGGTCATTGGGGCATCCAGGGTTGCTTTCTAGCGTCAATCCCTACTTGCTTATTGTACCTAATAATCACCATATGGAGGCATCTCAGGATATTGTGAACGGGGTTCCTTCGGGACAAGCCCGTCTGTGTGTAGCTTGTGGGGTCTTGCCTAGCAGCGGTGACAATGCACGGGTCTGCGTTCCTTGTGCACAGCAGGCGCTTGCTGGTCTTCCCGCCTCTTCTGAGGCTGGGCCTGCTCCTCGCATCACTTCACCTACTCCCCCAAGTCTGAGCCTAACCCCCAATACCAGCGGGGATTCTCATACTGATTTGGCCACTAGACTGGCTAGTGTTGAAAACTTGATAGCTGGCTCCTTAGCCCGTAAGGCCACTGCCAAGAGGCGGCATTTGAATCCTGAATCGACTATATTTCCTATAGAGTCTGATGATTTACTGCTTTCTTATGCACATCCCTCCTCAGGCGAAGGGGAGCTGTTCTCTGACTCAGGGTCATACGACGACGAGTCTGGTTCCGAACATTGGTCCTCGGATGACATTGATAGACTGTTAGCCCAGATCTTTGATGTATTGTCCCTCTCTCCCCCTGCCGCGGCTCCCCGGCAAAGGGGTGATCTGTTTCACACCGCTAGGGCACGGTTGGAATTTCCTGAACAAACCCATTTTAATAGCCTTGTGCTGAGAGAATGGGAACACCCCGGCAAACTTCATGGGGTTCCTAAAAGTGTGGATAAGAAATATCCATTCCCTGCTGACCTGGTCAAGTGCTGGACATCGCCACCCGAGGTCGATGCCCCAATTTTAAGTCTGTCCAAAATCTCTATTATGCACTCCCCCGACCCTACTACACTGCGGGATTCTGAGGACCGGCGTGTTGACGAACTGGCATGCCATGCCTTTGCATTTGGGGGAGCGTCGCTCCGCCCGGTTTGCGCCTCAGCCATTACGGCGGTGGCGCTCAGGACTGTGGTTAGGAATGCTCTAGAAGGTGCGGATGATTTGCCCTCTGATGCTGCCAATGATCTGGCCACCTGTGAAACTTTTGTTAACTTTATCCTATCGGCATCGGATGATGCTATTAAGCTGAGCGCTAGATCTTCTGATCTGGTGGTAGCCATACGCCGTGCGGTCTGGTTGCGCCAATGGGCCGCTGATAACGCCGCCAAGAAGGCCCTTACAGGGCTTCCATTTAAGGGACTGCGCCTGTTTGGAGAAAGGTTAGACATTTTCGCCAAGGGTGGCAAGTTGCCCCAAGTGTCAGACTCGGCTCTTTCGTGGCCCAAGCTCCCAATCGACCCCCTACCGTGGGGCTAAGCAGGGCAGAGGAGTGTCCTTCGCTGGGTCAGATTCCTGGAACAAGAACAGAGGACGCTGTCCCGGTTCCTCCTGGGGACCCAAGCCCAAATCCCCTCCCAAGACCCCCCAGGCATGAAGGGGCGCCCTCGCCCGTCAGGGTGGGGGGACGTCTACAGCACTTCTAGCAGGTTTGGAGACGCCACGTCTCAGACCGGTGGATTCAGGAGGTAGTGTCCTCCGGTTACAAGATAGAATTTGCTGTACTGCCCCCTACCAGGTTTGTTGGGTCCCGGATCCCACAGGATCCTGCCTCAGCTCAGGTCTTGTTGCTGGCCATGCAGGACCTTCTGGATCTAGGGGTCATTTGCAAGGTCCCCTTAAAAGACAGGGGCATGGGGTTCTATTCCAACCTTTTCACAGTGCCCAAGAAGGACGGGTCAGTCAGGCCCATTCTGGATTTAAAAATCCTCAACAAAATTGTCAGAAGCAGGCATTTTCGTATGGAAACCTTGCGCTCGGCCATCGTTTCGCTGCGCCCGGGGGACTTTATGACGTCCGTGAACATCAAGGATGCTTACCTGCACGTTCCGGTGTTTCCAGGACACCAAAGGTTTCTCAGATTTGCGCTGCTGGATCAGCATTACCAATTTGTGGCCTTGCCATTCGGCCTCACGTCGGCTCCCAGGGTATTCACCAAGGTGCTGGTAGGGGTGATGTCCCTGTTAAGGCTAAGGGGCATACGTTTGTTGCCCTACCTGGAGGATATACTCACCACCTCTCGGTCTCTGCGGCAGGCAGAGCTGGAGACTCGGTTGGTAGTGTCCACCCTGGAGTCCTTCAGCTGGGTGATCAATTACCCCAAGTCCTCTCTGTCTCCCTCCTCGGTGGCCCCGTTCCTGGGGATGATTCTGGATACAGTTCAGTCAAGGATATTCCTTCCTCAGCAGAAGGTGGAAGCTCTGACAACGCAGGCGAGCTCCCTGCTTTCGAGCCCTCATCCCTCCATCCTGCAGGGAATGCAGTTGGTAGGCTTGATGGTGGCAAGCTTCGAGGCGGTGCCCTTTGCCCAGTTCCATCTGAGAACTCTGCAGCTTCACCTTCTGTCAGTGTGGAACAAGAACCCAGCGTCCTTGGACGAGACCTGGGTGCTCCCCCCCTCGGTCAGACAATCCATTGCGTGGTGGCTGGACCACAGGAATTCGACAAGGGGCAGATCCTTCCTGGCCCCCTCCTGGGAGACGGTCACAACAGATGCCAGTCTGTCGGGTTGGGGGGGTTCTGGAAGTCCCTGCGCTTCCAGGGGAGGTGGGGCCCTCAGGAGGCCCATCTACCCATCAATATCTTGGAACTCAGGGTGGTCAGATTGGTGCTGGAACAATTGACCCATCACCTGAGGGGTCTGGCGGTTCAGGTACGCTCAGACAACAGGACGGCGGTTGCCTACATCAACCATCAGGGAGGGACCCGGAGCAAGGGGGCTCTCCAGGAAGTATCTCGGATTCTAACATGGGCGGAGGCCAATGTCCAATGCTTCTCGGCTGTCTACATTCCGGGGGCGGAGAACCTGCTGGCAGATGCTCTGAGCAGGGGGTCGTCCCGTCAGGGGGAGTGGTCCCCCTGCAACAGGGTATTTCAGTTCCTGTGTCACCGTTGGGGGGTGCCAGATGTGGTTCTGTTTGCGTCCCGTCACAATCACAAGCTCCCGAGCTTTGTATCACTGTCTCAGGATCCTCTGGCTCTGGCCACGGATGCCCTGTCAATGTCTTGGAGGGAGTTTCGGCTCCTGTATGTGTTTCCACCAATTCCCCTTCTGGGCAGAGTTCTGCGCAAGATTGCTCTAGAAGGGGTACCCGCGATTCTGGTGGCCCCAAGGTGGCCAAGAAGAGTGTGGTTCGCGGACGTGGTTCAAATGGCAGTAGATCAGTACGATCTGCCAAGGTTGCCAGATCTTCTAACTCAGGGGTCTCTACGCCATCCCAATTTACTAACTCTGGCTTTGACGGCTTGGCTGTTAAAACCTCCATCTTGATGGAGAAGGGTTTGTCTGCGTCTGTAGTGGCTACTATGGTGCAAGCCAGGAAGAAGACTTCTTCTGCTATCTATTATAGAGTATGGCGTTCTTACATTGACTGGTGTGAGTCCAGGTCTCTTCCCTGCTGGGAATTCTTAGTCTCTAGGGTGCTGAAGTTTTTACAACATGGTCTAGACTTAGGTCTCAAGCTTAGTACTCTGAAGGGTCAGGTTTTGGCCCTGTCTATCTTCTTTCAGAAGACCTTTGCCCAGCATCCCCTGATCAAGACCTTCTTTCAGGGGGTCACTTATGTGCGTCCCCCTCGAAAACCTATGGTACCTGTTTCGGATTTAAACTTGGTTTTATCGGCTCTGCATGGTGCTCCCTTTGAGCCTATTCTGGAGGCTGCTTTCGCTGTTCTCATGCTCAAGGTTGTTTTTCTGGTGGCTATCACTTCTGTTAGGCATGTGTCTGAGTTGGCTGCCTTATCTATTCAGCCTCCCTACTATGAGAGACACCAGGATAAGGTGGTGTTCCGCTTCAAGCCAGACTTTCTGCCTAAAGTGGTGTCTGCATTTCATTTGAATCAAGATATTGTACTTCCTTCTTTGTGCCCTAACCCTAGTAACCCCAAGGAAAGGGTTTTGCATTCCTTGGATGTGGTTAGGTGCGTCAAGTATTACCTAGTTATCACTAAGGCTTTCTGGAAGACTGATGCTCTCTTCGTTGTGCCTCACGGGCCTAGGAAGGGTTTGGCTCCTGCCAAGTCTACCATCAGTAAATAGATTTGTCAGGCTGTGGTTCAGGCCTATTCTACTAAGGGGAAGACTCCCCCCTTCCGTCTTACTGCCCATTCTACTCGGGCTGTTGGGGCTTCTTGCGCTTTCCAGCACCAGGCCTCTGTTGAACAAGTTTGTAAGGCCGCTACTTGGTCTTCTGTTCATACCTTTACTAAGTTTTACAAGGTTGATGTTAGGGCCTCAGCTGATGCTGTGTTTGGCCGCAAGGTTTTGCATGCGGCAGTGGTATAAACTGCTTGCTGTTGCCTTTGCTGTTGGGGATCCCACCCTACCTTACGGACACTGCTATTGGATGTCCCATGTGTAAGTATTATAGATGGGGCAGGACGTGCTGTATGCTTAGAATAATACAATTCTGTGAAATACTCACCTGTAGAATTGGTATTATACGCATACAGCACGTCCTGCTCCAACCCACCCTGGTTTTCACTTTGTTCTGGATCCCCTGTATGGTGATTGTTATCATTATTATTGCCAGTTTCTGGGTGGTTGGTTTCTCCCGGCTTCTCCTTCTCACTGCTTTTCAATGCTGGGGATTTGTGGGAGGTCCCTCGGTATATGTAGGGCCGGGAGGAGCCTGTTTTTGCATGTCTGTAGTGTACAGCGCCCTCAGGCGGAGGATTACCCATGTGTAAGTATTATAGATGGAGCAGGACGTGCTGTATGCGTATAATACCAATTCTACAGGTGAGTATTTCACAGAATTGTATTTTTCCATCCCTCGGATTCTGGAATTTCTTCAGCATGGTCTGGACATGGGTTTTCAACTTTGCACCCTTAAGGGGCATGTTTCCGCTCTGGCGGTGTTCTTTCAGAGGTCTTTCGCATTTCATCCTCTGGTTAAGACCTTTTTTCAGGGGGTCACTCACGTGCATCCTCCTCGCAAACCCATGTTACCGGTTTGGGATTTAAATTTGGTATTGTCTGCCCTTCAGGGTCCTCCTTTTGAACCAGTACAGGATGCTGCACTATCCATTTTCACCTTAAAAGTTGCCTTTTTGGTGGCTATCACCTCTGTTCGACGTGTTACTGAGTTGGCGGCTCTGTCCATTCAGGCCCCCTACTTTGAGAGACATGAGGACAAGGTGGTTTTCTGCTTTAAACCAGACTTCCTGCCAAAGGTTGTCTCTGCCTTTCACCTCAATCAGGACATTGTACTTCCTTCTTTGTGTCCTAAGCCTAACAATGACAAGGAAAGGGCCTTGCACTCTCTGGATGTCGTTAGATGTGTAAAGTACTATCTGGTGGCTACTTCACCATTTCGGAAGACAGACGCCTTTTTTGTGGTGCCCTCCGGGCCCAAGAAGGGTTTGGTGCCTGTCAAGTCTACCATTAGTAAATGGATTCGTCAGGCCATTGTTAGGGCCTACTCTGCCAAGGGGAGGGATCCCCCTTTCCAGATCACTACTCATTCCACTCGTGCTGTTGGGGCTTCCTGGGCGTTTCAGCACCAGGCCTCTGTTGAACAAGTTTGTAAGGCTGCTACTTGGTCTTCTGTTCATACTTTTTCCAAGTTTTATAAGGTTGATGTGCGGGCCTCAGCGGATGCTGTTTTTGGCCGCAAAGTTCTGCAAGCTGCAGTGGTTTAATTGTCACATTGTTGCCGTTTGGGATCCCCACCCTTTTTTCTGGACCCTGCTATTGGATGTCCCATGTGTAATGAATCATTCTGGAGCAGGGTGTGAGACATACTTGGAATAATACCATTTTGTGATTACTCACCTGTAAAATGGGTATTATAAGTATGTCCCACCCTGAGTTGTATCTTGGATCCTCTATATGGTGAAACTTTTTTTCTCTTATTTTTATTGGCTCTTCCTGGTCACCTTACTGCTTTTTTATACTGGGGGATGTGTGGGAGGTCCCAGGTATTTATGGACCGGGAGGGGCTTCTTTTTCTAGTCATCTCTGCAGAAGTTCGCCCTCTACTGGACCATAACCCACGTGTAATTAATCATTCCGAAGCAGCAGGGTGTGAGACATACTTATAATACCCATTTTACAGGTGAGTAATCACAAAATGGTATTTTTTACCTTTCTAACCCCTCCCTGTCCTGTCTCAGCGCCAGGGTAGGGTGGCAGGACGGGAGTTGGGGGGGGGGGGGGTGCTAGAACTTAATTGGAATTCCTCTTTAAAGTGGACCAAAACCCAGGATTTTGACTATCCTGGGTTTAGGCCCTTTCCCCGGGGGCACCCTGATTGGGGGTGCCCTGATGTGTTAAACCCCCGAGATCGCCTAATCTAACTCGCCTCCTGCCGGTCCTACGTTGCATGCGCGGCCGTCACGCCATCTAAGAGGGTGTCTGAGACCGTGGCTCGCACATGCGCCGTTGGACCTGGGGGGGTTCACACAGCGAGGCATCCTGATTTTAGATGCCCTGTGGGGAGGGAATTGATCGGCCCGGGAATCTTATATATTTCTGGGCCGATCGCGCTCGGTTTTTGTCCACATTTATAAATATACATATTTGCGTTTGGCAGACAATACCAAAACACTGGTCTCAATGGATTTGGTTGTGTGTCAATTTGTGTAACTTTATACGTTGTCCTTGTTTTTCTTGTTAGTTCTAACCTTAAACTTTTAAATGGTTGGTCTACTAGATATATGCCTTTAGAAGCACTATTGTGAAAAAATATTGCAATGATAAAAAATCCATATAATTATGCTGGATGGCAAGAGGAGGGGTTACATTTACACCCAGCTTGTTTCTTTGTTTTAATGGAAAAAAGGAAGAGGAAATTGGTGGTGATCGGTTCTATCATTCCCGATGCACTCACAACTTGTCACCCCTGGATTGTATTCCTACCAGGAGAGGAAAACCACAAGCTTGGTGTCTTTTATTTAGTTTGAGTATATAAGGTACCCCTCCTCTCATTAGCCAATGTGTTTATATGGATTTTTAATATTACACAATTTTGGGATATACCTCCTTTAAAAAAAGACCATCTCTTGCATTTTCTAGGTGTGTGCATGAACGCGCCCCCTGTCACTAAATGGATGGCATGGCCACGCACAGCAATAAAGGGATGTGGAGGGGGGGTGGGCTAACTAAGCTCCCATTCAGTTTCTTTAGCCGCACATTAATATGCATGGCTAAAGATGCTGATTGGAGCGAGGTATGTATATTGGGTGACCAATGGGGTCTTACATGTGTTGGCCATCCCAAATAGGGTTGCATAAGGGTACGGCCCATTTTTAGTTCACATTAAATGTCATTGCCAGTCAACCCCCCCAATAAAAAAAGGATGACTTGACATACTAGGGTTGATTCAGCACAAGTGGAGAAAACTCTGCTGCTGTATAGGAGAGAAAACTGCATTTAGTTTCATTGGGGTTGATTCAGCACCAGGTAAACACTTACATTGGGTTGTTGAATCACTCCCATGGTAGACAATAAAAGTGAATGGGAGTTTTGTCTGCTAAAAAGTAGCACACTATTCCAAGTATACAGCGCGTCCTGTTCCAGAAGATTCCACATGGGTTATACAACCACAAGATGGCGCTGGAATGCAGAAAACAGCTTGTGGCTCCTCCCGGCCCTATATAAGTCGGGGACCTCCCACAAATTCCCCCAGTTCATTTCTGCAGTCTGCGCTGAGAAGATAGAAGATAGCTCTCTTGTGGCGCAGGTGAGCGGGGCTTATGGCCTGCGGCCCTGCAGGACTATTCCCACCCGTTCCGTAATATATACTGCCTCCCAGCCTCGGCTGACAAGGTTCGGGTGAAGGTAGGTTAGTAAGCACCAGTAAAAAAAGGTGCTGAGGAGCTATGCTCCTACTGCAGTCCCTGCTCCAACAGGGTAGGCGGTATAGGCTAATGGTGAGCCTTTTTGGGATGCCCCCACTGCCTCATGGGTTTTGCCAGGTTATCCTGTGCAGTTAAACTCTATTCACATATATATTTATCCCTCCACCCTCACTTCTCATATTAGTCCTCTGGGCACCATTTTCCATGGGAATTCGGCTGTTATCCTCCCTCACTCTCCCTTTGGGAGATCTCGGTGGGGGGGGGGGGGGTCGTCTAGTGATTTATTACTGTATTTCACTCTTGTCATATTTTAGTGTTGGTAACTTTATAATACGCCGCCGCCGCGCTTTGTACTGCGCTCCGAGCCTGGCAGCCCCATTCACCTCAGAGCTGCCGGGCTGCTATTGGCCGGCCGGATCACGTGGGCGCGTTTCCCGCTCTTTGGGGGGGGGGCTCTGTGGATGATGCAGTTTTACCTCACAACTCCACGGCCCGCCCCTCGAGGTCTGCGGACGCCATTTTGTCTCCTTGCTGTGTGCTGCTGGCTCTCTGCTGCCTGTGAGTAACCCCGGTGGGGTGATGTTTTTCTAAAGTTTTTTCTCTGCCTTATTCTCATGGGAATGTTTGATTATGTCTGTCAGGCGGGTGAAAACTTCAGTGCTGTGGTTTCCCCCGGCCATTTTCCCTCACTAACTCCCACCTCTCTAGCGGTTCTTGGGGCATCCCGGGTAGCTCTTCAGCGTTAACCCTTGCTGGCCTATTGTGCCATTCAATCACCATATGGAGGCTTCTGGGGATAATAGGCCTGGGGTTCCTTCGGGACAAGCCCGGCTATGTGTTGCGTGTGGGGTATCCCCTATTAGTGATAATGTCAGGGTGTGTGTACCCTGCGCCCAGCACTGCACTCTGGGCTGTCTGTTACTCCTGGGGGTGCGCCCCCTCTGGCCTCACCCACCCCCCCACGCTTACATCTAACCCCCACTGAGAGGCATACTAGTGGGGAGTCTCAACCTGATTTAGCTGCACGGGTGGCCAGTATTGAAAAACATCTTGCTGGTTCTGCCCCGCGTAAGGCTTCTGCTGAGAAGCGGCATTTACCCGTGGTTTCCCTCTTCCCTGTGGAAGATGAGGGCCCTTACTCTCAGGTCCCTACCTCCTTGAGGAGGGGGAATTATTTTCTGTTTCTGATTCCTCTGAAGAACTACCTAAGATATACGGTGGTACTGGGACTCCCTTTGAGGAAGACCCGCGGTCCCCTGTTGACACTGACAGATTGCTGAGTCACATATTTGAAGTGCTTTGTATTTCTCCCCCGGCAGTGGCTCCGCAGCAGCAGGGTGAGCTTTTTCACTGGGAGTTCCCTGAGCAGTCTCACTTTAATAATCTAGCGCTCAAAGAATGGGAACGGCCTAGCAAGCTGCTAGGGGTGCCTAAGAGTTGGGACAAGAGGTATCCCTTTCCTGCTGATGTTGTTAAGCGTTTGGACCAATTGGCCTGTCATGCCTTTGCCTGTGTGGGGATGGCACTGCGCCCGGTTTGTGCCTCTGCTATTACGGCTATTGTCATTAAATGAGTGCTTAAGTGTCTTTTGGATGGGGCATCTGAGGATGCGGGTAGAGAGGAGTATAGATCTCTCCTGCTTTGTGAGGAATTTATTGCATATATCCTCTCTGCCATGGATGTTGCCATTAGAATGTGTGGTAGGACTTCTGCCCTGTTGGTGGCTGTACGCCGCTCTGTCTGGCTGCGTCAGTGGGTAACTGACAATGCTGCTAAGAAGGCTCTCACTGGTTTTCCCTTCAAGGGCCTGCGCCTCTTTGGAGAACGCTTGGACTTGTTTGCTAGGGGTGGTAGGTTACCTCAACGCAGGAGGCTATCTCGGGCCTTTCGGGGACAGGTGCCTTTCTCCCATCCTTCCGTGGTTCCAGAACTAACCGTGGAGTCTCTTTTACTGGGGCCCGCGGAGACCATTGGGGAAGTGGCAGAGGACGTGGCCGTCCTGGCCTCTCCTGGGGTCCTAAACCAAAATCCTCAACCAAGCCCCCTCAGGCATGATGGGGCGCCCTCACCCATCCGGGTGGGGGGACGGCTTTGGTTTTTTGCTCACGTTTGGAGACTTCATGTCTCAGACCGGTGGATTAAGGAGGTACTGTCCTCCGGTTACAAGATAGAGTTTGCAACCTGGCCGCCCCCAAGATTCATCAAATCCTGGATGGCTTTGAACCCTCCTTTTAGCCCAGGGTCTGCGCCTTACTGTCGAAAACCTTCTGGAGTTAGGGGTCATCTGCCAAGTGCCCTTAAAGGAAAGGGGCAGAGGCTACTATTCCATTCTTTTCACTGTTACCAAAAAAGACGGGTCCATCAGACCCATCCTGGATTTAAAGCGCCTCAACAAATTTGTCATATTCAAACACTTTCGCATGAAGACTCTGCGCTTAGCTGTAAATTCACTACGCCCGGGGGACTTCATGACCTCTGTAGACATCAAGGATGCTTACCTTCATGTACCAATTTTTCCAGGTCATCAGAGATTCCTCAGGCTCGCTCTGGAGGATCGGAACTACCAATTTGTGGCCTTGCCTTTCAGTTTCACCTCAGCTCCCAAGGTGCTGGCAAGCTTAATGGCTCTGCTGAGACCTCGGGTCATTCGCATCCTCCCTTATTTGGACGACATTCTCATCACGTCTCAGTCTGTCAAGCAGGCAGAGCTGGATACCCAGATGGTGGTGTCCACACTGGTGTCCTTCGGCTGGGTGATCAATCACCCCAAGTCTTCCCTGTTCCCGTCATTGGTGAGGTCCTTTCTGGGCATGACTCTGGATACATCTCAGGTCAAGATTCTTCTCCCTCAGCAGAAGGTGGATAGTCTTCAAGCTCTAGCAAGGCTTCTTCTGTCTTGCCCCCATCCCTCCATCCGGCAGGGGATGCAGCTGGTGGGTCTGATGGTGTCTTGCTTCGCGTTTCCATACGCTCAGTTTCACATGAGACCTCTTCAACTTCACCTCTTGTCAGTATGGGATCGGGACCCTGTGTCCCTGGATCAGGTGTTTGTTCTGTCCCCTCTGGCCGGGCGGTCTCTTTCGTGGTGGCTGGACTCAAGGAACCTGTTGATGGGCAGATCCTTTCTGACCCCTTGCTGGGAGACAGTCACCATGGATGCCAGTCTGACAGGTTGGGGGGGCTCCTGGAAATTCCTGAAGTTCCAGGGTCAGTGGGGCCCTCAGGAGGCCCATACCCCTATCAACATTCTGGTACTGAGGGCAATAAGACTAGTTCTCGCCCAGTTGACTCCACACCTTCGGGGTCGGGCGGTTCAGATCCGCTCGGACAACCAGACGGCAGTTGCCTACATCAATCATCAGGGAGGGACCAGGAGCAAGAGTGCCCTCAAGGAAGTGTCCCTGATTTTGTTCCGGGGCGGAGGAGAATGTCCCCTGCATATAGGCAGTTTACATCCCGGGAGTGGAAAACCTGGAGGCAGACTCCTTGAGCAGGAGAGTGACTCGGCTGGGGGAGTGGTCCTTCAGCAACAAGGTGTTTAGGTCCCTGTGCTGTCGCTGGGGGCAGCCGAATGTGGACCTGTTTGCGTCCCGTCACAATCACAAGCTTCCAGTCTTTGTCTTTCTGTCCCAGGATCCTCTGGCCTTGGCCATGAATGCACTAGCAATGTCTTGGAAGAGCTTTCAGCTCCTTTATGTGTTTCCTCCGTTCCCTCTGCTGGGCAGGGTGCTGTGCAAGATCTCCCAGGAAGGGATTCCAACCATTCTGGTGGCCCCCTGTTGGCCTAGAAGAGTGTGGTTCGCAGACATCGTGCAGTTGGCATTAGATCAGTATGCCCTACCCAAGGTTCCAGATCTGCTCACTCAAGGACAGCTACGCCATCCCAATTTACAAACGCTGGCTTTAACGGCCTGGCTGCTGATACCTCCATCTTGATGGAAAAGGGGCTGCCTGCCTCTGTTGTTAGTACCATGATTCAGGCTAGGAAGAAGTCCTCGTCATCTATCTACTATAGGGTATGGCATGCTTACATTGACTGGTGTGAGTCTAGGTTGCTTTCCTGTCGGGTGTTTTCTATCCCCAGGATTCTGGAATTCCTGCAACATGGTTTGGATTTGGGTCTTCAGCTTAGTACCCTCAAAGGTCATGTTTCAGCCTTGGCTATTTTCTTCCAAAGATACTTTGCCAACCATCGTCTGGTTAAAGTGGACCAACATCCACCGCTGATCGGCCCAGGAATCTATAAGATTCCCAGGCCGATCAGCTCCCTCCCTGCGGGGCATCCGAAATCGGGATGCCCCGCTGTGTGAAACCCCTCCCCCCGGACGCCCACAAACCTTACCTTCTCTGCCGCACCCGCGCCGGCCGTTTGTGAATGGCCAGCGCGGGCGCGCTCCCTGTAAGAGGGACGCGCGAGAGGCGGCGGAGGCGGCAGCTTATCCGTCGGCGTTGAGGTAAGTATTTTTGGGCTTTCGGGGGGGCGTCACACAGCGGGGCACCCCCGATCGGGGGGGCCCGCTGAAGTGGACCAACACCCAGGATAGTGAAAATCCTGGGTGTTGGTCCGCCTTTTTTCAGGGGGTTACTCACGTGCGTCCTCCTCGTAAGCCTGTAACAGTCTGGGATTTGAACTTGGTATTATCGGCCTTGCAGGGGTCTCCCTTTGAGCCCTTGCGTGCGGCCCCTTTGTCTATTTTGACGCTTAAGGTAGCCTTTTTGGTGGCTATCACTTCTGTTAGGTGTGTTTCTGAGTTGGCGCCGCTTTCTATCAAACCTCCTTACTTTGAGAGACACCAGGACAAGGTGGTGTTTTTCTGCCTAAGGTTGTGTCTGCTTTTCATCTCAATCAGGACATTGTCTTGCTTTCTCTGTGCCCTAATCCTAGTACTCTAAGGAGCAGGTATTACATTCTCTGGATGTGGTTAGAACCCTGAAGTTCTATTTGGTGGCTACTGAACCTTTCAGGAAGACTGATGCTCTTTTTGTTCTCCCTTCTGGGCCTAAGAAGGGTTTAGCTCCAGCTAAGTCTACCATCAGCAAGTGGATCCGTCAGGCTGTTATTCAGGCCTATTCTGCTAAAGGGAAGGCTCCTCCCTTCCGCCTTACTGCTCATTCCACTCTTGCTATTGGTGCCTCTTGGGCTTTTCAGCACCAAGCTTCTGTTGAACAAGTTTGCAAGGCCGCTACTTGGTCTTGTGTTCTAAGTTTTACAAGGTTGATGTCCCATTTGTTATGAATCTTCTGGAACAGGACGTGCTGTATACTTGGAATAATACAATTCTGTGATTACTCACCTGTAGAATTGGTATTATGAGTATACAGCATGTCCGGTTCCATCCCACCCTTGTTATCATTATTCTTAGTCACCTCTGTATGGTGATTGTTCATTGTTCATTTGGGATTTTTGTTATTATTGTTCTCCCGGCTTCTTGTGTTACTGCTTGTAAATACTGGGGAATTTGTGGGAGGTCCCCGACTTGTATAGGGCCGGGAGGAGCCACAAGCTGTGTTCTGCAGTCCAGCGCCATCTTGTGGATGTATTACCCATGTGTAATGAATCTCCTGGAACAGGACGTGCTGTATACTTATACTTATAATACCAATACTACAGGTGAGTAATCACAGAATTGTATTATTCCAAGTGTGACATACACTCCGCTTCAATACATCTTGACAGTTGGGTTATTCTCCAGTAGAGGGCGAACTTCTGCAGAGATGAATGCAAAAAAAGAAGCCCCTCCCGGTCCATAACTACCTGGGACCTCCCACCAATTCCCCAGTTGTCTTCTCTGCAGGGAGCGAGCAAGACAGAAGATGAAGGCTTCTCTTACTTGCAGGTAAGCCAGGCTCGCACCCGGCCATTTTTGTCCCTATTGCTGCCAGGACCCTCCTAAATTGTCCCTGTATTGAGCCTCCCAGCTTCGGCTTCAGGTCCTTGGTAAAGGTAGGAGCACCCTTCGGGTGCAGTAGGAGCATCGCTCCACCGCGAGACCCCACCATGGGGTAGGTGGTTATCCAGGTTTTGGTGTTCCTGGTGTGGGATTCCCCTTCCCGCTAGGCTTAGGGACGGATTCTGGCAGGGTTCCCCTCCTTCTGGGTCCCTTACTCCCCTCTGGGGGGGGGGGGGGGGCTGGCTACCTGACCTTTATTTTCAGTGTGTGTGTTTAATCATTGTGTTTAATCACTGTATATGTGTGTGTGTTAAGGTTCGGCCCGCACGCACGCTCTTGTGCGGCGGGACGGTTCTCTTATGGTCGGCTCCGCGGCCATATTGGCCGGGGAGCGCGACCTTCTTCTTCCCTCGGTGGGGGGGGGGCAGGGCCTGGAGCTCTCTCGCGTCGGCAGAGCTCTCTCGCGTCCGCTCCGCTATGGTCAGCCTGGGAATTCCAATGTCGGGCAGGCGCTGGGGGATACCGTTGATACGGCCACTGTTTTGTCACATTTATTGGAGGTGTTGGATATTGATCCACCTGAGACACCCTCGCTTAAGAAGGGGGAATTTTTGGGGGCCTACAAGCCCCATCTGGAATTCCCTACCCAGGGTCATTTTGATACGTTGTTACTTAGGGAATGGGAGAGGCCCATTCGGCTCCCTGGTGTGCCTCAGGGATGGGATAAGAAGTATCCCTATCCGGTGGAGGCGGTCAAGCGCTGGTCTTTCCGGTGGAGGCGGTCAAGCGCTGGTCTTCTCCCGAGGTCGACGTGCCTGTGTTTGACCAACTCTTCTGTACTGAACACCCCTGACGCCTCCTCCCTGAAGGATGGCGAGGACAAGCGTCTTGATCAGATGGCGTGCCATGCATTTGCTAACATGGGCTCGGCCCTGCGGCCGGTTAGTGCATCTGCCTTGGTGTCGCTTGCTACCAGGTCTCTTATCAGGGACTGGCTGAATAACGCTCAGCTGGACCCAGCTAGCGCTGAGTTCGCTACCCTTAAGAAGTGCAAATTGTTCATGGATTTTGTCATGGCTGCGATGGAAGACTCCATTGTCGTGTGTAGTAGGACGTCAGCCTTGCTGGTGGCCATACGCAGACTGGTCAGGCTCCGTCAGTGGACAGCGGACGTTGGAGCCAAGAAGTCACTCACAGCTCTCCTCTTCTTGGGTGCGCGGCTGTTTGGAGATAAATTGGATGCTGTTGCTAAAGGCGGTAAGTTACCTCAGCGGAGGAAGCAGCGCCATCCCTTTCGGGGGATGGGCTCGTTCACTCCTTCCTTTCGAGGGGCCAGAGCGTCTAGGGGTTTGGCCTTCTTGGGGGTCAGGGGCTCGTCCTGAAACCGAGGCAGAGGTCGGGCAAGTCCCATGGCTGCCTGGGGTTCCAAGCCCAAGCTTGCCGTTAAACCGGCTCAGCAATGAAGGGGCGCCCTCACCTGTAAGGGTGGGGGGACGGCTGCGGGTCTTCTTCGGGTCTGGGCCCGGGAGGTCACAGACAATTGGATCTTGGAAGTGGTCTCCTCCGGGTACAAACTGGAGTTCGAGTACTGGCCGCCCCCAAGATTCTTAAGGTCTCGGGTGCCCTCGGACCCTCAGGCTGCACAGGGGCTCCTGTTGGCAGTAAAAAGCCTTCTGGACATGGAGGTTATATGCCTGGTGCCTCCGTTGGAAAGAGGCAGGGGTTACTTTTCCAACCTTTTCACGGTTCCCAAAAAGGAGGTTCTCAACAGGTTTATCAGAGCCAAAAAGTTCCGCATGGAGACTCTGCGCTCGGCTATCAATTCCCTTCGCCAAGGGGATTTTATGATCTCCATAGACATCAAGGATGCGTATCTGCATGTTCCGATTTTTCAGGCACATCAGAGATTCCTCCGGTTTGCGGTGGGGGATCAACATTATCAATTCGTAGCTCTTCCCTTCGGTCTGACCTCGGCACCGAGGGTCTTCACCAAGGTTTTGGCGGGCATAAGGCTCTGCTCAGATCTCAGGTCATTCGCATTGTGCCTTATCTGGACGATCTGTTGATTTCTGCTTCTTCCTTTCAGCAGGCAGAACTGGACACCTTCCAGGTGGTGTCGACCCTGGAGAGATTCGGGTGGGTGAACAACCGCACCAAGTCTTCTCTCTCCCCGTCTCAAGTGATTTCATTTCTGGGCATGAATCTGGATACCAGTCGGGCCAGAGTATTTCTGCCCCAGACCAAGGTGCAGGGGATTCAGGACCTGATCCTTCTGCTTCTGGCCAGCCCTTGCCCCTCTATCCGACAGGGGATGAAACTGGTGGGCCTGATGGTGTCCTCTTTCGAGGCGGTGCTGTTTGCACAATTTCACATGAGATCTCTTCAACTTCTCCTATTGACGTATTGGGACAGGAGCCCACAGTCATTGGATCAACCTTTCAAGATGTCTCCCAGGGTTCGGCAGTCAATTCGGTGGTGGCTGGACTCGAGCAATCTGGTGAAGGGCAGATCCTTTCTGGTCCCTTGTTGGGAGACGGTTACCACGGATGCCAGCCTGTCGGGCTGGGGAGGTTATTGGAAGAGTCATCAGTTCAGCGGGGTGTGGGGTCCCCAGGAGGCTCACACCCCATCAATGTATTGGAGCTCCGAGCCATTCGTCTGGTTCTGGCTCGGTTAACCCCACAGTTACAGGGTCTTCCGGTTCAGGTGCGTTCGGACAACCGAACGGCAGTGGCCTACATAAATCACCAAGGAGGGACTCGCAGCAGGAGTGCCCTCAAGGAAGTCTCTCTGATTCTGCGCTGGGCGGAGAGCAATGTTCCTTGCCTTTCGGCAGTCTACATTGCGGGGGTGGAGAATACGGAGGCGGATTCCCTGAGCAGGGGGTCCTCTCGCCACGGAGAGTGGTCTCTCAACCCCGAGGTCTTACTGGATCTTTGCCGCAAGTGGGGAACTCCAGAGGTGGATCTTTTTGTCTCGAGGCACAATCACAAGCTTCCGGCATTTGTGTCTCTTTCTCAGGATCCCCTGGCAGTGGATGCCTTGTCTCTGGCATGGAAGGACCTGGGTTTTCTGTACCTGTTTCCCCCTGTCTCCATGCTGGGCAGGGTAGTTCGCAAACTGGTTCTAGAAGGGGCACCAGCGATTTTGGTGGCTCCAAGGTGGCCAAGAAGGGTTTGGTACGCAGACGTCGTAAGGATGGCCGTAGACCAGTGCCGGCTTCCCTTGATGCCGGACCTGCTATCCCAGGGCCATCTACTTTACCCCAATTTACAAACGCTGGCTTTGACGGCCTGGCTGCTGAAACCTTCATCTTGAAAGAGGAAGGTTTGTCTGAGGCAGTCGTTCAGACCCTGATTAGGGCTAGGAAGCGGTCCTCTTCTGGCATTTACTATAGGACTTGGAGGTCCTATATTGATTGGTGTGAGGCTAGGGCCTTGCCTTGCAGGGTTTTTTCTATACCCAGGATTTTGGAGTTTCTTCAGCATAATCTGGATCTTGGGTTCCAGCTTAGTACTTTGAAAGGACAGGTTTCTGCTCTGTCGGTTTTCTTCCAGAGGTCTTTTGCTTTACACCCGCTGGTTAAGACTTTTTTCCAAGGGGTGGCGCATGTGCGGCCCCCTCGAAAAGCTGTAGTTCCTGTTTGGGATTTGAATTTGGTTCTTTCAGCTCTGCAGGGTCCGCCTTTTGAGCCGCTACATGTTGTTGCTCTTTCGGTTCTCACTCAGAAGGTTGCCTTCTTGGTGGCGATTACCTCGATTCGGCATGTCTCTGAGTTGGCGGCTCTTGTCGATTCAGGCCCCTTACTTTGAGAGACACCAGGATAAGGTGGTTTTTCGTTTTAAACCGGATTTCCTTCCTAAGGTGGTGTCTGCTTTCCACCTCAATCAGGACATTGTTCTCCCTTCCTTGTGTCCTAAGCCTAACAATGACAAGGAGAGGGTTTTGCACAATTTGGACATTGTTCGCTGTGTGAAGTACTATTTGGTGTCTACTACTTCCTTCCGCAAGACGGACGCTTTTTTCGTGGTGCCCTGCGGGCCCAGGAAAGGTTTGGCACCTGCCAAGTCTACGATTAGCAAATGGATTCGTCAGGCCATTTTTGGGGCCTATTCTGCTAAGGGGAGGACTCCCCCTTTTAGGGTCACTGCGCACTCTACTCGTGCTGTGGGTGCATCCTGGGCTTTTCAGCACCAAGCTTCTGTTGAACAAGTTTGTAAGGCTGCTACTTGGTCTTCCGTTCATACCTTTTCCAAGTTTTACAAGGTTGATGTGCGGGCTTCAGCGGATGCTGTGTTTGGCCGCAAGGTTCTGCAAGCTGCAGTGGTTTGAGTTGGTGCATTCTTTACTGTTTACGGTTCCCACCCTTGACGGACACTGTTATTGGATGTCCCAACTGTCAAGATGTATTGAAGCGGAGTGTATGTCACACTTGGAATAATACCGTTTTGTGATTACTCACCTTTAAAACGGATATTATAAGTGTGACATACACTCCGGTTCACCCACCCTGTTTGGTATTCTGGATCCTTTCTATGGTGAACCATTGTTTTTTGTTAGTATTGTTATAATTGGTTCTTCCTGGTCCCTTTACTGCTATCTTACACTGGGGAATTGGTGGGAGGTCCCAGGTAGTTATGGACCGGGAGGGGCTTCTTTTTTTGCATTCATCTCTGCAGAAGTTCGCCCTCTACTGGAGAATAACCCAACTGTCAAGATGTATTGAAGCGGAGTGTATGTCACACTTATAATATCCGTTTTAAAGGTGAGTAATCACAAAACTGTATTTTTCTCACCTGGTGCTGAATCGACCCCATTGTTGAGTTTGAGACTCCCACCATATCTGCCCGGTAACAGTCACCCCCCTCCGCCAAAAGCATAACATTACATTATAGGTCGTTTTAGAGCCAGGTATAAAAAAATTCTCTCCTAACTGCCATTCACTTTCATTGTCTACCTTGGGGCTGATTCAACACCAGGTGGAAATTTACATCCAGTTATTGAATCAGCCTAAAGATAGACTATGAAAGGGAATGTCCGCTTTCTCTCCTAAAAAAAAAAAAAAAAAAAAAAAGTGAGTTTTCTCACCTGCCTCTGAATTGACCCCATTGTCTCAGTACAAGACACCCACCTCACCTGCTGCTTTACTTTTCCTAATGCACAGGACGGCCTGCTTCAAGAAGTCCTTACATCTGGGTATTCAGCCACAAGGTTGCGCAGTGGACTGCAGAAGATTTGTGGCTTCGCCCAGCTCCATATAAAAACGGAAATCGGCCATAAACCTCCAGTGTTTTCTCTGCAGTCATACTGAGAAGATAGAAGATGGCTCTCTATGCTGCGCAGGCGAGCGGGGCAACCCAGCCTGCGGCCCTGCAAGTCTATTTCCACCCGCTCCCGGACACTCTGTGCCTCCCAGCCTTGGCTAACGGATCGGGTGAGGGTAGAGGAGTACTAGGGTCAGGTGCTCGGGTAGCCGGCCATAGGCTTTATGGTGTGCCTGCTGAGGGATGTGGGAGTCCTGCCTTTGCTATGTGTAGGGGATGAGTTGTGTTTGGGGGACTTGTGTTGCTAGCTAGTCTCCCCTTGTTTTGTTCCGTCTCCCTTCCCTTTGGTGTCCCCTGCCCCCTCCACCCTACCATCCGGCCCCGTCTGGGCTGCTCTCGCCACTACCTGCCCTCTCCCTTCTCCCCCTCTCCACGACGGGTGTTGGGGGGGGGGGGTGGTAGCGGCAGGTGGTTACTCAGTTGTTGTCCGTTGTTGTTGTCTCACAGCCGCCGCGGTTGTACCACGCTCCGCGGTGGGCGGCGCTTCTGCTGTGTTTGCGATGCGGACTGTCATCGTGCTGTCGTGGGTCACGCGAGCACGTTTTCACGCTCTTTGGAGGGGGGCGGTGCCGGGGGATGACGCGTGTCGCGCCATGCCCCCGCGGCCTGCCCCTCGAGGTTCTCATTCGGCGCCATTTTGTGGTTGCTGTGTCTGTGTCCGGAAGCCCATCTTCCTACGTGGGTTGCGGCGGTGACCTGTTAGCCCGCTCTTCCATTCGTGTAGCCCGGCTGTACGGCGATCGACTGTGGTGCTGCACGTTCTGTCTCTGTGGTCCGTAAGTTCCCCTTGGGGGTTGCGTATTCTTTTTGGGGCATGTGCTGCGGGATACTTATGTGTATCTTTGCTTATGTTTTTCAGGCGGGATAACTGTGTATTGTGGTTTCTCCCGGTCCCGCTCCTCCCCCCCGCCACCTCTCCCTTCCTGGCCCTCTCTGTGGGCATATTTTGGGGGGGCATCCCGGGTGGCTTTTATTAGCCCTTACCCTATACTGGCCTATTGTGCTTGTGTTAATCACCATATGGAGGCTTCTGGGGATAGCGTGCTTGGGGGTCCTTCGGGACAATCCCGGCTATGTGTCATGTGCAGGGGAACCCCTTTGAGTGGTGGTGGCATGGTTTGTGTGCCGTGCGCCCAAGGTATTATTGCGGACCAGGCTGGGATGGGCGCTGTTCTTCCCAGTTCTGCGCTCCCTCCGGCATCTCCTACTCCCCCGCGCCTGCATTTTGCCCCCAGTGAGGGGGATACTAGCAGGGGATCCCAATCTGATCTGGCATTACGCGTGGCCAGCATTGAAAGGCAGTGGCCCGACCTGTGCCGGGCAAGGCCTCTGGCAAGAAGCGGCATCTTGACGTCGCGCCTTCCCTCTTTGCTGAGGAGGATGAGGACCTGGATGTGTTTGGTGGCCATGCCTCCCTAGAGGAGGGGGAGCTTTTCCCTGATTCAGACTCATCTGGGGACCATCAGGTAGGGTACGACAGTGACCCGGGGTCTGCCTCTGGTGAGGATACCTGGCTCCCTAATGGCACTGATAGACTGTTGTCGGATAGATTTGAGACATTGCACATTGCCCCCCCTAAGGTGGCGAAGAGGAAGCAGGGTGATCTCTTTCGCCCTGACAAACAACGCTTGGAGTTCCCGGAGCAGGGCCATTTCTGATATGGTGCTCAAGGAGTGAGAATAATGTCCTAACATATTGCCCACGGTGCCCAAGGGATTGGACAGAAGGTATCCCTTTTCTGCTGACCTGGTCAAACGTTGGCCTTCCCCCCCTGAGGTGGACGCTCCTGTTCTAGGACTGGCTAACACCTCGGTCATGCCATCCCCTGACACTACTACACTGCGTGACAGTACGGAACGGCGTTTGGATCAGCTGGCCTGTCATGCCTTCACCTTTGTGGGGGCAGCCTGCGTCCGGTTTGTGCCGCAGCCATTACGGCTGTTGCCCTTAAGAAGAAGCTCAAGCGTCTCACGGATGGCGCCATGGCTGGTAGGAGGAGGGAGGATTATAGGGCCCTCTTGCTTTGCTCTGTTTTCGTTGCCTTTGTGCTGACTGCCATGGATGATGCCGTCCGGCTGGGCAGTAGGGCTTCGGCCCTCTTGGTGGCTATGCGCCGCTCTGTTTGGTTGCGTCAGTGGGCGGCTGACACTGCAGCTAAGAAGTCCCTCACCGGATTTCCTTTTACGGGACTTCGTCTCTTTGGTGAGCGTCTGGATGTTCTGGCCAAGGATGGTAGGTAGGATGGTAGGAAGCAGCCTCGGGCCTTTCGGGAGTCCTCCGCTTCCTTCCCCTCTTTTCGTGCCCCCAGAGGAGGTTGTGGCTCTCTCTTCTCGGGTAGCCGCAGAGATTCTTGGGGCCGTGGCAGATCCCATGGGCGTCCCGGTTTCTCCTGGGGTTCCAAGCCCAAACCCCCTACCAAGGCCCTTCAGGCATGAGGAGGCACCCTCACCGGTCCGGGTGGGGGGACGGCTTCGGTTCTTTGCTCACGTCTGGAGACTTCGCGTCTGAGACCGGTGGATTCAGGAGGTGGTGTCCTCCGGTTACAAGATAGTTTGCAGCCTGGCCGCCCCCAAAATTCCTCAGATCCCGGATGTCTCAAAATCCTCTGTCTGCCCAGGGGTTGCGCCTATCAGTTCAATGTCTTTTGGAGTCAGGAGTCCTCTGTCTGGTGCCTTATCAGGAACAGGCTCAGGGGTACTACTCCAATTTGTTCACGGTCCCCGAAAAGGATGGGTCCCTGAGGCCCATCCTGGATTTGAAGGGTCTCAACAGGTTTGTTCGGTTCAAGCACTTTCGCATGGAGACTCTACGCTCGGCTGTCAGTACCCTGCGGCCGGCGACTTCATGACCACCGTGGACATTAAGGATGCCTATCTTCATGTACCAATCATCAGAGGTTTCTGAGATTCACCCTGGAGCATCAGCACTACCAGTTTGCGGCCTTACCGTTTGGTATCACCTCGGCGCCTCGGGTGTTCACCAAGGTGCTGGCGGGTGTAATGACGCTTCTGAGGAACCAGGGCATTCACATTCTCCCTTACCTGGACGACATCCTGATTTCTGCTCAGTCTCTTCATCAGGCCGAGAAGGATACTCAGTTGGTGATCTCCACTCTTGAGTCCTTCCGCTGGGTGATCAACTATCCCACGTCTTCACTGTCTCCGTCTTTGGTGAGGTCCTTCCTGGGCATGACTCTGGGTACCTCTCAGGTCAAGGTATTTCTCCCTCAGCAGAAAGTGGAGGGCCTTCAGATGCAGGCACGGGCTCTGCTCTTGTGTCCTCATCCCTCCATTCGGTAGGGAATGCAGTTAGTGGGTCTGATGGTGTCTTGCTTTGAGGCGGTTCCCTTTGCTCCGTTTCACATGAGGCCTCTTCAGTTGCATCTCTTGTCATTTTGGGAGCAGGACCCTGTGTCCCTGGATCAGAAATTTGCTGTGCCCCCTCTGGCCAGGCAGTCCATCTCGTGGTGGCTGGACTCGAGGAATCTTCTAGTGGGCAGGACCTTTCTGCCGCCGTGCTGGGAGATTGTCACCACGGATGCCAGTCTGACTGGTTGGAGGGGAGTTTGGAAGTCTTTGAAATTTCAGGGTCAGTGGGGCCCCCAGGAGGCCCATGCTCCCAACATTCTGGAACTGCGGGCGATCAGGTTGGTTCTCCTCCAGTTGACCCCACACCTTCGGGGTCGGGCTGTTCAGATTCGCTCGGACAACCAGACAGCGGTTGCCTACATCAATCATCAGGGGGGGACTCGGAGCAAGCGAGCCCTCAAGGAAGTGTCTCTGATACTTTCTTGGGCGGAAGAGAATGTTCCTTGCATCTCGGCGGTCTACATTCCGGGTGGAGAACCTGGAGGCAGACTCCCTGAGCAGGGGGGACATGTCGGCTGGGGGAATGGTCCCTCAGCAACAAGGTATTTCACTCCCTGTGTCACCGCTGGGGTCTGCCGGATGTGGACCTGTTTGCGTCCCACCACAACCACAAGCTTCCAAGATTTGTCTCCCTTTCTCAGGATCCTCTGGCCTTCGCCACGGATGCTCTAGCAATTCCTTGGACAGAGTTTCGGCTCCTCTATGTGTTCCCTCCCTTTTCCTCTGCTGGGCAGGGTGCTGCGCAAGATAGCCCAGGAGGGGGGTACCAGCCATTCTGGTGGCCCCCTATTGGCCAAGGAGTGTGTGGTTCGCAGGTGTCGTGCAGTTGGCAGTAGATCAGTACATCTTGCCCAAGGATCCAGATCTTCTCACTCAGGGACAGCTGCGCCATCCCAATTCACAAACTCTGGCTTTAACGGCTTGGCTGCTGAAACCTCCATCTTGATGGACAAGGGGTTGCCGGCCTCTGTTGTTGATACCATGATTCGGGCTCGGAAGAAGTCCTCGTCTTTTATCTACTACAGAGTCTGGCGTGCTTACATTGCCTGGTGTGAGTCCAAATCTCTTCCTTGTCGGGTGTTTTCTATCCCCAGGATTCTGGAGTTCTTACAACATGGTTTGGATTCGGGCCTTCAACTTAGTATTCTCAAGGGACAGGTGTCAGCTCTGACAATTTTTTTCCAAAGATCTTTGCCAATCACCGGCTGGTTAGACTTTCTTCCAGGGAGTTACTCATGTGCATCCGCCTCGTAAGCCCATGCTACCAGTTTGGGACTTAAATTTGGTGTTGTCTGCTCTGCAGGGTCCTCCTTTTGAACCTATCCGTGGGGCTGCATTGCCCATTCTGACTCTTAAGGTGGCTTTTTTGGTGGCTATTACTTCGGTCAGGCGAGTTTCTGAGCTGGCGGCGCTTTCCATTAAACCTCCTTATTTTGAGCGGCATTAGGATAAGGTGGTGGTCAGGCTTAGGCCGGATTTCTTGCCCAAGGTTGTGTCTGCTTTTCATCTCAATCAGGACATTCTTACCTTCCTTGTGTCCTAACCCTGCTAATTCCAAGGAACGGACCCTTCATTCTCTGGATGTTGTCAGGGCTCTGAAGTTTTATTTGGTTTGCTACTGAGTCTTTCAGGAAATCTGATGCTCTTTTTGTTCTTCCTGCTGGACCTAGGAAGGGTTTGCCTCCGGCTAAATATACTATTAGCAAGTGGATCCGTCAGGCCTTGGTACAGGCCTATTCTGCTAAAGGGAAGGTTGCTCCTTTCCGGGTTACTGCTCATTCCACTCGTGCTATTGGTGCCTCTTGGGCTATTAAGCACCAAGCTTCTGTTGAACAAGTTTGTAAGGCAGCTGCTTGGTGTTCTGTTCATACCTTTTCCAAGTTTTACAAGGTTGATGTTAAGGCCTCAGCTGATGCTGCTTTTGGCCGCAAGGTACTTCAGGCAGTAGTGGTTTGAACTGCCTGCCGTTGCTCTTTGGGCATCTCACCTCACCTTATGGACACTGCTTTTGGATGTCCCAGATGTAAGGACTTCTTGAAGCAGGCCGTGCTGTGCATTAGGAAAAATACAATTCTGTGAGTACTCACCTGTAGAATTGTTTTTACTATGCACAGCACGGCCTGCTTCATCCCTCCCTTGTTATCGTTATTCTTGGTTGCCTCTTTGTGGTGATTGTTCCAAGTTAGTTGAGGGTTTTTTTACCTTTTTTGCCTTATTACCTCCCGGCTTCTTGTATAACTCTTGTCAACACTGGAGGTCTATGGCTGATTTCCGTTTTTATATGGGGCCGGGAGGAGCCACAAATCTTCTGCAGTCCACTGCGCCATCTTGTGGCGGAATACCCAGATGTAAGGACTTCTTGAAGCAGGCCGTGCTGTGCATAGTAAAAACAATTCTACAGGTGAGTACTCACAGAATTGTATTTTCCACGTGCGCAGTCCCTTGGGAGGCTACGGCCTGAATCCTTGGCTTCTGGGCTACAATCATGTGTTGGCAGAGGAAAGGCATGAACATGTGGACCTTAAGATGGGGTTTAGGAAATTTCTCTCATATTCCACTCCATACAAATAGATTAATTCTCGACCGAAGGACGGGACTGCAAGATATCAAGGTCTTGCCCTTCCCGGTCTACAGATACCTCCGGCTGCCCTCCCATATCCAGTTTCATTCTTGCAGTTGGCACTGGGCTGTGAAGATATGGCATAGATTTATTATTTTTCTATTTCTTTTTTTAAAAATTCCCAGCAAGTTGGGTACTTTAACCCTGTCTGCTTCTAGACCCTCATGATTCTCCTGTTTCGGATGGACCAAGTGCCTCCCGGAGTCAGTGCAACCAATAGCATCTGAACAGGTTGAAGGGAGAGTTTGGGAATGCCTGGAACCATGTAGCGCAGAGGGGTATCAGCTATTTTTGCTGCGCAAACACCGAAAGGGTTGGAGGTTCCTTTTAAAAGGATACCCAACTGCAGGATTTTCTGGTGGCCTGCAGGATTAGCCTTTTTGCAGCCTACCTTAGGAGCAGGGGAAGCTGCGGGGCTGGAGGTAATGGAACAGGCCAGTGGGAGGAAGCTGGTTAGGGTGCGGTGCTGATTTATTCTAAGTGTGCCATACACTCCACTTCGGTCTTCATGACATCTGGGTAATCTCCAGTAGAGGGCGAACTTCTGCAGAGATGAATATGCAAAAAAGAAAGCCCCTCCCGGTCCATATATACCTGGGACCTCCCACCAATTCCCCAGTTCCTTCTCTGCAGGGAAGGCGACAAGACAGAAGATGAAGACTTCTTTACTTACAGGTAAGCCGGGCTCGCGCCCGGCCTTCTATTGTCCCTATTACTGCCAGGACCCTTCTAAATTGCCCTATATTGAGCCTCCCAGCTTAGGCTGCGGGTCCTGGTGAAGGTAGGTGCACCACCGTGAGACCTCACTATGGGGTAGGCGGTTATCCAGGTTTCTTGGTGATCCTGGTGTGGGATGCCCCGTCCCTCTAGGCTTATGGCCGGCTTCTGGCAGGGTTCCCCCCCTTCCGTGTCCCTTATTCCCCTCTGGGGGGGGGGGGGGTTGCCTGGCCGATATTTCGTTTTCCCCAGCTTGTGTCCCTGTGTGCTTAGTGTTTTTAGTTTGTGTGTGTGAGTGTCAGACTGCCGTTATCGGCATACCAGGGATTAGTGGCAGCCTGGGGGAGCTTCTCCCCCCTCAGGCTGCGTTCGGGAAGGGGGCGGGGCCGGGCTCTCGGCGCGGCCGTGGTAGCCCCACCCCCTTCTTTGGCGCGATTGCTTTGCTCGTGTCTAAGGGTCCGCGTTGAGGGGAGGGGGGCGCGGCCTCGGCAAACGCGCGTTCTGCGCTGGCCCGCCCTCCCCCTGCTCTCCCTCCTCATACATGAGGCTTCGTGGGGGCCATCTTCTTGAGCAGGCCGCATAGCCGATCGTTGTGGTAAGGGCCTGATGGCCACTTCCTTAGTTTGTGTGTGTGGGGGCTCCTCTTTAGCGGGGGGCCTCCACTGGTCTAGAGCGCATGTGGGTGTGTTAATTACACTGTCTGGCTGGGATATGGTTGATATATATATACATGTATATACATATTGTGTGGCTGCAAGATCAAATGTTGTGGTCTTTTACAATGTAAGGTTATGGCCATTATTCTAAGTGTCTCACACCCTGCTTCGGAAATATTCATTACACTTGGGTTATGTCCAGTAGAGGGCGAACTTCTGCAGAGATGAATAGAAAAAAAAGAAGCCCCTCCCGGCCCATAAATACCTGGGACCTCCCACACATTCCCCAGTAATCGTCTCTGCAGACGGCGAGCAAGTCAGAAGATAAAGTCTCCTCCTTGCAGGTAAGCCGGGTCCACACCCGGCCATTTTTTATCCCTATTTCTTCCCGGACCTAGATATGCTTAAACCGGGCCTTCACCATGATTTCATGAAAAGCCCAAACTCTTAAAAAACGGTTCCCCAGCATCTAAAATTAATATATTTTACGTTTTTAGTCACTAACTTATTATTCTTTCCCCCACTGGGCTGCAAATCTTTTCAGGAATTTAGGATACGGGCGCCGCCATCTTGGCTCATAAGCATCACACTTACTGAGGAGAGGAGAGTGGGATAAGGTGCAGGGGGGTGGGTAATAGCTGTGCTTTGCTCAGACAGAGCAGAGCTGGGGTCAGATAAAGGTCAGCAGCAGAATGCAGAGCAGCACAGTCAGGAGGCACTTCCTTTTTGCAGGCTGCCTGATAAGATGGCGGCTTCCATAAGCCGCCATCTTGGATGTTTAAAGGCTCATAACATGCAGTAGATGCAGGTAGGATGATTTTTAATGTGAGCAATCTGTATGTACAGGGTGTGGGAAACATATAAGATAGACTCTTATTCAGAGTGAAGGTCCGCTTTAAGTCCCCCAATGCCTCCCAGCCTTGGCTGTAGGTCCGGGTGAAGGTAGGATTCACCTTAACAGGTGTACTGATAGGAGCTATGCTCCTCCGTGAGACCCCATTACAAGGGGTAGGCGGCTACCAGGCTGGTGACCCTGGGATGCCCTGTCCGTTTTCCCCTGCTCTACTACCGTAGTTGGGGATCCCTCCCTTTACTTTATTCCCTTTATTCTTAATGGGGGGGGGGGGGGCTGTGACTTCTCCCTTGATTTTTTTTTTTTTTTTTTATATTCTTTATCTATGATTTCCATCAGAAAACATACATCCGATATACATTCCTGTACAACAAGAACAATGAACATAGACTGGTTCAGTCAAGATGTGAGAGTTATCATGGAAAAAAAGCAATAAAGATTGTTACAAAGTAAACTCTGGTTATCCAATCTTTAATAAATGTTTGTGATGCATCAAGAGGGCTAACTGAGAGGGGAGGGGGAAGAGGGGCGCGGGTCCCTGGGTGCCACCCAGTAAGGCACTGCAGTCTGTAGATTCCGAGAATCTCAGCCAGCTGTACCAAGTAATTGTGAAATGCTCAAATCTATTTTCACAAGAAAGTATCACACTCTCAAACCTCATCAGCTCATTCTTCTCCCTTGATATTATAACTTCATTGATCCTCCCTTGTGTATGCGTGTGTGTGTGTGATTTTACTGTACAGCTTGATACATGCGGCGGCCGTATTGAGAGCCGGCCGCCCTGTCCGGCTCCGCACGTGTGGCTGCTCAGTTCTAGAGGATGAGCTTCTCCCCCTCCTTTCTGTGAGGAGAGGGGGCAGGGCCGGGTGCTCGGCGCGCTGGCAGCGGCCCGCCCCACTCTCTCTGGCACCCTCGGCGGCGCCCGGTCAATGGATAGGAATCCGCGTTGCTGGGCGAGGATGGGGAGGGGGCGGGGCCAGGCGCGGCGTGCGATCCGCGGTGGCCCGCCCTTCTTCTTCCTTTTCTGCCTTCTGTTCAGGCAGGGGATCGCCATTTGTCGTGCTGTGAGTGCCCTGCCGGGCTTTGCTTGTTGTGCGTAGTCGTTTTGATTTGCGCCTTATCCAGCGCGGTGGGGGCCATTAGTTTTATTGTACTACTTGCGCATACATTATTATACATTATTATGTACATTATTATACATTATTATATACGTTACTATTAGTACTATATACTATGTTATATACAATGTTATATATACCCATATATATATTTATTTTATATGTTTTGCCAACGCTCTTTGTACATTCTGCATGTATGAGTGCTTGTCTATGGTGTACCTTACTTACGGGGGCCCCCATTTTGTTGTGTCCCGGGGTCCCCTGGCCAAAAAATAAGGGCTTGCAAATCCTCCCACTAACGGACTTAAGGGGCATCCCGGGTAGCTTTCTAGCGTAATTCCCGCTGGTCATTGCGCCTGCCATACAAATCACCATATGGAGGCTCCCCAGGATACCGGGCTCCGGCTCCCTTCGGGGCAATCCCGGCAGTGTGTGGGTTGAGGGGTATCCCTTGCGGGGGATAATGTGCTGGTTTGCATACCATGTGTTCAGCAGGCCATAACGCGGCGGTCGGGGCCCAGGCGTCTGGGTCCGTGCTGCCGGCCTCATCACCTACCCCACCTTGATCCGTACCCCAAGTGACACTGTCATTAGCGGGGAGTCGCAATCTGATGTATGTGCTAGATTGGCCAACATCGTAAAATTGATTCTAGCTCTGTGGCCGGGTAGGCCCCGGCTAAGAGAAGGCATCTGTCACCGGCCGCGCCGGTTCTTGATGATCATGATTCCCTTGACTGGTCTGTTTATTCCCCGCTTTCAGAAGGGGAACTGTTTATGGATTCTGATGGCTCAGAGGATCAGCAGTTTTGGATGCTGATGCTGGGCAGGGGCTTGGGGATGCCGTGGATACCCCCAAGATCCTGGCCCATTTATTTGAGGTGTTGGCTATTTCTCTTCCGGCGGAGTCCCCTCCGCAGAAGGGGGAAGTTTTTGGGACCTCTAGGCCTCGTCTGGAGTTCCCAAATCAGATACATTTCGAATATTTGATTCTTAAGGAATGGGAAGGACCTAGCCAGCTTCCCGGTTTTCCTCAGGGGTGGGATAGGAAGTATCCCTTCCCGGTGGACGCGGTGAAGCGCTGGTCATCCCCTCCCGAGGTCGATGCGCCCGTTATGGGATTGTCCAACACTCATTCTCCAGACGCCGCCATTCTTAAAGATGGTGAGGGCAAACACTTTGATCAGATGGCATGTTTGTGCCTCGGCACTCGCGACTGTGGCTACCAGGTCTGTGGTTAGGGACCTGTTGAGTGGTTCCCAGCTTAACCCGGCCAGTGATGAATTCACAGCCCTTAAGCGGTGTAAATTATTTGTGACCTTTGTTTTATCTGCTATGGATGACGCTATTATTATGTGTAGTAGAACCTCGGCATTGCTGGTGGCTATTCGCCGATCGGTCTGGCTACGCCAGTGGGCGGCTGACATTGTGGGTAAGAAATCAATCACAGTGCTACCCTTCCTGGGTATGAGGCTGTTCGGAGAAAAATTGGATTCAGTGGCGAAAGGTGGAAAGTTACCTCAGCGTAAGTAGCGGCGTCGCCCCTTTCGGGGGGGGGGGGGGCAGGCTCCTTCAATCCTTCCTTTCGCGGTGCTAGAGCAGGCAGAGGTTTTGCCTACTCTAATTTCAGAGGTGATTCCTGGAACAGAGGCAGAGGACGCGCTCGTTCAGGCCTTAACTGGGGTCCCAAGCCTGCTGCCAAGACAGCTCAGCAATGAGGGGACGCTCTCACCCTTGCTGGTGGGGGGACGGCTGCGGCACTTCTTCCTGGTCTGGGCCCAGGAGGTCATAGACAAATGAATATTGGAAGTGGTTTCTTCCGGGTACAAGCTGGAGTTCAAGTGCCGGCCTCCTCCCAGATTCCTCAGTTCTCGGGTCCCCTCGGTCCCCCGGGCTGTGCCGGGGCTCCTGTTGCCAGTGCAAAATCTTATGGACATGGAGGTCATATGCCTGGTGCTTTTCTCAGGGAGAGGCCAGGGCTATTATTCCATCCTTTTCACGGTTCCCAAAAAGGATGGATCCATCAGACCCATTCTGGATTTGAAGCTTCTCAACAGGTTCATCAGAACCAAGAAGTTACGCAGGGAGACTCTGCGTTCAGTCATCAATTTCTTTCATCAGGGGGATTTCGTGACATCTATAGACTTCAAGGATGTTAACCTTCGTGTACCATTCTACCCAGCACACCAGAGAGTCATCAGGTTGTGGTGGGGGATCAGTATTTTCAGTTGTGGCCCTCCCTTTCGGGTTGACTTTGGTACCAAGGGTGTTCACCAAGGTGCTGGTGGACATAATGGCCCTTCTCAGAGCCCAGGGCATTCGCATTGTGCCGTATCTGGACGACCTGCTTATTACAGCTTCTTCACTATGTCAGGTGGAGCTGGACTCCAGGGTGGTGACGACGCTGGTAAGGTTCGGATGGGCGATCAACCACCCCAAGTCTTCTCTCTCCCCATCAAGGGAGATCTCATTCCTGGGCATGAATCTGGATGCCAGTCAGGCCAGAGTGTTCCTACCTCACCCAAAGGTGCAGAGGGTTCAAGATCTGATACGTGTTCTCCTGGCCAATCCTCGCTCCTCTGTCTGGCTAGGGATGAAACTGGTAGGATTGATGGTGGTTTCCTTCGAGGCAGTCCCCTTTGCTTAGTTCCACATGAGGTCGTTCCAACTCCCATCTATTGCTGAACTGGGACAGATGTCCCCGGTCCTTGGATCAGTCCTTTCTGCTGGCTCCCAGGGTTCGGCAGTCCCTTCAGTGGGGGCTGGAACCAAGCAATCTGATGAGGGGCAGATCCTTTCTGGCCCCTTGTTGGGAGACTGTTACCACGGATGCCAGCCTGTCGGGCTGGGGAGGTCTCTGGACGGATTTTCAGTTCCAGGGGCTGTGGGGTCCTCAGGAGGTTCACACCCCCATCAATGTCTTGGAGCTCAGAGCTGTTCGGTTGGTTCTGTCATGCTTGACGCATCACTTACAGGGCTTACCGGTTCAGGTTAGATCAGACCCTCAGGGAAGTTTCTCTGATTCTCGCATGGGCGGAGAGCAATGTTCCATGCATCTCAGCGGTATTCCTTCCGGGAGTGGAAAACACGGAGGCGGACTCCCCGAGCAGGGGATCCTCTCGCCGAGGGGAATGATTTCTCAACCACAAGGTATTCTGGTCCCTCTGTCGCAAGTGGGGGACTCCGGAGGTGGATCTCTTTGCCTCATGTCACAATCACAAGCTCCCAACGTTTGTGTCTCTGTCTCAGGATCCTCTGGCCCTGGCAGTGCACGCCATGTCTCTTGCCTGGAGGGATTGGGGGTTTCTGTACCAGTTTTCCCCCCTTCTCCATGGTGGGCAAGGTGGTGCGCAAGCTGGCTCAAGAGGGTGCGCCAGCAATTCTGGTGGCCCCAGGGTGGCCAAGACAGGTTTGGTTCGTACCACAATTTACAAACGCTGGCTTTGACGTTGTGGCTGCTGAAACCTCCTCCATCTTAATAGAAGAAGGTTTGTCTGATGCTGTGATTCAGACACTTGTTAGGGCTGGGAAGTGATCTTCCTCTAACATCTTCTACAGGATGTGGAGGTCTTATATTGATTGGTGTGAGGCTAGGGCTTTGCCTTGCAGGGTGTTTTTGATCGCTAGGATTTTGGACTTTCTTCAACACGGTCTGGGCTTGGCTTAGTACCTTGAAAGGGCAGGTCTGCCCTGGTGGTTTTCTTCTAAGGTCCTTTGTTCTTCGTCCTTTGGTTAAAGCTTTTTTCCAGGGTGTCACTCATGTGCTGCCCCCTCCAAAGCCTTGTGCCTGTTTGGGTTTTGAATTTTTCATTTTCTTTGCTTACACCAAAGATTGCCCTTTTGGTGGCTATTACCTCTGTTCGATGTGTTTCTGGGTTGGCGGCTCTGTATATTCAGGCCTCTTACTTTGAGAGACACCAGGACAAGGTGGTCTTCTGCTTTAAGCCGGATTTCCTACCTAAAGTGGTCTCTGCTTTCCATCTCATTCAGGATGTGGTTCTCTCTTCCTTGTGTCCTAAGCCTAGCAATGACAAGGAGAGGGCCCTGCACTCTTTTTGGGTGAATGTTTGTTGTGTGAAGTACTATTTGGTGGCCACCTTTTTTCTGTAGGACGGACGCCTTGTTTTTGGTGCCCTCTGTGCCCAAGGAGGATTTGGCGCCGTCGATTCTACCATTAGTAGATGGATATGTCTGGTCATTGTTGGGGCCTATATTGCCAAGGGGAGGGTTCCCCTTTCAGATTATTGCTCTTTCTACTCGTACTGTTGGGGCTTCCTGGGCTTTTTAGCACCAGGCTTCTGTTGTACAAGTTGTACGGCTGCTACTTGGTCTAATGTTCATGCCTTTTCCAAGTTTTTATAAGGTTGATGTGCGGGCCTTAGCGGCTGCTGTTTTTGGCCGCAAAGTTCTACGAGCGGCAGGGGTTTCATTTGTGCACTTTTGCCTGTTGGGATCCCCACCCTTTTTGGACACTGCCATTGGATGTCCCAAGTGTAATGAATATTTCCGAAGCATGGTGTGGGACATACTTAGAATAATACCATTTTGTGAGACATACTTATAATACCCATTTTACAGGTGAGTAATCACAAGATGGTATTTTTACACAGCTCTGCACTTATGTTGCTTGTTTTGTGTGTTACAGGTTGCCCTGTATATGTGCATATTAAGGGGTCCCTCCTGGTCCTGGGGTCCCTAGTGTAAAATTGTCCACCTAAATTCCTCCCACCGGGACTTTTAAGGGGCATCCCGGGTTGCTTATGCGTAATTCCCTGCGGTCTTGCGACTCACCACAAAAATTCACCATATGGAGGCTCCGCAGGATACTGGGCTCGGGATCCCTCTGGGACAATCCGAACCATGTGTGGGGTGCGGGGTATCCCTTACGGGGGAGAATGTGCTCATCTGTATACCATGCCCACAAAAGGCCATAACGCGGCAGTCTGGTACCCAGCCTTCTGGGTCGGCTCCTCCCGCTTCATCGCCTTCCCCTCCCCACCTTATCCGTACCCCAAGTGACATTGGTACCAGTGGGGAGTCGCTTTCTGATGTTTGGGCTAGATTGGCCAGCATCGAGAAAATTATTGCTAGCATGGTGGGCAAGAAGGCCCAGGCTAAAAAGAGACATTTGTCGTCGGCCCAGCCATTGTGGGATGTTGACGACTGATTTGTCAGATTATTCCCCGTTAGAGGAGGGGGAATTGTATCAGGAAACAGAGGCTGACTATGTTCAGTCTGGGAATTCCAATGTCGGGCAGGCGCTGGGGGATGCCGTAGATACGGCCACTGTTTTGTCACATTTGTGGGAGGTGTTGGATATTGAACCGCCTGAGGCGCTCTTAAGAAGGGGGAATTTTTTGGGGCCTGCAAGCCCCGTCTGGTATTCCCTACCCAGGGTCATTTTGATGCGCTGATCCTTAGAGAATGGGAGAGGCCCAGTCGGCTTCCTGGTGTGCCTCAGGGATGGGATAAGAAGTATCCTTTTCCGGTGGAGGCGGTTAAGCGCTGGTCTTCTCCTCCCGAGGTCGACGCGCCTGTTTTAGGTTCTTCTGTGCTGAACACCCCTGACGCCACTTCCCTTAAGGATGGCGAGGATAAGCGCCTTGATAAGATGGCATGCCACGCATTTGCCAACGTGGGCTCGGCCCTGCGGCCTGTTGGTGTATCTGCCCTGGTGTCGCTTGCTACCAGGTCTCTTATCAGGGGCTGGCTGAATAACGCTGTTTTATCCAGCTGGCACTGAATTCGCTACCCTTAAGAAATGTGAATCGTTCATGGATTTTATCATGACTGCGATGGAAGACTCTATTGTCGTGTGTAGTAGGACTTCAGCCTTACTGGTGGCTATGCGCAGATTGGTCTGGCTCCGCCAGTGGACAGCGGACGTTGGGGCCAAGAAGTCGCTCACAGCTCTTCCCTTCTTGGGTTCGCGGCTGTTTGGAGATAAATTGGATGCTGTTGCTAAAGGAGGTAAGTTACCTCAGCGGAGGAAACAGCGCCGCCCCTTTCGGGGGGCGGGCTCGTTCACTCCTTCCTTTCGAGGGGCCAGAGCGACTAGGGGTTTGGCCTTCTCAGGTGTCAGGGGCTCGTCCTGGAACAGAGGCAGAGGTCGGGCACGTCCCGCGCCTACCTGGGGTCCCAAGCCTGCCGTTAAACCGGCTCAGCAATGAAGGGGCGCCCTCACCCGCAAGGGTGGGGGGGCGGCTGCGGCTCTTCTTGCAGGTCTGGGCCCGGGAGGTCACAGACAATTGGAACTTGGAAGTGGTCTCCTCCGGGTACAAACTGGAGTTCGAGTACTGGCTGCCCCCAAGATTCTTAAGGTCTCGGGTGCCCTCGGACCCTCGGGTGTCACAGGGGCTCCTGCTAGCAGTAAAAAACCTTCTGGACATGGGGGTTATATGCCCGGTGCCTCTGTCGGAGAGAGGCAGGGGTTTCTACTCCAACCTTTTCACGGTTCCCAAAAGACCTCCAAGGTTCTCAACAGATTTATCAGAGCCAAAAAGTTCCACATGGAGACTCTGCGCACGGCTATCAATTCCCTTCGCCAAGGGGATTTTATGACATCCATAGACATCAAGGATGCGTATCTGCATGTTCCGATTTTTCAGGCACATCAGAGATTCCTCCGATTTGCGGTGGAGGATCAACATTATCAGTTTGTAGCTCTTCCCTTCAGTCTGACCTCGGCATAATTGCTCTGCTCAGATCTCAGGGCATTCGCATTGTGCCTTATCTGGACGATCTGTTGATATCAGCTTCTTCCCTCCATCAGGCGGAGCTGGACACCCACCAGGTGGTGTCGACCCTGGTAAGGTTCGAGTGGGTGATCAACCGCACCAAGTCTTCTCTCCCCGTCTCTTGTGATTTCATTTCTGGGCATGAATCTATATACCATTCGGGCCAGAGTGTTTCTGCCCCAGTCCAAGGTGAAGGGGATTCAGGGCCTGATCCGCCTTCTTCTGGACAGTCCTTGTCCCTCTATCCGACAGGGGATGAAACTGGTGGGTTTGATGGTATCCTCCTTCGAGGCGGTGCCGTTTGCACAGTTTCACATGAGATCTCTTCAACTTCACCTATTGACGTATTGGGACAGGTGCCCACAGTCATTGGATCAACCTTTCAGGATGTCTCCCAGGGTTCGGCAGTCCTTTCGGTGGTGGCTGGACTCGAGCAATCTGGTAATGGGCAGATCCTTTCTGGTCCCTTGTTGGGAGACGGTTACCACGGATGCCAGCCTGTCGGGCTGGGGAGGTTATTGGAAGAGTCATCAGTTCAGCGGGGTGTGGGGTCCCCAGGAGGCTCACACCCCCATCAATGTCTTGGAGCTCAGAGCAGTTCGACTGGTTCTGGCTCGGCTGACCCCTCGGCTGTCTTCCGGTTCAGGTTTGTTCGGACAACCGAACGGCAGTAGCTTACATAAATCTCCAAGGAGGGACTCGCAGCAGGAGTGCCCTCAGGGAAGTCTCTCTGATCCTGCACTGGGCGGAGAGCAATGTTCCTTGCCTTTCGGCAGTCTACATTCCGGGAGTGGAGAACACGGAGGCGGATTCCCTGAGCAGGGGATCCTCTCGCCACGGAGAGTGGTCTCTCAATCCCGAGGTTTTTCTGGATCTTTGCCACAAGTGGGGGACTCCGGAGGTGGATCTCTTTGCCTCGAGGCACAATCACAAACTTCCGGCCTTTGTGTCTCTTTCTCAGGATCCTCTGTCTCTGGCAGTGGATGCCTTGTCACTGGCTTGGAAGGAGTTGGGGTTTCTGTACCCGTTTCCACCCATCTCCATGCTGGGCAAGGTAGTTCGCAAACTGGTTCCAGAAGTGGCACCAGCGATTCTGGTGGCTCCAAGGTGGCCAAGAAGGGTTTGGTACACAGACGTTGTAAGGATGGCCGTAGACCAGTACCGGCTTCCCTTGTTGCCGGACCTGCTATCTCAGGGTCATCTACTTTACCCCAATTTACAAACGCTGGCTTTGACAACTTGGCTGCTGAAACCTTCATCTTGAAGGAGGAAGGTTTGTCTGAGGCTGCTGTTCAGACCCCGATTAGGGCTAGGAAGCTGTCCTCGTCCGGCATTTACTATAGGACTTGGAGGTCCTATATTGATTGGTGTGAGGCTAGGGCCTTGCAGGGTTTTTTCTATACCCAGGATTTTGGAGTTTCTTCAGCATAATCTGGATCTTGGGTTCCAGCTTAGTACTTTGAAAGGACAGGTTTCTACTCTGTCGGTTTTCTTCCAGAGATCTTTTGCTTTACACCCACTGGTTACGACCTTTTTCCAAGGGGTGGCGCAAGTGCGGCCCCCTCGGAATGCTGTAGTTCCTGTTTGGGATTTGAATTTGGTTCTTTCGGCTCTGCAGGGTCCTCCTTTTGAGCCGCTACAGGATATTGCTCTTTCGGTTCTCACTCAGAAGGTTGCTTTCTTGGTGGCTATTACCTCTGTTCGGCGTGTCTCTGAGTTGGCGGCTCTGTCGATTCAGGCCCCTTACTTTGAGAGACACCAGGATAACTTGGTTTTTCGTTTTAAGCCGGATTTTCTTCCTAAGGTGGTGTTTGCTTTCCACCTCAATAAGGATATTGTTCTCCCTTCCTTGTGTCCTAAACCTGACAATGACAAGGAGAGGGTTCTGCACAATTTGGACGTTGTTCGCTGTGTGAAGTACTATTTGGTGACTATTTCTTCCTTCCGCAGGACTGATGCTTTTTTCGTGGTGCCCTGCGGGCCCAGGAAAGGTTTGGCACTTGCTAAGTCTACGATTAGCAAATGGATTCGTCAGGCCATTGGGGCCTATTCTGCTAAGGGGAGGACTCCTCCTTTTAGGGTCACTGCGCACTCTACTCGTGCGGTCGGTGCGTCCTGGGCTTTTCAGCACCAGGCTTCTGTTGAACAAGTTTGTAAGGCTGCTACTTGGTCTTCCGTTCATACTTTTTCCAAGTTTTACAAGGTTCATGTGCGGGCTTCAGCGGATGCTGTTTTTGGCCGCAAGGTTCTGCAAGCTGCAGTGGTTTGAGTTGGTACATTCTTTACTGTTTCTGGTTCCCACCCATGACGGACACTGCTATTGGATGTCCCAGATGTCATGAAGACCGAAGTGGAGTGTATGGCACACTTAGAATAATACCGTTTTGTGAGTACTCACCTTTAAAACGGGTATTATGAGTGTGCCATACACTCCACTTCGCCCCACCTCTTCTTTTTTTTTCAGGTATTCTGGGGCTTTTATATGGTGAACCATTGGTTTTGATTGTTAAGGTTATAATTGGTTCTTCCTGGTCCCTTTACTGCTTTTATACACTGGGGAATTGGTGGAAGGTCCCAGGTATATATGGACCGGGAGGGGCTTTCTTTTTTGCATATTCATCTCTGCAGAAGTTCGCCCTCTACTGGAGATTACCCAGATGTCATGAAGACCGAAGTGGAGTGTATGGCACACTCATAATACCCGTTTTAAAGGTGAGTACTCACAAAACGGTATTTTTTTTTAAATTGACGCCTGCTCATGACCCTGGGCAGCATCCTTGGCGCAGCCTCGCTTCCAGCTCCTGCACTTCGTGGGTCGGCTAACCCAGGAAATGTTTTCACCCATATTTCCACTGCTTGAGGCAGTAAGGCTGCACTCCATCTGTCCCTGGGAGTGCTTTCTGGACCTGGAAGGGTCTCATCAGTCCCGCCCCCGCTGTGACTTGACTGCCCGTTTTTTTGTCTGGTTGCTTATGCTGTGTTTTTTTTTTTTTTTTTTTTACAGATTGTTCTGCTGGTTTGGGCGGTTGATATCAGGGTAGTGGTCCATCCTGTAGGATCTCAGAGTAATCGCAGCTTGTGATTATCGAGATTCTTTATATCTTGAGATCTTATATCTCAGTCTCAGACTCTTGGGGTTAGATTGACTGACTACACCATGACTAAAGCACCCGCAGGTGTTTGGGTCTGGTACCCTTACAGAGTGGTGTCCTATGTCCCCTTAGCTTGCAGTGGCCTCTGTAACAGGATAGTCCCATCTGTACGGATAGGGCAGCGTCATAGTACTTTCCAGATTCAAGAGACAGCTGCCCATCTAGGCATCCCATCTGGTGAGTCAGGCTCGGGCTTAAGAGATCCTGGGGAGACACCTATAAGACAAAGGAGCAGAGGCCTTTGTTCCTTGAGCTTCCAAATTTTCAGAATCTTATTTTAGTGGAATGGCAAAAGCCTGACAAGCTCCCTTCTATTACTAGGATCTTGGATACCAAGTATACTTTTCCTATAGATTTGATTAAGCAATGGTGTTTTCCTCCAGTAGTGGATGATCCGGTTTCCAGGTTTTTTAGACAGACAGTTATTACTATCTCTGATAGCACTTCTAATGATTGATAAATGAATGGACGGGTCCTTTCGGCATGCCTTTTCCATTGTGGACTCTACCTTGCTCCCTGAATGTGCGGTCTCTGTGACCGCCATGACCGGCAAGGCATGGTCTAATCAAGCTATGAACCAGATACAGGGTGGTCATTCCCGGCTGGCTATTTCTGAGCTGTTACAGTCTAACTTGGAAGTTTTCAGATATATCATTTCTGCAAGGGCTGATATTGTAATGCTTATTGGCAGAGGTCTGGCCTTGCTGGTCTCCCAGTGCCGCTTTTTGTGGTTATATCCGTCGTCTGCTGATAACACTTCAAAGTAGACTCTTACTGGGCTCCCCTTTGTAGGAAATGGACGTCTTGATGACATTGTTAAGAAGGCTACTGGCGGTAAATCTACTCTCTCAGAAAAAGAAACATAGGGCCTGATTAATCAAGCACTTCTGCCAGACAAAGGCATTTCAGTGAAAACTATAATAGTGTAAAATATGATTTATACATTTTTCAGTATGTTGCTGCACTGCTAATGTTTTAGTAAATGGGTTTCTTGTAGTGCAGCAACATGCGTAAGTGTGAAAATTTCTTGCAGAAGTGGTTGATAAATCAGGCCCTAATCCTTCTTTTCACAGGTTAAATCCCCGGCCTTTTCGTGGAAGCAGGAGTGCATCTTATTCTGGATTCCGGAGAAGATTTCTGGGCTAAATCCCAGAATACGTCCAAGCCCTTTTGGCGAAACAAACCAAAGCCTCCTCCCTCTAAGCCCCTCTTTAGAGGGACCAGGTGGTGGATGCTTGGATCCAGGAGGTCGAACGGGAGAAAGTCAGGTTAAGAGGGGAATAGTTACCCCTGTACCTCCTTCAGAGAGGACACTGGTTCTACTCAAATCTTTTTGTAATCCCAAGAGGGATGGATTAGTGCAGCCTATTCTAGATCTCAATTGTCTCAACGCTATTCTTAGTATACAGTACGTCCTGCTCCACAAATAATACTTACTATCGGGTATTACTCCGCCAGATGGCGCTGAACTGCAGAGACATCGAAAATAGGCTCCACCCGGCCCCTCAAATACCCAGGGACCTCCCACAAATCCCCAGAATTTCTCTACAGTCTGGCCTGCTAAGGACGAGAAATGGCTCTCTCTACTCGCAGGTGAGCGGGGCTATTAGCCTGTGCCCTGTAGAACTATTCCCACCCATTCCATTATTGATATGCCTCCCAGCCTTGGCTGCGCTGGTCGGGTGATGGTAGGCAGCACCACTGTTAGGTGCTTAGGAGTGCTGCTCCACCGCAGTCCCCCACCAAAGGGTAGGCGGTTCAGGCTTATGGTGAGCCTCTATGGGATGCCCCTCCTGCATTATTACCCCTTGCCCCTGTCTATCGGTGGGCCCTATTTAAGTGGCCGCTGTCCTCCCTCACTCTCCTTGTAGCCTTCGGGGGAAAGGGTGTGTGTGTGTGTGTGTGTGCTATATGCTTATACGTAGTATTGGTTTTTATTCTTTCACTGTCTTATGTCCGGTGTCAGCCGCCGCGCTGACTTGTGTCATTATTGTATTTTTAAAATTGTCGCGCCGCGCGTGCCCTTGCTGGGTTCCGCGCTTGGCGGCGCCATTACCTCAGGCGCTAGTGCGCCGTCGTTGGCTGCTTGTATCTGGCTTTGCGCTCTTCCGGGGGGGGGAGGGGGGGCGGGGCCTGCCTATGGCACGTTACGCGTCATTGCTGATACTGGCCCGCCCCTCGAGGTATACCGACGCCATCTTTGATCTGCTTGTTGGCTCATGCGCGACGGACCCCTACCTACCGCGGTCCGTAAGTGCCCTCTCGGGCGGCCTTATTATCTACTTTTTTATTACTGTGTGCTTACGCCTCTTTTCTATTGTGTCTTTCAGGCTGGGCGAATCCATTGGCTTCTCCCAGCCCTCTATTAGTTTTTACTTGTTAGGCCTTGTGTAATACTCCCACTTCCCTAGCGGGTATTCGGGCATCCAGGGTTGCTTTATAGCGTTAATCCCTATCTGCATATAGTGCCACTTTAATCACCATATGGAGGCATCTCAGGATAATGTGACCGGGGTTCCTTTGGGACAAGCCCGGCTGTGTGTAGTGTGTGGGCAGCCTCACGCTGACAAGGCGCGGGTCTGTGTACCCTGTGCTGAGCAGGTACTTGCACTGCAATCTGGCCTTCCAGTGGCTGGGCCTGCACTTCGTTTCACTTCACCTACCCCCCCCCCCAAGCTTAAATCTCACTCCTACTGAGTTGCATACAAGTGGGGATTCTCAGCCTGATGTTGAGAAGTTGATTGCTAATACCTTGGCTCGTAAGGCCCCTGCAAAAAAGCGGCACTTAACGCCTAATGTCACTCTTTTCCCTATGGAAGCTGAGGAGTTTTGGAATCTTTGTGGCTATACCCCGTCAGATGAGGGGGAGCTTTTCTCTGACTCAGGCTCATCTGATGAGAGGCCAAGGGGTCATGACGATTCTGGCTCTGACCCCTGGGCACCGGAGGACACTGACAGACTGCTGACCCAGATTTTTGAGGTCCTGTCCATTTCTCCCCTTGTTGCGGTTCCCAGGCAAAGGGGGGAACTTTTCCATACAGCAAAATCACGTTTGGAATTTCCCGAGCAAGCACATTTTCATAACCTTGTGCTCAAGGAATGGGAGCGCCCCAGTAAACTTCCCGGGATACCTAAAAGTTGGGATAGGAAGTATCTAACACCTCTGTCATGCATTCTCCTGACTTTACTACCCTGCGGGATGCTGAGAACCGGCGCATTGACCAGCTGGCATCCCATGCCTTTGCTTGTGCTGGGACGGCGCTGCGCCCGGTCTGTGCCTCTGCCATTACTGCTGTAGCCACTAGAACCCTTATCAGAAATATACTTGATAATGTCCCTGATGATTTGCCTTGTGAGGCGTTCAATGCACTCTCCAGTTGTGATGTTTTTGTAACTTTTGTCCTCTCTGCCTTGGATGACACCATCAGAATGTGTGCCAGGACATCTGCCCTTGTGGTGGCTATACGCCGCTCGGTTTGGCTGCGCCAGTGGGCTGCTGATGCTGCTGCCAAGAAGGCCCTCACTGGGTTTCCCTTCAAAGGACTGCGCCTGTTTGGGGACCGCCTGAACCTTTTTGCTAAGGGAGGCAGATTACCCCAGTGCAGGCGGCAATCTCGGCCCTTTCGGGGTCAGGGTTCCTTCTCCTCCCCTTACCGAGGTGCTAGACAGGGGAGGGGGGTTTCCTTTCCTGGGGCCCAGGGAGATTTCTGGGGTAGGGGCAGAGGACGTGGACATCCTTGCTCCTCCTGGGGTCCCAAAACTAAATCCTCTCCTAAGCCCCTTCAGGCATGATGGGGCGCCCTCACCCATCCGGGTGGGGGGATGGCTGCAGCACTTCGCTCACGTCTGCAGGCTTCATGCCTCAGACCGGTGGATTCAGGAGGTAGTATCCTCCGGTTACAAGCTGGAGTTTGCTGCCGATCCCCCTCCAAGATTCATCAGATCCCGAATTCCTCAGGACCCCGTGTTAGCTCAGGAGCTGGTGCTAGCTGTGCAAGGCCTCCTGGAGCTGGGGGTCATCTGCAAGGTCCCCTTAAGAGAAATGGGCAAGGGTTTCTATTCCAATCTATTCACTGTCCCCAAAAAAGATGGTTAAGTCAGGCCCATCCTGGACTTGAAGATCCTCAACAAATTTGTCAGGGGCAGGCGCTTTCGCATGGAAACGCTGCGCTCTGCCATCAGTTCCCTGCGCCAAGGGGATTTCATGACTTCTGTGGACATCAAAGATGCTTATCTTCATATTCCTGTGTTTCCAGGTCATCAAAGGTTCTTCAGATTCGCTCTGATGGATCAACACTACCAGTTTGTGGCGTTGCCCTTTGGCCTGCTTCAGCTCCCAGGGTGTTCACCAAGGTGCTGGCTGGCATTATGTCTCTACTCAGGTATCAGGGTGTCCGCGTGCTTCGCTATCTGGACGAAATTCTCATCATTTCCCTATCTCTACATCAGGCAGAATTGGATACTCAGCTGGTGGTGTCCACTCTGGAGTCATTTGGATGGGTGATCAACCACCCCAAGTCCTCACTGTCCCCTTCCTTGGTGACTCCATTCCTAGGAATGAATCTGGATACAGTTCAGGCAAGGATCTTCCTTCCTCAACAGAAGGTGGACAGTCTCATTGCACAGGTTCAGTTCCTGCTATCTTGCCCTCATCCCTCCATCAGGAAGGGGATGCAGCTGGTGGGCCTGATGGTGGCATGCTTCGAGGCTGTCCCTTATGCTCAGTTCCACTTAAGGCCTCTGCAACTTCACCTGTTGTCAGTGTGGGGACAAGAATCCAGCGACCCTGGACAGGGTCTGTGTGCTCTCCCCTCTGGTCAGGAGGTCCCTCTTGTGGTGGATGGACTCAATGAACCTGTTGGGGGCAGATCCTTTCTTGCCCCTTCATGGGAGACGGTCATCACGGATGCCAGTCTGTCAGGTTGGGGGGGTTTCTGGAAGTCCCTGCGGTTCCAGGGGAGGTGGGGTCCTCAGGAGGCCCACACACCTATCAATGTCTTGGAGCTGTGGGCGATCAGGCTAGTTCTGGCTCACCTGACTACTCACCTTCGGGGTCTGCCTGTTCAGGTGCGCTCGGACAACCAGACGGCGGTTGCCTACATCAATCACAAGGGAGGGACCCGGAGCAAGGGGGCCCTCCAGGAAGCGTCTCTGATCCCGACTTGGGCGGAGGCCAATGTCCCCTGCCTTTCAGCTGTGTACATCCTTGGGGTGGAAAATCTCCTGGTGGACTCTCTGAGCAGGGGGACCTCTCGCCAGGGAGAATGGTCCCTATGCAGCAGGGTGTTCCAATCTCTGTGTCGCCGCTGGGGCCAACCAGATGTGGATCTGTTTGCGTCCCGTCACAATCACAAGCTACCAGCCTTCGTCTCCCTGTCCCAGGATCCTCTGGCCTTGACTACGGATGCTCTAGCAATGTCATGGCAGGGCTTTCAGCTCCTGTATGTCTTCCCTCCATTCCCCCTGCTGGGCAGGGTTCTGCGCAAGATTGCTCTGGAAAGGGTACCAGCAATTCTGGTGGTCCTCAGGTGGCCAAGAAGAGTGTGGTTCGCAGACGTGGTGCAGCTGGCAGTAGATCAGTACGCTCTGCCCTTGGTGCCAGATCTACTCACTCAGGGCTCTCTACGCCATCCCAATTTACAAACTCTGGCTTTGATGGCCTGGCTGCTGAAACCTCCATCTTGATGGAAAAGGGGCTGTCTTCCTCGGTTGTGGATACTTTGATTAAGGCTTGGAAGAAGTCTTCTTCCATTTATTACAGGGTTTGGTGTACCTACATTGACTGGTGTGAGTCTCTTCCCTGTCGTGTTTTGTTTATTCCCAGGATTCTGGAGTTCCTTCAGCATGGGTTGGACATGGGGCTCCAGCTAAGTACTCTGAAGGGGCAGGTCTCTGCCCTGGCTGTTTTCTTCCAGTAGTCCTTTGCTCAGCACTCTGATTAGGACCTTTTTCCAGGGGGTCACCCATGTGCGTCCCCCACGTAAGCCTATGGTGCCTGTTTGGGATTTGAACTTGGTTTTGTCTGCCTTGCAGGGTGCTCCTTTTGAACCTATGCAGGATGCTTCTCTGGCCATTCTTACGCTCAAGGCTGTCTTTCTGGTGGCTATCACTTCTGTTAGGCGTGTGTGAGTTGGCGGCGCTTTCCATTCAGCCCCCTTACTATGAGAGACACCAGGACAAGGTGGTGTTTCGTTTCAAACCAGATTTTCTGCCTAAGGTAGTGTCTGCTTTTCATCTGAATCAGGGCATTGTTCTTCCTTCATTGTGCCCTAATCCTAGTAATGCTAAGGAGAGGGTTTTGCATTCTTTGGATGTGGTTAGGTGTCTGAAGTACTATCTGGTGGCTACTGCACCTTTCAGAAAAACGGATGCTCTTTTTGTGGTCCCTTCTGGTCCTAGGAAGGGTTTGGCTCCTGCCAAGTCTACTATCAGCAAATGGATCTGTCAGGCTGTGATTCAGGCCTACTCTGCTAAGGGGAAGAATCCTCCCTTCCGCCTTACTGCTCATTCCACTCGTGCTATTGGTGCTTCTTGGGCTTTTCAGCACCAGGCTTCTGTTGAACAAGTTTGCAAGGCCGCTACTTGGTCTTCTGTTCATACCTTTTCAAAGTTTTACAAGGTTGATGTGCCTCAGCTGATGCTGCTTTGGCCAAAAGGTTCTGCAGGTGGCAGTGGTTTAAACTGTCTGCTGTTACTTTTTCTTGGGGATCCCACCCTACTTTATGGACACTGCTATTGGATGTCCCGATAGCAGGACGTACTGTATATTAAGAATAATACAATTCTGTGATTACTCACCTGTAGAATTGATATTATGAGTATACAGTACGTCCTGCTCCACCCCACCCTTTGTTTTGCATTATCTTGGATCCCCGTATGGTGATTGTTATCATTGTTATAGTTGTAGTTGGGTTTTTATTCTCCCGGCTTCTCGTTCACTGCTTTTCAATGCTGGGGATTTGTGGGAGGTCCCTGGGTATTTGAGGGGCCAGGAGGAGCCTATTTTCGATGTCTCTGCAGTCCAGCGCCATCTGGCGGAGTAATACCCGATAGTAAGTATTATTTGTGGAGCAGGACGTACTGTATACTCATAATATCAATTCTACAGGTGAGTATTCACAGAATTGTATTTTTATTCACTTGCGATGGTTTCGGAAGGAATCCCTAAGATCCACCATAGCCTTGTAGCAGGGAGATTTCATGAAAACCGTGAACATCAGAGATGCATATTTGCACATACCGATCTTTTCGGGACATCGGATTCCTGCGTTTTTTCTTATAAACAATCATCACTACCAGGGTTTGTGGCCCTGCCCTTCGGGTTTTTTACAGCCATATGGGTTTTTGGCAAGAGCCTAGCAGGACTCATGGCCATTTTGAGAGGCAGGGATGTGCATATAACACCATATCTGGACGATCTCTTGATCAGAGCACCATCACCAGACTGTCCTAGCCACTCTGGAAAGATTGGAGTGGATAACAAACTATCCCAAATACCACTTGTACCCTTCTCGAATAATGTCCTTTTTAGGAATTACTTAAACAGGACCTTCATCCTGAATAAGAGTCTATTTTATATGTTTCCCCGACCCTGTACACAGATTGCTCACATTAAAAATCATCCTACCTGCATCTACTGCATTTTCTGAGCCTTTAAAAATCCAAGGTGGCAGCTCATAGAGTCTCAGGCTGCCTGCAGACAAGTGTCTCCTGACCATGCCCATTCTGGGATTGCTGTCCCTTTCCTGACCCCAGCTCTGCTCTCTGTGCAAAGCACAGCTATAACCCATCCCCCTGCACTTTTGCCCCTCCTCCTCTCCTCCGTAAGTAACGCTACTGAGGCAAGATCTATCCGAGTTAGCAGCCCTATCCGTCATTTTACCTTATTTGGCGGTCTTCCGATTCAAGCAGAATTTCCTGCCCAAGGTTGTCTCCTCTTTTCACATCAATGAGGAGGTGGTTTTGCCTTCCTTGTGCCCCTGTCCCTCCAACCATTAGGAAAGAGTTCACCATTCCGTGGATGTGGTCAGGGCAGGAGCTATACCCATCCTTGGACAATTCTACCATCAGCCGATGAATTAGGCAGGCAGTACTTGGGGCCTACAGTTGTAGGGGCAAGGAGCCATCTTTCTGTTACTATGCATTCCACCAGGGCTATTGGCTTTTCTTGGGCTTTTCAACATCGGGCCTCAGCAAGGCTGCAACCTTGGTCCTCTGTACCCATATTTACCAAATTTTACAAGGTAGATGTAACAGCTTTTGCGGATGCTGCCTTAAGGTATTGCAGACTCTGGGGAACCCTTCATATGAAGCCTGGTTTCGGATTGCTCCCCTTGCAGTCTTTTCGTCTCCAGGCTGTCACACCCGCCCTCTGTTCTTACCATATCCAACCCTCGAGTGCCTTAGTCTTGCGTAAACTAAAAATAAAAAAATTCCACACCCTTTTATCTTGCAGTCCCGCCCTTTGGTCGAGAGTTAATTCATTTGTATCTGATTTGTGACGGCCTGGAGTGGAAGAAGAGAGAAAACAATTCTACAGGTGAGAAACCCAGAATTGTGTTTTTCATATTTCGGTGAAGCTTGTCTCTTTTTGGAGGTGTTATGGATTCTGCACGTATTTGTATCTACTTCCTGTCTCCACTGGATTGAGTTCTGCTAGGAAAAGGTAAATATCTCTGAAATGCAGGGCTACTTGGATCCCGACTAGGAGCTGGGCGTGTGGTGTTTGAGTTGATTTCTGTAATGGTAGACTAGAGTTATCTGTTATTAATTTGGGTGTGTGTTTGTTTCAGAGGACAGCACAATTGTGTGTGCGTGTGTATATGTAATATATATCATTTTATTGATATTTAAAAAAAAAAAAAACTTTTGTTCACAGGTGGACCCATCTCACACTGGTAGGGTAGGACCATCAGAAGCAGCTCTTTTTCTCAAAAAGTCTGCACTCTCAGATGTTGTCCTGGGGAAGGTAAATATTTTAGACAAATGTATTTTCTTCTAAACTTTGATTAACATTGGGATGTGTCACCAACCAACCACATTGATAAGTTGTTACTAATCTAAGTTACCTAACATTCTCTTTACTCAAACCCTTTCAAACTTACAACCATATCAGTGTATTACCGAGTGCCACTATAGCAAGAAAAGCTTTGGAGTATATTGAAGCAGAAAATAAATAGAATGCACCTGGTCTGCCCTGCTACGGCACTCTGATTTCCCCGCTCAAGCATCGACTAGTAGCATTCGTACATGCATGTGACATGCACCCATCTGCCATAACTTAGTGGCTGGCTGCGGTTCCACTAAATGCATGAGTCCCACAGGAGTGCAGACAGGATTTAGGTGAAAATCAGCAGACAGCGTTAAAGTCATTGTCCAGGCATCAAAACAAGAAACACTATACTCGCCTTTTATTATCCACAGACATGCCTAATTCGGTGCTCTTGACACTTGCCTGATCACCCTATATGGGTCCTGTACCGCCTGCCGCCATCTTTCACCCTATTCCTGGTATTGACAGTAAACTACCCCCTGCTGTCCTTCACAGGGATTGCAACATGTCTTGGCAGGTCTTGACACGCCTGCTCTATTGCAGTAGATGGATGAGGGTGTGTCATAGGGCCTGTGACTGATGGAGGGGCAGTCCATTGCCAATACTAAGGAAGCAGAGGATGGTCACAGTTGGGGACCTGGATCGGACCATCAGGTACGCATCAGCACTGGACTAGGAGTGATCAGCCTGCAGGGATAAAAGGTGAATGTTGTGTTTTGTTTGTTTTGATGTCTAGACAATGACTTAAAGTGGACCAACACCCAGGATTTTGACTATCCTGGGTCTTGGTCCACTTTGGTGGGGCACCCCCGATCGGGGTGCCCCGCTGTGTGAAACCCCCCCCGAACCCCCCGAACTCACCTCTCTCCGGGCCGACGGACAAGCCGCGGACAAGCGGCTCCGCCGGCGCCTCCCGCGCGTCCCTCATGACGTGCGCGTGCCCGCGCCGGCCATTCACGGACGGCCGGCGCGGGCACGCGCACGTCTAGAGGGGCGCGAGGGAGGCGGCGCCGGCCGCCGCCGAAGATAAGGTAAGGAGTTTGGGGGGGTTTCACCCCGCGGGACATCCCGATCTCGGATGTCCCGCGGGGAGGGAGGTGATCGGCCCGGGAATCTTATAGATTCCCGGGCCGATCACCGGTGGGTGTTGGTCCACTTTAAAAGAACAGCTTTAGTTATTGATTCTCAAGCTTCGTTTTCACTGTGCAGTTGCAGATCAGGTGCATTATGCAGTTGAACTGCATTTTTTTGCAGTTCCATAGAATAGACATAGTATAGATCTGCATATGCAATTCGGTTGGAACTAGGCAAGCAGGACTTTTTTGGCTATGTTCCAACTGCACTGTATCAAAACGGAGAGGTGTGAAAGGGGCCAGAGAAGATGCTTTACTTATCTTTTTCTGCAGATCTGCAAAACGCATCCGGACAGATGTGAACTAGCAGCCTCAAAGATGACCACACAAAAATTTGCAAATGACCATGATCTCAACTTACTGGGGGTCTCTTCTTTTAAGCACAACCCATGGAAAGAGAGCGGCCCCATCTGGTGGGAGGGAACACAAACTGAACACAGGCTAAAATCCCTAGCCCTTCCTCCCCACCTCAGTGCTTTGTGTTTCCTCCCAGGAGCCACTGGACTGTAGGCTGCAACCAATTTGTTTTAGTTTTTCCTTTTCAGATCCAGGAGTTCTGGCGGAGCTCACTGAGCCTGGAACCATCCATTATTGGGTGTAATTCACTTAAGGGTTCACAGACGGCCAAGGCTGTCCCACATAGCCTGACAGCACACTAGTTGTGCTTTTAAACCCTGCTGATTCGGCAGCGGGTGACTCCTTGGGTACTCGCCAGAGCCTCCGTTGCAGCGGTCTTCGTCCTCAACGTGGACGACTTGAAGGTGCAGGCAGAACTTGCTCCCCAGCCATAGGGGAAGCTGGAGAGGGCAGGCACAGAGCAACATGGTGGACAGCAGGGTGGCAACAGTAGCAGTAGCAGCAGTGGTGGTGACCTAGCAGCCCAGTGAAGTGGCAGGACTCACTAGCCCAGAAAGGATCGAGGATCCTGGGATGGAAGATACCTGGTGCAGGCAGTAGATCTTCTGCCCCCCCACCCCAAAAAGCCAGTTTAAGGATCTTTAACCCATTAAACGCTGTGAATCCTCCAGCTTTACACTTTGATACCTGGCAGAAGTTATGTCAGGCATGCCTAAAGCTAGTAATGGGTGAGACTTCAGCTAGTTACAGGCAGTTAAAAGGAAACCTAGACCTCTGGTGTCCCTTACTACATCTAACTCCCGGCAGCAGTGACGTAATTTCCATGTGCCGCCGGAGAATACACGTGTGCTGTCAGCCTATCTATTTTCTTTCTGGCCTCCCTCTATGGCATACAAAGAGTTAAGACTTCCCATTTTTTTTTTTTTAAACAATAAATCTTTATTGAGAAGAGCAGAAGCAGTAAGACAGATGACATTTATCGATCAAACATGGCAGTCAAATCTCTTGAGTATTAGACATAATATTTGAAGCTTACACCATGACAATTGACAGATATTTTAGTCCAATGCCTGTCCACCACCTGTAGGCAGGCTTGAGATCGTGTCCCACCGCCCTTCGCCCCCCGTTTTTCCAATGCTGAACAGATAGAGATAAAGATAGAAGAGGAGTATGGAAGGGAAGAGAGGAGCAAGGGAAAGGGGATCGGTGAAAAGGAAGAAAACAATATGAAAACGAGGGGAGGGTTGAGAGAGGGAGGGAGAGGAAGAAGGGGAGGAGGAACAGGGCAGGGGGCACGGAACATGAAAGGCGTGCAGCTCTCGGGCCCCGGCCAAACCCCCCCAACGACCCCCTGTCCCACCCTCGCCGGTGGAGAGGGAAGCCCCCCATCCACAACCCCGCAGGGTGCATCTGCGTCCATAACCCCGAACAGGGCACGGACAGGGGATAGGGCTGGGGAGGGGCCGGAGAGGAGCAGGGGAAGGGGGGAGACCAACGCCTCCCCTCAAGCAGGTGACCGAAGTGAGCCCCGCGGGAAAAGGACAGCGCCACCCGGTCCGGATCGGGCACCCCAAACCAATACTGATCCCCAGTCATCCCCCAACCAATCAGGTCCCGTCTCGCAGAGTTTTGCCTTCATCTGATTCTATGGACATCGACCATTGCATCCACTGGCGTCTATTTTTTTCCTGTGTGCGCTGGACGAGAGCCGTCAAGTCTTCCAATCGACTGATGTCTTCCACCCTCCGTATCCACGAGCCAACTATAGGCGGTACAGGTGACTGTTATCTGGCGGGTATGCATGTGCTAGTTGCATTCATCAGATGTATTGTCAAGGATTTCCTGTACTTTCCAACCGAGCTTTTGGTGGAATGCAAAAGAAGAACTTCTGGGGAGAGTTCGACGGGCTCTCCTGTTATCTTGAGAATCCACTTTACAACCTCCTCCCAGAAGCCTCTTATATTCTAAGCATACAGCACATCCTGCTCCAGATGTAGTAATTACATGTGGGTAATCCTCCGCCTGAGGCGCTGTTCACTGCAGACATGTAGAAAACAGGCTCCTCCTGCCCTACATATACAGAGGGACCTCCCACAAATCCCCAGATTTCTCTGCAGTGCTCACTGCGAAGACATGAAGTATCACGCTCTCGCAGGCGAGCGGGGGCTTTACAGCCCGAGGCCCTGCGGGACTATTCCCACCCGTCCTCTTTATGAAAGAATATGCCTCCCAGCCTGGGCTGCGTCGGTCGAGTGAAGGTAGGCAGCACCTTAGGTGCTTACGGAGCTAGACTCCACCGCAATCCCCCACCATAGGGTAGGCGGTTAAGGCTAATGGTGAGCCTTCAGAGGATGCCCCTCCCGCATCAGCGCCCCATACCCCGTGTAGCGGGGAACCCCGAGTATTGGGTCACCTTCCTTCCTGGTTTCCCCCGCTATCGGGGGGAAAAAGAGGGGGGGGGTTGTGTGTGCAGACGGCTTAACATTGCCCCATTACACTGTGAGTTGAAGCCCTTGATGGCTACTGGGTGTCAGAGCCGCTTTTCAACACTTATTTTAACCTTAGCCGCAGCGCCTTAATGTTGTTTACTCTGCGCGTACGGCGGCTCCGATCTCGGACGCTACTGGTTTATTCTCTATTCTAAGCATACAGCACGTCCTGCTCCAGTAATAGTAATAACATGTGGGTAATCCTCCGCCTCCGGCGCCGTGCACTGCAGACATGTAGAAAACAAGCTCCTCCCGGCCCTACATTTACCGAGGGACCTCCCACAAATCCCCAGATTTCTCTGCAGTGCGAAGACATGAAGTATCACGCTCTCGCAGGCGAGCTGGGCTTTACAGCCCGAGGCCCTGCGGGACTATTTCCACCCATCCTCATTGTGAAATTTATGCTGCGTTGGTCGGGTGAAGGTAGGCAGCACCTAGTGTGCTAGTCTCCACCGCAATCCCCCACCATAGGGTAGGCGGTTAAGGTGAATGGTGAGCCTTCTGTTGGATGCCCCTCCCGCACCAGTGCCCCCTTGTCCCATCTAGCGGTGAACCCTCCATTCGGGTCACCTTCCTCCCCAGATTTCCCCGTTAGTGGGGGGGAAAAATAGGGGGGGGGGGGGGTTGTGTGTTGATGGCCTATCCTTGTCCTAATTACACTATAGATGGCTTTAATGCTACCGGGTGTCAGAGCGTGCTTCACCTTTTATTTATTTTTTTTTTTTTAACTAACCGCAGCGTTTTACTGTTATTTATGGCGCATACGGCAGCCCTGCTCGGGGAAGCTACGGCTTTTTCTATCTCCTTATTCACTCTGTCAGGCTTTCTCTGAAGTGATGCTGACGTATCTACTGTTCTCTCCTGATTGGCTGCGCGCCTTCGAGCTTCGCGCTCTCCGAGGGGGGGCGTGGTTCGGTCTGGCGCTTTCCGCATCATCGCCCGCTCTGGCCCGCCCTTCGAGGTTCGCTGAGCGCCATTTCCTTCTCGCATGCGCGCGGTGACGACGGTCCTCCCCTCGCAGACCTGTAAGTTCCCTCATGGGCGATCTTTCCCTAGCTTTGCTTCTTTGCGCTGGCTCTGACATCCCTGTTCCCCTTGTGTCTTTCAGACAGCGGTCCTCGGTGGCTTCTCCCGGCCCGACGTAGCGCCCGGTCCAGACCATTTTTCAGAAATTACTCCCACTTCCCAGCGGGTTATTGGGGCATCCAGGGTTGCTTAAAGCGTCAATCCCTACTGACATATTGAATTTAATAATCACCATATGGAGGCATCCCAGGATATTGTGAAGGGGTTCCCTTGGGACAAGCCCGTCTGTGTGTAGCTTGTGGGGTCTTACCTAGCAGCGGTGACAATGCACGGGTCTGCGTCCCTTGTGCCCAGCAGGCGCTAGCCGGTCTCCCCACCTCTTCCGAGGCTGGGCCCGCACCACGCCTTACTTCCCCTACTCCCCCAAGCTTGAGCCTAACCCCAAATACTAGCGGGGATTCTCACGCTGATTTGGCCTCTAGATTGGCTAGTGTGGAAAACTTCATTGCTGGCTCCTTGGCGCGCAAGGCTACTGCCAAGAGGCGTCATTTGAATCCTGAAGCTACTATTCTCCCTGTAGAATCTGATGATTTACTGCTTTCCTATGCACAGTCCCCATCAGAGGAAGGGGAACAGCTCTCTGACTCAGGGCCCTATGAAGACGAGTCCAGGAGCCAGGAGGAGTCTGGTTCTGATCGTTGGTCCCAGGACGACATTGATAGACTGCTGTCCCAGATCTTTGATGTGTTATCCCTCTCTCCCCCTCCCGCGGCCCCTCGGCAAAGGGGTGATCTGTTTCATACCGCTAGGGTTCGGTTGGAGTTTCCTGAACAAACTCACTTTAATAACCTAGTGCTGAAAGAATGGGAACATCCCAGCAAACTTCAGGGGATTCCTAAAGCTGTGGATAAGAAGTATCCCTTTCCTGCAGATCTGGTTAAGTGTTGGACATTGCCGCCCGAGGTCGACGCACCGATTCTGAGTCTGTCCAACACCTCTATTATGCACTCCCCTGACACTACTACGCTGCGGGATTTAGAGGATCGGCGAGTTGATCAATTAGCATGTCATGCCTTTGCATTTGGGGGAGCGTCGCTCCGCCCGGTTTGCGCCTTAGCCATCACGGCGGTGGCGCTCAGGACGGTGGTTAAGACTGCTCCGGAAGGGGCGGATGACTTGCCCTCTGATGCCGCCAACGCTCTGGCCACCTGTGAGACCTTTGTGAATTATATCCTATCTGCATCAGACGATGCTATTTAGCTGAGCGCGAGATCCTCTGCTCTGGTGGTGGCCATACGCCGCGCGATCTGGTTACGCCAGTGGGCTGCTGACAACGTCGCCAAGAAGGCCCTTACGGGGCTTCCATTTAAAGGGCTGCGCCTGTTTGGAGAAAGGTTAGATATCTGCGTCAGATTCGGCCCTTTCATGGCCCAAGCTCCCATTCGACCCCCTACCGTCGGGCCAAGCAGGGTAGAGGGGTGTCCTTCGCTGGGTCTCGCGCAGAGCCCTGGAACAAGAACAGAGGACGCCGTCCTGGCTCCTCCTGGGGGCCCAAGCCCAAAGCCCCCCCCAAGCATGAAGGGGCGCCCTCGCCCGTCAGGGTGGGGGGACGTCTACAGCACTTCGAGCATGTCTGGAGACGCCTTGTCCCAGACCGGTGGATTCAGGAGGTAGTGTCCTCCGGTTACAAGATAGAATTTGCTGTACTGCCCCCTACCAGGTTCGTTGGGTCTCGGATCCCACAGGATCCTGCCTCAGCTCGAGTCTTGATGCTGGCTGTGCAGGACCTTCTGGAGCTCGGGGTCATCTGCGAGGTCCCCTTAAGAGACAGGGGCATGGGGTTTTACTCCAACCTGTTCACGGTGCCCAAAAAGGACGGGTCAGTCAGACCCATTCTGGATTTGAAAATCCTAAACAAATTTGTCAGAAACAGGCATTTTCGTATGGAAACTCTGCGCTCGGCCATTGCCTCGCTGCGTCCAGGGGACTTCATGACATCTGTGGACATCAAGGACGCTTACCTGCACGTTCCGGTGTTCCCAGGGCACCAAAGGTTCCTCAGATTTGCGCTGTTGGATCTGCATTATCAGTTCGTGGCCCTGCCATTAGGCCTTACGTCGGCTCCCAGGGTGTTCACCAAGGTACTGGCAGGGGTGATGTCTCTATTAAGTCTACAGGGCATACGCGTGTTGCCCTACCTAGACTATATACTCATCACCTCTCGGTCTCTGCAGCAGGCAGAGCTGGACACTCGGTTGGTGGTGTCCACCCTGGAGTCCTTCGGCTGGGTGATCAATTACCCAAAGTCCTCTCTGTCCCCCTCCTCAGTGACCCCGTTTCTGGGGATGATTCTGGACTCGGTTCAGTCAAGGATATTCCTTCCTCCACAGAAGGTGGAAGCTCTGACAATGCAGGCGAGGTCCCTGCTCTCGATCCCTCATCCCTCCATCCGGCAGGGAATGCAGTTGGTGGGCTCGATGGTGGCAAGCTTCGAGGCGGTGCCCTTTTCCCAGTTTCACTTGAGAACCCTGCAACTTCACCTTCTGTCAGTATGGAACAAGGACCCAACGTCTTTGGACGATAGCTGGGTGATTCCCCCCTCGGTCAGACAATCCCTTGCGTGGTTGTTGGACCACAGGAACTTGACAAGGGGCAGATCCTTCCTGGCTCCCTCTTGGGAGACGGTCACAACGGATGCCAGTCTTTCGGGCTGGGGGGGATTCTGGAAGTCCCTGCGCTTCCAGGGGAGGTGGGGCCCTCAGGAGGCCCATCTTCCTATCAATGTCCTGGAACTCAGGGCGGTCAGGTTGGTGCTGGAACGATTGACCCAGCACCTGAAGGGTCTGGCGGTTCAGGCACGCTTAGACAACAGGACGGCGGTAGCCTACATCAATCATCAGGGAGGAACCCGGAGCAAGGGTGCTTTCCAGGAGGTGTCTCTGATTCTAACATGGGCAGAGACCAATGTACAATGCTGTCTACATTCCGGGGGCGGAGAATCTGCTAGCAGATGCTCTGAGCAGGGGGTCGTCCCGTCAGGGGGAATGGTCCCTCTGCGACAGGGTATTTCAGTCCCTGTGTAACCGTTGGGGTGTGCCAGACGTGGATCTCTTTGCGTCACGTCACAATCACAAGCTACCGAGCTTTGTATCCCTGTCTCAGGATCCTCTGGCTCTGGCCACGGATGCCCTGTCAGTGTCTTGGAGGGAGTTTCGGCTCCTGTATGTGTTTCCACCAATTCCCCTTCTGGGCAGAGTGCTGCGCAAGATCGCTCTGGAAGGGGTACCCGTGATTCTGGTGGCCCCAAGGTGGCCAAGAAGAGTGTGGTTCGCAGACGTGGTTCAAATGGCAGTAGATCAGTACGATCTGCCGGGGTTGCCAGATCTTCTAACTCAGGGGTCTCTACGCCATCCCAATTTACTAACTCTGGCTTTGACGGCTTGGCTATTGAAACCTCCATCTTAATGGAAAAGGGTTTGTCTGCATCTGTTGTGGCTAATATGGTGCAAGCCAGGAAGAAGACTTCTGCTGCTATCTACTATAGAGTATGGCGTGCTTACATTGACTGGTGTGAATCCAGGTCTCTTCCCTGCCGGGAATTCTTAGTATCCAGGGTGCTGGAGTTTTTACAACATGGTCTAGACTTAGGTCTTAAGCTTAGTACCTTGAAGGGCCAGGTTTCGGCCCTGTCTATCTTCTTTCAGAAGACCTTTGCCCAGCACCCTCTTATCAAGACCTTCCTTCAGGGGGTCACTCGTGTGCGTCCTCCTCGGAAATCTATGGTTCCTGTTTGGGATCTGAACTTGGTGTTGTCGGCCCTGCAGGGGGCACCTTTTGAGCCTATTCATGAGGCCGCTCTCGCTGTGCTCACGCTCAAGGTTGTCTTCCTGGTAGCTATCACTTCGGTTAGAGGTGTGTCTGAGTTGGCTGCCTTGTCTATTCAGCCTCCCTACTTTGAGAGACACCAGGATAAGGTGGTGTTTCGCTTCAAGCCAGACTTTCTGCCTAAGGTTGTGTCTGCATTTCATTTGAATCAAGATATGGTACTTCCTTCCTTGTGCCCTAATCCTAGTAACCCTAGGTGCGTCAAGTATTACCTAGTTATCACTAAGGCTTTCAGGAAAACTGATGCTCTCTTCGTTGTGCCTCACGGGCCTAGGAAGGGTTTGGCTCCCGCCAAGTCTACCATCAGTATATGGATTCGTCAGGCTGTGGTTTAAGCCTATACTACTAAGGGGAAATCTCCCCCCTTCCGTCTTACTGCTCATTCTACTCGAACTGTTGGGGCTTCTTGGGCTATTCTTGGTGTGCCACACACCCCGCTTCACTTTTAAATATTCTTCACTTATTGGGTTAACTTACCGCCAGGTGACGCTGTGCAGAGAGGAAGTCTTGTAACGAGCCCCCTTCCGGCCTATATATACCTAGTACCTCCCTTCAATCACCAGTATTTTTCTCTCTGCTTGACGACTAGACAGAAGATTGAAGTCTCCTGCTTACAGGTAGCCGGGGTCTTACCCCGGCACCCCCCTTTTGGTCTATTTCTGCCCGGTTTGAGTGTTTATACCTTGATGGTGGAATGGAAGCCTCCCAGCCTAGGCTGCTCACTGGGCAAATGGTAGATGGCACTATAGGTGCCTAGGAGCTTATCTCCTCCGCTCGACCCCCTCTTTTGGGGGCAATGCGGCTATCCGGCATGGTGATCCGGAAATGGGATGCCCCTGTCCCGAGGGTCCCCGTAGCCCCTTGCTCTCCCGTTACGGTCCCTTCTCCCTTCACTATGGGAGGGGGGGGGGTTAGAGGGTTGTATATTATGTATGTGTTTCACAGTATAACTTTATTATAACGTGTGTTTTTTACTTTATGCATTGAGCAGACTGCACAGCATGTGCACTCTTTTCCCTTTCGGCCAGGTCTGTTTTTTTATAGTCCTGGCCGGTTTGTGTTTAGGTCAGCTTGGGGGCGGTTGAGCGGACCGCGCTGGGCAGGTTGGTTTGCCGCCTGAGTTTCCACAGCCCCCTCCCGCCTCTCCCCTTCCCCGCTGGTCTCCCTGCGGCCACTATATGACAGGTTTTCTGTTGTATGGCTGCGCTATGCTGTTTCCTCTCCTCCTCCTCCCCTCTTTCATCTCTCCCCTCCGCTGCCTCCTGCCTGGTGTGCGCGTGTAGCGGCTCATTTGGTGTCAATTCCCAGATGATTTGGCCGCACTGCTCGAGCTTAGGGGGCGGGTCCCGGTGACGCGGCGACGGGGGCGTGGCGCCGGCGGTAGCGTCATGCGGCCGGCCCCAGCTTCACTTCCTTCCTTTCAAAGTTTAAAGGGAAGTCACGTGGGGGGGGGGGGGGGCGCACGGCCGCACTTGGTTATGTTTTCCTGTGCTTCTGCTGGCTGCTGCTTCGTCCCTCCGGAGTGGGAGTTTAATATCTTTGATATATAGATATGGGGGTGAGTGTTTTTTGTTAAGGAGGCATCATGTTTTGAATTTATTAAGGGGCAGGGGTTTTTGGTCTTTTCTTGCTCATTTAAAGGCACTTTGGTGCCATGCATACATTGGTTTGGCTTGTTACACGCATGTGGGGATCTGATTGTGGTCTTTTCTTTTCCTTACAGATCCCGGGATCCCTGTTTATGGTGGCCCTCCGGCTCTATGTTACTTGGCTAGTCTTTCTTTTAAAAAAAAAAAAATTATTGGGATATTTTTATATTTAAGAATATACATATATAATATCTCTCTCTCTCTCTCTCTCTCTCTCTCTCTCTCTCTCTCTCTCTCTATATATATATATATATATATATATATATATATATATATATATATATATATATATATATATATATATTAAGGGGGACCTTCCTTTTAAAAAAAAAAAAAAAAATCCTCCCTTCCGGGACATTTACAAATAAGGGGGCATCCCGGGTTGGCTTATACCTCAAAGCCCAAAAAAATTGCGAATACCATAAATCACCATATGGAGGCTTCCGTTATTGCCGGAAACGGTTCTTCTGAGCCATTCGGGGGGTGCATAAGTTGTGGGGCTCTGCTCCCAGCTGATGATGTCTTTATTTGCATCCCTTGTGCAAAGCAGAGCATTGCGCGTCAGTCTGTTGCTTCGGCTGCTGGCCCGTCGCAACCTTCATCATCTCCTACCTCTCCCTCCCTGTTCCGGACCCCGCATGACACGGTCAAAAGTGGGGATTCGCAGTCCGAGGTGGCAGCACGGTCGGCCAGCCCCCGGAAAGTAGTGCCCGTTAAAGCAGGGTTAAAGGCCGCTGCAAAACGGAGGCACCTGACTCCAGTACCTTCGGCTCCACAGGACGAGTTATGTGAGCCTGTGGAATGGTCCGATGGATCCCCGGACGAGGAAGAATTCCTGTTGGAGTCAGATGAGCCTGCAGATCAGCTTGAGGCTGATGCGATTGGCGATTGGTCGGCGGGGGTTGCTTTTGACACCCCCTCCATTCTGGCTCAAATGTTTAAAATTTTGAATTTAGATCCGCCTGAGGCTGTCACCCTGCCAAAGGGTCAGTTGTTTAAAGAGCCTCAGCTGCGTTGGGTTTTTCCCAGACAGCACCACTTTGAGAGGGTGGTCCTTAAGGAATGGGAACATCCCACGCGGTTATCTGGAATCCCTTCCAGTTGGGAAAAGCGTTATCCTTTTCCACCAGAGTTGGTGAAGCTTTGGTCTGTCCCTCCTGACGTCGATACCCCTGTGCTAGGGCTCTCCAGCACGGCTATGGTACAGTCTGCTGAGACCACTGTCCCTAAAGATGGGGAAAATCGTCGGATTGACCAATACGCTCGCCATGGTTTTATTTATTCCGGGTCAGCGTTGCGCCCGGTGTGTGCTTCAGCCCTTCTTCTATTGGCGATTAGGTCTTTAATTCAGGGGCTATATGAGGATCTCAATCCCGCTTGTAAAGAGTTTACTGCGCTTAAGCAGTGTGAATCTTTTGTGTCCTATGTCCTATCCGCTCAGGACGATGTGCTGGCTATGAGGGCAGGTTCCGGTAGGCCTTCCTTTCGAGGATTCAGAGCGGGTAGGGGGGCTTCCTTTCCCGCTACCAGAGGTGCAGGTTTGACTCGGGGGAGGGCCCGCTCAGCAATGAGGGGCTGCCCTCACCCGTGCGGGTGGGGGGACTATTGCGACACTTCTCCCAGGTTTGGAACCGAGAGGTTCCAGGCAGATGGATCTAGGAAGTAGTGTCGGCCGGTTCTTTCGGTCTCGGGTGCCCATCGATCCGTTGGCCTCGCAGGGGCTCCTGGCGTCGGCAAGGAATCTGTTAGAGATGGCGGTCATCCGGCCAGTGCCGCGCTTAGAGATGGGCCTCGGTTTCTACTCCAATCTTTTTGCAGTCCCCAAGAAAGATGGGTCGGTTCGTCCCGGCCTGGACTCTCATCAACACAGAGTGTTTCTTCCTTTTGCCCGAATTCATACGAGAACGCTTCAGCTTTTTCTGTCAGCGTCTTGGGACCAGCAGCCTCGGTCGCTGTATCAGTCCTTCCGGTTGTCCTCCCGGGTCCGGCAGTCCCTCCTGTGGTGGTTGGTCTCGACCAATCTTGTGTAGGGCAGGTCTTTCCTGGCCCCCCTTTGGGAAATTGTCACCACGGACGCCAGTCTGTCGGGATGGGGCGGATTCTGGAAGGAGCTGCAGTTTCAGGGGCAGTGGGGACCTCAGGAGGCCCACTTACCCACCAATATTCTGGAACTGAGAACCATCCGTCGGGTGCTGGCTCTCCTGATTCAGCACGTTCTGGGCCTTCCGGTCCAGGTGCGTTCAGACAATCAAACAGCGGTTGCTTACATCAGTCATCAGGGAGGGACTCGCAGTCTGAGTGCTCTCAGACAAGTGTCCCTGATCCTGACCTGGGCAGAGGCCCATGTTCCTTGTCTCTCGGCGGTTTACATTCCAGGGGTGAAGAACCAGGTAGCGGACCGGTTGAGCAGGGGCTTTCCCCGTCTGGGAGAATAGGATCTCCATCCTCGGGTGTGTCGCTCACTGTGTCTCCGATGGGGGACCCCGGAGGTGGACCCGTTTGCCTCTCGTCACAATCACAGGCTCCCGAACTTCGTGTCGCTCTCCCAGGATCCTCTGGCTCTGGCAGTGGACGCCATGTCCCTGAGCTGGGGAGTTCTGGGATTTCTATACCTGTTTCCTCCAATACCCATGCTGGGCAGGGTGCTTCGGAAGTTGGCTCTGGAAAAGGTGTCCGCCGTCCTCGTGGCCCCAGGGTGGCCAAGGCGAGTGTGGTTCGCAGACATCGTTCGGCTGGCAGTGGACCAGTTCGTTCTGCCTCTTCGGCCCGGTCTGCTCACTCAGGGTCGATTGTGTTACCCCAATTTACCAGCGCTGGGTTTGACGGCCTGGCTGCTGAAACCTCCATCCTGAAGGAGGAGGGTCTTTCTGATTCAGTCGTTAAGACTCTGATCAGTGCCGGAAGAGGTCTTCGTCTATCATCTACTATAGGACTTGGAAAGCCTATATCGCTTGGTGTGAGATAAGATCTTTTCCTTGTAGGGTCTTTTCGGTCTCCAGGATTCTGGAGTTTTTACAATCGGGGCTGGACTCTGGTCTTCAGCTAAGTACGTTGAAAGGGCAAGTTAATGCCTTATCTATCTTTTTTCAGAAGCGTGTTGCGCTTCAGCCTTTAGTTAAAACTTTTTTCCAGGGGGTTACGCATGTGCGGCCTCCCAGGAAACCATTACTCCCGGTTTGGGATTTGAATTTGGTTCTTTCTGCTCTTCAGGCTCCTCCTTTTGAGCCTTTGTAAGATATTGCTTTGTCTACCCTGACTCAGAAGATTGTCTTCTTGGTAGCTATCACTTCGGTCCGGCGTGTCTCAGAGTTGGCGGCCTTGTCTATCCAGGCGCCTTACTTTGAGAGGCATCAGGATAAAGTGGTCTTTCGGTTCAAGCCAGACTTTCTTCCCAAGGTTGTTTCTGCTTTTCATTTGAACCAAGACATTGTTCTTCCCTCCTTATGTCCTAATCCTAAGAATGACAAAGAGAGGGTTTTGCATTGTTTGGATGTAGTGCGCTGTGTTAAGTACTACTTGATTATCACGTCTCCTTTTCGTAGGACGGTTTCCTTTTTTGCTGTGCCCTATGGGCCTAAGAAGGGTTTGGCACCAGCCAAATCTGCTATTAGCAAGTGGATACGTCAGGCCGTTACTGCGGCCTATTCTGCTAAGGGAACAGTTCCCCCTTTTCGTATCACTGCTCATTCTACTCGCGCCATTGGGGCGTCTTGGGCTTTTCAGCACCAAGCTTCTGTTGAACAAGTTTGTAAGGCCGCCACTTGGTCTTCTGTTCACACTTTTTCTAAGTTTTACAAAGTTGATGTGCGGGCCTCAGCGGATGCTGTTTTTGGCCGCAAGGTTCTGCAGACTGCAGTCATTTAAGTTATGCTTCACCTGGCCTTGAGTTGCCCATCCCTTGTGGACACTGCTTTTGGATGTCCCAATAAGTGAAGAATATTTATTTAAAAGTGAAGCGGGGTGTGTGGCACACCAAGAATAATACCATTTTGTGAGTACTCACCTGAAAAATGGATATTGTTGGTGTGCCACACACCCCGCTTCACTCCCACCCTTTTCGGTATTTCCGAAGCCTTTATATGGTGAAGCTTTTTATTTTTTATCAAATTGATTTTGAGGTTACTGGGAAAATACTGGTACCTTGTCTTTCTGCTTTTTTAATATACTGGTGATTGAAGGGAGGTACCAGGTATATATAGGCCGGAAGGGGGCTCGTTACAAGACTTCCTCTCTGCACAGCGTCACCTGGCGGTGAGTTAACCCAATAAGTGAAGAATATTTAAAAGTGAAGCGGGGTGTGTGGCACACCAACAATATCCATTTTTCAGGTGAGTACTCACAAAATTGTATTTTTTAGCACCAGGCCTCTGTGGAACAAGTTTGCAAGGCCGCTACTTGGTCTTCTGTTCATACCTTTACTAAGTTTTACAAGGTTGATGTTAGGGCCTCAGCTGATGCTGTGTTTGGCCGCAAGGTTTTGCAGGCGGCAGTAGTTTAGACTGCTTGCTGTTGTCTTTTCTGTTGGGGATCCCACCCTACTTTACGGACACTGCTATTGGATGTCCCACATGTAATTACTACATCTGGAGCAGGACGTGCTGTATGCTTAGAATAATACAATTCTGTGAAATACTCACCTGTAGAATTGGTATTATATGCATACAGCACGTCCTGCTCCAACCCACCCTGGTTTCACCTTGTTCTGGATCCCCTGTTTGGTGATTGTTATCATTACTATTATTGTCCATAGAAACGAAGTGCCAGCCACATAGTTGAGTGAGTAAAATCATCCTCCACATCGTTGCAAAAAATATTGGCCAGAAAACAGGAAATAGTTATGATGTAGCAAATATTGTATGGCTAATATAAGAAAGATCTTTAATTCCTCAGAATACATTGAATAGTTGTCTAAATGAAACTGGACTGCTTCTAAAGCCTTATCATGGGGAATAACAGAATATAATGAAGTTACATCACATGTAAGCCAAAAAAAGTTTGGATCCCAATGGAAATTTTCCAATTGACAAATAATATCACGGGAGTCCTGCAAAAATCCTGGGAGTCTACGGACTAGCGGAAGGAGGTATGCATCTACCCATTGCCCCAGTCTCTCATTCAGCCCCCCAATACCAGCCACAATGGGCCTCCCAACAGGTGGACGTTGGGGTTTGTGGATCTTGGGGAGGTGATGAAAGACTGGGGCAATGGGAGAGGCAGGAAAGAGGGCTTCTGCCTGTTGGGCAGTCAAAACACCCAAAGACAGATTACTCAGATTAACTAATTAATTGTTTGCGCTGGTTCACGCTGTTTCCCCAGGTGGATTGAATTATGTATAATTTATGTGTCTATTTCTCTGAGCCTGCACGATAGCCCCATTGTCATGATTAAGAGTGTTAGCTCGAAACGCGTAGACGCGGGGTTGGCTCTATACATGTGCGTTTGGTTTTACTTGCTGTGATGGCTTTTTACAACGATGTACAATAAAGGAGGATGATTTTACTCACTCAACTATGTGGCTGGCACTTCGTTTCTATGGACTTTCATCGCTTTAGGAGGTGAGCTCTCCTTGCCGTGGCCCACTGTTTGGAGTTTGTGGCAGAAAATTTCTGGTCTGAGGCTGACACGTAAGATATTTCATTGTGACAATCATTACTATTATTGCCAGTTTTTGAGTGGTTGGTTTCTCCTGGCTTCTCCTTTCACTGCTTTTCAATGCTTGGGATTTGTGGGAGGTCCCTCGGTATATGTAGGCCCGGGAGGAGCCTGTTTTCTACATGTCTGCAGTGAACAGCGCCTCAGGCGGAGGATTACTCACATGTAATTACTACATCTGGAGCAGGACGCGCTGTATGCATGTAATACCAATTCTACAGGTGAGTATTTCACAGAATTGTATTTTTTTTGCATCCCCAGAAGATGTGTGCAAGGGATCCCGGGGCCCTCTCGCATCTCCAACAGAGGGAAGGTACTGACCGGTAGAAACGATGTAATACCTGTGGCGACCTATACCATCGACTTAGTATTCTATACCACGTCTCCTGGTACAAGTTGCTTATTGAAGCCCGCTGTGCCAGCTCCAGGACCTTCTTTACTTGAGTTGGTGCCAATGTGATATTCTTAGTATACAGTACGTCCTGCTCCAGATAGATTACTTACACTTGGGTTATCCTCCGCCAGATGGCGCTGCACTGCAGAGACATGCAAAACAGGCTCCTCCTGGCCCCTCAAATACCCAGGGACCTCCCACAAATCCCCAGATTTCTCTGCAGTGCTTACTGCGAAGACATGAAATTATCACTCTGTCGCAGGTGAGCGGGGCTATTAAAGCCTGCGGCCCTGTTGGACTATTCCCACCCGTCCTTGATGTGATGTGCCTCCCAGCCTGGGCTGCGCTGGTCGGGTGAAGGTAGGCAGCACCATGGGTGCTTAAGGAGCGCTGCTCCACCGCAGTCCCGCGCCAAAGGGTAGGCGGTATAGGCTGATGGTGAGCCTTTATGGGATGCCCCTCCCGCATTATTGTCCCATGCCCCGGTAGCGGTGGGCCCTGTACAAAGGGCCGCCATCCTCCCTCATTCTCCCCGTAGCCCTCGGGAGGAAAAGAAGGGGGTGTGGGTGAGCATGTATCGTGATTCGTGCATACCGCCTGTTGGCATGTGTATTGGGACTAGTATTTGTGGTGTCAACCGCCGCACTGTCTTTTTACTGTTGCAAACGCTGCCAGCGTGCGCACCTCTTCCTTCATTTGGATGTCCTGCGCCTAGCGGCGGTGTCGCCTCAGACGCTCCTGCATCCTCATTGGCTGCATGTCTGGTGGACTTCAGGGTGGCGGGGCCTGGTGCGCCCTGCGTCACGGTTCGCTCTGGCCCGCCCTTCGAGGTTCGTTTTGGCGCCATTTTCCCTGTACAGTCGCGCGCGTGTGCAAACGTCCCCCCTCCCGCGGTCTGTAAGTGCCCTCGCGGGCGACTTTAATACTCATTATTTACTGTGTATGGCTCTGACACACCTTCTTCTCATTGTGTCCTTCAGATGGGTGAATCCAGTGGCTTCTACCCGGCCCGGTGTAATTGTAGTTGGGCCTAGTATAATTACTCCCACTTCCCTAGCGGGTCATTGGGGCATCCAGGGTTGCTTTATAGCGTCAATCCCTACCTGCATATTGTGCCTAATAATTACCATATGGAGGCATCCCAGGATAATGGGACCGGGGTTCCTTCGGGACAAGCCCGGCTGTGTGTAGCTTGTGGGGTCTCACCTATCAGCGGTGACAGCGCACGGGTCTGTGTTCCTTGCGCACAGCAGGCGCTAACGTTGCAGCCCGCCCCTCCGGTGGCTGGGCCTGCACCTCGTCTCACTTCACCTACTCCCCCAAGCTTGAGTCTCACCCCCATTGAATTACATACAAGCGGGGATTCTCAACCTGATGTGTCTGCTTGACTGGCCAGTGTTGAAAAATTGATTGCTAATACCTTAGCGCGTAAGGCCTCCGCTAAAAAGCGTCACTTAACTCCTGATGCCACTCTGTCTCCTATGGAATCTGATGAGTTGTTGCATCTGTATGGCTACACCCCATCGGACGAAGGGGAGCTGTTTTATGACTCAGGGTCATCTGACGAGAGACTCAGGGGTCATGAAGATTCTGGCTCTGACCCCTGGACCCCGGATGATACTGACAGACTGCTGGTCCAGATATTTGAGGTTTTGTCCATCTCTCCCCCTGTTGCGGCTCCCAGGCAAAGGGGTGAGCTTTTTCATACTGCTAAAGCTTGTTTGGAATTTCCTGAGCAAACCCATTTCAATAACCTTGTGCTTAAGGAGTGGGAACGTCCCAGTAGACTTCCCGGTATACCTAAGAGTTGGGACAGAAAGTATCCCTTTCCTGCTGATATGGTCAACTGCTGGTCATCGCCTCCCGAGGTCGATGCTCCTATTCTAGGGTTGTCTAACACCTCTATTATGCACTCCCCTGACACTACTACGCTGTGGGACGCTGAGGACCGGCGCATTGACCAATTGGCGTGTCATGCCTTTGCATTTGTGGGGGCGGCGTTGCGCCCGGTTTGCGCCTCGGCCATTACGTCTGTGGCGCTCAGGGCCCTGATCAGAAGTGTACTTGAAGGTTCTGATGAAGTGCCAACTGATACGTTTAATGCACTGTCTAACTGTGATGTGTTTGTAAACTTTATCCTATCTACCTTGGATGATGCCATTAGGATGTGTGCCAGAACCTCTGCCTTGGCGGTAGCTATACGCCACGCGGTTTGGCTGCGCCAGTGGGCTGCTGACAATGCTGCTGAGAGGGCCCTTACTGGGCTTCCATTTAAGGGGCTACGCCTGTTTGGGGACCGCCTAGACCTTTTTGCTAAAGGAGGTAAGTTACCCCAGACAGTCTCGGCCCTTTCGGAGCCAGGGCCCCCCTTCACTCCCCTACCGCGGTGCTAAGCAGGGAAAAGGGGTGTCCTTCACGGGGGCTCGTGCAGACTCCTGGCACAGAGCAGAGGACGACGTCCTGGCGCTTCCTGGGGGTCTAAGCCAAAACCCTCTCCCAAGACCCCTCAGGCATGATGGGGCGCCCTCGCCCATCAGGGTGGGGGGACAGCTACAGCACTTTGCGCATGTCTGGAGGCATCACGTCTCAGACAGGTGGATTCAGGAGGTAGTGTCCTCTGGTTACAAGATAGTTTGCTGTGCGCCCCCCCCCCCCCCAAGATTCATCAAGTCCCGGATCCCCCAGGACCCTGTCTCAGCTCAGGTCTTGATGCAGGCCGTGCAAGGCCTTCTGGATCTGGAGGTCATTTGCAGGGTCCCCTTAAGAAAAAGAGGCAAAGGGTTCTATTCCAACCTTTTCACAGTGCCCAAAGAAGATGGGTCAGTCAGGCCCATTCTGGATTTAAAGATCCTCAACAAATTTGTCAGAAACAGGCGCTTTCGCATGGAAACTCTGCGCTCGGCTATTGGCTATGTGCAGGTGCGCTCAGACAACAGGACGGAGGTTGCCTACATCAACCATCAGGGAGGGACCCAGAGCAGGAGGGCCCTCCAGAAGGTGTCGCGGATTCTGACGTGGGCAGAGGCCAATGTTCAATGCATTTCGGCTGTGTCCATCCCGGGGGCAGAGAATCTACTGGAAGACTCTCTGAGCAGGGGGACCTCTCATCAGGGAGAGTAGTCCCTCTGCAACAGGGTATTCCAGTCCCTGTGTATACTTCTAATACCAATTCTACAGGTGAGTATTTCACAGAATTGTATTTTTGAGTTCCGTCTCCCATGCCTTTATGAAGTCAGGTGCATGGGTTTCTCCTGGGTCTACCAACAGTTTGTATATTGTGGATAGCGCGCCCTTGGTTGTTTCATCCGTTGCACACATGTACTCGAATGGTGACAGCTCTCTACCAAATTCCCCAGGTGGGGGCAAGCTTGCCAAGAAGTGCGTCACCTGTAATGCCCTCCAGTGAGACAGATGGGGAGAATCACCCCAATTTTGCAATTCCTGCAAGGACTTCCAACTAGTGCCGCTAAGGAAATCCCGGGCAGCTCTTTGTCCAGGGGCTCTCCACCTTGCAAAGCCCGCGTCCAGACGGTTTGGCATGAAGTCCAATGCACCCGTAACTGGGAGAAGCGGGGGCTATGTTCTCTTTAATCGCATGTCTTGCCCATACCCTCAGGGTCGGGCCTATTGTGGGGTGCGACTTAAGTACGCACGGAATTTCGCCTGGAGACCAAGGGAGGCCCGCCAGTGGAACCGGAGCCCACGATTGCTCTAATTGTACGCATCTTTTGCTTCCCCTGTGCCTGTTCCAGTCCACGATCCCGTTGAGGTGCGCTGCTGCATAGTACATCCTGATATCCTGAAGTCCCACCCCCCCCCCCCCCATCTTTGGCAGTGTGAGTGTGAGACATTCAGTGCTTCAGAATTCTGAAGGTTAATTTTGAAGTTGGACAGCTCCGTGTACCCTCTCACTTCTCTCTGTAAATTTGGGATGGTCGTCACTGGTTGGGTGATACAGAAGAGTAAGTCATCAGCAAATGCGGCCACCTTATGTTCCGCACCTCCCCCCACCACCAAGCCCTTTATGTCTGGATTCGCCCTGATCTTCCTGAGGAAAGGTTCTAGTGTCAGGATGAATATGATCAGTGATAGTGGGCATCCCTGTCTTGTGCCGTTCGTTATCGGAAAAGGGTCAGACAAAATTTCGTTGGTTTTGACGCACGCCGAGGGAGAGGAGTAGAGGGCCAACATTCAAAATCTCATGTTCTCTTGTAGCCCTATATGCTCCACAGTGGCCCGTATAAGGTCCCAATGGACCCTATCGAATGCTTTCTGTGGAGAGCATCATGGCAGGGATCCCTTTCTCATGTGACAGGTGAATCAGGTTAAGGATTCTGGTCACATTGTCTTTTGCCTCTCTACCTGGGGTGAACCCCACCTGGTCCATGTCTATTAGGTTGCCCAGGTATGGTAGGAGCCTAGTCGCCAGTACTTTCGCAAATATCTTGAGGTCCACATTTAGGAGCGATTTTGGCCTGTAGTAGGAGCAGAGAAGTGGATCTCTTCCCTGCTTGGGTATTATCGCTATTTGTGCCCTCAGCGTATCCGTAGGTATAGCCTGCTCGGGAGATATAGAGTTGAAAGCCGCAACTGCTCTTGGGGTCAGGACGTCCGCCATCCATTTGTAATAAGATAAGGTGAAACCGTCAGGACTCGTGGATTTTCCCATCTGGGAGGACTTTATTGTCTGTGACCATTCCTGCGCAGTTATGGGTTCTTCCATGGCCTCCGCCACCTCCCGACTCAGCGTGGGCAAGGCCGACATCGCAACGTATCTCTGAGTCTCCTGCAGCCGGTCCGTTCGGCACCCCTCCCCACCCCTCAGGTTATAAAGCTTGTGGTAGAATTCCCTAAAGGCCTCAGCAATGTCCGCCGGTCTAGAAAGCAGCCGACCCCAGCACCTGAGGTACAAAATTACTGGCCCTCTGCTCTCTTATTGCCCTAGCTAACGTGCAGCTGCATTTGTTCCCGTATTCGTAAAAGGAGCGCCTGGCCTTTAAAAGTGTGGCCTTGGTTAGCAGGATGTCCCTCAGTTTTTCCAGCGCCGCCGCCAATTCCTGCCTAACCTTTTCCACTTGCTGCTTTTTGTGTTCTGAGTCTAACCGAGTAATTTTCTGCACCAGGTCTCCGATAAGTTTTTCCCTTTCCCTCTTCCTTCTGGAGGCCATCTTCAGTATAATACCTCTAATATAACATTTGTGTGCTGCCCAGAGGTTTAGCGAGTCGTCTCTTGGTTAGCATTGACCTCCTCTTTTAGAATTTGGTCCTGGAGTAGCGACTCGTTGAGCACCCAGGTACCCGGTCTAGTTTGCACAGTTTCACAGACAGTGAGGTCAGGGCATGATCCGAAATCATGATGGGATCAATCTCCGCTTTCTGGATGATCTGCAGGTGTCTATGTTCTATTTGAAGGTAATCTATCCTCGAGTAAGAATCGCGGGGTGCAGAGTAAAAGGTATAGTCTCGGCCTCGGGGGTTCTGTAGACGCCACGAGTCCATCAGTTGAGAGAGTGGCAGTGCATTTTTTAGTTTTTAGAGGGCTGAGAATGACAGGTGAGAGGCCTTCCTGGAGGCGTCTAGCAGTGGGTCCAGGGCCACATTAAGGTCCCCGCCAAAGATCAGAATGCCCTCAGAGAACGTCTGCAGAGCATCCAGCGTGTGTTCAATGAAGCTGATTTGATCCGAGTTGGGAGCATAAATATTAGCGAATGTGAATACCTGATTACCCACTTTCCCTTTAACAAAGACGAAACGACCCTCATCATCCAGCCTATTGTCTATCAAGGTCCATGGGAGGGTGGCTGAAATCAGAATATCCACACCTGGATTTCGAGTCAGGAGAATAGGAGTGCCATACAACAGGAAAGCACCTGTCTTGGAATTTTGAGGCTCTCCCTTTCTGAAAATGCGTTTCCTGCACGAACACTATTTGCGCCCTATGTTTCCAGAATAGATGCAGGCATATTCTCCGTTTCTCAGGGACGTTGAGACCCTTGGTGTTCAGGGAGACGATCTTGAGATCCATCGTGCCCCAGGTGCCCGACCCAGACCGCCCATGATGCCCAGGGAAGGGGGGGGGGGGGACCCAGTCAACTAAGGCCGAAAACTAGGGACTAGTGTATCCCAAAAAATGGAGGGAACGCGGTCACCGATCAAGAGAAGGAGGAGGAAGGCCCGGGTAAAGGTCTGCTACCCAGGACCCGAGAGAAGACGCGCTGCAAGGGGGGGGGGGGGGGGGGAGGAATGATCTGAAAAGGGTACAAAAGGAAATAAGAAAAAATGCCCGCCTTAGGCCACATAAGCCTTGGCGCGCTAACCTACGTGGGGTAAAGAAACTGTGGCGCTGCAAGGCTACGGAGGTCTCCCGCCTCCCCAGCCCGATTCAGCCCCTCTTTCGAGGGACGGTCCAAGACTTATTTTCCCCATGGGGAACAAGAAGAGAACAGCATAAAAAGAATCCCGAGTCTTCCTTGACTTCAAAATGACACTCAATCTTGTTAACATATGGCATTCCAAAGAACCACATAATACATATTACATAATACACAGCCCTTCCCGTCCTGAACAATCACCCTGCTGGTTTACCTCTCTCCAGTCCCCACTCCAGATAAGCAGATGACGAGTACCAGGAGGCCCAAGCGACCAATCCCAAGGGACAACCGACAGTCCAGGGCCCCCCCGATATCCCCCCCACCCCCCCAGAGAGGCACGGACAACCACATCTATCCCACTGTGACCCTGTGTCAGGGGTAGCCGACAAGGGATGCGAGGGAGCGAGCGCCCTCTGGGAGCCCTGCGACCCCCGCGGCAAGCCCCAGTTGCCCAACCGGAGTACCGCTCTCCAATTCCCCGGGGAGGAAGGCGGGGGGCGGTCCGGCCCCCCACCCACCCAGGAACCCCCTCAACACGGTCAGCCAACCCTGTCTACAGAGTGCGGCGCCAGTGAGGCCTCCCGGCTCGACCGCCCTCTGTGCGGCCGCCATCTTGTTGATGCTGCGAGCGGCGGTCTCCTCTCCTCTGCTCCCCGCCCGCTCGACGGGTGCGGGCCGCCGGGGGCATTGCGGGGGGACCCGACCCCCTCTTCCTCTCGTTGACGGCTCTCCCGGCCTCCGCACTCTGTCCTCTGTGCGGCCGCCATGTTGCTGCTGCTGCGAGCGGCGGTCACCTCTCCTCCGCTCCCTGTCCGCTCGGTTTATACGGGCCGCCGCTAGCTCTGTCGGGGGCATTGCGGGCGAGCGCCGACCCCCTCCTCCTCGCGCTGACTTTCTTTGGCAGCGCATCCGGACGCTCACCACGCTCTCCCTCCTCGACCTGGTCTGGCGCCATGTTGGGCAGGTGCTTGGTCTCGGAGTCCTCCACCTTCAAGAAACGGGGAATCGCTTGCCCCTCGCTGGCTCTGGAGATCTTCCGTGGTCCTCCATGTTTCCCCATCTCCTTGGGGAACTTGATGGGGGTTATAGCCCCACAAAAGAGAGCAATTCCTGGGAATCATCAGGTTACCTCACTCCAGGCGTGGTGGATCAAGCAGAGGAAGTTTATATTAGTCTCTGCCCCTTTATCAACATCTATGAATCGGTTCAAAGTAATCCAGATCTCAGTCCATTGATTACTCTTCCACTCAGTCTGGGATGAATCGGTCCAGCCTACTGCATCTGACTCTGCTGCTGTCAGTATAGTTACATTGTATATATCCTTCTTTTTTGTTGCTGAGAGCATGCTAGGAGTTAACTGAGTTTTCTTGATGCCTGTGTCTGGGCTGCCATAGCCTAATTGATAGGAAATTCTTCAGTTGAGCTGACATAGAGCTGCACTGATTACAGGTCACCAGTTTTGTAACCTGGCGGAATGCAAAAATGATAAAACACTATTGTATAAGATGATACACAATGAATGCAAGTTTGGGGAGCTCATCATGTTATATTGCTATGCTACCTTTTTTTATGTTTTTAGACAAGTGCTATACTATACACTATATGCTATTAGTGTCAAGGAAGATGTAATGCATGAGGCAGATTTTAACTGCTACAGGTTAAATTGCTGTTCACCACCTGCTAACCCTTGAGTTTACTTTATTAAAGCGGACCTACAATCTCTTGCTACTCTCTGCTAGGAAGGGTCCTGATTCATATGGAACATTTTTCTAATACAATTTATTCCTAGTATGTCACACACCCCGCTTCCAACATTCATGACACTTGGGATACCGGCCTGTAGAGGGCGATCTTGCAGAGATGACATGAGAAAACGGAGCCCCTCCTGGTCCATAAATACCCGGGACCTCCCACTATTCCTCAGTCTTTTCATCTCTGCAGTCGGCGAAGCATTCAGGAGATGACTCTCTCCCGGTAGCCGGGTTACGCCCGGCCTTTTTCTATTTCTGCCTGAAGCCACATTTTTGTATTGTGATATGTATGTTATGCCTCCCAGCTTTGGCTGATGGGCTCGGGCAAAGGTAGATACACCCTTGGGTGTATATGGGAGCTTGCTCCCTCCGTGAGACCTCAAATAAGGGGTAGGCGGAATCCGGGTTGGTGTCCCCCGGCATGGGATGCCCCGTCCCTTTAAATCTCCTTGTGCCTATTGGGTGCTTATTGTTTTCCCCCCTTTTGGCCCTCCTGGACCCTGCTGGGGTGAAAGGGGGGGTATCTTTATTTAGGGAGTATCTTTTGGCCTATGCATTTGTTTTTGTTTTTTAAAAAGGAAAAGATAAGAAAGTGACATACCTGTTTTGGGTTTTTTAAATTTCCCTCTTTTTTTTTTTTTTTCGTTCGGCCCCGTTCTATGATGTCATGCTATTGTCTTTGGCTGACCCGCCCTCGGCTCTCTGAGCAGTGCTAGGTGGTGGGCGGGGCTTCGAGTCGGCGTCGCATTTCTGCTTCCTCTTCCTGTTTGACATGTGGTTTGCTGGTTCCTCTTCTGGTGCTGACCTCCACTTGTCCTGGCTGCTGCGTTGGTGCCGCTGCTGGGCTTTTATTATATCGATTGGTCGCAGGGCTGTCGCTGGGCCGTTGTGGTCACTGTGAGTACCCTTTAGTTATACTAAAGGTAAATCTTTTTTATTTACTGTCATTTCTTTCTTGCATATGCATAAGGCTCATTGTGTTTTCTTTATCTTCCAGGGGGAAACTCTCTTAATAGGGGTTTCTCCTGGTCCTTGTTTAAAATCCTCCCACCTAGGGACTATTAAGGGGCATCCCGGGTAGCTCCGGCTGTAAAAATCCCATATACTTGGTGACTATAAAAAAATTAAGTATTTTAATAAACACCATATGGAGGCATCTCAGGATACTGGCTTTTCAGTACCTGCGGGACAGACTTGGCAGTGTTTGCGATGTGGGGCATCCCTTGTTGGGGATAACGCATTTTTTTTTTTTGTGTATCTTGTGTTCAATTGGTTATAATGCAGCAGTAAGGGGCCCAGGCCTCAGGGTAGGTGGCTCCTGCCTCTTCCCCCACACCGCCTTGTCTTGTTCATACCCCCAGTGATATTGTCATGGGTAGAGAGTCGCTTTCTGATGTATGTGCCTGATTGGCTCACATTGAAAAAATGTCTAGCTCTGTGGCCAAGAGGGCCTCAGCTAAAAGAAAACATTTAGCTCTGGCCATTGAGGCAAAGGAGCTTGATTGTAGCTAGCATTTTTGATTGTTCTCCGTTTGAAGAAGGAGAATTCTTTGAAGAATCTGATGTTTCAGATGTTCAGCAATTGTGGGTATTGACGCTGAACAAGGTGAAGGGGAGAATTTTGACACCCCTAAAGCTCTTGCTCAATTATATGAGGTCTTGGCTATCGATTTTCCAGAAGTAGTCCCTCCTCAGAAAGGGGAGTTCTTTGGAGCCTCCAAGCCTCGTTTTGAATTTCCTAATCAGAAACATTTTGAAGATATCATTCTTAAGGAATGGGAAAAGCCTGCGCGGCTTCCTGGCATTCCTTTGGGCTGGGATATAAAAAAAAAAAAAAATTCCTTTCCTGCAGACACTGTAAGCGTTGGTCATCCCCCCTGTGGTGGATACACCTGTGCTCAGTTTGTCCAATTCCTCTGTTTTGCATTCTCCGGAATCTACTTCCCTTAAAGGATGGGGAGGACAAACGTATTGAACAAATGGCTTGCCATGCGTTTGCTAGCGTTGGCTCGGCCTTGCGGCTTGTGGGTGCCTCGGCACTTAGGACAGTCGCTATTAGGTCTGTTATTAGAGACCTATTGAATACCTCAGGGCTTGATCCAGCCTCTGATGAGTTTTCCGCTCTCAAGCGATGTGATTTATTTGTGTCTTTTGTACTTTCTGCTTTAGATGACTCCATGGTCTTGTGTAGCATAACTTCTGCCTTGCTTGTTGCGATTCGGCGGTCTATTTGGCTACGCCAGTGGGCGGCTGACACGGTGGCAAAGAAGTCGCTTACAGCGCTTCCCTTTTGGGGATTGCGCCTCTTTGGTGAGAAGTTGGATTCTGTCATTAAAGGAGGCAAATTGACTCAGCGTAAGAAGCAACGTCGTTCCTTGCGGGGATCGGCTTCCTTTTGACCCTTCCTTTCGTGGTTCCAGAACGGGCAGAGGATTGGCCCTTTTCAGCCCCAAGGGGGACTGCATGGAACAGAGGAAGAGGATGGGGATCTTAGCCCAAGTCCACTTCCAAGCCTGCCCAGCAATGAGGAGGCGCCCTCACCCGTATGGGTGGGGGGACGGCTGCAATTCTTTTTTCCAGGCTTGGGTCAAGAGGTATCAGACAGATGGATTCTGGAAGTTGTGTCCTCCGGTTACAACCTGGAATTCGAGGTTCGGCCTCCTCCCAGATTTTTCAGGTCTCAGATGCCCGCAGATCCGGTGATCGCACAGGGGCTCCGGGCAGCTGTGGCAAACTTTTTGAACATGGATGTTATCCGCCAGGTTCCTCCAGCGGAAAGAGGTCTGGGGTTTTACTCCAACCTATTTACAGTTCCCAAAAAAGGACGGCTCTGTTCGGCCTATTCTAGATTTGAGACGACTCAATCAGTTTATGCGTTTCCGAATGTTCCGCATGGAGTCATTGCGTTCAACGATCGACGCTCTCCGCCAGGGGGACTTTATGACATCCATAGACATCAAGGATGCTTATCTGCACATTCCTATTTTTGCCGCTCACCAAAGGTTTCTCAGATTCACAGTAGAAGACCACCATTTTCAGTTTGCGGCTCTTCCATTCGGTCTCACTCCATCCCCAAGAGTGTTTACCAGGGTCCTGGCAGGAGTAATGGCTATTTTCAGGGTCCAGGGCATTCGCATCGTGCCATTGCTGGACGACTTGCTCATCACAGCGTCATCTTTCAATTAGACGGAACTGGACACCAGAACAGTGGTGACTACACTAGAGAGGTTTGGTTGGGTGATAAACCATGCCAAATCCTCTTTGTCCTGTAAGGGAGATTCCCTTTCTGGGCTTGATTCTGGATACCCTTTAGGCCAGGGTATTTCTTCCTCATTCCAAGATTGCTCTGATTCAGGATTTAATTAATCTGTTCCTGTCCAATCCTCATCAGCCTATCCGCTTGGGGATGAGATTAGTGGGGTTGATGGTGGCCACGCTCGAAGCGTTCCTTTTGCTCAGTTCCACATGAGGACGCTTCAGCTCTTTCTCCTGGCGAAGTGGGACAAGCGCCCGTTGTCTTTGAATCGGACTTGTCTGTTGTCTCCCCTCGTCCTGCAGTCCCTCCAGTGGTGGCTGATTTCGAGCAATCTCAGGGACGGCAAATCATTTCTGACCCCTTGTTGGGAGTTGGTCACCACAGATGCCAGCCTTACTGGCTGGAGGGGGCATCTGGAGGAGACAACTGGTTCATTTATTGGAACTTCGGGCCATTCGTCTTGTGCTGCTCCGACTGACTCACCTCTTGCGGGGTTTGTCGGTTCAGATTCGGTCAGACAACCGAACAGCAGTTGCATACATCAATCAGCAGGGAGAGACTCGCAGTTGGGGTGCCCTCCGCGGAAGCGTCTCTGATCCTTCAGTGGGCAGAGATCAATGTTCCCTGCATAGCGGCAGTTTACATTCCGGGGATAGAGAAGGTGGAGGCAGACTCCCTGAGCAGAGCATGCGCTCGCCAGGGAGAATGGTCTCTCAACCCCAAGGTCTTTCAGTTCCTTTGTCACAAGTGGGGGACACTGCGGTTGGACACGTTTGCGCCTCGCCACAACCACAAGCTTCCAGCCTTTGTTTGTCTATCCCAGGATCCTCTGGCAGTGGCAGTGGATGCCATGTCTCTTGCCTGGAAAGGATCTGGGGTTCCTGTATCCTTTTCCCCCATTCTCCATGATAAGCAAGGTGGTGCGCAAGTTGGTTCTGGAAGGGGCACCAGCAATTCTGGTGGCTCCAAAGTGGCCAAGACGCCTGTGGTTCGCAGAGGTCACAAGGCTGGCAGAGGATCTGTTGCCTCTGCCTCTTCTTCCAGATCTCTTAAACTCGGGGTCAACTTTGTTACCCCAATTCACCAACGCTGGCTTTGACAGCGTGGCTGCTGAAATCTCCATCTTAAAGGAGGAAGGCCTTTCTGATGCTGTCATTCTGACTCTTGTTAGAGCTAGAAAGAAGTCTTTCTCTGTGGTTTATTACAGGACTTGGAGGTCCTATATTGACTGGTGTGAGTCTAGGTCCCTGCCTTGCAGGGTATTTTCTATCCCTAGGATTTTGGAGTTGGGGTCTGGATTTGGCCTTCCAGATTAGTACTTTGAAAGGGCAGGTTTCTGCTTTGGCTATTTTCTTTCAAAGGTCATTTGCTCTTCACCCTTTGGTTAAGATTTTTTTTTTTCCAGGGGGTCACGCATGTGCGGCCTCCTAGAAAGCTCCTACTTCCAGTTTGGGATCTTAATCTGGTGCTCTCTGCTATGCAGGCGGCTTTTTTGAACCTTTACAGGAGGTTCCTCTTCATATTCTCACTCCGAAAGTTGCCTTTTTGGTTGCTATTACCTCTGTCCGTCGGGTTTCTGAATTGGCGGCCCTGTCAATACAGGCTCCTTACTATGAGAGGCATCAGGATAAGGTGGTTTTCCGTTTTAAACCAGATTTTCTTACTAAAGTCGTGTCTGCCTTCCGCTTAAATCAGGATATAGTTCTTCCTTCATTGTGCCAAGGAAAGGGTTTTACATTCTTTGGATGTTGTTCGTTGTGTTGTGCCTTCTGGGCCTAGAAAGGGTTTGGCACCCGCCAAATCTTCCATTAGTAAATGGATTTGTCAGGCCATTGTTGGGGCCTATTCTGCTAAGGGGAAGGTTCCCCCTTTTCGCGTTACTGCTCATTCTACTCGTGCTGTTGGTGCGTCCTGGACTTTTCAGCACCAGGCTTCGGTTGAACAAGTTTGCAAGGCTGCTACTTGGTTTTCGGTTCACACGTTTTCTAAGTTTTACTTAGTTTTTCTAAGGTTGATGTGCGGGCCTCAGTGGTTGCTGCTTTTGGTCGCAAGGTTCTGCAAGCTGCAGTAATTTAAGTTATGCCTTATTTTCCTCGTGGGATCCTCGCCCATTATAGACACTGCTATTGGATGTCCCAAGTGTCATGAATGTTGGAAGCGGGGTGTGTGACATACTAGGAATAATACCATTTTGTGAGTACTCACCTGTAAAATGGGTATTACGAGTATGTCACACACCCCGCTTCCCCCGCCCCTTTTTGTTCTGGGAACCTTTATATAGTGTTTCTTATTATTTTTCACTATATAATTTGCTCTTCCTGGTTCTTCACTGCTCTTTTAAAAGACTGAGGAATAGTGGGAGGTCCCGGGTATTTATGGACCAGGAGGGGCTCTTTTTTCTCATGTCATCTCTGCAAGATCGCCCTCTACAGGCCGGTATCCCAAGTGTCATCAATGTTGGAAGCGGGGTGTGTGACATACTCGTAATACCCATTTTACAGGTGAGTACTCACAAAATGGTATTTTTCCTCATGCCATGAAGGAGTGAAGGAGAAATTGCTTCTAGCAGAGCGCCCATCTGTTGGGAGTCAGGGAATAGTAGCGCACACATACAGAGGCTGCATCACTTCCATGAAGAAATGCTTCATACCAGTGTGCAGCAACTTCCTGTCCCCTACAGGTCTCCATGATTGATTTTTGCCTTCCTCTATTAGAATCCTTCTAAGGATCTAAAATATGTTTTGATGGCAGGTCTTCTTTATGGGTGAGGCTGACTAGTGCTATCCCTGTGGTTCTAATCTCTCCTATTTGTTATAGGTGTAAATAGTCATTTTTTGTTGCACTTCTAGCTTGTAATACCATGGACATTAATAGTGTATTACTTGTCTACCTTGTACAGCACCATGTAACTTAATCTTTCTAACAAAGGACATAATGATAACCTATATTTATACAGGTTAGATCCGGCTTTACATTGGGCTGTTCTGATTGATCAATTTAAACCCCAACAGCTGCCTGACAAAGTGGGGAAAGAAAGCTCCCCAAAACTCGCTTACCTCATCTGCATAATACTGAAGCAGTGTCGGCACTTACATTAGCTCTGTTTGTTTTTAACATTTTCCACAACAGGAGTTAGAAAAAGTAGATTGATTTTATGTGCAGCAATCTGAATTGCCATGGGAAGGTCTACTAAGGACTTTGAGCTGTGTTGTCAATTAAGAAAAAAATTAGTCTTATACCCAATCATCCTTACACATTCCTCGGGTACGATATCGACAATATCTTTTAAGGGATTCTGCTTCCGAAGGAAAAAATATGGAGGATTGTGACAATGACACAAATATTCATCAATTCTCCTCAATTTTATCTGTGAGAAATTGGGAACCTGCTTGGTCTCAGGACGGCAGCAATCCTGGCAGGCCCGTGGGCTCAGCTCCATATGAGAACCTGGCAGAGATTTCTCCTATCTCATGGAACAGTTGCTCAGACTCACTGGATGACAAGGTCAAGATAGAGTCGGATATTCTCGAGGGTCTCCCCTGCTTGACAGTTCCAGTAATCCTAAAAGGAGGAAGACAGTCATTTCAACAGATGCCAGCTCCTGGAGTTGGGGAGCCCACCAGGACAGTCAACAAGCAGGTCCAGGGAAAGGGACCACCATGCATAGCTGGCAGATCCTTTATCTTCAGGGAACTTATTTAGCTCAAGCTAGCATTGAATCACTTTCTTCCAGATATCTCAGGTTGAGAATTCCAGATCTGGTCCTGCAATGCTTCCACAGCATCATACCTAAATCATCAGGGCAGTACCAAGTCCTTAACACTCCTAAATCTATCTTTTTTTTTTTTTTTTATGCAATATATCTTTATTAAGTTTTTGATCAAGCAAGTATACAAAGGAAGCATACAGAAAAAGAAAGCGTACAGAAAAAAGGGATGCAGTTAGGGCATACATGACAGCAACAGGATATATTTATAGCCGTGGACATCGTCCAAGAGACCTAGACCCATCATCCTGCGAACCAACGATTAATACACATATGGTGGGCCGCACCCGTATGACTGGGTCATCTATGTGAAATTGTCAGCAACAGAGGTGCCAGTCCCTGTGGGCCAGCCAGGGAGTCTTTGACCCCAATCGGCCCCTAGACGGCCCCTATGAATTCTTTATTTATTTAACAGTTTTCAAATTTACAAAAACAGAGAAGAAGGACAATAGCATGGTAAACGAAATACTCAGCGATAGATCAGTACATAGCAGAGTCATCATCTAATAAGTTAGGAGTGCTTAGAGGGGGTCGACTGAGGGGTCCGATGCCTCCCGATGCATCACCAAGCGAGCCTGGCAAGTTACCAGTCCCGTCACTCACCGTCCTGTCGCGACCCGAACTACCGTGCCAAGCGGCATCTCGGGGGGCCAGGTCGCGGGCGCGGTTCGAGGATAGAGTAGGTCGGGGATCACCGCACAGACCCAACAACGAGCCCCCCACGACAAACCAAAAGGCAGTCAGTGCATAGTCATTGGACCACTAAGACTGAGCCATCTCAGAACAGTTAGGTAGAATTTATAACAAACAAAAACAGATGGGGTGAGGGTATACAGAGGGGGGAGCGGGAGTAGGCAATGGGGGGGGGGAAGTGGAGGAGTGGGGAGGAGAGGAGAGGGATGAGCGGGGGGGAAGTCCAGGGGAGAAGACGGACAATTTGGATCTCTACGCCACTATACCACCAGCAGGTCGCTATATTCTTGTGTCATGGTAAAATCAACCCAGAGAGCCCATTTTATCCTGTGCTTCTCCTCCGTCTCACGCTGGGCTGCAATCATCCCCTCAAATCTCTCAATGTCTCCAACCCTAGCGAGCCACTGTGCAGTGCATGGAGGAGACTGGCTCTTCCAACGCGAAGGGACACACTCCTAAATCTATCTTACTCTACTCTGTTCCCTTACAGGAACAGGTCCTGTAAATAGCAGCAGTTCCTTTAAATTGTACCCTAAAAAAGATCGCAGATTGATTCAACAGATCGACTGGTGTTTAAACCAGGAGGTTTTTTCAGGGTAACTCAAGGGTCTTCAGCAGGTAAAGATCCTTGCCATTACCAAAAACTCAAAATGAGAAATGTTTTGCTCACTGACAAGGGGGAACGGTGCTTTAGAAGTGAATGCCCTAGCTCATCCTTAGATTTTTCACCTAGCTTATGCCTTCCTTCCTTTCAAAATTATGCCACAAAAGATCCATAAGATCAGGAAAAGGGTCAACGCTAGCTCAATTTTTTGCCAGGAATTTCCTGGTTCTCCAAGCTGAAAAGGATGATGAAGAAGGAGCCATGGTATCTACTAGATATTCCAAAGTTGCTCATCAGGGCCTCACTCTGCATCCAGAGACAGCTAATCTTCAACTGGCAACATGGATCTGAGGGGGGGTGCCATCTTAGAAAGGAAGGTCTGCTTGGCCAGAGTGATAAGATTCTCCTGGGAAGTCAAGAACGGACCACCAGACACATCTATGCAAGCATTTGGTTATGTTTTTCTTTTTTTTGTGAAGCCAACAAACTGAAGAAAGACGATATACCAGCAGTCCTCGAATTCCTGCAGGAATAATTCGAAAAAGGATTAGTAGTAGGATTCAGATTTCAGCCTTATCAGCACTTCTAGACTGCCAGTGAGGACAGAAGAAATCAAGAAATCAACTACTTATAAAAAGCCAGCACCCCTTTAAGGTTTTTCAACAGGGGACTTATCAGTTGTGTTAAAAGGCGCACTGGAACCTCCATTTGAGCATTGGAGGAGGTACCAGAAAAGTGGTTAGGTTTGGAATTTTGTTTCTTGTCGGCCATCATATAATCCAGGTGGGTATGTGACCTGCAGGTCAATAAAGGAACCCTACTGTTCTATTCTCCCAGATAGTGCCATACCGAGACCTGATCCGTTCATTTTTTGCCAGAGATGCTACATCTAATAGCAGGCCCCAAGATATAGTACTCCCGACATGCCAGCTAAGGCAGGATCAGGTGAGGAGCTCTCACTTTTAGATGGAAAGGGCATTAATTATTTATTTTAAAAATGAGAGATCCAGGTAATGGCGATTAGCGGAATAACTTTTGGTGCCTATATAGTAGAGATCAGTAAGGCAGCAAGGTGCCCTTCATCCCACATCTTCCTGATGCACTATAAACTAGATCTCCCTTCCTAGCAACGGGCTGTTGTGCAAACATATACATTCAGAGGAGTTGTCCTCCTCCACAAGTTTCTGCACACTCAACCAGAGCCATGCCTACTTCAGTGGCAGAAAGGACAGGTGCCTCTATTAAAGAGATTTGCAATGTGGTCTGCACCCCACACCTTCCTCAAGCACTATAGTCTCGATCTCCTATCTGTAAAGCATCAGGCCTTTTGGTACAAGGGTCTTGCAGCTTCCCACCCTAGAGGTATAATTACTTGACTAATCTTCTCCTTGGGTCGTACTGAAGGATGAAGGGAGAAAATGCCCGTTAGACCTATCGGAAATTGTTTTTTTTACGAATCCTTTAGCATGACCCCTTAGTTCCCTCCCATGTCCTATGGTTTGCCTAAGACTGAGGTGGGGAGGAAGGGGAGTGGTTTTATCCTCTGTTCAGTTTGTGTTTCCTCCCAGCAGGTGGAACCTCTCTCTCCGTGTGTCGTGCTAAAGGATTTGTAGAAAAAGTTACGGGTAAGTCTAACGGGGATTATTCTTAGTATACAGTACGTCCTGCTCCAGATACTTACACTTGGGTTATTCTCCGCCAGATGGCGCTGCACTGCAGAGACATGCAAAAACAGGCTCCTCCCGGCCCCTCAAATACCCAGGGTCCTCCCACAAATCCCCAGATTTTTCTGCAGTGCTTACTGCGAAGACATGAAGTATCACTCTCTCGCAGGCGAGCGGGGCTATTAAAGCCTGTGGCCCTGTTGGACTACATCCACTCGTCCTCCTTGTGATGTGCCTCCCAGCCTGGGCTGCGCTGGTCGGGTGAAGGTAGGCAGCACCATGCGTGCTTATGGAGCCATGCTCCACCGCAGTCCCCCACCAAAGGGTAGGCGGTTTAGGCTGATGGTGAGCCTCTAGGGGATGCCCCTCCCGCATTATTGCCCATGCCCCGTGTAGCGGTGCCCCCTGTACAAAGGGTCGCCATCCTCCCTCGTTCCCCCCGTAGCTCGGGGGGAAAGAAAGGGGGGGGGGGTGTGGTCCCAGTGTATTGGATTACATGCTTGTGGCCTTTAGTAATGTCCTTTGACTTGTATACTTGGTGTCAGACGCCGCGCTGATTCGCAGCCTCGCCATCATTTGCAAATCATCTATTCTAAGTGTGTCATACACTTCACTCCTCATGACAACCTTGTCTACTGTCTTAGAGCTTCGCGCTCTTCAAGGGGGGTGGGGACCTGGCTTGGCGTGCTCCGCGTCACGGGCCGCTATGGCCCGCCCTTCGAGGTTTGCTTGGCGCCATTTTGATGGTAGTCGCACGCGCGGTATCTGTCCCCCTCCTTCCGCGGTCTGTAAGTGCCCTTGCGGGCGATTTTCATGCTCCTTGCTTACTGTGCATGGTTCTGACACCCTTTATTCTCCTTATGTCTTTCAGACGGTTGAATCCAGTGGCTTCTCCCGGCCCGGTGTAATTGCCAGTTAGGCCTAGTATAATTACTCCCACTTCCCTGCGGGTCATTGGGCATCCAGGGTAGCTTTCAGCGTCAATCCCTACTGGCCTATTGGGCCTATTAATCACCATATGGAGGCATCCCAGGATATTGTGACCGGGGTTCCTTCGGGACAAGCCCGGCTGTGTGTAGCTTGTGGGGTCTCACCTATCAGCGGTGACAATGCACGGGTCTGTGTTCCTTGTGCACAGCAGGCGCTAATGGTACTTCCTGCCCCTCCTGTGGCTGGGCCTGCACCTTGCCTTACTTCACCTACTCCCCCCAAGTCTGAGTCTAACCCCCAATGCAAGCGGGGATTCTCATCCTGATGTGGCTGCTAGATTGGCCAGTGTTGAAAAACTGCTTGCTAATAACGCGTAAGGCCACCGCAAAAAAACGGCACTTAGCCCCTGATACCGCTCTTTTCCCTACGGAGTCTGATGAGTTTTTGCATCTATATGGCCATACCCCCTCGGACAATGGGGAGCTCTTCTCCGACTCAGGGTCATCTGACGAGAAGTCAAGGGGTCATGATGATTCTGGCTCTGATCACTGGACCCCGGATGATACTGACAAACTGCTGGTTCAGATTTTTGAGGTTTTGTTGCGGCTCCCAGGCAAAGGGGTGAGCTATTTCATACTGCTAAGGCTCGATTGGAATTTCCTGAGCAAACCCATTTCAATAACCTCGTGCTTAAGGAGTGGGAACATCCCAGTAGACTTCCCGGTATTCCTACGAGTTTGGAAAGGAAGTATCCTTTTCCTGCGGATATGGTCAAGTGCTGGTCTTCGCCCCCCGAGGTCGATGCTCCTATTCTAGGTCTGTCTAACACCTCTATTATGCACTCCCCTGACACTACTACGCTGCGGGATTCTGAGGACCGGCGCATTGACCAATTGGCATGCCATGCCTTTGCATTTGGGGGGGGCGGCGCTGCGCCCGCTTTGCGCTTTGGCCATTACTGCGGTGGCACTCAGGGCCATGGTCAGGAATGCACTTGATGGCCCAGACGATTTGCCACCTGATACTATTAATGCACTGTCTAACTATGATGTGTTTGTTAACTTTATCCTGTCTGCATCGGATGATGCAATTAGGATGTGTGCCAGATCTTCCGCCTTGGCTGTAGCTATACGCCGCGCGGTATGGCTGCGCCAGTGGACGGCTGACAATGCTGCTAAGAAAGCCCTTACTGGACTTCCATTTAAGGGGCTACGCCTGTTTGGGGACCGCCTAGACCTCTTTGCTAAAGGAGGTAAGTTACCCCAGCGCAGGCGGCAGCTTCGGCCCTTTCGGAGCCAGGGCCCCCCTTCAGTCCCCTACCGAGGCGCTAAGCCAGGGGAAGGGGGTGTCCTTCGCAGGGGCTCGCGCATATTCCTGGCATAGGAGCAGAGGACGACGTCCGGGCTCCTCCTGGGGGTCCAAACCGAAAGCCCCTCCCAAGACCCCTCAAGCATGATGGGGCGCCCTCGCCCGCCAGGGTGGGGGGACGGCTACAGCACTTCGCGCACGTCTGGAGGCACCAAGTCTCAGACCGGTGGATTCAGGAGGTAGTGTCCTCTGGTTACAAGATAGAGTTTGCTGTGCGGCCCCCCACAAGATTCATCAGGTCCCGGATCCCCCAGGACCCTGTATCATCTCAGGTCTTGCTGCAGGCCGTGCAAGGCCTTCTGGATTTGGGGGTCATTTGCAGGGTCCCCTTAAGAGAATTGGGCAAGGGATTCTATTCCAACCTTTTCACAGTGCCCAAAAAAGATGGGTCAGTCAGGCCCATTCTGGATTTAAAGATCCTCAACAGATTTGTCAAGAACAGACGCTTTCGCATGGAAACTCTGCACTCGGCCATTGGCTCCCTGCGCCCAGGGGATTTTATGACGTCTGTGGACATCAAAGATGCTTACCTTCACATCCCTGTGTTCCCGGGACATCAAAGGTTTCTCAGATTCACGTTGAAAGATCAACATTACCAGTTTGTGGCCCTACCATTTGGCCTCACTTCAGCTCCCAGAGTGTTCACCAAGGTGCTGGCGGGGGTGAGTGATAAGGTCAGGGGGCATACGCGTGCTGCCCTACCTGGACGACATTCTCATCTCTTCACGGTCCCTACAGCAGGCGGAGCTGGACACTCAGCTGGTGGTGTCCACCTTGGAATCCTTCGGCTGGGTGATCAATCATCCCAAGTCCTCTCTGTCCCCTTCGTCGGTGACCCCATTCCTGGGGATGATTCTGGATACGGTTCAGTCACGGATATTCCTTCCTCAACAAAAGGTGGAAGCTCTGACTGCGCAGGTGAGGTTCCTGCTCTCGTGCCCCCACAAGAACTTGCTACAGGGCAGGTCCTTCATGGCCCCCTCCTGGGAGACGGTCACCACGGATGCCAGTCTGTCAGGTTGGGGGGGATTCTGGAAGTCCCTGCGGTTCCAGGGGAGGTGGGGCCCTCAGGAGGCCCACCTGCCCATCAACATTCTGGAACTACGGGCGATCAGGTTGGTATTGGAGCAGTTGACCAATCACCTGAAGGGTCTGGCTGTGCAGGTGCGCTCAGACAACAGGACGGCGGTTGCCTACATCAACCAGCAGGGAGGGACCCGGAGCAGAGGTGCCCTCCAGAAGGTGTCGCAGATTCTGACATGGGCGGAGGCCAATGTTCAATGCATTTCGGCCGTGTATATCCCGGGGGTAGAGAATCTACTGGCAGACTCTCTGAGCAGGGGGACTTCCCGTCAGGGGGAGTGGTCCCTCTGCAACAGGGTATTCCTGTCCCTGTGTCACCGTTGGGGTCTACCGGATGTGGATCTGTTCGCATCCCGTCACAATCACAAGCTCCCGGCCTTTGTCTCCTTGTCTCAGGATCCTCTGGCCTTGGCCACGGATGCTCTGTCAATGTCATGGAAGGAATTTCGGCTCCTGTATGTCTTTCCTCCGTTCCCCCTGCTGGGCAGGGTTCTGCGCAAGATTGCTCTGGAAAGGGTGCCAGTGATTCTGGTGGCCCCAAGGTGGCCCAGAAGAGTGTGGTTCGCAGACGTGGTACAAATGGCAGTAGACCAGTACGTTCTGCCAGGGGCGCCAGATCTGCTCACTCAGGGCTCCTTACGCCATCCCAATTTACAAACTCTGGCTTTGACGGCCTGGCTGCTGAAACCTCCATCTTGATGGAGAAAGGCTTGTCTGCCTCGGTGGTGGATACCATGGTGCAGGCTAGGAAGAAAACTTCTTCTGCCATCTATTATAGGGTATGGCGTACCTACATTGATTGGTGTGAGTCTAGGTCTCTTCCCTGTAGGGAGTTCTTAGTCCCTAGGGTTCTGGAGTTTTTACAGCATGGATTGGAGTTGGGTCTAAAACTCAGTACTCTGAAGGGTCAGGTTTCTGCCCTGTCTGTCTTCTTTCAGAAGTCTTTTGCCCAGCATCCCTTGGTTAAGACCTTCTTCCAGGGGGTCACTCATGTGCGTCCCCCACGTAAACCTATGGTCCCTGTTTGGGATTTGAACTTGGTTTTGTCTGCCTTGCAGGGTGCTCCCTTTGAGCCTATTCAGGATGCTGCTCTGGCTGTGCTTACCCTCAAGGTTTTCTTTCTGGTGGCTATTACTTCGGTCAGGCGTGTGTCTGAGCTGGCGGCTCTGTCTATTCAGCCCCCATACTATGAGAGACACCAGGACAAGGTGGTGTTCCGTTTTAAGCCGGATTTTCTGCCTAAGGTGGTGTCTGCTTTTCATTTGAATCAGGATATTGTTCTTCCTTCATTGTGTCCTAATCCTAGCAACGCTAAGGAAAGGGTTCTGCATTCCTTGGATGTGGTCAGGTGTCTGAAGTATTACCTGGTAGTCACCGCGGCTTTCAGGAGGACTGATGCTCTTTTTGTGGTCCCTTCGGGTCCTAGGAAGGGTTTGGCTCCTGCCAAGTCTACTATTAGCAAATGGATTTGTCAGGCTGTGATTCAGGCCTATTCTGCTAAGGGGAAGTGTCCTCCCTTCCGCCTTACTGCTCATTCTACTCATGCTATTGGTGCCTCTTGGGCCTTCCAGCACCAGGCTTCTGTTGAACAAGTTTGCAAGGCTGCTACTTGGTCATCTGTTCATACCTTTTCAAAGTTTTACAAGGTTGATGTTAGGGCCTCAGCTGATGCTGTTTTTGGCCGCAAGGTTTTGCAGGCGGCAGTGGTTTAAACTGTCTGCTGTCACCTTTTGTTGGGGATCCCACCCTATCTTATGGACACTGCTATTGGATGTCCCAAGTGTAAGTACTATATCTGGAGCAGGACGTACTGTATACGAAGAATAATACAATTCTGTGAAATGCTCACCTGTAGAATTGGTATTATTTGTATACAGTACGTCCTGCTCCACCCCACCCTGGTTTTTGCATTATTCTGGATCCCCTGTATGGTGATTGTTATCATTGTTTTCATTACCAGTTGTTTTGGGTGGTTAAATTTTCCCGGCTTCTTGTTCACTGCTTTTCAATGCTGGGGATTTGTGGGAGGTCCCCGGGTATTTGAGGGGTCGGGAGGAGCCTGTTTTTGCATGTCTCTGCAGTGCAGCGCCATCTGGCGGAGGATAACCCAAGTGTAAGTACTACATCTGGAGCAGGACATACTGTATACAAATAATACCAATTCTACAGGTGAGTATTTCACAGAATTGTATTTTTTTTAGTGACTTTTTGTTGCAAGTTTAAATTGTCCAACACCCTTTTTAAATCAGATTAGGCCCATGTCTAATCCCCAAGCAAAATGTGATTGGCCGATGGGCACGTAACTCTGGTTTCCCTTCCTTGATTCTGGCTGCCGAAGAAAACCCAGCCCACGTGATCTCCAGTTGCACGGATGATCCCTCTCTTTGGTGTTCCCATGTCCCAGGCCAAGGAGAGTTGGTGGATAGAGCTCTGGCGAGCACTTGGGTTTAGCTGACAGTCGAGCTAGTGTACCTTCTGGAGTGCTAGATGCCTCTCCATTAACAGAGAAGACAGAGGTCTGGCTGTCTTCCACTCCCTCTTTTCACATGGGTGTAACCAACGTTTAGCAGGCCTTTTGCTCGGCTCAATGCCACTAAAATGTGCCAGTTCATCTTGCTGAGGGAAGCCACCTAAGCCTTGCTGGTTGCCTTCTCACCTTTGTAGCATGATCCTTTGTTTTTCTGTTATTGTATCATGTGCTTTGTGATTCCTCAGCTTGGCTGATAAGGACGCATTTCTCTTGGCTCTTTTTTTATTTTTGGGTTTATTATTTTTATGAGTCTCTGAGGCCTGGGGCCATGTAGTACATTATTTGCCTACACTAATGTCGAATGCTCCACTGTGTGAAACCCCCAGGTCGCTCACTTCATCTCACCTTTCCCCAGTCGTTAGATGCATGCGCGTCCTTCAGTCCAATCAGCATGCTTGACTTGAACTCATCTAGACTCATCTAAGAACCCTTAGATCCCAGGGCCACTTCCAAACCTAATATGGATAACTTTCCGGCAGCTGCACTTTTTAAATGAGGTCTATTGTTTCTGACCTGTCGTGAGGCAGGTCGTGGTTTTCAAATTTTTCTCCTCACAAATAGTGAACAATTACCCTTTTGTAACTAAATTACAAATTCTTAAACTTTCGTTATATTCTTAGTATACAGTACGTCCTGCTCCAGATATAATACTTACACTTGGGTTATCCTCCGCCAGATGGCGCTGTACTGCAGAAGTATGCGAAAACAGGCTCCTCCCGGCCCTTCATATACCCAGGGACCTCCCACAAATCCCCAGATTTCTCTGCAGTGCTGACTGCGAAGACATGAAGTATCACTCTCTCGCAGGTGAGCGGGGCTATCAAAGCCTGCGGCCCTGTTGGACTACTCCCACCCGTCCTCCCTGTGATGTGCCTCCCAGCTTGGGCTGCGTCGGTCGGGTGAAGGTAGGCAGCACCTTGTGTGCTTATGGAGCCATGCTCCACCGCAGTCCCCCACCAAAGGGTAGGCGGTTTAGGCTGATGGTGAGCCTCTAGAGGATGCCCCTCCCGCGCTATTCCCCATGCCCCGTGTAGCGGTGGGCCCTATACAAAGGGTCGCCATCCTCCCTCGTTCCCCCGTAGTCCTGGGGGAAAGAAAGGGGGGGGTGTGGTGGTCAGTGTATGCTTACACGCTTATGGTCTTAATACTGTCCTTTACTGGTATTCCTGGTGTCAGTGCCGCGCTGTTATTATGCATCTGTCGCCGCCACGCGCACTCCTTCCCTTGTTGAATGTGCTGCGATGAGCGGCGGCGTTGCCTCAGACGCTGCTACGTCTTCATTGGCGAATTTTTTTCTAAGTGTGCCATTCACTTCGATCTTCTGACAACTGAATCTATCTCAGAGCTTCGCGCTCTTTGGGGGGGGGGAGGGGGCGGAGACCTGGCTTGGCGTGCTCCGCGTCACAGCCCGCCCTTTGAGGTCCGCTTGGCGCCATTTTGATGCTCATAGCGCGCGCGGTAACGGTCCTCCTCCTCCCTCGATCTGTAAGTGCCCTCGCGGGCGATTTTCATTTGTCTTGCTTACTGCGCATGGCTCTGACATCCCTATTCCCATTATGTCTTTCAGACGGTCAAATCCAGTGGCTTCTCCCGGCCCGGCTTAATTACCAGTGGACCTAGAAACATTACCCCCACTTCCCTGCGGGTCACAGGGGCATCCAGGGTAGCTTATAGCGTCAATCCCTACTGGCCTATTGTGCCCATTAATCACCATATGGAGGCATCCCAGGATATTGTGAACGGGGTTCCCTCGGGATAAGCCCGTCTGTGTTTAGCTTGTGGGGTCTCGCCTATTAGCGGTGACAATGCACGAGTCTGCGTCCCTTGTGCACAGCAGGCGCTAATGGTACTTCCCGCCCCTCCTGTGGCTGGGCCTGCACCTCACCTCACTTCACCTACTCCCCCAAGCCTGAATCTAACCCCCAATACAAGCGGGGATTCTCATCCTGATGTGGCTACTAGACTGGCCAGTGTTGAAAAATTGCTTGCTAGTTCTCTAGCACGCAAGGCCACTGCTAAAAAGCGGCACATAATCCCTGATTCGACTCCCTTCCCTATGGAGTCTGAGGAGTTTTCACATTTTTTTGGCCATACCCCTTCGGACAAAGGGGAGCTATTCTCTGACTCAGAATCTTCTGATGAGAAGACAAGGGGTCATGACGATTCCGGTTCGGACCACTGGACCTCGGATGATACTGACAAACTACTGCTTCAGATTTTTGAAGTTCTGTCCATCCCTCCCCCTGTTGCGGCTCCCAGGCAAAGGGGTGAGCTATTTCATACTGCTAAGGCTCGATTGGAGTTTCCTGAGAAAACCCATTTCAATAACCTCGTGTTGAAGGAATGGGAACATCCCAGTAGACTTCCCGGGATCCCTACGAGTTTGGACAGGAAGTATCCATTTCCTGCTCATATGGTCAAGTGCTGGTCATCACCCCCCGAGGTCGATGCCCCTGTTTTAACACCTCTATTATGCACTCCCCCGATACCACTACGCTACGGGATTCTTAGGACCGGCGCATTGACCAATTGGCATGTCATGCCTTTGCATTTGGTGGGGCGGCGCTGCGCCCGGTTTGCGCCTTGGCCATTACTGCTGTGGCGCTCAGGGCCATGATCAGGAATGCTCTTGACGGCTCAGACGAGCGGCCTACTAATGCTGTTAATGCACTGTCTAATTGTGATGCGTTTGTGAACTTTATCCTGTCCGCGTCGGATGATGCTGTTAGGCTGTGTGCTAGATCTTCCGCCTTGGCGGTGGCTATACGCCGCGCGGTATGGCTGCGCCAGTGGGCTGCAGACAATGCCGTTAAGAAAGCCCCTGTTTGGGGACCGCCTAGACCTCTTTGCTAAAGGAGGTAAGTTACCACAGCGCAGGCGACAGCCTCTGCCCTTTTGGATCCAGGGCCCCCTTTCAGCCCCCTACAGAGGTGTTAAGCAGGGGAAAGGGGTGTCCTTCGCGGGGGCTCGTGCAGACTCCTGACATAGGAGCAAGGGGCGACGCCCCGGCTCCTCCTGGGGAACCAAGGCCAAAGCCCCTCCCAAGACCCCTCAGGCATTATGGGGCGCTCTCGCCCGCCAGGGTGGGGGGACGGCTACAGCACTTCGCGCATGTCTGGAGGCACCAAGTCTCGGACCGGTGGTTTCAGGAGGTAGTGTGTACAGCCCCCCACAAGATTTGCCTGCCCCCCCCCCCTGCCGACCGCAGCTGCATCATCCACCGTTCACCGTCCCCCGCCTACCCTGCCGCCCACCGTCCTCCATCCCCGGTCCACCGTAGTTGCACCTACCGGAGGGGCGGGTGGTCGGTTTCCTGGACCGGAGCATTTTGTCTGTGTCTGGTTGTCCCTGGGGGTGCAGGGAGCTTGGCGGGTCGGCGTCTGTGGCGCACTGTTGCCTGCTGCCAATTGCTGCTGACGGTGGTGTGGCCTGCCTTGGGGCTTTTCTGTCCTCCCCGCTATTTCTTGCTGCTGCTCGGTTTCTGCTGCATGCCTGGCGATGTGAGGGGCCAGTGGCCCGGAGTGGGATTCCCCTAGTGAGGACGGGAAGTCTGGATGGCCTACCAGACAACTTTCAAATAGCTCAACTGAATAGCTGACTAGATCCTCTGAAGCTCTTAGCAGTACTCTGCTGCACACCACCATTCCCTGCAGCTCTATGCGCACCCCAGGCGGTGTGTATGACTGGTGTCAGAAATCTGGCATCTGTGGCTGAATTGCCATGGGAATATTTGAAGCATGGCTGATTGATTTCAGAGTCCTGCTGACATTTCCTCATCACTCGCCAATGAACATATTCTCAGTGTGTCACACACCCCGCTTCCCCTTTAATTCTTACGATCAGGTTACTCCACCGGCAGGTGGCGACGTTGCAGAGAGAAGTCTGGAAAACGAGCCCCTCCTGGCCTACATATACCTGGGACCTCCCACTTAACACCCAGTGTTTTCTCTCTGCAAGATGCGACGAGAGAAGAAAGAAGTCTCCTGCCTGCAGGTAGCCGGGGAGCTTATCTCCTCCGCTCGTCCCCTGCGTGGGGCAATGCGGGTATCCGGCATGGTGATCCGGATTTGGGATGCCCCTGTCCCGGTGTTCCCCTTGGCCACCTTCTCCCGCTTGGTCCCTTCTCCCTTCACGTTGGGGGGGGGGGGGGTTTGTATGGGGTGCTTTACATTTGTGGTGTTTTTTGTGTGTTTGGGGAGCACTGGCAGCTGGCGGGGTCAGCGCCGCGGTGTGCGGGCGCGTGTCCCGAGCTGCTGGGGCTCCTTGTAGCATGCTTTAAACTTCCCTGCTTGGCCGGGGTTGTGGATTGAGGGCGTCTGTTGTGCCCATTTGGAGGGCCGCGCTGCCCATGTCTTGGGGGCGGGGCGCGCTCCCTCTCGGCCACGCTGTATGGGGCGGGGGGCCTTCCGTCCTCTTCCTCTCCCGCAGTCCTCGCTACACAGAGGCACTCAACAACAGGCCAGCGGTCTCTAGCTCGGCTGAGGAGGGCGCCGTCATTCAAGCAGGGTTTGTTTGTTTATTTTACCGTTACATTCTGTTTGGTGTATGTGTGTGGTGCATGCTGGCAAACTTTCTTTGGGGGACTGATTGTGGTCTCTTTTCCTTTACAGATTCTGGGTTCCCTCATTGCAGTGGGTCTCCCGGTCTGATATACCTGGCTAGTCTTATTCTCCAAATTGGGATTTTCCTAGGCTTAAAAATCCTCCACTCCCGGGACTTTAATTATAAAAGGGGCATCCCGGGTTGCCTAATGCGTAAATCCCTAGGTTATTGCGAATACCATAATTTCACCATATGGAGGCTTCCGACATTACCGGAAATGGCCCTTCGGGGCTATCCAGGCTGTGTGGGGGTTGTGGGGCTCCGCTCCCAGGCGATGATGTCATAATATGTATTCCATGTGCACAGCAGAATATTGCGTGCCAGTCCGGCACTCCGGCTTCTGGCTCCTCTCATCTTCCGTCATCTCCTACCCCACCCCCACCTATTCCGGACCCCGTGTGACATTGTCAAAGGTGGGGATTCGCAATCCGAGGTGTGTGTACGGTTGGCCAACCTCGAGAAAATAGTTTCCGCCGCGGTGGCTCAAAAGGCTACGGCTAAGCGGAAGCACCTTTCTCCAGCATCGCCTGTTCTGGAGGATGAGGTGTTTGAAGTATTGGATTTGTCCGATTGTCCCCCTGCTGAGGAGGGGGAACTCCTTGAGGAGTCGGACGAGCCTGCAGACCAGCGATTGGTTGGTACTGCTGGCGATCAGGCTGCGGGGGTGTCTCTTGACACTCCTTCCATTTTGGCTCAAATGTTTGAAATTTTGGCTTTGGATCCACCTGAGGCGGTCCCCCCGCCAAAGGGTGAGTTGTTTGATGTGCCCCAGCCGTGTTTGGTGTTTCCCAGGCCACAACACTTTGTGAGGGTTGTCCTCAAGGAATGGGAACAACCCACGCGCCTTGTTGGAATTCCTCCTAGTTGGGATAAGCGTTATCCCTTTCTGGAGGATTTGGTGAAGCTTTGGTCTGTTCCCCCTGACGTCGATGCCCCTGTGTTGGGGCTGTCTAACACGGCTGTGTTGCACTCCCCTGACACTACTAACATTAAGGATGGTGAGGATCGTCGGATTGATCAATTGGCTCGCCATGGTTTTATCAGTGCGGGATCGGCACTGGGGCCGGTGTGTGCTTCGGCGCTTCTTCTGATGGCGGTTAGGTCCATTGTTAGAGATTTGTACGCAGATCTTGATCCCTCTTGTGATGAGTTCGCTTCTCTCAAGCAGTGTGAATCGTTTATTGCCTTTGTCATGTCCGCCCAGGACAATGCGCTTGCAATGTGTAGCAGGACCACGGCCCTGTTGGTTGCTATTCGTTGGTCGGTGTGGCTGCGCCAGTGGACGGCGGACTTTAACTCTAAGAAGTCGCTTACAGCTCTTCCGTTTGTAGGTTTGCGCCTGTTTGGCGATAAATTGGATTCAGTTACCAAGGGTGGTAAGTTGCCTCAACGCAAGAGGCCTCGTCGTTCCTTTCGGGGAGCGACTTCCTTTAGTCCCTCCTTTCAGGGAGTCAGAGCGGGCAGAGGGGCCTCCTTTCCCGCTACCAGGGGTGCAGGTTGGACCCGAGGGAGGGGTCGTGGCCGTCCCAGTTAGTCCTGGGGCACCAAGCCCAAGCCTGCTGGTAAGCCCGCTCAGCAATGAGGGGGTGCCCTCACCCGTGCGGGTGGGGGGACGATTGCGACACTTCTCCCTGGTTTGGGACCAGGAGGTTCCGGACAGATGGATCCGGGAGGTGGTGTCGTCCGGTTACAAGCTGGAGTTCGAGTCTCGCCCTCCTTCGCAGTTTTTCCGGTCTCGGGTGCCCACCGATCCTTTGGCCGCGCAGGGGCTCCTGGCGTCGGTAAAGAATCTTCTGGAAATGGCGGTCATCCGGCCGGTGCCGCACTTGGAGGTGGGCCTCGGGTTTTACTCCAATCTTTTCACAGTTCCCAAGAAAGACGGGTCGGTTCGCCCCGTTCTGGATCTGACGTTCCTCAACAGGTTCATCTGTACTCGGAAGTTTCGCATGGAAACTCTGCGATCGGCCATCGGTTCTCTTCGGCAGGGGGACTTCATGACGTCCATAGACGTCAAGGATGCTTACCTTCATGTTCCCATCTGCCAGGCTCATCAACGTTTTCTTCGGTTCGTGATGAAGGATCGGCATTTTCAATTCGTGGCACTTCCGTTTGGCCTTACCTCGGCTCCAAGAGTGTTCCCCAAGGTGCTGGCAGGGGTGATGGCCATCCTCAGATCTCAAGGCATTCGCGTCGTGCCTTATCTGGACGACCTTCTCATCATGGCCCCTTCTCTCAATCAATCGGAGACGGACACCACCAGGTCGTCTCCACGCTGGAAAGCTTTGGTTGGGTGATCAACTATCCCAAGTCCTCCCTCGCCCCGGCCAGGGTGGTGTCCTTTCTGGGAATGCGGTTGGATTCTGGTCAACACAGGGTGTTTCTGCCTCAATCCAAGATTTGTCTGATTCAGGAATTGGCTCGATTCCTTCTTTCCAATCCTCGGCCGTCCATCCGTCTGGGGATGAGACTGGTAGGGTTGATGGTTGCCTCTTTTGAGGCAGTTCCTTTTGCTCAATTTCACACAAGGACGCTTCAGCTTCATCTGTTGGTGTCTTGGGACCGGCGACCATGGTCGTTGGATCGGCCCTTCCAGTTGTCCTCCCGGGTCCGGCAGTCCCTTCAATGGTGGTTGGTCTCGACCAATCTCTTGAGGGGCAGGTCTTTCCTGACTCCTCTCTGGGAAATTGTCACCACGGACGCCAGTCTTTCGGGATGGGGGGGATTCTGGAAGGATCTTCAGTTTCGGGGGCAGGGGGGACCTCGAGATGCCCACTTGCCTATCAATGTTCTGGAACTGAGAGCCAACCGGTTCTGGTTCGTTCGGACAGTCGGACAGCGGTTGCTTACATCAATCATCAGGGAGGGACTCGCAGTCTGGGTGCCCTCAGAGAGGTGTCCCTGATCCTGACTTGGGCGGAGGCCCATGTTCCTTGTCTCTCGGCAGTTTACATTCCGGGTGTGGAAAACAGGGAAGTGGATCTGTTGAGCAGGGGCTCTTCCCGTCTGGGAGAATGGGCTCTCCATCCTCAAGTTTTTCGGTCACTGTGTCTCCGGTGGGGGACACCGGAGGTGGACCTGTTTGCCTTTCGTCACAATTGCAGGCTTCCGACCTTCGTGTCGCTCTCCCAGGATGCTCTGGCGGTGGACGCCATGTCCCTGAGCTGGGGGGATCTGGGGTTCCTGTACCTTTTTCCGCCGATACCCATGTTAGGCAAGGTGGTACGGAAGCTGGCTCTGGAAAGGGTGTCCGCCATTCTCGTGGCTCCAAGATTGCCAAGACGAGTATGGTTCGCAGACATCGTTCGGCTGGCGGTGGATCAGATCGTTCTGCCTCTTCGGCCCGATCTGCTCACTCAGGGTCGGCTGTGTTACCCCAATTTACCAACGCTGGGTTTGACGGCTTGGCTGCTGAAACCTTCATCTTGAAGGAGGAGGGTCTTTCTGATTCGGTTGTTTAGACTCTGATCTTTGCCCGGAAGAGGTCTTCTTCTACCATCTACTATAGGACTTGGAGAGCCTATATCGCTTGGTGTGAGGTTAGATCTTGGCCCTGTAGGGTCTTTTCGGTTTCCATGATTTTGGATTTTCTGCAATCAGGGCTGGACTCTGGTCTCCAGCTGAGTACTCTGAAAGGGCAGGTTTCTGCCTTATCTATCTTTTTTTAGAAGCCTTTTGCGCTTCATCCTTTAGTTAAAACTTTTTTCCAGGGGGTTACACATGTGCGACCTCCCAGGAAGCCATTGCTCCCTGTTTGGGACTTAAACTTGGTTCTTTCTGCTCTTCAGGCTCCTCCCTTTGAGCCCTTGCAGGATATTGCTCTGTCTACCTTGACTCAGAAGATTGTCTTCTTGGTAGCTATCACTTCGGTTCGGCGTGTCTCGGAGTTGACGGCCTTGTCGATCCAGGCACCCAACTTTGAGAGGCATCAGGACAAGGTGGTTTTTCGTTTCAAACCGGATTTTCTTCCTAAGGTTGTGTCTGCTTTTCATTTGAATCAGGATATTGTTCTTCCCTCCTTGTGTCCTAAGCCTAAGAATGACAAGGAGAGGATTTTGCATTGTTTGGATGTAGTACGCTGTGTTAAGTACTATTTGATTACTACTTCTCCTTGTCGTAAGACTGATGCCTTTTTTGTTGTGCCCTGTGGGCCTAGGAAGGGTTTGGCTCCAGCCAAGTCCTCCAGTAGCAAATGGATTCGTCAGGCGATTGTTGGGGCCTATTCGGCCAAGGGGAAGGTTCCCCCTTTTCGTATCACTGCTCATTCTACTCGTGCCGTTGGAGCCTCTTGGGCTTTTCAGCACCAAGCTTCTGTTGAACAAGTTTGTAAGGCTGCTACTTGGTCTTCTGTTCATACTTTTTCTAAGTTTTACAAGGTTGATGTGCGGGCCTCAGCGGATGCTGTGTTTGACCGCAAGGTTCTGCAGACTGCAGTCATTTAAGTTATGCTTCATTTTGCCTTCGGATACCCATCCCTTGTGGACACTGCTTTTGGATGTCCCGATCATAAGAATTAAAGGGGAAACGGGGTGTGTGACACACTGAGAATAATACCATTTTGTGAGTACTCACCTGTAAAATGGATATTGTCAGTGTGTCACACACCCCGCTTCACCCACCCTTTTTGGTATCCTGGATCCTCTATATGGTGAAACTTTTCCTTTGTTTTATTTTGAGGTTACCGTTGGATTTCCTGGTACCTTGTCTTACTGCTGTTTGAATTCACTGGGTTTTAAGTGGGAGGTCCCAGGTATATGTAGGCCGGAAAGGGCTCGTTTTCAAGACTTCTCTCTGCAACGTCGCCACCTGCTGGTGGAGTAACCCGATCGTAAGAAATAAAGGGGAAGCGGGGTGTGTGACACACTGACAATATCCATTTTACAGGTGAGTACTCACAAAATGGTATTTTTTGCTGCAAATTATCTGCCATTGCTAGACAGGTTAAAGGAAAAGATCACATCTTGGTTGCACCTACCTTTAAATATTTTGGGGAAGATTAATATTATAAAAATGTTCTTTCTCCCACTTTTTCTATTTCTAGCACAGAATATACCTATTCAGATTCCAAACTCCTTTTTTAAAAAATTGAATATTATGTTACACGCCTTTTATTGGCAAAATACAAAACATAAAATTAGTTATAAGATACTGATTAGACCCATAAAGTTAGGAGGATGGGGGGCCCCTGATATAAGGAGCTATTATAAGGCTATTTCAAAACAAAGACTAATGGATAGCATTCAGCTAAAATATGGTATGGGATTCCTCCAGTTGGAAATGCCCCCGAATCTCCTATATAGAATAACATCTTTTAATTTAAAAATATTAGGAGAATTGATTAAGGAGGTCAAGCATCCTTTTGTAAGAACAATAATAATGACCTTAAGGTCATATATAAAGAATCCGGTTCTATTTCCGTTTCCAAATATTTTTAAATCATTATCATGTAATCCAGACTTTTTAGCAGAGCTTGGTCAGGTAAAGATGGGTCATGTCAGACCATATCATATTATGTCCAGAGGACCAGTACCTATGTTTACATCGGAAGTAGGAACTTTTCCCTTACCGAATGCAGAACCATTAAGGCCTTTTAATTTTTATCAACATCTACAAATTACAAGCTCTTTTAAAACACTGAGACTTCCCTCCGCCTTATGCTCAATTAACCCATTACAGGCAATATTGCTAAATACACTGAATCAAACTGAGAATTTGGCATATTATTATTGGGTGATCACTACTACCCAGGCAAGATCTCACCCTAACTACACCAAAAAGTGGGAGATATCTCTCAATATAAATAAAAAGGTATTTAATTGGTATACAGTGTTTCAAAATCCGTTAATAATACAGGATCCATGTTTACGTATATTTACACAGAAATTTATAGGCAGATTTTTTATACCGCGGATTACAATATTAGATTTACATCTTTTGAGTGTTGGTGGTGTGGCAAAGAAGAAGCACCGGTGCTGCATATATGGTGGCACTGTGATCATATTAAGCCCATCTGGAAGTATGTAATCCTAATATTGAAAGCCGTGTTGGGGGCAAGCTTCAATCTAGATGCCCAAGAGGCTCTTCTTCAAGAAAAAGAGGTATTTAGTAAAATACCTAGTAAAAAAGCGGCATTTGTTTTGATGTGGGTAACTAAGAAAGCAATTCTTAAATATTGGGGTAAGACACCTGTCCCCAACCTTAGAACATGGAGGAGGACCGTTCTCTCAATTATTGAGGGGGAGTCTGCTCTAATAAGAAATAGAGAATATCAGATAGCTCTAAGTAGGAAATGTCATAAAAGAAGGATAAGTTCTTGAATTGTAGCTGGAAGGATAGTTGTTAAAGTGATTATGGAAATAGGAGGAAGGGGGGAGGGGGTTTGGGGGAGTAAAAAAAAAAAAAGATTCGTCAGGTCCCGGATTCCCCAGGACCCGGCATCGGCTCAGGTCTTGATGCAAGCAGTGCAAGACCTTCTGGATCTGGGAGTTATTTGCCAAGTTCCCTTGAGAGAATTGGGAGAATGGTTCTACTCTAACCTGTTCACAGTACCCAAAAGAGATGGGTCAGTCAGGCCCATTCTGGATTTAAAGATCCTCAACAAATTTGTCAAGCACAAGCGCTTTCGCATGGAAACTCTGTGCTCGGCCATTGGCTCTCTGCGCCCAGGGGATTTTATGACAACTGTGGACATCAAAGATGCTTACCTTCACATTCCTGTGTTTCCGGGACATCAAAGGTTTCTCAGATTCGCGTTGAAAGATCAACATTATCAGTTTGTGGCCCTACCATTTGGCCTCACTTCAGCTCCCAGAGTGTTCACCAAGGTACTGGCGGGAGTGATGTCCTTGTTAAGGTCAGGGGGCATTCGAGTGCTGCCCTACCTGGACGACATCCTCATCGCCTCATGGCCCCTACAGCAGGCGGAGCTGGACACTCAGCGGGTGGTGTCCATCTTGGAGTCGTTCGGCTGGGTGATCAGTCACCCCAAGTCTTCTCTGTCCCCTTCGTCGGTGACCCCATTCCTGGCGATGATTCTGGATACGGTTCAGTCACGAATATTCCTTCCCCAACAGAAGGTGGAAGCCCTGACTGTGCAGGTGCGGTCCCTGCTCTCATGCCCCCAGCTCTCACTCAGATAGGGAATGCAGCTGATGGGTCTGATGGTGGCGAGCTTCGAGGCGGTGCGCTTTGCTCAGTTCCATTCGAGGCCTCTGCAGCTTCACCTCTCTCGGTATGGGATAAGGATCCTGCGTCCCTGGACAGGTTTTGTGTGCTTCCCCCGTTGGTCATAAATTCCCTCTCGTGGTGGCTGGACCATAAGAATTTGCTAAAGGGCAGGTCCTTTCTAGCCCCCTCCTGGGAGACGGTCACCACGGATGCCAGTCTGTCAGGTTGGGGGGGATTCTGGAAGTCCCTGAGGCTCCAGGGCAGGTGGGGCCCTCAGGAGGCCCGTTTACCCATCAACATTCTGGAACTATGGGCGGTCAGGTTGGTTCTGGAGCAGTTGACCGATCACCTACAGGGACTGTCTGTTCAGGTGCGCTCAGACAACAGGACGGTGGTTGCCTACATCAATCATCAGGGAGGGACCCGGAGCAAGGGTGCCCTCCAGGAAGTGTCGCGGATTCTGACATGGGCGGAGGCCAATGTTCAATGCATTTCGGATGTTTACATCCCAGGGGTGGAAAATCTCCTAGCAGACTCTCTGAGCAGGGGGCCTTCCCGGCAGGAGGAGTGGTCCCTCTGCAACAGGGTGTTCCAGTCCCTGTGTCACCGTTGGGGTCTACCAGATGTGGATCTGTTTGCATCCCGTCACAATCGCAAGCTCCCGGCCTTTGTCTCCCTGTCTCAGGATCCTCTGGCTGTGGCCACGGACGCTCTGTCGTTGTCTTGGAAGAATTTTCGCCTCCTGTATGCATTTCCCCCGTTTCCCCTGCTGGGCAGGGTTCTGTGCAAGATTGCCCTGGAAAAGGTGCCAGTGATTCTAGTGGCCCCAAGGTGGCCAAGAAGGGTGTGGTTCGCAGACGTGGTACAAATGGCAGTAGATCAGTACGTCCTGCCAGAGGCGCCAGATCTACTCACTCAGGGCTCCTTACGCCATCCCAATTTACAAACTCTGGTTTTGACGGCTTGGCTGCTGAAACCTCCATCTTGATGGAGAAAGGCTTGTCTGCCTCAGTGGTGGATACCATGGTTCAGGCTAGGAAGAAAACTTCTTCTGCCATCTATTACAGGGTATGGCGTTCCTACATAGACTGGTGTGAGTCCAGGTCTCTTCCCTGCAGGGAGGTCTTCATCCCTAGGATTCTGGAATTTTTACAGCACTGATTAGAGTTGGGTTTAAAGCTCCGTACGCTGAAGGGTCAGGTTTCTGCCCTGTCTGTTTTCTTTCAGAATTCCTTTGCTCAGCATCACCTGGTTAAGACCTTCTTTCAGGGCGTCCCCCACGTGCGTCCCCCACGTAAGCCTACGGTTTCTGTTTGGGACTTGAACCTGGTTTTGTCTGCCTTGCAGGGTGCTCCCTTTGGGCCTATTCAGGATGCTGCCTTGGCTGTACTTACCCTCAAAGTGTTTTTTTCTGGTGGCTATCACTTCGGTCAGGCGTGTTTCAGAGCTGGCGGCGTTGTCTATTCATACTACGAGAGACACCAGGACAAGGTGGTGTTCCGCTTTAAGCCAGACTTTCTGCCGAAGGTGGTGTCGGCCTTTCACTTGAATCAGGATATTGTGCTTCCTTCATTGTGTCCTAATCCTAGTAACGCTAAGGAAAGGGTTCTGCATTCCTTGGATGTGGTCAGGTGTCTGAAGTATTACCTGGTAGTCACTGCGGCCTTTCGGAAGACTGATGCTCTTTTTGTGGTCCCCTCTGGTCCTAGGAAGGGTTTGGCTCCGGCCAAGTCTACTATTAGCAAATGGATTCGTCAGGCTGTGATTCAAGCCTATTCTGCTAAGGGGAAGAGTCCTCCCTTCCGCCTTACTGCTCATTCTACTCGTGCTATCGGGGCCTCTTGGGCCTTCCAGCACCAGGCCTCGGTTGAACAAGTTTGCAAGGCCGCTACTTGGTCTTCTGTTCATACCTTTTCGAAGTTTTATAAGGTTGATGTTAGGGCCTCAGCAGATGCTGCTTTTGGCCGTAAGGTTTTGCAAGCGGTAGTAGTTTAAACTGCCTGTTGTCACCTTTTTTGTTGGGGTATCCCACCCTACTTTATGGACACTGCTATTGGATGTCCCAAGTGTAAGTATTATATCTGGAGCAGGACGTACTGTATACTAAGAATAATACAATTCTGTGACATACTCACCTGTAGAATTGGTATTATGAGTATACAGTACGTCCTGCTCCACCCCACCCTGTTGTTGCATAATCCCCTGTATGGTGATTGTTATCTTGTTATTGTTACCAGTTGTTCTGGGTGGTTTTTAATTCTCCCGGCTTCTTGTTCACTGCTTTTCAATGCTGGGGATTTGTGGGAGGTCCCTGGGTATATGAAGGGCCGGGAGGAGCCTGTTTTCGCATGCTTCTGCAGTACAGCGCCATCTGGCGGAGGATAACCCAAGTGTAAGTATTATATCTGGAGCAGGACTGTATACTCATAATACCAATTCTACAGGTGAGTATTTCACAGAATTGTATTTTTGCCGTTTAAGAGCAGGAAGAACGATTATGTCAAAATAAGGAAGTAACTTACGTGTTGCCTTATTAAGACTATGTCTTGTTTCTGTTTTTATTTTTAGATATGGGACTTAGCTGATCCAGAGGGGAAAGGTTACTTGGATAAACAGGTATGATTACATGTTGTCATTGATTTGGTACTTTTAGATGGGGGAAGCAATAACTTAAATATTTCTATATTGTTACAGGGATTTTTTGTTGCTTTGCGGCTTGTGGCATGTGCCCAAAGTGGTCATGAAGTTAACCTGGCCAGCCTGAATATGCCGGTGCCACCTCCCAAATTTGTAAGTCATGACTGCTTTATTTTTCTATTTTTCCTCATTAATCTGTCTATTTTGGCCAAATACATATACACATACTCTGTGTTGTTTGTTTTTACTTCCTTTTGCAGTAGTTGATTTTACATATTGCAATACCAAGTCACTGAAACTGACTTGGTGGGAAATGTCTTGAATCCTGGTGTGTGTGTGTTTTAATGGTGAGGTCAGGGATTACTTAACTAGTAAGCTGTATTTTTACCTGTATTTGTATTGATCAATTATAGCCAGCTCCTGTAGCCTGTAACTCAAAAATATCTCATGCATCTGTCCCTTCTTCACACCTGAAACTACAACATTTTAAGCTAATGGTCTGCTGCTATCAGAGTGGCACCCCTGCAATCTATCCTAAACTCTGCTGCTGGCCTCCTATATCCTCCCTCTTGCTCTTCCTCTGCTACTCATCTGGCTCTACTGTCTGAAATTTATACTAACCCTAACCTACAAGGCGCTCTACAGCTAAGCACCTTCAAACATTTCATCACTAGTCCACAGACTCCATCCCAGACGCTGTCTCTCTTCTGCCTATGATTTCTGCCTGTCCTCAACCTTAATCATCTCCTCTAGCGTGAGTTTATGGTAAACAATATCAATGAAGCTAATGCTCTTCTTGTAGTTGCCATATTCTCAGTGTGTCACACACCCCGCTTCCCCTTTAATCCTTACAATCAGATTACTCCACCAGCAGGTGGCGACGTTGCAGAGAGAAGTCTTGAAAACGAGCCCCTTCCGGCCTACATATACCTGGGCCTCCCACTTAACACCCAGTGTTTTCTCTCTGCAAGATGCGACAAGACAGAAGAAAGAAGTCTCCTGTCAGACCCCGGCATCCCCTTTTTGGTCTATTTCTGCCCAGTCAATTGTTTATATGCCTAGATAGTTAACGGAAGCCTCCCAGCCCAGGCTGCTGGCTGGGCAACGGTAGATCGCACTATATGGTGCCTAGGAGCTTATCTCCTCCGCTCGTCCCCACGCGTGGGGCAATGCGGCTATCCGGCTTGGTGATCCGGATTTGGGATGCCCCTGTCCCGATGTTCCCCTTGGCCACCTTCTCCCGCTTGGTCCCTTCTCCCTTCATGTTGGGGGGGGGGGGGGGGGTGGTGTGTATGGGGTGCTTTTTACTTGTGTGATTCTCGTGTTTGGGGAGCACTGGCAGCCGCGGGTCAGCGCCGCGGCGTGCGCGTTTCCCGAGCTGCTGGGGCTCCTTGGAGCAGATTTTCAAAAAAGCTTCTCCTGCTGGCGTGTATTTGTGGACTGAGGGCGCCTGCTGGCTCCCTCTCGCCCCATGTGGTATGGCGCCGGCGCGGCCGCAGTGCGTCGCTCGCTGAGCCTGGCCCGCCTTTCTGCCTCTCCCTCACCCGCAGCCTCACTACATAGAGGCGCTCGGCAACAGGCCAGCGGTCCCTGGCTCGGCTGAGGAGGCGCTGTCTTTCAAGCAGGTTTGGTTTTGTGTTTGGTTTTGTGTTGTTTGTCTGCATTAGTGTGGTGATGGCAGTCACTTGTGAGTTTCTCTTTGGGCTTCCCCTTCCCAGAGGCACATATTAATTATGCATGTATACATTTATATTTCTTTCATGGGCCGGATATATATATATATATATATATATATATATATATATATTTTACCGTTGGTGTCTGTTTGGTGTATGTGTGTGGGCGTGCTGGCTAACTTTCTTTGGGACTGATTGTGGTGTCTTTTCCCTTACAGCGGCCCAAGGGGCATCCCGGGTTGCTTAATGCGTAAATCCCTGGGTTATTGCGAATACCTTAATTTCACCATATGGAGGCTTCCGACATTACCGGAAATGGCTCTTCGGGGGTATCCAGGCTGTGTGGGGGTTGTGGGGCTCCGCTCCCAGGCGATGATGTCATAATATGTATTCCATGTGCACAGCAGAATATTGCGCGCCAGTCCGGCATTCCGGTACCTGGCTCCTCGCAACTTCCGTCATCTCCTACCCCCCCCACCTATTCCGGACCCCGCGTGACATTGTCAAGGGTGGGGATTCGCAATCTGAGGTGTGTGCACGATTGGCCACCCTCGAGAAAATAGTTTCCGCTGCGGTGGCTCAGAAGGCTACGGCTAAGCGGAAGCACCTTTCTCCAGCATCACCTGTTCTGGAGGATGAGGTGTTTGAAGTATTGGATTGGTCCGATTGTCCCCCTGCTGAGGAGGGGGAACTCCTTGAGGAGTCGGACGAGCCTGCAGACCAGCAATTGGTTGGTACCACTGGTGATCAGGCTGCGGGGGTGTCTCTTGACACTCCTTCCATTTTGGCTCAAATGTTTGAAATTTTGGCTTTGGATCCGCCCGAGGCGGTCCCCCCGCCAAAGGGTGAGTTGTTTGATGTGCCCCAGCCGCGTTTGGTGTTTCCCAGGCAACAACACTTTGTGAGGGTTGTCCTTAAGGAATGGGAACAACCCACGCGCCTTGTTGGAATTCCTCCTAGTTGGGATAAGCGTTATCCCTTTCCGGAGGATTTGGTGAAGCTTTGGTCTGTTCCCCCTGACGTCGATGCCCCTGTGTTGGGGCTGTCTAACACGGCTGTGTTGCACTCCCCTGACACTACTACCATTAAGGATGGTGAGGATCGTCGGATTGATCAATTGGCTCGCCATGGTTTTATCAGTGCGGGATCGGCACTGGGGCCGGTGTGTGCTTCGGCGCTTCTTCTGATGGCTGTTAGGTCCATTGTTAGAGATTTGTACGCAGATCTTGATCCCACTTGTGATGAGTTCGCTTCTCTCAAGCAGTGTGAATCGTTTATTTCCTTTGTCATGTCCGCCCAGGACGATGCGCTTGCAATGTGTAGCAGGACCGCGGCCCTGTTGGTTGCTATTCGTCGGTCGGTGTGGCTGCGCCAGTGGACGGCGGACTTTAACTCTAAGAAGTCGCTTACAGCTCTTCCGTTTGTAGGTTTGCGCCTGTTTGGCGATAAATTGGATTCAGTTACCAAGGGTGGTAAGTTGCCTCAATGCAAGAGGCCTCGTCGTTCCTTTCGGGGAGCGACTTCCTTTAGTCCCTCCTTTCGGGGAGTCAGAGCTGGCAGAGGGGCCTCCTTTCTCGCTACTAGGGGTGCAGGTTGGACCCGGGGGAGGGGCCGTGGCCGTCCCGCTCAGCCCTGGGGCGCCAAGCCCAAGCTTGCTGGTAAGCCCGCTCAGCAATGAGGGGGTGCTCTCACCCGTGCGGGGGGGACGATTGCGTCACTTTTCAATTCGTGGCACTTCCGTTTGGCCTTACCTCGGCTCCAAGAGTGTTCACCAAGGTGCTGGCAGGGGTGATGGCCATTCTCAGATCTCAAGGCATTCGCGTCGTACCTTATCTGGACGACCTTCTCATCATGGCTCCTTCTCTCAATCAATCGGAGACGGACACCAGGACGGTGGTCTCCACGCTGGAAAGCTTCGGTTGGGTGATCAACTTTCCCAAGTCCTCCCTCGCCCCGGCCAGGGTGGTGTCCTTTCTGGGAATGCGGTTGGATTCTTGTCAACACAGGGTGTTTCTGCCTCAATTCAAGATTTGTCTGATTCAGGAATTGGCTCGATTCCTTCTTTCCAATCCTCGATCGTCCATTCGTCTGGGGATGAGTCTGGTAGGGTTGATGGTTGCCTCTTTCGAGGCAGTTCCTTTTGCTCAATTTCACACAAGGACGCTTCAGCTTCATCTGTTGGCGTCTTGGGACCGGCGACCACGGTCGTTGGATCGGCCCTTCCAGTTGTCCTCCCGGGTCCGGCAGTCCCTTCAATGGTGGTTGGTCTCGACCAATCTCTTGAGGGGCAGGTCTTTCCTGACTCCTCTCTGGGAAATTGTCACCACGGACGCCAGTCTTTCGGGATGGGGAGGATTCTGGAAGGATCTTCAGTTTCGGGGGCAGTGGGGACCTCGAGAGGCCCACTTGCCCATCAATGTTCTGGAACTGAGAGCCATCCGTCTGGTTCTTGTTCGTTTGACTCAGCATGTTCTGGGCCTTCAGGTTCGTTCGGACAATCGGACAGCAGTTGCTTACATCAATCATCAGGGAGGGACTCGCAGTCTGGGTGCCCTCAGAGAGGTGTCCCTGATCCTGACCTGGGCGGAGGCCCATGTCCCTTGTCTCTCGGCAGTTTACATTCCGAGTGTGGAAAACAGGGAAGCGGACCTGCTGAGCAGGGGCTCTTTCTGTCTGGGAGAATGGGCTCTCCATCCTCAAGTCTTTCGGTCGCTGTGTCTCCGGTGGGTCACAATTGCAGGCTTCCGACCTTCGTGTCGCTCTCCCAGGATCCTCTGGCGGTGGACGCCATGTCCCTGAGCTGGGGGATCTGGGGTTCCTGTACCTTTTTCCGCCGATACCCATGCTAGGCAAGGTGGTACGGAAGCTGGCTCTGGAAAGGGTGTCCGCCATTCTCGTGGCTCCAAGGTGGCCAAGGCGAGTATAGTTCGCAGACATCTTTCGGCTGGCGGTGGATCAGATCGTTCTGCCTCTTCGGCCTGATCTGCTCACTCAGGGTCGGCTGTGTTACCCCAATTTACCAACGCTGGGTTTGACGGCTTGGCTGCTGAAACCTTCATCTTGAAGGAGGAGGGTCTTTCTGACTCGGTTGTTTAGACTCTGATCTGTGCCCGGAAGAGGTCTTCTTCTACCATCTACTATAGGACTTGGAGAGCCTATATCGCTTGGTGTGAGGTTAGATCTTTACCTTGTAGGGTCTTTTCGGTTTCCATGATTTTGGATTTTTTGCAGTGCTGGACTCTGGTCTCCAGCTGAGTACTCTGAAAGGGCAGGTTTCTGCCTTGTTTATCTTTTTTCAGAAGCCTTTTGCGCTTCATCGTTTAGTTAAAACTTTTTTCCAGGGGGTCACGCATGTGCGGCCTCCCAGGAAGCCATTGCTCCCTGTTTGGGACTTGAACTTGGTTCTTTCTGCTCTTCAGGCTCCTCCCTTTGAGCCCTTGCAGGATATTGCTCTGTCTACCTTGACTCAGAAGATTGTCTTCTCGGTGGCTATCACTTCGGTTCGGCGTGTCTCGGAGTTGGCGGCCCTGTCGATCCAGGCGCCCTACTTTGAGAGGCATCAGGACAAGGTGGTCTTTCGTTTCAAACCGGACTTTCTTCCTAAGGTTGTTTCTGCTTTTCATTTGAATCAGGATATTGTTCTTCCCTCCTTGTGTCCTAAGCCTAAGAATGACAAGGAGAGGATTTTGCATTGTTTGGATGTACTACGCTGTGTTAAGTACTATTTGATTACTACTACTCCTTTTCGTAAGACTGATGCCTTTTTTGTTGTGCCCTGTGGGCCTAGGAAGGGTTTGGCTCCGGCCAAGTCTTCCATTAGCAAATGGATTCGTCAGGCGATTGTTGGGGCCTATTCGGCCAAGGGGAAGGTTCCCCCTTTTCGTATCACTGCTCATTCTACTCGTGCCGTTGGAGCAACTTGGGCTTTTCAGCACCAAGCTTCTGTTGAACAAGTTTGTAAGGCTGCTACGTGGTCTTCTGTTCATACTTTTTCTAAGTTTTACAAAGTTAATGTGCGGGCCTCAGCGGATGCTGTGTTTGGCCGCAAGGTTCTGCAGACTGCAGTCATTTAAGTTATGCTTCATTTTGCCTTCAGATACCCATCCCTTGTGGACACTGCTTTTGGATGTCCCGATCGTAAGGATTAAAGGGGAAGTGGGGTGTGTGACACACTGAGAATAATACCATTTTGTGAGTACTCACCTGTAAAATGGATATTGTCAGTGTGTCACACACCCCGCTTCACCTGCCCTTTTTGGTATCCTGGATCCTCTATATGGTGAAACTTTTCCTTTGTTTTATTTTGAGGTTACCGTTGGATTTCCTGGTACCTTGTCTTACTGCTGTTTGAATTCACTGGGTTTTAAGTGGGAGGTCCCAGGTATATGTAGGCCGGAAGGGGCTCGTTTTCAAGACTTCTCTCTGCAACGTCGCCACCTGCTGGTGGAGTAACCTGATCGTAAGGATTAAGGGGGAAGCGGGGTGTGTGACAATATCCATTTTACAGGCGAGTACTCACAAAATGGTATTTTTTGCCTGCAAGGAATATGTTTAATATTGTTAAGTAGTATAGTTCTAGGATTACATGACAACCTAACATAGGTTATAGAATACGCCATAGTCACTGGACAGCTCCACCATTTGAAGCATATCTGACTGTGCCACAGCCATGTACCACTGGAAAAGAAACTTATAGCTTGCTTCCAACTAGGCTTTTTTTAATGTAAGTTCTCACAGATATATGGGCCAGGGATCTAAAGTAGTATAACATTCTCTGTAACAACACAGTTTTGGCCGTAGAAATGTGACCAAACCATGAGAGCGAGAGCATAGACCATGTCCTCTCTTAACTTCCATAATTAAAGGATAATTTATTGTGTATAATGAGGCATAATCTGATGTTAATTTAATGCTTAAATAAGCTAGAAAATAGGATGACCGTTTCAATCAAACATACATTTACTATCAGTTTAATTTCTTTCAGTCCAATAAAGCACATTTGTGAGTACGTCCACCACATAAGCTACCATGAATATCAATTCATTGGCAGAGCCTAGACGCCCATGGCTCTATAGTAGTGATACTCCACTGGTGGACCGAATGCGGACTTTGGTGCCAGATTTACGGACTCCTGTCCTGACAGCCCTGTACTCAGTTGCTTCTGTGTTGTCGTGCTCAGTGTTGCCCCCTTGATCGGCGATGTAGTGCTTAGTCTCCTTGCTAGTGTCATGGCTTCCTGGCACCTAGTATTACAATATGAAGTACTGAACGGGCTGGAAGAGAGATTGCAAGGTAAGCACAAACGTTGTTTCTCGGTCTCTTTGCCCCTCGGTCCAATCCTTTCCCCCCGCCCCAGCTCAGCCCCATATATACCTGTCCAATCATCTTGTCCCCCCAGCTCTGCCCCACCCAGCCCAGTCTCTTTGGCCCATATATTCTGTCCTCCAAGTTTTTCCAATCCAATCCCCAGCCTCCAGCTTTGCCAATCCATTACTTTTTCTTCCAGCTCTTGCCATCTACTTCCCTAGCTCTGCCCATCCATCCCTTCTCCCAGCTCTCTCCCCATCCCTCCCTGCTCCCTGCCCTTCCTGTCTGTCCACCCCTCAGAATACAAGCGGGGGGGGGGGGGGGGGGCAAGCAGCCTTTATTCCAAGTATGTCACACACCCCGCTTCCAAAACTCATGACATATGGGTTATAACCAGTAGAGGGCGAACTTCTGCAGAGATCACAGGAAAAAAGAAGCCCCTCCCAGTCCATAAATACCTGGGACCTCCCACACATTACCCAGTCTTTGTCTCTGCAGACAGCGAGCAAGTCAGAAGATGGCTGTTTCTTTCCTTACAGGTAAGCCGGGTTTACACCCGGCCAATTATTGCCCTATTTCTGTCCGGACCTTATTAATTTACGCCTGTACTATGCCTCCCAGCCTTGGCTGAAGGTCCCGGCGAGGGTAGGCAACACCTTAGAGGTGTTTCTAGGGAGCTATGCTCCCCCGTGAGACCCCATATAAAGGGGTAGGCGGTGTCCGGGTTGGTGATCCTGGTTTGGGATGCCCCGTCCCTATCTCATCCCTTACACCCCTAGTGCGGGATCCTGTTCCCCTGCAGCAGCGGGGGGGGGGGGGGGGGGCTGCCTTTTTCACAAACTGCCTTTAGTTAGGTGTGTGTATGGGTGTGTGTGTGTACTTTGGTGCTTTCACTTCACATGCTTGCATCTGGCCGCATGTTGTGGCCACTGTGGTTCGGGGAGCTTCTTCCCCCCAGGCCTGCTTTGGCGCCATCGCGGTTCCCAGTCACTGCTGGGAACCGCGTCTTCAATCTCTGAGGAAAGGGGGTGGGGCCAGGCCCGCCCTTCTTTTCTCTCTCTCTCTCTCTCTCTCTCTCTCTCTCTCTCTCTCTCTCCTGGAGCTATGGATGTCTGGACGCTATTACCCTCCGTGAGTGCCCTCCGGGGCCCCTGTTTTTTATTTCTATTGCGCTATTACCACTTCTGATGGCTGGTGCAGCTCTGCGCTCCCCCTTTTCTCTGTTGTGCATTTACATGTGTTTATGCTGTATAGATGTTTGCTTGAATGTGTGCTTTCTCATGGGTCCCTTCATTGCGCCTTTCAGGAGGACTCCCTGTCATTCTTAAATAAGGGGGTTCTCCTGGTCCTAGGGTCCCTTGGGTTAAATTGGGGCACATACAAATCCACCCACCAGGGACTTAAAGGGGCATCCCGGGTAGCTCAAGTAGCGTAATTCCCTTTGGTCATTGCGACTACCTTAAAATCACCATATGGAGGCTCCCCAGGATACCGGGCTCGGGCTCCCTTCGGGGCAGTCACGGCAGTGTGTGGGTTGTGGGGTATCCCTTACGGGGGATAATGTACTGATTTGCATACCATGTGCTGAGCAGGCCATAACGCGGCAGTCGGGTCCCAGGCATCTGGGTCCATGCCGCCGGTCTCATCACCCCATGTGACACTGTCATTAGCAGGGAGTCGCAATCTGATGTATGTGCTAGATTGGCCAACATCGAGAAATTGATTTCTAGCTCTGCGGCCAGAAAGGCCCCAGCTAAGAGGAGGCATCTATCTCCGGTGGTGCCGGTATTGGATTTTGATGACTATGATTCCCTTGACTGGTCTGATTATTCCCCACTTGAGGAGGGGGAATTGTTTGAGGAATCTGATGCGGAGGATCATCAGTTTTTTGATACTGATGTTGGGCAGGCACTGGGGGATGCCATGGATACCCCCAAAGTCCTGGCCCATCTATTTGAGGTACTGGCTATTTCTCCACCAGCAGAGTCCCCTCCGCAGAAGGTGGAATTCTTTGGGACTTCTAAGCCTCGCTTGGAGTTCCTAAATCAGAATCATTTTGAAAGCAGGATTCTTAAGGAATGGGAGAGGCCTAGCCGGCTCCCCGGTTTTCCTCAAGGATGGGATAGGAGGTATCCCTTCCCGGTGGACGCGGTGGAGTGCTGGTCGTCTCCTCCCGAAGTCAATGCGCCTGTTCTGGGATTGTCCAACACCTCCGTTGTACATTCTCCAGACGCCACCACTCTTAAAGATGGTGAAGACTAACGCATTGACTAGATGGCATGCCATGCCTTTGCCAGTGTGGGTTCAGCCTTGTGGCCTGTTTGTGCCTCGGCGCTCGCGTACTGTGGCTACCAGGTCTGTGGTTAGGGACCTGTTGAGTGGTTCCCAGCTTAACCCGGCCAGTGATGAATTCACAGACCGTAAGCGGTGTGAATTATTTATGACCTTTGTTTTATCTGCTATGGATGACACAATTATTATGTGTAGTAGAACCTCGGCATTGCTGGTGGCTATTCGCCGATCGGTCTGGTTACGCCAGTGGACGGCTGACATTGCGGCTAAGAAATCACTCACAGCGTTACCCTTCCTGGGTATGTGGCTGTTCGGGGATAAATTGGATTCAGTGGCGAAAGGTGGAAAGTTACCTCAGCGTAAGAAGCAGCGTCGCCCCTTTCGGGTGGCAGGCTTCTTCAATCCTTCCTTTAGCGGTGCCAGAGCAGGCAGAGGCTTTGCCTACTCTAATTTCAGAGGTGATTCCTGAAACAGAGGCAGTGGACGTGCACGTCCAGGCCTTAACTGGGGTCCCAAGCCTGCTGCCAAGACAGCTCAGCAATGAGGGGACGCCCTCACCCTTGCGGGTAGGGGGACGGCTGCGGCACTTCTTCCAGGTCTTGGCCCGGGAGGTCACAGACAAATGGATTTTGGAAGTGGTCTCTTTCCGGTACAAACTGGAGTTCGAGTACCGGCCTCCTCTCAGATTCCTAAGGTCTCGGGTGCCCTCAGATCCCCGGGCTGCGCAGGGGCTCCTGTTGGCTGTAAAGAATCTTCTGGACATGGAAGTCATATGCCCGGTGCCTTTCTCAGAGAGAGGCCGGGGCTATTATTCCAACCTCTTCACGGTTCCCAAAAAGAATGGATCCATAAGACCCATTCTGGAATAGAAGCTTCTCAACAGGTTCATCAGAACCAAAAAGTTCCGCATGGAGACTCTGCGCTCAGCCATCTATTCCCTTCGTCAAGGGGATTTCATGACGTCTATAGACATCAAGGATGCTTGCCTTCATGTACCAATCTTCCCAGCACACCAGAGATTTCTCAGGTTTGTGGTGGGAGATCAGCACTTTGTTTGTGTCCCTCACTTTCGGTTTGACTTTGGCACCAAGGGTGTTCACCAAGGTGCTGGCGGGCATAATGGCCCTTCTCAGAGCCCAGGGCATTAGCATTGTCCCGTATCTGGATGACCTCCTCATTACGGCATCCTCTCTCATTCAGGTGGGGCTGGACACCAGGTTGGTGGTGGCGACGCTGGAGAGGTTCAGCTGGGTGATCAACCATCCCAAGTCTTCTCTCTCCCCCTCAAGGGAGATCTCGTTTCTGGGCATGAATCTGGATACCATTCAGACCAGGGTGTTCCTATCTCAGTCCAAGGTGCAGATGGTTCAGGATCTGGTACGTCTTCTCCTGTCCAAACCTCGTCCTTCTATCCGGCTAGGGATGAGACTGGTGGGATTGATGGTGGCTTCCTTCGAGTCGGTTTCCTTTGCTCAGTTCCACATGAGGTCGCTCCAGCTCCATCTATTGTTGGCCTGGGACAGATGTCCGCAGTCATTGGATCAGTCATTCCTGATGTCTCCCCGGGTTTGGCAGTCCCTTCAGTGGTGGCTGGAACCAAGCAATCTGATCAGGCGCAGATCCTTTCTGACCCCTTGTTGGGAGACGGTTACCACGGACGCCAGCCTGTCGGACTGGGGAGGTTTTTGGAAGAAACCTACAGGGCTTACCGGTTCAGGTTCGATCGGACAATCGAACTGCGGTCGTTTAAATCAATCACCAAGGAGGGAAGTTTCTCTGATTCTTGCATGGGCGGAGAGCAATGTTCCATGCATCTCAGCAGTGTACATTCCGGGAGTGGAAAACACGGAGGCGGACTCCCTGAGCAGGGGATCCTCTCGCCGAGGGGAATAGTCTCTCAACCACAAGGTATTCCGGTCCCTCTGTCACAAGTGGGGGATTCTGGAGGTGGATCTCTTTGCCTCCCGTCACAATCACAAGCTTCCTGCATTTGTGTCTCTGTCTCAGGATCCTCTGGCCCTGGCAGTGGACTCCATGTCTCTTGCCTGGAGGGATCTGGGGTTCCTGTACCTGTTTCCCCCCCTTCTCCATGGTAGGCACGGTTGTGCGCAAGCTGGCTCTAGAGGGTGCGCCAGCAATTCTGGTGGCCCAAGGTGGCCAAAACAGGTTTGGTTCGCAGACGTCGTAAGGCTGGCGGTAGATCAGTACAGGCTGCCCCTGTTTCCGGATCTGATCACTCAAGGTCAACTACGTTACCCTAATTTACAAACGCTGGCTTTGACGGCGTGGCTGCTGAAAACTCCATCTTAAAGGAGGAAGGTTTGTCTGATGCTGCGATTCAGACTCTTGTTAGAGATAGGAAGAAATCTTCCTCCAACATATACTACAGGACCTGGAGGTCCTATTTTGACTGGTGTGAGGCTAGGGCCTTGCCTTGCAGGGTGTTTTCAATTCCTAGGATTTTGGAGTTTATTCAACATGGTCTGTACCTGGGGTTCCAGATTAGTACCTTGAAAGGACAGGTCTCTGCTCTGGCTGTCTTCTTTCAAAGGTCTTTTGCCCTGCATCCTCTGGTTAAAACTTTTTCCCAAGGGGTCACTCATGTGCGGCCCCCTAGAAAGCCTTTGTTGCCCGTTTGGGATTTGTATTTGGTTCTGTAGGCCCTCCAGGGGCCTCCTTTTGAGCCGGTGCAGGATGTTGCACTTTCTATGCTCACTCAAAAAGTTGCCTTTTTGGTGGCTATTACCTCTGTTCGGTGTGTCTCTGAGTTGGCGGCTCTGTCCATTCAGGCCCCTTACTTTGAAAGACACCAGGACAAGGTGGTCTTTCGCTTTAAGCCAGATTTCCTTTCTAAGGTGGTTTCTTCCTTCCACCTCAATCAGGATGTAGTTCTTCCTTCCTTGTGTCCTAAGCCTAGCAATGACAAGGAGGGTTTTTGCACTCTTTGGATGTGGTTCGTTGTATGAAGTACTATTTGGTGGCTACTTCTCCCTTTAGTAAGACGGGCGCCTTGTTTGTGGTGCCCTTCGGGCCCAGGAAGGGATTGGCGCCTGCCAAGTCTACCATTAGTAAATGGATACGTCAGGCCATTGTTGGGGCCTATTCTGCCAACGGGAAGGTTCCCCCTTTTCATATCACTGCTCATTCTACTCGTGCTGTTGGAGCTTCTTGGGCTTTTCAGCACCAGGCCTCTGTTGAACAAGTTTGTAAGGCTGCTACTTGGTCTTCTGTTCTTACTTTTTCCAAGTTTTATAAGGTTGTTGTGCGGGCCTCAGCGGATGCTGTTTTTGGCCGCAAGGTTCTGCAAGCTGCAGTGGTTTAAATTTGTGCATTATTGCCTTTTTGGGATCCCCACCCATGTTGGACACTGCTATTGGATGTCCCATATGTCATGAATATTGGAAGCGGGGTTTGTGACATACTTGGAATAATACCATTTTGTGATTACTCACCTGTAAAATGGGTATTTTAAGTATGTCACACACCCCGCTTCATCCCGCCCTTATTGTATTCTGGATCCTTTATATGGTGAACCTTTTATTGTTAAGATTTTTGGATTTGGCTCTTCCTGGTCCCCTTACTGCTTTCCTATACTGGGTAATGTGTGGGAGGTCCCAGGTATTTATGGACTGGGAGGGGCTTCTTTTTTCCTGTCATCTCTGCAGAAGTTCGCCCTCTACTGGTTATAACCCATATGTCATGAATATTGGAAGCGGGGTGTGTGACATACTTATAATACCCATTTTACAGGTGAGTAATCACAAAATGGTATTTTTTAAATTTTTGCATGGCATTCTATAGCCCCTTCCCCAGTGTGCTGATTTTTAACTATCAATCCCCATGACAGCCATCCGCCTGGTCTTTCACCTTTTACCAGATGCCTTTAAATGGTTGAGTACCCCTGCTCCATAGCCAGGACGAACAAAGCGTGTGAAGGAGGACACTCCTGCCTAGTTCCCCTCTTTATAACAAATTTGTCTAACTCGATTCCCTTGACAATCACAGAGGCCTGAGAATGTGGGTATAGAGTATGAAAAAAAATCCATTTTCAGAAGGGTAAAAACAACAAACAATCCACACTCCAGAGATGAAAACCTAAAGATGCATTTCGGACCTTAAAAAAGAACCTGGGTTTGTGAATTGTTTGTTGTTTTTACCATTCTGAAAATAAATAGGATTTTATATGCAGACCACCTTTTTCCTAATATCAGCACTGGCAGTGGATGAGCCAGGTCCAGCACCCAGCACTTTTCTTGGCTTCAAGATGGCTGAAGAACGGACTTTCCTTTGTCTTCATCTGAAATCCATAGTCTTCGAAACAAACTTTAAATAAATCCATGCTGGAAAAAAAAAAGGTCTTCTGTAAATCAAGTGACGAAAGCATCATACTTCACTGACTCTCTCTTCATCCCAGTTTGTTCTCAACACCGATACCCACCCTTCTAAAATAATCAGGGCCCTGCCTTCTTGGTATAAACCTCTCTGATCCCTTAGTATTAGGGAAGTCGGCAAGCTAGAATCTTTATCAGTCTTTATAGTTATTGTTTTATTCTCAATGTGTCACACACCTCGCTTCCCCTTTAATTCTTACGATCGGGTTACTCCACCAGCAGGTGGCGACGTTGCAGAGAGAAGTCTTGAAAACGAGCCCCTTCCGGCCTATATATACCTGGGACCTCCCACTTAACACCCAGTATTTTCTCTCTGCGTGAGGCGACAAGACAGAAGAAAGAAGTCTCCTGCTTGCAGGTAGCCGGGGTCAAACCCGGCACCCCCTTTTGGTCTATTTCTGCCCAGTCTATTGTGTGTTTTATGCCTAGATAACGGAAGCCTCCCAGCCTAGGCTGCTGGCTGGGCAAAGGTAGATGGCACTTTAGGTGCCTAGGAGCTTATCTCCTCCGCTCGACCTCACGCGTGGGGCAATGCGGCTATCCGGCATGGTGATCCGGATGTGGGATGCCCCTGTCCCGAGGTTCCCCTTTGCCACCTTCTCCCGCTCGGTCCCTTCTCCCTTCGCTTGGGGGGGGCTTGTTTGCATGAGGTGCTTTACTTGTGTGTGTTTGTGTATGGGAAGTGCTTTGGCAGGGTCAGCGCTGAGTTGGCGGCGCGTGACCTGGGCTGCTGGGGCCTTTTCTTTTGTTCACTTTTAAATTTCCCCCCTTTTTGCTTGCGGCCTCACCATTGGGCGAGCCGCGTCACTGGAGGGGCGGGGCCGCCCTCTCTGCGGCCTCGCTCGGTGATCAGGGGGCGTGGCCGGGGAGCGCTGTGTCCGGGCCCACCTCATTTCCTCTGTCTCATCAGAGACAGGTGTGCTGGAGCCAGTGGGGGAAGAGGTCCAGTGCAGCTTTAGCTGTTAAGGTAAACGGTCCCCACCATCGCGCACGTGGGGCCGTCCTTGTACTCTGTATTAGCCTGCCATGCCTAGCGTTTTCCTGAGGGCACTTTGCTCTTTGTGTTATGGGTTTAATGTCTGTATGTATGTATATGGGTATGTATGTGTGTATGGATATAGATATAGATATATATATATATAGATATATATATATATATATATATATAGATATATATACAAATATATATATATTTATGCATGTATATACTTTTATTATTTATTGATGCACTCTCTGGATTTGTTAGCCTTAAATAGCATGTACATAGTGTCATGTATATTTTTTATTCATGATGTATAAGCTGTTCATATATGTTTTGCCTTGTTTGGTTATGTATGAATGTGGTGCATATTGGTTGGGGGACTGACTGTGGTCTCTTTTTCCCCCACAGATTCTGGGATCCCCTCACTGCAGTGGCTCTCCCGGTCTGTTATACCTGGCTAGTCTTAGTCTCTAAATTGGGATTTTCCTGGGCTTAAAAAATCCTCCCACTTCCGGGACCCTAATTACAAAGGGGCATCCCGGGTTGCTTAATGCGTAAAACCCTGGGTTGTTGCGAATACCATAATTTCACCATATGGAGGCTTCCGACGTTACAGGAAATGGCTCTTCGGGGCTATCCAGGCTGTGTGGGGGTTGTGGGGCTCCGCTCCCAGGCGATGATGTCATATTATGCGTTCCATGTGCAAGCTCCGGCTTCTGGCTCCTCGCAACTTCCATCATCTCCTACCCCCCTTCTTTATTCCGGACCCCGCGTGACATTGTCAAAAAGGGGGATTCGCATTCCGAGGTGCATGCGCGGTTGGCCAACCTCGAGAAGATAATTTCCGCTACGGTAGCTCAGAAGGCTACGGCAAAGCGGAAGCACCTTTCTCCGGCAGTGCCTGCTTCGGAGGGTGAGGTACCTGAATTTTTGGATTGGTCTGATTGTCCCCCTGATGAGGAGGGGGAACTCCTTGAGGAGTCGGATGAGCCTGCAGACCAGCTATTGGTTGACACTGCTGGTGATCAGGCTGTGGGGGTGTCCCTTGACACTCCTTCCATTTTGGCTCAAATGTTTAAAGTTTTGGCTTTGGATCCGCCCGCGGTGGTTCCTCCGCCAAAGGGTGAGTTGTTTGATGTGCCCCAGCCGCGTTTGGTGTTTCCCAGGCAACAGCACTTTGAGAGGGTTGTCCTTAAGGAATGGGAACAACCCGCACGCCTGGCTGGAACTCCTTCTAATTGGGATAAGCGTTATCCCTTTCCGGAGGACTTGGTGAAGCTTTGGTCAGTGCCCCCTGACGTCGATACCCCTGTGTTAGGGCTGTCTAACTCGGCTGTGTTGCACTCCTCTGACACCACTACCATTAAAGATGGTGAGGATCGTCGGATTGATCAGTTGGCTCGCCATGGTTTTATCAGTGCCGGATCGACACTGCGGCCGGTTTGTGCTTCGGCGCTTGTTTGTTGGCAGTTAGGTCCATTATTAGGGATCTGTATCCAGGTCTTGATCCCGCTTGTGATGAGTTTAGTTCTCTCAAGCAGTGTGAGTCGTTTATTTCCTTTGTCTTGACCGCCCAGGACGATGCTCTTGCGTCGAGTAGCAGGACAGCGGCACTGCTGGTTGCTATTCGTCGGTCAGTGTGGCTGCGCCAGTGGACGGCGGACCTTAACTCTAAGAGGGCGCTTACAGCGCTACCTTTCTTAGGTTTGCGCCTGTTTGGCGATAAGTTGGATACAGTTACCAAGGATGGTAAGTTGCCTCAACGCAAGAGGCCTCGTCACTCCCTTCGGGGTGCGGGTTCCTTTAGTCCCTCCTTTCGGGGAGCCAGAGTGGGCAGAGGGGCTTCCTTTCCCGCTACCGGGGGTGTAGGTTGGACCCGGGGGAAGGGCCATGGCGTCCCGGTCAATCCTGGGGCGCCAAGCCCAAGCCTACTGGTAAGCCCGCTCAGCAATGAGGGGCTGCCCTCACCTGTGCGGGTGGAGGGACGATTGCGACACTTCTCCCTGGTTTGGGACCAGGAGTTTCCAGACAGATAGGTCCGGGAGGTGGTGTCGTCCGGTTACAAGCTGGAGTTCGAGTCTCGCCCTCCTTCGCAGTTTTTCCGGTCTCGGGTGCTCACCGATCCTTTGGCCGCGCAGGAGCTCCTGGCGTCGGTAAGGAATCTTCTGGTAATGGCGGTCATCCGGCCGGTGCCGCGCTTAGTGATGGGCCTCGGTTTTTACTCCAAACTTTTCACAGTCCCCAAGAGGGACGGGTCGGTTCGCCCCGTCCTGGATTTGTAGTTCCTCAACCTTCCCAAGTCCTCCCTCGCTCCGGCCAGGGTGGTGTCCTTTCTGGGAATGCGGTTGGATTCCGGTCAACACAGGGTGTTTCTCCCTCAGTTTCACACGAGGGCGCTTCAGTTTCACCTGTTGGCATCCCGGGACTGGCGACCACGGCCGTTGGTTCTTCAGTTTCAGGGGCAGTAGGGACATCGAGAGGTCCACTTGCTCATCAATGTTCTGGAACTAAGAGCCATCCATCTGGTTCTGGCTCTTTTGTCTCAACATGTTCTGGGCCTTCTGGTTCAGGTTCGCTCGGACAATCGAACAGTGGTTGCTCATATCAATCATCAGGGAGGGACTCGCAGACTGGGTGCCCTCAGAGAGGTGTCCCTGATCCTGACCTGGGCGGAGGCACATGTTCCTTGTCTCTCGGCAGTCTGCATTCCGCTCCGGTGGGGGACTCCGGAGGTGGACCTGTTTGCCTCTCGTCACAATTGCAGGCTCCCGAACTTCGTGTCGCTCTCCCAGGATGCTCTGGCGGTGGACGTCATGTCCCTGAGCTGGGGGGATCTGGGGTTTCTGTACCTGTTTCCTCCGATACCCATGCTAGGCTGGGTGGTACGGAAGCTGGCTCTGGAAAAGATGTCCGCCATTCTCGTAGCCCCTAGATGGCCAAGGCGAGTATGGTGCGCAGACATCGTTCGGCTGGCAGTGGATCTGTTCATTCTGCCTCTTCGGCCCGATCTACTCACTTAGGGTCGGCTGTCTTACCCCAATTTACCAACGCTGGGTTTGATGGCTTGGCTGCTGAGACCTCCATCTTGAAGGAGGAGGGTCTTTCTGACTCGGTTGCAATCAGGGCTGGACTCTGGTCTTCAGCTGAGTACTTTGAAAGGGCAGGTTTCTGCCTTATCTATCTTTTTTTCAGAAGCGTTTTGCGCTTCATCCTTTAGTTAAAACCTTTTTCCAGGGGGTTACGCATGTGCGGCCTCCCAGGAAACCATTACTCCCTGTTTGCGACTTGAATTTGGTTCTTTCTGCTCTTCAGGCTCCTCCCTTTGAGCCTTTGCAAGATATTGCTTTGTCTACCTTAACTCAGAAGATTGTCTTCTTGGTAGCTATCACTTCGGTTCGGTGTGTCTCGGAGTTGGCGGCCTTGTCTATTCAGGCGCCCTACTTTGAGAGGCATCAGGACAAAGTGGTCTTTCGGTTCAAACCGGACTTTCTTCCTAAGGTTGTTTCTGCTTTTCATTTGAATCAGGATATTGTTCTTCCCTCCTTGCGTCCTAAGCCTAAGAATAACAAGGAGAGGGTTTTGCATTGTTTGGATGTAGTACGCTGTGTTAAGTACTATTTGATTATTACTTCTCCTTTTCGTAAAACTGATGCCTTTTTTGTTGTGCCCTGTGGGCCTAGGAAGGGTTTGGCGCCGGCCAAATCTTCCATTAGCAAATGGATACGTCAGGCCATTATTGCGGCCTATTCTGCTAAGGGGAAAGTTCCCCCTTTTCGTATCACTGCTCATTCTACTCGCGCCGTTGGAGCGTCTTGGGCTTTTCAGCACCAAGCTTCTGTTGAACAAGTTTGTAAGGCTGCTACTTGGTCTTCTGTTCATACTTGTTCTAAGTTTTACAAGGTTGATGTGCGGGCCTCAGCGGATGCTGTGTTTGGCCGCAAAGTTCTGCAGACTGCAGTCATTTAAATTATGCTTCATTTTGCCTTCGGATACCCATCCCTTGTGGACACTGCTTTTGGATGTCCCGATCGTAAGAATTAAAGGGGAAACGGGGTGTGTGACACACTGAGAATAATACCATTTTGGGAGTACTCACCTGAAAAATGGATATTGTCAGTGTGTCACACACCCCGCTTCACCCGCCCTTTTTGGTATCCTGGATCCTTTATATGGTGAAGCTTTTCTTTATTTTGAGGTTACCGTTGGATTTCCTGTTACCTTGTCTTTCTGCTTTTAAAATCACTGGGTGTTAAGTGGGAGGTCCCAGGTATATATAGGCCGGAAGGGGCTCGTTTTCAAGACTTCTCTCTGCAACGTCGCCACCTGACCCGATCGTAAGAATTAAAGGGGAAGCGGGGTGTGTGTCACACTGACAATATCCATTTTTCAGGTGAGTACTCACAAAATGGTATTTTTAACTTTCTTTTAATTTTCTAATTGTTTGCAACTCTGTGTTTATAAAAGAAAACAGTTTTTCATAGTAACAAATTGTTTACCTTAACAATGTGCGCCAAAGTGGTGATTTCGATTACATATACTAGACTTCCTCACCCTAGCTTGCTAATTTCATTGGGTCACTCGTTACATTGGAAAAATTGTGGGTCTTGTAGTCCATTGTTTTTACCCAAGGCTATAGAATAGAGTCCCAGGAATATCATCATGGAATCAGCATGCTGATAAGTAAATCACAGGTCTGGGGGCAAAAGTGAGTTTTCCTTTAACAGATAAAATATTACCAGGTTTTGGAATAACATTTAAAAGCCAGTCTAGGTGTGGACGAGAATGTATCCTCATCTCTAATACTATTAAACCATTTGAATTGGTATATGGCTAGGAGATTTGGATTTTTTTAATATGATAATCAGCAGAGAAGCTATCTCCTTAGAATGGACCAAATCCCAGGATTTTCACTGACCCGGGTTTTGGTCCGTGCCCCTGGGGCACCCCGGCTTGGGATGCTCCGCTTTGTGAAGCCCCCCAGATCGCCCATTCCACTCACCTTTTTGATGTTAGCATGGCACATGTACAAGTGCTCGCTCGATCACCACTATGCAGTGCATAGGGAGCAACGACGCGTGCATCCCCAGCTCCCCTGCGGAGTGCACGCTCCCGTGCACGCAGCCTATCTGAATGGCTGGACATGGGCGCGCACACAGCCACAGCTATGCTGGGGAGGCGACAGTGGCCTGCCATCACGGCCAGCGTCCTTTTACAAGGTAAAGTGGTTTGCAGCAATCTGGGGTGGGGAGCTCACACATTGGGACATGCCGAATTGGCATGCTCCTGGGGCACCTAGTCAGCCTGCCTTGGAATCTTTTGGACTCCAGTGCCGTTGTTGGTGGTGATTGGTCCACTTTAATAGGTAAACTCTTGATCCATAAGGTTACACGGATCGGCAGTTAGTTTAGGTAGACGAAGGCCACTAAACTACTCCTCAGCCGCTGTTTATTAAAGGTTGGTGAATGGCCATATATATGTGAGTAAAACGTACAGAATTCTCTTCTAGCAGCCTGGCCAGCAGTGCAGGAATGGTGCCTGGTGTCTTGGTCCACTTCCCCGATCGGGGGGGCCCCGCTATGTGAAACCCCCCAGATTTTCCTATAAAACTCACCTCACCCCGCTCCTGCGGCGCATGCGTGGCTGCTCGTTCAGTCAGCACACTCGGAGCCGCTGTGGTATGCGCGTCAATGAGACGTCTTACCACAGCGGCTCCGAGAACGCTGGCGGCCGCATCTCGTGCTTCCCTCTAACAGGGAACGCACCCTGCTACAGACAGAAGCACGAGATGCGGGCACGGCCCGCGCATGCGCCGTTGGATTGGGATGCAGGTAAGATGAATGGGGCATCCTGGGGGGTTTCACACAGCGGGGCATCCCGATTCTGGCTGCCCCGCGGGGAGGGATCGGATCGGCCCGGGGATCTCATAGATTCCCGGGCCAATGGGGCTGGGTGTTGGTCCACTTTAAGTCTGATTGATTTGGTCTAAAATTTTGGTTTGAATCTACTTTGTGTTTTAGAAAGCTCTGCCAAGAGGTGGATTACTTTTGAATGTCTGTTATTTTAGATGTGGAGGATGACTGAATTAATATTCCTGGTTTAGTGGCCTTGCGAGCCTCCCAATTATTAGCTGATAATAATTGGCTTTATTGAGGTTAAAATTATTAGATATCTCAAGATTTAGTTTCTCTATGTAAGGACTTATTGAGCCTCCAGTGAAAATTGTTTGGTTTGGGCCAGAGATTGTGTATTACCATAAACGCCACTAAATGATTCGACCATCGGACAACATTCATTTTATTAACAATTGCATTAGGTATCATAGAGATGCACACATAAATAGTGTATGGTCTAATCTAGTATAAGTATTGCCCCCACACTGATGTATTAAAGTGTTTGGCAAGTCAAAAGTTAAAGAATAAGTATCACTAACTTACCTTTCATTAAGTGGCTCCAGCTCTCTGCTCTCCTCTGTCTACTTAGTGAGGAAAATCACTTCCTCATTCAGCTTTCAGTCCCCACCCCGCTGACCTCGTCAGTCATTCAACCTTCAGGGGACCAAGAATGGAAACACCCCCATTCCCTGCCCAGATGTCCTGATTGGATGCCTGTCTCTGCAGCTCTGAAACCCTACCCTCTGCTCTCCTCTCACACTCATCACAGTCTGCTTACATTTCCTCACTGTTGCCACTGTTGCTTTGTTTTTCTTCATTTTTTTATATGAATCTGCAATGCTTTAATACTTTTAAAGATAACAGATTGTAGTTTAGGACAGTGCAACGTGTAGCCCGAGACAATGGGATGACAACAACGGGCTTCCCTCCACATATCTGTCAAGTCATGTAAATAAAAGGCCTGGCCAAAAACTGACCCACTGTTGAGGCTCGGTGAGGATTTAGTTAGATGTTCTAAACTAAGTTTTCACCTCCTACCAAATTTAAGTCCTTTTTTGGGGATCATCTCTCTGAAGCGTCGGAGAAAGAAATCTTTCTGACCCACAATGAGGGCATAAGTAAGTATAGAAACTACGCATCTCCAATATTACCATTTTACCATCTCCCTCCTTATTGCTAATTGATTCTGATAGAGAAAAAGATATGTATAGAAAAGCATATAGCTATCCCGCTCTTTTCAGTAAAACTTAAGAAATAGAAAAGTTAGTATTCATTATGTTGAAGTTGGATCTTTACCTTACAAGCTGCTCAGAAAACCAGAAGAAGAGTGTGTAACATATCTGCCCTCTCCCTTATCAGCATTTCTCTTTAATTTGGGAATCCAGAGAAAACAACTATCAAACTTGCCATAAATCACTCTTATCTGTATTAGCAGCGAGTGTGGCATTCCCCTCATCCCATTCCCATAGGCAGTGTGGCATTCCCCCCTCCCAATTCCCCATAGGCAGTGTGGCATTCCCCCCTCCCGTTCCCCATAGGCAGTGTGGCATTCCCTCCTCCCATTTCCCATAGGCATTGTGGCTTTCCCCCCTCCCATTCCCCATAGACAAATGGAAAATAAAAAAGTAAACTCACCTTTCCATCGTTCCCATACTGCTGGCCAGGCTGCCACAGCCATGGGAGGCCAAAAGATGGAAGAGCGGCAGACGGATGCTGTTCCCACCGTCCTCCCTGTATCTGCTGCCATTGCTTCTTCTCTGCAACGCATGCACACACACAGCAAATACCTGGCTCCATACAGTATACAGCTCTTTGTGTGCAGGCTCTGCAGAGAAGAAGAGGCGGCTGATACAGCGAGGATGGTGGATCTGTTGCCCTGCCCACCCGCCTGCCGCTCCTCGATCTTCTAGCAGCCTGGCCAGCAGTGCAGGAATGGTGCAAAGGTAAGTTTCCATATTCTAAGCAGACAGCACGTCCTGCTCCAGACATAGTCCTTACATGTGGGTATACCTCCGCCTTCAGCGCCGTGCACTGCAGAACATGAAGAAAACAAGCTCCTCCCGGCCCTACATATACCGGAGGACCTCCCACAAATCCCCAAGATTTCTCTGCAGTGCTTGAACTGCGAAGACGTGAAGTATCACGCTCTCGCAGGCGAGCGGGGCTTTACAGCCCGAGGCCCTGCGGGGCTATTTCCACCCGTCCTCGTTGTGAACTAATGCCTCCCAGCCTGGGCTGCGTTGGGTCGGGTGAAGGTAGGCAGCACCTAGTGTGCTTATGGAGCTAGACTCCACCGCAATCCCCCTCCATAGGGTAGGCGGTTTAGGCGTATGGTGAGCCTTCTTTTGGATGCCCCTCACGCACTAGTGCCCCTCGCTCCCGGTGTAGTGGTGAACCCAGTATATTGGATCACCTTCCTCCCTAGATTTCCCCGTTAGTGGGGGAAAAAAGAGGGGGGGTGGTCGCATGTACGACGGCTAATCCTTGCCCTAATCACACTAGTCAACCATTGTCTTATTTGGTCCTTGGAGTCAGAGCTGCGCTTCACTCTCAGCCTTTTGCCTTCCTACTGCGCTTTCATGTACTACTCGGCGCGTGCTTCATTTTTATTCAATTGACGCTTGGCGTTCTATCACTGTTTTCACCCTGTCAGATCTCTCTGAGGGGATGTCTCCCTGACAATATCTGTCGCTTCTGATTGGCTGCGCGCCTTCGAGCTTCGCGCTCTCCGGAGGGGGGGCGTGGTTCGGTTTGGCGCGCTCCCCGTCATTGTCCGCTCTGGCCCGCCCTTCGAGGTTCGCTTGGCGCCATTTCCTTCTCACATGCGCGTGGTGAAGACGGTCCTCCCCTCCCTGTTCTGTAAGTGCCCTCTTGGGCGATCCTTTTCCTAACTTTGACTTCTTCGCGCTTGGCTCTGACGTCCCTGTTCCCCTTGTGTCTTTCAGACCGCGGACTTCGGTGGCTTCTCCCGGCCCGGCGTAGAGTCCGGTCCAGAACCTTTTAACAAATCACTCCCACTTCCCAGCGGGTGTTTGGGGCATCCAGGGTTGGTTGGCATATTGAATATAATAATCACCATATGGAGGCATCTCAGGATATCGTGAACGGGGTTCCTTCGGGACAAGCCCGTCTGTGTGTAGCTTGTGGGGTCACACCTAGCAGTGGTGACAATGCACGGGTCTGCGTCCCTTGTGCCCAGCAGGCGCTAGCTGGCCTACCCACCTCTTCCGAGGCTGGGCCCGCGCCTCGCCTTGTTTCTCCTACTCCCCCAAGCCTGAGTCTAACCCCCAATCCTAGCGGGGACTCTCATGCTGACTTTGCCACTAGACTGGCTAGCATGGAAAGTTTAGTCGCTGGCTCCTTGGCGCGCAAGGCTACCGCTAAAAAGCCCCACCTGAATCCTGAAGCCACTATTCTTCCTGTAGACTCTGATGATTTACATTTGTCTTACGCACACTCCCCCTCAGAGGAAGGGGAACTGTTTTCTGACTCGGGGTCCTACGACGATGAGTCCAGGAGTCAGGATGAATCTGGTTCTGATCTTTGGTCCCAGGATGACGTTGATAGATTGCTGGCCCAGATCTTTGATGTGTTATCCCTCTCTCCCCCGCCTGCGGCTCCTCGGCAAAGAGGTGACCTGTTCCATACCGCTAAGGTGCGGTTGGAATTTCCGAAACAAACTCATTTTAATAATCTAGTCTTAAAGGAGTGGGAACATCCCAGCAAACTCCAGGGGGTTCCTAAGACTGTGGATAAGAAGTATCCATTCCCTGCTGACCTGATCAAGTGTTGGACTTCGAAGTCGATGCCCCGATCCTGGGTCTGTCCAATACCTCTATTATGCACTCCCCTGACACTACTACGCTGCGGGATCTGGAGGATCGGCGGGTTCATCAATTGGCATGTCATGCCTTTGCATTTGGGGGAGCCTCGCTCCGCCCGGTTTGCGCCTTAGCCATCACAGCGGTAGCGCTCAGGACTGTGGTTAAGACTGCTCTTGAAGGGGCGGATGACTTGCCATCCGATGCCGCCAATGCTTTGGTTACCTGTGAGACTTTTATCAATTATATACTGTCTGCATCGGACGATGCTATCAAGCTGAGTGCTAGATCCTCTGCTCTGGTGGTAGCCATATGCCGAGCGGTCTGGTTACGCCAGTGGGCAGCTGACAATGTCGCCAAGAAGGCCCTTATGGGGCTTCCTTTCAAAGGGCTGCGCCTGTTTCGAGAAAGGTGAGATATCTTTGCTAAAGGGGGCAAGCTGCCCCAGCGCAAGCGTCGGATTCGGCCCTTTCGTGGCCCAAGCTCCCACTCGACCCCCTACCGTGGGGCTAAACAGGGAAGAGGGGTGTCCTTCGCTGGAGCTCGCACAGATTCCTGGAACAAGAACAGAGGACGCCGCCCCGGCTCTTCCTGGGGGCCAAAGCCCCTCCCAAGACCCCCCAGGCATGAAGGGGCGCCCTCGCCCGTCAGGGTGGGGGGACGTCTACAGCATTTTCAGCATGTCTGGAGACGCCACGTCCCAGACCGGTGGATTCAGGAGGTAGTGTACAAGATAGAGTTTGCTGTACTGCCCCCTACCAGGTTCGTCGGGTCCCGAATCCCACAGGATCCTGCCTCAGCTCAAGTCTTGACGCTAGCGGTGCAGGACCTTCTAGACCTCGGGGTCATTTGCAAGGTCCCCTTAAAAGACAGGGGCGTGGGGTTTTATTCCAACCTGTTCACGGTGCCCAAAAAGGACGGGTCAGTCAGACCCATTCTGGACTTAAAAATCTTAAACAGATTTGTCAGAAACAGGCATTTTCGTATGGAAACTCTGCGCTCGGCCTTTGCCTCGCTGCGCCCAGGGGACTTCATGACATCTGTGGACATCAAGGACGCTTACCTGCACGTTCCAGTGTTCCCAGGGCATCAAAGGTTTCTCAGATTTGCGCTGCTGGATCGGCATTACCAGTTTGTGGCTCTGCCATTCGGACTTACGTCAGCCCCCAGGGTATTCACCAAGGTGCTGGCAGGAGTAATGTCTCTGTTGAGACTAAAAGGCATACGAGTGTTGCCCTACCTGGACGATATACTTATCTCATCCAAGTCTCTGCAGCAGGCAGAGCTGGACACGCAGTTGGTGGTGACCACCCTGGAGTCCTTCGGCTGGGTGATAAATTACCCAAAGTCCTCTCTGTCCCCCTCCTCAGTGACACCGTTTCTGGGGATGATTCTGGATTCAGTTCAGTCAAGGATATTCCTTCCTCCACAGAAGGTGGAAGCTCTGACAACGCAGGTGAGGTCCCTGCTCTCGAGCCCTCATCCCTCTATCAGGCAGGGAATGCAGTTGGTGGGCTCGATGGTGGCAAGCTTCGAGGTGGTGCCCTTTGCCCAAATCCATTTGAGAACTCTGCAGCTTCACCTTCTGTCAGTTTGGAACAAGGACCCAGCGTCCTTGGATGAGATCTGGGTGCTTCCCCCCTCGGTCAGACAATCCCTGGCGTAGTGGCTGGACCACGGGAACTTGACAAGGGGCAGATCCTTCCTGGCTCCCTCCTGGGAGACGGTCACAACGGATGCCAGTCTCTCGGGCTGGGGGGGATTCTGGAAGTCCCTGCATTTCCAGGGGAGGTGGGGCCCTCAGGAGGCCCATCTACCCATCAATGTCCTGGAATTCAGGGCGGTCAGGTTGGTGCTGGAACAATTGACACAGCACCTGAAGGGTCTGGCGATTCAGGTACGTTCAGACAACAGGACGGTGGTGGCCTACATCAATCATCAGGGAGGAACCCGGAGCAAGGGTGCTCTCCAGGAGGTGTCTCTGATTCTAACATGGGCAGAGACCAATGCTCAATGCATCTCGGCTGTTTACATTCCGGGGGCGGAAAATCTCCTAGCAGATGCCCTGAGCAGGGGGTCGTCCCGTCAGGGGGAGTGGTCCCTCTCCAACTCTGTATTTCAGTCCCTGTGTCACCGTTGGGGTGTCCCAGACGTGGATCTGTTTGCGTCCCGTCACAATCACAAGCTACCGAGCTTTGTATCCCTGTCTCAGGATCCTCTGGCTCTGGCCACGGATGCCCTGTCAATGTCTTGGAAGGAGTTTCGGCTCCTGTATGCGTTTCCGCCACTTCCCCTTCTGGGCAGAGTGCTACGCAAGATCGCTCTGGAAGGGGTACCCACTATTCTGGTGGCCCCAAGGTGGCCAAGAAGAGTGTGGTTCAAATGGCAGTAGATCAGTACGATCTACCAAGGATTCCAGACCTCCTAACTCAGGGGTCTCTACGCCATCCCAATTTACTAACTCTGGCTTTGACGGCTTGGCTATTGAGACCACCATTTTAAAGGAAAAGGGTTTGTCCGCTTCTGTAGAGGCTACCATGGTCCAAGCCAGGAAGAAGACCTCTTCTGAAGGTAGGCGGCACCATGCGTGCTTATGGAGTGCTGCTCCACCGCAGTCCCCCACCAAAGGGTAGGCGGTATAGGCTGATGGTGAGCCTTTATGGGATGCCCCTCCTGCATTATTGTCCCATGCCCCGGTAGCGGTGGGCCCTGTACAAAGGGCCGCCATCCTCCCTCATTCTCCCTGTAGCCTTCGGGGGGGAAAGAAGGGGGGGGGTGTGGGTGAGCGTGTATCGTGATTCGTGCATATGGCCTTTTGTCATGTTTTTTTGGACTAGTATATGTGGTGTCAGCCGCCGCGCTAACTTGTCTTTTTATTATTGCAAATGCTGCCGCGCGCGTTTTTTCCTTCATTTGGATGTTCCGCGCCGGGCGGCGGCGTTACCTCAGACGCTTCTGCATTCTCATTGGCTGCTTGTCGGTGGACTTCGCGCTCTTCAAGGGGGCGGGGCCTGGCGCGCCCTGCGTCACGGCTCGCTCTGCCCGCCCTTCGAGGTACTCTGTGCCATGTTGTCAGATCACGCGCGAGTGTGACGTTCTTACTTACCGTGGTCCGTAAGTGCCCTCGCGGGCGACTTTATACTCATTGTGGTGTGTTTGGTTCTGACACCCTTTCTTCTCATTGTGTCTTTCAGACGGGTGAATCCATTGGCTTCTCCCGGCCCGGTGTAATTGATAGTTGGGCCTTGTAAAATTACTCCCACTTCCCTAGCGGGTCATTGGGGCATCCAGGGTTGCTTTATAGCGTCAATCCCTACTGGCATATTGTGCCTACTAATCACCATATGGAGGCATCTCAGGATAATGTGACCGGGGTCCCCTTGGGACAAGACCAGCTGTGTATGGCGTGTGGACAGCCTCATGCTGACGCTGACAAGGCATGGGTCTGAGTACCCTGTGCTGAGCAAGCGCTGGCTTTGCAATCTGGCCTGCCAGTGGCTGCACCTCTTTTCATTATTCCCCCCAGGTTAAATCTCTCTCCTGTTGAGTTGCATACTTGTGGGGATTATCAGCCTGATGTGTCTTCTAGACTGCCTACTGCTGAACAGATTATTGCGAGGTCTTTAGCGCGTAAGGGCCCTGGTAAGTAGCGGCACTTGACGCCTTATGTTACTGTTTTCCCTATGGGATCTAAGGAGTTTATGAATCTGTGTGGCTATACCCCTTCTGATGAAGGAGAGCTCTTTTCTGACTCAGGCTCATCTGATGAGAGACCAAGGGGTCATGACAATTCTGGCTCTGACCCCTGGGCCCCGGATGACACTGACAGATTATTGACCCAGATCTTTGAGGTTCTGTCCATCTCTCTCCCTGGTGAGGCTCCGAGGCAAAAAGGGGAGCGTTTTCATACAGCAACATCATGTTTGGAATTTCTAGAGCAGGCACATTTCCATACCCTTGTAATCAAGGAATGGGAGTGCCCCAGTAAACGTCCCGGGGTTCCAAGGGATTGGGATAGGAAGTATCCTTTTCCCCCTGAGGTGGTTAAATGTTGGTCATCCCCCCCCCCCCCCTTTCCCGAGGTGGATGTCCCGATCCTAGGGCTATCTAACACCCCTGTCATGCATTCCCCTGATTCTACTACCCTGCGGGATGCTGAGGACCGGCGCATTTACCTGCTGGCCTCCCACGCCTTTGCATGTGCTGGGATGGCGCTGCGCCCGGTCTGTGCCTCTGCCATTACTGCTGTGGCCACTAGAACCCTTATCAGAAAAATGCTTGATAGTGCCCCTGATGATCTCCCTTGTGAGGTGTTCCTGGGCTTCCTTTTAGGGGCTACGCCTGTTTGGGGCCCGTCTAGACCTTTTTGGTAAGAGAGGTAAGTTACCCCAGCGCAGATGGCTGTCTCAGCCCCTTTGGGGCCAGGGCCCCCCTTCACCCCCCTACCATGGTGTTAAACAAGAAACAGGGGTGTCCTTCGCGGGGGCTCGCGCAGCTTCCTGTCACAGGAGCAGAAGACAACGTCCTGGCCCCTCCGGGGGGGCTAAGCCCAAATCCTCTCCCAAGTCCCCTCAGGCATGATGGGGCGCCCTCGCCCGTCAGGGTGAGGGGACGGCTGCGGCACTTTGCTCAAGTCTGGAGACATCACGCCTCAGACTGGTGGATTCAGGAGGTAGTGTCCTCGGGCTACAAGATAGAGTTTGCTGTGCGGCTTCCCCCAAGATTATCAGGTCCCGGATACTCCTGGTCCCTGCCTCTGCTCAGGTGTTGGCGCAGGCCGTGCATAGCCTGCTGGGTCTGGGGGTCATTTTCAGATTTCCCTTAAAAGACAGAGGCAAGGGACTCTACACCAGCCTTTTCACAGTTCCCAATAAAGATGGGTCAGTCAGGCCCATTCTGGATTTACAGATCTTCAGCAAAATTGTCAAGAACAGGCGTTTTTCGCATGGAAACCCTGCGCTCGGCCATCAGCTCCTTGCGCCCCGGGGGTTCCCTGACGTCTTTGGATATCAAAGATGCTTACCTTCACATCCCTGTGTTTTCAGGACACCAAGGTTCCTCAGATTCGCGTTGGAAGATCAACACTGCCAGTTTGTGGTTTTAGCCATCTGGCCTTTCTTCAGCTCCCAGAGTGCTCACCAAGGTGCTGGCGGGGGTGATGTTTCTGATGAGGCCAAGAGGCATCCGCGTGCTGCCCTACCTGGACATCCTCATCACTTCCAGTCTCTACATCAGGCAGAGTTGGATACTCAGCTGGTGGTGTCCATTCTGGAGTCATTTGGATGGGTGATCAACCACCCCAAGTTCTCACTGTCCCCTTCCTTGGTAACTCCATTCCTAGAAATGAATCTGGATACAGTTCAGGCAAGGATCTTCCTTCCTCAGCAGAAGGTGGACAATCTGCTTGCACAGGCTCAGTCCCTGCTAGCTTGTCCCCATCCCTCCACCAGGCAGGAGATACAGCTGGTGGGCCTGATGGTGGCGTGCTTCGAAGCGGTCCCTTATGCTCAGTTCCACTTGGGGCTTCTGCAACTTCTCCTATTGTCTGTATGGGACATGGACCCAGCATCCCTGGACAGGGTCTACGTGCTTTCCCCCCTGGTAAGGAGGTCCCTCTTGTGGTGGATGGACTCTAGGAACCTGTTGGGGGGCAGATCCTTTCTTGCCCCTTCCTGGGTGACGGTCACCACGGATTCCAGTCTATCAGGTTTGGGGGGGGTTCTTCTGGAAGTCCCTGGGGTTCCAGGGGAGGTGGGGCCCTCAGGAGGCACACACACCTATCAATGTCTTGAAGCTTTGAGCGGTCAGGTTATTTCTGGCTCGCTTGACTACTCATCTGGTGGGAGTCTAGGTCTCTTCCCTGTCGGGTGTTCTCAGTTCCCAGGGGTCTGGAGTTTTTACAGCATGGGTTGGAGTCGGGTCTCCAACTCAGTACTTTGAAGGGTCAGGTTTCTGCCCTGTCTGTCTTCTTTCAGAAGTCTTTTGCTCAGCATTCCTTGGTTAGGACTTTCTTTCAGGGGGTTACTCATGTGCGTCCCCCACGAAAACCTATGGTCCGTGTTTGGGATTTGAACTTGGTCTTGTCTGCCTTGCAGGGTGCTCCCTTTGAACCTATTCAGGATGCTGCTCTGGCTGTACTTACCCTCAAGGTTGTCTTTCTGGTGGCTATTACTTCGGTCAGGCGTGTGTCTGAGCTGGCGGCTCTGTCTATCCATCCCCCATACTTTGAGAGACACCAGGATAAGGTGGTGTTCCGCTTTAAGCCTAAGGTGGTGTCTGCTTTTCATTTGAATCAAGATATTGTTCTTCCTTCATTGTGCCCTAATCCTAGCAATGCTAAGGAAAGGGTTTTGCATTCTTTGGATGTGGTCAGGTGTATTACCTGGTAGTAACTGCGTCCTTCAGGAAGACTGATGCTCTTTTTGTGGTCCCTTCTGGTCCTAGGAAGGGTTTGGCTCCTGCCAAGTCTACTATCAGCAAATGGATGGGGAAGAATCCTCCCTTCTGCCTTACTGCTCATTCTACTCATGCTATTGGTGCCTCTTGGGCCTTCCAGCTCCAGGCTTCTGTTGAACAAGTTTGCAAGGCCGCTACTTGGTCTTCTGTTCATACCTTTTCAAAGTTTTACAAGGTTGATGTTAGGGCCTCAGCTGATGCTGTTTTTGGCCGCAAGGTTTTGCAGGCGGCAGTGGTTTAAACTGTCTGCTGTTACCTTTTTTGTTGGGGATCCCACCCTACTTTATGGACACTGCTATTGGATGTCCCAAGTGTAAGTAATCTATCTGGAGCAGGACGTACTGTATACTAAGAATAATACAATTCTGTGAAATACTCACCTGTAGAATTGGTATTATAAGTATACAGTACGTCCTGCTCCACCCCACCCTGGTTTTTGCATTATTCTGGATCCCCTGTATTGTGCTTGCTATCATTGTTGTAGGTACCAGTTTTTGGGTGATTAAATTCTCCCGGCTTCTTGTTCACTGCTTTTCAATGCTGGGGATTTGTGGGAGGTCCCCAGGTATTTGAGGGGCCGCGAGGAGCCTGTTTTACATGTCTCTGCAGTGCAGCGCCATCTGGCGGAGGATAACCCAGGTGTAAGTAATCTATCTGGAGCAGGACGTACTGTATACTTATAATACCAATTCTACAGGTGAGTATTTCACAGAATTGTATTTTTTTCCACATTCACCTAATAAGACGCCCCGACATGCGTGTTATAGGGCGAAAATATGGTAAATTTCACACCCGGTGCCCCCTTCTTCCTTTATCTAACGGCTCACTTATCAGATTTATAAATGTTTTAATGATACTTGTCCTTTAAGGCAAATTACCAAGCAGGTCCAAGTACTACTAAAAGAGCAGGGAAAAGGAAAATAATTGCATTCAAACATGCCACACTTCCCCTAACCACATGATTATGTCATTGTTTTACATATAGAGCTACAACTATAAAAAGTATTTTTTCCCTACATCCAGTCCAGGTCGTTCCAAGTGATCGCCCCCAGGGAGCACTTGACTGCAAGATCAAAGATGTAGCTCCTCCCGGACCCCTATAAATGCAGGTGTCCCTCTATCATTCTCCAGTTGTTCATCTTGCAGTCTTGGCTGCAGAAGATCGTTTCCACTCTCTCAGATAATGGCAGCAGAGCGGGGCCACCTAGCCCGTCGGCTGCTGCGGGCCCTATTTCCACGGGTCCCTCCTGACCCATTCTTGCCTCCCAGCCTCTGGCTGCTACGGGATCGTGACGGTAGGGTGAACACCGGGGTCTGTTGGCGTTCAGCAGACCCTAGGCTCTGGGCCGCAGCGACCCTAGGCCCTGGGCCGCAGCGACCCTAGGCCCTGGGCCGCAGCGACCCTAGGCCCTGGGCCGCAGCGACCCTATACTAAAGGGTAGCCGGCCACAGGCTTATGGTGAGCCTGAGGGGGGACCACTATATACTTGTTGCTGATTGTATCCCTCTCTGCCCACAAGCTTTATTGGTATTTTGGTTACTGTGTGTGTTTTGACTTTGTGAAGGAGTTTTTTATCACTTGGCTCCTCGCTGGCCCAGCATGGTGCCCTCTTCCTTCATACTCGCCTCCCTCGCTCCCTCGTCATTCGCTTGGGCTGCGGGGTCGCCGCACCCTACGGGCCCGCGGTCGGCGCTGCCTGTGGCGGGGGGGGGGGGGCGAAGACTCGACGCTACAGGCACGGTGGGCCTCGGGCGCCACCCCAGCCATTTTCGCAGCCTTGGCAGTGCTGGAAGGGGGCGGGCGCCTTCTTCACACGCGCCGCCGGGGGAGGGAGCCTGGCACCGGCGCGCTTTGACATCATGGCGGCACCGCACTCCTTTTAAGGTTCTTTCTAGAATCTGGCCTGCGTGCTGCTGCTGCTGCTGGGGCCTTCCTGGACGCTGCAGAGCCTGGCTCTGTCCTGTGGCTGCTGCTGCTGGGGGATCACGCTCGTGCTCGGAGGCTGCGCTGTCCCTCTGTCGGTGTCATGAGTATCTGTTATTATTATAGATGGAGCAGGACGTGCTGTATGCTTAGAATAACACATGGGTAATACTCCGCCAGAGGGCGCTGTTCACTGCAGACATGCAAAAACAGGCTCCTCCCGGCCCTTCATATACCGAGGGACCTCCCACAAATCCCCAGATTTCTCTGCAGTGCTGAACTGCGAAGACATGAAGATATCACGCTCTCGCAGGCGAGCGGGGCTTTACAGCCCGAGGCCCTGCGGGACTATTTCCACCCGTCCTCTTTGAGAAGAATATGCCTCCCAGCCTGGGCTGCGTGGGTCGGGTGAAGGTAGGCAGCACCTTGGGTGCTGAACGGAGCCACGCTCCACCGCAATCCCCACCATAGGGTAGGCGGTTAGGCCGATGGCGAGCCTGTAGTGGATGCCCCTCCCGCATTGTTGCCCGTGCCCCTCACAGATTTAGTCCACTGGACACTGGTCCGCTTCTCCCTCGCTTCCTCCCGTAACTCGGGGGGGGGGGAAAGAAAGGGGGGGTTATGTGTGGCAGTCCTAGTGCAATATTTCACGTTAAGGCCTTTGATTTTATTATACTGGGGTGTCAGTGTCGCGCTCCTTGCTATACAGTTGCGAGCCGTTTGTCCTTTCATTAACAACTGCCCAGACGGCAGCATCATTTCCAGCGTGACAGCATCTTTATGCTTGCACCTTCTATCCAATACAGTCCTCCTTATTTCTGTTGGTTAGAGTTTCGCGCTCTTTGGGGGAGGCGGGGACTTGGCATGACGCGCTCCGCGTCACAGCCTGGTCTGGCCTGCCCCTCGAGGTTCGCTTGGCGCCATTTTATCAATCTTCGCGCGCGTTGTGCGGTCCGCCTCCTCCCTTGGTCATGTAAGTGCCCTCCGGGGCGGCATTGTTCTATGGTTTATTCGGCTGCGCATGGCACTGACACCACCCCTCTTGTCCCATTATGTCTTTCAGACGCCAGGACTTCGGTGGCTTCTCCCGGCCTGACATATATTACAGCGGGTCCACATAACAAATTCTCCCACATTCCTAGCGGGTCTTGGGGCATCCAGGGTTGCCTATTGCATAAATCCCTGCGGGCATACTGCTCAAGATAATCACCATATGGATGCATCTCAGAATTATGTACCCGGGGTCCCTCTGGGACATGACCGGCTGTGTACAGTATGTGGTCAGCCCCAGGCTGAGGCTGACAGAGCACGGGTCTGCGGACCGTGTGCTGAACAGGCAGGTCTGCCAGTGGCTGCACCTCCCTTCAATACACCCGTCTCCCCGGACCTAAACCTCACTCCTGAGGAGTCCCACTCGAGCGGGGATGACCTGCAAGCCGTGCCGCGCGTGCTGCTTACGGCGGAGCAGGTGCTGTCTGGATTGGCAGAGCATATGGGCCCTGGAAAGAAGCGGTCCCTGACGACTCCTGGCTCTCCGGTTCCTAACGATACCGATGACTCTGCTGATATGCAGGACCTTGATCCTTCTGAGGAAGGTGAGCTATTCTCAGATTCGGGCTCCTCAGATGAGATGCCCGGGAGCTGTGATGATTCTGGGCCCAGTTCTTGGGGCCTGTGCGACACGGATGAAATTCTTATTAAGATCTTTGAGGTTTTGTCAATCTCCCCTCCTGGAGAGGCTCCCAAGCCTAAGAAGGAGAGTTTCCACACAGCGCCGCCGCGCTTGGAGTTCCTGGAACAGGATCATTTCCAGAATCTTATATCCCAAGAATGGGAATCGCCTTGCAAACTTAAAGGGGTCCCAGGGGCCTGGGATTGGAAGTACCCTTTCCCTCCTGACGTGGTTAATTTCTGGTCAGCACCTCTTGTGGTGGATGCACCGATTATAGGGGTTACTAACCCCCCCTTCATGACGGCTCCTTATTACCGTACCCTTCGGGATGCTGAGGACCGGCGCATTGACAGACTGGCTTCCCACGCCTTTTCGTGTGCAGGGACGGCTCTGCGCCCGGTCTGTGCCGCGGCCATCACTGCGGTGGCCGCCAGGACTCTTGTCAGAAAAGTACTTGACCACCGACCTGAGGACCTCCCCTGGGGGGTGTTTAATGCGCTATCAGACTGTGATGTGTTTGTGAGGTTCATCCTCTCAGCGCTGGATGACGCCATTAAGATGTGTGCTAGAACCTCTGCCCTTGTGGTAGCTATTCGCCGCCTGGTTTGGCTGCGACAGTGGGGTGCTGACGATGCTACGAAAAAGGCTCTCACTGGCCTTCCCTTCAGAGGACGGGGACTCTTTGGGGCCCATTTGGACCTTTTTGGGAAAAAGAGTAAGGCACCCCTGCGCAGAAGGCCGCTCCGGCCTCCCCGGGGCAGGGCCACCCCTCCACCTCCCTACGTTAGTGTCAAGCGCGAACCTGAGGTGTGCTTCCAACTCTTCGGTGTGGATTTCCACCATGGGGTGGGCATGCAACGCCCTGGGCCCTCTGGCAGGACTAAGTCCAAATCTGCCAAGACCTCCCAAGCATGAAGGGACGCCCTCGCCCTTCTGGGCGAGGGTACTGCTGCAGCAGCTGTCTCCCATCTAGGAATGTACCTTCTCCTTCAGGTGGTTCCAGGAGGTAGTTCCCCTGGACACAGGATAGCTTTTGCTGGGCGGCCCCTCTCAGTGGTTGTCAGGGTGCTTCTAGCCCCTGTTTTTCCCTCAGGAATTGGTGCAGGCCGTACTGGGCTTACTTACAGGTTGCCCTTAACAGTATGGGGCTATGGCCTCTATATTAACCTTCCTCCTTCCCTCAACAGTATGAGGCAGTCTGGGCCACGCTGGCCTATGGTAGGCCTGGCAATTCTACTCTCACAGGCAGTCCCTATATGACATCTCTGTCTTGGGACACAGGCGCCCTGTGCAAAGGGGGGCTTCCGACCTCCTGTGGAGTTCTAGATCTTCTTAGTTCCCCCTGTGTCTGCTGGACACCAAGCCCATTACTAGGTGGTGTGGCAGGACCAACCCTGCGGCTGGAGGCATTGTTGGTGGCCTCTCTTTCGCTCCCAGGCTACTCGCCATGGCGCGAATGGGGGTGATGTCTGGGACATGCCTGGGGGGGGCGTCCGCATTAGGACCTACCGGGTCGTCTTTCCTTACTCCCCTGTCTCTACGTCAGGCCGAGTGGATTGGTCGGGCGGCGGTGTCCCCTGGGAGTTACTGGATGGGTGCTCAGTCACCTCATTCCCTCTTGGTCCCTTATCTGCTATCTCCATTCCTTGGATTCGGTTCAGGCTTGAGCCTTCTTCCTTGGCAACAAGTGGACTCCTGGTTACGGGGGCTCTGCCCCCCTTTGCTGACATCTTACTTTCACCAGGCAGGATTGCAGCTGGTGGGCCCGTTGGTGGCGTATAAGATGATGTCCCCTATATACCAAGCCCTTGGGCTCTTCGGCACAGTAGGTTATTGATCCTACATGGGGTTCCAGCACCCCTGGGGCTTGGTCTGTGCTCATCCCCCCTTGGTAAGGTGGTTCCTCTTGAGCTGATCATATTCAAGGGCCCTGTCAGGGGGCATCCCCTTCTTTGCTTGCATCTTCCTGTGAATGGTCACTTTTGGTACCAAGTCTCGCAGGTAGGCGGGGGGGGGGGGGGGGACTTTCTTCCAAAGCCCCCCGTGGTTCCTAGGTAGGGTCCCTTAGAGGGTCCATCTTACCTACTGGTTGTTGCAACAGTGAGCCTTCCGTTGACGGCTGGACTTCTCCTCTTTTAGGACCTGTCTAGTTGGGGAATTTTGTTCTGTTGGAAGACAACGGTCTGTTTTATTATTGGTCTGGAGCTTGAAGCAGGATGATCCCTCTGGAGGGTTCCTGATCCCGATCTGGGCGGGGGTCTACGCCCCCTGCTCCTCATCGGTATTCGCTCCAATATATGCCTTTCAGGGGCAGGTTATGCTATCCTGGTGGCGGTCTGAGAGCCAACTAGGGTGGCTCTGTTGGGTCTCGCTTATACCACAGGGGCTCCGCCCTTGTTTTTACTGTACCAGAATATTCTGACTCTGGTCATGGGGGCTTAGTAAAATTATGCATAGACTTTCTATCTTATATGCCTTCTCTTCGTTCACCCTACTATGTGGGGTTCTGCGCACAGTTGTGCTGATAGAGAGACCCGTGAGATTGATGGCCTGGGTGGCCTTGTGAACTGTGGTTCGCAGATGCTTCTGCTGAGGTCTGCTGACCTGTACGCGCTCTCAGGAGTGCGGTTCTGCCCTTGTCAGGCCCCTTCTTTTGTCGTCTCACTCTACAGACTCTTGTCTGGGGCTTGACAGCTGATTCATTCACCCCTTGGAGACGGGCTTATCTTCAGGGTGACTTGGTATATGGGGGGCTAGGAGCAAGCTTCCTTGGCTTCCTCTTCCTCCGTCTATTGTGGTTCATGGTGTACCCATACTGATCGGCATGAGTTTTGGTCTCTTACCTGTTGGACGTTCTTGGTTCCCAGGGTTCTATAGTCTTTACAGCATAGGTTGGGGTTGGCTCCCCATGTAGGTACTCTGAAGGTCCAGGTTCTGTCCTGGCTGTCTTCCTGTAGGAGTCTGGTTCTGTCTTCCTTCTGAGGAATTCTCTTGGGGTTTTGCTCATGGGCATCTCCCAAGTAGTTTCTGTGGTTCCTGTTGGGATCCATTTTCATTCTGTTTGCCCTGCGGATTTTTCCCTTGGGACTTATGCTGGATGCTGTCTGAGCTGCCTTGTAGTCCAAGTCGCTTCTCTGGGGACTCCTGCCTCAGTCAGACGTGTGCCTGAGAAGGTGGATCTGATGGCTTAGCCTTGGCTCCATATATATATATATATATATATATATATATATATATATATATATATATATATATCTCTATATGCACACCATGCCGTTGTAGTATTCCGTCTTATGCCGGACCTCTTTGCCCAAGTGGTGTTTTATGATCATTGTTTGAGTCCTTCAGTCTAACTACGGACCTTACTCTTAATAATGCTGAAGTAAAGGGTCTACATTCCCTCAACAGGTGTTGCAATTTTTCCTGGTGGTTTCTTGTCCCTTAGGGGGACTTATGCCTTTGGGGTCTGCGGGCGCCTCCTTATGTATGCGTCTGATATCGCTTGCTTCCAGGGCCACTGCGCCCTTTGGATTGATCTTACTTGGATGCCTTCCTGGTCCTGAGTAAAGGTTTTGGCTTCTTGCTAATGAAGGGGTCAGTATTCCTGCCTGTCTGACGGGAGACCAGTTCTCATTCCCCTTAGGGAGAGTTCTAAGTTTTCCACGAGGCTTCTGTTGCCTGTGGGCTGGTTGGGCCGCTACACTGGCCTATTCCTTTAAGGGGGAAGAATCTCCCTTTTTCATTTTATTCCGTTATATTGGTGTTTGGGTACCATTGGCCCTTCAGCGCCAGGTTTTTTTTCTGTTGAATAAGTTACTAGACTGTTGCTTGTCTCTGTTCATACCTTTCAAAGGTCTTGTTATGAGATTGACGTTAGAGCCTCTGCTCATGTCATACCTGGTTGCAAAGTTTTGCAGGTGACAGCGCCTTTACTGTCCGCTGTGCCTTGTTTTTGGGGATCCCACCCTACTTTATGGACACTGCTATTGGATGTCCCATGTGTTATTATTATAGATGGAGCAGGACGTGCTGTATGCTTAGAATAATACAATTCTCTGAAATACTCACCTGTAGAATTGGTATTATACGCATACAGCACGTCCTGCTCCACCCCACCCTGGTTTTACATTTTTCTGGATCCCCTGTATGGTGATTGTTATCATTACTATTGTTACCAGTTGGTGGTTGGTTCTCCCAGCTTCTTTTCTCACTGCTTTTCAATGCTGGGGATTTGTGGGAGGTCCTTCGGTATATGAAGGGCCGGGAGGAGCCTGTTTTTGCATGTCTGCAGTGAACAGCGCCCTCTGGCGGAGTATTACCCATGTGTTATTATTATAGATGGAGCAGGATGTGCTGTATGCGTATAATACCAATTCTACAGGTGAGTATTTCACAAATTTTTTTCTGGCTGTATTTATGACCATTTGCATTGTGCCTATTCTGATTATGGTCCCTTCTCCCCCTCTCATGTACAGGTCGTGGGCTTGAGGTTGAGGTTCCTCCCGGTCCCCCTTTTTATTAAGAGGGATTGCCTTATAGGTTTGGGCCATTAGTGTCTTGTAACCTTATTGTTTTTGACCATTTTTAGTCACCATAATGGAGGCATCAGGGGATAGTGAGCTGGGGGCCCCATTTGGGCAGGAAATGCTCTGCCCCTTGTGCAGTAGGAATCCTCTGGGCAGATTCAGCACTGTTTGTACCACTTGCGCCAGGGGCACTATTTTGGACCATGAACAGGCGGGCGTCCCTGCCCCTAGCCCTGCGCTGCCGGCGGCCTCTCCGGACCCTCCGCTGCTGCACTCAGCCCCCAGCGAGGGGGAGCCAGCAGGGGATCTCATGCTGATTTGGCGCATAGGCTGGCCAATCTCTAGAGACAGATCTCGCGGATGGCTCCTAAGAAAGCCACGAGTAAGAAACGGCACCTCGAGCCCGTTTACTCGGATGATGATGATGATCTCTTTGATGGTCTGGGCTCTGTGGAGAAAGGTGACTTGCCAGGGGATTCACACTCCACGGTGGATTGTTCGGCTGGTGATGACAGTATGTCTGGTTCCACGAGGATGCGTGGCTCCCGGATGATACGGAGAAATTGCTTACCTCAGTGTTTGAGACACTACACATTGTCCCTCCCAGAGCGGCTAAGAGGAAGCAGGGAGATTTGTTTAGGCCCGAAAGGCAAAGGCGGGTCTTCCCGGAGCAGGCCCATTTTTCTAACATGATTTTCAAGGAATGGGAGAGGCCTAACAAGTTACCGTCGGTTCCTAAGGGCCTGGATAGGTGGTATCCCTTTCCTGATTAGCTGGTTTGGCTATGGTCTCGCCCTCCCGAAGTGGACCCTCCAGTGTCGGGGTTTTCCAACACTACTGTTATGCCGTCGACTGATACTGCTTCCTTACGTGACCCTGCTGACCAGCGCATGGATCAGCTGGTCTGCCATGCGTTCACCTTTGCTGTTGCCCTTTTTCGCCCTGTGTGCGCCTCTGCGATAGTCTCTCTAGCCATCAGAAAGAGGGTGAGACACCTTGTGGATAGAGCTAAGGCTTGCAAGTGGGCGGAGGAGTATAAGGAACTCAAAGCCTGCTTGGATTTCATTGGCTTACGGTTACAAGATAGAGGTTTCTCTGGATATCCCGAAACCCACTAAAGGCCCAGGCCTTGAGAACGGCTGTGCAACACCTCCTGCGGTTAGGTGGGATTTGCCCTGTACCTCGGCAGGAACAGGGTCAGGGTTTTTATTCCAACGTTAAGACCAATCCTGGACCTGAAGGGTCTCATCAGGTTCGTAAGAGTCAGCCATTTCCGCATGGAAACTTTACGGTCGGCGGTGAGATCGCTTCGGCCCGGCGACTTCATGACCACGGTGGACATCAGGGATGCTTATCTGCACATCCCGATTTTCCAGGGGCATCAGAATTTCCTCTGGAGGATCAGCATTACCAGTTTGTGGCACTTCCATTTGGGATACCCTCAGCCCCTCGTGTCTTCACCAAGGTGCTGGTGGGCATCATGGCTATCCTGAGGAACCAGGGCATTCGTGTGCTGCCCTATCTGGACGACTTTCTGATTGCGGCCCAGTCTCTTTAGCAGGCCGAGAGCGATACTCGGACGGTGTTGTCAACCCTGGAGGCCTTCCACTGGGTAATCAATTACCCAAAGTCTTTTATCACTACCTCAACAGTGAGATCCTTCCTGGAAATGACGATAGACACCGCTCAGGTCAAGGTTTTTCTGTCACAGCAGAAGGTTTTGAGTCTCCAGACGCAAGTGCAGGCCTTGCTGTCTTGTCAGCGGCCGTAAATACGTCTGGGGATGAGATTGGTGGGCCTAATGGTGTCATGCTCCGAGGCAGTGCCCTTCGCCCAATTTCACATGAGACCTCTACAATTGAACCTGCTGACCGGCTGGAATCGGATGCAGGAATCTCTGGAACAAGAATTTTCGCTGTCCCCCCTGGCCAGGCTGTCTCTCTTGTGGTGGTTGGACTCCTGGAACCTGCTGGTGGGCAAGTCCCTTCTGACTCCCCATTGGGAGATAGGTACCACGGATGCCAGCCTGATGGGGAGGCGTTTGGCAGACTCAGAAGATTCAGGGTCAGTGGGGTCCGCAGGAGAACCACTTGCCCATAAATCTCTTGGAGCTGAGAGCGATCCGGTTGGTGCTTCTTCGCTTAACTCCCCATTTAAGGGGTCGTGCGATCCAGATTAGCTCGGACAATCAGACGGCTGTCACCTACATCAATCACCAGGGTGGGACTGGGAGCAAGAGAGCCCTCAAGGAGGTGACCTAGATTCTGTCCTGTGCAGAGGAGAATGTTCCCTGCATCTCGGCGGTCTGCATTACCGGGGTAGAGAACCTGAAGGCAAACTCTGAGCAGGAGCGCCTTGCTCCTGGGGGAATGGTCTCTCAACAGCAAGACCTTTCATGCTCTGTGTCTCCGTTGGGGTCTGCCGGACGTGGACCTGTTTGTGTCCAGACACAATCACAAGCTTCCAAGGTTCGTCTCCCTTTCAAGAGATCCTCTGGCCATTGCCACAGACGCTCTAGCGATTCCTTGGATGGAGTGCAAGTTTCTTTTTGCCTTCCCTCCATTTCCACTCCTAGGCAGAGTGCTGTGCAAGATAGCCCAGGAAGGGGTACCAACTATCCTGCTGGCTCCACATTGGCCCGAGAAGGACATAGTTCAGATGTCAGTAGATCGCTACATCTTGCCCGACGACCCAGGGCTTCTCACACAGGGGTCGCTGCAGCACCCCAATTTACGGACGCTGGCTTTGACGGCCTGGCTATTGAAACCTCAATCCTGACGGAAAAGGGGCTGTCTGCCATGGTTGTGCATACCATGATTCAGGCACGGAAGAAGTCTTCTTCCATGATATACTACAGAGTTTGGCACGCTTATATTGCTTGGTGCGAGACCAAGAGTCTCCCTTGTCGCATATTTTCTATTTCTAGGATTCTGGAGCTTTTACAACACTGCTTAGACTTGGGTCTCCAGCTGAGCACCCTCAAGGGTCAGGTTTCGGCCTTCTTCGGCCATCTTTTTCCAGAGATCCATTGCCAACCATAGGTTGATCAAGACTTTTTTCCAGGGAGTCAACCATGTCCGGCCACCGCGTAAGTCAGTATTACCGGTGTGGGACTTGAATTTATTCCTTTCTGCCCTCCCGGGTCCTCCCTTCGAGCCTTTGTGCGATGGTGCATTTTCTATTTTGACTCTCAAAGTGGTCTTTTCTCTATATCCAGTCCACACATGTCATCATTGGGACAACCTGGACTGGATATACTCAAAAGCAATTCTACAGATGAGTTTCACAGAATTGTATTTTTTCGCTTTGAACCTGATCTTTTGCCTAAGGTCCTTTCTCCCTTTCACCTGAATGAGGAAGTTCTCTTACCTTCCTTGTGTCCAGCTCCGGCTAATTCCAAAGAACGAACCCTCCATGCCTTGGAGGTGGTCAGGGCCATAAAGTATTACCTGGCTGCTACTGAATCCTTCAGGAAATCGGATTTGCTTTGTCCTAACAGAAGGCTCTAGTAAAGGTTTGCCTCCAGCCAAGTCCACTCTCAGTAGGTGGATCAGACAGGCGGTGGTGCAAGCATATTCTGCCAAGGGGAAGGAACCCCCTTTTAGGATCACAGCTCATTCTACCAGAGCTATTGGTGCCTCTTGGGCTTTTCAGCACCAGGCATCGGTTGAACAAGTTTGTAAGGCCTCCACTTGGTCTTCTGTTCATACTTTAACAAAGTTTTACAAGGTGGATGTCATGGCCTCAGCTGATGCTATCTTTGGCCGAAAGGTGCTTCAGGCGGTAGTGAAATTAACTACATGCTGTTCCGCACTGGGGATCCCGCCCAAATGGACACTGCTTTTGGATGTCCCACATGTCATCACTTGGGACTACCTGGACTGGATGTAGGGAAAAATACAATTCTGTAAAACTCACCTGTAGAATTGTTTTTGGATACATCCAGTCCAGGTCGCCCCACCCCACCCTTGTGTTCCTTGTTTCCTGTTGCCTGTTATGATGATCACCATTTTTCATTCAATTGGCATTGTTTTCTTTAATCTTGTTAGAGACAAGTTGAAGCTATGTGAAGTAACAAGGTTTCTTAGGCCTCCCGGCCTGTCCTCTTTTTTGTCTACTGCTTTTTAACCACTGGAGAATGATAGAGGGACACCTGCCTTTATAGGGGGCCGGGAGGAGCTACATCTTTGATCTTGCAGTCGAGTGCCCCCTGGGGGCAAACACCCACATGTCATCACTTGGGACGACCTGGACTGGATGTATCCAAAAACAATTCTACAGAAGAGTTTCACAGAATTGTATTTTCCCAGTGTCCTGTTCAGGTCACTCCATATCTGACAAGTGGGTTATCCGCCACAAGGTGGCGCAGTGACTGCAAGATGAAAATCGTGGCTCCTCCCGGCCCATATAAGGCAGCTGTCTCCCAAAAATCCCCAGAATTCTTCTTGCAGTCTTAATGCGCAGATCGTGTTACTACTCTCTGGATATTGCAGGCGAGCAGGGCATCCCAAGCCTGTCGGCCACTGCAGCCCTATTCCCACCTTCTTCCGGGAACCCATCCTGCCTCCCAGCCTCAGCTACGGAACAGGTGACGGTAGGGGAACGCCGAGGGTCAGGCGTTCGGCAGGGCTATGTTCTGGGACGCAGACCCTCTTCTGAAGGGTAGCCTGCCATAGGCAATGGTGAGCCTATATGGGGGGGGGTAGGAAACACCTAGGGACCCTTCATTGCTCGCATGTCACCCACAAGATTTATTATATTTGTATGTATGTATTCTTGGTGTGCCACACACCCCGCTTCACTTTTAAATATTCTTCACTTATTGGGTTAACTCACCGCCAGGTGACGCTGTGCAGAGAGGAAGTCTTGTAACGAGCCCCCTTCCGGCCTATATATACCTGGTACCTCCCTTCAATCACCAGTATTTTTCTCTCTGCTTGACGACTAGACAGAAGATTGAAGTCTCCTGCTTACAGGTAGCCGGGGTCTTACCCCGGCACCCCCCTTTTGGTCTATTTCTGCCCGGTTTGAGTGTTTATACCTTGATGGTGGAATGGAAGCCTCCCAGCCTAGGCTGCTCACTGGGCAAATGGTAGATGGCACTATAGGTGCCTAGGAGCTTATCTCCTCTGCTCGACCCCCTCTTTTGGGGGCAATGCGTCTATCCGGCATGGTGATCCGGAAATGGGATGCCCCTGTCCCGAGGGTCCCCGTAGCCCCTTGCTCTCCCGTTACGGTCCCTTCTCCCTTCACTATGGGGGGGGGGGTTAGAGGGTTGTATATTATGTATGTGTTTCACAGTATAACTTTATTATAACATGTGTGTTTTTACTTTATGCATTGAGCAGACTGCACAGCATGTGCACTCTTTTCCCTTTCGGCCAGGTCTGTTTTTTATAGTCCTGGCCGGTTTGTGTTTAGGTCAGCTTGGGGGCGGTTGGGCGGACCGCGCTGGGCAGGTTGGTTTGCCGCCTGAGTTTCCACAGCCCCCTCCCGCCTCTCCCCTTCCCCGCTGGTCTCCCTGCGGCCACTATATGACAGGTTTTCTGTTGTATGGCTGCGCTATGCTGTTTCCTCTCCTCCTCCTCCCCTCTCTTTCATCTCCCCCCTCCGCTGCCTCCTGTCTGGTGTGCGCATGTAGCGGCTCATCTGGTGTCAATTCCCAGATGATTTGGCCTCACTGCTCGAGCTTAGGGGGCGGGTCCCGGTGACGCGGGGGCGTGGCGCCGGCGGTAGCGTCATGCGGCCGGCCCCAGCTTCACTTCCTTCCTTTCAAAGTTTAAAGGGAAGTTACGGGGGGGGGGGGGGGGGGCGCGGCCGCACTTGGTTATGTTTTCCTGTGCTGCTGCTGGCTGCTGCTTCGTCCCTCCGGTTGCTGCTCTCGGTCCTTTCAGGTAAGCGGCCCCACCCTGGTGGGGCCGTTGAGTGGGAGTTTAATATCTTTGATATATAGATATGGGGGTGAGTGTTTTTTGTTAAGGAGGCATCATGTTTTGAATTTATTAAGGGGCAGGGGTTTTTGGTCTTTTCTTGCTCATTTAAAGGCACTTTGGTGCCATGCATACATTGGTTTGGCTTGTTACACACATGTGGGGATCTGATTGTGGTCTTTTCTTTTCCTTACAGATCCCGGGATCCCTGTTTATGGTGGCCCTCCGGCTCTATGTTACTTGGCTAGTCTTTCTTTAAAAAAAAAAAAAAAAAGATTGGGATATTTTTATATTTAAGAATATACATATATTATATATATATATATATATATATATATATATATATATATATATATATATATATATATATATATATAGATTATTAAGGGGGACCTTCCTTTAAAAAAAAAAAAAAAAAAAAATCCTCCCTTCCGGTACATTTACAAATAAGGGGGCATCCCGGGTTGGCTTATGCCTCAAAGCCCCAAAAAATTGTGAATATCATAAATCACCATATGGAGGCTTCCGTTATTGCCAGAAACGGTTCTTCTGAGCCATTCGGGGGGTGCATAAGTTGTGGGGTTCTGCTCCCAGCTGATGATGTCTTTATTTGCATCCCTTGTGCAAAGCAGAGCATTGCGCGTCAGTCTGTTGCTTCGGCTGCTGGCCCGTCGCAACCTTCATCATCTCCTACCTCTCCCTCCCTGTTCCGGACCCCGCATGACACGGTCAAAAGTGGGGATTCGCAGTCCGAGGTGGCGGCACGGTCGGCTAGCCCCCGGAAAGTAGTGCCCGTTAAAGCAGGGTTAAATGCCGCTGCAGAACGGAGGCACCTGACTCCGGTACCTTCGGCTCCACAGGACGAGTTATGTGAGCCTGTGGAATGGTCCGATGGATCCCCGGACGAGGAAGAATTCCTGTTGGAGTCAGATGAGCCTGCAGATCAGCTTGAGGCTGATGCGATTGGCGATTGGTCGGCGGGGGTTGCTTTTGACACCCCCTCCATTCTGGCCTTTATTTTAAATAAAAAATGTATTTTATTAAGGAAAATCATATTGCATGTGAAAGCCCCATTTCTACCGATTAGAACGGTACCACATATTTATCGGTAGCCCCCCCATTCTTGCCCAGGAGACCCCCCTAACTGAAACAAGTATTTTATAACATTCACAAAAAAAATACAACTACCATCCACACTACAAAGGGTTAAATCGAGAAAAAAAATGACATAGGGTCCCCCCTCCCAGGGGAGGGAGACCCCACTTTTTTTTTGATTTTTAAGGGTTAAAAACCCTTAAAAATCAAAAAAAAAATTGACGTGGGGTCCCCCTTACCCAAAGTAACCAGCCCGGGACCAGCTATGGGGGCTTGTAGGCACAGAGTGGGGGGGCCAGCTTTTGTGGCCCCCCCACCCTGCAGCCTACGAGCCCACATAGCCCATGTGGGCCCGGGCTCTTCTGCCCCCCCCTGGCCTTTGGGGAGGCAGGTAATGGGGGTGCCGGGGGTTAATGGCAAGCCACCCGCTAGCGCAGGTGGCTTGCCATCCCCCCAGCCTTGTGAACTGGTATAGGGGTCATGGACCCCTTACCAGTTCACAAGGGGTTAAATGTAAATAATCACACAGACACAAGCATAGAAAAAATATTTTATTTTTTTTTTTTTTTTTTTTTTTTTTTTTACACTGTACTCACCTCCCATCCATCCTGGAGCCCTCTGTCCCTCGGCGATCACTGGCTTCTGCTCACTTGCTAGAAGCCTTTTATAGCTGCTGGATGACAGAACACAAAGGGTTAATCAAAAAAAAAAAATGACATAGGGTCCCCCCTCCCAGGGGGGGGGACCCCATTTTTTTTTTTATTTTTAAGGGTTAAAAACCCTTAAAAATAAAAAAAAAAATTGACGTGGGGTCCCCCTTACCCACAGTAACCAGCCCGGGACCAGCTATGGGGGCTTGTAGGCACAGAGTGGGGGGGCCAGCTTATGTGGCCCCCCCACCCTGCAGCCTACGAGCCCACATAGCCCATGTGGGCCCGGGCTCTTCTGCCCCCCCCTGGCCTTTGGGGAGGCAGGTAATGGGGGTGCCAGGGGTTAATGGCAAGCCACCCGCTAGCGCAGGTGGCTTGCCATCTCCCCAGCCTTGTGAACTGGTATAGGGGTCATGGACCCCTTACCAGTTCACAAGGGGTTAATAGTAAAAAATCACACAGACACAGAGAAAAAAAAAACTTTATTTTTCTTTTTTTTACACCATACTCACCTCCGATCCGACGTCCCTCGCCGCTGTCTGTGCCGCGCCGCTGTCACTGACAGATGCCGGTGGTGATCGGCGCAGGGCGGGTGACAGGTGAGGGGGCTCCGATCGGAGCCTCCTCACCTGACATCCGCCCTGCTCCGATCACCACCGGCATCTGACAGATGCCGGAGCTCGGAGGGGGTATAGGAGGAGCGGGATGACGTCATCCCGCTCCTCCCACAATGGGCGGAGCTAAGCGGCGGCGGCCATCGCCGCCATTACAAGAGGTGAGGACCCGGAAGAGGGTCCTCACCTGAAGACTGCGCAGCCCAGGGGGGGGATCGGACCCCCCCCCTGGTGAAGAGGAGACCCGGACAGAAGGCTCGGGCGCGGAGGTGAGTAAATGACAGTTTTTTTTTTTTTTTTACAGCGCCGATGTCAGCGCTGGAAACGGGGGGGGGGGGGGACGGCTGGTTTCGGGCCCCCCCCTGAAGACGGAGGACGACGGGGGGGCGATCGGATGCCCCCCGCGGGAAGAGGGGACCCCAAGCTTCACGGGGATACCGGAGGTAAGTGTTTTTTTTTTCTATCTTTTTAACTGTTTGTGGGAAATGCCAGGCACGTAGTTTCTACGTGCTTGGCACTTAGCGGTAGGAGAGGCAACCACGTAGAAACTACGTGCTTGGCATTTAAAGGGTTAAGGGCGACCTTTTCTTGAAAAAAAAAAAAAAAAAAGTTTATATAACTAAAAACCCTCCCTTCCGGGACATTTTTTTATAAGGGGGCATCCCGGGTTGGCTTATGCCTTAAAAATCCCAGTATTTGCGATACCATAAATTACCAATATGGAGGCTTCTGTTACTACCGGAAACGACTTGTCAGAGCCGTCCAGGGGGTGTGTAAAATGTGGGGCTGCGCTCCCGGCTGATGATGTCTTTATTTGCATTCCTTGTGCAAAGCAGAGTATTGCGCGTCAGTCTGTTGATCCGGCTGCTGGCCCGTCGCAACTTCCATCATCTCCTGCCTCTCCCTACCTGTTCTGGACCCCGCATGACACTGTCAAAAGTGGGGATTCGCAATCCGAGGTGGCGGCAAAATTGGCCAGCCTTCGGAAAGTATTGCCCGTTAAAGCGGGGTTGAGGGCCCCTGCAAAACGGAAGCGCCTGACTCCGGTATCTTCGGCTCCACAGGACGAATTATGTGAGCCTGTGGAATGGTCCGATGGCTCCCCGGATGAGGAGGAATTCCTCTTGGAGTCAGATGAGCCGGCAGATCAGCTTGAGGCTGATGCGATTGGTCGGCGGGGCTTGCCCTTGACACCCCCTCCATTCTGGCTCAAATGTTTGAAATTCTGAATTTAGATCCGCCTGAGGCTGTCACCCTGCCAAGGGGCCAGTTGTTTATAGAGCCTCAGCCGCGTTGAGTTTTTCCCAGACAGCACCACTTTGAGAGGGTGGTCCTTAAGGAATGGGAACATCCCACGCGGTTATCTGGAATCCCTTCCAGTTGGGAAAGGCGTTATCCCTTTCCGCCAGAATTGGTGAAGCATTGGTCCATTCCTCCTGAAGTCGATACCCCTGTGCTAGGGCTCTCTAGCAGCGCTATGGTACAGTCGGCTGAGACCACTGTCCCTAAAGATGGGGAGGATCGTCGGATTGACCAGTATGCTCGCCATGGTTTTAGTTATGCTGGGTCAACTAAGAGCCCGGTGTGCGCTTCGGCCCTTCTTCTATTGGCGGTCAGATCTGTAATCCAGGGGCTATACGAGGATCTCAATCCCGCTTGTAATGAGTTCGCTGCGCTTAAGCAGTGTGAATCTTTTGTGTCCTACGTTCTATCCGCTCAGGACGATGCGCTGGCTATGAGTAGCAAGACAGCTGCAATGCTGGTGGCCATTCGTCTGTATGGCTGCGACAATGGTCGGCGGATTCAGCTTCCAAAAAGGTGCTCACAGCTCTCCCCTTTTTGGGGCTGCGTCTGTTTGGGGAGAGGATTGATTCTGCCGCGAAAGGTGGTAGGATGCCACAACGCAGGAGCCCTTTAGGGGGGCAGGTTCTGGTAGGCCTTCCTTTCGAGGATACAGAGCGGGTAAGGGGGCTTCCCTTCCCTCTACCAGTCGTACAGGTTGGACTCGGGGGAGGGGCCGTGGCCGTCCCGCCCAGTCCTGGGGCTCCAAGCCCAAACCTGCCGGTAAGCCCGCTCAGCAATGAGGGGCTGCCCTCACCCGTGCGGGTGGGGGGACGATTACGACACTTCTCCCAGGTTTGGGACCTGGAGGTTCAGGACAGATGGATTCAGGAGATAGTGTCGTCCGGTTACAAGCTGGAATTCGAGTCTCGCCCTCCTTCACGGTTCTTTCGGTCTCTGGTGCCCATCGATCCTTTCGCCGCACAGGGGCTCCTGGCGTCAGTAAAGAATCTACTAGAGATGGCGGTCATCCGGCCGGTACCGCGCTTAGAGATGGGCCTCGGTTTCTACTCCAATCTGTTCGCAGTCCCCAAGAAAGATGGGTCAGTTCGTCCCGTCTTGGACCTGAAGTTACTCAACAGGTTCATCCGGTTTCGGAGGTTTCGCATGGAAACCTTGCGTACTGCCGTCGGCTCTCTTCGGCAAGGGGACTTCATGACGTCCATAGACCTCAAGGATGCTTACCTTCATGTTCCCATCTGCCACGCTCATCAACGTTTTCTTCGATTCGTGGTGAAGGATCAGCATTATCAATTCGTGGCACTTCCATTTGGCCTTACCTCAGCTCCAAGAGTGTTCACCAAGGTGCTGGCAGGGATCATGGCCATTTTAAGATCTCGGGGCATTCGTGTCGTACCTTATTTGGACGACCTTCTCATCATGGCTCCGTCGCTCAATCAATCAGAGACAGACACCAGCATGGTGGTCTCCACGCTGGAAAGCTTTGGTTGGGTGATCAACTTCCCCAAGTCCTCCCTCGCTCCGGCCAGGGTAGTGTCCTTCCTGGGGATGCAGTTGGACTCTCATCAGCACAGAGTGTTTCTTCCCCAGTCCAAAATTCATCTGATTCAGGAGTTGGCTCGGGTCCTACTCTCCAATCCTCGGCCGTCCATCCGTCTGGGGATGAGGCTGGTAGGGTTGATGGTTGCCTCCTTCGAGGCAGTTCCTTTTGCTCAATTCCACACGAGGACGCTTCAGCTTTATCTGTTGGCGTCCTGGGACCGACGGCCTCGGTCGCTGGATCAGCCCTTCCAGTTGTCCTCCCGGGTCCGGCAGTCCCTCCAGTGGTGGTTGGTCTCGACCAATCTCGTAAAGGGCAGGTCTTTCCTGACCCCTCTTTGGGAAATTGTCACCACGGACGCCAGTCTGACGGGATGGGGCGGATTCTGGAAGGAGCTTCAGTTCCAGGGGCAATGGGGACCTCAGGAGGCCCACTTACCCATCAATATTCTGGAACTGAGAGCCATCCGTCAGGTGCTTGCTCTCCTGACTCAGCACGTCCTGGGCCTTCCGGTCCAGGTGCATTCAGACAATCGAACAGCGGTTGCTTACATCAATCATCAGGGAGGGACTCGCAGCCTGAGTGCTCTCAGGGAGGTGTCCCTGATCCTGACCTGGGCAGAGGCCCATGTTCCTTGTCTCTCGGCGGTATACATTCCAGGAGTGGAGAACCAGGAAGCGGACCGGTTGAGCAGGGGCTCTCCCCGTCTGGGAGAATGGGCTCTCCATCCTCGGGTGTTTCGCTCACTATGTCTCCGATGGGGGACACCGGAGGTGGACCTGTTTGCCTCTCGTCACAATTGCAGGCTCCCGAACTTCGTGTCGCTCTCCCAGGATCCTCTGGCTCTGGCAGTGGACGCCATGTCCCTGAGCTGGGGGGATCTGGGATTTCTATACCTGTTTCCTCCGATACCCATGCTAGGCAGGGTGCTTCGGAAGTTGGCTCTGGAAAGGGTGAACGCCGTTCTCGTGGCCCCAAGGTGGCCAAGGCGAGTGTGGTTCGCAGACATCGTTCGGCTGGCAGTGGACCAAGTCGTTCTGCCTCTTCGGCCCGATCTGCTCACTCAGGGTCGATTGTGTTACCCCAATTTACCAGCGCTGGGTTTGACGGCCTGGCTGCTGAGACCTCCATCCTGAAGGAGGAGGGTCTTTCTGATTCAGTCATTAAGACTTTGATCAGTGCCCGGAAGAAGTCTTCTTCCATCACCTACTATAGGACTTGGAAAGCCTATATCGCTTGGTGTGAGATAAGATCTTTTCCTTGTAGGGTCTTTTCAGTCTCCAGGATTCTGGAGTTTTTACAATCAGGGCTGGACTCTGGTCTTCAGCTTAGTACGTTGAAAGGGCAAGTTTCTGCCTTATCTTTTTTCAGAAGCGTGTTGCGCTTAAACCTTTGGTTAAAACCTTTTTCCAGGGGGTTATGCATGTGCGGCCTCCCAGGAAACCATTACTCCCTGTTTGGGATTTGAATTTGGTTCTTTCTGCTCTTCAGGCTCCTCCTTTTGAGCCTTTGCAAGATATTGCTTTGTCTACCCTGACTCAGAAGATTGTCTTCTTGGTAGCTATCACTTCGGTCCGGCGTGTCTCAGAGTTGGCGGCCTTGTCTATCCAGGCGCCTTACTTTGAGAGGCATCAGGATAAAGTGGTCTTTCGGTTCAAGTCAGACTTTCTTCCCAAGGTTGTTTCTGCTTTTCATTTGAACCAAGACATTGTTCTTCCCTCCTTATGTCCTAATCCTAAGAATGACAAAGAGAGGGTTTTGCATTGTTTGGATGTAGTACGCTGTGTTAAGTACTACTTGATTATCACGTCTCCTTTTCGTAGGACGGATTCCTTTTTTGTTGTGCCCTATGGGCCTAAGAAGGGTTTGGCACCAACCAAATCTGCCATTAGCAAGTGGATACGTCAGGCCGTTACTGCGGCCTATTCTGCTAAGGGAAGAGTTCCCCCTTTTCGTATCACTGCTCATTCTACTCGCGCCATTGGGGCATCTTGGGCTTTTCAGCACCAAGCTTCTGTTGAACAAGTTTGTAAGGCCGCCACTTGGTCTTCTGTTCACACTTTTTCTAAGTTTTACAAAGTTGATGTGCGGGCCTCAGCGGATGCTGTTTTTGGCCGCAAGGTTCTGCAGACTGCAGTCATTTAAGTTATGCTTCACCTGGCCTTGGGATGCCCATCCCTTGTGGACACTGCTTTTGGATGTCCCAATAAGTGAAGAATATTTATTTAAAAGTGAAGCGGGGTGTGTGGCACACCAAGAATAATACCATTTTGTGAGTACTCACCTGAAAAATGGATATTGTTGGTGTGCCACACACCCCGCTTCACTCCCACCCTTTTCGGTATTTCCGAAGCCTTTATATGGTGAAGCTTTTTATTTTTTATCAAATTGATTTTGAGGTTACCGGTAAAATACTGGTACCTTGTCTTTCTGGTTTTTTTAATATTCTGGTGATTGAAGGGAGGTACCAGGTATATATAGGCCGGAAGGGGGCTCGTTACAAGACTTCCTCTCTGCACAGCGTCACCTGGCGGTGAGTTAACCCAATAAGTGAAGAATATTTAAAAGTGAAGCGGGGTGTGTGGCACACCAACAATATCCATTTTTCAGGTGAGTACTCACAAAATGGTATTTTTTTTAACTGGGTTTACCTGGTGCTTGTACTCACCTCCCTTGTTCCTGTCTTCTCACCTCTCCTCCTGTCAGGTGCTGTGAGGGAGGGGGGGGGGGGGGCGCTGGCCCCAGCAGGAGCTGTTGGGCCGGCGCCCTGTGCGGGCGCGAGCCTGTGCTCCGGGGAGGGCTGCCTCTCCCTCTGGTGTGATCCGGGCGCCATTTTACCTTCACTGGCACCCGGGGGTTCGCGCGCTGCGTCATCGCTGCGCGGCCCGCCCCTCGAGGTGCATCTAACGGCCCCGATCGGCGCCATTGTCGCCTGCGTGCGCCCTGACAAGCGCGCTGGCCTCTCCCTCCTACCTGCCTGTCACATCTGGAGGTCATCCCTCGATCTTGGCTGCACTGCTCTTCCAGGCTCAGACGCTGCACTCGGCCCTTCTGTCCACGCTGCGGTCCGTGAGTCCTTTTCTTTTGTCATTTTTTTCCCTTTGTGTCTTCCAGACGGGTCCAATTTTACTCATAATTGTGGTTCCTCCCGGTCTCATCCACCCCCCCCCCCCCCCCTGCAGTCTCTAGTCTTAAGGGATCTATAAGAGGGATTAAATTGGGGATTGTCTGGGTTTTGGGCCGTCAGTGCCTTGTGACCCAAATTATTTTTGCTATAATCACCATAGAGGCTTCTGGGGATAGCGAGCTGGGGGCCCTCTCAGGGCGGGTTAAGCTCTGTCTCATGTGTGGTGCATTCCCACCGAGCGGTCTCAAGCGCAGTTTGTGTACCTTGCGCCAAGAGCGTTCTTCTGGAACAGGATAGGGCGGGCGCCTCTGTCCCCAGCCCTATTTTACCTACAGCCTCGCCGACACCCTCGCGCCTGCATTTATCTCCCAGTGAGGGAGAAGCCAGCAGGGGGTCTCAAGCGGACTTGGCGCTTCGAGTGGCCAGCCTAGAGAGACATTTATCTTGTTCGGCTGCCGGAAAGGCCTCTAGTAAGAAGCGGCATACCGAAACGGATTATTCGCTTTTTGCTGATGATGATTGAGGTCTTTGGTGGTCGGGATTCCATGGTGGAGGGTGAGATGTTTCAGGACTCAGACTCCTCAGGGGACCGACTGGTTGGCTTTGACAGTGACCCTGGGTCTTCCTCGGACGAGGATTTGTGGCTCCCTGATGACACGGAGAAGTTATCTGCGGTTTTTGAGACCTTGCACATTGTTCCCCCTCCTGTTTCGGGGCTCTTCAATTCCACAGTTATGCCGTCACCCGATCAGCTTCCTTGCGCGACCCTGCTGACAGGCGCATGGATCAGCTGGCTTGTCACGCCTTCACCTTTGTGGGTGCTGGTCTTCGTCCGGTTTGTGCCGCGGCCATGGTCTCTCTAGCCATCAAGAAGAAGGTGAGACGTCTTGTTGATATCGCCAGATCTCGCAAGCGGGGGAGGAGTATAAGGACCTTCTAGCCTGCGCAGATTTTATTGCCTTTGTAATCTCGGCTATGGACGATAGCGTCCGGCTTGGCGGCAGGGCTTCGGGCCTGCTGGTTGCTCTTCGTCGCTCTATCTGGCTGCGGCAGTGGGCAGCCAACGCCAAGAAATCACTCATTGGTATCCCCTTTTTGGGGCTTCGGTTATTCGGGGAGTGTCTGGATCTCCTGACGAAGAATGGGAGACTCCCTCAGCGTCGGAAGCCTGTGCGACCCTTTCGGGGCTCGTCTACCTTTCGTCCCTTTCAAGGGGGAAGAGGCTCTTCCTTTTCAGGTGGCCGCAGGGATTCCTGGGCCTAGGTCCTAGGTCCCTCCGTCGACCCAATCCCTCCTGGGGATCCAAGTCCAAGCCCCCTGCCATGGCCCCTTAGGCATGAGGAGGCGCCCTCACCCATTCTGCTTTTTGCTCACGTCTGGAGACTGCACGTCTCGGATCGATGGATTCAATAGGTGGTGTCCTCCGGGTACAAAATAGAGCTGGCAGCTTGGCCGCCCCCAAGATTTCTTCAGTCGCGGATATGCCAGAACCCATTGACGGCGCAGGGCCTAAGAATGGCTGTTCAACGGCTTCTGATGAATGGGGTGATTTGTCCTGTGCCTCACCAGGAACGGGGTCGAGGGTTCTATTCCAATCTGTTCACGGTACCCAAGAAGGATGGTACTCTGAGGCCTATCCTGGACCTGAAGGGTCTCAACAAGTTTGTCAGATTCAGACATTTTCCCATGCAGACCTTATGGTCCGCGGTGAGTTCGCTTGGGCCGGGCGATTTCATGACCACGATGGATATCAGGGATGCTTATCTGCACATCCCGATATTCCAGGGACATCAGAAGTTCCTGAGGTTTGCGCTGGAGGATCAGCACTACCAGTTTGTGGCACTGCCGTTTGGGATTTCCTCAGCCTCCCGGGTGTTCACCAAGGTGCGAGCGGGCGTTATGGCCCTTCTGAGGAGCCAGGGTATTCGTGTTCTTCCTTATCTGGACGAGTTGCTGATTGCGGCTCAATCTCTTCAGCAGGCCGAGAGCGACACCCAGATGGTGTTGTCCACTCTCGAGGATTTCGGCTGGGTGATCAATTACCCCAAGTCCTGGATCACTCCTACATTGGTGAGGTCCTTCCTGGGCATGACGTTGGACACCTCTCAGGTCAAGGTGTTTCTTCCCCAGCAGAAGGTGGAGGGCCTTCAGACGCAGATGCGGGCCTTACTGTCGTGCCAACGACCATCCATCCATCTGGGGAGAAAGCTGGTGGGTCTCATGGTGTCATGTTTCGAGGCTGTGCCCTTCGCCCAGTTCCACATGAGACCTCTTCAGTTGAATCTCTTGACCGTTTGGGGCCGGACACAGGAGTCCCTGGAGCAGGAATTCTCTCTGTCTCCTATGGCCAGGCGGTCCCTCTCGTGGTGGTTGGACTCCAGAAATCTTTTAGTGGGCAGGTCCTTTTTGACTCCTCGTTGGGAGATTGTCACCATGGACGCCAGTCTCCCCGGCTGGGGAGGTTTTTGGCAATCACTGAAGTTCCAGGGCCAGTGGGCTCATGTGCCTATCAATCTCCTGGAGCTGAGAGCGATTCAGTTGGTCCTGTTTCATTTGACTCCCCATCTACGGGGTCGCACGGTCCAGGTCCGCTCAGACAACCAGACGGCTGTCGCCTACATCAGTCACCAGGGCGGGACTCGGAGCAAGCAAGCCCCCAGATCCTGACTTGAGCGGAGGAGAATGTTCCCTGCATCTCGGCGGTTTACATTCCTGGGGTGGAGAACCAGGAGGCAGATTCCCTGAGCAGGGGGGGTCTCCCGTCTGGGGGAATGGTCTCCCAGCAACAAGATCTTTCAAGCTCTGTGTCGCCGTTGTGGTCTGCCAGACGTGGACCTGTTTGGGTCCCAACACAATCAGAAGTTTCCAAGGTTCGTCTCTCTGTCAAGAGATCCTCTGGCCTTTGCCACAGACGCTCTGGCAATTCCTTGGACGGAGTTCTGACTCCTTTACGCCTTGCCTCCATTTCCACTCCTGGGTCGAGTGCTGCGCAAGATAACCCAGGAGGGGGTGCCAACCATTCTGGTGGCCCCTCGTTGGCCGAGGCGGTGTTGGTTCGCGGACATAGTTCAGATGTCAGTGGATCGCTATGTCATGCCCGACGATCCAGGGCTTCTCACTCAGGGGCTGCCACGCCACCCCAATTTACAAACGCTGACTTTGACTGCTTGGCTGCTGAAACCTCCATCTTGATGGAGAAAGGGCAGTCTGCCTCGGTCGTGCGTACCATGATTCAGACTCGGAAGAAATCCTCCTCCATGATTTATTAGAGAGTCTGGCATGCTTACATTGCCTGGTGTGAGTCCAGGGGTCTTCCCTGTCGCACATTCTCCTTTTCTAGAATCTTGGAGTTCTTACAACATGGATTGGATTCGGGTCTCCAGCTGAGTACCCTCAAGGGTCAGGTTTCGGCCTTGGCTATTTTTTTCCAAAGATCCTTATCCAATCATAGACTATCAAGACTTTTTTCCAAGGAGTTACTCATGTACGTCCAACGCCTAAGCCTATGTTACCGGTGTGGGATTTGAACTTGGTGCTTTCTGCTCTCCAGGGTCCTCCCTTTTAGCCCTTGTGCGATGCTGCTTTATACATTCTAACTCTAAAGGTGGTCTTTTTGGTAGCTATCACCTCGGTGCGTCGCGTTTCAGAGCTAGTGGCACTTTGTATGAAGCCTCCTTACTTTGAGCGGCATCAGGATAAGGTGGTTTTTCGCCTTAAAGCGGATTTCCTACCTAAGGTTGTTTCTTCCTTTCATCTCAATGAGGACATTGTCTTGCCTTCCTTGTGTCCCACACCTTCTAATTCTAAGGAAAGGACCCTCCATGCCTTGGATGTGGTCAGAGCCCTTAAGTACTACCTGGTTGCTACGGAACCCTTTAGGAAATCGGATTCTCTTTTTGTCCTCACTGACGGGCCTAGGAAGGGCTTGTCTCCAGCTCTCAGCAAGTGGATCAGACAGGCGGTGGTGCAATCATATTCTGCCAAGGGGAAGGAACCCCTTTTCGGATCACAGCTCACTCTACCAGAGCTATTGGTGCCTCTTGGGCTTTTCAGGACCAGGCATCGGTTGAACAGGTTTGTAAGGCCGCTACTTGGTCTTCAGTTCACTTTTACAAAGTTTTACAAGGTTGATGTTAGGGCCTCAGCTGATGCTGTTTTTGGCCGTAAGGTGCTTCAGGCGGTAGTGTCATGTACTACATGCTGTTGCTCTTTGGGGATCCCACCTTTCTTTTGGACACTGCTTTTGGATGTCACACTTGTCAGAAATGGAGCGACCTGAACAGGACACTGGGAAAAATACAATTCTGTGAGTACTCACCTGTAGAATTGTTTTTGATGGTGTCCTGTTCAGGTCGCTCCACCCCACCCTTGTTCTGTTATCTCTGTTTGCTTGTTATGGTGATTACTTTGTATTTGTTTTTTTCTTTTGAGAGAGTACATGCTGAAGCTATGTGAAGAAACATGGTTTCCTGGCCTCCCGGCATGTCTCTGTTTTACTGCTCTTGAAGGCACTGGGGATTTTTGGGAGACAGTTGCCTTATATGGGCCGAGAGGAGCCACGATTTTCATCTTGCAGTCACTGCGCCACCTTGTGGCGGATAACCCACTTGTCAGAAATGGAGCGACCTGAACAGAACACTGTCAAAAACAATTCTACAGGAAGTACTCACAGAATTGTATTTTTTTTAATATTCAACAATATTAATAGGACCTAGAACAGGGGTGCTCAACCTTTTGACGCGTGTGGGCCATTTAAATTATTTGAAAACTGGTTACGAGCTGCAATGTATAAGTTCAGATTTTTTTTTCATTTGGAATAGCATGATGAAGATTTTCTACATCATCCGTATACCCACTGTCCCCACACTCAGTGTGCCACACACCCCGCTTCACCTTTAATATTCTTCACGATTGGGTTACTCACCGCCAGGTGACGCTGTTGCAGAGAGGAAGTCTTGTAACGAGCCCCCTTCCGGCCTATATATACCTGGTACCTCCCATTTAACACCAGTGTTTTTCTCTCTGCATGACGACAAGACAGAAGAATGAAGTCTTACCCCGGCACCCCCTTTGGTCTATTTCTGCCCGGTTTTTGATTGTTTGTTACCTTTGTGGTTAAATGGAAGCCTCCCAGCCTAGGCTGCTCACTGGGCAATTGGTAGATGGCAATATAGGTGCCTAGGAGCTTATCTCCTCCGCTCGACCCCCTGTTTTGGGGGCAATGCGGCTATCCGGCATGGTGATCCGGATGTGGCCGTTAGGCGGGCCGCGTTGTCAGCACCATTGCAGCACAGGCTGCCTAGTTAGCTTTTGTCTCCCCCCACCCCCCTCCATCTACTGAGGGCGTTGTGTGCCCTCCTGTATTGCGGCACCGCCGTTTTGGCGGGCCACACTGTTTGAATTTTGAGGGGGGGCGGGGCCCGATTGACGTCAGAGGGGGGCGTGGTTACGGCAGCGGCGTCACGGCTCCAGCCGCACTTCCTTCCCTTCATTAGGTAGACAGGTGTGGGGCTCCCGGCCGCACGTGCGTTTTACCTCTGCGGCCGCTATTTGCCGCTACTGTCGCTACTAACGCTACTACCGCTACTGCCGCTATTGCCGCCGTTGCGGCTACTGCCAATACTGACATTACTGCTGGTCGGGTGCCTTGGCTTTTTAGCCTCACTTGGGCAGGTAAGCGGCCTCGCCTCGCATGGGGCCGCCCATTATTATTATGACTGATTTTTATTTAAAAAAAAAAAAAAGAAAAAACTATGTATATTAGAAGAGGAGGAAAAACAGAGGACAAGTTTTTCTTTTGCCTCCTTTAAAGCACTCTGGTGCTGTGCATTATCATGTGTTACTTGTTGCATGAATGTTGTATTGCATGCTGCCATTTGTTTTCTGGGGGTCTTACTGTTGGTTTTTCTTCCCCCACAGATCCTGGGATTCCCTCAATAAAGTGGCCTCCCGGTTCTATTTTACCTGGCTAGTCCTTTTTCTCTAAATTGGGACATATATATATATATATATATATATATATATATATATTAAATATATTTATACAATTATTTTAAGGGGATCTTTATTATAAATTAAATCCTCCCTCCCGGGACATTAACATAAAGGGGCATCCCGGGTGGCTTATGCCTTAAACCCAGGGTTTTGCGAATACCATAAATCACCATATGGAGGCTTCCGATAATACCGGAAATGGTTCTTCTGGGCCATCCAGGGTGTGTGGAGGCTGTGGGACTCCGCTCCCAGGCGATGTGCAAGGCAGAATATTGCACGTCAGTCCGTCGCTCCGGCTGCTGGCTCTTCGCAACTTCCATCATCCCCTACCCCTCCCTCACTGTTCCGGACCCCGTGTGACATTGTCAAAGGTGGGGATTCGCAATCCGAGGTGTTTGCACGTTTATCCAACCTCGAGAAGATAATTTCCGTTAAAGCAGGGTTGAAGGCCACTGCGAAACGGAAGCACCTTTCTCCTGTACCTCCGGCTTCACAGGATGAGGTATGTGAGCCTGTGGATTGGTCCGATTGCTCCCTGGACGAGGAGGGAGAATTCCTGGTGGAATCAGATGAGCCTGCAGATCAGCTTGAGGTTGATGCTATTGGCGATTTGTCTGCGGGGGTTTCCCTTGAAACCCCCTCCATTCTGGCTCAAATGTTTGAAATTTTGAATTTAAATCCGCCTGAGGCTGTCGCCCTGCCAAATGGTCAGTTGTTTAATGTGCCTCAGCCGCGTTTGGTTTTTCCCAGACAACAACACTTTGAGAGGGTTGTGCTTAAGGAATGGGAACATCCCACGCGGTTATCTGGAATTCCTTCCAGTTGGGAGAAACGTTATCCTTTTCCGCCAGAATTGGTGAAGCTTTGGTCAGTACCTCCTGACGTTGATACCCCTGTGATAGGGCTCTCCAGCACGGCTATGGTGCAGTCTTCTGAGACCACTGCCCTTAAGGATGGTGAGGATCGTCGGATTGACCAGTATGCTCGCCATGGTTTTATTAGTGCTGGATCAACGATGCACCCGGTGTGTGCTTCGGCACTTCTTCTGTTGGCGGTTAGATCTGTTATTCAGGATCTGTGTGTGGATCTTGATCCCACTTGTAAGGAGTTTACTGCTCTCAAGCAGTGTGAGTCTTTTGTTTCCTATGTTCTGTCCGCTCAACGCTCAGGACGATGCGCTGGCTATGAGTAGCAGAACAGCGGCAATGCTGGTGGCTATTCGTCGGTCAGTGTGGCTGCGCCAGTGGTCGGCGGACTTAGCTTCTAAAAAGGTGCTCACAGCTCTCCCCTTTTTGGGCTTGCGGCTGTTTGGTGATAAAATTGATTCAGTTGCAAAAGGTGGTAAAATGCCGCAACGCAAGAGGCCTCGTCGTCCCTTTCGGGGGGGAATGTACTGTTAGGCCCTCCTTTCGGGGATTCAGAGCGGGTAGGGGGGCTTCCTTTCCCGCTACCAGAGGTGCAGGTTGGGCTCGGGGGAGGGGCAGTGGCCGTCCCACTCAGTCCTGGGGCACCAAGCCTGCTGGTAAGCCCGCTCAGCAATGAGGGGCTGCCCTCACCCGTGCGGGTGGGGGGATGATTGCGACACTTCTCCCAGGTTTGGGACCTGGAGGTTCCGGACAGATGGATCCGGGAGGTAGTGTCGTCCGTTTACAAGCTGGAATTCGAGTCTCGCCCTCCTTCACGGTTCTTTCGGTCTCGGGTGCCCATCGATCCTTTGGCCGCACAGGGGCTCCTGGCGTCGGTAAAGAATCTGTTAGAAATAGCGGTCATCCGGCCAGTACCGCGCTTAGAGATGGGCCTCGGTTTCTACTCCAATCTTTTCGCAGTCCCCAAAAAGGACGGGTCGGTTCGTCCCGTCCTGGACCTGAAATTACTCAACATGTTCATCCGTATTCGGAAGTTTCGCATGGAAACTTTGTGTACGGCCGTCTGTTCCCTTCGGCAGGGGGACTTCATGACGTCCATAGACATCAAGGATGCTTATCTTCATGTTACCATCTGCCAGGCTCATCAACGTTTTCTTCGATTCGTGATGAAAGATCAGCATTTTCAATTCTTGGCACTTCCGTTTGGCCTGACCTCGGCTCCAAGAGTGTTCACCAAGGTGCTGCCAGGGGTGATGGCCATTTTCAGATCTCAGGGCATTCGTGTCGTACCTTATTTGGACGACCTTCTCATCATGGCTCCGTCACTCAATCAATCGGAGACAGACACCAGGATGGTGGTCTCCACGCTGGAAAACTTTGGTTGGGTGATCAACTTCCCCAAGTCCTCCCTCGCTCCGGCCAGGGTGGTGTCCTTTCTGGGGATGCAGTTGGACTCTCATCAACACAGAGTGTTTCTCCCCCAGTCCAAAATTCATCTGATTCAGGAGTTGGCTCGGGTCCTTCTTTCCAATCCTCGGCCGTCCATCCTTCTGGGGATGAGGCTGGTAGGGTTGATTGTCGCCTCTTTCAAGGCAGTTCCTTTTGCTCAATTCCACACGAGGACGCTTCAGCTTTATCTGTTGGCGTCCTGGGACCGGCAGCCTCGGTCGCTGGATCAGCCCTTCCAGTTGTCCTCCCGGGTCCGGCAGTCCCTCCAGTGGTGGTTGGTCTCGGCCAATCTCGTGAGGGGCAGGTCTTTCCTGACCCCTCTTTGGGAAATTGTCACCACGGACGCCAGTCTTTCGGGATGGGGCGGATTCTGGAAGGAGCTTCAGTTCCAGGGGCAGTGGGGACCTCAAGAGGCCCACTTACCCATCAATGTTCTGGAACTGAGAGCCATCCGTCGGGTGCTTGCTCTCCTGACTCAACACGTTCTGGGCCTTCCGGTCCAGGTGCGTTCAGACAATCGAACAGCGGTTGCTTACATCAATCATCAGGGAGGGACTCGCAGTCTGAGTGCTCTCAGAGAGGTGTCCCTGATCCTGACCTGGGCAGAGGCCCATGTTCCTTGTCTCTCGGCGGTATACATTCCAGGAGTGGAGAACCAGGAAGCGGACCGGTTGAGCAGGGGCTCTCCCCGTCTGGGAGAATGGGCTCTCCATCCTCAGGTTTTTCGCTCACTGTGTCTCCGATGGGGGACACCGGAGGTGGACCTGTTTGCCTCTCGTCACAATCACAGGCTCCCGAACTTCGTGTCGCTCTCCTGGGATCCTCTGGCTCTGGCAGCGGACGCCATGTCCCTGAGCTGGGGGGATCTGGGATTTCTATACCTGTTTCCTCCGATACCCATTCTGGGCAGGGTGGTTCGGAAGTTGGCTCTGGAAAGGGTGTCCGCCGTTCTCGTGGCCCCAAGGTGGCCAAGGCGAGTGTGGTTCGCAGACATCGTTCGGCTGGCAGCGGGCCAGTTCGTTCTGCCTCTTCGGCCCGATCTGCTCACTCAGGGTCGGTTGTGTTAACCCCAATTTACCAGCGCTGGGTTTGACGGCCTGGCTGCTGAAACCTCCATCTTGAAGGAGGAGGGTCTTTCTGACTCAGTCGTTAAGACTTTGATCAGTGCCCGGAAGAGGTCTTCTTCTATCATCTACTATAGGACTTGGAAAGCCTATATCGCTTGGTGTGAGATTAGATCCTTTCCTTGTAGGGTCTTCTCGGTCTCCAGGATTCTGGAGTTTTTACAATCTGGGCTGGACTCTGGTCTTCAGCTAAGTACTTTGAAAGGGCAAGTTTCTGCCTTATATATCTTTTTTTCAGAAGCGTTTTGCGCTTCATCCTTTAGTTAAGACTTTTTTCCAGGGGGTTACGCATGTGCGGCCTCCCAGGAAACCATTACTCCCGGTTTGGGATTTGAATTTGGTTCTTTCTGCTCTGCAGGCTCCTCCTTTTGAGCCTCTGCAAGATATTGCTTTGTCTACCCTGACTCAGAAGATTGTCTTCTCGGTAGCGATCACTTCGGTCCGGCGTGTCTCGGAGTTGGCGGCCTTGTCTATCCAGGCGCCCTACTTTGAGAGGCATCAGGATAAAGTGGTCTTTCGGTTCAAGCCAGACTTTCTTCCTAAGGTTGTTTCTGCTTTTCATTTGAATCAGGATATTGTTCTTCCCTCCTTGTGTCCTAATCCTAAGAATGACAAAGAGAGGGTTTTGCATTGTTTGGATGTAGTACGCTGTGTTAAGTACTACTTGATTATCACGTCTCCTTTTCGTAAGACAGATGCCTTTTTTGTTGTGCCCTGTGGGCCTAAGAAGGGTTTGGCACCAGCCAAATCTGCCATTAGCAAATGGATACGTCAGGCCGTTATTGTGGCCTATTCTGCTAAGGGGAAAGTTCCCCCTTTTCGTATCACTGCTCATTCTACTCGCGCCGTTGGAGCGTCTTGGGCTTTTCAGCACCAAGCTTCTGTTTAACACGTTTGTAAGGCCGCCACTTGGTCTTCTGTTCATACTTTTTCTAAGTTTTACAAAGTTGATGTGCGAGCCTCAGCGGATGCTGTTTTTGGCCGCAAAGTTCTGCAGACTGCAGTCATTTAAGTTATGCTTCACCTTGCCTTGGGATGCCCATCCCTTGTGGACACTGCTTTTGGATGTCCCAATCGTGAAGAATATTAAAGGTGAAGCGGGGTGTGTGGCACACTGAGAATAATACCATTTTGTGAGTACTCACCTGAAAAATGGATATTGTCAGTGTGCCACACACCCCGCTTCACTCCCACCCTTTTCGGTATCCCGAATCCTTTATATGGTGAAGCTTTTATTTATTTTGAGGTTACTGTTAATTACTGGTACCTTGTCTTTCTGCTTTTTAAATCACTGGTGTTAAATGGGAGGTACCAGGTATATATAGGCCGGAAGGGGGCTCGTTACAAGACTTCCTCTCTGCAACAGCGTCACCTGGCAGTGAGTAACCCAATCGTGAAGAATATTAAAGGTGAAGCGGGGTGTGTGGCACACTGACAATATCCATTTTTCAGGTGAGTACTCACAAAATGGTATTATTCATATGTACCAATCCTCTCTGAATTTATGGGTTTTGTTATAAATAGCCCTACCCCATCAGTCCCACATCCTAAAGCCCAGTCCAGTCAAAAATATCCCCTGCCTGCCACCCTCTCCTGGTGCTGAGGCAGAATTGGGGGGGGAGAAAAAAAGCCCTGAACCCAGCCACAGTCCAACGAGACATGGGTGGCAGCTGCACAGACATAAATCGGCATCACCCGGCTCTGTGCCCGTGCTTGGAGATGGGGGATGGCACATTGTGTTTTTCTATGTGGCTGCACAGAAAAGCATAGGAAAGACACAAGATTCCATCCCCCGACTCGCGTCCATTGCCAGTGGAGCCAAGGGATGCATCTTTGTGTTATTCTAAGTATACAGTACGTCCTGCTCCAGATATAATACTTACACTCGGGTTATCCTCCACCAGATGGCGCTGTGCACTGCAGACATGCAAAAACCGGCCCTTCATATACCCGGGGACCTCCCACAAATCCCCAGATTTCTCTGCAGTGCTGACTGCGAAGACATGAAGTATCACTCTCTTGCAGGTGAGCGGGGCTATTACAGCCTGCGGCCCTGTTGGACTTTTCCCATTCGTCCTCCCTGTGATGTGCCTCCCAGCCTGGGCTGCGCTGGTCGGGTGAAGGTAGGCAGCATCATGCGTGCTTGACGGAGCCATGCTCCACCGCAGTCCCCCACCAAAGGGTAGGCGGTTTAGGCTGATGGTGAGCCTCTAGTGGATGTCCCTCCCGCATTATTGCCCCATGCCCCGTATAGCGGTGGATCTGTGTAAAGGGTCGCCATCCTCCTTCGTTTCCCCCCGTATTCGGGGGGGGGGGGGTGGTGTGTATGCATGTTTGGCGGTCTCAGTGTACTGTATTGTCACGCTTATGGCCGTAGTTTTGCCCTTGTCTGGCAACTGGGTGTCAGAGCTGCGCTGCTTGCTCTTTTTATTTTGGCCGCCGCCGCCGTCTTTGCCTTCTAATTTTTTTATTAAAATTTACTGTGCTGGGTGGCGGTGTCGTCAGACTACGAGTATCCGTTAGCAGATGCTTTTACTAGCATATCCTATGCTTGGCTTGTCAAGCCTGGACGGCTGCCTCAAAGCTTCGCGCTCTTTGGGGGAGGCACCAACCGAATCTCGAAGGGTGGGCCCAATCTGGGCGTGACGCGGAGCGCGCCACGCCCAGATTGGACCCGCCCTTCGAGGTTTGGTTGGCGCCATTTTGTTGATCTTCGCGCGCGTTTGCGATCCTTCTCCTCCCCAGGTCTGTAAATGCCCTCGCGGGTGATTTCATCATTAGTAATTTTTCTGCTGCGCATGGCCCTGACACCTCTTATTCCCTTTCTTTCTTTCAGACGTCAAAGACTCCGGTGGCTTTTCCCGGCCTAACATAAATTGTAACGGGCTTACTAAAAATTCTCCCACATTCCTAGCGGGTCCTTGGGACATCCAGGGTTGCCTATTGCATAAATCCCTACTGGCATATATTGCATTGATAATCACCATATGGAGGCATCTCAGAATTATGTGACCGGGGTCCCTCCGGGACAAGACCGGCTGTGTACAGCGTGTGGACAACCCCATGCTGATGCGGACAGAGCACAGGTCTGCGGACCCTGTGCTGAACAAGTACTGGCCCTGCAGTCAGGGTTGCCAGTGGCTGCGCCTCGTTTCAATACACCTGTCTTCCCGTGCTTAAATCTCACTCCTGATGAGTCGCACTCGAGCGCGAATGACCAGCAAGTCGTGCCGCGCAGACTGCCTACGGCTGATCAGGTGATTTTGAGGTTGGCAGAGTGCTTGGGCCCTGGTAAGAAGCGGTCCCTGACGCCTCCGGTTTCGCCCATTCCTTCGGAAACTGAGGAGTTCACTACCCAGCAGGGTTTTGCTCTTTCTGATGAAGGTGAGCTGTTCTCTGACTCAGGCTCATCTGACGAGGGGCCGAGGAGTCATGATGATACAGCCCTGGTTCCTGGGGCCTGTGTGACACCGATGAATTACTGATAAAGATCTTCGAGGTCTTGTCTATCTCTCTCCCTGGTGAGGCTTCCAGGCCTAGAAGGGAGAGTTTCCATACAGCGACGCCGCGCTTGGAATTTCTGGAGCAGGATCACTTCCAGGCTCTTGTACTCAAAGAATGGGAATGCCCTAGTAAACTTCCAGGGGACTGGAATTGGAAATACCCTTTTCCCCCTGACGTGGTTAACTGTTGGTCATCACCTCCTGTGGTGGATGCACCGATCATTGGGGTTCTTAACCCCCCCCTTTATTGCTGCCCCTACTTATCGATCGTAACTTTCGGGATGCTGAGGACCGGCGCATTGATAGGCTGTGAATTAATGGCTATCATATCCAGAGATGAATTGGATCTTGTTGCAATAACAGAGACTTGGTTCAAGGATCACAATGACTGGGAGATAGCCATACCCGGTTACACATTGTACAGAAAAGACAGATTGGATAGAAAGGGCGGTGGAGTAGCCATTTATGTCAAGAATACCCTTCAATCAACAATAATTCAGCATACACATAATGAACTAGAAACTCTCTGGGTTACCATGCAGACTAAGGAGGGAGCTGTGGTCAGAATTGGTGTGATATATAGGCCCCCTGGACAATCTGAGGATCTAGATAACCTGTTAATAGATTAAATCAGTGGAATGGCAGAGAAGGGGGACATTGTAATTTCAGGTGACTTCAACATGCCTGATGTGGACTGGAATATCCCAAGTGCATCGACATGCAAGAGCAGGACTATATTAGAGGCACTTAATGGAGTGTCTCTAAAACAACTTGTGACATTGCCAACTAGAGGAGATAACATTCTGGACTTAGTTCTGACTAATGGGGATCTGGTGTCCGAGGTCAGGGTTGAAGAAAATCTGGGTTCCAGTGACCATCAATGCTTATGGTTCAGAATATAAACAGACATTGTGCAATCACACACCAGAACCAAAGTGCTAGACTTTAGGAAGACAAACTTCAAGGAAATGGCGGAGTATGTAGAAAGAAAATTAGGTGAGTGGAACAGAGTAGCAGAAGTGAGTGCCCAGTGGTCACTATTAAAAATGGCCATCTTAAAGGCAACTAAGCAATATGTGAAACAAACTAGCAAGAATAAAAGGAAGAAGAAACCATTATGGTTTACTAGGGAAGTCAGCACTATCATAAAAGATAAGAAGTCTGCCTATAAGAAGTATAAAGTAAGTGGAAGTGTAGCTGACAGAGAGGCGTATAAAATTAAACAGAGGGAAGCAAAACTAATTATAAGGACTGCTAAAGGGCAAAAAGAGGAAGAAATGGCCAAATCTATGAAGAGGGGAGATAAAACCTTTTTCCGATATATTGGTGACAGAAAGAAGAAAAACAATGCAGTCTCAAAAATTAGAAGTAGGGAAAATAAATATATTGACGGAGATAAGGCTGTGGCTGACCATCTGAATAGCTACTTTTTTTCGGTATTTTCAGATAGTAGCAGGCATGGTCATAGCACAACATCCAGCTGGGAAAGTACAGCTCCGGAGTTTCTGGAGGCTGATGTCTTAGCCGAGCTGGCACATCTAAAGGTAAGTAAGGCAATGGGTCCAGATGGAATCCACTCCAGAGTTCTAAGGGAACTTAGGTTTGTGATTGCAGCCCCTCTAACTGATTTACTTAACCATTCCCTTTCAACTGGTGAGGTTCCAGATGATTGGAGAATGGCCAATGTCGTACCAATCCATAAAAAGGGGAGTAGAGAAGAAGCCAGTAATTACAGGCCAGTTAGTTTAACATCTATAGTGGTCAAATTAATGGAAACACTCTTAAAAAAACAGATAATTTCCCATCTAAAAATTAATGACCTATTGGACCCAAAACAGCACGGCTTTACTGAGGGCAGATCATGTCAGACCAATCTTATTGATTTCTTTGACAATGTCACTAAAGTGTTAGATGAAGGTGGTGCTGTGGATATCGCCTATCTGGATTTTAGCAAAGCCTTTGACACTGTACCACATAAGGAGCTCATAGATAAGTTATTGAAGGTAGGACTCAATCCCTGGATAGTTCAGTGGATTTCCAGTTGGCTGAGGGATCGGTATCAGAGCGTTGTTGTAAATGGCGTGCAATCTGAACAAAGGCGAGTTACAAGTGGTGTGCCGCAAGGCTCTGTCCTGGGCCCCATTCTTTTTAATATATTTGTAAGTGACATAGGAGAAGGCTTGGTAGGAAAAGTTTGTCTGTTTGCTGATGATACAAAGGTTAGTAATAGGGTGGATATTCCTGGAGGTGTCTGCAACATGGAAAATGATTTAGCTTCACTGGATAGATGGTCAAAACTGTGGAAACTAGAGTTTAATGTCTCTAAATGTAAAATCATGCACTTGGGTAGAAGGAATCCCTGCTCTGAGTACCGTATGGGCAGTACTGTGTTAGCCAGGACCTCGGAGGAGAGAGATTTAGGGGTACTGATTACTGATAGCTGCAAGATGAGTGGACAGTGTAGCCAGGCAGTGGGAAAAGCAAGCAGGATGCTCGGCTGCATAGCTCGAGGCATCACCAGTAGGAAGAGAGAGGTTGTGATGCCGCTGTATAGAGCCCTGGTAAGGCCACAGCTAGAATACTGTGTGCAGTTCTGGAGACCTTACCTGCAAAAAGACATTATTCAAATAGAACGTGTCCAAAGGCGGGCAACGAAAATGGTGGAAGGACTTAAACTTAAAACTTATCAGGAGAGACTTAAAGAACTTAATTTGTACAGTCTGGAGGAAATAAGGGAGAGGGGGGACATGATTGAGACCTTTAAATATGTGAAAGGATTGAATAAGGTTCAGGAGGGAAGTGTTTTTAAGAAGAAGCTTAATGATAGAACAAGGGGGCACAACCTGAAGCTAGTCGGGGGGAAGATCAGGAGCAATGTTAGAAAATATTATTTTACAGAAAGAGTAGTAGATGCTTGGAACAAACTTCCAGCAGAGGTAGTTGAAACATCAACAGTCACTGAATTTAAACATGCCTGGGATAAGCACACATCTATCCTAAGATAAAGAGTACATACAGTATACACATAAGGGCAGACTAGATGGACCGTATGGTCTCCTTCTGCCGTCAACCTTCTATGTTTCTATGGATTCCCACGCCTTTTCTTGTGCAGGGACGGCTCTGCGCCTGGTCTGTGCCGCGGCCATCGCTGTAGTGGCTGCTAGGACCCTCATCAGAAAGATGATTGATCATCAACCTGAGGATCTCCCCTGGGAGGTGTTTAATGCACTCTCCAGTTGTGATGCATTTGTAAGGTTTATCCTTTTAGCGCTGGATGACACCATTAGGATGTGCGCAAGAACTTCTGCCCTTGTGGTAGCTATACGCCGCTTGGTCTGGCTGCAACAGTGGGGTGTGGACGATGCTACAAAAAAGACTCTTACTGGCTTCACTTTAGAGGGCGACGCCTATTCGGGGCCCGTCTGGACCTGTTTGGAAAAAAAGGGCAAAACACCCCTTCGCAGAAGGCTGTCTCGGCCTTCTCGGGGCAGGGGCACCCCTCCCCCCCACCCCCACCCCAGGTTAGTGTCAAACCCGAACCAGGGGTGTCTTTCCAGCTTTTTGGTGCAGATTCCTGCCCCAGGAGTGGCAGACAATGCCCTGGCCCCTCCCGCAGGACTAAGTCCAAATCTTTCACCAAAACCCCCCAAGCATGATGGGGTGCCCTCGCCCGTCTGGGCGAGGGGATGGCCGCAGCACCTTGCTCCTATCAGGAGGCGTCATGCCTCGTTCTGGTGGATTCAGGAGGAAGTTTCCTCTGGATGCAGGAGAGTGTTTGCTGGGCGGCTCCTTTCCGAGATTGTCAGGATGCTTCTGGTCCCTGTCTCTCTTCAGGTGTTGGCGCAGGCCACGCGCGGCCTGCGAGGTCTGGGGTCACTTGCAGGTTGCCCTTAACAGGCAGAGGCAGGGGCCTCTACACCAACCTTTCCACATTCCCCCACAAGGATGAGGCACTCTGCCCATTCTGGCCTTCCATAGGTGCGGCAATTTACATTCACAGGCGGTTTCTGCATGGTTTCTCTGAGTTGGGCCGCCAGTGCCCTGTGTCCAGGGACCTCTTGCCATCTGTGGAGATCTAAGATGCTTATTTCATTGCCACTGTGTCGTCTGGCACCGTGGATTTACAGGTTAGTGTTGGAGGTCCAACACTGCTGATTGTGGCCTTGTTATCTGGCCTCTCTTCTGGCGATGACGGGGGTGATGCCTCTGATGAGACCAAGGGGTCGTCCGCGCGAGGAACTGCCTGGTCATCCTTCTTGCTTCCCAATCTCTACGTCAGGCCGAGTTGTTACTCGGCTGGTGGTGTCCTTTGGGAGTCTTTGGATGGGTGCTCAATCACCTCAATTCCTCATTCAGCTCCCTGCGCCAGGGGGACTTTATGACTTCAATAGACATCAAGGATGCTTACCTTCACGTGCCGGTCTTCCCAGGGCACCAGCGGTTCCTCAGGTTTGCGGTAGGGGAACAACACTACCAATTTGTGGAACTTCCCTTCGGGCTCACTTCTGCCCCCAGAGTGTTCACCAAGGTGTTGGCAGGCATGATGGCCCTTCTCAGAGCCCGGGGCATTCTTCCTTATCTGGACGACGACCTCATTACGTCCCCTTCACTCCAACAGGCAGAATTGGACACCCGGATGGTGGTTGCAACCCTGGAAGGGTTCGGGTGGGTGATCAATTACCCCAAATCCTCACTCTCCCCGTCCCGGGTGACCGCCTTCCTGGGAATGACTCTGGATACTATTCAGGCCAGGATTTTCCTCCCTCAGCGGAAGGTGGACTCTTCAAGCTCTGATTCAATTCTTGCTGTCCAGCCCTCACCCATCCATCCGGCAAGGGATGCAACTGGTGGGACAGATGGTGGCCTGCTTCGAGGCAGTTCCCTATGCTCAATTTCACATGAGGCCTCTTCAGCTCTTCTGTCAGCCTGGGACAAGTGTCCCCTGTCTCTGGATCAGGCCTTTGTTCTGTCTCCTCTGGTCCGGCTGTCCCTCCTGTGGTGGCTGGACTTGAGGAATCTTCTGGGGGGCAGATCATTTCTGACAACGTGCTGGGAGATGTACGGATGCCAGTCTGTCAGGTTGGGGGAGGTTACTGGAGAGCCCTCCTATTCCAGGGGCTGTGGGGTCCTCTGGAGGTTCACGCCCCCATCAATGTTCTGGAGCTGCGGGCGGTTCGGTTGGTGCTGACGCCTCACCTACAGGTTCAGGTTCGCTTTGACAACCGGACTGCGGTCGCTTACATCAATCATCAGGGAGGGACTCGGAGCAAGAGTGCCCTCAGGGAGGTGTTGTTGATTCTGTCTTGGGCCGAGGACAATGTCCCGTGCATCTCTGCGGTTTACATTCCGGGAGCGGAGAATCTGGAAGCGGATTCCCTGAGCAGGGGGGCCTCTCGCCGAGGAGAATGGTCCCTCAACAGCGAGGTCTTCCTATCCCTCTGTCACAGGTGGGGGATGCCGGATGTGGATCTGTTTGCGTCTCACCACAATCACAAGCTTCCAGCATTTGTCTCACTGTCCCAGGATCCTCTGGCTCTGGTGGTGGATGCCATGTCTCTGTCCTGGCAGGGGTTCGGTCTCCTGTACCTCTTCCTTCCGTTTCCCCTTCTGGGCAGGGTTCTACGCAAGCTGATTCAAGAAGGAGTGCCAGCTGTTCTGGTGGCCCCCAGGTGGCCAAGACAGGTGTGGTTCGCAGACGTCGTGCAGCTGGCGGTCGATCAGTACCCTCTGCCCCTTGTTCCGGATCTTCTCACTCAAGGACGGCTGTTACCCCAATTTACAAACGCTGGCTTTGACGGCATGGCTGCTGAAACCTCCATCCTAAAGGAAAAAGGGTCTGTCTGATGCAGTTGTTCAGACTTTGGTCAGGGCTAGGAAGAAATCCTCTTCTACCATCTACTACAGGACCTGGCGGACCTACATTGACTGGTGTGAGGCTAGGGCCTTTCCCTGTCGGGTGTTCTCCATTCCTAGGATACTGGAGTTCCTTCAACATGGTCTGGATATGGGTTTTCAGCTCAGCACTCTGAAAGGGCATGTTTCCGCCTTGGCTGTTTTCTTCCAGAGGTCTTTCGCTCTTCATCCTTTGGTCAAGACTTTCTTCCAGGGGGTCACTCATGTGCACCCTCCCCGCAAACCCGTGTTACCGGTTTGGGATTTGAATTTGGTATCCTCCATTTGAGCCTGTGCATGAGGCTGCACTGTCTATTCTCACCTTGAAAGTTGCCTTCTTGGTGGCTATCACTTCTGTCCGGCGTGTTTCTGAGTTGGTGGGTCTGTCCATTCAGGCCCCCTACTTTCAGAGACACCAGGACAAGGTGGTTTTCCACTTTAAACCAGACTTCTTGCCTAAGGTTGTCTCTGCCTTTCACCTCAATCAGGACATTGTGTTTCCTTCCTTGTGCCCTAATCCTGGTAATGACAAGGAGAGGGCCTTGCATTCTCTGGACGTTGTCAGGAACTTGAAATACTACCTGGTGGCTACAGCGCCTTTCAGGAAGACGGACGCCTTGTTTGTGGTACCCTCTGGTCCTAGGAAGGGTTTGGCACCGGTCAAGTCTACTATTAGTAAATGGATTCATCAGGCCATTTTTAGGGCCTATTCTGCTAAAGGGAGGGATCCTCCTTTCCGAGTCACTGCTCATTCTACCCGTGCTGTTGGGGCCTCCTGGGCCTTTCAGCACCAGGCTTCTTTTGAACAAGTTTGTAAGGCTGCTACTTGGTTTTCTGTTCATACCTTTTCCAAGTTTTACAAGGTTGATGTTCGGGCCCCAGGGGATGCTGTTTTTGGCCGCAAAGTTCTGCAGGCGGCAGTGGTTTGAACTGCGCATTGTTGCCTTTTGGGATCCCTACCCGTTGTAAGACACTGCTATTGGATGTCCCAGGCGTAATCAATCAGTACTGGAGCAGGGCGTGCTGCATACTTGGAATAATACCATTCTGTGAATACTCACCATGTAGAATGGGTATTATAAGTATGCAGCACGCCCTGCTCCATCTCACCCTAAGTTTTTCTTCTTGGATCCTCTATATGGTGAATGTTTCCTTGTTAATATTGTTAATCTTATTAGCTTCTCCTGGTTCCCTTACTGCTTTTCTATACTGGGGAATTTAGTGGGAGGTCCCGGGTATATAAGGACCAGGAGGGGCATCTTTTTTGCCATCTCTGCAGTAAAGCGCCCTCTTGTGGACTGTATCCCAGACGTAATGAATCATTACTGGAGCAGGGCGTGCTGCATACTCATAATACCCATTCTACAAGTTGAGTATTCACAGAATGGTATTATCCACTTGTGTAACTAAAGCTGCACAAAAAAAGACATACAATTATACAATCAGAATAATACGATACAATACGAAGGAGTAACCAGATCAAACGGTATAGGAGGCCTTTAGTCCAGGCCTGGCATGGTATTGGAATAGTCTGCATCTTTTCTTGGGGGGGATCTGGATACATTTGTAGATTTCCAAAGTGGATAAATGGGCCACTAAGCTCATGTGCTAGTACCCTAGCTAGGTTAGGTGAGTGTAAAATTATGTCCAACTTTAACAGCACATCTTTGTGAAAAAAAAGGTGGTAAAAGACTATGCTGGAATTAGTTACTGGAGAAAGAACAAAAAGGAGCTTTATCTGGTGCTCTCCTAAAGTAATTTTTCAGTCAAAAAAACACTATACCCGCCTTTCACCCCCCCCCCCCCCCCCCCGGGCCATTACTACTGGTTTGATGTACACACATTTATTGGATTGCCCAGTCCCAGTCCCGGGTGCAGCCTCTCCGCTATATCATCACGCTGTGCTATTGTCAATGGACTGCCCCCCGACCATTGTTTACAGGAAAAATGGCACGCCCCCTCTATTCAATGCAATTGAGAGGGGCATGCCATAGCTGCTGTAATGAATGGTACAGGGACGTTCTATCACAGGTGCATGAAGTAGTTTGGTGTGATGATGTGCCAGAGGCAGCAGTGCGGAACTGGTATCAGACGATCCGGTAAGTGTGTGCGCATCGGACCAGCCTGCGGCTGATGAAAGGTGAGTATAGGTAAAGGTGGGTTTTTGACTCAAGAATTACTTTAATTTTTAGATCATGTTTATCTCAGTGTGTGAGGAAAGTATCCGCTCCTTTAGAAATAAATAAAAAGGGCTTTAAGGATGTGTACTGTGAAATTGTAATGTAATATTCAAAATCTGTATAAACATGTTGGCTAATGAGGGGTTGCCTATACTCCCAACCTGAATAAAACGGTGGGCAGACCAACTACAGACTATGGCAAACCTCTACCTCTACCTGGAGGTTGAATCTTCTGGATCTATTCTTCAGATCCTCGATTTTAGAATTGGCAGGCTCCACTTAGGATCAAAGCCCAGTAGCCCTATCAGACATGTGGTTTAAAATAAATGAGCACCACCATCCTAGGGAGCTGGTTCACTTCAAGGGATCATATACATCTCCAAAATGAAAAGCTCTAGTGGACTCCATGCCCAAGAGAATTAAAGTGATACTGCAGGCAAAGGTAATTGTTACACTATTTTTGCTACATATGACACTATTCTAAACTGTTTTCCATTTTTAAACTGGAGAAGAAATGGTCAAGATATCAGGGTTTACAGGTTTGGCTTATGGGAAAAGTGGGCGTGTCCATTGAATCTGGGAGGTGGGAGAGACCAGGAATCCTGTTCCACTCTGCTGAGCTGATTGGGGGAGATGATGAAAAAAGGAATGTAATTGGCTGAGCCTGTAAACTTCTTTATCTCGCCCATTTCTGCTTCAATTTAAAAACATAAAAATAGTTTATGACAGTGCCAAATGTAGCCCAACACAATAGTGTAACAATTGCCTTTGCATGCAGTATCACTTTAAAACCGTACTGGAAAAAATGGGTGGCCACACAAAATATCTACACTGCCCATTTTCTCTTAGGGGTGTACAAACTTTAGTGCTAGGGGTTGTAGACATTAATGGCTATGTGCTGAGTTGTTTTGAGGGCACACTAAATTTCCACTTTTATACAAGCTGTACACTGACACTTTATACGTAACAGCGTATCATAGTTTCCGTTTTTATCCTCATATAAAGAGTAACATATTTTTTTACATGACATATACACACAATACTGTAAATTGATTATAGTGAATTATCATTAATGGAATGCTGCTCATGGGAGTTGTAGTAATGTCCATTAACATCTAACTACATCAATTTTGACTTACAGAATGATACCAGCAGTCCTCTTTTGATCACTCCACCTCCGGTTGAGGCTCACTGGTCTGTTCGGGTATGTCCAATGTGGTCCTGAGAGACCTTTATTTACTCTGTAAAATATATATATATATATATATATATATATATATATATATATATATATATTCTCATTAAACGTGATTACACTGGTGCTACACAGTCAGCATATATCTGATAGGGTGTGTGTGTATATATATATATATATATATATATATATATATATATATATATATATATCTTACTGTAGTTTTGCTTATTTTATTTAAAAAAATGTGTAAACGCCTGTATGTTAATAAGACACGGCATATATCTTACTGTATAGGTCAAAAAGTGGAGGTGAAAGCATGGGCTGGGCTTTAGACTTTAGAACCTGGTCACAGGGAACAAGTATTAGATTCAGAATTGTATCTTTTTAAATAGCATGAAGAAGATTTTCTACAACAGTCAGGATACCACTGCCTCCACAAACTCCTCTCGTATGTCCTTGCACCACACCCCTATATTTAAATGTATCAATCCCCACATGCTAGAAATGCACAAGCTGATTGGCTTACCTCTCTGAATATGTGTCTCTTATTTATAGCCAATGAAAAGAGATGGCTATATAAATGAACACCCAATACTATGCAATGCCATTAGTGACTGATATTTTAATCAGTAGTGTCACAACATATATATAGTGCTAGAACATTCTATATACAGTAAATACATGCATCAGGGTAGGTAAAGATATGTAATTATAGACTGTGTCTTTAAGTAACAATGGGTAGTGCATGCACATAAACAAAATCATGGTAGTATTTTCATTGTCTTCCTTCTCAGGATCCCTGCAGGTATGCTAAACTCATGGTACAACTTGGCCATATGAAACTAAAATGAAATTAAACTAAAACTCGCCTTTCCTCACTCGTGTGGGCTCTCGTGCAATCAGAGCCCTGGGAGGTTTCTCACAGCCGGGCATCCCGATTTGGGATGCCCCACTGAACAGCCATCCATCTTTTAGATTCCAGGCCACTGCTGTGTTTTGTACCACTGTAAGATCCACTACGGTGTCATTGGAACAGGGGGAATATTCTAAGTGTGCCATGATATATGGGTAATCTCCAGTAGAGTGCGAACTTCTGCAGAGATGAATATGCAAAAAAAGAAAGCCCCTCCCAGTCCATATATACCTGGGACCTCCCACCAATTCCCCCAGTTCCTTCTCTGCAGGACGGCGAGCAAGTCAGAAGATGGATATCTCCTCCTTGCAGTCTGCTTGGAGGAAGGTAGCCGGGTTACCCCAGCATATTTTCCTATTACTGTCTGGACCTCTTTCCCTTAACCTATATCATGCCTCCCAGCCTTGGCTGCTCTGGTCCAAGCGAAGGTAGGATGCACCTCCGTGGTGTGTTAATGAGCCATGTTCCCCTGTGAGACCTCATTTGGGGTAGGCGGTTCCGGGTTGGTGATCCCGGTTTGGGTTGCCCTGTCCCTGGCCATTATTCCCTCCACTTGGTGGTGCGGATTCCCCTCCTGGTCCCTGGGGGGGGGGGGGGGGGGGGGCGGGGCGGTGTCCCTACCTCTTGTGCCTTTATTGTTTTATTTTCATTGTTGTGTGTGTGTGAGAGTGTGGTGCTTGGTGCGCACTGTTGAGGGCATGCTGGCTGTTATCCCTCATGATTTTGGTTTCACGCTTGGTTCTGCGGGGGAGCTTCTCCTCCTCAGGCATGGATTCTCTTCTGAGGGGGGGGGGGGCAGGGCCGGGCGCTCGGCATTCTCGCGTGGCCCGCCCCCTCTCCTTCTGGCGCCTGAATGGAGCCCAGCCACGGGCTGGGAGCACATTTCCATGGTAACGGGGGGGCGTGGGCGCATCCCGCGTTCTGCGCTGGCCCGCCCCTCTTCTTCCTAGGCTTGTTCTCCAGCTTGTCAGGGGGACGCCATTGCTGTGGCGTAAGTGTCCCTGCGAGCCCTTCATTATTATTCTACTGTGTGCGCCCTGTCTGTTTAAATTAGTAAATGGATTCGTCAGGCCGCTATTAGGGCCTACTCTGCCAAGGGGAGGGATCCCCCTTTCCGGATCACTGCTCATTCTACTCGTGCTGTTGGGGCTTCTTGGGCGTTTCAGCACCAGACCTCTGTTGAACAAGTTTGTGAGGCTGCTACTTGGTCTTCTGTTCATACTTTTTCCAAGTTTTATAAGGTTGATGTGCGGGCCTCAGCGGATGCTGTTTTTGGCCGCAAAGTTCTGCAAGCTGCAATGGTTTAATTTGTGCACTATTGCCTGTTGGGATCCCCACCCTTTTTTGGACACTGCTATTGGATGTCCCACGTGTAATTAATCTTCCGAAGCAGGGTATGAGGCATACTTGGAATAATACCATTTTGTGATTACTCACCTGTAAAATGGGTATTATAAGTATGTCTCACACCCTGCTTCGTCCCACCCTGAGTTGTATCTTGGATCCTCTATATGGTGAAACTTTTTTCTCTTGGATTTTATTGGCTCTTACTGCTTTCATATACTGGGGAATGTGTGGGAGGTCCCAGGTATTTATGGACCGGGAGGGGCTTCTTTTTTTGCCATCTGTGCAGAAAAGCGCCATCTAGTGGACTATAACCCACGTGTAATTCATCTTCCGAAGCAGGGTGTGAGACATACTTATAATACCCATTTTACAGGTGAGTAATCACAAAATGGTATTTTTTTTCTTAGCCATACTAACTATGTAAAGCGGGCTGAAAGTGTAAGGAAGGGAAAAAAACATTAAAAAAAACATTTTTGTCAATGATCAGCCCCTTACTCACCCATCCAGCTGCTCTGCCACTCCCTTACTGCACCCGTGTGGTGTACGCCTCCCACAACTCTGCTGGGTGCTTGATTCAAATCCTGCACCTGTGCACTGGCCAATTCATTTTCATTTAGGCCAGTAAAAAAATTAAAACAAAAATTAATATGGTATCATATTCAATATGGTATCAGTATCAATTTGATTGCATTCGGATAGGGTGCTACCTCCTGTGATTATATCCCAAACTAATCCCAAACAATACACTTGAGTAACCAATAGATAGGTAGGCGCACACCAAAATATTTGATTTGCAGAATTAATCTTGTATTTAATGAGGGATAACATCAATTACACATAATGTTCAGAAAGACAAATATATACATCTATATACAAACTGTGCACGTAGTATGGGGGATGTAGTCAGAAAAAGGATACACTCATATCTGTGAATCCAAGTATGTTCAGGTGAGGGAGCTGTGTTGCACCAGAACGCTGTAACTAATAACAGTATGATTTAGACAATAGCAGTAACCGGCATATATAATGGCTATATGGTAAAAAATTACCTATTTATCTAGTCTGGTTTGGTGCTTTCACAGTGGTCCTCAAGTTAATCACATACAGGGTTAACAGCTACTGTATATAACTGTACTCAAGTCAAGGAAAATGATTTCAAATAGATATGAGTGACAATGTATCAAAGTAATGCTAAGTGAATGTCCGTATAGATAGTTCCACTGCTGAAGGCATTAAGCTAAATCAAACAGAGTCAATGCTGACATCCCACCATACAAGCATAAACATATAACTATACACAGGCATGAAACCGACTGGGAATCAATCAAGGCAGTTAGACATGACAAACAGGTTATGATCGCTCGATGTACAGATCACCAACGTTTCATCAGGGTAGCGATACAGCAGTAATGTAAAGCACTCGCTTATATGGTCCTACCTCCCCCCTGGTCGGCCAGTCAGTGATCGTCGCTTGCGGCACTTCCTGTGGCCGCCCGCGACGTCGCATCCAGCAGCTCCGTCCCGGCCTGCAGCGACAGCATTGGTTGGCGGAAATGACGTCATCCACCTCTCCAGATGATACATGTATTGGAGGGCGGAAGTGATGTCTCGCCAGCTTGCAGGCGCAGGGGGTGGAACATGCTGGGCTTCGCAAAAATGGCAGAGTAGCTAAACAACAATGAATGAAATAAATTAAGCTGAGAGCGAAGTCTTGAGGAGGAGCATTGATTCTTCAAGGGGATGGTAGGCATATTGTGTAGTCAATCACATGTCTGAAACAGACATTTAAAAATTAATTTAAAAAGGAAAATAACATATTCCAATGAGCGATCTTGTTTGAATGCATTATTAACCCATGCTATGCCACACTACTCGTTATTATCGTGGTTACCATAATTGTTAAAGTCATGCATTCAAAAGAGTCTTGTGCTATGTGTCAGTGATATTGAAAAAGAACCTTAAAGTGGATCTAAACCAACTAGACTTCTTTGCATCAGAATATCTATAAGGTCAATAGTAGATTAAATAATCGTTGAGAGGGCACTCCACCTGGAATAGCCACATGGGATGCCCCCACAATCATCGATATGTAATAAATGATAGCAAAACAATTTTTTTAGCATGGATTGTTCCTAAGGATTGCGAAAAGGCTAATGTGTGTTATTAGCACTAGTGTCATCATATAAATGGAGCATAGTCTAGCTCCTCATTAAGGCCTTTAGGGGCCATTGTATCTAGATTGAAAATCCAGTTAAGTTCACGCCTTAAAAGAGCCTTGTCTCTATCACCGCCTCTTCTTGCTGCTGGTTGATAATCAATGGCCATGAAACGCAACTGGGATGTCTGATGTCCCATTTGCATGAAGTGGCGGGCAACTGGGGATTCCATATCCCCTCGTCTAATTGCACTGTGGTGCTCACAAATTTAGGCCAGTACGCCTGGGATTTGAAAGATGCGGATGTGCGGCTGGTGACATCTGCAGCTTCTAATTGGTATTTGCAGCATGAAAATACGGAATCCCTACTTAGCGAGGCCGATAGGAGTTGGCTGTGTGCTGCAGGAACATCTGGGCTTGGATGGTAAGTCTATGGGGCTATTCTTAGTATACAGTACGTCCTGCTCCAAATCTAATACTTACAGTTGGGATATACTCCGCCAGATGGCGCTGGACTGCAGAGACATTGAAAATAGGCTCCTCCCGGCCCCTCAAATACTTGGGGACCAATGTTTCCTCTAAGCCTCAGCTGCTGCTGTGCGGAGTAACAAGAGAGCTGGGCAATGCCCCATCTAAGGTGGCTGCTGGCCAATCTCCGACGATCAACGTGCCCCTCTACTGTAGAGTGATGGTGGGGTGGCCCCACGTCATGGAGACTGCACCTAGCGTCATACAAGAAAGCGACGATGGCACAGGCACAAGATCAGCAGACAAGGTGAGTTTTAAAATGTCAAACAATGAGCAATCAGCTCAGAGGTGCAGCTAGGCTTTCTAACACCCGGGGGAAAAAAATTCAAAATGGCCCCCACCCATCTGTGCTCAGGCCCCACTTTGGGGCCCCCCTGACCTGACATGTGCCCCTCCTGCGCCCCCGGCTATGCCCCTGGATTAGCTAGGGGGCAAAGGTGAGTATACTTTTATTCTTTGTGTGTCACACACACCCTGCTTCCTGTAGTAATAACGTTCGGGTAAACCATCTCCAGATGTCATTGCAGAGAGAGAGATCTTGAAACTGGCCCCTCCCAGTCTATATATATACCTAGGACCTCCCACTTAATCCCCAGTGTTCTCTCTCTGCAAGATGCATCAAGACAGAAGAAAGAGGTCTCCTGCACCCCCCCCGGTCTATTTCTGCCCAGTTCTTGTTTACTTGTATTTTGTAATTATCGGAAGCCTCCCAGCCTCGGCTGCTGACTGGGTAATGGTAGCCGGCACCTGGTGGTGCCTAGGATCTTATCTCCTCCACTAGTCTCCATTATTGGGGCAGAGTGGTTATCCGGTTGGTGACCCGAATTTTGGGATGCCCCGTCCCGTTGTCCCCATATCTCTTCTCTTCTTCTCAGGGCCTCCCCTTTTTGGTGGGGAAGTCCGTTAGGGGTGAGGGGGGGGGGTGAGGGGTCTTTTCTGCCTTATGCTACTCTTTTTATCCTGAGGTAATTTTGGTACTGATATATGTGGGCGTCGGTGCGCGCGTGTCTGTGTGTGTGTGTGCGCGTCTTTTAATCTGTGTGTGTGTCTGTGTGCGGCGTCCCCAGCTCAGACCGGGTCCGTTTTTTTGTTTTTTTTTTTCTTTTCTGAATGGCTCTGCTGCCATTTTTTACCTCTCTGAGGTAAATCTGTGCTTAAGGGGCGGGGCCGCGCTCGGTGCGGCCCGTGCTGTGCGGTGATTGGCTGGCGGGGCGGGGTAAGGAGCGCTTCGCGCACGCTCTGGGCCTGCCTGTCTTCTCTCAGCTGTGGGAACGCTGGCACCGGCCTCTGAGGTGATTTCTGTGCTCTGTTCCTGCTGCCTCTTCTGCTGCGGTCACTTAAAAAAGGCCTTTTATTATAGTTCCTTGTCTTCTATATCGCATTCAATGAGTCCTTATTCCCATTAGGGGACTTTATGCTGTGGTCCATATAAGTATAGAATGGAGGTTTTTTGTACAGTTATAATAAGCCATTGTGGTTTTCTTTTCATTATGCATTGTTTCTCATGCTTGATCCTTTACTCAGGCAGCAGCATGATTCAACTGTATGTGACCATATTTATTTTAACATATATATATATATATATATATATATATATATATATATATTTTTTTTATTGGATAATATTGTGTTTTTTTTTCTCTGTGTGCATGTGCGGTTTATTTATGAATTTTTACAGTGTTTTCTCTGTCTTTCCAGATTTGGGATACCCCTGCTGCATGGGTCTCCCAGTCTGATATACCTAGCTAGTCTTATTTTGGGTCACAAAAAATCCTCCCACTCCAGGGACTCTAATTAATGAATAAGGGGCATCCCGGGTAGCTTATAGCATAAATCCCTGGGCTTTACGAATTCCAAAAAAGTTTCACCGAATGGAGGCTTCCAATGATCGGAAATGGCTCTTCGGGGCAATCTAGGCAGTGTGGGGGATGTGGGGTTCCACTCCCAGGGGATGATGTTATTTTGTGCGTTCCTTGCGCACAGCAGAATATTGCGCGCCAGTCTGGTACTCCGTCTCCTGGCTGTTCGCGGCCTCAGTCGTCTCCTGGCTCTTCGCAGCCTCAGTCGTCTCCTGGCTCTTCGCAGCCTCAGTCGTCTCCTGCCCCTCCACTTTTATTCCGGACCCAGGGTGATGTTGTCACAGCTGGGGATTCGCAATCTAAGTTGTGCGCTCGAGTGGCCACTCTCGAGAAGTTGTTATCTGCACAGGTAGCTCATAAGGCTATGGCTAAAAGGAAACACATTGATTCTCCTTCTCTGACTCCTGCCTTGGAGGCAGCAGAGGTGTTAGACTGGTCAGATTGTCCTTTGCCTGAAGAAGGGGAAATTTTGGAAGATTTGGATGATATTGATGCTCCCCTGTTGACTGATACTTCGGCAGATTTGACTACTGGGGTGTCTTGTGAAACTCCTTCTATCCTTTCCAAGGTTTTTGAAATTTTGTCTCTGGATCCACCGGCGGCGGTCCCTCCGCCTAAGGGTGAGCTATTTGAGATGCCTAAGCCGCGTTTAGCATTCCCTGGTCAGCTACATTTTGAAAGGGTTGTGCTTAAGGAATGGGAACAGCCGACCCGCCTTGTTGGCTCCCCGGCTAATTGGGACAGGAGGTATCCCTTTTCGGAGGAATTGGTCAAACTTTGGACGGTACCCCCAGACGTTGATGCACCGGTTTTGGGGCTCTCTAATTCTTCAGTGCTGCATTCACCAGACACGACTACAATTAAGGATGTTGAGGATCGTAGAATCGATCAACTGGCTCGTCATGGTTTCATCAGTGCCGGTTCGACCTTGCGTCCGGTATGCGCTTCCTCCATTGTCCTATTGGCTCTTAAAGCCTTGATCAAAAATTTGTACGCGGATCTTGATCCGGAATGTGAGGAGTTTACCTCTCCAATTGTGTGAGTCTTTTGCTTCTTTTGTTCTGGCCGCCCAGGATGATGCTATGGCCATGTGTGGCAGGACATCTGCTCTTTTGGTTGCTATTCGGCGGTCAGTGTGGCTCCGTCAATGGACGGCGGACGTTGGTGCTAAAAGATCACTTACAGCTCTTCCTTTTCTGGGTTTACGCCTGTTTGGTGACAAGTTGGATTCAGTCACTAAGGGAGGCAAGTTGCCTCAGCGCAGGAAGCCGCGGCGTCTTTTTCGAGGAACCTCTTCTTTCAATCCTTCCTTTCGGGGAGCCAGGGCAGGCAGAGGGGCCTCCCTTCCTGCTACCAGGGGCACGAGCTGGAACCGGGGACGAGGCCGCGGCCGTTCCGGTCATTCGTGGGGCTCTAAGCCTAAGTCCACGCCCAAGCCTGCTCAGCAATGAGGGGGCGCCCTCACCCGTGAGGGTGGGGGGACGGTTGCGACACTTCTCCCAGACTTGGATCCAGGCGGTCCCAGACAGATGGATTCGGGAGGTGGTGTCGTCCGGTTACAAACTGGAGTTCCAGTCCCGTCCTCCCTCAAGGTTTCTCAGGTCCCAAATACCTACCGATCCTTTGGTCGCCCAAGAACTCAGAGTGTCGGTAGGGAATCTTCTAGATATGGCGGTCATCCATCCGGTGCCAACTTTGGCATTGGGTCTCGGTTTCTATTTCAATCTTTTCACGGTGCCCAAGAGGGACGGATCGGTGCGCCCTATCCTGGATCTGACGTTCCTCAACAGGTTCATTCGTCCACGGAAGTTTCGCATGGAAACTCTGCGCTGGGCCATCACTTCTCTTCGGCAGGGGGACTTCATGACGTCCATAGACATAAAGGATGCTTATCTGCATGTTCCCGTCTGCCCGGTCCATCAGCGTTTTCTGCGCTTCATGGTAGAGGATCGGCATTTTCAATTTGTGGCGCTTCCGTTTGGTCTTACCTTGGCGCCAACGGTGTTCACCAAGGTTCTAGCAGGGGTGATGGCCATTCTCAGAACCCAAGGCATTCGAATTTTGCCTTACCTGGACGACCTCATCATGGCTCCTTCCTTCAATCAAGCGGAGAAGGACACCAGCATGGTGATTTCTACGCTGGAAAGCTTCGGTTGGGTAATCAACTATCCCAAGTCCTCCCTGACTCCGGCCAGGGTGGCGTCCTTCTTGGGGATGACAATAGACTCTTGTCAGCACAGTGTTTTTCTACCTCAGTCAAAGATATGTTTGATTCAGGATTTGGTTCGGCTTCTTCTCTCCAATCCTCGACCGTCCATCCGTCTGGGGATGAGGCTGATGGGGTTGATGGTAGCCTCCTTCGTGGCAGTTCCCTTTGCTCAGTTTCACACTCGGACGCTTCAGATGCATCTGTTGGCGTCTTGGGACCGTTGTCCACTTTCATTGGATCAACCCTTCCAGTTGTCCCCCGGGTCCGGCAGTCTCTTCGGTGGTGGTTGGTTTCAAACAATCTCTTGAAGGGCAAGTCCTTTCTGACTCCTCTATGGGAGACTGTCACCACGGATGCCAGCCTTTCGGGTTGGGGGGGGGGATTCTGGAAGGATCTTCAGTTCCAGGGGCAGTGGGGTCCTCGAGAGGCTCACTTGCCCATCAATGTTCTGGAGCTGAGAGCTATCCATCTGGTTCTTTCTCTTCTGACTCACCATGTCCGGGGCCTTCCGGTTCAGGTGCGTTCAGACAACAGGACGGCGGTTGCCTACATCAATCATCAGGGAGGGACTCGCAGTCTGGGAGCTCTCAGAGAGGTTTCCCTGATTCTGACCTGGGCGGAGGCTCATGTTCCTTGCCTGTCGGCAGTTTACATTCCGGGGGTGGAAAACACGGAAGCGGACCTTCTAAGCAGATGCTCCTCCCGTCTGGGGGAATGGTCTCTCCATCCTCGGGTTTTTCAGGCTCTGTGTCTTCGGTGGGGAACACCGGAGGTGGACCCGTTTGCCTCTCATCACAATTACAAACTTCCGACTTTTGTATCAATGTCTCAGGATCCTCTGGCTCTGGCGGTGGATGCCATGTCTCTGAGCTGGGGGAAACTGGGGTTCCTGTATCTGTTCCCTCCGATTCCCTTGCTAGGAAGAGTGTTAAGAAAGTTGATTCTGGAAAAGGTCCCCCGCCATTCTCGTGGCTCCAAGGTGGCCAAGAAGAATGTGGTTTGCGGACGTCGTTCGGATGGCAGTGGATCAGTTCGAGCTTCCTCTGCGGCTGAATCTTCTCACTCAGGGTCGGCTGCGTTACCCCAATTTACCAACGCTGGCTTTGACGGCTTGGCTGCGGAAACCTCCATCTTAAAGGAGGAGGGTCTTTCTGATTCAGTTATTAAGACTCTTATCTGTGCTCGAAAGAGGTCTTCCTCTGCTATCTATTACAGAACCTGGCGTTCTTACATCGATTGGTGTGAGGCTAGATCTTTGCCCTGCAGAGTCTTTTCTGTTTCCAGAATTCTGGATTTTCTTCAATCTGGATTGGATGCTGGTCTCCAGCTTAGTACCTTAAAGGGGCAGGTTTCTGCCTTGTCTATTTTCTTTCAGAAGGCTTTTGCGCTTCATCCGTTGGTCAAGACTTTTTTCCAGGGGGTTACGCATCTGCGGCCTCCTAGGAAGGTGTTGCTACTTGTTTGGGATCTGAATTTGGTTTTGTCTGCTCTTCAGGCTCCTCCTTTTGAGCCTTTGTCGGATATTGCTCTTTCCACTTTGACTCAGAAGGTAGTCTTTCTTGTGGCTATCACTTCGGTTTGGCGTGTCTCTGAGTTGGCGGCCTTGTCCATTCAGGCGCCCTACCTTGAGAAACCTCAAGATAAGGTGGTATTTCGGTTCAAATCGGATTTTCTTCTTAAGGTTGTTTCTGCATTCCATCTGAATCAGGACATTGTTCTTCCCTCCTTGTGTCCTAAACCCAAGAATGACAAGGAGAAGGTTTTGCACTGTTTGGATGTTGTTCGCTGTGTTCATATTTGTTTGCGTGCTACGTCTTCTTTCCGTAATACTGATGCCTTTCGTTCTACCGTGTGGGCCTAGGAAGGGTTTGGCCCCAGCTAAATCTTCCATTAGTAAATGGATTCGTCAAGCGATTATTGGCGCCTATACGGCTAAGGGAAAAGTTCCTCCCTTCCGTATCACTGCTCATTCTACTCGTGCTATTGGTGCGTTCTGGGCTTTTCAGCACCAGGCTTCTGTTGAACAAGTTTGTAAGGCGGCTACTTGGTCTTCGGTTCATACTTTTACAAAGTTTTACAAGGTTGATGTGTGAGACTCAGCGGATGCTGTGTTTGGCCGCAAGGTTCTGCAAACTGCAGTGGTTTGAGTTATGCTTCATCTTCCTGCTGGATACCTACCCTTTAGGGGACACTGCTTTTGGATGTCCCGAACGTTATTACTACAGGAAGCGGGGTGTGTGTGACACACAAAGAATAATACCATTTTGTGAATACTCAGCAGTAAAATGGTTATTATTGGTGTGTCACACACACCCCGCTTCACCCGCCCTTTTTAGTATCCTGGTTTTCTCTATTTGGTGAAGCTATAAGTTTATTGAGGGTTAATTTTTCTGGTACCTTGTCTTACTGCTTTTCAATTACACTGGGGATTAAGTGGGAGGTCCCAGGTATATATATATATATATATATAGACTGGGAGGGGCCAGTTTCAAGATCTCTCTCTCTGCGATGACATCTGAAGATGGTTTACCCAAACGTTATTACTACAGGAAGCGGGGTGTGTGTGACACACCAATAATTTTTCTGGTGAGTATTCACAAAATGGTATTATTTTTTTTAAATGAGGTGGTCACTTTTTCATTAGGCTGTGTAGGTATAAATATACACTGACACCAACAAATTAACATACGATAATCTGTCCACAAAACTTATATAAATACAAGCATCTCCTCACCACTATGCTTGACTGGGATTTTTTTTGCTGGTACCAACAGTTGTACTGGTTCCACCTGGAACAGTGCAGGACTAGGGAAGGAAAACCCAGTGTTCAGGCCCAGATTAAGGACATTCATGGTATGGAGCAGTTCTTTCTTGGGGGCCCCCATCTTTTATGGGGGGGCCCCCATCATCACACCCTCCATCACAAGCCCCCTATGCCCCCAACTGTCTTAGCTCACAACCAAAGACAAAAACGAGATTATGGTGACATAAAGGAGAGAATGGGGTGATAAAGAGCCAGAGGGGAGAAAAAGGGGGAATAGGGAGTTATGAAGAAGAGAGAGAGGAAATATAGAAAGAGGTTAGAATAGGGGGATATGGAGAGATGGGAAATAAAGGGGGGGTATGATAAGAAAAAGAGGGAGGATAAGGAGAGGAGAGAAAGGGGGATATGGAGACACTTAGGAAAGAAAGGGGGAATATGAGGAGACAGAGGAGAGAAAGAGGGAATATGGAGAGAAAGGCGGATATGGGGAGGAGGAGGAGGAGAGAAAGGGGGACTATGGAGACTATGGACTATGGAGATATGCAGGAGAGAAAAAGGGAATATGGAGAGACTAGGCAGAGAAAGGAAACATGGAGAGAAGGAAGACAGAGAGGGAATATGGAGAGAAGGAGGAGAGAGAGTGGGAATATGGAGAGGAGTAAAGATAGAGGGAATATGGGGAGAAAGGCAGATACAGGGGGGATGAGGAGAGAAAGGGGGAATATTGAGAGGAGGAGAGAAAGGGGGAAGTGAGAGAAGGGGGAGAGAAAGGGGGAACATGGAGAAAAGGAGGAGACACGGGAGAACATGGAGAGAAGGAGAGAGAGACAGAATATGGAAAGGGGGATATGAGAAGATGGGAGAGAGAAACAGGGAATATGGAGATATGTAGGAGAGCAAGGGGGAATGTGGAAAGAAATAGGAGACAAAGAGGGAATATGGAAAAAAGGGGTAGAGAAAGAGGGGATATGGAGAGGAGGAGACAGAGGGAATATGGAAAAAAGGGGTAGAGAAAGAGGGGATATGGAGAGCAGGATGAGAGAGGAAATTTGAAGAGAAAGAGGAGAGAAAGGTGGAACGGGGAGAAGAAGCAGAGAATGGGGGGATATTGAGATATACAGGACAGAAAGGGGGATATGAGGAGAAGGGGGAGAGAAAGGGGAAATATGGAAATAAGGAGTAAATGTAAATGGGCACTGGGGGGGGGGGGTGACATACATCCATCAGAGACCAGTTTACAGGGTGATGAGTGTGGTGGGGGTGTGGTTTATACATAGTGCAAGTAGGCTATAAATACATAACACTTTACTATCACAGAAGTCGACACTACAAAGAAACTAAAAAACAGCCCCCCTCCCTAATATGAGTGGATAAGCTGTGCTCTTCTTTTGCAGAGCAACAACACCCAGCATTAGCCACTGATCCCATCATTGAAAAATATCACCAAAATCACCACAAAGCCTCCATTAAACCAAAAAAATGATCAGATCCCCAAATTGATTATTAAAGGAACAGTCCGGTTTTGGGGACCATTCCCTCAGACCTCAGATCAGCTAGTGCCAGTGGGCACACAGCAACCCACTTATTTCATCGCTGTACCTGTGTCGCTTATCAGTCTTCTGCAGCCTTGGTTCGTAAAACCGGGAGTTACACTTCCTGGTTCCAGCTGTCGGGTTGGCATGGCCTGTGTACAGCCCAGTTTCCATTGAAAATAATAGGCTGGTAAACTCTGGGGGTGGCTCAGGAGCGGTGCCAAGGATTATGGGTTGCTTTGTACCCACACTCGCTAGCTTGCCTGAGGTCTGTGGATTTTTCCATTCAAGACAACCAACCATGTTATTGGTCCCCTGGCAAAATCGAGCATTGTTATTAGCCGCCACAGTCACAGGCTTCTTTTGGGTATCTGGCCATCGGTAACCAGATGACTATGACGGCCAATCGCATTTCTCAATTTCATGAGGGACTGAGGCGAAAGAAAAGATTTTGAGGGTTCACTGGGGTTAATGTGCAGGGGGCACTGGCAAGAGATGCCCCCTGCCCTAGGAACCACGCCCATTTTGTAAAAATGTTTAAGTAACCCTCAGGCATCCCCATTCGGAATACCCCATCGTGTGAACCTCCCCGGTATTGCCCTGCAAACACTTACCTTTCTGTCGCACCCACAGCATGTTTTGCACCAGAGGTGTGCTCCATGCCCAGACATTCAGATAGGCTGGGACCGCAGCAGGCCACAGACCACAGGACCTCCAGTGTCCAAACAGAGCTGTATATCAAGCCTTATACATGGCATACAGTGCTGATTGGAAGTGACTGCACATACACCATGGGACTAGTTGAAAGGTACATATTCTCAGTGTGTCACACACCCCGCTTCCCCTTTAATTCTAAAGAAAAAGGGGTAAGCCCCAATTACCCTATGAAATATCCAACCAAAGATTTTACTTTTGCACACACAAATAATGGTAAAAAGATAATACTTTAATAATTTGATCCCAATATACAATTACAAAAAACAAGACATATACACTTTTAAAAAACATATAAGACAGCTATAATATCCTTATCTGCCACCGGGGGGCATGGGTGTACCATGATGTAAAACCATCCAGTATCATTACCATATGTGCACAAAAATATACATCACAAAATCTCCCAAAACTAACTATATCTATATACAACCAAATTTACAATAAAGTGCTGTAGTGCTAAAGTGCATCAATCTCATGAGCAATAAAAATAATACAAAGCATCAGAAATGTGATCCCAGGAGACATAAATCGATAACAAAAACAATCAAAAACGTATCTGAGACAGGATGATGGTGACACCTCGGCCCCCCCGTTTAGCGAGCCCACGCGTTCCGAGACGCTGGGTCTCTTCCTCAGGGCAGTAATGTGGCTAAATGGGTGCAGCTCCTGCAGGGACTTTATACCCACCCCACCTCGTTCCCCCGCCGCCGTAGATGGAAAGCCGGTGTGTCGCGGGAGCGCTCCGGCTGGAAGCGCGTCACCCGACCACCGGCGGAAGTGACGTCACCCGCGCTCCAGCCTGGAGCGCGGAAGTGCGTCTACAGGGAGCAGAAGGCTCGCACCTCCCGCTGCAGTCGGGAGGCGAGCCCCGCTCAGATGGAGTGTGGCAACGCAGGACTGGGAACCTGGTAGGTGAGTACCACCCGGCGGGGACCGCACCCAAGGCATCAAACAAATCAAAACCAACACTTAACACACTAACGTACAATCTATACATAATCCATAACAGAAAAATATATCTATCTATACACAGCATATATACAAAATAAGAAGTGTATCCTATAATCGGCGTCATTACCTATCAGAACTTATTCAATGCACAATTTAATTCATTGGGGAAAGGCTGCGCTTATTTTATTAAGGGTAAAATGCTGTCATGCAGTCCTTATCGTGAACCAACTCTGCAGTCCATTCAGATCCCAGCCTGTATAAGGCATAGGATGGCAAGCTATGACAGCATAATCGAACAAGGCGAAACAGGGATATATAAGAGGGACACAAAAGAAGGGCCACCGGAGGAGGGAGACAGAGGATTATCCCAGGTTCCATCCACTTCCATACTGGGGGTTGACCTGCTGCTCCAACTATGACAACATAATCGGGCAAGGCGAGACAGGGATATATAAGAGGGACACAAAAGGAGGGCCACCGGAGGAGGGAGACAAAGGATTATCCCAGGTTCCATCCACTTCCATACTGGGGGTTGACCTGCTGCTCCATCCCAATAGGTAATTGGAATTTGCCCGATGCCGGCCTCCGGGTGGGAGCAACCCTATTCAGGGCTCCATTTCTTCCTATGCTGTTGAAACCCGTATCTGGAGCACCGGGGATCCATGTAGCTATAATATATGTGTAGACAAATTAGTATCACCACAAAGCAATAAACAGTGCTATTAAATGACCACCTCATAACAATATAAGTGAACAATTCATATAATGTGAAAAAATAATATATAAAAAATAATAATGTATAGCCCCATCATCTCAAGGGCCATGTGACAGAAACCACCTACAATAAACTAGTGAAAATTAGTGATACACCCATACCCCCCCTTCACCACGCGCCCACCCTCCCCCCAACCCGCTTGACCCCCCCCCACAACAGCACCACTCCCCCCCCTTTACCCCATCCATACCCCCCCACACAACACCCCCACTACCACAACACATAATGTGGATACACCAAAAACACTGTGATCTGATCTACCCAAGGATGGACCCTCTCTCCACGGAACACCCAGAATTATCCCAGAAACGGAGTAAAAGAAAGATCTTCGTTGAGTCCATAGGGTTGCTGAGTCTCTAGTTGGTAAATCCAACGCAACTCTCGCTGTTGTAGAAGTTTTTTTATGTCCCCCCCTCTTATGCCCAGCTGCACTTTTTCCAAACCCACAATCTGTATCCCCTCAAACTGGCCCCCATGCTGTTCTAGTATATGCAGCGCTACTGGGGGTATAGGGCGGCCCTGTTCCACATTCCTATGTGCAAGACGGAACGAAGAAAGATGCGCTTGTATTCTCGCTTTCAATGTGTTTTTGTACTCGCCAACATACAACTTTGAACAAGTGCACCGTATCAAATATACCACCCCCACCGTCCTACAATTAAGAAATTGTTTAATGTGATATACTTGATTTGTGCGTGGGTTGGTAACTTCTTTTTTGGGGGACATATATCTGCAAATGGAGCAATTCCCACACGGAAAGCTCCCTTGTGTCCTACCCTCTTGTAACCAAGAACTTGGTCGGGAGTAATGGCTCCTGCATATTCTGTCTCCTAGGCTGGGGGCTCTCCGAGCTATCATCCGAGGTCCCTTTCTCAACCATCTGGCTAGGTAGGGGTCACTCCTCAGTATATCCCAATGTCTGTGTAATATATGTTGCAATTGTGTCCATTGGTTATTCAACCGAGCAACAAATCTAACCTCCGTGTTGTCCCTCTGCCTTTTCTTAGGGATGAGTAGAGTTTCTCTGGGGGTATGTTGGGCCCTCTCTAGTGCCTTCTTCACCACTAAATCAGGGTATCCTCGTTTCCGGAAACGATCCCCTAGTATAATAGCATGTCTCTTAAATTCTTCCTCAGTCGAGCAATTCCGACGCAGCCTTAAAAACTGTCCCACCGGTATACCCTGTTTCAACTTTTTGCGGTGAAAACTACTATAGTGTAATAGACTGTTAACAGATCTGGGTTTACGATACAGTGTGGTCTCTATATCCCCATTCTCTTTTTTAATGATTGTCAGATCTAAAAAGTCTACTGTCCTATCCGAAATAGGAGATGTCAAAAAGATATTGTAAGGGTTATCATTGAGCAGATTGATGAAGTCGATGCATTCTTCCTGAGTGCCCTGCCACAGCAGCAGCACATCGTCAATGTATCGGAACCAGCTGAGAATGTGGGGCTGGTATACAGCAAATTCGTCATTAGATACTATCTCTCTCTCCCACCATCCCATAAAGAGATTCGCCACTGAAGGGGCACATCGTGCCCCCATCGCGACTCCACAGACTTGTCTGTAAAAGGAGCCGTCAAACGTAAAGGCATTATGTGAGAGTACAAATTCTAGGAGAGAGATAGTAAATTCAAATTGGCGTAAGTCTCTTTGATTTTCCATGTGCAGGAAATATCTACAAGTCTGTAGGGCCAGGGCATGGGAGATGTTCGTGTATAAAGCCTCTACGTCTAACGTGACTAATAACGCTCCTCTAGGTATATGCATTTGATTGAGCCGGTTTAGAACATCCATCGAGTCTCTCACATATGACTCCAATGCCAAAACATGTTTCTGCAGCCGTTGGTCAATGTAAATACAGGCCCTTTCCGTAAGCCCCCCGATGCCCGCTACAATCGGTCTTCCCGGCGGGCAGCGGGGGTTCTTATGTGTTTTGGGTAGCATATAAAAGGTGGGTACCACTGGGTAGTCTACCCTAAGATAGTCTGCTGTTTTTTGACTAATAACCCCCTGTTGTTGGGCCTCCATGAGAAATGCATCAAACTCCGCTTTGTATACTGGCAAGGGGTTGGCGGGCAACTTCTCATAATTGGTTGGATTAAGGAGCTGACGAAGGGCCTCACTCCTGTAGTAGTTCGAGGACATAACCACAATGTTCCCGCCCCTTGGCAGACTCCTTAATGATAATGTCTGTCCGTGCCTTTAAATTCTGAATCGCCATCGCCTCTCCCCTTGACAAATTATTTGGTCCCGAATGGACTCTCATGTGTTTGATCTCATTACTTACCATCGTCCAAGGTGGTGTAAAACGAGAGGGCTTATACAGCCCACTACTCTCTGGGGGGATCACCTCCTGCTCATATAATAAGGAGGTCAAATCGTCCATCGCGACCCCCTCCCGCCAGTCAATTGCGGCACTCGTGTTTTCAGGTGCCTCAAAGTATTTCTTGAGGAGAAGTCTCCTACAGAATAAGAAGAGGTCTTTAATAGCATCAAATTTGTCAATCGAGGTATTGGGTGCGAAGGACAACCCCCTAGCAAGAACTGACCTTTCTTCCTCAGTGAGGGATTTTCCTGAGATGTTAATGATACTGAGTTCCTGGTTATCCCCTTTATCCTCAATAAGTGAGGGGGGAGGGGCCTCTATGGGCTGATTTCCTGCCTCGGTCTCTTGGGGGGACCCTGATGGAACCGTCGATGGCCCCAACGGGCATTGTTTTTGCCACGATTTACATCTCCTTTTACCCCCCCCTCCTTCTCCTTCCCCTCCTCCTCCTTGACTCCTTGCGCCAAGTTGTCCCAAAAAATGGCGCGAGAGGTCAGTATCAGAGGTTCTGCTAGAGATTGATGCACTTCTGCTTGAAGACCTGCTTCTATTATGGGTATATACTGTGCGACCGTTACCCACATGTCGCCATTTATATACTCTGTTGGTTTGTGCATCGGTTTTGTCCCTTTGTAGCTTATCCTGCTTGGATGCCATAATAGTCTCCTCAAAAGATTCTAGGTCCTCATTAAGCTCTGCTTGGAGCTTTTCTATTTCCTGTGCAGGGGTATCCCGTGGGATTTGTTCATATAATTGTCTGATCGTATCTTTCACTCCACTCAGGGTAATCTTGTCCATAGCTATTAATTCCTCCATTAAATTCCTAGAACATTGGGTAAGGTGTGTTTCCCATTTTTGTTTATGTTCCTCTGGGATCTCCCATGCCGGGAAAATTTGTACCCTTAACCCCCTAGGGATAAGGCCTTGTTCAATATAAATGCCCAAACTACTAATATTCCACCATAGTTTTGTGTAACATATTTGTTCACGTTTAATCTGCTTAAATATTTCTTTCACAGCTGGTGTTGTTTCTGTTGAGACAATAACTGTCCTATCTTTGAGCTGCTGAAGTTTATTAAGCCAGCTTCTTTCCCTGGACTCAAAATGGGACGCCATAGTGTGTGGTGCCAACCTCACTAGGGGCCCGCCAGCGGCAGCTCCTATTTAGGGCAATGTATAACAAAAGAAACCACCCACAAAGGGGAGGGAAATAATATGAGGTGGCACCCACAACTCCTAATACTGTGGTGCACTACTTTGGTGTTCCATAAACCTAAACTGAACTAAAGAAAAAGGGGTAAGCCCCAATTACCCTATGAAATATCCAACCAAAGATTTTACTTTTGCACACACAAATAATGGTAAAAAGATAATACTTTAATAATTTGATCCCAATATACAATTACAAAAAACAAGACATATACACTTTTAAAAAACATATAAGACAGCTATAATATCCTTATCTGCCACCGGGGGGCATGGGTGTACCATGATGTAAAACCATCCAGTATCATTACCATATGTGCACAAAAATATACATCACAAAATCTCCCAAAACTAACTATATCTATATACAACCAAATTTACAATAAAGTGCTGTAGTGCTAAAGTGCATCAATCTCATGAGCAATAAAAATAATACAAAGCATCAGAAATGTGATCCCAGGAGACATAAATCGATAACAAAAACAATCAAAAACTTATCTGAGACAGGATGATGGTGACACCTCGGGCCCCCCCCGTTTAGCGAGCCCACGCGTTCCGAGACGCTGGGTCTCTTCCTCAGGGCAGTAATGTGGCTAAATGGGTGCAGCTCCTGCAGGGACTTTATACCCACCCCACCTCGTTCCCCCGCCGCCGTAGATGGAAAGCCGGTGTGTCGCGGGAGCGCTCCGGCCGGAAGCGCGTCACCCGACCACCGGCGGAAGTGACGTCACCCGCGCTCCAGCCTGGAGCGCGGAAGTGCGTCTACAGGGAGCAGAAGGCTCGCACCTCCCGCTGCAGTCGGGAGGCGAGCCCCGCTCAGATGGAGTGTGGCAACGCAGGACTGGGAACCTGGTAGGTGAGTACCACCCGGCGGGGACCGCACCCAAGGCATCAAACAAATCAAAACCAACACTTAACACACTAACATACAATCTATACATAATCCATAACAGAAAAATATATCTATCTATACACAGCATATATACAAAATAAGAAGTGTATCCTATAATCGGCGTCATTACCTATCAGAACTTATTCAATGCACAATTTAATTCGTTGGGGAAAGGCTGCGCTTATTTTATTAAGGGTAAAATGCTGTCATGCAGTCCTTATCGTGAACCAACTCTGCAGTCCATTCAGATCCCAGCCTGTATAAGGCATAGGATGGTAAGCTATGACAGCATAATCGAACAAGGCGAAACAGGGATATATAAGAGGGACACAAAAGAAGGGCCACCGGAGGAGGGAGACAGAGGATTATCCCAGGTTCCATCCACTTCCATACTGGGGGTTGACCTGCTGCTCCAACTATGACAACATAATCGGGCAAGGCGAGACAGGGATATATAAGAGGGACACAAAAGGAGGGCCACCGAAGGAGGGAGACAAAGGATTATCCCAGGTTCCATCCACTTCCATACTGGGGGTTGACCTGCTGCTCCATCCCAATAGGTAATTGGAATTTGCCCGATGCCGGCCTCCGGGTGGGAGCAACCCTATTCAGGGCTCCATTTCTTCCTATGCTGTTGAAACCCGTATCTGGAGCACCGGGGATCCATGTAGCTATAATATATGTGTAGACAAATTAGTATCACCACAAAGCAATAAACAGTGCTATTAAATGACCACCTCATAACAATATAAGTGAACAATTCATATAATGTGAAACAATAATATATAAAAAATAATGTATAGCCCCATCATCTGAAGGGCCATGTGACAGAAACCACCTACAATAAACTAGTGAAAATTAGTGATACACCCATACCCCCCCCCTTCACCACGCGCCCACCCTCCCCCCAACCCGCTTGACCCCCCCCCTTTAATTCTGACGATAGGGTTATCCTCCAGCAGGAGGCGACGTTGCAGAGAGAAGTCTTGTAAACGAGCCCCTCCCGGCCTACATATACCTGGGACCTCCCACTTTACACCCAGTGTTTTCTCTCTGCAGATGCGACAAGACAGAAGAAAGAAGTCTCCTGCTTGCAGGTAGCCGGGGTCAAACCCCGGCACCCCCCTCTTGGTCTATTTCTGCCCAGTCAATTGTTTATTTGCCTAGATAGATAGCGGAAGCCTCCCAGCCTAGGCTGCTTGCTGGGCAACGGTAGATGGCACTATATGGTGCCTAGGAGCTTATCTCCTCCGCTCGACCCCACGCGTGGGGCAATGCGGTTATCCTTCATGGTGATCCGGATTTGGGATGCCCCCGCCCCGGTGTTCCCCTTAGTCACCTTCTCCCGCTTGGTCCCTTATCCCTTCGCGTTGGGGGGGGGGGGGGGGGGGGTGGCTTGTGTGAGGTGCTTTACACTTGTGGATGATTGTGTTTGGGGAGTGCTGGCAGCTGGCGGGGTCAGCGCCGCGGCGTGCGGGCGGGTGTCCCGAGCTGCTGGGGCTCCTTGTAGCATATTTATGAACTTCCCCCGCTTGGTGACATATGCCTATGGGGCGTCTGTTGGCGCCCGTTTGCACGCGGCGCTGCCATTCGGCGGGCCGTGCTGCTCGTATTTTGGGGGCGGGCCGCGCTCCTTCGCGGTCCACGCTGTTTGATTTCCGGCGGGGGGCGGGGCCGGAGCACTTCACGTGCTGAGCCTGGCCCGCCTTCCTTCCGTCTTCCTCACCCGGAGTCCTCACTACACGGGTCCCGTGGCTGAGGAGGGTGCCGTAATTCGAGCAAGGGTTTGGTTTATTTATTTGGTTTATTTGTTTGTCTGTTTGCCTTGTGGGTGCGTGCTAATAGCAGTCACTTGCGTAGTTACCCTGTCACTTTGGTATAGTTTCCCCTCTGGAGGCACATATTAATTTTTCATGTATATATATTTTTTTTTCATTGGTTGTATATACTTCTCTTGCTTTTGTATATATTATATTTATTTTACCGTTACATTCTGTTTGGTTGTGTTGGTGTATGTGGGTGGCGCATGCTGGCAAACTTTCTTCGTTTTCTTGGGGACTGATTGTGGTCTCTTTCCCTTACAGATCCTGGGATCCCCTCACTGTAGTGGGTCTCCCGGTCTGATATACCTGGCTAATCTTATTCTCCAAATTGGGATTCTCTTAGGGTTAAAAATTCTCCCACTCCCGGGGCTTTAATTAAAGGGGGCATCCCGGGTTGCATACTGCGTAATTCCCTGGGTTGTTGCGAATACCACAATTTCACCATATGGAGGCTTCCGACATTACCGGAAACGGCTCTTCGGGGCTATCCAGGCTGTGTGGGGGTTGTGGGGCTCCGCTCCCAGGCGATGATGTCATAATATGTATTCCATGTGCACAGCGGAATATTGCGCGCCAGTCCGGCACTCCGGCTTCTGGCTCCTCGCAACCTCCGTCATCTCCTACACCCCCCCTCCTATTCCGGACCCCGTGTGACGTTGTCAAAGGTGGGGATTCGCAATCCGAGGTGTGTGCACGGTTGGCCAGCCTCGAGAAAATCGTCTCCGCCGCGGTGGCTCAAAAGGCTACGGCTAAGCGGAAGCACCTGTCTCCGGCTTCACCTGTTCCGGAGGTTGAGGTTTTGGAAGTGTTGGATTGGTCCGATTGTCCCCCTGCTGAGGAGGGGGAGCTCCTAGAGGAGTCGGACGAGCCTGCAGACCAGCAATTGTTTGGTACCGCTGGCGATCAGGCTGCAGGGGTGTTCCTGGACACTCCTTCCATTCTTACTCAAATGTTTGAGATTTTGGCTTTGGATCCACCTGAGGCGGCCCCCCTGCAAAAGGGTGAGTTGTTTGATGTGCCCAAGCCGCGTTTGGTGTTTCCCAGACAACAACACTTTGTGAGGGTTGTCCTTAAGGAATGGGAACAACCTACGCGCCTTGTTGGAGTTCCTCCTAGTTGGGATAAGCGTTATCCTTTTCCGGAGGATTTGGTGAAGCTTTGGTCTGTTCCCCCTGACGTCGATGCCCCTGTGTTGGGGCTGTCCAACACGGCTGTGTTGCACTCCCCTGACACTACTACCATTAAGGATGGTGAGGATCGTCGCATTGATCAATTGGCTCGCCATGGTTTTATCAGTGCTGGATCGGCACTGCAGCCGGTTTGTGCTTTAGCGCTTCTCTTGATGGCTGCCATGTCCATTGTTAGAGATTTGTATGCAGATCTTGATCCCACTTGTGATGAGTTCTTTTCTCTCAGGCAGTGTGAGTCGTTTATTTCCTTTGTCATGACCGCCCATGATGATGCGCTTGCGATGTGTAGCAGGACCGCGGCCCTGTTGGTTGCTATTCGTCAGTCAGTGTGGCTGCGTCCGTGGACGGCGGACTTTAGCTCTAAGAGGTCGCTGACAGCTCTTCCTTTTGTGGGTTTGCGCCTCTTTGGCGAGAAATTGGATTCTGTTACCAAGGGTGGTAAGTTGCCTCAACGCAAGAGGTCGTGTCGTTCCTTTCGGGGAGTGGTTTCTTTTAGAGCGGGCTGAGGGGCCTCCTTTCCCGCTACCAGGGGTGCAGGTTGGTCCCGGGGGAGGGGCCGTGGCCGTCCCGGTCAGTCCTGGGGCACCAAGCCTGCTGGCAAGCCCGCTCAGCAATGAGGGGGTGCCCTCACCTGTGCGGGTGGGGGGACGATTGCGACACTTCTCCCAGGTCTGGGACCAGGCGGTTCCAGGAGGTGGTGTCGTCCGGTTACAAGCTGGAGTTCGAGTCTCGCCCTCCTTCACGGTTTTTCCTGTCTCGGGTGCCCACTGATCCTTTGGCCGCGCAGGGGCTCCTGGCGTCGGTGAAGAATCTTCTGGAAATGGTGGTCATCCGGCCCGTGCCGTGCTTGGAGGTGGGCCTCGGGTTTTACTCCAATCTTTTCACAGTCCCCAAAAAAGACGGGTCGGTTCGCCCCCTTCTGGATCTGAAGTTCCTCAACAGGTTAATTCGTACACGAAAGTTTCGCATGGAAACTCTGCGATCGGCCATCAGTTCTCTTCGGCAGGGGGACTTCATGACGTCCATAGACATCAAGGATGCTTACCTTCATGTTCCCATCTGCCAGGCTCATCAACGTTTTCTTCGGTTCGTGATGAAAGATCATTTTCAATTCGTGGCACTTCCTTTTGGCCTTACCTCGGCTCCAAGAGTGTTCACCAAGGTGCTGGCAGGGGTGATGGCCATTCTCAGAACTCAAGGCATTCGCATCGTACCTTATCTGGACGATCTTCTCATCATGTCTCCTTCTCTAAGTCAATCGGAGACGGACACCAGGACGGTGGTCTCCACGTTGGAAAGTTTCGGTTGGGTGATCAACTATGCCAAGTCCTCCCTCGCCCCGGCCAGGGTGGTGTCCTTTCTGGGAATGCGGTTGGATTCTTGTCAACACAGGGTTTTTCTGCCCCAATTCAAGATTTTTTTGATTCAGGAATTGGCTCGGTTCCTTCTTTCCAATCCTCGACCATCCATCCGTCTGGGGATGAGACTGGTAGGGTTGATGGTTGCCTCTTTCGAGGCAGTTCCTTTTGCTCAATTTCACACAAGGACGCTTCAGCTTCATCTGTTGACGTCTTGGGACTGGCGACCATGGTCGTTGGATCGGCAATTCCAGTTGTCCGCCCGGTTCCGGGAGTCCCTTCAGTGGTGGTTGGTCTCGACCAATCTCTTGAGGGGCAGGTCTTTCCTGACTCCTCTTTGGGAAATTGTCACCACGGACGCCAGTCTTTCGGGATGGGGGGGATTCTGGAAGGATCTTCAGTTTCGGGGGCAGTGGGGACCTCGAGAGGTCCACTTGCCCATCAATGTTCTGGAACTGAGAGCCATCCGTCTGGTTCTTGTTAATTTGACTCAGCATGTCCTGGGCCTTCAGGTTCGCTCAGACAATCGGACAGCGGTTGCTTACATCAATCATCAGGGAGGGACTCGCAGTCTGGGTGCCCTCAGAGAGGTGTCCCTGATCGTGACCTGGGAGCGGAGGCCCATGTTCCTTGTCTCTCGGCAGTTTACATTCCAGGGGTGGAAAACAGGGAAGCGGATCTGTTGAGCAGGTGCTCTTCCTGTCTGGGGGAATGGTCTCTCCATCCTCAAGTTTTTCGGTCTCTGTGTCTCCGGTGGGGGACATCGGAGGTGGACCTGTTTGCCTCTCGTCACAATTGCAGGTTTCCGACCTTCGTGACGCTTTCTCAGGATCCTCTGGCGGTGGACGCCATGTCTCTGAGCTGGGGGGAACTGGGGTTTCTGTACTTTTTTCCTCCGATACCCATGCTAGGCAAGGTGGTACGGAAGCTGGCTCTGGAAAGGGTGTCCGCCATTCTCGTGGCTCCAAGGTGGCCAAGGCGAGTATGGTTCGCAGACATCGTTCGGCTGGCGGTGGATCAGGTCGTTCTGCCTCTTCTGCCCGATCTGCTCACTCAGGGTCGGCTGTGTTACCCCAATTTACCAACGCTGGATTTGACGGCCTGGCTGCTGAAACCTTCATCTTGAAGGAGGAGGGTCTTTCTGACTCAGTTGTTAAGACTCTGATCTGTGCCCGGAAGAGGTCTTCTTCTACCATCTACTATAGGACTTGGAGAGCCTATATCACTTAGTGTGAGGTTAGATCTTTGCCTTGTAGGGTCTTTTCGGTTTTCAGGATTTTGGATTTTCTGCAATCAGGGCTGGACTCTGGTCTCCAGCTGAGTACTTTGAAAGGGCCTTTTGCGCTTCATCCTTTAGTCAAAGCTTTTTTCCAGGGGGTTACGCATGTGCGGCCTCCCAGGAAGCCTTTGCTCCCGGTTTGGGACTTGAATTTGGTTCTTTCTGCTCTTCAGGCTCCTCCCTTTGAGCCCTTGCAGGATATTGCTCTTTCTACCTTGACTCAGAAGATTGCCTTCTTGGTGGCGATTACTTCGGTTCGGCGTGTCTCGGAGTTGGCGGCCTTGTCGATGCAGGCGCCCTACTTTGAGAGGCATCAGGACAAAGTGTTTTTTCGTTTCAAGCCGGACTTTCTTCCTAAGGTTGTTCCTGCTTTTCATTTGAATCAGGATATTGTTCTTACCTCCTTGTGTCCTAAACCTAAGAATGACAAGGAGAGGGTTTTGCATTGTTTGGATGTAGTACGCTGTGTTAAGTACTATCTGATTATTACTTCTCCTTTTCGTAAAACGGATGCCTTTTTTGTTGTGCCCTGTGGGCCTAAGAAGGGTTTGGCACCGGCCAAATCTTCCATTAGCAAATGGATACGTCAAGCCATTATTGCGGCCTATTCTGCTAAGGAGAAAGTTCCCCCTTTTCGTATCACTGCTCATTCTACTCGCGCCATTGGAGCGTCTTGGGCTTTTCAGCACCAAGCTTCTGTTGAACAAGTTTGTAAGTCTGCTACTTGGTCTTCTGTTCATACTTTTTCTAAGTTTTACAAGGTTGATGTGCGGGCCTCAGCGGATGCTGTTTTTGGCCGCAAAGTTCTGCAGACTGCAGTCATTTAAGTTATGCTTCATTTTTGCCTTCGGATACCCATCCCTTGTGGACACTGCTTTTGGATGTCCCAATCGTAAGAATTAAAGGGGAAGCGGGGTGTGTGGCACACTGAGAATAATACCATTTTGTGAGTACTCACCTGAAAAATGGATATTGTCAGTGTGTCACACACCCCGCTTCACCCGCCCTTTTCGGTATCCCTGATCCTTTATATGGTGAAGCTTTTCTTTATTTTTAGGTTACCGTTGGATTTCCTGGTACCTTGTCTTTCTGCTTTTTAAATCACTGGTGTTAAGTGGGAGGTACCAGGTATATATGGGCCGGAAGGGGGCTCGTTACAAGACTTCCTCTCTGCAACTTCGTCACCTGGCGGTGAGTAACCCAATCGTAAGAATTAAAGGGGAAGCGGGGTGTGTGGCACACTGACAATATCCATTTTTCAGGTGAGTACTCACAAAATGGTATTTTTCCTGGAAATGGCGGTCATCCGGCCGGTGCCGCGCTTAGAGGTGGGCCTCGGTCTTTACTCCATTCTCTTCGCAGTCCCCAAGAAGGACGGGTCGGCTTGCCCCATCCTGCATCTGAAGTTTTTCAACCTTCCCAAGTCCTCCCTTGCTCTGGCCAGGGTGGTGTCCTTTCTGGGAATGCGGTCGGATTCCGGTCAACACAGGGTGTTTCTCACTCAGTCCAAAATTTGTCTAATTCAAGAGTTGGCTTGGGTCCTTCTTTCCAATCCTCGGCCGTCTGTTCTGGAGCTGAGAGCCTTCCGTCTGGTTTTTGCTCTTTTGTCTCATCATGGTCTGGGCCTTCTGGTTCAGCTTCGCTCGGACAATCAAACGGTGGTTGCTTACATCAATCATCAGGGAGGGACTTGCAGTCTGGGTGCCCTCAGAGTGGTGTCCCTGATCCTGACCTGGGCGAAGGCACATGTTCCTTGTCTCTCGGCAGTCCGCAGTCCGCTCCGGTGGGGGACACCGGAGGTGGTCCTGTTTGCTTTTCGTCACAGTTGCAGGCTCCCGATCTTTGTGTCGCTCTCCCAGGATCCTCTGGCTCTGGCGGCGGAAGCCTTATCCCTGAGCCGGGGGGACCCGGGGTTTCTGTACCTGTTTCCTCCGATACCCATGCTAGGCTGGGTGGTACGGAAGCTGGTTCTGGAAAGGGTGTCCGCCATTCTCGTGGCCCCAAGATGGCCAAGACGAGTATGGTGCGCAGACATCCTTTGGCTGACAGTGAATCAGCTCATTCTGCCTCTTCGGCCCGATCTGCTCTCTCAGGGTCGGCTGTATTACCCCAATTTACCAACGCTGGTTTTGATGGCTTGGCTGCTGAGACCTCCATCTTGAAGGAGGAGGGTCTTTCTGACTCAGTTATTAAGACTCTGATCAGGGCCCAAAAGAGGACTTCTATCACCTACTATAGGACTTGGAAAGCCTATATCACTTGGTGTGAGGTTAGGACCTTGCCTTGTAGGGTCTTTTCGGTCTCCAGGATTCTGGAGTTTTTACAATCAGGGTTGGACTCCGGTCTTCAGCTGAGTACTTTGAAAGGGCAGGTTTTGCGCTTCATGCTTTAGTTAAAAAATGTTTCCAGGGGGTCACGCATGTGCGGCCTCCCAGGAAACCATTACTCCCTGTTTGGGACTTGAATTTGGTTCTTTCTGCTCTTCAGGCTCCTCCCTTTGAGCCTTTGCAAGATATTGCTTTGTCTACCTTGACTCAGAAGATTGTCTTCTTGGTAGCTATCACTTCGGTTCGGCGTGTCTCGGAGTTGGCGGACTTGTCTATTCAGGCGCCCTACTTTGAGAGGCATCAGGACAAAGTGGTCTTTCGGTTCAAACTGGACTTTCTTCCTAAGGTTGTTTCTGCTTTTCATTTGAATCAGGATATTGTTCTCCCCTCCCTGTGTCCTAAGCCTAAGAATGACAAGGAGAGGGTTTTGCATTGTTTGGATGTAGTACGCTGTGTTAAGTACTATTTGATTATTACTTCTCCTTTTCGTAAAACTGATGCCTTTTTTGTTGTGCCCTGTGGGCCTAGGAAGGGTTTGGCGCCGGCCAAATCTTCCATTAGCAAATGGATACGTCAGGCCATTATTGCAGCCTATTCTGCTAAGGGGAAAGTTCCCCCTTTTCGTATCACTGCTCATTTTACTCGCGCCATTGGAGCGTCTTGGGCTTTTCAGCACCAAGCTTCTGTTGAACAAGTTTGTAAGTCTGCTACTTGGTCTTCTGTTCATACTTGTTCTAAGTTTTACAAGGTTGATGTGCGGGCCTCAGCGGATGCTGTTTTTGGCCGCAAAGTTCTGCAGACTGCAGTCATTTAAGTTATGCTTCATTTTTGCCTTCGGATACCCATCCCTTGTGGACACTGCTTTTGGATGTCCCAATCGTAAGAATTAAAGGGGAAGCGGGGTGTGTGGCACACTGAGAATAATACCATTTTGTGAGTACTCACCTGAAAAATGGATATTGTCAGTGTGCCACACACCCCGCTTCACCCGCCCTTTTTGGTATCCTGGATCCTTTATATGGTGAAGCTTTTTTTTTATTTTGAGGTTACCGTTGGATTTCCTGGTACCTTGTCTTACTGCTGTTTGAATTCACTGGGTGTTAAGTGGGAGGTCCCAGGTATATATAGGCCGGAAGGGGCTCGTTTTCAAGACTTCTCCCTGCAACGTCACCACCTGCTGGTGGAGTAACCCGATCGTATGAATTAAAGGGGAAGCGGGGTGTGTGACACACTGACAATATCCATTTTTCAGGTGAGTACTCACAAAATGGTATTTTTGGTATCCGGGATCCTCTATATGGTGAAGCTTTCCTTTATTTTTCTTTGAGGTTACCTTTGGATTTCCTGGTACCTTGTCTTACTGCTGTTTTGAACTCACTGGGTTTAAAGTGGGAGGTCCCAGGTATATGTAGGCCGGGAGGGGCTCGTTTACAAGACTTCTCTCTGCAACGTCGCCTCCTGCTGGAGGATAACCCTATCGTCAGAACACTGACAATATCCATTTTACAGGTGAGTACTCACAAAATGGTATTTTTTAGGGCACCCCAGGGGGTGAAGCATGCCATAATGCAGCTTACAGTCCTGCACTTATCTTATCTAGTAAATGGTCTCCAAGATGGGGGACTGGATATCAGAGCACACACACCTACTAACTGCTAAAATGTGTGCTGCAGTTTCCTGTCCACCTTCTCAGAGACCAAGCCTGGACTAGAGAGGGATATATACAAGTGTAGTTTGGCTGAGGTAATCAACCATTTGTCATAACCTTCTTCATGCAGAGCCCATCACCCTTCTCCTCCATGTTGCTGCATGTGGCTCAGCAGCCAGTGACCCTGCTGAATGATAGAGCCCCTTACATGGAGGGGGGGATGCCAGAAGGAAGGCCCTTATCTGTCTTGGCAGTGCCAGAGTGGCCACAGCAATTCTCCCTTCTCTAAAAACCCAGCACTGGTTTCGATCAGACCAACAGCAAGACCCAGCCAACTGCTTACCTGTTATAGGAGATCCAGGGAATCTCCTGGCAGGTGGTGCTGTGAGAGAGCAGCCATGTCTCACAGGAGCGCTGGGGCAGGTCGCTATTCACACACAAGGATCTGGATTCCCTGCACTTCCTATGCTGGCCACAGAGGAGAAGTTAGAGCAGTAGCAGGAAATACACCAGCGACCCCTGCTGGCCAGAGGAGCGAGCTGTAGTACATTTACTATAATGACTTACGACCTGTAGAATTGATCAGCTCCTCTCAGCAGCACTTGCTGCGCGGGTGGGGATTAGAGATGCGCGGCCTTGGAATAGCGCGTGCGCGGCCGCTCATGCGCGCACCTTAAAGGGAACAAATTGGCTCTCTACTCGCAGGTGAGTGGGGTTATTAACCTGCGGCCCTGTAGGACTATTCCCACCCGTTCCACTAGTAATATGTCTCCCAGCCTTGGCTGCGCTGGTCGGGTGAAGTTAGGCAGCACCACCGTTGGTGCTTAGGAGCGCTGCTCCACCGCAATCCCCCACCAAAGGGTAGGCGGTTCAGGCTTATGGTGAGCCTCTATGGGATGCCCCTCCCGCACTGTTGCCCCTATCGGTGGGCCCTATTTAAGTGGCCGCCGTCCTCCCTCATCCTCCTTGTAGTCTTCGGGGGAAAAGAGGGGGGGGGGTGTATGTGTATAGATATGTATGTTATGCAGTCTGCGCTCTTGTGTCAGCGGCCGCGATGACTTGTCTTTTATTGCCTTTAAATTTACCGCCGCCGCGTGCTGACTTGGTTCCGCGCTTGGCGGCGGCATTACCTCAGGCGATGGTGCGCCATCATTGGCGGCTGGCCTTTCTGGCTTCACGCTCTTCGGGGGTGGGGCCCGTCTTTGGCGCGTTTCGCGTCATCGCTATTACTGGCCCGCCCCTCGAGGTATACCGACGCCATCTTTTCTGACTTGGTTGGCCTTTGCACGACGGACTCCTACCTACCGCGGTCCGTAAGTGCCCTCGCGGGCGGCTTTATCTGCTTCACTTTTGTTACGATGTACTTAAGGTCTTGTCTGCTTATGTCTTTCTGGCGGGACGAACCCTTCTTGGCTTCTCCCGGCCCTGTTTTTAGTATATTACTTGTAGGCCTTGTAAAAGTACCACATATGTATCGGTAGCCCCCCGTTACTGTTCAGAAGACCCCCCCCCAAACTGAAAAGAACACTTTATAACATGTAAAAATAAAATACAACTACAATCCACACTATAAAGGGTTAAATCAAGAAAAAAATTGGCATGGGGGTTCCCCTTTTCCCCTTCCAGGGGGGGGGGGGGGGGTAATCCCCATTTTTTTTTATTTTAAGGGTTAAAAACCCTTAAAAATTCCCATAAAAATGACATGGGGTCCCCCCTACCCAGCATTACCAGCCCGGGATCAGCTATGCAGAGCTTGTAGAACAGGGCGCAGGGGCCAGCTTTGGTGGCCCCCCGCCCTGCCAAGTACAAGCCCGCACCGCCTAAATCAGCCCGGGCCCTTCTGCCCCCCCCGGGCTTCGGGGAGGCAGGTAATAGGGGGGCCGGGGTTAATGGCAAATTACCCGCTCGCCGCAGGTGACTTGACAGCCCCCCAGCCTTGTGAACTGGTATGGGGGTTTCATGGACTCCTTACAAGTTCACAATGGGTTAAAGTGAACCAACACCCAGGGCTGATCGCCCGGGAATCTATAAGATTCCCAGACCGTTCTATTCCCTCCCCCCGGGGCATCCAAAATCAGGATGCCCCTCTGTGTGAAACCCCCCGGAACACCCGCTACCACTTACCTGAATCCCGGTCCTACGGCGAATGCGCGGGCCGCATCCCCGCTATCCCTCTAGCAGGGCGCGTGCCTGCGCTGGCTATTTATGAATGCCCGGCGCGGGCACGCTCCCTGTTAGAGGGAAGTGGGGGATGCGGTCTCCAGCACATTCAGAGTGGCTGAGCTTAGACGTCTCTTAGACGTCCATAATTCAGCCGCTCTGAGCACGCTGATTGGACGAGCGGCTGCGCATGCACCATAGGATCAGGGTGAGATGAGTTATTGTGGGCGATAGGGGGGTTTCACAGAGCGGGGCATTCCCGATCGGGATGCCTTGGGGAAAGGACCAATACCCAGGATAGTCAAAATCCTGGGTGTTGGTCCACTTTAAATGTAAAGCATTTTATACCTGCTGTGTAACAGGACATAAGCGGGGACCCCATTTTTTTTTTGGAATTTTAAGGGTTAAAAACCCTTAAAAATCCCCCCAAAAAATGACGTAGGGTCCCCCCTACCCAGCATTACCGACCCGGGCCAGCTATGGGGGCTTGTAGAACAGGGCGCAGGGGCCAGCGTCGGTGGCCCCTGGCCCTGCAGGCTACTAGCCCACATAGCCACTAAGTGGCCCGGGCCCTTCTGCCCCCCCCCCCCCTGGCCGTTGGGGAGGCAGGTAATGGGGGGGCTGGGGGTTAATGGCAAGTCACCCTCTAGCTGCAGGTGACTTGCCAGACCCAGAGCCTTGTGAACTGGTATAAGGGGTCTCATGGACCCCTTACCAGCTCACAAAGGGTTAACTGTTCAAAAAAAAACAGACACAAAAGTATTTTATTAAAAAATATATATATTTTTCCTGTACTTACCTTGTCCCTCGCCACTCTGATGACAGATGCCGGTGATCGGCATCCAGAGAAGGGGGAGGCAGGAGATCAGAGGATCTCCTGCCACCTCCTTCCCCGGGCACGGATCACCGGCATCTGACAGCTGAAAGAGCTGAAGCCGGTGATCGGGGTCAGGATGACGTCACTAGCTCCTAGCCTAGCCCCCAAAGGGGCGGGGCTTAGCGGCAAGATGGCGGCCACCGTCGGAGGAGCAGAGGGGAGAGAGCCTCCCATGCTCTCTCCTGAAGATAGGTAAGTCCTGGGGGGATCGGAGGCCCCAGACCAGCAATTGTTTGGTACCGCTGGCGATCAGGTTGCGGGGGTGTTCCTTGACACTCCTTCCATTTTGGCTCAAATGAGATTTTGGCTTTGGCTCCGCCTGAGGTGTTCCCCCCGCCAAAAGGTGAGTTGTTTGATGTGCCCAAGCCACTTTGTGAGGGTTGTCCTTAAGGAATGGGAACAACCTATGCGCCTTGTTGGAGTTCCTCCTAGTTGGGATAAGCGTTATCCTTTTCCGGAGGATTTGGTGAAGCTTTGGTCTGTTCCCCCTGACGTCGATGCCCCCGTGTTGGGGCTGTCTAACACGGCTGTGTTGCACTCCCCTGACACTACTACCATTAAGGATGGTGAGGATCGTCGCATTGATCAATTGGCTCGCCATGGTTTTATCAGTGCTGGATCGGCACTGCGGCCGGTTTGTGCTTTAGCGCTTCTTTTGATGGCTGTCAGGTCCATTGTGAGAGATTTGTACGCAGATCTTGATCCCACTTGTGATGAGTTCTTTTCTCTCAAGCAGTGTGAGTCGTTTATTTCCTTTGTCATGACCGCCCAGGATGATGCGCTTGCGATGTGTAGCAGGACCGCGGTCCTGTTGGTTGCTATTCGTCGGTCGGTGTGGCTGCGTCAGTGGACGGCGGATTTTAGCTCTAAGAAGTCGCTTACAGCTCTTCCTTTTGTGGGTTTGCGCCTGTTTGGCGACAAATTGGATTCAGTTACCAAGGGTGGTAAGTTGACTCAACGCAAGAGGCCGCGTCGTTCCTTTCGGGGAGCGGCTTCTTTTAGTCACTCCTTTCGGGGAGCCAGAGCGGGCAGAGGGGCCTCCATTTCCCGGTACCAGGGGTACAGGTTGGACCCGGGGGAGGGGCCGTGGCCATCCCGGTCAGTCCTGGGGCGCCAAGCCCAAGCCTGCTGGCAAGCCCGCTCAGCAATGAGGGGGTGCCCTCACCCGTGCGGGTGGGGGGACGATTGCGACACTTCTCCCAGGTTTGGGACCAAGCGGTTCCGGACAGATGGATCCGGGAGGTGGTGTCCGGTTACAAGCTGGAGTTCGAGTCTCGCCCTCCTTCGCGTTTTTTCCGGTCTCCCACCGACCCTTTGGCCGCACAGGGGCTCCTGGCGTCGGTGAAGAATCTTCTGGAAATGGCGGTCATCCGGCCGGTGCCGCACTTGGAAGTGGGCCTCGGGTATTACTCCAATCTCTTCACAGTCCCCAAGAAGGACGGATCGGTTCGCCCCGCTCTGGATCTGAAGTTCCTCAACAGGTTCATCCGTACACGGAAGTTTCGCATGGAAACTCTGCGGTCAGCCATCAGTTCTCTTCGGCAGGGGGACTTCATGACGTCCATAGACATCAAGGATGCTTACCTTTATGTTCCCATCTGCCAGGCTCATCAACGTTTTCTTCGGTTCGTGATGAAGGATCGGCATTTTCAATTCGTGGCACTTCCATTTGGCCTTACCTCGGCTCCAAGAGTGTTCACCAAGGTGCTGGCAGGGGTGATGGCCATTCTCAGAACTCAGGGCATTCGCATCATGCCTTATCTGGACGACCTTCTCATCATGGCTACTTCTCTCAATCAATCGGAGACGGACACCAGGACGGTGGTCTCCACGCTGGAAAGCTTCGGTTGGGTGATCAACTATCCCAAGTCCTCCCTCTCCCCGGCCAGGGTGGTGTCCTTTCTGGGAATGCGGTTGGATTCTTGTCAACACGGTGTTTCTGCCTCAGTCCAAGATTTTTCTGATTCAGGAATTGGCTAGGTTCCTTCTTTCCAATCCTCGACCGTCCATCCGTCTGGGGATGAGACTGGTAGGGTTGATGGTTGCCTCTTTCGAGGCAGTTCCTTTTGCTCAATTTCACACAAGGACGCTTCAGCTTCATCTGTTGGCGTCTTGGGACCGGCGACCACGGTCGTTGGATCGGCCCTTCCAGTTGTCCTCCCGGATCCGGCAGTCCCTTCAATGGTGGTTGGTCTCGACCAATCTCTTGAGGGGAAGGTCTTTCCTGACTCCTCTTTGGGAAATTGTCACCACGGACGCCAGTCTTTCGGGATGGGGGGGGATTCTGGAAGGATCTTCAGTTTCGGGGGCAGTGGGGGCCTCGAGAGGCCCACTTGCCCATCAATGTTCTGGAGCTGAGAGCTGTTCTGGAGCTGGTTCTTGTTCATTTGACTCAGCATGTTCTGGGCCTTCCGGTTCAGGTTCGCTCGGACAATCGGACAGCGGTTGCTTACATCAATCATCAGGGAGGGACTCGCAGTCTGGGTGCCCTCAGAGAGGTGTCCCTGATCGTGACCTGGGCGGAGGCCCATGTTCCTTGTCTCTCGGCAGTTTACATTCCGGGGGTGGAAAACAGGGAAGCGGATCTGTTGAGCAGGTGCTCTGCCCGTCTGGGGGAATGGTCTCTGTGTCTCCGGTGGGGGACACCGGAGGTGGACCTGTTTGCCTCTCGTCACAATTGCAGGCTTCCGACCTTCGTGTCGCTCTCTCAGGATTCTCTGGCTCTGGCGGTGGATGCCATGTCCCTGAGCTGGGGGGATCTGGGGTTTCTGTACCTTTTTCCTCCGATACCCATGCTAGGCAGGGTGGTACGGAAGCTGGCTCTGGAAAGGGTGTCCGCCATTCTCGTGGCGCCAAGGCGAGTATGGTTCGCATACATCGTTCGGCTGGCGGTGGATCAGGTCGTTCTGCCTCTTCGGCCTGATCTGCTTACTCAGGGTCGGCTGTGTTACCCCAATTTACCAATGCTGGGTTTGACGGCTTGGCTGCTGAAACCTTCATCTTGAAGGAGGAGGGTCTTTCTGACTCAGTTATTAAGACTCTGATCTGTGCCCGGAAGAGGTCTTCTTCTACCATCTACTATAGGACTTGGAGAGCTTATATCACTTGGTGTGAGATTAGATCTTTGCCTTGTAGGGTCTTTTCAGTTTCCAGGATTTTGGATTTTCTACAATCATGGCTGGATTCTGGTCTCCAGCTGAGTACTTTGAAAGGGCTGGTTTCTGCCTTGTCTATTTTTTTTCAGAAGCCTTTTGCGCTTCATCCTTTAGTCAAAACTTTTTTCCAGGGGGTTACGCACGTGCGGCCTCCCAGGAAGCCATTGCTCCCTGTTTGGGATTTGAATTTAGTTCTTTCTGCTCTTCAGGCTCCTCCCTTTGAGCCCTTGCAGGATATTGCTTTTTCTACCTGACTCAGAAGATTGCCTTCTTGGTGGCTATCTCTTCGGTTCGGCGTGTCTCGGAGTTGGCGGCCTTGTCGATTCAGGCGCCCTACTTTGAGAGGCATCAGGACAAGGTGGTTTTTCGTTTCAAACCGGATTTTCTTCCTAAGGTTGTTTCTGCTTTAAGTTATGCTTCATTTTGCTGTTGGATACCCACCCCTTGTGGACACTGCTTTTGGATGTCCCTATCGTCAGAATTAAAGGGGAAGCGGGGTGTGTGACACACTGAGAAAAATACCATTTTGTGAGTACTCACCTGTAAAATGGATATTGTCAGTGTGTCACACACCCTGCTTCACCCGCCCTTTTTGGTATCCTGGATCCTCTATATGGTGAAGCTTTCCTTTATTTTATTTTTGAGGTTACCGTTGGATTTCCTGGTACCTTGTCTTACTGCTGTTTGAATTCACTGGGTGTTGAGTGGGAGGTCCCAGGTATATGTAGGCCGGGAGGGGCTCATTTTCAAGACTTCTCTCTGCAATGTCGCCTCCTGCTGGAGGATAACCCTATCGTCAGAATTAAAGGGGAAGCGGGGTGTGTGACACACTGACAATATCCATTTTACAGGTGAGTACTCACAAAATGGTATTTTTTTGTTTTTTTTGCCCGCTAGCAGGGGTAAATGCCAGGCACGTGAATTTTACGTGGCTGGCACTTAGTGGAGGAGAAGCAACCACGTAAATTTTACGTGGCTGGCATTTAAAGGGTTAAACCTCACTCCTACTGAGTTGCATACTAGTGGGGATTCTCAGCCTGATGTGTCTTCTAGACTGGCTACTGTTGAACAGATTATTGCGAAATCTTTTGCACGTAAGGCCCCTGCTAAGAAGCGGCACTTGACGCCTAATTTTACTGTTTTCCCTATGGGAACTGAGGAGTTTTGGAATCTGTGTGGCTATACCCCGTCTGATGAAGGGGAGCTCTTTTCTGATTCAGGTTCATCTGATGAGAGACCAAGGGGTCATGACGATTCTGGCTCTGACCCCTGGGCCCCGGATGACACTGACAGATTATTGACCCAGATTTTTGAGGTTCTGTCTATCTCCCTGTTAAAGCTCCCAGGCAAAGAGGGGAGCTTTTCCATACAGCAAGATCACGTTTGGAATTTCCAGAGCAGGCACATTTCCATAACCTTGTGCTCAAGGAATGGGAGCGCCCCAGTAAACGTCCCGGGGTTCCAAAGAGTTGGGATAGGAAGTATCCCTTTCCTGCTGAGGTGGTAAATGTTGGTCATCCCCCCCCCCCCCCCCCCGAGGTGGATGCCCCGATCCTAGGGCTATCTAACACCTCTGTCATGCATTCCCCTGATTCTACTACCCTGCGGGATGTCGAAGGCCCGCTTATTGATCAGCTGGCATCCCACGCCTTTGCGTGTGCGGGGACGGTGCTGCGCCCGGTCTGTGCCTCTGCCATTACTGCTGTGGCCACTAGAACCCTTATCAGAAATATGCTTGATAGTGCCCCTGATGATCTCCCTTGTGAGGTGTTCAATGCACTCTCCAGTTGTGATGTTTGTGTAAATTTGTCCTCTTCAATGCGTTTTCGCATTGAAACTCTGCGCTCTGCCATCAGTTCCCTGTGCCAAGGGGATTTCATGACTTCTGTGGACATCAAAGATTCTTATCTTCATATTCCTGTGTTCCCAGGTCATCAAAGGTTCCTCAGGTTCGCTCTGATGGATCAACACTACCAGTTTGTGGCCTTGCCCTTCGGCCTCACTTCAGCTCCCAGGGTGTTCACCAAGGTGCTGGCTGGCGTGATGTGTCTGCTCAGATGTCAGGGCGTCCGCGTGCTTCCCTATCTGGATGACATCATCACTTCGCAGTCTCTACATCAGGCAGAGTTGGATACTCAGCTGGTGGTGTCCACTCTGGAGTCATTTGGATGGGTAATCAACCACCCCAAGTCCTCACTGTCCCCCTCCTTGGTAACTCCATTCCTAGGAATGATACTGGATACAGTTCAGGCAAGGATCTTCCTTCCCCAACAGACGGTGGACAGTATGATTGCACTGACTCAATCCCTCCTAGCTTGTCCCCATCCCTCCATCAGGCAGGGGATGCAGCTGGTGGGCCTGATGGTGGCATGCTTCGAAGCGGCCCCTTATGCTCAGTTCCACTTGAGGCCCCTGCAACTTCACCTATTGTCAGTATGGGACAAGGACCCAGCGTCCCTGGACAGGGTCTGTGTGCTCCCCCCCCCCCCACCCCCCTGGTCAGGAGATCCCTCTCGTGGTGGATGGACTCAAGGAACCTGTTGGGGGGCAGATCCGCGGTCACCGCGGATGCCAGTCTGTCAGGTTGGGGGGGGGGGTTCTGGAAGTCCCTGCGGTTCCAGGGGAGGTGGGGCCCTCAGGAGGCCCACACACCTATTAATGTCTTGGAACTGCGGGCGATCAGGCTAGTTCTGGCTCACTTGACTACTCGCCTTCGGAGCCTGCCTGTTCAGGTGCGCTCGGACAACCAGACGGCAGTTGCCTTCATCAATCATCAGGGAGGGATCCGGTGCAAGGGGACCCTCCAGGAAGTGTCTCTGATCCTGATTTGGGCGGAGGCCAATGTCCCCTGCATATCAGCTGTGTACATCCCAGGGGTGGAAAATCGCCTGGCGGACCCTGTGAGCAGGGGGACCTCTCGTCAGGGAGAATGGTCCCTATGCAGCAGGGTGTGTCAATCTCTGTGTCACCGTTGGGGCCAACCAGATGTGGATCTGTTTGCGTCCCGCCACAATCACAAGCTCCCAGCTTTTGTCTCTCTGTCCCAGGATCCTCTGGCCTTGACCTCGGATGCGCTAGCAATGTCATGGCAGGACTTTCGGTTCCTGCATGTCTTCCCTCCAATCCCCCTGCTGGGCAGGGTTCTGCGCAAGATCGCTCTGGAAAGGGTGCCAGCAATTCTGGTGGCCCCCCAGGTGGCCAAGAAGAGTGAGGTATATCGTATGCCGCCGCACACCAATCGAGCGTAGTTGTGTTGTCTCTATTTTTACGGGCCAATCCGGGGGCTCTGTGTATTTTCATGGTTACATATGTATTCTTATTACTGCTTTGTTCTTAGTTTCTCCTGGTCAGGGTTCCCCTGCAGGCACACACTTTGTCTGTCCTCAGTGACAGAAGCTGCGCCCAGAGCCTGCCCTCACTGTGATGTCACTTCCGCCTCCTCTCATTGGAGGCCTGGCCAGGCTGGTTCCCTAGCAACCGGCCGGCCAGCACTAGTGTGTTCCCAGCTGTTGCTGCCATACAAGTAGTGCAGCACAGCGGTTTCTGCCTCGGGGGGGGGGGGGGGGGGGGGGCTCTGCCAGTGAGTATTTATGATTATTATCTGTTTGATGCGTTTATTATAAGATGCCACTGTCGGTCCTGACAGCGGCACCGCTGTGACGTCATTCTGACGTCAGGTGGGCTTTTCTGACTCTGCTATTGGTTACTCATGTATATATAATGTGCTGTGTCTGTGTGCCACTTGTTGTGTGTTGACCCTGATGAAGGGGGCCTGCTGTAACCCCCGAAACGTTGGGATTGGATTGAAACTCACTAATATAGTTCTATTTGTGCTTACTACTGGAGTGCTGGTTTTCTCTCGATTTCAAGAAGAGTGTGGTTCGCAGACGTGGTACAGCTGGCAGTAGATCAGTGCGCTCTACCCTTGGTGCCAGATCTGCTCACTCAGGGCTCACTACGCTATCCCCATTTACAAACTCTGGCTTTGACGGCTTGGCTGCTGAAACCTCCATCTTGATGGAGAAGGGGCTGTCTTCCTCGGTTATGGATACCTTGATTAAAGCTAGGAAGAAGTCTTCCTCTTCCATTTATTACAGGGTTTGGCGTGCCTACATTGACTGGTGTGAGTCTAAGTCTCTTTCCTGTCGTGTGTTCTCTATTCCCAGGATTCTGGAGTTCCTGCAGCATGGGTTGGGGATGGGGGTCCAACTCAGTACTCTGAAGGGGGTACTGAAGTTAAACAGTCTGCTGCTGATTTTTCTTGGGGATCCCACCCTACTTATGGACACTGCTATTGGATGTCCCAACTGTAAGTATTAGATTTGGAGCAGGACGTACTGTATACTAAGAATAATACAATTCTGTAAATACTCACCTGTAGAGTTGGTATTATGAGTATACAGTACGTCCTGCTCCAACCCACCCTTGGTTGCATTATCTTGGATCCCCTGTATGGTGATTGTTACCATTTTTATAGTTGATAGTTTGGATTGTTTAAATTCTCCCGGCTTCTCCTTAACTGCTTTTCAATGCTGGGGATTTGTGGGAGGTCCCCGGGTATTTGAGGGGCCGGGAGGAGCCTATTTTTGATGTCTCTGCAGTCCAGCGCCATCTGGCGGAGTATATCCCAACTGTGTAAGTATTAGATTTGGAGCAGGACGTACTGTATACTCATAATACCAATTCTACAGGTGAGTAATCACAGAATTGTATTTTTATTTAATTCTTTTAGACTTTTGGTCTGCTTTAAGCTTGAACGAACTGCATTACAGTATATCGATTATGATTATATTGGTTTTTACATTATTTATAAACCTATGCTAGATCCCAGGTCCAGAGGATACTGGTCTTCACTCTGGATCCAACTAGATAGGGAGGCTGGTATCTTCTCCCAGCCCCCAACAAGGACTCTCCCCAAACAAATTTCTTGTTAAAGCTTGTTAAAATAATGGTCTTGCTCAGCTGGCATAAAAATATCCCTTTGCCCCATCTGTATGCATTATACTGAATCATTGTCCACATTTACATTTGCTCCTGCACTCACTCAAAGCTGTAACGCCTCATCATTGATTTTCTCATAACGGCCATTTTGAAGCACCCTTGAGGCTTCCTTTTCCAGCTGTGCTGCTGCCTGGATTAACCAACATACCCCCACAATGCACAGCAGCAGGAAACCCCGCAGCACTTCCTCTTTGCAGGTGGCCATTTTAAAATCCACCTCAACAGGAGTTACAAAAATCTAAATACATTTTTATTTGCAGTAACATTAATTGCCCTGGCCCTGGGTGCGGGATGCATATGAGTAGTGTGTTTCGTAAGAGTGTTGGTCTGGTTTAAGTTGCCTAAAGTGTGGCCTTTACCACCTAGACAGGATGTTGTAGTTACTTTCTTCGTATTTGCAAGCCCCTTATGAGTGAGTAGGAAAGACTTCTTCCAACCCCTAACAAGGACTTTTCCCAATTTTCGTAGACCTCATGTTAAGATGTTAAAGTGGACCAACAGTCAAAAATGACTTAAACCAAACCAACAGTGCTCAAATCCATCCCTCCCCAGAGCAATTTAGATTGCTGCACATAAAAATTAATTTACCCTTTTCTAACTCTGGCTGTAGTAAATTTTAGAATCAAAATGACGGCCCATGCATTTGCAGACCAGCTGCAAACAGGAAGTGCTGATGGGCTTCCTGTTACTGTGCATTGCCTGTAATGTCAGTTTAATCCAGGCAGCAGCATGGCTAAAATGCTGGGGGGGGGGAGCTCCAAAATGGCTGCTACCTTTCTTTTCTTTTTTTTTTTGTTAAAATAAAATGTTTTAATGTTGCACCTATTTTTCTCAACAGATGGAAGAGAAAGACAAGTTTGATGGAATTTTTGATAGCCTATTGCCAGTTAATGGATTACTATCCGGAGACAAAGTCAAACCGGTACTGATGAACTCTAAGCTACCTCTCGATATACTGGGACGGGTAAGAGCATTTCTTTTTTTCCCACATAACCTACAAGCCACAGGGCAAAGTTCATTACCTAAAGTGAATAAATCCTTACTTTTTGCTATTTTATTATTACTCACTTGGCTTTTACCAGATAAAGCCATAGAATAAAGGTATCCTTGCTATACAGCCAAAAATGCTTTCCTCTCACATGGGCGATTCCACTATACCCAGACAGAGAAATGTGGACGAAATTACTGCAAAAAAAAATTTAGAACTTAAACTAGAATTTAGAGTTGGGAAATACATCCTAGTGAGCAATAGCTGGAGAGTGAAGGTGTAGGAATATAAACATAAATAATAATAATAATAATAATAGAACGAAAGGCAGATAACAAGACAGCCCTCTAGCAAATCACTATGAGTAGCTAATTAATGCAATCATCACTAGGAAAAGTATCATCTATATATCCCAGGGGAAGACTCATATTGAACACCAGGTGGGAGGTCCAACTCTTTGGACCATCAAAATGACCAAGGGGTTAAGGATCAACCAAAATAGGAGTACCACCGGTTGAGGCGAAAGAGAAACACAAAAACGTTTATGAAACCTCACTAGTCACCCACATTTTTACCTGTCCAACTTGTATTTTCCTTACCTGTCCAACAACCCCCTGCGCAACCGCGGCTGGTGGCGGCATTTCTCGGGCTCTACATGGCGGCGTCCTACCTGAATGTCTGGCGTGCCCACGCATTTCCGAGAGATGCAGGGGGTGCCATGTGCCAATTGCAAGTACGGCTAGGATTCTAGTCTGCCTCTACAGCCGAACATTAATATACGTGGCCGAGGAAGCTGGATTGAAGTAGAGCCCTTGAGCTCTTTGGAAGAGAAGCGGGCAGCTGCCAGGGTTTCACGCAGTGGGGCATTCCAAATAAAATAGTCTGTTCTAATATTCTTAGTATACAGTATGTCCTGCTCCAGATATAGTACTTAAACTTGGGTTATCCTCGGGCCAGATGGCGCTGCACTGCAGAGACATGCAAAACAGGCTCCTCCCGGCCCCTCAAATACCCGGGGACCTCCCACAACTCCCCAGATTTCTCTGCAGTGCCGACTGCGACATGAAGTATCACTCTCTCGCAGGTGAGCGGGGCTATTAAAACCTGCGGCCCTGTTGGACTATTCCCACCCGTCCTCCTCGTGATGTGCCTCCCAGCCTGGGCTGCGCTGGTCGGGTGAAGGTAGGCAGCACCATGCGTGCTTATGGAGCGCTGCTCCCCCGCAGTCCCCCACCAAAGGGTAGGCGGTGTAGGCTGATGGTGAGCCTCTATGGGATGCCCCGCCCGCATTATTGCCCCGTGTAGCGGTGGGCCCTGTACGAAGGGCCGCCATCCTCCCTCGTTCCCCCCGTAGTCGGGGGGAAAGAAAAGGGGGGTGTGTGCCTGTAGTGTCTGTGTATGATTGCTCGTATATGGCACTTTGTCTGGCTTTGGACTTTTATATATATATATATATATATATATATATATATATATATATATAGTGTCAGCCGCCGCACCTTTTTGTATTTTACTCATATAACTGCCGCCGCGCGCGTTTTTTTTCTTTGTTGGATGTTCCGCGACGGGCAGCGGCGTTACCTCAGACATCTCTGTGTCCTCATTGGCTGATGTTGGCCTTCGCGCTCTTCGGGAGGGCAGGACCTGGTCTGGCGCGCTCCGCGTCATGGGTCGCTCTGGCCCGCCCTTCGAGGTACATGGTGCCATTTTGTCTGTTCGCGCGCGACACGTGGGACGTTCCTGCTTACCGTGGTCCGTAAGTTCCCTCTCGGGCGGCTTGTACTTATTGTAGTGTTTCGGTTCTGACACCATTCTTTTCTCATTCTGTCTTTCAGACTGGTGAACACCATTGGCTTCTCCCGGACCGGTGTATTTGATAGCGGGCCTTGTAAAATTCTCCCACTAAAATCCCTAGCGGGTCTTTGGGGCATCCAGGGTTGCTTATAGCGTCAATCCCTGCTGGCATATTGAGCCTAAATAATCACCATATGGAGGCATCTCAGAATTATGTGACCGGGGTCCCCCTGGGACAAGACCGGCTGTGTATAGCGTGTGGACAACCCCATGCTGATGCTGACTGGCTCTGCAATCAGGCCTGCCAGTGGCAGCACCTCGTTTCAATTCGCCTATTTCCCCATGCTTAAATCTCACTCCTGCTGAGTCGCATACAAGTGGGGATTTGCAGCCTGTTGTGTCTTCTAGACTGCCCACGACTGAACAGATTATGGTGAGGCTGTCTGAGTGCAAGGGCCCTGGTAAGAAGCGGCACTTGACGCCTCATGTTACTGTTTTCCCTATGGGAACTGAGGAGTTTACTACTCAGTGTGGTTATAACCCTTCTGATGAAGGAGAGCTATTCTCTGACCCGGGCTCATCTGATGGGCAGGGGAGTCATGACGATTCTGTCCCAGAGTGACACTGATGATCTGTTGATTAACGTCTTTGAGGTTCTGGCTATCTCTCTCCCTGGTGAGGCTCCCAAGCAGAGAGGGGAGCATTTCCATACAACAACAGCACATTTGGAATTCCTGGAGCAGGCACATTTCCAGACTCTTGTGCTCAAGGAATGGGAGTGCCCCAGTAAACTGCCAGGGGTCCCAGGGGACTGGGATAGGAAGTACCCTTTCCCCCCTGAGGTGGTTAATTGTTGGTCAAACCCCCCCCCCCCCCCGGGGTGGATGCCCCGATCATAGGGGTTCCTAACCCCCCTTCATTGCAGCCCCTGCTTATACTACCCTTCGAGATGCTGAGGACCGGCGCATTGATCTGCTGGCCTCCCACGCCTTTACATGTGCAGGGACCGCGCTGCGCCCGGTCTGTGCCGCGGCTATTACTGCCGTGGCCGCTAGAGGCCTAATCAGATGCTTGCTCGTCCCCCTGATGATCTCCCCTTAATGCACTCTCCAGTTGTGATGTGTTTGTAAAATTTATCCTATTAGCGTTGGATGACTCCATTAGAATGTGTGCAAGAACTTTTGCCCTTGTGGTGGCTATACGTCGCTTGGTCTGGCTGCGACAGTGGGGTGCTGATGATGCTGCTAAAAAGACTCTTACTAGGCTTCCCTTTAGAGGGCTACGCCTGTTTGGGGCCTGTCTAGACCTGTTTGGTAAGAAGGGTAAGTCACCGCAACGCAGGCGGCCGTCTCGGCCCCCTCGGGGCAGGGGCACCCCTCCTCCCCCCTACCATAGTGTTAAACAAGAACCAGGGGTGTCCTTCGCGGGGACTCGCGCAGACTCCTGCCCCGGGAGCAGCAGACAACGCCCTGGCCCCTCTGGCGGGGCTAAGCCTAAATCTTCCACCAAGCCCCGTCAAGCATGATGGGGCACCCTCACCCATCTGGGTGAGGGGATGGCTGCGGCACTTTGCTCTTGTCAGGAGGCATCACGCCTCATACTGGTGGATTCAGGAGGTAGTGTCCTCCGGATACAAGATAGAGGCCTGCTGCGCGGCCTCCCCCAAGATTATCAGGTCCCGGGTACTCCTGGTCCCTGCCTCTGTTCAGGTACTGGCGCAGGCCATGCAAGGCCTGCGGGGTCGGGGGGTCACTTGTAGATTGCCCTTAACAGGCAGAGGCAGGGGCCTCTACACCAACCTTTCCACAGTCCCCCAAAAGGATGGGTCAGTCTGGCCCATTCTGTATTCACAGGTTCTCTGCAATTCTCCAATTACAGGCAGTTTCTGCATGGAAACTCTGAGATGGGCCAAAAGCGCCTTGCGCCCAGGGGGCTTCTTGCCGTCTGTGGAGCTCTAAGATGCTTATGTTCACATCCCTGTGTCTTCAGGACACCAAGGCTCTTCAGGTTCGTGTTGGAAGTCCAACACTGCTAATTTGTGGCCTTGTTATCTGGCCTCTCTTCAGCTCCCAGAGTGCTCACCAAGGTGCTGACGGGGATGATGTCTCTGATGAGATCAAGGGGCATCCGCGCGATGACCTACCTGGACGTCCTTTTTCACTTCCCAGTCGCTACGTCAGGCTAAGTTGGATACTCGGCTGGTGGTGTCCATTGGGAGTCATTTGGATGGGTGATCATTCACCCCAAGTCCTCATTGTCCCCTTAATTGGTAACTCCATTCCTAGGAATGAATCTGGATTCGGTTCAAACGAGAATCTTCCTTTCTCAGCAACAAAGTGGACAATTTGGTTGCATGGGCTCAGTCCCTTCAACAGGCAGGGATGCAGCTGGTGGGCCCGTTGCTGGCTTGCTCAGAAGAGGTCCCTCATGCTCAGTTCCCCTTGGGCCCTTCTGCGACTTCTATTGTTAGTACAGGACAGGGATCCAGCATCCCTGGAGTGGTCTCTGTGTGCCTTCCCACCTGGTAAGGAGGTCCATCTTGGAGTGGATGAACTCAAGGAACCTGTCTGGGGGCAGTTCCCTTCTTGCCCCTTCCTGGAGAAGGTCACCATGGATGCCAATCTATCAGGTTGAAGGGGGGGGGGTTTCTTCTGAAAATCCCTGCGGTTCTGGGGGAGTTGAGGCCCTTAGAAGGTCCATACACCTATCGATGTTTCAAACAGTGAGCGTTTCGGTTGGTTCTATCTCGCTTGACTACTCCTCTTCTGCGCCTACCTGTTCGGGGGCGCTCGGTCTGTCTGACGACAGTGGCCTACATTAATCATTTGGGAGGGGCCTGGATCAGGAGGACCCTCCAGGAAGTGTCTATGATCCTAATCTGGGTGGAGACAATGTTCCCTGCATATCAGTGATATTCGCTCCGGTGGGGGTCCCTCTGCGACAGGATGTGCTAATCCCTGTGTCACTATGGGGTCCAACCAGTTGTGGATCTGTTTGTGTCCCGTCACTATCACAAGCTCTCGGCCCTTGTTTCCCTGTCCCAGGATCCTCTGGCCGTGGTCCGGATGCCTTAGTAACGTCATGGCTGGACGTTCTGTTCTGTATGTCTTTTCTCCATTCCCCCTGCTAGGCAGGGTTCTGCACAAGATTGCTCTGGAAGGGGGACCAGTGATTCTGGTGGCCCCCGGGTGCCCTAGTAGAGTGTGGTTGCAGACGTGGTACCGAGGGCAGTAGTTCTGTACGTTCTGCCAGAAGTGCCAGCTCTGCTCACTCATGGCCCTTTACGTCACCCCAATCTACAGACTCTGGCCTAGACGGCCTGACTGCTGAAACATCCATCTTGATGGAGACAGGCTTATCTGTCTTGGTGATTGATGGGAAGACTAGAAGCAAGCTTCTTCTTCTTCCATCTGTTATATGGCATACCCATATTGATTGGTGTGAGTCTAGGTCTCTTCCCTGTTGGGCGTTCTCGGTTCCCAGGGTTCTAGAGTTATTACAGCATGAGTTGGAGTTGGTTCTCCAACTCAGTACTCTGAAGGGTCAGGTTCTACCCTGGCCGCCTTACTTTAGAAGTCTTTTGTTCAGTTTTCCTTGGTTAAGACTTCTTTCAGGGGGTATTCATGTGCGTCCCCCATGTAATCCTATGGTCCCCGTTGGGATTTGTATTTGATTCTGTCTGCCTTGCGGGGTTTTTTCCCTTGGTCCTATTCAGGATGCTGTCTGGCTGTTCTTACTCTCAAGGTTGTCCTTCTGGTGGCTGTTACTTCGGTCAGACGTGTGTCTGGCGGGCGGCTCTGTCTATCTAGCCCCCTTTCTTTGAGATACACCAGGATGGGTGGTGTTCCGCCTGAAGCCGGACTTTCTGCCTAAGGTGGTGTCTTATGTTCATTGTTTCAAGATATTGTTCTTCCTTCCTGCCTTATTCCTAGCAACGCTGAGGAAAGGGTTCTGCATTCCTTGAACAGGTGTTGGAAGTTTTTTCCTTGGTAGTCACTGTGTCCTTTAGGAGAACTGATGTTCCTTTGGGCCTACGGCCACTCCATCCTGCATGTGCCCGATCTCGTCTGCTTTCGGGAGTTGGGCGGCTTTGGCCCTGGTCATTACTTGGATGGGATGGTCCCTTCTGGTCCTAGGAAAGGATTTTTGGCTTCTGCCAAGTCTGTTAGCGATTGGATTCGTCAGGCTGTTACTCAGGCCTATTCCACCAAGGGGAAGAATCTTCCTTTTCGCTTTACTTCTTATTTTACTCGTGCTTTTGGTGCCTCTTGGGCTTTTCAGCACCAGGCTTCTGTTGAACTGGTTTGCTAGGCCGCTACTTGGCCTTCTGTTCATACCTTTTCAAAGTTTTACAAGGTTGATGTTAGGGCCTCATCTCATGCTGTCTTGGCCGCATGGTTATGCAGGCGCCAGTGGTTTTAAACTGTCGGCTGTTGTCTTTTTTGTTGGGGATCCCACCCTACTTTATGGACACTGCTATTGGATGTCCCAAGTGTAAGTACTATATCTGGAGCAGGACGTACTGTATACTAAGAATAATACAATTCTGTGGTATACTCACCTGTAGAATTTATATTTTTATACAGTACGTCCTGCTCCACCCCACCCTGGTTTTTGCATTATTCTGGATCCCCTGTATGGTGATTGTTATCTTTGTTATAGTTACCAGTTTCGGTGGTTAATTCTCCCGGCTTCTTGTTCACTGCTTTTCAATGCTGGGGATTTGTGGGAGGTCCCCGGGTATTTGAGGGGCCGGGAGGAGCCTGTTTTGCATGTCTCTGCAGTGCAGCGCCATCTGGCGGAGGATAACCCAAGTTTAAGTACTATATCTGGAGAAGGACGTACTGTATACAAATAATATCAATTTTACAGGTGAGTATTTCACAGAATTGTATTTTTTTGTCCCCTCACTGCTTCTCTGTGCCACACTGGCATGCATCTTCATACTTACTAATAAGGGAGAGTACACAGTTCCATCCCCCCCCCCCCCCAAGTTGACTGCAAGGTGCAGTTAGTTGTATTTTATTTGAAAATGTCATGAAGCATTCATGTCAGTTTGGGGTGTCTCCTGGGCAGGAACGGGCATCCACCAAAACATATGTTACAACGTTGTCATTGGGAGGAATGGGGCTTTCTCTTCTATTTTACTTCAGGACATCAGAGGAATTCAGTAACGATAGGGTTAATGAGAAGTGAGTGCTATACACACAGAACATCAGCATTCAGTAACTGAAGGGTTAACTCCACAATCCAGTTTCATTCTTGCAATTGGACTGGACTGTGAAGGCTGCTTGGATTTTCTTTTACCTAGGTAGTGGGGGATTTAACCCTGTCCGTCTTCCAGGCCCCTATATCCCACCGATCTGATTGATAATGCTTCTTCAGCTATGCTGTTTATATGGATCAGGCTGGTAGGGGTAAGCGCCAGGGTCTTGAGGTGCTCTGGGGTGCCTTTTTAGTTTTTTTTTAAAGTTGTCACTCTGGGGCTGGCGTTTTCACTTTAAGGAACAGTCAGGGATATATATATATCTATTCCCTTTTCCTTCCTTCCTTCCCGCAATATATTTTATATTATATTTTTTAGTATATGTGTTTTCTTTAAGACTTTAGACCATTGAACTTTGAATTTTTACATTTTGCGCCCTTTTTCCTTAAGTGGCAGGAACACGTGGCGAGGGTAGCGGAGGTCATTTTTCTAGTGGCAATTACTTAATTCCGTCGGGTTTCTGAATTAGCAGCTTTATCGGTTAAATCTTCTTATTTAGAGTTGTATAAGGACAAGGTTGTATTCAGTTTTAAGCAGGATTTTTTTCCTAAGGTGGTTTCTCCTTTTTATCCTAATGAAGAGGTGGTTTTGCCCTCCTTATGTCCTGGCCAGTTAGCCATAAGGAGAGGGCTCTTCATTCTTTGGATGTAGTAAGAGCATTAAAATATTATTTCTCTGCTACACAAGCCTTCTGTAACTTGGACTCCTTATTTAGTATAGCTGAGAGGCAACGGAAGGATCTTCTGCCAGCTAGGTCCACCATCAGCCAATGGATTAGACAAGCTGTAATAAGGGCCTATATCTCCAAAGGGAAGAATCCTCCTTTTCGGGTTCCAGCTCATTCTACATGAGCTATTGGAGCGTCCTGGGCTTTTCAGCACAAGGCCTCGGTAGAACAGGTCTGCAGAGCGGCTAATTGTTTTTCAGTTCATACATTTACCAAGTTTTATAAGGTAGATGTTAGAGCCTTGGTGCATGCTGTACTTGTTAGAAGGGTATTAAAGACAGTAATAAGCTACAATCTAAGCTAAAATACAATCATCTGTGATTCTCACCTGTAGTATTGTTTTCTCTTCCATATTCACTCCAGGCCGTCAGACCTTCCTGTATTCCAAGTATACAGCACGTCCAGAAGATTCCTTACACATGGGTTATACATCCACAAGATGGCGCTGGACTGCAGAAAACAGTTTGTGGCTCCTCCCGGCCCTATATAAGTCAGTGACCTCCCACAAATTCACCAGTTTTTATCTGCAGTCTGGGCTGCGAAGATAGAAGATGGCTCTTTGTGCTGCGCAGGTGAGCGGGGCTTATTAGCCTGCGGCCCTGTAGGATTTTTCCCACCCGTTCCGAACCCACTGCCTCCCAGCTTCGGCTGAACTGGTTCGGGTGAAGGTAGGCAGCACCAGGGTCAGGTGCTAGGGAGCGCTGCTCCAACCGCAGTCCCTGCCTTAACAGGGTAGGCGGTATAGGCCCGTGGTGAGCCTTATGGGATGCCCCTCCCGCTCTCTGGGGTTACATTTACCCCCTGTCCCCTTAAGATGGGCCCCTTCTCTAGGTTGGTGTCTGCCCCCTCACCTCGCTCTCACTGGGGAGATCTCCGGGGGGGGGGGGGTGTATTGTGTGCTTGTGCGTTGCCACTGTTTTTACTTAATGTTGCCGCCACGTGCTTGTACTACGCTCTGCGGATGGCGCGGCAACATCGCCTCAGGCACTGCTGCGCCATCATTGGCCGGCTTAATCACGTGGGCGCGTTCTGCGCTCTGCAGGGGGGGGGGGGGGGGGGCGAGCCTGGCGGATTTCCGCATCACTTCTCTGCGGCCCGCCCCTCGAGGTATATGCGGGCGCCATTTTGACTCCTGTGCTGCATGGCTGCTCTCTACCTACCGCGGTCCGTAAGTGCCCCTGTGGGGCATCCCGCGTAGCTTATTTAGCGTTAATCCTAGATTGACCTGCTGTGCCAAGATAATCACCATATGGAGGCTTCTCAGGATAATGCGCTTGGGTTTCCTTCGGGACAAGCCCGGCTATGTGTGGCGTGTTGGGTATCCCCTATAAGTGATGACGTCAGGGTGTGTGTATCCTGCGCCCAGCAGGTGCTTGCGCTCCAGTCTGGGTTACCTGTGGCTGGGCCTGCGCCCCCACTGGCTTCGCCTACCCCCCCACGCTTACATCTGACTCCTAGTGAGGTGCATACCAGTGGGGAGTCTCAACCTGATTTGGCTGCACGGGTGGCCAGCATTCAAAAGCATATCGCTGGGTCTGCCCCGAGTAAGGCTTCTGCTAAGAAGCGGCATTTATCATCCGCTGTTTCCCTCTTTCCTTTGGAAGCTGAGGAATTTTGTGATATCTCTGGTTATTCCCCCCTGGAGAAGGGGGAATTATTCTCTGATTCAGAATCATCTGAGGAGCAGCCTAAGGTTTATGGTAGTACCGGGTCTCCCTTTGGGGAAGATCCATGGTCCTCAGATGACACTGACAGACTTTTGGCTCATATTTTTGAAGTGCTCTGTATCTCCCCTCCTGCTGTAGCTCCGCAGCAGCAGGGTGAGCTTTTTCATATGGTTAAACCACGTTTGAAATTCCCAGAGCAGACTCACTTTAATAATCTGGTGCTCAAAGAATGGGAACGGCCTAGCAAGCTCTCTGGGGTGCCCAAGAGTTGGGACAAGAGGTATCCCTTTCCTGCTGAGGTGATTAAGCGGTGGTCCTGTGCTCTCAAGGTGTCCAATACATCTGTCATGCACTCCCCTGACATTACTACCCTGGGGGAATGGTGAGGACCGGTGCATGGACCAGCTGGCTTGCCATGCTTTTGCCTCTGTGGGGACCGCGCTGCGCCTGGTTTGTGCCTCTGCCATTACAGCTATTAAAGGTTTGCTTAAGAGTCTCATAGATGGGGCCTCTGATGACGCGGAAGGAGAAGAGTATAGATCTCACTGGCTTTGCTATGAATTTGTTGCTTATGTTCTGTCTGCTATGGATGATGCCATTAGAATGTGTGGGAGGACTTCTGCCCTTCTGGTGGCTATACGCCTCTCTGTTTGGCTGCGTCAGTGGGTAGCTGATAATGCTGCTAAGAAGGTTCTCACTGGCTTTCCCTTTAAGGGGCTGCGCCTCTTTGGTGAATGCTTGGACTTGTTTGCCAGGGGTGGCAGACGACCTCAACGTAGGAGGCCGTCACGGTCCTTTCGAGGGACAGGTGCCTTTCTCCCTTCCTTCCGTGGTTCCAGAATTGGTCGAGGAGTCTCCTTTGCTGGGGCTCGTGGAGACTATTGGGGCAGGGGCAGGGGATGTGGCCGCCCCGGCTCCTCCTGGGGTCCCAAGCCAAAGTCCTCCCCCAAGCCCCTCCAGGCATGAAGGGGTGCCCTCACCCATCCGGGTGGGGGGACACCTTTGGCTCTTTGCTCACATCTGGAGGCTTCATGTTGCAGACCGGTGGCTTCAGGAGGTAGTGTCCTCCGGTTACAAGATAGAGTTTGCAGCCTGGCCACCCCCAAGATTTGTCAAATCCCGGATGGCTCAAAACCCCTTGTCAGCACAGGGTCTGTGCCTTGCTTTCCAAAACCTTCTGGAGTTGGGAGTCATCTGCCCGGTGCCTTTAAATGAAAGGGGCAGAGTCTTCTATTCCAATATTTTCAATGTCCCCAAAAAGGACGGGTCCCTCAGGCCCATCCTGGATTTAAAGCGTCTCAACAAGTTTGTCAGGCTCAAGCATTTTTGCATGGAAACCCTGCGCTCTGCGGTCAATTCTCTGCGTCCAGGCGACTTCGTGACCTCTGTAGACATCAAGGATGCTTACCTTCACGTACCAATCTTTCCAGGTCATCAGAGATTCTTCAGGTTTGCTCTGGAAGATCAGCACTACCAGTTTGTGGCCTTGCCCTTTGGTATCACCTCGGCTCCCAGGGTATTTACCAAGGTGCTGGCGGGAGTAATGGCTCTGCTGAGATCTCGGGGCATTCACATCCTTCCTTACTTGGACGACATTCTCATCACGTCATAGTAATTCCAGCAGGAAGTGCTCGATACCCAGATGGTGGTGTCCACACTGGAGTCCCTCGGCTGGGTGATCAACCACCCCAAGTCTTCCCTGTCCCCGTCATTGGTGAGGTCCTTTTTTGGGCATGACTCTGGATACATCTCTGTCCAAGATTCTTCTCCATCAGCAAAAGGTGGAGAGTCTTCAAGCTCAAGCAAGGCTTCTTCTGTCTTGCCCCCATCCCTCCATCCGGCAGGGGATGCAGTTGGTGGGTCTGATGGTGTCTTGCTTCGAGGCCTCTTCAGCTTCACCTCTTGTCAGTTTGGGATCGGGATCCAGTGTCCCTGGATCAGGTGTTTGTTCTGTCCCCTCTGGCCAGGCGGTCTCTTTCGTGGTGGCTGGACTCAAGGAACCTGTTAATGGGCAGATACTTTCTGACCCCTTGCTGGGAGACAGTCACCACGGATGCCAGTCTGACAGGTTGGGGGGGCTTTTGGAAGTCTCTGGAGTTCCAGGGTCAGTGGGGCCCTCAGGAGGCCCATACCCCTATCAACATTCTGGAACTGAGGGTGTTAATATTGGTCCTCGCCCAGTTGACTCCACACCTTCGGGGTCGGGCGGTTCAGATCCGCTCGGACAACCAGACGGCGATTGCCTACATCAATCATCAAGGAGGGACCCGGAGCAGAGGGCCCTCAAGGAAGTGTCCCTGATACTGTCTTGGGAGGAGGAGAATGTTCCCTGCATCTCAGCTGTGTACATCCCAGGGGTGGAGAATCTGGAGGCAGACTCCCTCAGCAGGGGGACCTCTCGTCTGGGAAAATGGTCCCTCAGCAACAGGGTGTTTCACTCCCTGTGCCACCGCTGGGGTCAGCTAGATGTGGATCCATCCCGTCACAATCACAAGCTTCCAGTCTTTGTCTCTCTGTCCCAGGACCCTCTGGCCTTGGCCATGGATGCACTAGCAATGTCTTAGAAGAGCTTTCAGCTTCTCTATGTGTTCCCTCCTTTTCCTCTGCTAGGCAGGGTGCTGGGCAAGATTGCCCAGGAAGGGGTGCCAACCATCCTGTTGGCCAAGAAGAGTGTGATTCGCAGAAATCATTCGGTTGGCAGTAGATCAGTACATCCTGCCCAAAGATCCAAACCTGCTCACTCAGGGGCAGCTACGCCATCCCAATTTACAAACGCTGGCTTTAACGGCCTGGCTGCTGAAACCTCCATCTTGATGAAAAAGGGGCTGTCTGTCACTGTTTACCATTATCAGGGCTAGGAAGAAGTCCTCGTCCTCCATCTACTATAGGGTATGGCATGCTTATATTGACTGGTGTGAGTCTAAGTCATTTCCCTGTCAGGTGCTTTCTGTCCCTAGGATTCTGGAGTTTCTGCAACATGGTTTGGATTTGGGTCTTCAACTTATTACGCTTAAAGGTCATGTTTCTGCCTTGGCCATTTTCTTCCAAAGATCTTTTGCTCACCATTGTTAGGTTAAGACCTTCTTCCAGGGGGTTACTCATGTGCGTCCCCCACGTAAGCCTATGTTACCAGTCTGGGATTTGAACTTGGTCTTATCTGCCTTGCAGGGGTTTCCCTTTGAGCCCTTGCGTGAGGCCCCTTTGTCCATTTTGACGCTTAAGGTAGTCTTTTTGGTGGCCATCACCTCTGTTAGGTGTGTTTCTGGGTTTGGCGGCGATTTCCATCAAACCCCCTTACTTTGAGAGACATCAGGAAAGGGTGGTGTTTCGTTTTAAGCCAGATTTTCTCCCTAAGATTGTTTCTGCTTTTCATCGCAATCAGGACATTGTTTTGCCTTCTCTGTGCCCTAATCCTAGTAACCATAAGGAGGGGGTTTTGTACTCTCTGGATGTGGTCAGGAACCTGAAGTTCTATTTGGTGGCTACTGAATCCTTCAGGAAGACTTTTTGTGCTCCCGTCTGGACCTAAGAAGGGTCTGGCTCCAGCAAAGTCCACTATCAGCAAGTGGATCCGTCAGGCTGTGGTACAGGCCTATTCTGCTAAGGGGAAGGAGCCTCCCTTCCGCCTTACTGCTCATTCTACTCGTGCTATTGGTGCCTCTTGGGCTTTTCAGCACCAAGCTTCTGTTGAACAAGTTTGCAAGGCCGCTACTTGGTCCTCTGTTCACACTTTTTCTAAGTTTTACAAGGTTGATGTTAGGGCTTCAGCAAGTTTTGCAGGCAGCAGTGGTTTAAACTGCATGCTATTACTTTTGGGATCCCACCCTACCTTACGGACACTGCTATTGGATGTCCCATGTGTAAGGAATCTTCTGGAACAGGACGTGCTGTATACTTGGAATAATAACAATTCTGTGATTACTCACCTGTAGAATGGGTATTATAAGTATACATCCCACCCTTGTTATCATTGTTCTTAGTTACCTCTGTATGGTGATTGTTCATATGTTCATTTTTGAATTCTGGTTAGGGTTCTCCTGGCTTCTTGTTAACTGCTTGCCAATACTGGGGAATTTGTGGGAGGTCGCTGACTTATATAGGGCCGGGAGGATCCACAAGCTGTTTTCTGCAGTCCAGCGCCATCTTGTGGATGTATAACCCATTTGTAAGGATACAGGACGTGCTGTATACTTATAATACCAATTCTACAGGTTAGTAATCACAGAATTGTATTTATTCTCAGTGTGTCACACACCCCGCTTCCCCTTTAATTCTTACGATCGGGTTACTCCACCAGCAGGTGGCGATGTTGCAGAGAGAAGTCTTGAAAGCGAGCCCCCTTCCGGCCTATATATACCTGGGACCTCCCACTTAACACCCAGTGTTTTCTCTCTGCATGAGGCGACAAGACAGAAGAAAGAAGTCTCCTGCTTGCAGGTAGCCGGGGTTAATCCCCGGCACCCGCCTTTTGGTCTATTTCTGCCCAGTCTATTGTGTTTTTTATGCCTAGTTAGATAACGGAAGCCTCCCAGCCTAGCAAAGGTAGATGGCACTTTAGGTGCCTAGGAGCTTATCTCCTCCGCTCGACCCCACGCGTGGGGCAATGCGGCTATCTGGCATGGTGATCCGGATTTGGGATGCCCCTGTCCCGAGGTTCCCCTTGGCCACCTTCTCCCACTCGGTCCCTTCTCCCTTCGCTTGGGGGGGGGGGGGGGGGGTGGGGGTGCTTGTTTGCATGGGGTGCTTTTTACACTTGTTATTGTGTATATGTGTGTGTGAGGAAAGAGCTAGCAGACGCAGGGTCAGCGCCGTGGTGGTGGCGCGTGGTCTGAGCTGCTGGGGCTCTTTCATTTTTCTTTTATCTTTCAAATTTCCCCCCATGTCTGCATGTGGCGCCGCCATTGGGCGAGCCGCGTCACTGGAGTCTTGGGGGCGGGGCCGCGCTCTCTGCAGCCTTGCTCGGTGACTCACTGGCAGGGGGAGTGGCCGGGGCACGCTGTGTCCGGGCCCGCCTCACTTCCTCTGTCTCATTACTGAGACAGGTGTGCTGGGGGAAAAGGTGCGCATCCAGGAGTGCGGCTGCAGCGGTAATAGGTAACGGTCCCCACTTCGCGCACGTGGGGCATTTTTTAGCATTATTCCTGGGGGCACTTATCTTTTTGAGGGATATATATATATATATATATATATATATATATATATATATATATATATATTGTTACCTCTCTGGCTTCCGTTGGCCCTAAGCAGCATGTGTCATGTATAATTGTATTCATGATGTATATACTGTTCATGTATGGTTTACCATGATTGTATGATTTTATGTATGAGTGTGGTGCATACTGGTTAATTTCCCTGGGGGACTGACTGTGGTCTCTTTTCCCCCACAGATCCTGGGATCCCCTCACTGCAGTGGCTCTCCCGGTCTGTTATACCTGGCTAGTCTTAGTCTCTAAATTGGGATTTTCCTAGGCTTAAAAAATCCTCCCACTTCCGGGACTTTAATTATAAAGGGGCATCCCGGGTTGCTTAATGCGTAAAACCCAGGGTTGTTGCGAATACCATAATTTCACCATATGGAGGCTTCCGACGTTACTGGAAATGGCTCTTCGGGGCTATCCAGGCTGTGTGGGGGTTGTGGGGCTCCGCTCCCAGGCGATGTCATATGCGTTCCATGTGCAAAGCAGAATATTGCGCGCCAGTCCGTCGCTCCGGCTTCTGGCTCCTCGCAACTTCCGTCATCTCCTACCCCCCCTCCCTTATTCCGGACCCCGTGTGACATTGTCAAGAATGGGGATTCGCATTCCGAGGTGCGTGCCCGATTGGCCAACCTCGAGAAGATAATTTCCGCCACGGTAGCTCAGAAGGCTACGGCAAAGCGGAAGCACCTTTCTCCGGCAGCGTCTGCTTCGGAGGATGAAGTACTTGAAGTTTTGGATTGGTCCGATTGTCCCCCTGATGAGGGGGAACTCCTTGAGGAGTCGGATGAGCCTGCAGACCAGCTATTGGTTGACACTGCTGCCGATCAGGCTGTGGGGGTGTCCCTTGACACTCCTTCCATTTTGGCTCAAATGTTTGAAATTTTGGCTTTGGATCCGCCCGCGGTGGTCCCCCCGCCAAAGGGTGAGTTGTTTGATGTACCCCAGCCGCGTTTGGTGTTTCCCAGGCAACAACACTTTGTGAGGGTTGTCCTTAAGGAATGGGAACATCCCACGTGCCTGGCTGTAATTCCTCCTAGTTGAGATAAACGTTATCCCTTTCCGGAGGATTTGGTGAAGCTTTGGTCAGTTCCCCCTGACGTCGATACCCCTGTGTTAGGGCTGTCTAGCACGGCTGTGTTGCACTCCTCTGACACCACTACCATTAAAGATGGTGAGGATCGTCGGATTGATCAATTGGCTCGCCATGGTTTTATCAGTGCCGGATCGACACTGCGGCCGGTTTGTGCTTCGGCGCTTCTTTTGTTGCCAGTTAGGTCCATTATTAGGGATCTGTACGCAGGTCTTGATCCCGCTTGTGATGTGTTTAGTTCTCTCAAGCAGTGTGAGTCGTTTATTTCCTTTGTCTTGACCGCCCAGGACGATGCTCTTGCGATGAGTAGCAGGACAGCGGCACTGCTGGTGGCTATTCGTCGGTCAGTGTGGCTGCGCCAGTGGACGGCGGACTTTAACTCTAAGAGGGCGCTTACAGCGCTACCTTTTTTAGGTTTGCGCCTGTTTGGCGAAAAATTAAATGCAGTTACCAAGGGTGGTAAATTGCCTCAACGCAAGAGGCCTCGTCGCTCCTTTCGGGGTGCGAGTTCCTTTAGTCCCTCCTTTCGGGGAGCCAGAGCAGGCAGAGGGGCTTCCTTTCCCGCTATCGGGGGTGTAGGTTGGACCCGGGGGAGGGGCCGTGGCCGTCCCGGTCAGTCCTGGGGCCCCAAGCCTACTGGTAAGCCCGCTCAGCAATGAGGGGCTGCCCTCACCCGTGCGGGTGGGGGGACGATTGCGACACTTCTCCCTGGTTTGGGACCAGGAGGTTCCGGACAGATGGTTCCGGGAGATGGTGTCCGGTTTCAAGCTGGAGTTCGAGTCATGCCCTCCTTCACGGTTTTTCCGGTCTCGGGTGCTCACCGATCCTTTTGCCGCACAGGGGCTCCTGGCGTTGGTAAGGAATCTTCTGGTAATGGCGGTCATCCAGCCGGTGCCGCGCTTAGAGGTGGGCCTCGGTTTTTACTCCAATCTTTTCACAGTCCCCAAGAAGGACGGGTCGGTTCGCCCCGTCCTGGATCTGAAGTTCCTCAACAGGTTCATCATGGCTCCTTCCCTCAATCAATCGGAGACAGACACCAGGACGGTGGTCTCCATGCTGGAAAGCTTCGGTTGAGTGTTCAACCTTCCCAAGTCCTCCCTCGCTCCGGCCAGGGTGGTGTCCTTTCTGGGAATACGGTTGGATTCCGGTCAACACAGGGTGGTTCTCCCTCAGTCCAAAATTTGTCTGATTCAGGAGTTGGCTCGGGTCCTCCTTTCCAATCCTCGGCCATCCATCCATCTGGGGATGAGGCTGGTAGGGTTGATGGTTGCCTCGTTCGAGGCAGTTCCTTTCGCTCTATTTCGCACGAGGACGCTTCAGCTTCATCTGTTGGCGTCCTGGGACCGGCAACCGCGGTCGTTGGATCGGCCCTTCCAGTTTTCCTCCCTGGTCCGGCAGTCCCTTCAATGGTGGTTGGTCTCGGCCAATCTCCTGAGGGGCAGGTCTTTCCTGACTCCTCTTTGGGAAATTGTCACCACGGACGCCATTCTTTCGGGATGGGGGGGATTCTGGAGGGATCTTCAGTTCCGGGGCCAGTGGGGACCTCGAGAGGTCCACTTGCCCATCAATATTCTGGAACTGAGAGCCATCCTTCTGGTTCTTGTTCTTTTGACTCAACATGTTCTGGGCCTTCAGGTTCGCTCGGACAAGCGAACAGCGGTTGCTTACATCAATCATCAGGTAGGGACTCGCAGTCTGGGGGCCCTCAGAGAGGTGTCCCTGATCCTGACCTGGGCGGAGGCCCATGTTCCTTGTCTCTCGGGAGCACCACGGTTTGCAGGCAGTTGCAGGCTCCCGAACTTCGTGTCGCTCTCCCAGGATCCTCTGGCTCTGGTGGTGGACGCCATGTCCCTGAGCTGGGGGGATCTGGGGTTTCTGTACCTGTTTCCTCCGATACCCATGCTAGGCAGGGTGGTACGGAAGCTGGCTCTGGAAAGGGTGTCCGCCATTCTCGTGGCTCCAAGGTGGCCAAGGCGAGTATGGTTCGCAGACATCGTCCGGCTGGCAGTGGATCAGTTCGTTCTGCCTCTTCGGCCCAATCTGCTCACTCAGGGTCAGCTGTGTTACCCCAATTTACCAACGCTGGGTTTGACGGCTTGGCTGCTGAAACCTCCATCTTGAAGGAGGAGGGTCTTTCTGACTCTGTTCGGCGTGTTAGCGGCCTTGTCGATTCAGGCGCCTTACTTTGAGAGGCATCAGGACAAGGTGGTCTTTCGGTTCAAACCGGACTTTCTTCCTAAGGTTGTTTCTGCTTTTCATTTGAATCAGGATATTGTTCTTCCCTCCTTGTGTCCTAAGCCTAAGAATGACAAGGAGAGGGTTTTGCATTGTTTGGATGTAGTACGCTGTGTTAAGTACTATTTGATTATTACTTCTCCTTTTCTTAAGACTGATGCCTTTTTTGTTGTGCCCTGTGGGCCTAGGAAGGGTTTGGCGCCGGCCAAATCTTCCATTAGCAAATGGATACGTCAGGCCATTATTGCGGCCTATTCTGCTAAGGGGAAAGTTCCCCCTTTTCGTATCACTGCTCATTCTACTCGCGCCGTTGGAGCGTCTTGGGCTTTTCAGCACCAAGCTTCTGTAGAACAAGTTTGTAAGGCTGCTACTTGGTCTTCTGTTCATACTTTTTCTAAGTTTTACAAGGTTGATGTGCGGGCCTCAGCAGATGCTGTTTTTGGCCGCAAAGTTCTGCAGACTGCAGTCATTTAAGTTATGCTTCATTTTGCCTTCGGATACCCATCCCTTGTGGACACTGCTTTTGGATGTCCCGATCGTAAGAATTAAAGGGGAAGCGGGGTGTGTGACACACTGAGAATAATACCATTTTGTGAGTACTCACCTGTAAAGTGGATATTGTCGGTGTGTCACACACCCGCTTCACCCGCCCTTTTTGGTATCCTGGATCCTTTATATGGTGAAGCTTTTCTTTGTTTATTTTGAGGTTACCATTGGATTTCCTGGTACTTTGTCTTTCTGCTTTTGAATTCACTGGGTGTTAAGTGGGAGGTCCCAGGTATATATAGGCCGTTTTCAAGACTTCTCTCTGCAACATCGCCACCTGCTGGTGGAGTAACCCGATCGTAAGAATTAAAGGGGAAGCGGGGTGTGTGACACACTGACAAAATCCATTTTACAGGTGAGTACTCACAAAATGGTATTTTTGTTTACTGTATCTATTCTTCAGATGCCTAGTCCTAGTTGCGCTTGTAGATGTAAATAGTTGTTCAGCAGAGAAAAAAAAGAAAAAAACAAGCAAAGAAAGGTGAGGAATTATTTAGTCTTACTTGTCAAGCCATAGGGCTTCTTAGAATGCCTTAGTTTCCCGGGCGGCTGTTTCTACTGCTTTTCAATTACTGGATTGTTGAGATGCAGCCGGAAGTATATAGAGGTCAGGAGGAGCCACCCCTTCTGTCTTGCAGTTCTCAATCTTTGGTTGAGAGTTAACCGTTCAGTTTCTGAATGCTGACGGCCTGGATTGGATATGGAAAAGAAAGCAATTCTACAGGCGAGAATCACAGAATTGTATTTTCCTCTGAATCGGCCAAAGCAGCAGTGTACTTTGTATACAGGGCTCATTTCTCTCTTCTTGGTGTATAGACTTGGTGGACATTGCCAATGGCAACAGATTGCAGGCACTGGAAACTGATTCTATAAAACACACATTTTCGAACAGAAGTAAAAATTAAATAATATTGATATTAATCAACTCACCACTTTGAGCACATCCCTTTTGCACAAACAAATATACACTTCAATTCCATTGAAAGTAGACCTACCCTCTTAAATTGCTTGGCAACAAGTGCTGACAAAAGGGTTGATTCAGCGCAAGGTGAGAAAACAAATTCCTTTTTTTAGGAAAGAAAACTGCAGTTCACTTTCACTGTCACAACAACCGGATGTATATTTTCACCTTGTATCGAATCAGCGCCATCGTAGACAATGAAAGTAAATGGCATTTTCTCTCTCCTAACAAGAGTGTGTTTTCTCACCTGGCACTGAATCGACCTCAGAATCTCTAGGTTAGCTGGGAGTAAAAGGGTTAAAGTGCACCAAAAACTATGATTTTCACTATCTGCAATTTTACGTGTTTGCGTTATGGACCGTAGACCTCTATGGGGCTTGGCCTTGGCCTGGGCTCAGTGCATATGCGGTTGCGTCTTGGACGCAGCAAGCAGGGCTATTTGCATCAGCGTTTTTCTTCCCCCGCCACATAGAAGTCTATGGTCGGCAACGGCTGCGTCTGCCATGTTCAGACAGATGCATGCAGTACTGGACCAGTGTGTACAAACCCCCAATTGTGAAAGTTCCCAAACTCACTTTAAACAATCTTCTTTAAAGCAGAACTTCAGTCAAATATGACCCCTCTCCGCCCTACCACCCTACCTGGCACTGAGGCAGGATGGGGGGTTGCAAATAAAAAAAAAAAACCCTTATCCTTATGCGCCTTATCACCGGCCCAGCTTCATTCCTTCTGGGAGGGGGCTGCAGGCCCTTGGTCCCTGTGCGCTCCTGCTGCTCATTCACTTGAATGGCAGGTGGAAGCGCACACAAAGCCGTGGGAGGCGGCTCTGTATCTTTTGACATAGATGGCGGCGCCCAGGATTCGGAGTGGCGCCCAGATGAGGGGTTTTTCTTCCTTGTAACACCCCCCCTCCCCCGCCTCAGTGCCAGGGTAGGGTGGGGGGAGGGGGTCATAATTTGACTGAAGTTCCGCTGTAAAGGAATACTTTTTTTCCACTAGTAGCAACAGTCTCTGGTAAACAAATTTAAATAAAACAATATATTCTTTCAGGAAATATTTGATTTTGTTTTACCCTTTTTTTTTTAAAGAAAAAAATGTATAAATCCTTATATTCTAAGTATGTCACACACCCCGCTTCAGATCATCAATCAGTCATTACACTTGGGTTATACCGACCTGTAGAGGGCGATCTTGCAGAGATGTCATGAAAAAAAGGGAGCCCCTCCTGGTCCATAAATACCTGGGACCTCCCACTCATTCCCCAGTCTTTCATCTCTGCAGACGGCGAGCAAGTCAGAAGATGGATGTCTCCTCCTTGCAGGTAGCCGGGGTAACTCCAGGCCCCCCTTTTTCGGTCTTTTTCTGCCTGGACCTACTGTTATCCCCTTTTTAGTAAAGAGCCTCCCAGCCTAGGCTGCGGTTCCTGGCAAAGGTAGACGGCACCTCAAGGTGCTTTAGGAGCTATGCTCCACCGTGAGACCCCATACTAAGGGGTAGGCGGTATTCCGGGTTGGTGATCCTGGTTGGGATGTCCTTGCCCTTACACCTTTGGGGTGTTAATTCCCCCTTCCCCGGTCACCCATCGTCCCCTACTGCTAGGGGGGGGTGCTTATCCCCCTTTTAGTTTAGTCCTTCTTTTGAGTGCATGCTTGTGTGCAACGTTTTGTGTATGTGGGTGCGCGTGATTGATGCTTCCATGGCCGGGCCGGCGGTTTGCGGCGCCGCCGGCCATTACTGTCAGTCTTCGGGGGAGCTTCTTCCCCTCCGGTGCGGTTTCGAGGGGGCGGGGCGCGATCCTGCGACCCGCCCCCTCCCTCCCCCCGTGCTGCTGGTGCCACTGCGGAGCCCGGTCACTGGCCGGGAGCTACCTGTTGTCAGCAGAAAGGGAAGGGGTCGGGCGCAGCGCGCGATCCACGCCAGCCCGCCCTTCTTCATCCTTGCTGCCAAGTCCCTCCGCCTCGTGCAGGACGCCATTCAGTAAGCGCCCAGTGGGCTCCAGTCTTCATTGCCAGTGCAGCTGCTTGTCAGCGCGATATTGATTTATATATTCCTAATTATATGTATGTGTGCCTTGGCCCTTCTGTTATGTGCCCTGCATTATGTGACATGTGTGACAGTCCCCTTTTCTATTCCAGGCAGACCCTTGTTGGATCTTAAAGGGTCCCTGGTTTAATTTAAGAACTCCCTATAAATCCTCCCACTCGTGACACAGAAGGGGCATCCCGGGTCGCTTATATTGCGTAATTCCCTTGGGTATAGCGACTACCGATAAAATCACCATATGGAGGCTTCCCAGGATACATTCCCCAGTCTTTCATCTTTGCAGAGGCGAGCAAGTCAGAAGATGATGTCTCCTCCTTGCAGGTAGCCAGGATGACTCTCGGCCCTTTATTCTTCTATTCCTGCCCAGATCCCTTTATTTACATCACTTGCCTCCCAGCCTAGGCTGCTGGTCCGGGCGACGGTAGATGGCATCCTAGGTGCTCAGGAGCCGTGAGACCCCATAACAAGGGGTAGGCGGCTAACCGGGTTGTTGACCCTGGTTTGGGATGCCCCTACCCTAGCATGGATTCCCCCTCTCCCGGATACTCTTAGCGGGGGGGGGTCAGGTCCTTATGGATTCATCTTTTTATTATATTGTGTGTGTGTTGTGCATGTTTACTACTCAGGCTGGCGCCAGCGGTCCCGCGGCGCCGGCCTCCGGCGTTTTAAAAAAAACAATTGCTGTAGGCAAGAGGAGCTTCTTCCCCTCAGGGCGGGGGGCCGGGCGCGACGCGCGAACCGTGCCGGCCTGCCCTTCCTCTTCACACTACGCGCCTGCCATCTCCTATTGCCTGGCGTGCGGGACTCCAGAGGGGTGCCGGTCGGGTGAGTGGCCTGTGGCCCATCAGTTTTACTTATTGATTATGCCCCTCCCTGGGGCTGCTGGGCAATGCTCTGCTATTAACTCTTTGCTCATTTGCTAGCATCTGCATCTGAGTGTGTGTTTGTGTGTTTCAGGTGGACCATTGATCCTATTAAAGGGGGATTCTCCCGGTCCTAGGGTCCCTGGTTAAAATGTAGTTGGCTTAAAATTCCTCCCACTTGGGACTTAAAGGGACATCCCGGGTTGCATTACTGCTTGTGCCCCCCTCGGGGCAATCCAGGCTGTGTTTGGGGTGTGGGGTATCCCTTTTGGGGGATGATGTATTTCTTTGTGTACCCTGTGCGCAACGGTGTATTACGCGGCAGACCGGATCTCAGGTGTCTGGTTCTGCTCCGCCAGTCTCCTCTCCGTCTCCCCCTCGCTTGACACGTACCCAATGTGATGTGGTCATTGGAGGGGAGTCGCAATCTGAGGTGTGTGCCAGATTGGCCAATCTTGAAAGCTTGTTTTCCAGTGCCGTTGCTAAAAAGGCCACGGCAAAGAGAAAACATTTGTATACAGCCACGCAGGCCCTTGAAATGGAGGAGTTGGCCTCCCTGGATTGGTCTGATTGTTCCCCACGTGAGGAAGGGGAGCTGCATGAGGAGTCTGAGGGCTCCGATTATCAGCAGTTTGTGGGCGCTGATACCGAGCAGGGCCAGGGGGATTCCTTGGATACCCCTAGGGTCCTGGCTCATATGTTTGAGCCTGTCCTGGCTATCTCTCCCCCTGAGGCGGCTCCTCCGCTGAAGGGGGAGTTCTTTGAGGTGACCAAGCCGCGCGTGGAATTTCCTTATCAAAAGATTTTTGACGGTATCATTCTCAAGGAATGGGAGAGGACGACTAGGCTTCCGGGTGTCCCTCCGGGTTGGGACAAAAAATATCCCTTTCCGGCGGACGCGGTGAAGCACTGGTCGTCCCCCCCCGAAGTGGATGCTCCTGTTTTGGGGTTGTCCAGTTTCTCAATCCTGCATTCTCCGGAGTGCACTACTCTCAAGGATGGTGAGGATAAATGCATTCACCAGATGGCTTGTCATGGTTTTGCCAGTGTTGGGTCAGCCTTACGGCCGGTTTGTGCTTCTGCACTTTTATTGGTAGCTGCCAGGTCGGTTGTTAGAGGACTGTTGACCTCTTCCGGGCTTGACCCGGCTAGTGAGGAGTTTGCCGACCTTAAGCGCTGTGAGTTATTTTTGTCCTTTGTGCAGTCCGCCCTGGACGACACATTGGTGATGTGTAGCAGAGCTTCGGCCTTGCTTGTGGCTATCCGGCGGTCTGTTTGGTTACGCCAGTGGGCGGCTTATTTTGTGTCCAAAAAGTCGCTCACGGCCCTTCCGTTTGTGGGGTTGCGGCTCTTTGGAGAGAGATTGGATTCGGTGGCAAAGGGAGGTAAGTTACCTCAGCGTAAAAAGCAGCGTCGCCCCTTTTGGGGGGGGCGGCTTCCTTCTCTCAGTCCTTTCGTGGGGCTAGAGTTGGCAGGGGTTCGGCTTTCCCCTCGTCCAGATGTGATTCCTGGCCTAGGGGCAGGGGGTCGGGCTCGTCCAGGACACAGTTGGGGCTCCAAGCCTAGAGCCGCTGCCAAGCCGGCTCAGCAATGAGGGGGCGCCCTCACCCTTGCGGGTGGGGGGACGGCTGCAACTGTTCTCCTGGGTCTCGGTCCAAGAGGACAGGTGGATTCAGGAAGTGGTGTCTTCCTGTTACAAGCTGGAGTTCGAGTTCCGGCCCCCTCCCAGATTCTTCAGTTCTCAGGTGCCGTCAGATCCTCTGGCCGCCCAGGGGCTGCGGGCAGCAGTAGCAAGTCTCTTGGACATGGCTGTCATCTTTCCGGTGCCTCACTCAGACCAGGGCCTGGGCTTCTATTCCAATTTGTTCACGGTGCCCAAGAAGGACGGATCCGTTCGTCCCATTCTGGATCTGAAGTTGCTCAACAGGTTCGTTCGTCCCCGGAAGTTCCGTATGGAAACTCTGCGCTCAGCCATCCACTCACTTCATCAGGGGGACTTCATGACGTCCATAGACATCAAGGATGCTTACCTGCATATTCCAATATTTACGGCACACCAGAGATTCCTCAGGTTTGTCGTAGGAAATCAACATTTTCAGTTTGTGGCTCTTCCGTTTTGGCCTTACCTCGGCTCCAAGGGTTTTTACCAAGGTGTTGGCAGAGGTGATGGCCATCCTCAGAGCCAGGGTTATCCGCATCGTGCCCTATCTGGACGATCTTCTCATCATGGTGTCTTCCCTCAGTCAGGCGCAGCTGGATACCAGGACCGTGGTGTCCACTCTGGAGAGTTTCAGTTGGGTGATCAACTATCCCAAGTCCTGCCTCACTCCCTCCAGGGTGGTGGAGTTCCTGGGAATGTCTCTGGATACTTCTCAGGCCAGGGTGTTCCTCCCCCGAGCCAAGGTTCTTCTGATTCAGGAATTGACTCAGCGTCTCCTATCCATCCCCCGCCCGTCCATCCGGCTAGGGATGCGACTGGTGGGATTGACACATGAGACACGTTCCCTTTGCCCAGTTTCACATGAGGACGCTCCAGCTCCATCTCTTGGTGGCCTGGGACGGGTCCCCACTGTCATTGGATCATCCTTTCTGATGTCCCCTCGGGTGCGGCGTTCCCTTCGATGGTGGCTGAAGCCAAGCAATCTGACGAGGGGCAGGTCTTTTCTGACCCCTCGTTGGGAGACGGTCACCACGGATGCCAGCCTGTGAGGTTGGCTGGGATTTTGGAAGGATCTTCAGTTTCAGGGACTGTGGGGGCCTCAGGAGGCTCACGATCCCATCAATGTTCTGGAGCTGAGAGCCATCAGGTTGGTTCTGGCTCACTTGAATCAGTTGCGGGGACTACCGGTTCAATTTCGGTCGGACAATCGGACGGCGGTCGCCTACATCAATCACCAGGGAGGGACTCGCAGCAGGCGTGCCCTCAGGGAAGTGTCTTTGATCCTGGATTGGGCAGAGGGCAATGTCCCTTGCATCTCGGCAGTGTACATTCCGGGAGTGGAAAACACGGAGGCGGACTCCCTGAGCAGGGGGTCATCTCGCCCGGGAGAATGGTCGCTCAGCCCCAAGGTGTTTCGGTCGCTTTGCCACCGGTGGGGGTCTCCGGAGGTGTACCTCTTTGCCTCTCGTCACAATTACAAGCTTCCGGCATTTGTGTCTCTCTCGCGGGATTTGCTGGCTCTGGCAGCGGATGCCATGTCTCTGAACTGGAGGGATCTGGGGTTTCTATACCTGTTCCCTCCGTTTCCCATGGTGGGCAAAGTGGTGCGCAAGCTGGCCCTAGAGGGCGCGTCAGCAATCCTGGTGGCTCCAAGGTGGCCAAGACAGGTTTGGTTCACAGACGTGGTAAGGTTGGCAGAGGATCAGTTAGTTCTGCCCCTTCTGCCGGATATACTCACACAGGGTCCACTGCTCTACCCCAGTTTACCAACGCTGGCTTTAACGGCGTGGCTGCTGAAACCTCCATCTTGAAGGAGGAAGGTCTTTCTGATGCTGTCATTCAGACTCTGGTTAGGGCTAGAAAGAAGTCTTCCTCTGCCATCTACTATAGGATTTGGAGGTCTTATATTGATTGGTGTGAGGTCAGGGCCTTGCCTTGCAGGGCGTTTTCTATCCCTAGGGTCTTGGAATTTCTGCAACATGATCTGGACCTAGGTTTGCAGCTTAGTACGCTGAAAGGGCATGTTTCTGCCCTGGCGGTTTTCTTTCAAAGGTCTTTTGCTCTTCATCCTCTGGTTAAGACTTTTTTCCAGGGGGTTACGCATGTGCGGCCTCCTAGGAAGCCTTTGCTCCCAGTTTGGGATTTGAACTTGGTTCTTTCTGCCTTGCAGGGTCCTCCTTTTGAACCTTTGCAGGATATTGCGCTTTCTGCGCTTACTCAGAAGGTTGTTATTCTAAGTATACAGTACGTTCTGCTCCAGATATAATACTTACACTTGGGTTATCCTCCGCCAGATGGCGCTGTGCACTGCAGACATGCAAAAACAGGCTCCTCCCGGCCCTTCATATACCTGGGGGGGTATGCGTGTGGCGGTCTCAGTGTACTGTATTGTCACGCTTATGGCCTTAGTATTGCCCTTGACTTGTAACTGGGTGTCAGAGCCGCGCTGCTTGCTCTTCATAGTTTTTGGCCGCCGCGCGCGTGTCTTTTCTTTTACTGAAGTGTATTGCGCTGGGCGGCGGCAACGTCCAGACGCGACGGCGTCTCCATTAGCAAAGGCTTATATTAAGTGTATCTTATCCTTTGCTGGTTACGCTTTGACTGCTGCCTCAGAGCTTCGCGCTCTTCGGGCGGGGGCGGGGACCTGGCTTGGCGCCTCAAGTCCTCCTTGTCCCCTTGATTGGTATCTCCATTCCTAGGGATGAATCTAGATTCGGTTCAGGTGAGAATCTTCCTTCCTCAGCAATAAGGTGGACAATCTGGTTGCGTGGGCTCAGCCCCTCTTTGCTATCCCCGTCCCTTCACCAGGCAGGAATGCAGCTGGTGGGCCCGTTGGTGACTTGCTTAGACGAAGTCCCTTATACTCTTATACCTGGGGCCCTTCTGCAACTTCTATTGTTAATACTGGACAGGGACACAGCATCCCTGGAGCAGGGTCATGTGTGCCTTTTCCCCCCTGGTTAGGAGTCCCTCTTGGAGTGGATGTACTCTAGGAACCTGTCTGGGGGCAGTTCCCTTCTTGCCCTTCCTAGAGACGGTCACCATGGATGCCAACCTATCAGGTAGATGGGGAGGTTTTCTTCTGTAACCCCATGCGGGTCCGGGGGAGGTGGGGCCTTTAGGAGGTCCATGCACCTATCAATATTGAAACAGTGAGTTTTCAGGTTAGCACTATCTCGCTTGACTTCTCCTCTTCACGGCCTACCTGTTTGGCGGCGCTCGGTCTGTCTGACGACTGTGGTCTACCTTAATCATCTGTGTGGGACCTGGAGCAGGATGGTCCCCCAGGAAGGTATATGTTCCTGATCTGGGTGGAGGATAATGTTTCCTGCATATCAGTGGTATTCGCTCCGGTGGAGGTCCCTCTGCGACAGGATGTGCTAATCCTTGTGTCACCATGAGGTTCAACCAGTGTGGATCTGTTTGGTGTCCCGTCACTATTTCAAGCTCTCGACCCTCGTTTCCCTGTCCCAGGATCCTCTGGCCGTGGTCATGATGCTTTAGTAATGTTATGGCAGGACATTCTGGTCTGTATGTCTTATCTCCGTTCTCCCTGCTATGGGGGGTTCTGCACAGAATTGCTCTGGCAGGGGGACCATTGATACTGGTGGCCTAGTGGAGTGTGGATTCGCAGACATGGTACCGAGGGTGGTAGATCTGTACGTTCTGCTAGGGGTGCCGCTCTGTTCACTCAGGGCCTCCTTTACGTCACCCCAATCTACAGACTCGGCGGCCTGACTGCTGAATCTTCCGTCTTTATGGAGTCAGGCTTCTCTTCTCTGTGTTCGTGACTATTGGAAGTATAAGAGCAAGCTTCTTCTTCTTCTTCCATCTCTTATGAGGTATGGCGTACCCATATGGATTGGTGTGAGTCTAGGTCTCTTCCCTGTTGGGCCTGTTCTCTGTTCCCAGGGCTCTAGAGTTATTACAGCATGGCTTGGAGTTGGCTCTCCAACTCAGTACTCTGAAGGGTCAGGTTCTGACCTGTCTGCCTTCCTGTAGAAGTATTTTGCTTATTTTCCTTGGCTAAGCATTCTTTCGGGGGTTGCTCATTGCATTCCGCACTTAATTCTATGGTCCCTGTTGGGATTTGATTTTTATTCTGTTTGCTTTGCGGGGTGTTCCTTTTGGACCGATTCAGGATGCTGTCTGGCTGTCTTTTACCTTCAAAGTTGTCCTTCTGGGACTGTAACTTCAGTCAGACGTGTGTCTGAGCTGGCGGCTCTGTCTAGCTAGCCCTCGTTCCTTGATATGCACCAGGATAAGGTGGTGCTCCGCTTTACGCTGGACCTTCTGCCTATGGTGGTGTCTTAGGCTCATGTATTTAAGACATTGTCTTTCTTCTGTGCTTTATTCCTAGTAACGCTGAGGCAAGGGGATCTACTTTCCCTCAACAGGTGCTGGAATTTTTTTCCTTGATTGTCTCTTGTCCCTTAGGGGGACTGATGCCCCTTGGGGTTTGTGGGCACCTACATCTGTATGTGCCTGATCTCATCTGCTTCCAGGGGTTAAGCGGCCCTTGGCCTAGCCTTTACTTGGATGGTTGTCCCTTCTGGTCCTAGGGAAGGTTTGGCTTCTTCCTGGACTATTGTTAGCGTTTGATCTTGTCAGGCTGTTACTCAGGCCTATTCCTTTAAGGGGATGAGTTTCTTCTCACTTTATTTCTGATTCTACTGGTGCCTTGGTATCTGTGGGCCTTTCAGCACCAGGTTTTGTTGAACAAGTTTGCTAGACTGCTACTTGTTTTTTTGTTAATACCTTTTCAAGGGTTTTTATGATGTTGACGTTGGAGCCTTTGCTCATGTCGCTCTTGGTGGCAAGGTTTGCAGGTGACAGTGCTTTTACTGTCTGCTGTGCCTTTTTTGTTGGGGATCCCACCCTACTTTATGGACACTGCTATTGGATGTCCCAAGTGTAAGTATTATATCTGGAGCAGGACGTACTGGATTCATTAATAGCGCCAGGTAGCGACAGATGAGCGCCAGTAGTGTGATATTCACAGCGCCAGCTAGTATTCGCTGTGCTTGGCCAGGGTTTGCTTGTTGACAGCGACTCAGTCGGTGTGCGGTAATGTTGAATACGGGGTTAGGGGTCGCTGTTTCACAGGTTCCGCCTGACAGCGAATGGCCAGAGCGAATGGCTTGCTGCAGATTCATTAACAAATCACGCTCAAAAATTTCTCGCGCTGTGAATTCCTTGTTTAAACCCCAGAGCGCTGGCGGCGATGTGTGTAAAGTAGTTTTTAACCCCCAAACAACCTTTTTTTTTTATGTAAAAATTATACAAGTTTTTCTAAACATTTTGTAATATGAATACATGAATATCAGACCTGTAATATCAATTCTGCACATATATTTTTTTTTTTTTTTTACTTAAAAAAAAAAAAACCTAACATTGCAGAAGTGGTCACAGAATTTTTGACATTAAAAAAAAAAAAAAAATACATTAATAGCAATTAATTATGATTATTTAAAGATTGCTCCATTGAAATGCATTGGACAATGCCAGGGAGCGCCAGGTCATACCTGTCGCTGTGATGGGATTAGCAGCGGCGCTATTCGTTGCAGTCGGCTACATGATGAATCCCGCGCTAGCTGACGCTCTCGCCGGCGCTAGCCTCATTTAGCGTGATAAATGCGTCATTATGACAGCCGCCGGGCGTACTTGATTCGGTAGCCGCCGTTAGCTGGCGGTACCTGGCGCTCGTCAGACACTACCTGGCGCTAGCCCTTGATAAATAAGGCCGTTAGAATAATACAATTCTGTGAAATACTCACCTGTAGAATTGGTATTATACGTATACAGTACGTCCTGCTCCACCCCACCCTGGTTTTTGCATTATTCTGGATCCCCAGTATGGTGATTATCATTGTTATCATTACCAGTTGTTTTGGTGGTTAAATTCTCCCGGCTTCTGGTTCACTGCTTTTCAATGCTGGGGATTTGTGGGAGGTCCCCGGGTATATGAAGGGCCGGGAGGAGCCTGTTTTTGCATGTCTGCAGTGCACAGTGCCATCTGGCGGAGGATAACCCAAGTGTAAGTGTTATATCTGGAGCAGGACGTACTGTATACGTATAATACCAATTCTACAGGTGAGTATTTCACAGAATTGTATTTTTCTGGTTGCCATCACTTCTGTTCGGCGTGTTTCGGAGTTGGCGGCCTGGTCCATTAAGGCCCCTTACTTTGAGAGGCATCAGGACAAGGTTGTTTTCCGCTTCAAGCCAGATTTCCTTCCTAAGGTGGTCTCTGCTTTTCATCTTATTCAGGATATTGTTCTACCCTCCTTGTGTCCTAAGCCTAGCAATGACAAGGAGAGGGTTTTGCATTCTTTGGATGTGGTTCGCTGTGTGAAGTACTATTTGGTGGCTACTTCCCCTTTTCGTAGGACTGACGCTCTTTTTGTGGTGCCCTCTGGGCCTAGGAATGGTTTGGCTCCCGCCAAGTCTTCCATTAGTTAATGGATTCGCCAGGCCATTGTTGGGGCCTATTCTGCTAAGGGGAAGATTCCCCCTTTTCGTGTTACTGCTCATTCTACTCGTGCTGTTGGGGCGTCCTGGGCCTTCCAGCACCAGGCTTCTGTTGAGCAGGTTTGTAAAGCTGCTACTTGGTCTTCGGTTCACACTTTTTCCAAGTTTTACAAGGTTGATGTGCGGGCCTCAGCGGATGCTGTTTTTGGCCGCAAAGTTCTGCAAGCTACAGTGGTTTAAGTTTGTGCCTTGTTGCCTCTTTTTGGATCCCCGCCCTTTATGGACACTGCTGTTGGATGTCCCACACGTTATGAATATCTTGAAGCGGGGTGTGTGACATACTTAGAATAATACCATTTTGTGAATACTCACCTGTAAAATGGGTATTATAAGTATGTCACACACCCCGCTTCACCCTGCCCTTTTGTATTCTGGATTTTTTATATGGTGAACCTTTTGTTAGTTTTTAATTGCCTTTCCTGGTTCCTTTACCTTACTGCTATCTTTATACTGGGGAATGAGTGGGAGGTCCCAGGTATTTATGGGCCGGGAGGGTCTTACCTTTTGTTATTGACATCTCTGCAAGATCGCCATCTACAGGTCAGTATACCCACATGTAATGAATGTCTTGAAGCTGGGTGTGTGACATACTTATAATACCCACATTCTCAGTGTGCCACACACCCCGCTTCCCCTTTAATTCTTACAATCGGGTTACTCCACCGCCAGGTGGCGACGTTGCAGAGAGAAGTCTTGAAAACGAGCCCCCTTCCGGCATATATATACCTGGGACCTCCCACTTAACACCAGTGTTTTCTCTCTGCATGAGGCGACAAGACAGAAGAAAGAAGTCTCCTGCTTGCAGGTAGCCGGGGTCTTACCCCGGCACCCCCTTTGGGTCTATTTCTGCCCAGTTTTGATTTGTTTACCTAGATGGTTAATGGAAGCCTCCCAGCCTAGGCTGCTCACTGGGCAACGGTAGATGGCACTATAGGTGCCTAGGAGCTTATCTCCTCTGCTCGACCCCACACGTGGGGCAATGCGGCTATCCGGGCATGGTGATCCGGATTTGGGATGCCCCTGTCCCGAGGTTCCCCTTTGGCCATTTCTCTCCCGTTACGGTTCCTTCTCCCTTCACTATGAGGGGGGGTGGTTTTTGGGGGGTTCTTATACTGTGTGCATGTGTGTTTTAATGTTAGTGCTGATTAAAGAGTGCTGTCAGTCTCAGGCTCAGCGCCGCGGGTAGCGCTCATGTGGCCTGGACTGCTAGGGCTGTGATATGTGTGGCATGTTTTTCCCCCCCACTGACTCCGAGGGCGTCGGCGTGGCTTGAGCTGGTTGTCTTGCAGCTCGGCCCCGCCGCTGCAGGTTGCTGTCTGGCTGGCTGCTGCTGCTCTTCGTACAGGTAAACGGTCCCCACCTTCGTGTGTGGGGCCGTCCTTTTTACTTTCAGTTTGCTTCAGCATGTTTATAAAAAGTGTATTTTGGCTGGCTTCAGTTTAACTCTTAAGCCACTCTGGGGCTTTGCTATTGTTATTTATTATGCCTTTCTCTGTATTGAATGACTATGCTGCATGCTGCCTTTTCTTCTGGGGGTCTGACTTTTGTCTCTTTTCCCCCCACAGATCCTGGGATCCCCTCACTGCAGTGGCTCTCCCGGTTCTGTTATACCTGGCTAGCCTTAGTACTCTAAATTGGGTTTTGTCCTAAGGTTTTTTGAAAAAAAAAATGTTAATCCTCCCTTTCCCGGGACATTAATTATAAAGGGGCATCCCGGGTGGCTTAGTGCGTAAAACCCTGGGTTGTTGCGAATACCATAAATTCACCATATGGAGGCTTCCTACAATACCGGAAATGACTCTTCGGGGCCATCCAGGCTGTGTGGGGGCTGTGGGGTTCCGCTCCCAGGCGATGATGTCATATTATGCATTCCATGTGCAAAGCAAGCGCCAGTCTGTCGCTCTGGCTTCTGGCTCCTCACAACTTCTGTCATCTCCTACGCCCCCTCCCTTATTCCGGTCCCCATGTGACATTGTCAAGGGTGGGGATTCGCAAGCCGAGGTGTGTGCACGATTGGCCAACCTCGAGAAAATAATTTCCGTCAAAGTAGCTCAGAAGGCTACAGCGAAGCGGAAACACCTTTCTCCAGCAGCACCTGCTTCGGAGGATGAGACGTGTAAAATAGTGGATTGGTCCAATTGTCCCCCTGATGAGGAGGGGGAACTCCTTGAGGAGTCGGATGAACCTGCAGATCAGCTAGGGATTGACGCTGCTGGCGATCAGGCTACGGGGGTGTCCTTTGACACCCCTTCCATTCTGGCTGTGTTTGAAATTTTGAATTTGGATCCGCCTGATGCAGTCGCCCTGCCAAAGGGTGAGTTATTTGATGTTCCCCAGCCGCGTTTGGTTTTTCCCAGGCAACAACACTTTGTGAGGGTTGTCCTTAAGGAATGGGAACAACCCACGCGACTGTCTGGAATTCCTCCTAGTTGGGATAAACGCTATCCCTTTCCGGAGGATTTGGTGAAGCTTTGGTCAGTTCCCCCTGACGTAGATACCCCTGTGTTAGGGCTGTCTAGCACGGCTGTGGTACAATCTTCTGAGACCACTGCCATTAAGGATAGTGAGGATCGTCGGATTGATCAATTTGCTCGTCATGGTTTTATCAGTGCCGGATCGACACTGCGGCCAGTGTGTGCTTCGGCGCTTCTTCTGTTGGCAGTTAGGTCCATGATTAGGGATCTGTACGCAGGTCTTGTTCCGCTTGTGATTAGTTTTGTACTCTTAAACGGTGTGAATCGTTTATTTCCTTTGTCTTGACCGCTCAGGACGATGCTCTGGCAATGAGTAGCAGGACAGCGGCTCTGCTGGTGGCAATTCGTCGGTCAGTGTGACTGCGCCAGTGGATGGCCGACTTTGTCTCTAAAAAGGTGCTTACAGCGATTCCTTTTTTTGGGGTTTGCGCCTGTTTGGTGATAAAATAGATTCAGTGGCAAAAGGTGGTAAATTACCTCAACGCAAGAGGCCTCGTCGCCCCTTTCGGGGTGCGAGTGCCTTTAATCCTTCCTTTCGGGGAGTCAGAGCGGGTAGGGGGGCTTCCTTTCCCGCTACCAGAGGTACAGGTTGGACCCGGGGGAGGGGCCGTGGCCGTCCGGTCATTCCTGGGGCGCCAAGCCCAAACCTGCTGGTAAGCCCGCTCAGCAATGAGGGGCTGCCCTCACCCGTGCGGGTGGGGGGACGATTGCGACACTTTTCCCTGGTCTGGGACCAGGAGGTTCCGGACAGATGGATCCAGGAGGTGGTGTCGTCCGGTTACAAACTGGAGTTCGAGTCTTGCCCTCGTTCACGGTTCTTTCGGTCTCGGGTGCCCACCGATCCTTTGGCCGCACAGGGGCTCCTGGCGTCGGTAAGGAATCTTTTGGAAATGGCGGTCATCCGGCCGGTGCCGCGCTTAGAGGTGGGCCTCGGTTTCTACTCCAATCTTTTCGCAGTCCCCAAAAAGGACGGGTCGGTTCGTCCCGTCCTGGACCTTAAATTGCTCAACAGGTTCATCCATTTCCGGAAGTTTCGCATGGAAACTTTGCGTTCGGCCATCGGTTCTCTTCGGCAGGGGGACTTCATGACATCCATAGACATCAAGGATGCTTACCTTCATGTTCCCATATGCCGAGCTCATCAGCGTTTTCTTCGGTTCATGATGAACGACCAGCATTTTCAATTCGTGGCACTTCCGTTTGGCCTGACCTCGGCCCCAAGGGTGTTCACCAAGGTGCTGGCAGGGGGGATGGCCATCTTCAGATCTCGGGGCATTCGTGTCGTACCTTATTTGGACAACCTTCTCATCATGGCTCCGTCCCTCAATCAATCAGAGACAGACACCAGGATGGTGGTCTCCACGCTGGAAAGCTTCGGTTGGGTGATCAACTTTCCCAACTCCTCCCTCGCTCCGGCCAGGGTGGTGTCCTTTCTGGGAATGCAGTTGGACTCTTGTCAACACAGGGTGTTTCTCCCTCAGTCCAAAATGTATCTGATTCAGGAGTTGGCTCGGATTCTTCTTTCCAATCCTCGGCCGTCCATTTGTCTGGGGATGAGGCTGGTAGGTTTGATGGTTGCCTCGTTCGAGGCAGTGCCTTTCGCTCAATTTCACACAAGGACGCTGCAGCTTCATCTGTTGGCGTCCTGGGACCGGCGACCACGGTCGTTGGATCGGCCCTTCCAGTTGTCCTCCCGGGTCCGGCAGTCCCTCCAGTGGTGGTTGGTCTCGACCAATCTCTCGAGGGGCAGGTCTTTCCTGACTCCTCTTTGGGAAATTGTCCCCACGGACCCCAGTCTTTCAGGATGGGGGGGATTCTGGAAGGATCTTCAGTTCCAGGGGCAGTGGGGACCTCAAGAGGCCCACTTACCCATCAATATTCTGGAACTGAGAGCCATCCGTCTGGTTCTTCTGACTCAACATGTTCTGGGCCTTCCGGTCCAGGTCCGTTCAGACAATCGAACAGCGGTTGCTTACATCAATCATCAGGGAGGGACTCGCAGTCTGGGTACTCTCAGAGAGGTATCCCTGATCCTGACCTGGGCGGAGGCCCATGTTCCTTGTCTCTCGGCGGTTTACATCCCAGGGGATGAGAACCAGGATGCGGACCTGCTGAGCAGGGGCTCTTCCCGTCTGGGAGAATGGGCTCTCCATCCTCAGGTTTTTTGGTCACTGTGTCTCCGATGGGGGACACCGGAGGTGGACCTGTTTGCCCCCCCGTCACAATTGCAGGCTCCCGAACTTCGTGTCGCTCTCCCAGGATCCTCTGGCTCTGGCAGTGGACGCCATGTCCCTGAGCTGGGGGGATCTGGGGTTTCTGTACCTGTTTCCCCCGATACCCATGCTGGGCAGGGTGGTACGGAAGCTGGCTCTGGAAAAGGTGTCCGCCATTCTCGTGGCCCCAAGGTGGCCAAGGCGAGTATGGTTCGCAGACATCGTTCCGCTGTTAGTGGACCAGCCCGTTCTGCCTCTTCGGCCCGATCTGCTCACTCAGGGTCAGCTGTGTTACCCCGATTTACCAACGCTGGGTTTGACGGCTTGGCTGCTGAAACCTCCATCTTGAAGGAGGAGGGTCTTTCTGACTCGGTCGTTAAGACTCTGATCAGTGCCCGGAAGAGGTCTTCTTCTATCATCTACTATAGGACTTGGAAAACCTATATCGCTTGGAGTAAGATTAGATCTTTGCCTTGTAGGGTCTTTTCGGTTTCCAGGATTCTGGAGTTTTTGCAATCAGGGATGGTCTCTGGTCTTCAGCTGAGTACTTTGAAGGGGCAAGGTTCTGCCTTATCTATCTTTTTTCAGAAGCGTTTTGCGCTTCATCCTTTAGTTAAAACTTTTTTCCAGGGGGTGGCGCATGTGCGGCCTCCCAGGGAACTTTTACTCCCTGTTTGGGACTTGAATTTGGTTCTTTCCGCTCTTCAGGCTCCTCCCTTTGAGCCTTTGCAAGATATTGCTTTGTCTACCCTGACTCAGAAGATTGTCTTCTTGGTAGCTATCACTTCGGTTCGGCGTGTGTCGGAGTTGGCGGCCTTGTCTATTCAGGCGCCCTACTTTGAGAGGCATCAGGATAAAGTGGTTTTTCGGTTCAAACCGGACTTTCTTCCTAAGGTTGTTTCTGCTTTTCATTTGAATCAGGATATTGTTCTTCCCTCCTTGTGTCCTAAGCCTAAGAATGACAAGGAGAGGGTTTTGCATTGTTTGGATGTAGTACGCTGTGTTAAGTACTATTTGATTATTACTTCTCCTTTTCTTAAGACTGATGCCTTTTTTGTTGTGCCCTGTGGGCCTAGAAAGGGTTTGGTGCCGCCCAAATTTTCCATTAGCAAATGGATACGTCAGGCCATTATTGCGGCCTATTCTGCTAAGGGGAAAGTCCCCCCTTTCCTTATCACTGCTCATTCTACTCACGCCATTGGAGCGTCTTGGGCTTTTCAAGCTTCTGTTGAAGAAGTTTGTAAGGCTGCTACTTGGTCTTCTGTTCATACTTTTTCTAAGTTTTACAAGGTTGATGTGCGGCCCTCAGCGGATGCTGTGTTTGGCCGCAAAGTTCTGCAGACTGCAGTTATTTAAGTTATGCTTCACTTTGCCTTCGGATACCCATCCCTTGTGGACACTGCTTTTGGATGTCCCGATCGTAAGAATTAAAGGGGAAGCGGGGTGTGTGGTACACTGAGAATAATACCATTTTGTGAGTACTCACCTGAAAAATGGATATTGTCAGTGTGCCACACACCCCGCTTCACCCGCCCTTTTCGGTATCCCGGTTCCTTTATATGGTGAAGCTTTTTCTTTATTTTGAGGTTACCATTGGATTTCCTGGTACCTTGTCTTTCTGCTTTTTAAATAACTTGTGTTAAGTGGGAGGTCCCAGGTATATATAAGCCGGAAGGGGGCTCGTTTTCAATACTTCTCTCTGCAACGTCGCCACCTGGCGGTGGAGTAACCCGATCGTAAGAATTTAAGGGGAAGCGGGGTGTGTGGCACACTGACAATATCCATTTTTCAGGTGAGTACTCACAAAATGGTATTTTACAGACTATTACGCGGCAGTCCGGATCCCATGCGTCTGGTTCTACACCGCCGGTCCCTTCTCCTACCCCTCCCCGCCTGATCCGTATCCCGTGTGATGTCATGAGTGGGGAGTCGCAATCTGAGGTGTGTGCCAGATTGTCCAATCTTGAAAAATATTTTCTAGCGCTGTTGCCAGAAAGGCCCCCGGCTAAGAGAAAGCACTTGTCCCCAGCCACGCAGGCTTCTGATTTTGAGGAGTTTGATTCACTGGACTGGTCTGATTACCCCCCGCTAGAGGAAGGGGAGCTATTTGAGTAGTCGGATGGTTCTGACGATCAGCAGTTTGTTGGCACCGATGCCAAGCGGGGTCAGGGGGATTCTTTGGATACCCCTAAGGTCCTGGCTCATATGTTTGAGGTTCTGGCAATTTCTCCTCCTGAAGTGACTCTTTCGCAGAAGGGGGCGTTCTTTGAGGAGGCTAAGCCGCGCTTAGAATTCCCTAATCCAAGGCATTTCGATGGCATTATTCTTAAGGAATGGGAGAGGCCTACTCGGCTTCCGGGTGTCCCTTCGGGTTGGGATAAGAAATATCCCTTTCCGGCGGATGCGGTGAAGCGCTGGTCTTCCCCTCCCGAGGTGGACGCCCCTGTTTTGGGGTTGTCTAGCACCTCTGTTTTGCATTCTCCTGACTGTTCTACTCTCAAGGATGGTGAGGACAAACGCATTGACCAGAGGGCTTGTCACGGTTTTGCCAGTGTCGGGTCGGCTTTGCGGCCTGTTTGTGCTTCGGCGCTTTTAATAGTGGCGTCTAGGTCGGTTGTTAGGGACCTGTTGTCTACCTCCAGGCTTGACCCGGCTAGTGATGAGTTCACCGTCCTTAAGCGGTGCAAATTGTTTTTGTCATTTGTGCTAGCCGCCCTGAATGATACCATGGTGATATGTAGTAGAACTTTGGCCTTGCTGGTGGCTATTCGGCGGTCGGTTTGGTTGCGCCAGTGGGCGACTGATTTTGTGTCCAAAAAGTCACTTACGGCTCTTCCCTTTCTGGGCTTGCGGCTCTTTGGAGAAAAATTGGATTTGGTCGCAAAAGGAGGTAGGTTACCTCAGCGAAAGAAGCAACGTCATCCCTTTCGGGGGGCGGCTTCCTTTACCCCTTCCTTTCGTGGGGCCAGAGCTGGACGGGGATTGGCTGTCTTCTGCTTCAGAGGTGATTCCTGGAACAGGGGAAGAGGACGTGCCCGTCCAGGTCACAGCTGGGGCTCCAAGGCCAAAGCCCCTGCTAAGCCGGCTCAGCAATGAGGGGACACCCTCACCCTCGCGGGTGGGGGGACGGCTGCGAAACTTCTCCCAGGTCTGGGACCAGGAGGTCTCGGACAGATGGATTCGGGAAGTGGTGTCTTCCGGTTACAAGCTGAATTTCGAGATCCGGCCTCCTCCCAGATTCTTCAGGTCTCGGGTGCCCTTGGATCCTCTGGCCGCGCAGGGGCTCCGGGTGGCAGTAAAAGATCTCCTGGACATGGCTGTCATCTGCCTGGTGCCTCCCTCGGACCGGGGCCTGGGATACTATTCCAATCTGTTCACGGTGCCCAAGAAGGATGGCTCCGTCCGTCCCATCCTGGATCTGAAGTTTCTCAACAGGTTTATCTGTTCAGGAAGTTCCGCATGGAAACTCTGCGCTCAGCCATAAATACGCTTCGTCAGGAGGACTTCATGACGTCCATAGACATCAAGGATGCTTATCTGCGTGTTCCAATCTTCCCGGCACATCAGAGATTTCTCAAGTTTGTGGTAGAAGATCGGCATTTTCAGTTTGTGGCTCTTCCGTTTTGCCTTACCTCGGCTCCAAGGGTTTTCACCGAGGTGCTGGCGGGGGTGATGGCCCTTCTCAGAGCCCAGGGTATCCGCATCGTGCCTTATCTGGACTATCTTCTCATTATGGCATCCTCTCTCAGCCAGGCGGAGCTAGATACCAGGACTGTGGTAGCCACTCTGGAGAGATTCGGCTGGGTGATCAACTATCCCAAGTCCTTCCTCTCTCCGTCCAGGGTGGTGTTGTTCCTGGGAATGTCTCTGGATACTTCTCAGTCCAGGGTGTTCCTCCCCCGGCCCAAGGTTCTTTTGATTCAGGAATTGACTCAGCTTCTTCTATCCATCCCTCGTCCGTCCATCCGGCTGGGGATGAGACTGGTGGGATTGATGGTGGCTTCGTTCGAGGCGGTTCCCTTTGCCCAGTTTCACACAAGGACGCTCCAGCTCCATTTCTTGGCGGCCTGGGACAGGTCTCCGCTGTCATTGGATCAGTCTTTTCTGATGTCCCCCTGGGTTCGGCGTTCCCTTCGGTGGTGGTTGGAACCAAGCAATCTGATGAGGGGCAGATCCTTTCTGACCCCTTGTTGGGAGACGGTCACCACGGATGCCAGCCTGTCAGGTTGGGGGGGGGGGGTTTGGAAGGATCTTCAGTTTCAGGGACTGTGGGGGCCTCAGGAGGCTCACGATCCCATCAATGTTCTGGAGCTGAGAGCCATCAGGTTGGTTCTGGGTCACTTGACTCATCAGTTACAGGGGTTGCCGGTTCGAGTTCGATCGGACGGCGGTCGCCTACATCAGTCACTTACATCAATCACCAGGGAGGGACTCGAAGCAGGCGTGCCCTCAGGGAAGTGTCCTTGATCCTGGCTTGGGCAGAGAGCAATGTCCCATGCATCTCGGCGGTGTACATTCCGGGAGTGGAGAACACGGAGGCGGACTCCCTGAGCAGGTGCTCATCTCGCGGGGGGGAATGGTCTCTCAGCCCCAAGGTGTTTCGGTCGCTTTGCCACCGGTTGGGGACTCTGGAGGTGGACCTCTTGCCTCTCGTCACAATCACAAACTTCCAGCGTTTGTCTCTCTCTTGCGGGATCCGCTGGCTCTGGCAGTGGATGCCATGTCTCTGAACTGGAGGGATCTGGGGTTTCTGTACCTGTTCCCTCCATTTCCCATGGTGGGCAAGGTGGTGCGCAAGCTGGCCCTAGAGGGTGCGTCAGCAATCTTGGTGGCTCCAAGGTGGCCAAGACAGGTTTGGTTCGCAGACGTGGTAAGGTTGGCAGCGGATCAGTTAGATCTGCCCCTTCTGCCGGATCTGCTCACTCAGGGTCGACTGCTCTTCCCCAATTTACCAACGCTGGCTTTGACGGCGTGGCTGCTGAAACTTCCATCTTGAAGGAGGAAGGTCTTTCTGATGCTGTTATTCAGACTCTGGTTAGGGCTAGAAAGAAGTCTTCCTCTGCCATCTACTTTAGGATTTGGAGGTCTTATATTGATTGGTGTGAGTTCCGGGCCTTGCCTTGCAGGGTGTTTTCTATCCCTAGGGTTTTGGAATTTCTGCAACATGGTCTGGACCTGGGTTTGCAGCTTAGTATGCTGAAAGGGCACGTTTCTGCCCTGGCGGTTTTCTTTCAAAGGTCTTTTGCTCTTCATCCTCTGGTTAAGACCTTTTTCCAGGGGGTTACGCATGTGCGGCCTCCTAGGAAGCCTTTGCTCCCAGTTTGGGATTTGAATTTGGTTCTTTCTGCCTTGCAGGGTCCTCCTTTTGAACCTTTGCAGGATATTGCTCTTTCTACTCTTACTCAGAAGGTTGCGTTTTTGGTTGCCATCACTTCCGTTCGGCGTGTATCGGAGTTGGCGACTTTAGGCCCCGTTCTTTGAGAGGCATCAGGACAAGGTTGTTTTCCGCTTCAAGCCAGAATTCCTTCCTAAGGTGGTTTCTGCCTTTCATCTTAATCAGGACATTGTTCTACCCTCCTTGTGTCCTAAGCCCAGCAATGACAAGGAAAGGGTTTTGCATTCTCTGGATGTGGTTCGCTGTGTGAAGTACTATTTGGTGGCTACTTCTTTTCGTAGGACTGACACCCTTTTTGTGGTGCCCTCTGGGCCTAGGAAAGGTTTGGCTCCCGCCAAGTCTTCCATTAGTAAATGGATTCGCCAGGCCATTGTTGGGGCCTATTCTGCCAAGGGGAAGGTTCCCCCTTTTCGTGTTACTGCTCATTCTACTCGTGCCGTTGGGGCATCATGGGCCTTCCAGCATCAGGCCTCTGTTGAGCAAGTTTGTAAGGCTGCTACTTGGTTCTGTTCACACTTTTTCCAAGTTTTACAAGGTTGATGTGCGGGCCTCAGCGGCTTTTGGCCGCAAAGTTCTGCAAGCTGCAGTGATTTAAGTTTGTGCATTATTGCCTTGTTTTGGATCCCCGCCCTTTATGGACACTGCTATTGGATGTCCCAAGTGTAATGACTATCTGAAGCCGGGTGTGGGACATATTTAGAATAATACCATTTTGTGATTACTCACCTGTAAAATGGGTATTATAAGTATGTCTCACACCCCGCCCTTTGGTATTCTGGATCCTTTCTATGGTGAACCTTTTTACTGTTACTGGTTATTTTGGCTCTTCCTGGTCCCTTTTCTAATACTGGGGAATGAGTGGGAGGTCCCGGATATTTATGGACCGGGCGGGGCTCCCTTTTTTTCATGACATCTCTGTAAGGTCGCCCTCTACAGGGCGGTATAACCCAAGTGTAATGACTATCTGAAGCGGGGTGTGTGACATACTTATAATACCCATTTTACAGGTGAGTAATCACAAAATGGTATTTTTAGACATATTGCTTTTGTTTATTGAACACAGGTGTGGGAACTCAGTGATATAGACAAAGATGGCCATTTGGACCGGGATGAGTTTGCAGTGGTAAGTACAAGTATACTAAGTATAGTAATATGTTTCCTAAAGCTTTTCTCTAATCAAAAACCTGCTCAATTTTTGACAAGTAAGGGCCAATCTGTCAGATTTTTATTTTTGTCCGTGCCCCCATGGAAAACATTTCACCTGACTTACTACTTAAAGGAACACTATTACGAAAAAATTGTCCAGTAATAAAAATCCACATGAATATGCTTTTACGAGGGCTATTTGCTCCAATCCATTGGCCTGTCCCCTTATTTCTATTGCAATTCTTTAGATGTTTGTAGATGCTTTTACCCATCAAGCAATTCCTTGGGAAGATATGTAGAGTGCATAATGGTACTGGTCCCCGACAGGCTGGTTTAGAAGACAAGCATTGGAATGGAGCAGATCACCCCTGTAAAAGTGGTATGCTCCACAACCTGTCACCCCCTAGATTTTTGTCTTACCAGGTGAAGAAAACCACAGGAAAAAATGCAAGGGAATGATGGTTTTTAAGAAGTTGTAATTTTGCCCTTACAAAATAGGTACATGGTAAGCAAGGGATTGACCAGTGAAACTTCAAAATCATTTTTATATATTATTTTATAGGAAGGAATAGGACTGTTGTTTGCCACGGCCTAATCCTAAAAGAGCAAGTTCTCTTTTTTTTTTTCACAAGGATTATAGGTTTTTCTGAGGTTTAGCCATCAAGCTTTAAAGTGAGTCAAAACCCACGAGGCGGGGCCCTGGAATCTAAAAGATCCTACACCAAATGCCCTGCTGTCTGAAACTTCCCACAACGTAATCTCCACCGGTGCCACATCCTTGGGTTGTGAGCGGCCACACGCACTCCTGCGCCAAGCCCTTTTGGATGGCACCCGAAAAGGGATGCGGGCAGCCAACTGCACCTTGACACAGCGGCAATTTTGAGAGAGCCAATTGGCTCTCTCAAAATTGGTGGGGGCATGGTGGTGGAAAAGCCCAGTTTTTTTTTAAAACCGGGTAACCGCTGAGGCAACAGCAGCTCTCTGTTGCGGGGGGCCCCTTACATTGTGCTGCTACTTTGTCCTCTACATATTTTCACAACTTTTTTCAATCTAGACACGTGTGTTTATAGAAAGGCTCCCGAATTGCTCATCGACCCAGGGCTTTAAAGTCTTCCTGCTGCCCTAGTGGTCCGTTTGCAGCACCAGTGGTAATAGGTGCTGGTGTCGGGGGCGGTTGCGCGGCATCTGCTTGAACCAGAGGTCGGGCATGTTGGTTTCGGGGAGCAACGGTGAAGGATGCAGCTGCAATGGGGTGGCAGCCTTCCGGGTCGGGAGGTGGGTGCGCAGACGTGCATCCTTTCGCCGTCAGGGGAGGCATCCAAGCCAGTCCTCCAACCCCACCCATCTCTGGGTCAAGAGGACACAGACCAAGTTTGGTTTGTAACCTCCCGCAGTAGCCAGATAAACCTCACTCCTGTCACAGAGCATCAGGTGGGGGAAGACCAACTTTTTTCTGGGCACAATGGCAGTCAATAACCTCAAACCCTTTTGTGTCAAAACCCCCAGAGAAGTTCCAGATTACAAAGTTGCCAAGGGATCCCAAGAAAAAGAGAAGCCTTTCCTCAGGAATTACTCTTCAAGAGTGTAATCAAACCAGTTCCCAGGGTCTCCCAGGGAAAAGGGTTTCACTCCCATGTATTCCTGGTACAAAAACCGTTACAAAAACAGGATGTCAGCCTAATGGGTTGGGGGGGTGTTATGGGGTCACATATGATGCAAGGACAGTGGGGAGCGATGGGGAGCAAACTCCCCATAAATATCCTGAAGCTGAGAGCGATTCTACTGTCTCCCACACATTGAACCTCCGATCAGAGAGGTCATCCCGTCAGGGTTTAAACTGACAAACTGACGGCAGTAGCATATATCAACTACCAGGGGGCACCAGGAGCCACAGAGCTCTCAAGGAGGTGAGCCGGATCTTACTTTGGGCTGAGAAGCATTGTTAGTGTATCTCGGCGATCCACATACCAGGAGTCGACAACATGCTAGCCGATCACCTAAGCACAGCAGACCTGGATCAGGGAGAATGGTCCCTCAGTCAGAGGGTTTTTCAGTCTCTATGCATGCGCTGGGGGCTCCCAGACGTAGATCTCTTTGCACCCCTTTACATCTGGAGAGTTCAGAAACTTGTCCAGTCCAGGGACCCTCTAGCTATAGCAACAGATGCCCTGACCCTGCATTGGTCCGCATTCAGGTCTCTCTATGCATTTCCACTCCTGGGTCGAGTACTAAAGAAGATAGTCCGCGAAAGAATCCCAACCATTCTGGTGGCTCCTCCTTAGCCAAGAAATAGCTGGTTTTCAGACATAGTAAGTATGTCGAAAGGCGACCATTGGCAGCTGCCCCACAATCCAGATCTCCTCACCCAGGGGCCTCTACGGCACTCCAAGGTAGATTAGCACTAGGGTCAAGTGCTCCATGAGCGCAGCTCCAGCCGCAGACCCTGTACCACAAAGGGTAGCCGGCCATAGGCTTTATGGTGAGCCTGATAGGGATGCGGAGTTCATGTTCTGGCTTCTGAGGGAGTGAGTGTTTTTGGGGACTATGTCTCCTTCTTTTCCTTCAGTGGTCCCCCCCATCCCCCTCCCTGGCCCGGATGCTCGCCGCTGGCCTCTCGTCTCTCTCTCCCGCCCCCTCTGGCTTTGTTGGGGGGCGGGTGGCATCGGTGAGTGGTATTATATGTGGTGTTTTGGCGTTTGTGTGTTTTTGGGTGCTTTTCAGCGGCCGTGCGCTTTGTACTGCGCTCCGCGGAGGTTGGCGCTATAACCTGAGGTGTTTTTTGCTTTGTCATGGCGCCGGCCGGGTCATGTGAATGCCACTTTCGCGCTCTTCCGGGGCGGGGGGGTTGTGGGTGACGGGGCCTTGGGATGACGCATATCGCGTCGTCTCCCCGCGGCCCGCCCCTCGTGGTACCTCTGCCGGCGCCATTTTGGACTAGCTGCGTATCTGGATTTCTCCCTTCCTGGTTGCAGCGCTGCTTCCTCCGGTGTGCCGCTTCATCGTGCGGTCTGTGCCTTGGTGACCCTGCGGTGTCTTTGGTCTGTGAGTCCCCCTTGGGGTTTTTTTTATTGCCCTTGGGGGTATGTGCTGTGGGATGCTCATGTGTCTTTTTCACTTATGTCTTTCAGGCGGGACACCATTGGGTTGTGGTTTCTCCCGGCTCTACTCCTTCCCCCCCCCCCTCACCCCCCCTTTCACCGATTTCTGGGGGCATCCCGGGTGGCTTCTGTATTAGCCTTTACCCACCGCTGGCCTATTGTGCCTGTGTTAATCACCATATGGAGGCTTATGGGGATAGCGTGCTTGGGGGTCCTTCGGGACAAGCTCAGCTGTGTTCCATGTGTGGGGTATCCCCTGTGAGTAACAGTGTCACGGTGTACGTGCCGTACGCTAAGAGTGTACTTGCGCTTCAAGCTGGTTTGCCTGCTTCGCTTCCCAGCTCTCACTCGGCTTCACCTACTCCCCCGCTCCTGCAATTGGGCCCTAGTGAAGGGGATATTAGCAGGGAGTCACACTCTGATTTGACTCTGCGGGTGGCCAGCATTGAGAGGCAGCTTGCCAGGACTGTTCCTAGGAAGGCCTCTGGCAAGAAGCGGCACATGATTTCCACTCCCTCACGCTCTACAGAGGAGTCTGGGGACCAGCAGGAGGGTTGTGATAGTGACCCTGAATCTGGGGAGGATTCATGGTATCCTGAGGACACTGATAATTTGCTGTCTCACATTTTTGAAATTTTACACATTGCTGCCTCTGTGGCGGCTAAAAGGAAACGGGGTGAGCTGTGTCGTCCTAGTAAACAGCGTCTGGTGTTCCCTGAGCAGGGACATTTCACTACTATGGTGCTTAAAGAATGGGAACGTCCTAACGGGCTGCCTGCTGTGCCCAAGGGTTTGGATAAGAGGTATCCCTTTCCTGCTGATCTTTTTAAGGGGTGGTAATTTCCCCCTGAAGTGGACGCTCCCGTGCTAGGCTTGTCAAATACTTCGGTCATGCCTTCACCTGACTTTACCACTCTGAGGGACAGTGAGGACCGGTGCATGGATCAGTTGGCCTGTCATGCCTTTATCTGTGTGGGGGCTGGATTGTGCCCGGCCTGTGCGGCTACCATTACAGCTATTGCCCTTAAGAAACTGCTCAAGCGTCTCCTTGATGACGCTACGGAACGTAGCGGGGGGGGAGGAGTATAGGACTCTCTTGGTTTGCTCTGATTTTGTTGCCTTTATCCTTACTGCTATGGATGATGCTGTGCGGCTGAGCGGTAGGGCCTCTGCGCTCTTGGTGGCTATACGCTGCTCTATTTGGTTACGTCGGTGTGCAGCTGATGCCGCTGCTAAGAAAGCTGTCACTTGACTCCCCTTCGCGGGGCTGCGGCTATTTGGTCTAGCCAAGGATGGCTGGCTACCTCAGCGTAGGAGGCAGTCTCGGCCCTTTCGGGGGTCCTCCATCCCCCTCCCTTCCTTTTGTGCTCCCAGAAGAGGCCGTGGCTCCCTCCTCTAGTGGCCGCAGAGATTCTTGGGGCCGTGGCAGATCCCATGGTCGTCCCAGTCTCTCCTGGAGTTCCAAGCCCAAACCTTCTCCCAAGCTCCCTCAGGCATGAAGGGGCACCCTCACCCATCCGGGTGGGGGGACGGCTTCGGCTCTTTGCTCACGTCTGGAGGCTTCACATCTCAGACCGGTGAATTCAGGAAGTAGTGTCCTCCGGTTACAAGATAGTTTGCAGCCTGGCCGCCCCCAAGATTCATCAGATCCCGGATGTCTTTAAACCCCCTGTCTGCTCAAGGGTTGCTTCTGGCGGTTCAATGCCTGTTAGAGTCAGGAGTCATTTGTCAGGTGCCCCATCAAGAACAGGGTCAGGGGTACTATTCCAATCTTTTCACGGTCCCCAAAAAGGACGGCTCCCTGAGGCCCATTCTGGACCTGAAGGGCCTTAACAAATTTTTTCAAGCATTTACGTATGGTGACGCTACGCTCTGTTGTCAGTACCCTTCGCCTGGGCGACTTCATGACCAATGTGGACATCAAGGATGCATATCTTCATGTGCCTATCTTCCCAGGTCATCAGAGATTTCTAAGGTTCGAGCTGCAGGATCAGCATTACCAGTTTGTGGCTCTACCCTTCGGTATCGCCTCGGGTGTTCACCAAGGTACTGGCGGGGGTGATGGCTCTGCTAAGGAACCAGGGCATACGCATCATTCCTTACCTGGACGACATCCTGATTGTGGCCAAGTCCTTTCCTCAGGCCGAGCAGGACACTCAGATGGTGACCTCCACTCTCGAGTCCTTCGGCTGGTTGATCAACTATCCCAAGTCTTCTCTGTCCCCGTCCTTGGTGAGGTCCTTTCTGGGCATGACTCTGGATACCTCTCAGGACAAGGTGTTTCTTCCTCAACAGGAGGTGTGGGGTCTTCAGATGCAGGCTCGGGCTCTGCTATCATGTCCTCATCCCTCCATCCGTCAGGGGATGCTGTTGGTGGGCCTGATGGTGTCCTGCTTCGAGGCAGTCCCCTTTGCTCAGTTTCACATGAGACCTCTTCAGTTGCACCTCTTGTCAGTTTGGGATCGGGACCCTGTGTCCCTGGATCAGGAATTTGCTCTGTCTCCTCTGGCCAGACAGTCCCTCTCGTGGTGGCTGGACTCAAGGAACCCTCTGGGGGGCAGGACCTTCCTGCCCCCGTGCTGGGAGATGGTCACCACAGGTGCCAGCCTGATCGGTTGGGGAGGCTTCTGGAAGTCCCTGAAGTTCCAGGGTCGGTGGGGCCCACAAGAGACCCATGCTTCCATCAACGTCCTGGAACTGAGGGCGATCAAGTTGGTTCTTTCTCACCTAACCACTCACCTTTATGGTCGGGCAGTTTAGATCAGCTCAGACAACCAGACGGCGGTTGCCTACATCAATCATCAGGGAGGGACTCGAAGCAAGCGAGCCTTCAAAGAAGTGTCCCCGATTCTGTCTTGGGCGGAACGGCATGTTCCGGGAGTGGAGAACCAGGTGGCGGACTCCCTGAGCAGGGGGTCGTCTCGGCTGGGGGAATGTTCCCTCAAGAACTGGGTGTTTCTCTCCCTGTGTCACCGCTGGGGTCAGCCGGACGTGGACTTGTTTGCGTCTCGTCACAACATTTGTCTCTCTATCTCAGGATCCTTTGGCCTTCGCCATGGATGCCCTGGCAATACCTTGGACGGAGTTTCGGCTCCTCTGTGTTCCCTCCGTTTCCTCTCCTGGGCAGGGTCATGCGCAAGATAGCCCAGAAGCGGGTACCAGCCATTCTGGTGGCCAAGAAGAATTGGGTTTGCAGACGTCGTGCAGTTGGCACGTGTTACAGGGTCTGGCATGCTTTCATTGCCTGGTGTGAGTCCAAGTCTCTTCCCTGTCGGGTTTTTTCTATTCCCAGGATTCTGGAGTTCTTGGAACATGGTTTGGATCTAGGCCTTCAACTTAGTACCCTAAAAGGCCATGTTTCAGCTCTGGCAATTTTTTTCCAAAGATCCTTTGCCAATCACCGGTTGGTTAAAACCTTTTTCCAGGTTGTTTCTCATGTGCATCCACGCCGTAAGCCTTTGCTACCAGTCTGGGATTTGAATCTGGTCTTGTCTGCTCTGCAAGGGCCTCCCTTTGAGCGTATCCGTGAGGCTGCCTTGCCCATTCTGACTCTTAAGGTAGCCTTTTTGGTGGCTATCACTTCTGTAAGGCGAGTTTCTGAGCTGGCAGCACTTTCCATCAAACCTCCTTATTTCCAGCGGCATCAGGATAAGGTGGTGTTCCGGCTTAAGCCGGATTTCTTGCCTAAGGTGGTGTCTGCCTTTCATCTCAATCAGGACATTGTTTTGTCTTCTTTGTGTCCTAATCCTGCTAATGCCAAAGAACGGACACTGCATTCTCTGGATGTGGTCAGGGCTCTGAAGTTTTATTTGGTCGCTAGAGAGACTTTCAGGAAGTCTGATGCTCTTTTTGTTCTCTCTTCTGGGCCTAGGAAGGGTTTGCCTCCGGCTAAGACCACTATCAGCAAGTGGATCCGTCAGGCGGTGATTCAAGCCTATACTGCTAAGGGAAAGGAACCTCCCTTTAGGGTGACTGCTCATTCCACTCGTGCTATTGGTGCCTCTTGGGCTTTTCAGCACCAAGCTTCTGTTGAACAATTTGCAAGGCCACTACTTGGTCTTCTGTTTATACCTTTTCCAAGTTTTACAAGGTTGATGTTAGGGCCTCAGCGGATGCTGCTTTTGGCCTGCAAGGTGCTTCAGGCGGTAGTGACTTGAACTACTGGCCGTTACTCTTTGGGGATCCCACCCTACTTTTAGACACTGCTTTTGGATGTCCCAACTGTTATGAATACCGAAGCGGGCCGTGCCATGCAATAAAGAAAAAAGCAATTAACCCATCCACATATTGGAGTAAATGGTGATGTTACTATCCCTCAGACATTGGACCAACCATCTTGCACTCAAGAAGATGCATCAGATCATGTCTTGGGCAGAGTGGAACGCCCTGCATTTTTCAAGCAATCAACATTCTGGGAATGAACATTATTCAGGCAGATTTTAAGCAGAACAATGCTGGACGAAGGGGCATGGTTTACCCATCCGGACATCCTTCAGGAGCAGGATCGAGAAATTTGTTGCCAGAGTCAAGGACCCACTAGCGATAGGTGTAGGTGTAACTTTGACTTGGTCAGCATTTAACCTGGTGTATGCCTTACCTCCATAGCCGATTCTGCTTCGATTATTAAAGAAGGTAGGTCGGGAAAGAATGCCAACCATCTTGGTAGGACGGGAAAGAATTCCAACCATCTTGACTCCACACTGGTTTGCACATGTGGTAAGGATGGTGGAGAACTCTGTGGCATCCAGAGCTTCTTATACAGGGTCCTCTTCCACACCACCGTTCCCAAGTGCTGGCTTTGATTTCCTGTTTTTTTAAACCAGCATCCTGACACTCAGAGGGCTATCAGCTGGGGAGCCAAACACTGATTCTGGCAATGGAGTTTTCCAAATCTATTACAGAATTTGGAGAGCCTTTGTCTCGTGATGTGATAACAAGAGATTTTCTATTTCCAGAATTCATGAATTTTTGCAGATGGATCTCAAGGAAGGGCATTATCCATTATCTTTCAAAAACCCATAGCAGTGAACAAACTGACCAAGAATGATCTGCTATTTAGGGTCCTCCTTTTGGCTGAGGCCAGTCGGCTGCAGAACGTCACCTGAAAGCCTTGAGTAAAGCCAATCGGTGACCTCCAAACGGATGATGGGTATGGCTTTGGCGCTGGAAAAGCCTGTTTTTTAATCTTTTTTTTTTATGAGGATACTGCTAAGCTGGCAACATCACACAAGCAGCAGTGTGACTGTACTGGGGGAGCAAGGAGAAAGGGTTTTCCTCTGCTTTAAGGTCATCCTTTTGTTGGCTGTTAATTTCTTTCGGCAGGTGTCAGAAATAGCGTCATTATCAATTTAACTACCGTACTTAGTGTTTCAAAAGGATAAGGCATTTTTTCCGGTGCCCGCATGCTCCGCTTTTCCTGTAGCTGAGGTGCTCTACTTCAACCCAACCATTCGGAGGAGTGGGAGCACTTCCCTAAACGTTAATAAAGCCATCTGATCCAAAATCAAACACAATACGCTGCTCGTAATTGATGTCTTTACTTCTTTATATTTCCCATGGAATACAGTGATGACCACTATCCAATGCTATGAATGAATGACTGATACACTTTGTTGGCCAAGTTTGTGGGTAATGTCTAATGTGAATTCATGTGATCCATGTCTTTGCAGGCAATGCATCTTGTATACAGAGCACTAGAGAAGGAGCCTGTACCGTCTGTTCTACCACAGTCATTAATTCCCCCATCCAAAAGGAAAAAACCCCCAACCTTTCCTGGAGCCATTCCTGTACTGCCAGCTAGCCCGCCGCCAAAGGACAGTCTGCGGTCCACTCCATCCCATGGTAGCATGAGCAGTTTAAACAGTGCAGGCAGCTTGTCGCCTAAACACTCCACAAAAGCCAGCCAGGTAGTGAAAGCCAAATTAATGTCAATTTATTTTCCTACATGTAAAGAATACAAGGATATTTGTTGTTCTTTTTATTTCCAAGCCAAACGTAAACTGGGTCGTACCTCTGACAGAAAAAATACGCTATGATGACATATTTCTTCAGATTGACTTTGACATGGATGGATACGTTAGTGGACTTGAAGTAAAGGATATATTTATGCAGTCTGGACTTTCTCAAAATATTTTAGCCCATATATGGTAAGTATACATGTGAATAAATGTGTTTTTTTGTTCTATAGCAGACACATCAAATGGTCAGAATACACTTAAGGTTTTTCCTGCCACTAGGAGATATGGACACAGCTGTTCTGCCTTTCAGCATGTAACTGCTGACTTGCCCACAAGACCTTGGTACTAGTAAGTGTCTTATCAGAAGGGTGCGTATATATGTGTGTGTGTGTGCTGCAGCACTGAGGATTTAAGCTCTTTTCTCTCGATATATTACTATCTGGTCAGCGTAAAGTTGAAACTACTCTTGCTTATCCTCCCTTGCAGGTCCTTACTTTACCTAACCGTTCCAGGCACCATTTCTAAAGAGAAACCTTTTGGATTCACCATGCTGTCTGGTGCTTCTCACTATAAGTTTTGCCACCCTCCAGAGCCTCAGGGATGACTCCTTTTATCTCAGGCTCCAATGAATTCTCCAGTAGTCTCCGTTCTTTACCACATCCCCCCCCCCCCGTGTTGCACCAGCCACATTTGGGGGGTGCACCTGATATATACATTTGCCTTGCTTTCCCCTACCTTTAGAAGAATTTGCTAATTAAACACCATGTCTAAACCTGAAGAGACTTATCTGACCCATGTGTTCAACAGAATCATGCTGAATGATTCTTAATAAATCTGTTACCGGTAAGTATGTTTGTTTTTTTTTGTTTTTTTGTTTTGTTTTTAAATTTTTAAGGGATTAGCCCTTGATTGTGCATATAGGAATTGTAAATTTGAAAATGTCGGAAAACACTCTTTTTGGGTTAGGATGGTCTCCTTGGCAGAAACAAGTGTCTACCAATACATATGCGGTACTGTTGTAATTGGGAGGATTTTACATGCCGTATGATTTTATGAAAAGTGTCTCTGTGAAGCACAGACTAAAGGTCTGTAAAGACAGGGGATTGCCTCTTTCCCTGCATGTCTGCATATCTGTCAACAGCAGAACAACAGGATTGTTTTTTATTTTGCTGTTAATTACATTTGAATTTAGCTTAGAATCAGAGAAGCAAGTATCCCCCTGCAAACACAGTGACTGGTTTACCTCACAGTGAGAAATTGAGCTCCAAGTATTTCTAAGTGGGTTTGGCTACAGAAAATGTAGCAGATGACTTACCCTATAACTTGCTCGGCCAAGTCCCCACTGGCAACGTGGCATCCCTCAAGCACCCAGTTGATAAGCCCTTGGAGTTGTCAAGAATTTCATGATGGTTTTAAACAACATAAAGGGGTTTGGCATAATCGGGCAACCTTCTGTTTAAAGGTGCCATTTCAGCCAGAGGCAACCAGGCTACAATCCTTACCTTGGTTGAGAAGATGATCTACAGTATATTCTGATAGGACCAAGCCTTAGACAATGCATGTGATTTGGGCCTGATGGTCCTGTCTGCTTGAGATTGGTCCTCCCCTATCTTACACCCACATGTGTCCCCATTTTGAGATGCTGGGTATGGACTTTAGTCCTAAACTCAGTATTTTCAGTGTATCAGGTGTCTGCTTTTAAGCTGTTGTTCTTAGGTCACCCTTTCCGGTGCTTTATGTGGGTAAGGTGTTTTTCTAGTTGCATCTGGCTTTTCACATAAAAGAGAAGTTTTTGCTTGCTTCATTTTACCTGGCCTTTACTCATCCTGAGAAAAACAGGTTGCAATTTTGAATTTACTGTAATGCTTTAACCCCACTATGTCATTCAGGGTTTTCCTGAGTACAGGTTTTTTCTAATGAGATGTACTTACTCTTTCACTTACCTCTGACATCCTCTGTTTGCCAAGTCATTGCAAAGATTATGGATAGGGTAAGCAAAAATAGCGATTCATTTTTCTGCTTGCAGGGATAGGACTACAAACTGGAAAATTTCATTGGAGGGGTTCCTGATTGATGATGCTCCTTTGTGAATACGCTGGCAACAGCCCTAAAAAATCATACCCTGTCTCCCCCTGGGCAGTTTCGACTCTGTGATTGTTGCTCAGCAATTGGCAGTCAAGTGGTCCGTGCTGTTTTTTTAGAGCCCTGATCACATGGCCTCCGCCAACCCATCATGGGACCGCATTTTGCAGAGAGGGTGAGGAGCAGATAAGAGGGTCTTGTTGGGGGGTGGGGGCATTACCTATCAGGATGAACTCAGCATTGAGCCGGAATTTAGGAATGGGTGTTCAATCGTTAATAATAATTTTTATCTGGCCTGCCATTTGTCTGATATTCTAAGTGTGCCATACACTCCACTTCGGTCTTCATGACATCTGGGTAATCTCCAGTAGAGGGCGAACTTCTGCAGAGATGAATATGCAAAAAAGAAAGCCCCTCCCGGTCCATATATACCTGGGACCTCCCACCAATTCCCCAGTTTCTTCTCTGCAGAGAAGGCGACAAGACACAAGATGAAGACTTCTTTGCTTACAGGTAAGCCGGGCTCGCACCCGGCCTTCTATTATCCCTATTACTGCCAGGACCCTTCTAAATTGCCCTATATTGAGCCTCCCAGCTTAGGGTGCGAGTCCTGGTGAAGGTAGGAGCACCCTATGGGTGCAGCAGGAGCACTGCTCCACCATGATACCTGACTATGGGGTAGGCGGTTTCCAGGTTTCTTGGTGATCCTGGTGTGGGATGCCCTGTCCCGTTAGGCTTATGGCCGGCTCCTGGCAGAATTCCCCCCCTTCCGGGTCCCTTATTCCCCTCCGGGGGGGGGGGCCTGGCCGATATTTCGTTTTGGCCGATATTTCGTTTTACCCAGCGCTTGTCCCTGTGTGCTGAGTGTTTCACTTGTGTGTGTGTGTGTGTGTGTGTGTGTGTGCTTGCTGCTTTACTGGCCAACAGGGTCTGATTACAGCCTGGGGGAGCTTCTCCCCCTCAGGCTGCGTTCGGGAAGGGGGCGGGGCTCTCGGCGCGGACACGGTAGCCCCGCCCCCCTTATTTGGCCCGATTACAGTGCTCGTTGTCAGTGCTGGGAGGGGGCGTGGCCTCGGCAAACGCGCGTTTTGCGCTGGCCCGCCCTCCCCCTGCTCTCCCTCCTCAGGCACGAGGCTGCATGGGGGCCATCCTCTCTGGCAGGCCGCTTTGCACATCGGGGTGGTAAGGGCCTGATGGCCATCTCCTTAGCTTGTGTGTGTGTGGGGGCCCCTATTTAGCGGGGGCCCCCACTGGTCTCAAACGTGTGTGTGTGCTTGTGCCTTAATTGCACTGTTTGGCTGGGTTGTGGTGTATATATATATATATATATATATATATATATATATATATATATATATCTATATATATATATCTATATATATTTCCATTTGTGTGGCTGCAAGATCAAATGCTGTGGTTTTTTTACATGTTGGTTATGGCCATTTTTTGCACAGCTCTGCTCTTATGTTGCTTATTTTGTGTGTTACAGGTTGCCCTGTATATGTGTGTATTAAGGGGTCCCTCCTGGTCCTGGGTTCCCTAGTTCTAAAAATTGTCCACCCAAAAATCCTCCCACCGGGACTTTTAAGGGGCATCCCGGGTTGCTTATGCGTAATTCCCTGCGGTCTTGCGACTGACCACAAAAATTCACCATATGAAGGCTCTGCAGGATACCGGGCCCGGGATCCCTTTGGGACAATCCGGGCCATGTGTGGGGTGCGGGGTATCCCTTACGGGGGAGAATGTGCTGATCTGTATACCATGCGCACAAAAGGCCATAACGCGGCAGTCTGGTACCCAGCCTTCTGGGTTGGCTCCTCCCGCTTCATCGCCTTCCCCTCCCCACCTGATCCGTACCCCAAGTGACATTGGTACCAGTGGGGGGGCAAGAAGGCCCAGGCTAAAAAGAGACATTTGTCGTTGGCCCAGCCATTGTGGGATATTGACGACGAGTCGCTGATTTGTCCGATTATTCCCCGTTAGAGGAGGGAATTCCAATGTCGGGCAGGCACTGGAGGATGCCGTAGATACGGCCACTGTTGTGTCACATTTATTGGAGGTGTTGGATATTGAATCGCCTGAGGCGCCCCCTCTTAAGGGAGAATTTTTTGGTGCCTGCAAGCCCCGTCTGGAATTCCCTACTCAGGGTAATTTTGATGCGCTGATACTTAGAGAATGGGAGAGGCCCAGGGATGGGATAAGAAATATCCTTTTCCGGTGGAGGCGGTCAAGCGCTGGTCTTCTCCTCCCGAGGTCGACGCGCCTGTTTTAGGTTTGACCAACTTTTCTGTGCTGAACACCCCTGACGCCACCTCCCTTAAGGATGGCGAGGATAAGCGCCTTGATAAGATGGCGTGCCACGCATTTGCCAACGTGGGCTCGGCCCTGCGGCCGGTTAGTGCATCTGCCCTGGTGTCGCTTGCTACCAGGTCTCTTATCAGGGACTGGCTGAATAACGCTCAGTTTGATCCAGCTGGCGCTGAGTTCGCTATACTTAAGAAGTGCAAATTGTTCATGGATTTTGTCATGGCTGCGATGGACGACTCCATTGTCGTGTGTAGTAGGACGTCAGCCTTACTGGTGGCCATGCGCAGATTGGTCTGGCTCCGTCAGTGGACAGCGGACGTTGGAGCCAAGAAGTCGCTCACAGCTCTCCCTTTCTTGGGTGCGCGGCTGTTTGGAGATAAATTGGATGCTGTTGCTAAAGGAGGTAAGTTACCTCAGTGGAGGAAACAGCGCCGCCCCTTTCGGGGGGCGGGCTCGTTCACTCCTTCCTTTCGAGGGGCCAAAGCGTCTAGGGGTCTGGCCTTCTCAGGTGTCAGGGGCTCGTCCTGGAACAGAGGCAGAGGTCGGGCACGTCCCGCGGCTGCCTGGGGTTCCAAGCCCAAGCTTGCCGTTAAACCGGCTCAGCAATGAAGGGGCGCCCTCACCCGCAAGGGTGGGGGGACGGCTGCGGCTCTTCTTCCAGGTCTGGGCCCGGGAGGTCACAGACAATTGGATCTTGGAAGTGATCTCCTCCGGGTACAAACTGGAGTTCGAGTACTGGCCGCCCCCAAGATTCTTATGGTCTCGGGTGCCCTCAACCTTCTGGACATGGGGGTTATATGCCCGGTGCCTCTGTCGGAAAGAGGCAGGGGTTACTACTCCAACCTTTTAACGGTTCCCAAAAAGGAGGGTTCAGTGAGACCCATTCTGGATCTCAAGGTTCTTAACAGGTTTATTTGAGCCAAAAAGACTCTGCGCTCGGCTATCAATTCCCTTCGCCAAGGGGATTTTATGACATCCATAGACGTCAAGGATGCGTATCTGCATGTTCCGATTTTTTAAGGCACATCAGAGATTCCTCCGGTTTGCGGTGGAGGATCAACATTATCAATTTGTAGCTCGACACCGAGGGTCTTCACCAAGGTTTTGGCGGGCGTAATGGCTCTGCTCAGATCTCAGGGCATTCGCATTGTGCCTTATCTGGACAATCTGTTGATTTCAGCTTCTTCCCTTCATCAGGCGGAACTGGACACCCACCAGGTGGTGTCGACCCTGGAGAGGTTCGGGTGGGTGATCAACCGCACCAAGTCTTCTCTCTCCCCGTCTCGTGTGATTTCATTTCTGGGCATGAATCTGGATACCAGTCGGGCCAGAGTGTTTCTGCCCCAGACCAAGGTGCAGGGGATTCAGGGCCTGATCCATCTTCTTCTGGCCAGTCCTTGTCCCTCTATCCGACAGGGGATGAAACTGGTGGGTCTGATGGTGTCCTCCTTCGAGGCGGTGCCGTTTGCACAATTTCACATGAGATCTCTTCAACTTCTCCTATTGACGTATTGGGACAGGTGCCCACAGTCATTGGATCAACCTTTCAGGATGTCTCCCAGGGTTCGGCAGTCCTTTCGGTGGTGGCTGGACTCGAGCAATCTGGTGAAGGGCAGATCCTTTCTGGTCCCTTGTTGGGAGACGGTTACCACGGATGCCAGCCTGAGTCATCAGTTCAGCGGGGTGTGGGGTCCCCAGGAGGCTCACATCCCCATCAGTGTATTGGAGCTCAGAGCCATTCGACTGGTTCTGGCTCGGCTGACCCCACATTTACGGGGTCTTCGGACAACCGAACGGCAGTGGCTTACATAAATCACCAAGGAGGGACTCGCAGCAGGAGTGCCCTCAGGGAAGTCTCTCTGATCCTGCACTGGGCGGAGAGCAATGTTCCTTGCCTTTCGGCAGTCTACATTCCGGGAGTGGAGAATACGGAGGCGGATTCCCTGAGCAGGGGATCCTCTCGCCACAGAGAGTGGTCTCTCAACACCCAGGTTTTTCTGGATCTTTGCCGCAAGTGGGGGACTCCGTAGGTGGATCTCTTTGCCTCAAGGCACAATCACAAACTTCCGGTCTTTGTGTCTCTTTCCCAGGATCCCCTGTCCTCTGGCAGTGGATGCCTTGTCACTGGCTTGGAAGGACCTGGGTTTTCTGTACCTGTTTCCACCTGTCTCCATGCTGGGCAAGGTAGTTCACAAACTGGTTCTAGAAGGGGCACCAGCGATTCTGGTGGCTCCAAGGTGGCCAAGAAGGGTCTGGTACGCAGACGTTGTAAGGATGGCCATAGACCAGTACCGGCTTCCCTTGCTGCCGGACCTGCTATCTCAGGGTCATCTACTTTACCCCAATTTACAAAGGCTGGCTTTGACGGCTTGGCTGCTGAGACCTTCATCTTGAAAGAGGAAGGTTTGTCTGAGGCTGTTGTTCAGACCCTGATTAGGGCTAGGAAGCGGTCCTCTTCTGGCATTTACTATAGGACTTGGAGGTCCTATATTGATTGGTGTGAGGCTAGGGCCTTGCCTTGCAGGGTTTTTTCTATACCCAGGATTTTTGTGTTTCTTCAGCATAATCTGGATCTTGGGTTCCAGCTTAGTACTTTGAAAGGACAGGTTTCTGCTCTGTCGGTTTTCTTCCAGAGGTCTTTTGCTTTACACCCGCTGGTTAAGACTTTTTTTCCAAGGCGTTGCGCATGTGCGGCCCCCTCGGAAGGCTGTAGTCCCTGTTTGGGATTTGAATTTGGCTCTTTCGGCTCTGCAGGGTCCTCCTTTTGAGCCGCTACAGGATATTGCTCTTTCGGTTCTCACTCAGAAGGTTGCTTTCTTGGTGGCTGTTGCCTCAGTTCGGCGTGTCTCTGAGTTGGCGGCCCTGTCGATTCAGGCCCCTTACTTTGAGAGACACCAGGATAAGGTGGTATTTCGTTTTAAGACGGATTTTCTTCCTAAGGTGGTGTCTGCTTTCCACCTCAATCAGGACATTGTTCTCCCTTCCTTGTGTCCTAAGCCTAACAATGGCAAGGAGAGGGTTCCACACAATTTGGATGATGTTCGCTGTGTGAAGTACTATTTGGTGACTACTTCTTCCTTCCGCAAGACGGACGCCTTTTTCGTGGTGCCCTGCGGGCCCAGGAAAGGGTTGGCGCCTGCTAAATTAGCAAATGGATTCGTCAGACCATTGTTGGGGCCTATTCTGCTAAGGGGAGGACTCCCCCTTTTAGGGTCACTGCGCACTCTACTCGTGCTGTTGGTGCATCCTGGGCTTTTCAGCACCAGGCTTCTGTTGAACAAGTTTGTAAGGCTGCTACTTGGTTTTCCAAGTTTTACAAGGTTGATGTGCGGGCTTCAGCGGATGCTGTTTTTGGCCGCACGGTTCTGCAAGCTGCAGTGGTTTGAGTTGGTACATTCTTTACTGTTTCTGGTTCCCACCCATGACGGACACTGCTATTGGATGTCCCAGATGTCATGAAGACCGAAGTGGAGTGTATGGCGCACTTAGAATAATACCGTTTTGTGAGTACTCACCTTTAAAACGGGTATTATGAGTGTGCCATACACTCCACTTCGCCCAACCCTTTTTTTCAGGTATTCTGGGGCTTTTATATGGTGAACAATTGGTTTTGATAAGGTTGTATTTGGTTCTTCCTGGTCCCTTTACTGCTTTTATACACTGGGGAATTGTACTCACAAACGGTATTTTCAAAAGCAAATGTGTTTTAAGTACTTTTTTACAGGATACATGTGGTACAATACTTAACATGGCATCTTCTATAGGGCTCTGGCTGACACACGACAACTAGGAAAGCTGAACAAGGATCAGTTTGCTCTAGCAATGTACTTTATACAGCAGAAAGTGGGCAAAGGAATTGATCCACCCCAGGTTTTGTCTCCTGACATGATTCCACCAGCAGAAAGGAGCACTCCAATACAGGTATATGAACATGTAGAGTGACTGCTTTACTAACAAACTCTTACAGTTATGATATTATGCATAAAAAAAATTCCTTTGCAGTACTTCAATAGCTCCTGTACTTGTTATAGGCCTGGATTGATTTTAGCAAGCTGATACATAGTACATAGTAGAAGTGGGAAGGGGGTGTCATGCTACAGCTTTGAGTCTTGAGCATGTGCTATGGTCAGAGATGGCTGTTGGACAACTGTGGTTTGCTGTGGTCATTGAAGGTGTAAAAATTCCTGAAATCTTTCATCCTGGTCTGATTTTTTTTCCTGACGAAACCTGCCATTTAAATAGGATTTTGTAGACATTTTATATCTGCTTTTTATCCATCTGAGATGGCTCCAAGTAAGGTTTACAATAAAACAAAAAAACAGCTTACATCGCTTTACCATGTCAGTGCCACGAGCGGCATCCCCTGCACACTGCACAATCCTGCTCACATGTTCAAATGAGGCGTGGCCCCGCATAGAGCAAGTAAAGCCGCTTTGTGCAGCTGATCCAAGATAGTGGCACCCAGTTTCAGTATCGTGGCATGAGCAGCGCAGGATTCGGGGCTCAAGGTAAGAAGTTGTTTTTTTTTTTTTAATTGTAGTCCTGGGAGGGAGGCTGGCGGGGGTTACCTTATGGCTGGACTTCCGCTTTAAATGTTGCATGATGGGTAAAGGCATTTACACACATGAGAGGAATTGCAGTATCATTAAGGTGGATAGAATGGCTGTTGAAGTACAGCATATCTTCCATGTGTAGGTTGGATGGGTCTGGGGGGTGGTGTTTATTTGCCAACAGGCTACATTTTATTTAAAATGTTTTAAAGTTGTGACTAAGTTTATGGTAGGGAGCTACATAATTAAAATTTATAGGTCACCCAGTAAACCTGACCTTTTGTAGACCTCTACTTAATTCAAAATGCTGGTCTGACTTTTTCTAGAAACTTGGGCCATTTATGCAAAGACACTTGCAAGGGACTCATGGGAACATAATAGAAGCAGTAAAGGCATCTAATAAAAATTACTTTCCTGCTATCTTGCTGACCTTGTTCCTTTGTAATCCATTAGGCTGCCGAATTCTAGTTTTAGTGATGCGAGCGAGTTCCTGGCTGGCCCCAGATGCACATTTAAAGCGAACCATTCTTAACTAGCATCCCCTGAATTGCTCCCCCCATGAGGAGCACCTTTTGACAATATTCTTAGTATACAGTACGTCCTGCTCCAGATATAGTACTTACACTTGGGTTATCCTCCGCCAGATGGCGCTGCACTGCAGAGACATGCAAAACAGGCCCCTCCCGGCCCCTCAAATACCCGTGGACCTCCCACAAATCCCCAGATTTCTCTGCAGTGCTGACTGCGAAGACATGAAGTATCTCTCGCAGGTGAGCGGGGCTATTAAAGCCTGCGGCCCTGTTGGACTATTCCCACCCGTCCTCGTTGTGTTGTGCCTCCCAGCCTGGGCTGCGCTGGTCGGGTGAAGGTAGGCAGCACCATGCGTGCTTATGGAGCGCTGCTCCTCCGCAGTCCCTCACCAAAGGGTAGGCGGTGTAGGCTGATGGTGAGCCTCTATGGGATGCCCCGCTGCACGCGCTTCTTTCCTTAGTTGAAGGTTCCGCGCCGGGCGGCGGCGTTACCTCAGACACCTACGTGTCCTCATTGGCTGCTGTTGGAGCTCCGCGCTCTTCGGGAGGGCGGGGTCTGTTTTGGCGCGCTTCGCGTCATGGTACGCTCTGGCCCGCCCTTCGAGGTGCTCGGCGCCATTTTGTCTGGACGCGTGGGACGCTCCTGCTTACCGTGGTACTGTAAGTGCCCTTGCGGGCGGCTTATTCTCATTATAGTTTTCTTGGTTCTGACACCATGTTCTTCTCTTTGTGTCTTTCAGACCGTGAACACCATTGGCTTCTCCCGGCCCGGTGTAAATTTATAGCGGGCTTTGTAAAATTCTCCCACTTCCCTAGCGGGTCTGTTCTTGGTGTGCCACACACCCCGCTTCACTTTTAAATATTCTTCACTTAATGGGTTAACTCACCGCCAGGTGACGTAGTGCAGAGAGGAAGTCTTGTAACGAGCCCCCTTCCGGCCTATATATACCTGGTACCTCCCTTCAATCACCAGTATTTTTCTCTCTGCTTGACGACAAGACAGAAGATTGAAGTCTCCTGCTTACAGATAGCCGGGGTTCTACCCCGGCACCCCCCTTTTTGGTCTATTTCTGCCCGTGTTTATACCTTGATGGTGGAATGGAAGCCTCCCAGCCTAGGCTGCTCACTGGGCAAATGGTAGATGGCACTTTAAGTGCCTAGGAGCTTATCTCCTACCGCTCTACCTCATGCGTGGGGCAATGCGGCTATCCGGCATGGTGATCCGGAAATGGGATGCCCCTGTCCCGAGGGTCCCTGTAGCCCCTTTCTCTCCCGTTACGGTCCCTTCTCCCTTCACTATGAGGGGGGGGGTAGAGGGATGTGTATTGTGTGTATGGTTTACTGTATGTTCATGTGTTTTGTTTATTTCAACGTTGTCAGGCTGCACTGCAAGTGAGTTGCATATGGCCTGACTTTGATTCCTCCTTATATGGCAGTCTCTGTTTTGCGGGCTGCTGCTGCTGGCCTGTAGAGCCAGAGCTTTAGGGGTGACCGGGGCAGGCTGTATGGTGTCAGGCTTGCTTTTGGCTGCCTGCGCTTTTCTCACCTTGTCCAGCTCCCCTCCCCCCTCCGCTTTTCTCCTTTGTTTTAATCGGCCACTCCCGCCTTCGCTGACATTTTCTGCCTGTCTCCACCACCTCTTTGGTTGGGTGCTGGGCTTTTGTAAGCCTTACTGGGGCAGGTAAGCGGCCTCACCTGGTGGGGCCGTCTATATTTTTATGGGTTTGACTGTTTTTTAAAAAGTAATATATTTAATGGAAATATACTTTTGTTTTAAAAAAAAAAAAAAGGGGGAGGGGAAATATATAAGGAGGAAAATCAGAGGCCAGTTTTATTGCCTCTTCAAAGCACTTGGTGCTGTGTATGTATGTTATATTGCATGTTGCCATTGGTTTCTGGGGGTTTTTACTGTTGGTTGTTTTTTCCCCACAGATCCTGGGATTCCTTCAATTAGTAGTCTCCCAGTTCTTTATTGCCTGGCTAGTCTCTTTTTCTCCTAAATTGGGACATATTTATTTATATATACTTGCGTATATATATTTAAAAAAAAAAAAATTGTATATATATATATATATATATATATATATATATATATATATATATAATCTATATTTATATATAGATTATTAAGGGGGACCTTCCTTTTTGAAAAAAAAAAAATATATATATAAATAAAAATCCTCCCTTCCGGGACATTTACAAATAAGGGGGCATCCCGGGTTGGCTTATGCCTAAAAGCCCAAATATAGTGAATACCATAAATCACCATATGGAGGCTTCCGTTATTGCCGGAAACAGTTCTTCTGAGCCATTCGGGGGGTGCGTAAGTTGCGGGGCTCTACTCCCAGCTGATGATGTCTTTATCTGCATCCCTTGTGCAAAGCACACTATTGCGCGCCAGTCCGTTGCTTCGGCTGCGGGCCCATCGCATCCTTCATCATCGCCTACCTCGCCCTCCCTGTTCCGGTCCCCGCATGACACTGTCAAAAGTGGGGATTCGCAGTCCGAGGTGGCGGCACGGTCGGCCAGCCCCCGGAAAGTAGTGCCCGTTAAAGCAGGGTTAAAGGCCGCTGCAAAACGGAGGCACCTGACTCCGGTACCTTCGGCTCCACAGGACGAGTTATGTGAGCCTGTGGAATGGTCCGATGGATCCCCGAACGAGGAAGAATTCCTGTTGGAGTCAGATGAGCCTGCAGATCAGCTTGAGGCTGATGCGATTGGCGATTGGTCGGAGGGGGTTGTTTTTGACACCCCCTCCATTCTGGCTCAAATGTTTAAAATTTTGAATTTAGGTCCACCTGAGGCTGTCACCCTGCCAAAGGGTCAGTTGTTTAAGGAGCCTCAGCCGCGTTGGGTTTTTCTCAGACAACACCACTTTGAGAGGGTGGTCCTTAAGGAATGAGAACATCCCACGCGGTTATCTGGAATCCCTTCCAGTTGGGAAAAGCGTTATCCTTTTCCGCCAGAGTTGGTAAAGCTTTGGTCTGTCCCTCCTGACGTCGATACCCCTGTGCTAGGGCTCTCCAGCACGGCTATGGTACAGTCTGCTGAGACCACTGTCCCTAAAGATGGGGAAGATCGTCGGATTGACCAATACGCGCGCCATGGTTTTATTTATTCCGGGTCAGCGTTGCGCCCGGTGTGTGCTTCAGCCCTTCTTCTATTGGCGATTAGGTCTTTAATTCAGGGGCTATATGAGGATCTCAATCCCGCTTGTAAACAGTTTACTGCGCTTAAGCAGTGTGAATCTTTTGTGTCCTATGTCCTATCCGCTCAGGACAATGCGCTGGCTATGAGTAGCAAGGCAGCGGCTATGCTGGTGGCTATTCGCCGGTCAGTATGGCTGCGTCAGTGGTCGGCGGACGCAGTTTTTAAGAAGGTGCTCACAGCTCTCCCCTTTTTGGGGTTGCGTCTGTTTAGGGAGAAAATTGATTCAGTCGCAAAGGGTGGTAAGATGCTACAACTCAAGAGGCCTCGTGGCCCCTTTAGGGGGGCAGGTTCCAGTAGGCCTTCCTTTCGAGGATTCAGAGCGGGCAGGGGGGCTTCCTTTTCCGCTACCAGAGGTGCAGGTTGGACTCGGGGGAAGGGGCCGTGGCCGGCCCACTCAGTCCTGGGGCACCAAGCCCAAACCTGCTGATAAGCCCTCTCAGCAATGAGGGGCTGCCCTCACCCGTGCGGGTGGGGGGACTATGGCGACACTTCTCCCAGGTTTGGAACCAAGTGGTTCCAGGCAGATGGATCCAGGAGGTAGTGTCGGCCGGTTACGTCCTGGAATTCGAGTCCCCGAGAAAGATGGGTCGGTTCGTCCCGGCCTGGACTCTCATCAACACAGAGTGTTTCTTCCTTTTGCCCAAATTCACACGAGAACGCTTCAGCTTTTTCTGTTAGCGTCTTGGGACCAGCAGCCTCGGTCGCTGGATCAGTCCTTCCAGTTGTCCTCCCGGGTCCGGCAGTCCCTCCTGTGGTGGTTGGTCTCGACCAATCTGGTGTAGGGCAGGTTTTTCCTGACCCTCCTTTGGAAAATTGTCACCGCGGACGCCAGTCTGTCGGGATGGGGCGGATTCTGGAAGGAGCTGCAGTTTCAGGGGCAGTGGGGACCTCAAGAGGCCCACTTACCCACCAATATTCTGAAACTGAGAACCATCCGTCGGGTGCTTGCTCTCCTGACTCAGCACGTTCTGGGCCTTCCGGTCCAGGTGCGTTCAGACAATCAAACAGCGGTTGCTTACATCGGTCATCAGGGAGGGACTCGCAGTCTGAGTGCTCTCAGAGAAGTGTCCCTGATCCTGTCCTGGGCGGTGTCCCATGTTCCTTGTCTCTCGGCGGTTTACATTCCAGAGGTGAAGAACCAGGTAGCGGACCGGTTGAGCAGGGGCTCTCCCCGTCTGGGAGAATGGGCTCTCCATCCTCGGGTGTTTCGCTCACTGTGTCTCCGATGGGGGACCCCGGAGGTGGACCTGTTTGCCTCTCGCAGGCTCCCGAACTTCGTATCTCTCTCCCAGGATCCTCTGGCTCTGGCAGTGGACGCCATGTCCCTGAGCTGGGGAGTTCTGGGATTTCTATACCTGTTTCCTCCGATGCCCATGCTGGGCAGGGTGCTTCAGAAGTTGGCTCTGGAAAAGGTGTCCGCCGTTCTCGTGGCCCCAAGGTAGCCAAGACGAGTGAGGTTCGCAGACATCGTTCGGCTGGCAGTGGACCAGTTCGTTCTGCCTCTTCGGCCCGATCTGCTCACTCAGGGTCAATTGTGTCACCCCAATTTACCAGCGCTGGGTTTGATGGCCTGGCTGCTGAAACCTCCATCCTGAAGGAGGAGGGTCTTTCTGATTCAGTCATTAAGACTCTGATCAGTGCCCGGAAGAGGTCTTCTTCCATCACCTACTATAGGACTTGGAAAGCCTATATCGCTTGGTGTGAGATAAGATCTTTTCCTTGTAGGGTCTTTTCGGTCTCCAGGATTCTGGAGTTTTTACAATCAGGGCTGGACTCTGGTCTCCAGCTAAGTACGTTGAAAGGGCAGGTCTCTGCCTTATCTATCTTTTTTCAGAAGCGTGTTGCGCTTAAGCCTTTAGTTAAAACTTTTTTCCAGGGGGTTACGCATGTGCGGCCTCCCAGGAAACCATTACTCCCGGTTTGGGATTTGAATTTGGTTCTTTCTGCTCTTCAGGCTCCTCCTTTTGAGCCTTTGCAAGACATTGCTTTGTCTACCCTGACTCAGAAGATTGTCTTCTTGGTAGCTATCACTTCAGTCCGGCGTGTCTCGGAGTTGGCGGCCTTGTCTATCCAGGCGCCTTACTTTGAGAGGCATCAGGATAATGTGGTCTTTCGGTTCAAGCCAGACTTTCTTCCTAAGGTTGTTTCTGCTTTTCATTTGAACCAAGATATTGTTCTTCCCTCCTTGTGTCCTAATCCTAAGAATGACAAAGAGAGGGTTTTGCATTGTTTGGATGTAGTACGCTGTGTTAAGTACTACTTGATTATCACGTCTCCTTTTCGTAGGACGGATTCCTTTTTCGTTGTGCCCCATGGGCCTAAGAAGGGTTTGGCACCAGCCAAATCTGCCATTAGCAAGTGGATACGTCAGGCCGTTACAGCGGCCTATTCTGCTAAGGGGAAAGTTCCCCCTTTTCGTATCACTGCTCATTCTACTCGCGCCATTGGGGCGTCTTGGGCTTTTCAGCACCAAGCTTCTGTTGAACAAGTTTGTAAGGCCGCCACTTGGTCTTCTGTTCACACTTTTTCTAAGTTTTACAAAGTTGATGTGCGAGCCTCAGCGGATGCTGTTTTTGGCCGCAAAGTTATGCAGACTGCAGTCATTTAAGTTATGCTTCACCTGGCCTTGAGATGCCCATCCCTTGTGGACACTGCTTTTGGATGTCCCATTAAGTGAAGAATATTTAAAAGTGAAGCGGGGTGTGTGGCACACCAAGAATAATACCATTTTGTGAGTACTCACCTGAAAAATGGATATTGTTGGTGTGCCACACACCCCGCTTCACTCCCACCCTTTTCGGTATTTCCGAAGCCTTTATATGGTGAAGCTTTTTGTTTATATCAAATTGATTTTGAGGTTACCGGTGGAATACTGGTACCTTGTCTTTCTGCTTTTTTAATATACTGGTGATTGAAGGGAGGTACCAGGTATATATAGGCCGGAATGGGGCTCGTTACAAGACTTCCTCTCTGCACTACGTCACCTGGCGGTGAGTTAACCCATTAAGTGAAGAATATTTAAAAGTGAAGCGGCGGGGTGTGTGGCACACCAACAATATCCATTTTTCAGGTGAGTACTCACAAAATGGTATTTTGGGGCATCCAAGGTTGCTTATAGTGTAAATCCCTACTGGCATATTGTGCCTTAAATAATCACCATATAGAGGCATCTCAGAATTATGTGACCGGGGTCCCTCTGGGACAAGACTGGCTGTGTATAGCGTGTGGACAACCCCATGCTGATGCTGACAGGGCACGGGTCTGCGGACCCTGTGCCGAGCAAGCACTGGCTCTGCAATCAGGCCTGCCAGTGGCTGCACCTCGCTTCATTTCACCTATTTCCGCATGCTTAAATCTCACTCCTGCTGAGTCGCATACAAAGGGGGATTTGCAGCCTGTTGCGTCCTCCAAACTGCCTACGGCCGAACAGATCATTGCGAGGTTGTCAGAGCGCAAGGGCCCTGGTAAGAAGCGGCACTGGACGTCTCCTGTTTCTGTTTTTCCTATGGGAACTGAGGAGTTTTCTACTCCGTGTGACTATTCCCCTTCTGATGAAGGAGAGCTATTCTCTGACTCAGGCTCATCTAATGAGAGGCCGAGGAGTCATGACGATTCTGGACCTGAATAATTGGCCCAGTATGACACTGACGATTTGTTGATTAAGGTCTTTAAGGCTCTGTCTATCTCTCTCCCTGGTGAAGCTTCCAAGCCGAGAGGGGAGCGTTTCCATACAGCAACAGCACGTTTGGAATTCCTAGAACAGGCTCACTTCCATGCTCTTGTCCTCAAGGAATGGGAATGCCCCAGTAAACTCTCAGGGGTCCCAGGGGACTGGGATAGGAAATACCCCTTTCCCCCCGAGGTGGTTAATTGCTGGTCATCCCCCCCCCCCCCCCCCCGTGGTGGATGCCCCTATCATAGGGGTTCCTAACCCCCCCCCCCCTTTATTACAGCCCCTGCTCATAATAGCCTTCGGGATGCTGAGGACCGGCGCATTGAGCTGCTAGCCTCCCACGCCTTTTCTTGTGCAGGGACGGCGTTGCGCCCGGTCTGTGCCGCAGCTATTACTGCAGTGGCCGCTAGAACCCTCATCAGAAAAATGCTTGATCATCAACCTGAGAATCTCCACTGGGAGGTGTTTAATGCACTCTCCAGCTGTGATCTGTTTTTAAAATTTATCCTATTAGCGTTGGCCGACACCATTAGAATGTGTGCAAGAACTTCTGCCCTTGCGGTGGCTATACGTCGCTTGGTTTGGCTGCGACAGTGGGGTGCCGACGATGCTACTAAAAAGACTCTTACTGGGTTTCCTTTAGAGGGCTACACTTGTTTGGGGCCCGTCTAGACCTGTTTGGTAAAAAGGGTAAGTCATCCCAACGCAGGCGGCCGTCTAGGCCCCCTGGGGGGCAGGGGCACCCCTATTTCCCCCTTCCTTACTGTTAAACAAGGACCAGGGGTGTCCTTCGTGGGGGCTCACGCAGACTCCGGCCCTGGGAGCAGCAGACAATGCTCTGGCCCCTCCGGCGGGGCTAAGCCTGTCCTTCTGGTGACTGTTACTTTGGTCAGGCGTGTGTTAGTGGGTGGCTCTGTCTACCTAGCCCCCATTCTTTGAGATACACCAGGATAAGGTGGTTTTCCGCCTGAAGCCGGACTCTTCGCATCAGGTGGTGTCTTATGTTCATTGATTTGAGATATTTTTCTTCCTGCTGTGCCTTATTCCTAGGAACGCTGAGGACAGGGTTCTGCATTCCTTGAACAGGTGTTGGAAGTTTTTTCCTTGGTACTGTGTCCTTTAGGAGAACTGATGTTCCTTGGGGCCTAGGGTCACTACATCCTGAATGTGCCCGATCTCGTCTCGTCTGCTCTCGGGGAGTTGGGCTGCTTTGGGCCTGGCTTTTACATGAATGGATGTTCCTTCTGGTCCTTGGAAGGGTTTTTTGGCTTCTGCCAAGTCTACTGTTAGCGATTGGATTCGTCAGGCTGTTACTCAGGCCTATTCCAACAAGGGGAAGAATCTTCCTTTTCGCTTTACTTCTTATGCTACTCGTGCTTTAATGCCTCTCTGGCTTTTCAGCACCAAGCTTCTGTTGAACTGGTTTGCTAGGCCACTACCTTGGCCTTCTGTTCATACCTTTGCAAAGTTGATGTTAGGGCCTCAGCTCATGCTGTCTTGGCCGTATAGTTATGCAGGTGACAGTGGTTTTAAACTGTCTGCTGTTGCCGTTTTTGTTGGGGATCCCACCCTACTTTATGGACACTGCTATTGGATGTCCCAAGTGTAAGTACTATATCTGGAGCAGGACGTACTGTATACTAAGAATAATACAATTCTGTGAAATACTCACCTGTAGAATTGATATTATTTGTATACAGTACATCCTGCTCCACCCCACCCTGGTTTTTTGCATTATTCTGGATCCCCTGTATGGTGATTGTTACCATTGTTATAGTTACCAGTTTTTGGTGATTAATTCTCCCGGCTTCTTGTTCACTGCTTTTCAATGCTGGGGGTTTTTGGGAGGTCCCCGGGTATTTGAGGGGCCGGGAGGAGCCTGTTTTGCATGTCTCTGCAGTGCAACGCCATCTGGCGGAGGATAACCCAAGTGTAAGTACTATATCTGGAGCAGGACGTACTGTATACGAATAATATCAATTCTACAGGTGAGTATTTCACAGAATTGTATTTTTTATTGCTCCTGCTTCACTCTAATCCCAGATAATGGCACCTGTTTTAGCCTTAGAGCTCCACCTCCTCAATTCATTGCTAATGATGTGTGTGGCAATGATGTCATTGCCTTACCTATGCATTGACTGACCTCCTGCCATCGCACACCAAGGGGCAGCAAAAAAATCAGTGTTCCAGGACGATTCGAAAAGCGAAAATATTCATTTCTAGTTTTTCACCCTTAGAAGGAAATATTGGTAGGTGCTTTGCCAAATGTATTTCACAAGTTTAGTGGGTTTTGGTCCGCTTTAAGGGTTGGTGTCCATTTTTATGGGCACTGTGTATGCCTAGGGATCACTTGGTACTCTTACCTTGCTGGTGATCCCACACAGCATCCCCACTATACCTTTAGCCTAGGCGCGCTCCACAGCTACAAGTGAGCAGGGAAATGGCCGGTGGGGCATGCTCCACTCACCTTTTAAATGTAATATGAGACACTGATTGGCTGAGCAGCCCACAGATGCACTTTGGGAATGAAATAAAAGGTGAGGTGGGGGGGCGCAGAGCAGGGAATTCCAAACCAGTATGCCATAGACAGGAGGAGCAAAGCAATCTTAGGTTTTGCTTCTATTTAATTACCCTTTGCATCCTATTATTGACGGAGCATCCCTTGTGACTGACAGCAGAGTGTGGTCACCATGGACGGCCAGGCAGAGAGGTCTTGGCACTGGAGCCGATAGCACTAAAACTGGGACCACTGTAGCCTACAGGTCTCGAGCCCGTGGAATGGGTAAGTGGCTCTACTTAAGGTAAAATCCCTCTCCTGCAAATGTGCAAGTCTTTAGTGCTGCACAGAATCATGGATGCAGTTTTTGTCATCCAGTCACTAAAGCAACCAGGGTGAAATTGAGGGTTTGGGCGAATGGGGAGGATCATTTAGGAGGTTTTCTGTCACATTGTATAAGACTGAGCCTTCAAGTGTATTACAATGTTTTTAAATACAATGCTATGTAATATTTACCCTATGTGTTATATGTGCATTTGTGTGTTCCATCTTTGGCTTCTTCCTTACTCTTCTCTCCAGACCCTGTCTGGTTACATGACCCCTGTAGGAAATGACATGACAAGCTTGCCAGACATACGGCGTGTGAGTAGAACCTGAAGTGTTGGCTTTCCTTTTCCCAGCATGGCATGTATATTTTGCATGCACACTTCACTTGTTTACTCATAAGCTGTAGCACATTGCTTTCATTGCTTTTATCAAACGTTTTTGAGTGTTAGTTTAATTGTACTGAATGAAGAAGATGTTCACAGTGCCCTATGTGATTATGAAATCATACATTGAGATATAATGCTGTATTAGGCTCCCTTCACACCTCTGCATTTTATTTGCGTTTGTGTTACATTGGAAGTACTGTGTGCAGGACTGTTTCTAAGGCATTGTAACGCAAATAGCTAGGTGAAAATTGGTCTTAGGCTTGACTGGACATAGAGTAATTTTAATGCATGAGAGCTTTTTGTTGAGGTAATATTGACCAATCTGGTTGTTTAGAATAAGCAAATTCTTTAAGTCAAGCACAAAATAATACAAGTTTACTTGCTGATAAAATTATTATGCCTCCACACATTCAAGCCCCACAAAAAAAGCCAAATCCCAATCCCCCAACCCCTTCCCTGCCACCGCAAAGGCTTCTGAGATATACTATTGTCCAAATGCATGCATGTAGTTGGGGATTCTTTCGAACAAGTATACACAACCTGTGGCCTGGGGGACACATGTGACCCTCACTGGCCTCAGATGCGGCCCCCAGAACCCTTTGCAGAGTTGGAGAGAAAAGCTTGCCTGGTCAGTTGAGGGCAGTGCATCTTTAACTCCCAAAGCAGAAAGTGAGGCACCTATGATTGTCTCTGTAGGGAAGGGTGACACACATGCGCGCTACTGGTCTGTTTGTGCTGGGTGATTATGTAGACTCTTCCCAACTCAGCTCTGGTCACCTCACCTCTGCTCACCATGTTGATGCTTATCTGTGCAAACTTCACCTGTTTACCTCTGCCTTCTTTAACTCGGCTCTCCCTACCTCACCTCTTCCCACCTTGCCATTTCACTTCTCCTCACCCATATATTTCTCTTACCATCTTTTTCCACCTCGCCTCTGTCCATCACTTTTTAGAACATCTTACCTTTGGCCACCTCGCCTAACCTCACCCCTGCCTACCTCTACCCACTTCAGCTTACCCTTTCCCATATAAACTCAGTGCTTTAATGTAATTAAATGCCAAATAAATGGTTTGGCGTTGTCAGCCTAAATTTTTTTGCGGCTCCCTTGAATCGGGACAATAAGACAATGCCGCCCTTATGCCAAAAAGGCTCTGCACTCCTGCTCTAGAAGCCCATCCACCATTTGCTATCAAATTGGTGGACAAGGCTTTATCCTCCACCTCCATCACAGTGCCCGGAATGAGCTGCACCACTCACTGTCATAGTACGCCAGGCGCTGCCTGTGTGTTTTTTTTTGTGGGAGGCAGCAAGAAGGGTAAAGGAACCATTCTTGGTGTGCTTCCTTTGTCTCCAGGAGCCACCTGGATCACACATGAAGAATAGGGCAGATCTCTATAGTAGGTGAGTTTTTAAGCAGGAGCTCTGATCTGATCAGCTGTAGGGGAGCTGAGGTGAGTGAACTTTCTTATATTCCTAGTATGTCACACACCCCGCTTCCAACATTCATGACACTTGGGATACCGGCCTGTAGAGGGCGATCTTGCAGAGATGACATGAGAAAAAGGAGCCCCTCCTGGTCCATAAATACCCGGGACCTCCCACAAAGGTAGATACACCCTTGGGTGTATATGGGAGCTTGCTCCCTCCGTGAGACCTCAAATAAGGGGTAGGCGGAATCCGGGTTGGTGTCCCCCGGCTTGGTATGCCCTGTCCCTTTAAATCTCCTTGTGCCTATTGGGTGCTTATTGTTTTCCCCCCTTTTGGCCCTACTGGACCCTGCTGGGGTGAAGGGGGGGGGATCTTTATTTTGGGAGTATCTTTTGGCCTATGCATTTGTTTTTTAAAGAAAAAAAAAAAAGGAAAGGATAGGAAAGTGACATACCTGTTTTGGGTTTTTTAAATTTCCCTCTTTTTCTTTTTTTCGTTCGGCCCCGTTCTATGATGTCATGCTATTGTCTTTGGCTGACCCGCCCTCTGCTCTCTGAGCAGTGCTAGGTGGTGGGCGGGGCTTCGAGTCGGCGTCGCATTTCTGCTTCCTCTTCCTGTTTGACATGTGGTTTGCTGGTTCCTCTTCTGGTGCTGGCCTCCACTGGTCCTGGCTGCTGCGTTGGTGCCGCTGCTGGGCTTTTCTTATATCGATTGGTCGCAGGGCTGTCGCTGGGCCGTTGTGGTCACTGTGAGTACCCTTTAGTTATACTAAAGGGAAATCTTTTTTTATTTACTGTCATTTCTTTCTTGCATATGCATAAGGTTCATTGTGTTTTCTCTATCTTCCAGGGGGAAACTCTCTTTATAGGGGTTTCTCCTGGTCCTTGTTTAAAATCCTCCCACCTAGGGACTATTAAGGGGCATCCCGGGTAGCTTCGGCTGTAAAAATCCCATATACTTGGCGACTATAAAAAAATTAAGTATTTTAATAAACACCATATGGAGGCATCTCAGGATACTGGCTTTTCAGTACCTGCGGGACAGACTTGGCAGTGTTTGCGATGTGAGGCATCCCTTGTTGGGGATAACGCATTTTTTTTGTGTATCTTGTGTTCAATTGGTTGTAATGCAGCAGTAAGGGCCCAGGCCTCAGGGTAGGTGGCTCCTGCCTCTTCCCCCACACCGCCTTGTCTTGTTCATACCCCCAGTGATATTGTCATGGGTAGAGAGTCGCTTTCTGATGTATGTGCCTGATTGGCTCACATTGAAAAAATAAATGTCTAGCTCTGTGGCCAAGAGGGCCTCAGCTAAAAGAAAACATTTATCTCTGGCTGTTGAGGCAAATGAGCTTGATTGTAGCGAGCATTTTTGATTGTTTTCCGTTTGAAGAAGGAGAATTCTTTGAAGAATCTGATGTTTCAGATGTTCAGCAATTGTGGGTATTGACGCTGAACAAGGTGAAGGGGAGAATCTTGACACCCCTAAAGCTCTTGCTCAATTATATGAGGTCTTGGCTATCGATTTTTCCAGAAGCAGTCCCTCCTCAGAAAGGGGAGTTCTTTGGAGCCTCCAAGCCTTGTTTAGAATTTCCTAATCAGAAACATTTTGAAGATATCATTCTTAAGGAATGGGAAAAGCCTGCGCGGCTTCCTGGCATTCCTTTGGGCTGGGATATAAAAAAAAAAAAATTAAAAAAAAAACCCCTTTCCTGCAGACACTGTAAGCGTTGGTAATCCCCCCTGTGGTGGATTCACCTGTGCTCAGTTTGTCCAATTCCTCTGTTTTGCATTCTCCGGAATCTACTTCCCTTAATGGATGGGGAGGACAAACGTATTGAACAAATGGCTTGCCATGCGTTTGCTAGCGTTGGCTCGGCCTTGCGGCCTGTGGGTGCCTCGGCACTTAGGGCAGTCGCTATTAGGTCTGTTATTAGAGACCTATTGAATACCTCAGGGCTTGATCCAGCCTCTGATGAGTTTTCTGCTCTCGAGCGATGTGATTTATTTGTGTCTTTTGTACTTTCTGCTTTAGATGACTCCATGGTCTTGTGTAGCATAACTTCTGCCTTGCTTGTTGCAATTCGGCGGTCTATTTGGCTACGCCAGTGGGCGGCTGACACGGTGGCAAAGAAGTCGCTTACAGCACTTCCCTTTGGGGGATTACGCCTCTTTGGTGAGAAGTTGGATTCTGTCATTAAAGGAGGCAAATTGCCTCAGCGTAAGAAGCAACGTCGTTCCTTGCGGGGATCGGCTTCCTTTTGACCCTTCCTTTCGTGGTTCCAGAACGGGCGGAGGATCGGCCCTTTTCAGCCCCAAGGGGGACAGCATGGAACAGAGGAAGAGAACGTGGCCGTCCAGGTCAGAGTTGGGGATCTAAGCCCAAGTCCACTTCCAAGCCTGCCCAGCAATGAGGAGCCGCCCTCACCCGTACGGGTGGGGCGTCGGCTGCAATTCTTTTTTCCAGGCTTGGGTCAAGAGGTATCAGACAGATGGATTCTGGAAGTTGTGTCCTCCGGTTACAAGCCGGAATTCGAGGTTCGGCCTCCTCCCAGATTTTTCAGGTCTCGGATGCCCGCAGATCCGGTGATCGCACAGGGGCTCCGGGCAGCTGTGGCGAACTTGGATCTTATCTTCCAGGTTCCTCCAGCGGAAAGAGGTCTGGGGTTTTACTCCAACCTATTTACGGTTCCCAAAAAAGGACGGCTCTGTTCGGCCTATTCTAGATTTGAGACGACTCAATCAGTTTATGCATTTCCGAAGGTTCCGCATGGAGTCGTTGCGTTCAACGATCGACGCTCTCTGCCAGGGGGACTTTAAGACGTCCGTAGACATCAAGGATGCTTATCTGCACATTCCTATTTTTGCAGCTCACCAAAGGTTTCTCAGATTCACAGTAGAAGACCACCATTTTCAGTTTGCGGCTCTTCCATTCGGTCTCACTCCATCCCCAAGATTGTTTACCAGGGTCCTGGCAGGAGTAATGGCTATTCTCATGGTCCAGGGCATTCGCATCGTGCCATTGCTGGACGACTTGCTCATCACAGCGTCATCTTTCAATCAGACGGAACTGGACACCAGAACAGTGGTGACTACACCAGAGAGGTTTGGTTGGGTGATAAACCATGCCAAATCCTCTCTTTGTCCCGTAAGGGAGATTCCCTTTCTGGGCTTGATTCTGGATACCCTTTAGGCCAGGGTTTTTCTTCCTCAGTCCAAGATTGTTCTGATTCAGGATTTAATTCTTCTGTTCCTGTCCAATCCTCATCAGCCTATCCGCTTGGGGATGAGATTAGTGGGGTTGATGGTGGCCACGCTTGAAGCGGTTACTTTTGCTCAGTTCCACATGAGGACGCTTCAGCTCTTTCTCCTGGCGAAGTGGGACAAACGCCCATTGTCTTTGAATCGGATTTGTCTGTTGTGTCCCCTCGTCCTGCAGTCCCTCCAGTGGTGGCTGATTTCGAGCAATCTCAGGGACGGCAAATCATTTCTGACCCCTTGTTGGGAGTTGGTCACCACAGATGCCAGCCTTACGGACTGGAGGGGGCATCTAGAGGAGACACCGGTTTCAGGGGTTGTGGGGGCCTCTGGAGGCTCATTCCCCAATCAATTTATTGGAACTTCGGGCCATTCGTCTTGTGCTGCTCTGACTGACTCATCTCTTGCGGGGTTTGCCGGTTCAGATTCGGTCAGACAACCGAACAGCAGTTGCATACATCAATCACCAGGGAGAGACTCGCATTTGGGGTGCCCTCCGGGAAGCGTCTCTGATCCTTCAGTGGGCAGAGATCAATGTTCCCTGCATAGGGGGACACCGTGGTTGGACCTGTTTGCGTCTCGCCACAAACTTCCAGCCTTTGTGTCTCTATCCTAGGATCCTCTGGCAGTGGCAGTGGATGCCATGTCTCTTGCCTGGAAAGGATCTGGGGTTCCTGTATCCTTTTCCCCCATTCTCCATGATAAGCAAGGTGGTGCGCAAGTTGGTTCTGGAAGGGGCACCAGCAATTCTGGTGGCTCCAAAGTGGCCAAGACGCCTGTGGCTCGCAGAGGTCATAAGCCTGGCAGAGGATCTGTTGCCTCTGCCTCTTCTTCCAGATCTCGTAAACTTGGGGGTCAACTTTGTTACCCCAATTTACCAACGCTGGCTTTGACAGCGTGGCTGCTGAAATCTCCATCTTAAAGGAGGAAGGCCTTTCTGATGCTGTCATTCTGACTCTTGTTAGAGCTAGAAAGAAGTCTTTCTCTGTGGTTTATTACAGGACTTGGAGGTCCTATATTGACTGGTGTGAGTCTAGGTCCCTGCCTTGCAGGGTATTTTCTATCCCTAGGATTTTGGAGTTTCTGCAACGGGGTCTGTATTTGGGCTTCCAGATTAGTACTTTGAAAGGGCAGGTTTCTGCTTTGGCTATTTTCTTTCAAAGGTCATTTGCTCTTCACCCTTTGGTTAAGATTTTTTTTTTTCCAGGGGGGTCACGCATGTGCGGCCTCCTAGAAAGATCCTACTTCCAGTTTGGGATCTTAGTCTGGTGCTCTCTGTTATGCAGGCGGCTCCTTTTGAACCTTTACAGGAGGTTCCTCTTCATATTCTCACTCAGAAAGTTGCCTTTTTGGTTGCTATTACCTCTGTCTGTCGGGTTTCTGAATTGGCGGCCCTGTCAATACAGGCTCCTTACTATGAGAGGCATCAGGATAAGGTGGTTTTCCGTTTTAAACCAGATTTTCTTCCTAAAGTGGTGTTTGCCTTCCGCTTAAAGGATATAGTTCTTCCTTCATTGTGCCCTAATCCTAGTAATAACAAGGAAAGGCTTTTACATTCTTTGGATGTTGTTCGTTGTGTTGTGCCTTCTGGGCCTAGAAAGGGTTTGGCACCCGCCAAATCTTCCATTAGTAATGGATTCGTTAGGCCATTGTTGGGGCCTATTCTGCTAAGGGGAAGGTTCCCCCTTTTCGTGTTACTGCTCATTCTACTCGTGCTGTTGGTGCGTCCTGGGCTTTTCAGCACCAGGCTTCTGTTGAACAAGTTTGCAAGGCTGCTACTTGGTTTTCGGTTCACACTTTTTCTAAGTTTTACAAGGTTGATGTGCGGGCCTCAGCGGTTGCTGCTTTTGGTCGCAAGGTTCTGCAAGCTGCAGTAATTTAAGTTATGCCTTATTTTCCTTGTGGGATCCCCGCCCATTATAGACACTGCTATTGGATGTCCCAAGTGTCATGAATGTTGGAAGCGGGGTGTGTGACATACTAGGAATAATACCATTTGTGAGTACTCACCTGTAAAATGGGTATTACGAGTATGTCACACACCCCGCTTCCCCCGCCCTTTTTTTGTTCTGGGATCCTTTATATGGTGTTTCTTATTATTTTTCACTATATAATTTGCTCTTCCTGGTTCTTCACTGCTTTTTTAAAAGACTGAGGAATAGTGGGAGGTCCCGGGCATTTATGGACCAGGAAGGGCTCCTTTTTCTCATGTCATCTCTGCAAGATCGCCCTCTACAGGTTGGTATCCCAAGTGTCATGAATGTTGGAAGCCGGGTGTGTGACATACTCGTAATACCCATTTTACAGGTGAGTACTCACAAAATGGTATTTTTAAAGCCATCACATATTTAATTTTTAGTACCGCTGCACTTAAAACAAATGTTATTTAATAGACTTGTGGCGTTACTTTTATAACCTTTTTATATAACCTTTACAATTTTGCAAGGAAGCGAGGGAGGGACCAGCAATCCTGTCCTGCTCTGCTGAGCCGATTAGGGGGGTGGGATGAAAAAGAGAATATCATTGGCTGAACTTGTACACCTCGATACCTCGGCCATTTCTGCTTCAATTTAAAAAACAGAAAACGGTTTAGCACAGCGCAACTGTAGCCCGACACAATAGAGTAGAATTTACCTTTGCCTACAGTATCACTTTAGCTTGCAAGTAACAGATTACATGTGCCTCCCCTTTTAGAATAAGAACAAAATGGTACTGACATACTATTATTCTAAGTATACAGCACATCCTGCTCCAGAAGATTCCTTACACATGGGTTATACATCCACAAGATGGCGCTGGACTGCAGAGACAGAAAAGTGGCTCCTCCCAGCCCCATATATACCAGGGACCTCCCACAAATTCCCCAGATCTTCTCTGCAGTCTGGGCTGCGATGACTAGAAGATGGCTCTCTACTCGCAGGTGAGCGGGACTTATTAGCCTGCGGCCCTGTAGTACTATTCCCACCCATTTCCTCTTACTGCCTCCCAGCTTAGGCTGCACTGGTTCGGGTGAAGGTAGGCAGCACCGCTGCAGGTGCTAAGGAGCGCTGCTCCAACCGCTGTCCCCCACCAAGGGGTAGGCAGTACAGGCCCATGCTGAGCCTTATGGTATGCCCCTCGCCCCCTGTCCCCTCAGTTGGCTCCTTTTAGGCTGGCCGTCGCTTCCCCTTCGCTCTCCCTGGTAGATCTTGGGGGGGGGGTGCATGTCTTGACTGATGATTTATGTGATGATCCCTTTTCAATGGTTGCACTGGTTTCTTTTGCCGCCGCCCGCTTGTACTCCATCATCATTGGCTGGCCTTGCCACGTGGGTGCGTTTTCGCGCTCTTTGAGGGGGGCAGGCCTTGCGGCTGACGCGTTCTGCATCACTGTCTCCGCGGCCCGCCCCTCGAGGTATATGCGGGCGCCATTTTAGTTCTCTTGCTTCGTGTGTCTGGCGTCTCGCGGCCCGTAAGTGCCCCTGCGGGCTGGTTTATTTTGTATTTTACTGTATTGCTTTTTGTTTATGGGATCTTTTGCTTATGTCTTGCAGGCGAGTCAAACTTTTGTGGTCCTATCCCCTCTATTTAATGTTAACTCTTATTGGAGGGCTATTGTATTCCCTTACCTCCCACTTCCCTAGCGGGTTATTGGGGCATCCCGGGTTGCTATTATTAGCGTCAATCCCAATTGGCCTGTTGTGCCGTGATAATCACCATATGGAGGCTTCTCGGGATAATGTGCTCGGGGTTCCTTCGGGACAAGCCCGGCTGTGTATTGCGTGTGGGGTATACCCTGTCAGTGATGACGCCCGGGTTTGTGTACCCCTGCAGTCTGGGTTACCGGTGGCTGGTCCTAGTGCTGCGCTCCCTCTGGCTTCACCTACCCCCCCCCCACGCTTACATCTGACTCCTAGTGAGGTGCATACCAGTGGGGAGTCTCAACCTGATTTGGCTGCCCGGGTGGCCAGCATTGAGAGGCATATTGCTGGGTCTGGTCCGCATAAGGCTCCTGCTAAGCGGCGGCATCTGGCACCCGGTGTTACTCTCTTTCCTATGGAGGCTGAGGAGTTTTTTGATATTACTGGATAAACCCCCATGGAAGAGGGGAAATTATTTTCTGATTCAGAATCATCTGAGGAACAGCCTAGGGGTTATGCTGAGTCTGGGTCTTACCCATGGGCTTCAGATGATATTGACAGACTTCTAGCTCACATTTTTGAAGTACTCTGTATCTCTCCTCCTGCCGTGGCCCCGCGGCAGCAGGGGGGGTTGTTTCATACTGTTAAACCACGCTTGGAGTTTCCTGAACAAACTCATTTTAATAATCTGGTGCTAGCAGGCTTCCCGGGGTACCAAAGAGTTGGGATAAGAGGTATCCCTTTCCCGCTGAGGTGGTTAAACGTTGGTCATGTCCTCCCGAAGTGGATGCACCAGTTTTGGGGTTGTCCAGCACATCCGTCATGCATTCCCCTGACTCTACTACCCTGCGGGATGGGGAGGACAGGCACATAGATCAGCTGTCTTGCCATGCCTTTGCCTGTGTGGGGACCGCACTGCGTCCGGTCTGTGCCTCGACTATTACCGTAGTTGCTATGAAGAGCCTGCTCAGGGGTGTCTTAGATGGGGCCCCTGATGATGCAGGTAGTGAAGAGTATAGAGCTCTTCTGCGTTGTGAGGAATTTGTTTCATATGTTCTTTCTGCCCTGGATGATACCATTAGGATGTGTGGCAGGGCATCTGCATTATTGGCACTGGCACCAGTGGTCAGCTGACAATGCTTCTAAAAAGGTTCTCACTGGGTTTCCCTTCAAGGGGCTGTGCCTCTTTGGTGAACATCTGGACTTGTTTGCTATGGGAGGCAAGTTACCTCAGCGTAAAAGGCAGCCTTTTCGGGGTTCAGGTCTTCCTTCCTTCTGTGGCTCCAGAGTTGGACGGGGAGCTTCCTTTGCTGGGGCCCGCGGAGATTCTTGGGGCAGGGGCAGAGGACGTGGCTGCCCTGGTCCCTCCTGGGGTCCCAAGCTCCCTCAGGCATGATGGGGCGCCCTCACCATCCGGGTGGGGGGACGGCTTCGGCTTTTTTGCTCACTCATAGTGTCCTCCGGTTACAAGATAGAGTTTGCAGCCTGGCTCCCCCCAAGATTCATCAGATCCCGGGTAGCTCAAAACCCCTTGTCAGCTCAGGGTCTGTCCGTTGCTGTCCAGAACCTTCTGAAGTCTGCCAAGTGCCCTTAAGGGAAAGGGGCAAGGGCTGCTATTCCAATCTTTTCACTGTTCCCAAAAAAGACGGGTCCTTCAGACCCATCCTGGATTTAAAACGCCTCAACAAATTTGTCAGATTCAGACATTTTTGCATGGAGACTCTGCGCTCAGCTGTGAATTCTCTGCATCCAGGGGACTTCTTGACCTCTGTAGACATCAAGGATGCTTACCTTCGCGTACCAATCTTTCCAGGTCATCAGAGATTCCTCTGGTTCGCTCTGGAGGATCAGCACTACCAATTTGTGGCCTTACCCTTTGGTCTCACCTCGGATCCCAGGGTATTCACCAAGGTGCTGGCAGGAGTGATGGCTCTGTTGAGATCTCGGGGCACTCGCATTCTTCCCTACTTGGACGACATTCTCATCACTTCTCAGTCCTTCCAGCAGGCAGAGCGGGATACCCAGTTGGTGGTGTCCACGCTGGAGTCATTCGGCTGGGTGATCAACCACCCAAAATCTTCCCTGTCTCCTTCGATGGTGAAGTCCTTTCTGGGCATGACTCTGGATACATCTCAGGTCAAGATCTTTCTTCCTCAGCAGAATGTGGAGAGTCTTCAAGCGCAGGCTCAGCTCCTTCTGTCTCATCCGTCCATCAGGCAGGGAATGCAGCTGGTGGGCCTGATGGTGGCCTGCTTCGAGGCGGTTCCATATGCTCAGTTTCACATGAGGCCTCTTCATCTTCATCTCTTTGTCAGTTTGGGATTGGGACCCTGTGTCCCTGGATCATGTGTTCTGTCCCCTCTGGCCAGGTGGTCTCTATCGTGGTGGCTGGACTCAAGGAACCTGCTGGGGGCAGATCCTTTCTGGTCCCTTGCTGGGAGACTGTCACCACGGATGCCAGTCTGACCGGTTGGGGGGGCTTCTGGAAGTCCCTGCAATTCCAGGGTCAGTGGGGCCCTCAGGAGACCCACACCCCTATCAACATTCTGGAGTTGAGGGCGATCAGGTTGGTTCTCGCCCACCTAACCCCACACCTTCGGGGTCAGGCTGTTCAGGTCCGCTCGGACAACCAGACGGCGGTTGCCTACATCAATCATCAGGGAGGGACCCGGAGCAGAAGGGCCCTCAGGGAAGTGTTTTTGATTCTGTCCTGGGCGGAGGACAATGTTTCCTGCATCTCAGCAGTGTACATTCTGGGGGTGGAGAATCTGGAGGCGGACTCTGAGCAGGGGCACCTCTCGCCTGGGAGAATCGTCCCACAGCAACAGGGTGTTTTGCTCCCTGAGTCACCATTGGGGTCAGCCAGATGTGGATCTGTTGGCGTCCCGTCACAATCACAAGCTTCCAGTCTTTGTCTCTCTGTCCCAGGACCCTCTGGCCTTAGCCATGGATGCCTTGGCAATGTTTTGGAAGAGCTTTCAGCTCCTGTATGTGTTTACCCCGTTTACTCTGCTGGGCAGGGTGCTGCGCAAGATAGCTCAGAAAGGGGTGCCAGCTATTCTGGTGGCCCCCTGTTGGAGGGATTCAAACGACCTGCGGTCAGCCTGTAAGCATTATCACTGGTTTTCTCGCTTATCTAGTTATGCGTTTGGTTTTTTGTACCTGAAGGAAAGCACAAATGGGGCAAACCTTTTATCTATGATTATCTGCTTTTATGTTTAGCTCTGTAATTCTTTACCTTGCCCTTTGTGTCTCATGCCTTCTTAATGCTACATATGTATTTATCTGGTTATTATAGAACTTATAAATTTTACTGTATATAGCCTACACGTCTGTATTTCACAATTTATGCGCATTAAAACCATGAACTATCATGCATAACCTTTTTTATGGTGGTCATTACCTCATTGCTCCCATTGGCCCCCTGTTGGCCAAGAAGAGACATCGTGCAGCTGGCAGTAGATCAGTACGTGCTACGTCCAGATCTGCTCACTCAGGGGCAGCTACGCCACCCCAATTTGCAAACGCTGGCTTTGGCGGCCTGGCTGCTGAAACCTCCATCTTGATAGAGGGCTGCCTGCTTCGGTTGTTAATACCATGATTAGGGCTAGGAAAAGGTCCTCTTCTTCCATCTATAGGGTTTGGCGTACCTACATTGACTGGTGCGAATCTAAGTCACTCCCCTGTCGTGTGTTTTCTATTCCTAGGATTCTGGAATTTCTGCAACATGGTTTGAATCTGGGTCTTCAACTCAGTACTTTTAAAGGTCATGTTTCTGCCTTGGCCATTTTCTTCCAAAGATCTTTGCTCAGCATCCCCTGGTCAAGACCTTTTTCCAGGGGGTTACTCCCGTGCGTCCCCCACGTAAGCCTATGTTACCTGTCTGGGACTTGAACTTGGTCTTATCTGCCTTGCAGGGGTCCCCTTTTGAACCCTTGCAGGAGGCCCCTATGTCTATTCTTACACTTAAGGTAGTCTTTTTGGTGGCTATTACCTCTGTTAGGCGTGTTTCTGAGTTGGCGGCGCTTTCCGTCAAGCCCCTTTACTTTGAGAGACACCAGGACAAGGTGGTGTTTAGCTTTAAGCCAGACTTCTGCCTAAGGTTGTGTCTGCCTTTCATCTCAATCAGGACATTTGGGTTGATTCAAAGAAACATGTAACAGCTTGGATTTGGCTCACGATCATCCTATTTTTCACGTCCGCTCGTGCGTTCGTATGAACTTGCGAGTGATTCAATAAGCAAATACGTTTCTATCCTAAAATATACGTCCGTTCGTATGGCAGTTCGGGAATCAGACCTATGTCAGTTTCCATCTTGAATTTTCCGTTTCATTTCTCAGGTTGCAACATTGGTTTTGCCCTTTTTCCTTTTTGGTCTGGACGTAAATCCTTCTGATCTTGCGGCTCCGCACTACAAACTTACCTCATTAAAGTGCATTCTAAATATTTGGTCTTTTATTTTTCTTTATTTCATTCATTTTTTAGTAACCAACCATTAATGAATGCATTTGCATAAGTAAATCTTACTTTGTTTAATTTTTACTTAACTTGCATTTTTTACTTGTGGATTTAATTTTAATATTTCTGCTTCAAATGGTCCAACTTTAAATTTTTAGTGTGGTTACCCACACCCTCTACATACAGATTGCTCACAAATATTAAAAAACACCCAGCAACTTCTGCATGTTATGAGCCTAGAAACAGCCAAGATGGCGGCTCAGGTATTATCGGGCAGCCTGCAAACAGAAAGGGCCTTGTGACTGTGTTGCTCTGGATTCTTTGATTTCTGACCTTTCCATGCCCCCAGCTCTGCTGTGTCTGTGCAAAATACAGCAGTAACCCACATCCTGCACTTTATCCCGCTCTCCTCTCCTCAGTAAGTGTGATGCATCTGACCAAAGATGTGCTTAAATAATTAAACAAAGCAAAGGTAAACAACTACACCAATAAATGCAATCTAAAAATATTTTTCTAGTACCTCAATTTGAAAATAAATAACAAAGGACATAAGTTTCTTTAATTAACGCAAATATATTGCAAAATAAAGGTTTACATGCAAAGGACTAATTAAGGTCCACATTAAAATGCTTTTATAAGGCATACATGAATCAGGTATGCATTGCAATACAATTTATGGGCTCGGCCATGCTGATACATGCAGTTCATTGGAGCACAAGACGCGCAGACTCCTCCACATAGCCAAAAAACCTGTTCACGAACAGCAATCCGGCTGCTAAAAGGTGTCGGCTGTGGCTTTCTTTTAAAACGCGTTTAGAGGTTTCTCTGAATCACACCTAAACACATCCAATTAACCTAAGTTTTACGTTTTGATCGTAAGTTTTAGGATTTGATCCTAAGTTTTACGTTTTGATCCTAAAATTTAGGAACGAACTTCCGCTGATCGTAAGAGCATATACGCATTCGTACGTAGGCTCGTGCGAGTCGGAAATGGCCAAAAAAACAGCAAAAAATGACTAACACCCACCCAAACTTACGATTCTCGATACGAAATCAATTAACTTTTGCTCTTTGAATCGAGGGGATTGTATTCTTGGTGTGCCACACACCCCGCTTCACTTCTTAAATATTCATCACTTCATGGGTTAATCCACCGCAGGTGACGTAGTGCAGAGAGGAAGTCTTGTAACGAGCCCCCTTCCGGCCTATATATACCTGGTACCTCCCCTCAATCACCAGTATTTTTTCTCTCTGCTTGCTGACAAGTCAGAAGTTGGAAGTCTCCTGCTTACAGGTAGGCCGGGGTATTCTTACCCCGCCACCCCCCTTTTGGTCTATTTCTGCCCGGTTTGAGTTTGTATACCTTTATGGTGAAATAGGAAGCCTCCCAGCCTTGGCTGCTCACCGGGCAAATGGTAGATGGCACTTTAAGTGCCTAGGAGCTTATCTCCTACCGCTCGACCTCATGCGTGGGGCAATGCGGCGAACCGGCATGGTGATCCGGAAATGGGATGCCCCTGTCCCGAGGGTCCCCGTAGCCCCTTTCTCTCCTGTTGGGGGGGTGGTGAGGGTGTGCTTTAGTATGTGTGTTTCACTGTATCACTGCATGTTAACATATATGTCATGTTTATACATTCACTGTAGCATGTGTATATTTTGGGTCTGCTTTAGGGCAGCTTGCGCTGGGTATGGGCTGGCCACCTCTCTGGCAGTTGGTTGCTTGTGGCCCCCTCCCCCCTCTCCCCTCTCCCCTCTCCTCGCCTGGCATTCATTGAGCTTTGTCAGCACATGCGGTTTTTACCCTCCCCCCTCCGCTGCCTAGACGCGCGTGCTGTGATCAGCTGTAAAGTGTTCCAGCTGATCCGCCGGGGGGGGCGGGCCTGCTGATACGACGTCATGCAGCGTCAGCGGCGTCTGCGGCGGGCCCAGCGTCCCAGCTTCCTTCAAAACAGGAAGGCACGTGGGCGCACGGCCGCACTTTGTCTTCTGCCAGCTCATGGCTGCTGGCTGCAGGCTTACCGGCTGATTGCGGTACAGGTAAGCGGCCCCTCCCGTTGGGGCCTTTAAATGGGAGATATTGTTTAATAATACAGTGAGAAATCACTATTATCAAGGGGGCGTCATTTAAGGGCACTTGGTGCCATACTTATATGTTATACACATGTGAAGGATCTGATGGTTGTTTTCTTGCCTTGCAGATCCTGGGATCCCTGCTTATGCTAGCCCTCCGGCTCTATGTGCCTGGCTAATTATTGGGATTGATTTGAATGTTTATATACATAGACTATATATAAGTATATATATAGTTTCTATTAAAGGGGACCTAAACTTAAAAAAAAAAAAAAAAAAAAAATTATATAAATCCTCCCTTCCGGGACATTACTAAAATAAAGGGGGCATCCTGGGTCGGCTTATGCCTTAAAAGTCCCATTATTGCGAATACCATAAATCACCATATGGAGGCTTCCGTAGATTCCGGAAACGGTTCTGCTGTTCCGTTTGGGGGGTGCGTAGGTTGTGGGGTTCCACTCCCAGCTGATGATATCTTTATTTGCATCCCTTGTGCAAAACAGACTATTGCGCGCCAGTCCGTTGCTTCGGCTGCGGTGCCATCGCATCCTTCATCATCTCCCACCTCTCCATCCCTATTCCGGACCCCGCATGACACTGTCAAAAGTGGGGATTCGCATTCCGAGGCAGCAGCACAGCCCTGCCCCCGGAAAATGATGCCCGTTAAAGCAGCGTTTAAAACCGCTACAAAACGAAGGCACCTGACTCCGGTACCTTCGGCTCCACAGGACCAGTTTTGTGAACCTGTGGAATGGTCCGATGGATCCCCTGACGAGGATGAACTCCCGTCGGAGTCAGATGAGCCGACAGGTCAGCATGTGGCTGATGAGATCGGCGATTGGTCAGAGGGGGTTGTTTTTGACACCCCCTCCATTCTGGCTCAAATGTTTAATATTTTGAGTTTAGATACGCCTGAGGCGGCCGCCCCGCCAAAGGGTCAGTTATTTAAAGAGCCTCAGCCGAGTTTGGTTTTTCCCAGACAGCACCACTTTGAGAGGGTGGTTCTTAAGGAATGGGAACATCCCACACGGTTATCTGGAATTCCTTCCAGTTGGGAAAAGCGTTATCCTTTTCCACCAGAATTGGTGAGGCTGTGGTCTGTCCCTCCGGACGTCGATACCCCTGTACTAGGACTCTCCAGCTCGGCTATGGTACAATCTGCTGAGACCACTGTCCCCAAAGATGGGGAAGATCGCAGGATTGACCAAACGCTCGACATGGTTTTATCTATTCCGGGTCAGCATTGCGCCCGGTATGTGCTTCAGCCCTTCTTCTATTGGCAATTAAGTCCCTAATTCAGGGGCTATATGAGGATCTTGATCCCGCTTGCAAACAGTTCACTGCACTTAAGCAGTGTGAATCTTTTGTGGCTTATGTCCTGGCCGCTCAGGACGATGCGCTGACTATGAGTAGCAAGGCGGCAGCTATGCTGGTGGCTATTCGCAGGTCAGTATGGCAGCATCAGTGGTCAGCAGACAAGGCTTCCAAAAAGGTACTCACAGCCCTCCCCTTTTTGGGGTTGCGTCTGTTTGGGGAGAAAATTGATTCAGTCGCAAAAGATGGTAAGATGCCACAACGCAAAAGTTCCGGTAGGCCTTCCTTTCAAAGGTTCGGAGCGGGAAAAGGTACGTCCTTTCCCGCTACCAGTGGCGCAGGTTGGACTCGGGGGAGGGGCCGTGGCCGGCCCACTCAGTCCTGGGGTACCAAGCCCAAGCCTGCTGATAAGCCCACTCAGCAATGAGGGGCTGCCCTCACCCGTGCGGGTGGGGGGACTATTGCGACACTTCTACCATTGGAACCATGTGGTTCTAGGCAGATGGATCCAGGAGGTAGTGTCGACAGGTCACAACCTGGAATTCGAGTCTCACCCTCCCTCGCGGTCCATTCAGGGGTCGGTTCATCCCGGCCTGAACTCTCATCAAGACGCTGTGTGTCTTTCTTTTGCCCAAATTCGCACAAGAACACTTCAGCTATTTCTGCTAGCGTGTTGGGTCCAGCAACCTCTGTTGTTGGATCAGTCCTTCCAATTGTCCTCCCGTGTACGGCAGTTCCTCCTGTGGTGATTGGTCTCGACCAATCTTGTATAGGGCAGGTCTTTCCTGACCCTCCCTTGGAGAGGTGTCACCACGGACACCGGTCTGTCGGGATGGGACAGATTCTGGAAGGAGCTGCGGCTTCAGGGGCAGTGGAGGCCCCACTTACCCATCAGAGAAATGTCCCTGATCCAGACATGGGCAGTGTTCCATGTTCCCTGTCTCTCGGCGGTTTACATTCCAGAGGTGATGGAACAGGTAGCGGACCGGTTGAGCAAGTGCTCTCCCCGCCTGGAAGAATAAGCTCTCCATCCTCGGGTGGTTCTCTTATTGTGTCTCCAATGGGAGACTCCGGAGGTGGACCTGTGGGCCCCTCATCTCTATCTCAGGCTCCCGAGCTTCGTGTCTCTCTCCCGGGATCCTCTGGCTCTGACAGTGGACGTCAGGTCCCTGAACTGAGGAGCTCTGGGATTTCTATACCTGTTTCCTACGTGGCCCTTGCTGGGCAGAGTTCTTCAGAAGTTGGCTCTGGAAAGGGTGTACGCCGTTCTCATGGCCCCAAAGTGGCCAAAACGAATAAGGTTCGCAGACATCGTTTGGCTGGCAGTGGACCAGTTCATTCTGCCTCTTCGGCCCGATCTGCTCACTCAGGGTCAATTGTGTTACCTCAATTTACCAGCGCTGGGTTTGATGGCCTGGCGGCTGAAACCTCCATCCTGAAGGAGGAGGGTCTTTCTGATTCAGTCATTAAGACTCTGATCAGTGCCCGGAAGAAGTCTTCTTCCGTCACCTACTATAGGACTTGGAAAGCCTATATCACTTGGTGTGAGACAAGATCTTTTCCTTGTAGGGTCCTTTCGGTCCCCAGGATTCTGGAGTTTTTACAATCAGGGCTGGACTCTGGTCTCCAGCTAAGTACATTGAAAGGGCAGGTCTCTGCCTTATCTGTCTTTTTTCAGAAGCGTGTGGCGCTTAAACCTTTAGTTAAAACTTTTTTCCAGGGGGTTACGCATGTGCGGCCTCCCAGGAAACCATTACTCCCTGTTTGGGATTTGAATTTGGTTCTTTCGGCTCTTCAGGCTCCTCCTTTTGAGCCTTTGCAAGATATTGCTTTGTCTACCCTGACTCAGAAGATTGTCTTCTTGGTAGCGATCACTTCTGTCCGGCGTGTCTCAGAATTGGCGGCCTTAACTATCCAGGCGCCCTACTTCGAGAGGCATCAGGATAAAGTGGTCTTTCGGTTCAAGCCAGACTTTCTTCCTAAGGTTGTTTCTGCTTTTCATTTTGAACCAAGATATTGTTCTTCCCTCCTTGTGTCCTAATCCTAAGAATGACAAAGAGAGGGTTTTGCATTGTTTGGATGTAGTACGCTGTGTTAAGTACTACTTGATTATCACGTCTCCTTTCCGTAGGACGGATTCCTTTTTTGTTGTGCCCCATGGGCCTAAAAAGGGTTTGGCACCAGCCAAATCTGCCATTAGCAAGTGGATACGTCAGGCCGTTACTGCGGCCTATTCTGCTAAGGGAAGAGTTCCCCCTTTTCGTATTACTGCTCATTCCACTCGCGCTGTTGGGGCGTCTTGGGCTTTTCAGCACCAAGCTTCTGTTGAACAAGTTTGTAAGGCCGCCACCTGGTCTTCTGTTCACACTTTTTCTAAGTTTTACAAAGTTGATGTGCGGGCCTCAGCGGATGCTGTTATTGGCCGCAAAGTTATGCAGACTGCAGTCATTTAAGTTATGCTTCACCTGGCCTTGAGATGCCCTTCCCTTGTGGACACTGCTTTTGGATGTCCCATGAAGTGATGAATATTTAAGAAGTGAAGCGGGGTGTGTGGCACACCAAGAATAATACCATTTTGTGAGTACTCACCTGAAAAATGGATATTGTTGGTGTGCCACACACCCCGCTTCACACCCGCCCTTTTCGGTATTACCGAAGCATTTATATGGTGAAGCCCTTTTTTATTTATATCAAAATTGATTTTGGAGGTTACTGGTGGAATACTGGTACCTTGTTTTACTGCTTTTTGAATATACTGGTGATTGAGGGGAGGTACCAGGTATATATAGGCCGGAAGGGGGCTTGTTACAAGACTTCCTCTCTGCACTACGTCACCTGCGGTGGATTAACCCATGAAGTGATGAATATTTAAGAAGTGAAGCGGGGTGTGTGGCACACCAACAATATCCATTTTTCAGGTGAGTACTCACAAAATGGTATTTTGGCCTTCTCTGTGTCCTAATCCTAGTCACTCTAAGGAGAGGCTCTTACATTCTCTGATGTGGTCAGGAACTTGAAGTTCTATTTGGTGGCTAATGATTCCTTCAGGAAGACTGATGCTCTTTTTGTTCTCCCTTTTGGACCTAAGAAGGGTTTGTCTCCTGCTAAATCTACTATCAGCAAGTGGATTCGTCAGGCTGTGATTCAGGCCTATTCTGCTAAGGGGAAGAATCCTCCCTTCCGCCTTACTGCTCATTCCACTCATGCTATTGGTGCCTCTTGGGCCTTTCAGCACCAGGCTTCTGTTGAACAAGTTTGCAAGGCTGCTACTTGGTCTTCTGTTCATACTTTTTCAAAGTTTTACAAAGTTGATGTTAGGGCCTCAGCTGACGCTGCTTTTGGCCGCAAAGTTCTGCAGGCGGCAGTGGTTTAAACTGCCCTCTGTTACTTTTTGGGGATCCCACCCTACCTTACGGACACTGCTATTGGATGTCCCATGTGTAAGGAATCTTCTAGAGCAGGACGTGCTGTATACTTAGAATAATACAATTCTGTGATTACTCACCTGTAGAATTGGTATTATGAGTATACAGCACGTCCTGCTCTACCCCACCCTTATCATTATTCTTAGTTACCTCCTTTATGGTGATTGTTCAGATGTTCTTTGAATTATGATTATTATAGTTCTCCTGGCTTCATTTTAACTGCTTATCAATACTGGTCAAACCATGTGGTAAGGGGCACTACTGTGATCTGACATTTCTACTGGTGTGCCCTTATTTCTGAGTTCCGCTTATCAATACTGGGGAATTTGTGGGAGGTCTCTGGTATATATGGGGCCGGGAGGAGCCACTTTTCTGTCTCTGCAGTCCAGCGCCATCTTGTGGATGTATAACCCATGTGTAAGGAATCTTCTGGAGCAGGACGTGCTGTATACTCATAATACCAATTCTACAGGTGAGTAATCACAGAATTGTATTTTTATAGGTCTGCAAGGAATTCATTTTAGCATTTGGTTTTTTTTTTTGTTACATTCTCGGAATCTGGTAGTCTGGCAGGGCAGTCCATAAAGGAACTATTGAAAGTTAAATATTGATGTAAATTTGAGATGAGCACAATTATTTTATTCTGTGAATGTATTTATCCCTTATTCTGTGAAAGGATGCTGCTGTGGACCAAAACCTACCCTGCAGTCTGCAACTCCAGGGCAGGTTCCAGTAAATTTCAGGGCCCAGTAAACTTACCTTCTCCCTGATCCAACGGCGCATGTGCGCGAGGTGCTGCTCCCTCCTATACTTATAGCAGAGCATGTGCCAGGCATTTGTCAATTGCTGGTATGGGCATGTCCCCTGTTTGTGTGCAGCGGGATGTGGCAGATGATTCTTAGATGAGCACGTGGGATCGGACCTGGCTGCTCATGCAGCGCAGGACCTGGGAAAGGTGAGTTAGATTGGATGACCTGGGGGTTTCACACAGCGAGGCATTCCGGATCAGGGTGCCCTGGGTTTTGGTCCACTTTAAGTTCATACATTTAATACTATATGACTTTTGCTTCAGTGCTTAATATAAATATATATATATATATATATATATATATATATATATGTACTTACATTTCAGGATAGCTCAAGCTCTATTGGATCTGGAGAATTTACTGGAGTAAAAGAACTGGATGAAATCGGCCAGGAGATTGCACAGTTGCAAAGGTAGATTAAAATTTATTGTAAATACTTTGACATTGCAGCATAGTAGTTATCACAAACACTGAATAATATGCCAGTTTCTCAAATGACTTTTTCATACAGTCTTGTATATAACTGGGGTATTTGTTACTGTATCAGTTTAAGGCCTTTCTGGTTTAGTAAATTATTTTCTATAGGTGGAAAATAATTATTATTGTCTAATGACAACAAATGAGATTCCCACCTGGTGCGCTCTCTCTCAATCCAGAGTTTTGTTTTCTCAACTCTTTTTCTTTTTACTTCTTTGGCTTTTTATTTCCACTCTCTTCCTCACCCGGGAAGCCTTTTTGACAGTTGTGGAGCTTATTAACTTCCATTCTTACTCCTGGTGTGCAAGTAACAATTCCTCTGGAATGGAGTGCTTTATAAGTCCTAGGAATATGCATGTATGTTCTTAGAAACCAAGTGCAGTTCCAGCCTAGAATCTACAACTTCTGCCCAAGGAAGGATAATTGGGTCATGTGCCTGTCAATTATGTAAATGTTCATGTACTCATGTTATTGACAATTTTATTTGCCCTACCTATGTTTAGGCCATTAAAGCTCAGTGTATTACTTGTGGGCCTGCTTTCCAAGGCAGCATTTGATATATCTTTTCCAGCTGCCAGCTTAGAGGCCAAAAACCTATTATGCTGCCAGCCCCATGTTTTGGAACTCTGTGGTTGTCATGTTCACTCAGGCTGCCCAGGCCTTTAATAAATCAGGGGCCCCATCATTCCTAGTGGATGGCGCCTGGGCTCTTGTCCTTGGCGAAAGGAACCCACCTGAAAATAGATGAAGGGTCATTCCCTCAGATGACGTACCTTAATGGAGCAATAAAACCTCTTTTTAACTGGGCTAGTCTGCAACACTGATGCCTCTCCCTACTCACATTTGGGAGAACAGAGGTCAACCAAAGTTCTTTAGCTGAGCTGATTCATTTGGTAGGTAAGTGCTAGGTCATCAACAGGTCTCAGTCTGAAAGAGAACCCTCTCTCTCCCACAATCCAGTTTTGTAGTGTGTTTCACATTCACCTCACTAACAAATAGGAAGATCCAGGCAAATTGTCCATGACTTTGGATACCTGGTATCTGTTTCCCCTTGAGTTCCTGAAGTTATAGGAAGAGGGGGGTTGGACCCGAGATTTCCAGTGTAATACACACACACACACACACACACACACACACACACACACACACACAAGAAGGCATTGATAAAGTTTATTGATGTGTGAACTGCATTGTTTACCTTTAATTCTGTAAGCAATATCAGTCTTACACATTCCAGTACTCCTCAGGTTTGTCCCTTATTTTTTTGTTTATAAAATAATTTGTGTGTTATTTTTACAAGGCAGCTATAGTATTATGTATATATATATTGTTAGCAGAACTTTACCAATTACAAATTATTTTTCATATTTTTGCACAGGGCACATTATAGCGCACATATGTATATGTATATAACATATAATTTTGATATATCGGTGCACACTATTAACTTTTCTATGTGTGGGAGGATATTTATTTTCTAATTCGTAGATTGCACACATTGGGAAGGATTTGTTTATTAGCAAAATATATTTATATAGGGATCTATTTTGAAAAGTATCTTTTTCTTTATTGGTATTTATTTGTTCGCCGAAGGTATTTTATCCATTATATATCCACTATTGAGCAGTAAATTCGGTTCCAGGTAGACAGGTTTTGTAGGTTTTTTATCCTTTGTCTTATGTATGTGTGTTTTTATTGTAATGGTGTTTTTTTTATTCAGTAATTCCAATAAAAATGAATTTTTTGCATTATTAGGTTGTAGTGCCCTTAATTTAGCCCCTTTTGGAGCTATTTGGTGCACTCCCGATTACTAATAATTGTAGAGGTGGGGCTGATCCCTCTCTTTAGAACATTCCAGTACACTTGTTTATGATTGTAAACTGTCTATGCTGTGCAAACTTCAATAAAAAATGTGTAAAAGGAAGAGGGGGACCCTAGGGTAGACTTCTCACCCTTTCTGCTAACAAGGAAGTTGTGGTAGCAGCAAGGCCAAATCCTTATATCTGATTATAAGCATCCTTTTAAAGTATCTAAGAGACTGTCAAGGGGCTAGCAGAAACCAATTTATTCTAAGTATACAGCACGTCCTGCTCCAAAGATAATCCCTTACATTTGGATAATACATCCACAAGATGACGCTGGACTGCAGAGACAGCAAAAAAGTGGCTCCCCCCGGCCCCTTATATTCCAGGGACCTCCCACAAATTTCCCAGTACTTCTCTGCAATCTGCGCTGCGAAGGCAAGAAGATGGCTCTCTCTACTCGCAGGTGAGCGGGCTATTAGCCTGCGGCCCTGTAGGACTATTCCCACCCGTTCCTCTTTTTCTGCCTCCCAGCTTTGGCTGCACTAGTCGGGTGACGGTAGGCAGCAGCGCTGTCAGGTGCTTAAGGAGCGCTGCTCCGACTGCAATCCCCCACCAAAGGGTAGGCGATATATACCCATGGTGAGCCTTATGGGATGCCCCTCCCGCGCTATCGCCCCTCGCCCCCTGTCCATCGGTGGCCTCCTGTTAGGTTGGCCGCTGCCCTCCCTCGCTCTCCCTGGTATTTCTGGGGGGGGGTGTATGTGTATTCTTCACTCCTTTTATGCTTTGGCTTGTGTCGCCGCGTGTGTTGGTTGCACTGGTTGCTTTTTTTTAAAAATGCCGCCGCCGCGCGCACCTGTACGGTGTTCCGTGGTCGGCGGCGACTTTACCTCAGGCGCTGCTGCGCTATCATTGGCTGGTATGGTCACGTGGGCACCTTCGCGCTCTTCGGGGGGGCGGGCCTTGCGGATGGCGAGTTCTGCATCACTGTCCTCGCGGCCTGCCCCTCGAGTTATCTGCGGGTGCCATTTTGCCTTCCTCGTGCTGCGTGGCTGGCGTCTACCTACCGCAGTCCGTAAGTGCCCCTGTGGGCTGACTAATTTTTTGTATCTTATGTATGCATGCCGCTTATGGGACCTTCTGTTTATGTCTTGCAGGCGGGTCAAACTTAATTGTGGTTTCTCCCTTCCTATTACCTCAATTTAGTTGCTCTATTAGAGGCCTATTCTGCCTTTACCTCCCACTTCCCTAGCGGGCTATTGGGGCATCCCGGGTGGTCTTATAGCGTAAATCCCTATTGGTCAGTTGGGCCGTGAAAATCACCATATGGAGGCTTCTCAGGATAATGTGCTCGGGGTTCCTTCGGGACAAGCCCGGTTGTGTGTGGGGTGTCCCCTACAAGTGATAACAATGTGCGGGTTTGTGTTACCATTGCCCAGCAGGCGGTTGCGCTGCAGTCTGGGTTACCGGTGGCTGGGCCTGCGCCCCGTATGGCTTCGCCTACTCCCCCACGCTTACATCTGACTCCCAGTGAGGTGCATACCAGTGGGGAGTCTCAGCCTGATTTGTCTACTAGGGTGGCTAGCATTGAGAAGCTGATTGCTGGCTCTACAGCGCGTAAGGCCACTGCTAAGAGGCAGCATCTGGCGCCTGGCGTTACCCTTTTTCCGATGGAGGCTGAGGAATTTTTTAGACCTGGCCGGCTATACCCCCCTGGAAGAGGGGGAATTGTTTTGTGATTCAGAATCATCTGATGAGCAGCCTAAGGGTTATGCTGATTCTGGCACTGACCCATGGGCTCCAGATGATACTGACAGGCTTTTGGCTCACATTTTTGAAGTACTTTCTATCTCTCCTCCTGCCGCGACTCCTCGGCAGCAGGGGGAGTTGTTTCACACTGCTAAGCCACGTTTGGAGTTTCCTGAGCAAACTCACTTTAATAATCTCGTGCTCAAAGAGTGGGAGCGACCTAGCAGGCTCCCTGGGGTGCCTAAGAGTTGGGATAAGAGGTATCCCTTTCCTGCTGAAGTGGTTAAGCGTTGGTCGTCCCCTCCCGAAGTGGATGCACCAATCCTGTCATGCATTCCCCTGACTTTACTACCCTGAAGGATGCTGAGGACCGGCGCATTGATCAGCTGGCTTCCCATGCCATTGCCTGTGTGGGGCGCTGCGTCCGGTTTGTGCCTCTGCCTTTACAGCTGTGGCTATTAGGTCTCTGCTCAAAAGTATTTTAGATGGGGCTCCTGATGATGCGGCTAGTGAAGAGTATAGAGCCCTTCTGCGTTGTGAGGAATTTGTTGCATATGTCCTCTCTGCCTTAGATGATGCCATTAGAATGTGTAGCAGGGCTTCTGCCTTGGCGGTGGCTATACGCCGCTCGGTTTGGCTGTGCCAGTGGGTTGCTGACAACGCTGCCAAGAAGACTCTCACTGGGTTCCCCTTTAAAGGACTGCGGCTGTTTGGAGATCGCCTGGACCTGTTTGCTAAGGGAGCTAAGTTACCCCAGCGCAAAAGACAGTCTCCGCCCATTCGGGGTTCAGGCTCCTATCTTCCCTCCTACCGTGGGTCCAGAATGGGAAGGGGAGATTCACTTGCAGGGGCCCGGGGAGATTTCTGGGGCAGGGTAGAGGGTGCGGCTGCCCTGGCCCCTCCTGGGTTTCCAAGCCTAAGTCTTCCCCCAAGCCCCCTCAGGCATGAAGGGGCGCCCTCACCCATCCGGGTGGGGGGACGGCTTCGGCTCTTTGCTCACGTCTGGAGGCGTCATGTCTCAGACCGGTGGATTCAGGAGGTAGTGTCCTCCGGTTACAAGATAGAGTTGGCAACCTGGCCGCCCCCAAGATTCATCAGATCCCAGACGCCTCAAGACCCCCTGTCAGCTCAGGGCCTGTTGCTGGCTGTGCGGAACCTACTGGAGATGGGGGTCATCTGCCAGGTGCCCTTAAGGGAAAGGGGCAAGGGCTATTATTCCAACCTTTTCACCGTTCCCAAAAGAGATGGGTCTGTCAGACCCATCCTGGACTTAAAGCTTCTCAACAAATTTGTCAGATCCAGGCGTTTTCGCATGGAGACTCTGCGCTCGGCTGTAAGCTCACTACGCCCAGGGGACTTCATGACCTGACATCAAGGATGCTTACCTCCATATTCCAGTCTTTCCAGGTCATCATAGATTCCTCAGGTTTGCTCTGGAGGATCAGCATTACCAGTTTGTGGCATTGCCCTTCGGTCTCACTTCGGCTCCCAGGGTATTCACCAAGGTGCTGGCGGGCATTATGGCTCTGCTGAGAGCTCAGGGCATTCGCATTCTTCCCTATTTGGACGACATTCTTATCACTTCTCCGTCCTTCCAACTGGATACTCAGCGGGTAGTGTCCACACTGGAGTCATTCGGCTGGGTGATAAACCACTCCAAATCTTCCCTGTCTCCCTCTTTGGTGAAGCCATTTCTGGGCATGAATCTGGATACAGCTTATGCCAGGATCTTTCTTCCTCAGCAGAAGGTGGACAGTCTGCAAGCTCAGCTCCTTCTGTCCTGCCCTCATCCTTCCATCAGGCAGGGAATGCAGCTGGTGGGCCTGATGGTGTCCTGCTTCGAGACTGTTCCTTATGCTCAGTTTCACATGAGGCCTCTTCAAAGCCACCTCTTGTCTGTATGGGACAGGGACCCTGTGTCCCTGGATCAGGTTTTGGTTCTGTCCCCCCTAGCCAGGCGGTCCCTTTCGTGGTGGCTGGACTCAAAGAACCTGTTGGTGGGCAGAACCTTTCTGGCCCCTTGCTGGGAGACAGTCACCACGGATGGCAGTCTGACAGGTTGGGGGGGCTTCTGGAGATCCCTAACATTCCAGGGGCAGTGGGGCCCTCAGGAAGCCCACACCCCTATCAACATTCTGGAACTGAGGGCGATCAGGTTGGTTCTCGCCCACTTAACACCACACCTTCGGGGTCGGGCTGTTCAGGTTCGCTCAGACAACCAGACGGCAGTTGCCTACATCAATCATCGGGGAGGGACCCGGAGCAAGGGGGCCCTCAAGGAAGTGTCTCTGATCCTGTCCTGGGAGGAGGACAATGTTCCCCGCATCTCAGCCGTGTACATTCCGGGGGTGGAGAATCTGGAGGCCGACTCTCTGAGCAGGGGGACTTCTCGCCTGGGGGAATGGTCCCTCAGCGACAGGGTGTTTCGCTCTCTGTGTCACCGTTGGGGTGAGCCAGATGTGGATCTGTTTGCGTCCCGTCACAATCACAAGCTTCTAGTCTTTGTGTCTCTGTCCCAGGACCCTCTGGCCTTAGCCATGGATGATCTGACAATGCCCTGGCAGGGCTTTCAGCTACTGTGTGTCTTTCCCCCGTTCTCCCTGTTGGGAAGGGTTCTGCGAAAGATAGCTCAGGAAGGGGTGCCAGCAATCCTGGTGGCCCCCCGTTTGCCAGGAAGAGTGTGGTTCGCAGACATTGTGCAGTAGATCAGTACGCCCTGCCCAAGGATCCAGACCTGTTCACTTAGGGGCGGCTACGCTACCCCTATTTACAAACACTGGCTTTAACGGCCTGGCTGCTGAAACCTCCATCTTATTGGAAAAGGGGCTGCCTGCCTCTGTTGTTAACACCATGATCAGGGCTAGGAAAAAGTCCTCTTCTTCCATCTACTATAGGGTTTGACGTACCTACGTTGACTGGTGTGAGACTAAATCTCTTCCCTGTCGTGTGTTTTCTATTCCTAGGATTCTGGAATTTTTCCAACATGGTTTGGATCTGGGGCTTCAACTCAGCACTCTGAAAGGTTATGTTTCTGCCTTGGCTATTTTCTTCCAGAGATCTTTTGCTCAGCATCATCTGGCCAAGACTTTTTTCCAGGGGGTTACTCATGTGCGCCCCCCACGTAAGCCTATGTTACCAGTCTGGGACTTGAGCTTGGTCCTATCTGCCATGCAGGGGTCTCCCTTTGAGCCTGTGCATGAGGCTGCTTTGTCTATTCTTACTCTTAAGGTAGTCTTTTGGGTGGCTATCACCTCTGTTAGGCGTGTTTCTGAGTTGGCAGCGCTTTCTATCAAGCCCCCTTACTTTGAGAGACACCAGGACAAGGTGGTGTTTCGCTTTAAACCAGATTTTCTGCCTAAGGTCGTGTCTGCTTTTCATCTCAATCAGGACATTGTTCTGCCTTCTCTGTGCCCTAATCCTAGTAACCCTAAGGAGAGGGCTCTACATTCCTTGGATGTGGTCAGGAACCTGGATGTGGCTACTGAACCCTTCAGGAAGACTGATGCTCTTTTTGTGGTCCCTTCTGGTCCTAAGAAGGGTCTGGCTCCAGCTAAGTCTACCATCAGCAAGTGGATCCATCAGGCTGTGATTCAGGCCTATTCTGCTAAGGGGAAGAATCCTCCCTTCCGCCTTACTGCTCATTCCACTCGTGCTATTGGTGCCTCTTGGGCCTTTCAGCACCAGGCTTCTGTTGAACAAGTTTGTAAGGCCCGCTACTTGGTCTTCTGTTCATACTTTTTCTAAGTTTTACAAGGTTGATGTTCGGGCTTCAGCTGATGCTGCTTTTGGCCGCAAAGTTCTGCAGGCGGCAGTGGTTTAACCCTTCTAGTGCCAGCTACGTGAGTCTCACGTAGCTGCCTCTCCTACCGTTAAGTGCCAGCTACGTGAGACTCACATAGCTGACTTTAAACCCCCACAGTAAAATAAATATAAAAGTAAAAAAACTCACCTGACCTCTCGTTAGATCCGTCCGGATCTCCTATTTAATTTGGTGGCATCCGTTCCCCCCTGGGGGCTCGGATGGCTCCAGGAGAGCCCCCGGAATAGGGCCTCCCCTGCTTCGGCAGCAGCAGCTGCTAACTGTAAAAAAAAAAAAAAGATAAATAAATAAAAATGACATTTACTTACCTATGGTCGCGCTGTCTCCCGATGGGTCTCCTCTTCACTGGGGGGGCCTCCGATCGCCCCCCGAGGCTGCTTAGTCTTCAGGAGAGGGCTCAAAATGCCCTCTTCCCCTGCCTTCCGGTGGGCACCGTTATTTTGATGACTAGCCCCGCCCCCTTAAAATTCCAAAAAAAAAGGGGTCGACCCTATGTCATTTTTTGGGGGATTTTTGAGGGTTAGGGTTAGCCTAACCCTTACCTTTAAAATTCCATTTAAAAATCCAGAAAAAGACGACATAGGGGCCCCCCTTTTTGGGTGATTTTTGAGGGTTAGAGTTAGCCTAACCCTTAAAATTCCCCAAAAAATGGAGCCCCCCCCCCCCCGTTTTTTTTTTTTTTTTTAATTAACCCCTCATGTTTATAGTGTGGATAGTAGTTGTATTTTATTTGTAAATGTTATAAAGAGCTCTTCAGTTTGGGGGGTCTCCAGGGCAAGAATGGGGGGGCTACCGATACATATGTGGTACCGTTGTAATCGGGAGAAATGGGGCTATCGCATGCAATATGGTTTTCATTAATAAAACAAATGTTTTATTTAAAATAAAGGAGACAATTGTCTAAAAAATATTATTTTATTTATTTTTATATTTGTATATTTTTTTGTTTTTTTACGCAAAAATATTCAAAAAACAGTAGAAAAATTACAAGACAAGACATTTCATGTTAAAGCCTAAACTCTGCTGCAAAAAATATGTATACAATTTTTCTGGAAATTCCAGCAAAAATCATGGTTAAACATGGTGCAAAATGGGGAAAAATGACCTGTCAACACAAAATTCAAGTAGGCTGGCAATTAAAATGGTTAATAGTACCTATGCATGTTGCGTATTGTTCTGCTCTGGGGACCTTGCGCTTTTAGATTTAGCTTGTTTTTTCTTGTTTGCATATTGATATTTTAGGAAAACATGGTTTTTATTCTGCTTTTTTTTTAGGGAAAACCTTTGCAACCTAAGAATTCTTCAATGGATTACTTCCAGAAAGATGAGCCCACTACAACAAGCTCAGTACGCTTAGAAAGCTTAACATGTGTACTTTCAGGGAATATATGGTTTATGGGGAATATGCTTTACTTTGGGGTGTTTGGCAACTCTTCCCTTGACATTACCTATGCATGTTGGGTACCGTTGTGTTCGGGGGATGTTGCTTTTTCAGATTTTACTTGTATTCCCAGTATGTCACACACCCCGCTTCCGAATATTCATGACACTTGGGTAACTGTCCTGTAGAGGGCGATCTTGCAGAGATGACATAAAAAATGGAACCCCTCCCGGTCCATAAATACCTGGGACCTCCCACCATTCCTCAGTCTTTCGTCTCTGCAGTCGGCGAAGCAAGTCAGAAGATGGCTGTCTCCTCCTTGCAGGTAGCCGGGGTAACCCCCCGGCCGTTTGTTTCTATTAGTGCCTGAACCTTTTTTATTTAAACTATAGCAGTATGCCTCCCAGCCTAGGCTGGAGGTCCAGGCAATGGTAGGCTGCACCTTGTGATGTATATGGGAGCTTGCTCCCCCGTGAGACCCCATACAAAGGGGTAGGCGGTGTCCGGGTTGGTGATCCTGGCTTGCCCCGTCCCTCTTGTCCTTTCACATATTGGTGTGGGTTCTCCCCCCTACCGTGTCCCTCTGTGCCCCTTGGGGGGGAGGCCTTTTCTCCCGTGGGTTGTTTTGCTTTATTTGGGGGAAAAGGTGTGTGTGTATGTGTGTGTTTTTGCGGCCGTTGTTTGCTGGGCCGGTTTCACTTTTACTACAGGTGCAGTTAAGGAGGGGGCGGGGCCAGACACTCGGCGTGCTCCAGCCGCGCCGGCTTTTGAGTTTGATGATTATGATTTTCTTGACTGGTCTGATTATTCCCCGCTAGAAGAGGGGGAATTATTTGAGGATTCTGAGGGTTCTGACAATCAGCAGTTTGTTGGGGCTGATACTGAGCAAGGGCAGGGGGATGCTGTGGATACCCCGAAGGTCTTGGCTCACCTTTTTGAGGTTCTGGCAATTTCTCCTCCTGAGGAGGCCGCTCCTCAAAAAGGGGAATTCTTTGGGACTTCTAAGCTGCGCCTGGAGTTCCCAAATCAAAAGCATTTTTGATGGCATTATTCTTAAGGAATGGGAGAAGCCTACTTGGCTTCCAGGTATTCCTCAAGGTTGGGATAAAAAGTATCCCTTTCCTCCATCCGAGGTGGATGCCCCGGTGCTCGGGTTATCCAATGCGTCTATTTTGCATTCTCCTGACTCCACCACTCTCAAAGATGGTGAGGATAAACGCATTGATCAGATAGCTTGCCACGCTTTTGCTAGTGTCGGTTCAGCCTTGCGGCCTGTTTGTGCTTCGGCGCTTATGGCAGTGGCTACCAGGTCTGTGGTTAGAGACCTGTTGAGTACCTCCAGGCTTGACCTGGCTAGTGATGAGTTCGCCGCCCTTAAGCGGTGAGAATTATTCCTGTCCTTTGTGCTTGCCCCCTTGGATGACACCATGGTCATGTGTGGTAGAACCTCAGCCTTGCTTGTAGCTATTCGGCGGTCGGTGTGGTTGCGCCAGTGGGCGGCTGATTTTGTGGCCAAAAAGTCGCTTACAGCACTTCCCTTTGTGGGATTGTGGCTCTTTGGAGAAAGATTAGATTCTGTCACGAAAGGAGGGAAGTTACCTCAGTGTAAGAGGCAATGTCGTCCCTTTCGGGGGGCGGCCTCCTTTAACCCTTCCTTTCGTGGTGCCAGAACTGGCAAAGTTTTGGCCTTCTCTAGCCTCAGAGGTGATTCCTGGAGTAGAGGCAGAGGTCGTGCCCGTCCAGGTCACAATTGGAGTTCCAAACCCAAGCCCGCTGCTAAGCCAGCTCAGCAATGAGGGGGCGCCCTCACCCTTGCGGGTGGGGGGACGGCTGCGGCACTTCTTCCAGGTCTGGGACCAGGAGGTCTCAGACAAATGGATTCTGGAAGTGGTGTCTTCCGGTTACAAGCTGGAATTCGAGATCCGGCCTCCTCCCAGATTCTTCAGGTCTCGAGTGCCTTCGTATCCGCTGGCCGCACAGGGGGCTCCGGGCGGCAGTAAGTTATCTGCTGGACATGGCTGTCATTTGCCCGGTGCCTTCCGCGGAAAGGGGCTTGGGATTCTATTCCAATCTATTCATGTTGCCCAAGAAGGGCGGCTCAGTTCGACCCATTTTGGATCTTAAGCTCCTCAATCGGTTTATCCGCTTCAGGAAGTTTCGCATGGAAACCTTGCGTTCAGCCGTCGATTCTCTTCGCCAGGGGGACTTCATGACGTTCAAAGACATCAAGGATACGTATCTGCATGTACCTATCTTTCTGGCACACCAGAGATTCCTCAGGTTCATGGTGGAAGATCAGCATTTTCAGTTTGTGGCCCTTCCATTCGGGCTTACCTCGGCTCCGAGGGTGTTCACCAAGGTACTGGCGGGGGTGACGGCCCTCCTCAGAGTCCAGGGCATTCGCATTGTACCATACCTGAACGACCTCATTTTGGCTTCCTCTCTCAGCCAAGCGGAGCTAGACACCAGAGTGGTGGTATCCACGCTGGAGAGGTTCGGCTGGGTGATCAACTATCCCAAGTCCTCCCTCTCCCCGTCCAGGGAGGTTTCGTTTCTGGGCATGACTCTGGATGCCTTTCAGGCCAGGGTGTTCCTTCCTCAGCCCAAGATTCTTCTGATCCAAGATTTGATTCAGCTTCTGCTTTCCAATCCTCTCCCGTCTATCCGGCTAGGGATGAGATTGGTAGGTCTGATGGTGGCTTCCTTCGAGGCAGTCCCTTTTACCCAGTTTCACATGAGGACGCTTCAGCTCCATCTTCTAGCGACTTGGGACAAGTGTCCGCTGTCATTGGATCAGTCTTGTCTGTTGTCTCCCCGGGCTCAGCAGTCCCTTCAGTGGTGGCTAGTGTCAAGCAATCTGTTGAAGGGCAGATCCTTTCTGACCCCTTGTTGGGAAACGGTCACCACGGATGCCAGCCTGTCGGGCTGGGGGGGCTTCTGGAGGGAACGTCAGTTCCAGGGGTTATGGGGGCCTCAGGAGGCTCATACCCCCTTCAACGTTTTGGAGCTGCGGACCATTTGTTGGTTCTGTCTCGCTTGACTCTTCTCTTGCAGGGATTGTCAGATTAAGTCCAATCGGACGGCGGTCGCTTACATCAATCACCAAGGAGGGACTCGCAGCAGGAGTGCCCTCAGGGTGGTATCTCTGATCCTTGTTTGGGCAGAGAGCAATGTATGTCCCATGCATCTCAGCCATTTACATTCCGGGAATGGAGAACACGAAGGCGGACTCCCTGAGCAGGAGATCCTCTCGCCGAGGAGAATGGTCTCTCAGTTCCAAGGTATTCCAGTCCCTTTGTCACAAGTGGGGGACTCCGGAGGTAGATCTTTTTGCCTCTCGTCACAATCACAAGCTTCCTGCCTTTGTGTCTCTGTCTCAGGATCCTCTGGCCCTGGCAGTGGATGCCATGTCCCTGGCTTGGAGGGAACTGGGGTTTCTGTACCTGTTCCCCCCCCCCTTCGCCATGGTGGGCAAGGTGGTGTGCAAGCTAACTCTAGAAGGGGCACCAGCAATTCTGGTGGCTCCAAGGTGGCCAAGACGAGTGTGGTTCGCAGACGTCGTGCGGCTGGCAGTAGATCAGTGTTATCTGCCTCTTCTTCCGGATCTTATCACCCAGGGTCAGCTACGCTACCCCAATTTACCAACGCTGGCTTTGACGGCGTGGCTGCTGAAACCTCCATTTTAAAGGAGGAAGGTCTTTCTGATGCGGTGGTTCAGACTCTTGTTAGAGCTAGGAAGAGATCTTCCTCTAACGTCTACTATAAGACTTGGAGGTCTTATATTAACTGGTGCGAGGCTAGGGCCTTGCCTTGTAGGGTGTTTTCTATTCCCAGAATTCTGGAGTTTCTTCAACATGGTCTGGACTCAGGGTTCCAGCTTAGTACTTTGAAAGGGCAGGTTTCTGCCCTGGCGGTTTTCTTTTAAAGGTCTTTTGCCCTTCATCCCCTGGTTTAGACATTTTTACAGGGGGTTACTCATGTGCGGCCTCCTAGAAAGCCCTTGCTGCTGGTTTGGGATTTAAACTTGGTTCTGTCGGCTCTCCAGGGGCCTCCTTTTGAGCTGGTGCATGATATTGCTCTTTCTCTGCTCACTCAGAAAGTTGCCTTTTTGGTGGCTATTACCTCTGTTCGGCGTGTCTCTGAGTTGGCGGCCTTTTCTATTCAGGCTCCTTACTTTGAGAAGCACCTGGACAAGGTAGTTTTCCGCTTCAAGCCGGATTTCCTTCCTAAGGTGGTTTCGGCCTTCCACCTCAATCAGGATGTAGTTCTCCCTTCCTTGTGTCCTAAGCCTAGTAATGACGATGAGAGGACCTTACATTCTTTGGATGTGGTTCGATGTGTAAAATATTATTTGGTGGCTACTTCTCCTTTTCGTAAGACTGACGCCCTTTTCGTGGTGCCCTCCGGGCCCAGGAAAGGTCTGGCGCCCACTAATTCTTCCATTAGTAAATGGATTCGACAGGCCATTGTTGGGGCCTATTCTGCCAAGGGGAAGGTTCCCCCTTTTCGTGTTACTGCTCATTCTACTCGTGCTCTTGGAGCATCTTGGGCTTTTCAGCATCAGGCTTCTTTTGAACAAGTTTGCAAGGCTGCTACTTGGTCTTCTGTTCATACTTTTTCTAAGTTTTATAAGGTTGATGTGCGGGCCTCAGCGGATGCTGTTTTTGGCCGCAACGTTCTGCAAGCTGCAGTAGTTTAAGTTTGCATTATTGCCTTTTTGGGATCCCCACCCATTATGGGCACTGCTATTGGATGTCCCAAGTGTCATGAATATTCGGAAGCGGGGTGTGTGGCATACTGGGAATAATACCTTTTTGTGATTACTCACCTGTAAAATGGTTATTACAAGTATGTCACACACCCCGCTTCATCCCGCCCTTTTTTGGTTTTCTGGGATCCTTTAAATGGTGAACCTTTTCCTTTGCTGTTTACTTTTGGCTCTTCCTGGTCCCTTTACTGCTGTCTTATACTGGGGAATGGTGGTAGGTCCCAGGTATTTATGGACCAGGAGGGGTTCCTTTTTTTCATGTCATCTCTGCAAGATCGCCCTCTACAGGACAGTTACCAAAGTGTCATGAATATTTGGAAGCGGGGTGTGTGACATACTTGTAATAACCATTTTACAGGTGAGTAATCACAAAATGGTATTTTTTTCTTGTTTGCATATAGGTATTTTCTTAGGAAAATGTGGCTTTGATTCTTCTTTTTTATTCTTTTTTAGGGAAACTCTGTGCAACCAAAGAATTGATTGAGGGATTACTTCCAGAAAACTGCGCCCATGTCAACAAGCCTGGTACGCCTAGAAAGCTTGAGGTGTTTACTTCCAGAGAATATATAGTTTGGGGGGGGGGTATTTCAAATTTAAAGGGTTGTTTTTCTGGAAAAACTGCAAGGTGTGCTTAGCGCGTAGCATAGTTGTATTTTATCTGAAAATCTCCTAAAGCGCTGTTTCAGTTTGGGGGAGTCTCCTGGGCAGGAAAGGGTGTCTACCTATACATATGTGGTAATGCTGTGACCGGGAGAAATTGGGGTTTCACACGAAATAAGATTTTATTTACAAACTTACGTTTTTTTATTACAAAAAAACACTACAAATTGCAAAAAAATAGATTTTTTTATTTTTTGCACATATTTCACCCAAAAGTATTGAGAATACACTAAAAAATGCCAAACAAGACATTGAATGTTGAAGGTCAGACTCTGTTGAAAAAAACAATATATAATTATATAAAATCCCTGGAAATCCCTTCAAAAATCAAGGTTGAACATATGTAGCGCAAAATAGTGAAACGTGGTCTGGCAACAAAGGGTGACAAATTCTAGGAAGGCTGGCACGTAAAGGGTTAAATCTGCATGTTGTTGCTTTAGGGGATCCCACCCTACCTCACGGACACTGCTATTGGATGTCCCAAACTTAAGGAATTATCTCTGGATCAAGACGTGCTGTATACTTAGAATAATACAGTTCTGTGATTACTCACCTGTAGAATTGGTATTATATATATACAGCACGTCCTGCTCCACCCTGCCCTATCATTATTCTTAGTACCTCTTTATGGTGATTGTTTATCATGGTTAAAAATGTTTGATTATGGTTATTAGTCTCCCGGCTTCTTGCTAACTGCTTGTCAATACTGGGAAATTTGTGGGAGGTCCCTGGAATATAAGGGGGCGGGAGGAGCCACTTTTTTGCTGTCTCTGCAGTCCAGCGACATCTTGTGGATGTATTACCCAAACGTAAGGAATTATCTCTGGAGCAGGATGTGCTGTATACGTATAATACCAATTCTACAGATGAGTAATCACAGAATTGTATTATTTCTTCTTTACACTTTTATAGATGCTGGGAGAAGGGTGGTAGGGTTCTGATCCAAGTAGTCACCAGTGCATCCAAATGCTAATTAAGGGGTGCTTGCCTCAAAAGAGCTTGACATGAGGTGGAAAGAGTCAAGATTATTAGAGATGAGCTGAGTAGAAGTGAGTTGGAAAAAGGAGGCTGATGTGAGACAAAGAAAAGGTGAGTTGGGAAGAAGTGGGCAGGTTCAGGAGGCAAAATGTAATATGGGTTGAGGTAAGGTTGCAAGTGGTCAGACGGGAAGAGGTTAGACATTACTTCAACCTTACCTTACCTCAACCCATATCACATTTTGCCTCCTGAGCCTACCCTCTTCTTCCCAACTCACCTTTTCTTTGTCTCACATCAGCCCCCTTTTTCCAACTCACTTCTACTCACATCATCTCTAATAATCTTCAACTCACTCAACTTCCCTTACCTTTTCTCAATGTCAACTCTACCCATCTGAATTCACTTTTTTCCACCTCACCTCTGCTCTCCTCTCCATCTCTTGGTTTTCAGTGGCCTCAGGACAACCTTGTTCTGCTAACCTTACCTCTAAAGCTGTAGGTTAAGGTAAGCAAGAGATGAGGGGGAGCATAAGTAGGTAGAGGTAGTGGCGGGGGCCGCAACCGATGGTAGTGCAGGCTGCAGGTTGTGCACCCCTGTTTTAGATGAATACTTTGGTACAATAAGCTAACATCTTTCAATGCAATTTCTATGTGCTATAGAGAAAAGTATGCTCTTGAGCAGGACATTCGAGATAAAGAAGAGGCCATAAGACATAAAACCACAGAGGTGCAGGTATGTAAATAGTGGATTTATTGGCTTCTCTATGTTGTGGGTTCCTAGTAGCTGTATAAATGCAAATGCTATGTTGCTTTTCAGATTTAGAGGTTTCTTAGATGTTCTACTAGGTGCTTAGCAGTCCCTTATCAGTAGGCACTGCATTTGTTTTAGTCCTTCTGTAGCTCGGCCTCATTCACTTAAAGTGGGCAAAAACTCCAGACTTTCTCTATCCTGGGCTTTAGTTCTTGCCCCAGGGGCAGCCCTAGAAACTCGCCTTTCCCGGTCCCAGAGCAAATGGGTTGGCTCTTGTCCAATTTGCCCAGCCTATCTGAATGGATGGGCACAGCAGCAATGCCTCCACTACATAGAGGTCCAAAATGCAGCCGTGGCAATCAAGCGTGGGGACCCGGGTTGAGTGAGGTGAGTGATCTGGGGAGCTCACACAGCGAGGTCCCCCTCCCCAAAAGTTTACTAACCCAATGCATCAAGCTTAGGGGCTCGAAATCCAGGACGCAAGGGCCGAGCTGCTGGGTCCTGGCACTATTTATTTATTTTTTTACCAGCCCCTATTTACTTCCGCACAGGTCTGGTGCTCTTCCAGGGGAGCCATGCTGAGGGGCACCAGCCTCTTCCGCACTCCCCTGATAGTGACAGTGTGGTTAATGAGGTGGAGGGTTTCAGCAAGCCACCCGCCGTAATGTTGGACAGTTGGCTTTCTGCCCTCCTGCCTGTTGAACTGGTATTTAGGGGCCCAGCTCACAAGGAGTAAACATAAATAAAGGGACCACACAAAAATATTTTATGAATCTATTCCTGCCACTTCAGTCCCCTCAGGGTACCTTCAATTGGTGCCAGTGGTGTTGTCTGTTTCAGATATCCTGTTGGCATCTGGAGTGAAAATGGACTTAAGTCAATATTAATAAAAAAAAAACTTTGAATAATAAATGAAAAAATTACGTAGTCTCCGCTAGCTTCCCTGTCAGAAGTATTTTTTTTTTACTTTTCTGAAAGGGTGTTGTTCGTGTAACTTTAGATTTTTTAAGTAATGGGAAATGCTTTTGGAAAATAAATGTTTTTTTTCTGATTATATGATGGGTGAAAATATGTTTTACAAAGATAAACGTTCAGGTCTGTTTTACATATTTACACTGCAATCTGCATCTTTTGTTTGTATTTTGGGCCACTTTTCCTTTAAAATCCTAGAAATACAGATTTAAAAAAAATATTCTGCCCTATTTTTTTTTTGGTACTATTTTAGGAGCTACAGAATGATTTAGATCGTGAAACCTCAACATTACAAGAACTGGAAGCACAAAAGCAAGACGCACAAGACCGGCTAGAAGAAATGGACCAGCAGAAAGCAAAATTAAAAGATATGCTAAATGATGTCAAACAAAAGTGCCAGGAGGAAGGACAGATGGTAACATTGTCACTATCACTATATCACTATAAGACACACCTAAAATTTGGAGCAGGAAAATAAAAAATAATATTCTGAACCAAATGTTGTGAGCCAGAAACTTGGCAAGATGCGGAATTGATAAAAAATATATACACCGAGCTCCTTTGTTTTCTTAGTGTCCCAAAGCACATGCACACCAAGGAGCCTAAAAGTCTTTTGTATAGCAAAGTGCATCCACACTAACGCACAGTGATGTTCCCAATCCTCCACCGCAGTGTAAGTCTTCTTACCAGAACTTCCAGGGTACACACAGCAAATCGGCTCTTAATTATCTCTGCATAGCTTGGTCTCCATGCCATCCACATAAGCCAATAATAACTGCGCTTCTAGTATGGGTTACAATGAAGATTCTCACCAGCAAAAGACGATAACAATACCACATATAAAAAGACAGAAACCGCATCTAGTATAACTCCGTCTAAAAAGCACTTTTAATTTGTTAAGAAAGGCACTCACATTTAAAACACAGAAAGCAGGCTTGTAAAATCAATGGGTGGCTCTCACCAACTCCCCATCCAACAGAATCTGGCCAGATCCAAAACAAACCGAACGATCATAAATAAGCCGCCTGCAGGCGGCGACAGGCGGCTTATTTATGATCGTTCGGTTTAACCTTAACCTCCTACAGTTTACTTGTCCTCTGGCCTTATTCTTAATGAGTGCCTATTAAGGATAGTATTTACCTTATTATAGGCACTGAATAATATCATGTTTTTCACTATATCCAGTCCAGGTAGTCCCAGAAGTAATGACAGTTGGGTAATCCACCGCTAGGTGGCGCCTGACTGCAGGATCAAAAGCGGTCGCTCTTCCCGGCCTCCTATAAAACAGGTGTCTCTCTATGATTCCCCAGTGTTCTTCCTGCAGTCTGCTGCATAAGGATCGTATGGGTACTCTCTCCTGGATACTGCAGCTGAGCGGGGCCTCCTAGCCCATCGGCCGCTGCATCCTTATTGGCACCGTTCCCGTGGACCCACTACTGCCTCCCAGCTTCGGCTGACCGGGACGGTGAAGGTAGGGTGAACGCCGGGGTCAGGCGTTGGCAGAGCTAGGCTCTGGGCCGCAGACCCTGCCTAAAGGGTAAGCCGGCCATAGGCTGATGGTGAGCCTATTTAGGGGGGGGGGGGGACCACTATATGCCCACGGGGCTTATGCCCTCCCTGCCCCACAAGCTTTATTGTTGTATTGTGCTGGTGTTTATTGACTGGACTTGCTGTCCCTTGCGTGCTGGTGTGTTTTTTACTGACTTTTTACCTCACGTATTTACCCTCCTGTGTTTTTTACTGACTTTTTACCTCACATATTTACCCTCCTGTGTTTTTTACTGACTTTTTACCTCACATATTTTCCCTCCTGTGTTTTTTTTTTTTTACTGATTTTTTACCTCACATGCTCACGCTCCGCTCTCTCCCCTCTCCTTCATGCTGCCGCGCTGTGAGAGTGGGGGGGGGGGCGTCTGTGCTGCATGGGTGGAGTATGTCTGTGGGTCACAGGCGGTTTGGGGAGCGTCTGGACCTCCTGGTCAAGAACGGAAGACTCCATCAGCGACGAAAGTCTGCGCGGCCCTCATTACGGGGTTCATCTGCCTATCGCTCCTTCGAGGAGGAAGAGGCTCTTCTTTTTCAGGTGTTCTCAGAGATTCCTGGTGACGAGGTAGGTCCCGCGGCCGACCCAATCCCTCCTGGAGATCCAGGCCCAAATCCCCTACCAAGGCCCTCTGGCATGAGGGGGCGCCCTCACCCATCCGGGTGGGGGGACGGCTTCTGCTATTTGATCACGTCTGGAGACAGCTCGTCTCGGATCGGTGGATTCAGGAGGTGGTTTCCTCAGGTTACAAAATAGAGATGGCAGTCTGGCCGCCCTCAAGATTTCTTCAGTCACGGACTTCCCAGAACCCATTGACGGCACAAGGCATGCCGTTGCTGTCAGGTGTGATTTGTCCCGTGCCTCGACAGGAACGGGTTCAGGGCTTTTACTCCAATCTGTTCACGGTGCCCAGAAAGGACGGAACGCCGAGACCCATCCTGGACCTGAAGGTTCTCAACAGGTTTGTTAGAGTCAGACATTTCCGTATGGAGACCTTATGCAGTGAGCTCGCTTCGACCTGGCGACTTCTTGACCACGGTGGACATCAAGGATGCTTATCTGCACATCTGCACATCCCTATATTCCAGGGGCATCAGAGGTTCCTGAGGTTTGCGCTGGAGGATCAGCACTACCAGTTTGTGGCGTTGCCATTCGGGATATCCTCAGCCCCCCATGTGTTCACCAAGGTGCTGGCGGGCATCAGGCTATCCTGAGTATCGAGGGCATTCGCGTGCTGCCTTATCTGGACGATTTACTGGACCGTGTTGTCCACTCTCGATGATTTTGGTTGGGTAGTCAATTATCCCATGTCTTCAATCACTCCCTCGATGGTGGGGTCTTTTCTGGGCATGATGTTGGACACCTCTCTGGCCAGGATATTCCTGCCACAGCATAAGGTGGTGGGTCTTCAGACGCAGATGCAGGCCTTGCTGTCTTGTCAGCAACCATCTGTCCGTCTGGGGATGAAACTGTGGGCCTAATGGTGCCGTGCTTCGAGGCAGTGCCCTTTGCTCAGTTCCACTTGAGACCTCTTCAGTTGAATCTGTTGGGATTGAACGGGAGTTTTCACTATCTCCCCTGGCCAGGCAGTTCCATTTGTGGTGGCTGCACTCCAGAAATCTGCAGGTAGGCAAGTAATTTCTGCCTCCCCGGTGGGAGATTGTCACCATGGACGCCAGCCTGGCTGGCTGGGGAGGCTTTTGGCTGACTCAGAAGATCCAGGGTCAGTGGGGGCCACAGGAGGCCCACTTACCTATAAATATCTTGGAGTTGAGAGCGATCCGGTGGTGCTTCTTCACTTGACTCCCTATCTAAGGTGTTGTGCGATTCAGGTTCGCTCGGACAATCAGACGGCGGTCGCCTACATAAATCACAGAGGCGGGACTCGGAGCAAGCGAGCCCTCAAGGAGGTGACCCAGATTCTGACTTGGGCAGAGGAGAATGTTCCCTGCGGCGGTTTATATTCCTGGGATAGAGACCCAGGAGGCAGACTCCCTGAGCAGTAGCGCCTCACGCCTGGTCTCTCAGCAACAAGATTTTTCATGCTCTTGTCTCTGCTGGGTTCATCACAAGCACCCGAGATTCGTCTCCCTGTCGAGAGATCCTCTGGCCTTTGCCACAGCTGCTCTGGCAATTTCTTGGACGGAGTTCAGGCTCCTTTATGCGTTCCCTCCGTTTCCACTCCTGTGCCAAGTGCTGCACAAGATAGCCCAGGAAGGGGTACCAACCATCCTGGTGGCTCCTCGCTGGCCGAGGCGGAGTTGTTTCGTGGACATAATTCAGATGTCAGTCGTTCGCTACGTCTTGCCCGACGATCCAGGGCTTCTCACACAGGGGTCGCTGCTGCACCCCAATTTACAGACACTGGCTTGATGGCCTGGCTATTGAAACCTCAATCCTGACGGACAAGGGGCTGTCAGCCACCGTTGTTCAGACCATGATTCAGATGCGGAAGAAGTTTTCTTCCATGAGATATAACAGAGTTTGGCATGCCTACATTGCTTGGTGTGAATCCAAGAGCCTTCCTTGTCGCACTTTCCCTATCTCTAGGATTTTGGAGTTTTATTCAACACGGCTTAGACTTGGGTCTCCAGCTGAGCACCCTCAATGGCCAGGTCATTGCCAATCATAGACTGATAAAGACCTTCTTCCAAGGGGTTACCCATGTACGCCCACCGCGTAAGCCTGTATTACCACTGTGAGACTTGAATCTGGTGCTTTCTGTTCTCCAGGGTCCCCCCTTTGAGCCCTTGTGCGATGCTGCATTGTCTATTTTGCCCTAAAGGTGGTATTTTTGGTACCTATCACGTCGGTGCGTCGCGTGTCAGAGCTGGCCGCGATTGGCGTGAAGCCTCCTTACTTTGGGATAAGGTGGTGTTTCGCTTAAACCTGATTTTTTGCTTAAGGTCGTGTCTCCTTTTCATCTTAATGAGGAAATTGTCTTGCCTTCCTTGTGTCCAGCTCCGATTAACTCTAAGGAAAGGACCCTCCATTCCCTGGATGTGGTCAGAGCCATTAAGTACTCCTGGGTGCGACTGAGTCCTTCAGGAAGTCGGATTGTCTTTTTGTCCTCTCCGAGAGGTCTAGGAAGGGCTTGCCTCCGGCCAATTCCACTCTCAGTAAGTGGATCAGACAGGCGGTGGTGCAAGCATATTTTGCCAAGGGCAGTTTTACATATCATTCTACTAGAGCTATTGGTGCTTCCTGGGCTTTTCAGCACCAGGTCTCTGTTGAACAAGTTTGAAAGGCCGCCACTTGGTCTTCAGTTCATACCTTTACAAAGTTTTTACAAGGTTGATGTTAGGGCCTCAGCTGATGCTGTCTTTGGCCGAAAAGTGCTTCAGGCGGTAGTGAAATGAACTACATACTGTTTCGCACTGGGGATCCCACCCTAATGGACACTGCTTTTGGATGTCCCAACTGTCATTACTTCTGGGACAACCTGGACTGGATATAGTGAAAAATACGATTCTGTGAAACTCACCTGTAGGATTGTTTTTGAATATATCCAGTCCAGGTCGTCCCACCCCACCCTTATTCATTATATCTGGATTGCCTGTTATGGTGATTACCATTTTTATATTAGACTATTGTCCTTAGTTTGATGGAGAGAGTACATGCTGAAGCTATGTGAAGTAACATGGTTTCTTGGCCTCCCGCCCTGTCTCTTTTCTTACTGCTGTTTAACCACTGGGGAATCATAAAGAGACACCTGTTTTATAGGAGGCCGGGAGGAGCTACAGCTTTTGATCCTGCAGTCAGGCGCCACCTAGCGGTGGATTACCCAACTGTCATTACTTCTGGGACGACCTGGACTGGATATATTAAAAAACAATTCTACAGGTGAGTTTCACAGAATTGTATTATTGGGTTCTAAGGACTATTATGTATCCATATTGTGATTATATGTTATTGACATAGTTCAGGGAATGCTTTTGTTAATGTTATTAATGGTTTGGGGCTTTGTACTTGCAAGGCATGTTTTCAATGTAGGATGTTTAAAACATTTTTGGTGTATATATATTCTTAGTATACAGTACGTCCTGCTCCAGATATAGTACTTACACTTGGATTATCCTCCGCCAGATGGTGCTGCACTGCAGAGACATGCAAAACAGGCTCCTCCCGGCCCTCAAATACCCGGGGACCTCCCACAAATCCCCAGATTTCTCTGCAGTGCTTACTGCGAAGACATGAAGTATCACTCTCTCGCAGGTGAGCGGGGCTATCAAAGCCTGCAGCCCTGTTGGACTATTCACACCCGTCCTCCCTGTGATGTGCCTCCCAGCCTGGGCTGCGCTGGTCGGGTGAAGGTAGGCAGCACCATGCGTGCTTATGGAGCCATGCTCCACCGCAGTCCCCCACCAAAGGGTAGGCGGTTTAGGCTGATGGTGAGCCTCTAGAGGATGCCCCTCCCGCACTATTGCTTCATGCCCCGTGTAGCGGTGGCCCCTGTACAAAGGGTCGCCATCCTCCCTCGTTCCCCCCGTAGCTCGGGGGGGAAAGAAAGGGGGGGTGTGTGGTGGTCTCAGTGTATGGTGTTTACACGCTTATGGCCTTAGTATTGTCCTTTGACTGGTATTCCTGGTGTCAGAGCCGCGCTGTTTGCATTTTTATTGTGTATCTGTCGTCGCCGCGCGCACCTCTTTCCTTTAACTGGATGTTGCTGCACCGGGCGGTGACATTGCCTCAGACGCTGCGGCGTCTTCATTGGCAAATCATTTTCTAAGTGTGTCATACGCTTTGCTTCTCATGACAACGTTGAAACTATCTCAAAGCTTCGCGCTCTTCGGGGGGGGGGGGGGGGGCGGGGACCTGGTTTGGCGCGCTCCGCGTCACAGCCCGCTCTGGCCCGCCCATCGAGGTCCGCTTGGCGCCATTTTGATGCTGGTCGCACGCAGGTGTGGTAGCGGTCCTCCTCCCTTGGTCCGTAAGTGCCCTCGCAGGCGATTTTCATGATCCTTGATTACTGTGCATGGTTCTGACGCCCTTTATTCCCATTATATCTTTCAGACTGACGAACACCATTGGCTTCTCCCGGCCTGGTGTAATTATAGCGGGCCTTGTAATATTCTCCCACTTCCCTAGCGGGTCTTGGGGCATCCAGGGTTGCTTATAGTGTAAATCCCTACTGGCATATTGTGCCTTGAATAATCACCATATGGAGGCATCTCAGAATTATGTGACCGGGGTCCCTCTGGGACAAGACCGGCTGTGTATAGCGTGTGAACAACCCCATGCTGATGCTGACAGGGCACGGGTCTGCGGACCCTGTGCCGAGCAAGCACTGGCTCTGCAATCAGGTCGGCCAGTGGCTGCACCTAGCTTCAATTCACCTATCACCCCAGGCTTAAATCTCACTCCTGCTGAGTCGCATACAAGTGGGGAATTGCAGCCTGCTGGGCCTACTAGACTGCCTACGGCTGAACAGGTTATTGCTAGGTTGTCAGAGCACATGGGCCCTGGTAGGAAGCGGCACCTGTCGCCTCATGTTTCTGTATTTTCTATGAGAACCGAGGAGTTTACTACTCCGTGTGACTATACCCCTTCTGATGAAGGGGAGTTGTTCTCTGACTCAGGCTCATCTGATGAGAGGCCGAGGAGTCATGACGATTCTGGCCCTGAATACTGGGGCCAGTGTGACACTGACGACTTGTTGATTAAGGTCTTTAAGGCACTGTCTATCTCTCTCCCAGGTGAGGTCCCCAAGCCTAGAGGGGAGCGTTTCCATACTGCGACTGCACGTTTGGAATTTCTAGAGCAGGCTCATTTCCATGCTCTTGTGCTCAAGGAATGGGAATGCCCCAGTAAACTTCCAGGGGTTCCGGGGGACTGGGATAGGAAATACCCTTTTCCCCCTGAGGTGGTTAATTGTTGGTCATCACCCCCCGTGGTGGATGCGCCGATCATAGGGGTCCCTAATCCCCCCTTTATTACAGCCCCTGCTCATAATACCCTTCGGGATGCTGAGGACCGGCGCATTGAGCTGCTGGCCTCCCATGCCTTTTCCTGTGCAGGGACGGCGTTGCGCCCAGTCTGTGCCGCGGCTATTACTGCGGTGGCCGCTAGAACCCTCATCAGAAAGATGCTTGATCATCAACCTGATAATCTCCACTGGGATGTGTTTAATGCACTCTCCAGCTGTGATCTGTTTTTAAAATGTATCCTATTAGCGTTGGACGACACCATTAGAATGTGTGCAAGAACTTCTGCCCTTGCGTTGGCTATACGTCGCTTGGTTTGGCTGCGACAGTGGGTTGCTGATGATGCTACAAAAAAGACTCTTACTGGGCTTCCCTTTAGAGGGCTACGCTTGTTTGGGGCCCGTCTAGACCTGTTTGGAAAAAAGGGTAAGTCACCCCAACGCAGGCGGCCGTCTAGGCCCCCTCGGGGCAGGGGCACCCCCTTTTCCCCCTTCCTTAGTGTTAAACAAGAACCAGGGGTGTCATTCGTGGGGGCTCGCGCAGACTCCGGTTCCGGGAGCAGCAGACCACGCTCTGGCCCCTCCGGCGGGGCTAAGCCTAAATCTTCCACCAATCCCCCTCAAGCGTGATGGGGCGCCCTCGCCCGTCTGGGTGAGGGGATGGCTGCGGCACATTGCTCTTGTCAGGAGGCTTTACGCCTCATACTGGTGGATTCAGGAGGTTGTGTCCTCCGGATACAAGATAGAGTTTGCTGCGCGGCCTTCCCCAGTTTTATCAGGGCCCAGGTACTCCTGGTCCCTGCCACTGTTCAGTTGCTGGCACAGGCCATGCAAGGCCTGCGAGGTCTGAGGGTCACTTGCAGATTGACCGTAACAGGCAGAGCCAGGGGCCGCTACACCAACCTTTCCACAGTCCCTCAAGAGGATGGGTCAGGCTGGCCCATTCTGGATTCACAGCAATTTTCCAATTACAGGCAGTTTCTGCATGGAAACTCTGAGATGGGCCATCAGCACCTTGTGCACAGGGGGCTTCTTGCTGTCTGTGGCGCTCTAAAATGCTTATGTTCACATCCCTGTGCCTTCAGGACACCGAGGCTTGTTCAGGTTCGTGTTGGAAGTCCAACACTGCTAATTGTGGCCTTGTTATCTGGCCTCTCTTCAGCTCCCAGAGCGCTCACCCAGGTGCTGACAGCGGTGATGTCTCTGAGGAGACCAAGGGGCGTCCGCGCGATTACCTACCTAGACGTCCTTTTTCACTTACCAGTCTCTTCGTCAGGCTAAGTTGGATACCCGGCTGGTGGTGTCCATTGGGAGTCATTTGGATGGGTGATCATTCACCCCAAGTCCTCATTGTCCCCTTAATTGGTAACTCCATTACTAGGAATGAATCTGGATTAGATTCAAACGAGAATCTTCCCTTCTCAGCAATAAAGTGGACAATCTGGTCACATGGGCTCAGTCCCTCATTGCTGTCCCGATCCCTTCACCAGGCAGGGATGCAGCTGGTGGGCCCGTTGGTGCCTTGCTCGGAAGAGTTCCCTTATGCTCAGTTCCCCTTGGGCCCTTCTGCGACTTCTATTGTTAATACAGGACAGGGATCCAACATCCCTGGAGCAGGGTCTGTGGGCCTTCCCACCTGGTAAGAAGGTTTCTCTTGGAGTGGATGATCTCAAGGAACCTGTCTGGGGCAGTTCCTTCTTGCCCCTTCCTGGAAATGGTCACCATGGATGCCAAGCTATCTGGTTGAAGGGGTTTTCTTCTGAAACTCCCTGCGATTCTGGGGGTGGTGGGGCCCTTAGAAGGTCCTTACGCCTATTGATTTTTGAAACAGTGAGCGTTTTCAGTTGGGTCTGTCTTGCTTGAATACTTCCCTTCTGGGCCTGCCAGTTTGGGAACGCTCGGTCTGTCTGACGACAGTGTCCTACATTAATCATTGGAAGGGGCCTGGAGCTGGTGGACCCTCCAGGAAGTATCTATGTTCCTAATCTGGGTGGAGACAATGTTCCCTGCATTTCAGTGATATTCGCTCAGGTGGTGCCCCTCTGCGACAGGATGTGCTAATCCCTGTGTCACTATGGGGTCCAACCAGTTGTGGATCTGTTTGTGTTCCGTCACTAGCACAGGCTGTATGTCTTTTCTCCATTCCCCTGCTAGGCAGGGTTCTGCGCAAGATTGCTCTGGTAAGGGGACCAGTGATTCTGGTGGCCCCCAGGTGCTCTAGTAGAGTGTGATTTGCACACAGTAGTTTTCTGTACTTTTTGCCAGGAGTGCCAGCTCTGCTCACTCAGGGCACCCTTTACGTCACTCCAGTCTACAGACTCTGGCCTAGTCGGCCTGACTGCTGAAACATCCACCTTGATGGAGACAGGCTTATCTGTCTCGGTGATTGAGACTATGGGAAAGCTAGGAGCAAGCTTCTTCCTCTTCTTCTTCTATCTGTTATAGGGTATGGCATACCCATATTGATTGGTGTGAGTCTAGGTCTCTTCCCTGTTGGGCGTTCTCGGTTGCCAGGGTTCTAGAGTTGGTTTCAGCATGATTAGAGTTGGTTCTCCAACTCAGTACTCTGATGGGTCAGGTTCTGCCCTGTCCACCTTGCCTTAGTAGTCTCTGGCTCAGTCTTCCTTGGTTAAGACTTACTTCAGCGGGTACTGATGTGCGTCCCCCATGTAATCCTATGGTACCCGCCGGGATTTGAATTTGAATTTCATTCTGTCTGCTTGCAGGGTTTTGTCCCTTTGGCCCTATTCAGGATGCTGTCTGGCTGTTCTTACCCTCAAGGTTGTCCTTCTGGTGACTGTTACCTCGGTCAGGCGTGTGTTAGCGGGCGGCTCTGTCTACCTAGCCCCCGTTCTTTGAGATACACCAGGATAAGGTGGTGTTCTGCCTGAAGCCGGACTCTCCGCATCAGGTGGTGTCTTATGTTCATGTTTCGAGATATTGTTCTTCCTGCTGTGCCTTTTTCCTAGCAACGCTGAGGAAAGGGTTCTGCATTCCTTGAACGGGTGTTGGAAGTTCATTCCTTGGTAGTCACTGTGTCCTTTAGGAGAACTGATGTTCTTGGGGCTTATGGTCACTACATCCTGAATGTGCCCGATCTCGTCTGCTCTCGTGGAGTTGGGCGGCTTTGGCCCTGGTTATTTCTTGAATGGATGTTCCTTCTGGTACTTGGAAAGGTTTTTTTTGGCTTCTGCCAAGTCTACGGTTAGCGATTGGATTCGTCAGGCTGTTACTCAGGCCTATTCCACCAAGGGGAAGAATCTTCCTTTTTCGCTTTGATTCTTATTCTACTCGTGCTTTGATGCCTCTTGGGCTTTTCAGCACCAGGCTTCTGTTGAACTGGTTTGCTAGGCCACTACCTTGGCCTTCTGTTCATACCTTTGCAAAGTTTTACAAGGTTGACGTTAGGGCCTCAGCTCATGCTGTCTTGGCCATATGGTTATGCAGGTGACAGTGGTTTTAAACTGTCTGCTGTTGTCGTTTTTGTTGGGGATCCCACCCTACTTTATGGACACTGCTATTGGATGTCCCAAGCGTAAGTACTATATCTGGAGCAGGACGTACTGTATACTAAGAATAATACAATTCTGTGAAATACTCACCTGTAGAATTGATATTATTTGTATACAGTACGTCCTGCTCCACCCCACCCTGTTTTTTTCGCATTATTCTGGATCCCCTGTATGGTGATTGTTACCATTGTTCTAGTTACCAGTTTTTGTGGTTAATTCTCCCGGCTTCTTGCTTATAAATGCTGGGGATTTGTGGGAGGTCCCCAGGTATTTGAGGGCCGGGAGGAGCCTGTTTTGCATGTCTCTGCAGTGCAGCGCCATCTGGCGGAGGATAACCCAAGTGTAAGTACTATATCTGAAGCAGGACGTACTGTATACAAATAATATCAATTCTACAGGTGAGTATTTCACAGAATTTTATTTTTTGTATAACATTAATTCTTTGAGAGGTAAATGGATCTGAGTGTGTTTGTTTGTAGTGTTTATCTAGAACCCATAGCATAATAGTAAGCTTTTTTTCCCGTCTGTGATCATTGAAAACAGTTGTATAATTGGTATTTAGTATGATGATTGTAAAGCCAGACTATCAACAGTATTTTTACTTGTGATAGGTCCTTGTCCCTGGGCATCCCGACTTGCGATGCCCTGCTGTGTGAAATCACCCTCAAAACGCACCTTTCTTGCCAGGCCCACTGCTTGTGCGGGATGTCATCCAATTAGCGTTGTATGCTGTGCATATTAATGCACAGCGTACAGCTCTGTTTTCAACAGAGACTGACATAGAGAAGGGGGAGCGGCAGCACCTGTGTTCTCACCGCAGTCTGTGGCGTGCTCCTGCCTCAGCCACTATATGCGGCCCTTGAAGAACTGGAAAGTTAAGTATGTGCAATCAGCATCGCCTGGGTTTCACACAGCGGGGCATTCCAAATGCCCCAGGAGTAGTTAATTGCCCATCTTTTAGACTACAGCGCCGATAGATCCACTCAAAAGAGATAATCGGGTTTCTAATGTCCCTCCCCAGTGTAGGGCAAAACCCAGGCTTATGTGGTAGTATTACACGCAGCATACTTTTATAAAAATTATCTGGACTTGCTCTTTATATTCTAAGTATGCAGCACATCCTGCTCCAGATAATGATTCATAACAGATGGGATTACCTCCGCCAGAGGGCGCTTGACTGCAGAGATGGCACAAAGAGGCCCCTCCCGGTCCGATATATACCCGGGACCTCCCACAAATTCCCCAGTTTCTTCTCTGCAGTCGTCTGTAAAGGTCAGAAGATGGCTTCCCTTATCGCAGGTGAGCGGGGCTTAGCAGCCTGCGGCCATGTAGGACTATTCCCACCCGTTCCACTTATTATTTATGCCTCCCAGCTTTGGCTGCGCTGGTCGGGTGATGGTAGGCAGCACCTATCACAGGTGCTCTTATTCTTAGTATACAGTACGTCCTGCTCCAAAGCTAATACTTACAGTTGGGATATACTCCGCCAGATGGCGCTGGACTGCAGAGACATCGAAAATAGGCTCCTCCCGGCCCCTCAAATACCCGGGGACCTCCCACAAATCCCCCCAGAATTTCTCTGCAGTTGGCTGCGAAGGACGAGAAACGGCTCTCTACTCGTAGGTGAGCTGGGCTATTAGCCCGTGGTCCTGTAGGACTATTCCCACCTGTTCCACTAGTAATATGCCTCCCAGCCTTGGCTGCGCTGGTCGGGTGAAGGTAGGCAGCACCACTGTTAGGTGCTTAGGAGCGCTGCTCCACCGCAATCCCCCACCAAAGGGTAGGCGGTTCAGGCTTATGGTGAGCCTCTATGGATGCCCCTCCCGCACTAGTGCCCCCTTGCCCCCCTCGGTGGGCCCTGTTTAAGTGGCCGCTGTCCTCCCTCATCCTCCTTGTAGTCTTCGGGAGAAAAGAGGGGGGGGGGGGGTGTGTGTGTAAATATGTATGGTATGCATTCTGTGTTTTACACCTTTATTCTTAGTATACAGTGCGTCCTGCTCCAGATAGATTACTTACACTTGGGTTATCCTCCGCCAGATGGCGCTGCACTGCAGAGACATGTAAAACAGGCTCCTCCCGGCCCCCTCAAATACCCGGGAACCTCCCACAAATCCCCAGATTTCTCTGCAGTGCTTACTGCGAAGACATGAAATTATCACTCTCTCGCAGGTGAGCGGGGCTATTAGCCTGCGGCCCTGTTGGACTATTCCCACCCGTCCTTCGTGTGATGTGCCTCCCAGCCTGGGCTGCGCTGGTCGGGTGAAGGTAGGCGGCACCATGCGGGCTTATGGAGCGCTGCTCCACCGCAGTCCCCCACCAAAGGGTAGGCGGTATAGGCTGATGGTGAGCCTTTATGGGATGCCCCTCCCGCATTATTGTCCCATGCCCCGGTAGCGGTGGGCCCTGTACAAAGGACCGCCATCCTCCCTCATTCTCCCCGTAGCCTTCGGGGGGAAAAGAAGGGGGGGGGGGGGTGAGCGTGTATCATGATTCGTGCATACCGCCTGTTATGTTTATTTGGACTAGTATATGTGGTGTCAACCGCCGCGCTGACTTGTCTTTTTACTATTGCAAATGCCGCCGCCGTGCGCTTCTTTTCCTTCATTTGGATGTTCCGCGCCGGGCGGCGGCGTTAACTCAGACGCTCCTGCGTCCTCATTGGCTGCTTGTCGGATGGACTTCGCGCTCTTCAGGGGGGCGGGGCCTGGCGCGCCCTTCGAGGTACTCGGCGCCATGTTGTCAGTTCGCGCGCGCGTGTGACGTTCTTACCGCGGTCCGTAAGTGCCCTCGTGGGTGGCTTTATACTCATTGTAGTGTGTTTGGTTCTGACACCCTTTCTTCTCATTGTGTCTTTTAGACGGGTGAATCCATTGGCTTTTCCCGGCCCGGTGTAATTGATAGTTGGGCCTTGTAAAATTACTCCTACTTCCCTAGCGGGTCATTGGGGCATCCAGGGTTGCTTTATAGCGTCAATCCCTACTGGCATATTGTGCCTAATAATCACCATATGGAGGCATCTCAGGATAATGTGACCGGGGTCCCCTTGGGACAAGACCGGCGGTGTGTGGCGTGTGGACAGCCTCATGCTGACGCTGACAAGGCATGGGTCTGCGTACCCTGTGCTGAGCAAGCGCTGGCTTTGCAATCTGGCCTGCCAGTGGCTGCACCTCGTTTCATTACTCCCCCCAGCTTAAATCTCTCTCCTGTTGAGTTGCATTCTTGTGGGGATTCTCAGCCTGATGTGTCTTCTAGACTGCCTACTGCTGAACAGATTATTGCGAGGTCTTTAGCACGTAAGGGCCCTGGTAAGAAGCGGCACTTGACGCCTTATGTTACTGTTTTCCCTATGGGATCTCCGGAGTTTATGAATCTCTGTGGCTATACCCCTTCTGATGGAGAGCTCTTTTCTGACTCAGGCTCATCTGATGAGAGACCAAGGGGTCATAACGATTCTGGCTCTGACCCCTGGGCCCCGGATGACACTGACAGATTATTGACCCAGATCTTTGAGGTTCTGTCTATCTCTCTCCCTGGTGAGGCTCCCAGGCAAAGAGGGGAGCGTTTTCATACAGCAACATCACGTTTGGAATTTCTAGAGCAGGCACATTTCCATACCCTTGTGCTCGAGGAATGGGAGTGCCCCAGTAAACTTCCCGGGGTTCCAAGGGATTGGGATAGGAAGTATCCTTTTCCCCCTGAGGTGGTTAAATGTTGGCTATCCCCCCCTGAGGTGGATGTCCCAATCCTAGGGCTATCTAACACCCCTGTCATGCATTCCCCTGATTCTACTACCCTGCGGGATGCTGAGGACCGGCGCATTGACCTACTGGCCTCCCACGCCTTTGCATGTGCTGGGACGGCGCTGCGCCCGATCTGTGCCTCTGCCATTACTGCTGTGGCCACTAGAACCCTTATCAGAAAAATGCTTGATAGTGCCCCTGATGATCTCCCTTGTGAGGTGTTTAATGCACTCTCCAGTTGTGATGTTTGTGTAAATTTTGTCCTATTAGCATTGGATGACACCATCAGAATGTGTGCAAGAACTTCTGCCCTCGTGGTGGCCATACGCCGCTTGGTCTGGCTGCGACAGTGGGGTGCTGACAATGCTGCGAAGAAGGCCCTCACTGGGGTTCCTTTTAAGGGGCTACGCCTGTTTGGGGCCCATCTAGACCTGTTTGCTAAGAGAGGTAAGTTACCCCAGCGCAAACGGCTGTCTCGGCCCTTCGGGGCCAGGGCCCCCCTTCTCCCCCCTACCATGGTGTTAAACAAGAACCAGGGGTGTCCTTCGCGGGGGCTCGCGCAGATTCCTGTCCCAGGAGCAGAAGACAACGTCCTGGCTCCTCCGGGGGGGCTAAACCCAAATCCTCTCCCAAGTCCCCTCAAGCATGATGGGGCGCCCTCGCCCGTCAGGGTGAGGGGACGGCTGCGGCACCTTGCTCAAGTCTGGAGGCATCACGCCTCAGACCAGTGGATTCAGGAGGTAGTGTCCTCCGGCTACAAGATAGTTTGCTGTGCGGCTTCCCCCAAGATTATCAGGTCCCGGGTACTCCTGGTCCCTGCCTCTGCTCAGGTGTTGGCACAGGCCGTGCAAGGCCTGCTGGGTTTGGAGGTCATTTGCAGATTTCCCTTAAAAGACAGAGGCAAGGGACTCTACACCAACCTTTTCACAGTTCCCAAAAAAGATGGGTCAGCCAGGCCCATTCTGGATTTACAGATCTTCAGCAAATTGTCAAGAACAGGCGTTTGTCGCATGGAAACTCTGCGCTCGGCCATTAGCTCCTTGGCCCCGGGGGTTTCATGACGTCTGTGGATATCAAAGATGCTTACCTTCACATCCCTGTGTTTTCAGGACACCAAGGTTCCTCAGATTCGCGTTGGAAGATCAACACTGCCAATTTGTGGCCTTGCCATCTGGCCTCTCTTCAGCTCCCAGAGTGCTCACCAAGGTGCTGGCAGGGGTGATGTCTCTGATGAGGCTAAGGGGCGTCCGCGTGCTGCCCTACCTGGACGTCCTCATCACTTCCCAGTCTCTACATCAGGCTAAGTTGGATACTCAGCTGGTGGTGTCCATTTTGGAGTCATCTGGATGGGTGATCAACCACCCCAAGTCCTCACTGTCCCCCTCCTTGGTAACTCCATTCCTAGGAATGAATCTGGATTCAGTTCAGGCAAGGATCTTCCTTCCTCAGCAGAAGGTGGACAATCTGCTTGCACAGGCTCAGTCCCTCCTAGCTTGTCCCCGTCCCTCCACCAGGCAGGGGATGCAGCCGGTGGGCCTGATGGTGGCGTGCTTTGAAGCGGTCCCTTATGCTCAGTTCCACTTGGGGCTTCTACAACTTCTCCTATTGTCTGTATGGGACAAGGACCCAGCATCCCTGGACAGGGTCTGTGTGCTTTCCCCCCTGGTAAGGAGGTCCCTCTTGTGATGGATGGACTCAGGGGGGCAGATCTTTTCTTGCCCCTTCCTGGGAGACGGTCACCACGGATGCCAGTCTATCAGGTTTGGGGTTGGGGGTTTCTGGAAGTCCCTGCGGTTCCAGGGGAGGTGGGGCCCTTAGGAGGCCCATACACCTATCAATGTCTTGAAGCTGTGAGCGATCAGGTTAGTTCTGGCTCGCTTGACTACTCATCTTCAGGGCCTGCCTGTTCAGGGGCCCTCTGTCAATCTGATGGCAGTTGCCTATGTCAATCATCAGGGAGGGACTTGGAGCAAGAAGGCCCTCCAGGAAGTGTCTCTGACCCTTACCTGGGTGGAGGCCAATGTTCCCTGCGTATCAGCGGTATACATTCCGGGGGGGTCCCTCTGCAACAGGGTGTTCCAATCTCTGTGTCACCGTTGGGGCCAACCAAATGTGGATCTGTTTGCGTCCCGTCACAATCACAAGCTCCCGGCCTTTGTCTTCCTATCCCAGGATCCTCTGGCCGTGACCACGGATGCTTTAGTAATGTCATGGCAGGACATTCAGTTCCAGTATGTCTTTCCTCCATTCCCCCTGCTGGGCAGGGTCCTGCGCAAGATTGCTCTGGAAGGGGTGCCAGTGATTCTGGTGGCCCCCAGGTGGCCAAGAAGAGTGTGGTTCGCAGACGTGGTGCAGATGGCAGTAGATCAGTACGTTCTGCCAGGAGTGCCAGATCTGCTCACTCAGGGCCCCTTACGCCATCCCAATTTACAAACTCTGGCTTGACGGCCTGGCTGCTGAAACCTCCATCTTGACGGAGAAAGGCTTGTCTGCCTCGGTGGTTGAGACCATGGTGAATTATAGGGTATGGCGTACCTACATTGACTGGTGTGAGTCTAGGTCTCTTCCCTGTCGGGTGTTCTCAGTTCCCAGGGTTCTGGAGTTTTACTGCATGGGTTGGAGTCGGGTCTCCAACTCAGTACTTTGAAGGGTCAGGTTTTTCTGACCTGTCTGTCTTCTTTCAGAAGTCTTTTGTTCAGCATTCCTTGGTTAAGACTTTCTTTCAGGGGGTTACTCATGTGTGTCCCCCACGAAAACCTATGGTCCCTGTTTGGGATTTGAACTTGGTCTTGTCTGCCTTGCAGGGTGCTCCCTTTGAACCTATTCAGCATGCTGCTCTGGCTGTACTTACCCTCAAGGTTGTCTTTCTGGTGCCTATTACTTCGGTCAGGCGTGTGTCTGAGCTGGCGGCTCTGTCTATCCAGCTCCCATACCTTGAGAGACACCAGGATATGGTGGTGTTCTGCTTTAAGCCGGATTTTCTGCCTAGGTGGTGTCTGCTTTTCATTTGTATCAAGATATTGTTCTTTCTTCATTGTGCCCTAATCCTAGCAATGCTAAGGAAAAGGTTTTGCATTCCTTGGATGTGGTCAGGTGTCTGAAGTATGACCTAGTAGTAACTGCGTCCTTCAGGAAAACTGATGCTCTTTTTGTGGTCCCTTCTGGTCCTAGGAAGGGTTTGGCTCCTGCCAAGTCTACTATCAGCAAATGGATCCGTCAGGCTGTGATTCAGGCCTATTCTGCTAAGGGGAAGAATCCTACCTTCCACCTTATTGTTCATTCTGCTCGTGCTATTGGTGCCTCTTGGGCCTTCCAGCACCAGGTTTTCTGTTGAACAAGTTTGCAAGGTAGCTACTTGGTCTTCTGTTCATACCTTTTCAAAGTTTTACAAGGTTGATGTTAGGGCCTCAGCTGTTGCTGCTTTTGGCCACAAGGTTTTGCAGGCGGCAGTGGTTTAAACTGTCTGCTGTTACCTTTTTTATTGGGGATCCCAAGTGTAAGTAATCTATCTGGAGCAGGACGTACTGTATACTAAGAATAATACAATTCGGTGAAATACTCACCTGTAGAATTGGTATTATAAGTATACAGTACGTCCTGCTCCACCCCACCCTGGTTTTTGCATTATTCTGGATCCCCTGTATGGTGATTGTTATCATTGTTATAGTTACCAGTTTTGGGTGGTTAAATTATCCCGGCTTCTTGCTCACTGCTTTTCAATGCTGGGGATTTGTGGGAGGTTCCCGGGTATTTGAGGGGCCGGGAGGAGCCTGTTTTCCATGTCTCTGCAGTGCAGCGCCATCTGGCGGAGGATAACCCAAGTGTAAGTAATCTATCTGGAGCAGGATGTACTGTATACTTATAATACCAATTCTACAGGTGAGTATTTCACAGAATTGTATTTTTTTTTCCATTCTGTTTAGTCTTGTGTCAGACGCCACGCTGGCTTGTCTTTACTGTCCTTTCTTAAAATTGCCGCCGCGCGCTGACTTGGTTCCGCGCTTGGCGGCGGCATTACCTCAGGCGCTGGTGCTTGCAGTTCTGGCTTCGCGCTCTTCGGGGGGGGGGTCGGGTTCCGTCTATGGCGCGCTCCGCGTCATCGCTGATATCGGCCCGCCCCTCGAGGTATACCGACGCCATCTTTATCCTGCCTTTGGCCCATGCGCGACGGACCCCTACCTATCGCGGTCCGTAAGTGCCCTCGCGGGCGGCTTTATATCTTTCACCTTTTGTTACTGTGTGCTTATAGGTCTTGTCTGCTTATGTCTTTCAGGTGGGGCGAACACTTTTGGCTTCTCCCGGCCCTGTATTACTATATAACTTGTAGGTTTTGTAAAAATAATACTCCCACTTCCCTAGCGGGTTATTGGGGCATCCGGGGTTGCTATATAGCGTTATTCCCTATCGGCGTATAGCGCCGCTATAATCACCATATGGAGGCATCCCAGGATATTGTGACCGGGGTCCCTTCAGGACAAGACCGGCTGTGTGTAGCGTGTGGGCAGCCTCATGCTGACGCTGACAAGGCGCGGGTCTGTGTACCCTGTGCTGAGCAGGTGCTTGCATTGCAATCTGGCCTGCCAGTGGCTGCATCTCGTTTCACTTCGCCTACTCCCCCAAGCTTAAATCTCACTCCTGCTGAGTTGCATACTAATGGGGATTCTCAGCCTGATGTGTCTTCTAGACTGGCTACTGTTGAGCAGTTGATTGCTAAGTCCTTAGCGCGTAAGACTCCTGCTAAGAAGCGGCACTTGACGCATAATGTCACTGTTTTCCCTATGGGAACTGAGGAGTTTTGGTATCTTTGTGGCTATACCCCGTCTGATGAAGGGGAGCTCTTTTCCGATTCAGGCTCATCTGATGAGAGACCAAGGGGTCATGACGATTCTGGATTTGACCCCTGGGCCCTGGATGACACTGACAGATTATTGACCCAGATTTTTGAGGTTCTGTCCATCTCTCTCCCTGTTGCAGCTCCCAGGCAAAGAGGGGAGCTTTTCCATACAGTAAAATCACGTTTGGAACGTCCAGAGCAGGCACATTTCCATAACCTTGTGCTCAAGGAATGGGAGCGCCCCAGTAAACTTCCCGGGGTTCCAAAAAGTTGGGATAGGAAGTATCCCTTTCTGGCTGAGGTGGTTAAATGTTGGTCATTCCCCCCGAGGTGGATGCCCCGATCCTAGGGCTATCTGACACCTCTGTCATGCATTCCCCTGACTCTACTACCCTGGGGGATGCTGAGGACCGGCGCATTGACCAGCTGGCATCCCACGCCTTTACTGGTACAGGGACGGCGCTGTGCCCAGTCTGTGTGTCTGCCATTACGGCTGTGGCCACTAGATCCCTTATCAGAAATATGCTTGATAGTGCCCCTGATGATTTGCCTTGTGAGGTGTCTAATGCACTCTCCAGTTGTGATGTTTGTGTAAATTTGTCCTCTCAGCATTGGATGACACCATCAGAATGTGTGCCAGAACTTCTGCCCTTGTGGTGGCTATACGCCGCTCGGTTTGGCTGCGCCAGTGGGCTGCTGACAACACTGCCAAGAAGGCCCTCACTGGTTTTCCCTTTAAAGGACTGCGCCTGTTTGGGGATCGCCTGGACCCTTTTGCTAAGGGAGGCAGGTTACCCCAGCGCAGGCGGCAATCTCGGCCTTTTTGGGGTCAGGGTTCCTTCTCCTCCCCTTACCGTGGTGCAAGAAAGGGAAGGGGGGTTTCCTTTCCTGGGGCCCGGGGAGATTTCTGGGGTAGAGGCAGAGGACGTGGACGTCCTGGCTCCTCCTGGGGGTCCCAAAGCAGAATCCTCTCCCAAGCCCACTCAGGCGTGATGGGGCGCCCTCACCCATCCGGGTGGGGGGACGGCTGCACCACTTTGCTCACGTCTGGAGGCTTCATGTCTCAGACCGGTGGATTCAGGAGGTAGTATCCTCCGGTTACAAGTTGGAGTTTGCCGCCGATCCCCCTCCAAGATTCATCAGATCCCGGATTCCTCACGACCCTGTTTCAGCTCAGGAGCTAGTGCAAGCAGTGCAAGGCCTCCTGGAGCTGGGGGTCATCTGCCAGGTCCCCTTAAGAGAAAAAGGCAAGGGCTTTGATTCCAACCTATTCACAGTACCCAAAAAAGATGGTTCAGTCAGGGCCATCCTGGACTTTTAGATCCTCAACAAGTTTGTCAGGGGCAGGCGACATTTTCATCACTTTCCAGTCTCTACATCAGGCAGAGTTGGATACTCAGCTGGTGGTGTCCACTCTGGAGTCATTTGGATGGGTGATCAACCACCCCAAGTCCTCACTGCCCCCCTCCTTGGTAACTCCATTCCTAGGAATGATACTGGATACAGTTCAGGCAAGGATCTTCCTTCCTCAACAGAAGTATGATGCACTGACTCGGTCCCTCCTAGCTTGTCCCCATCCCTCCATCAGGCAGGGGATGCAGCTGGTGGGCCTGATGGTGGCATGCTTCGAAGCGGTCCCTTATGCTCAGTCCCACTTGAGGCTCCTGCAACTTCACCTATTGTCAGTATGGGACAAGGACCCAGCGTCCCTGGACAGGGTCTGTGTGCTCCCCCCCCCCCCCCCGGGCAGGAGATCCCTCTCGTGGTGGATGGACTCAAGGAACCTGTTGGGGGGCAGATCCTTTCTTGCCCCTTCCTGGGAGACGGTCACCACGGATGCCAGTCTGTCAGGTTGGGGGGGGGGGGGTTCTGGAAGTCCCTGCGGTTCCAGGGGAGGTGGGGCCCTCAGGAGGCCCACACACCTATCAATGTCTTGGAAATGCGGGCAGTCAGGCTTGTTCTGGCTCACTTGACTACTCACCTTCGGGGCCTGCCTATTCAGGTGCGCTCGGACAACCAGACGGCAGTTGCCTTCATCAATCATCAGGGAGGATCCGGTGCAAGGGGACCCTCCAGGAAGTGTCTCTGATCCTGACTTGGGCGGAGGCCAATGTCCCCTGCATATCAGCTGTGTACATCCCGGGGGTGGAAAATCGCCTGGCGGACTCTCTGAGCAGGTGGACCTCTCGCCAGGGAGAATGGTCCGTTTGCAGCAGGGTGTTTCAATCTCTGTGTCAGATGTCGATCTGTTTGCGTCCCGCCACAATCACAAGCTCCCAGCTTTTCACTCTGTCCCAGGATCCTCTGGCTTTGACTTTGGATGCGCTAGCAATGTCATGGCAGGACTTTCAGTTCCTGTATGTCTTCCCCCCAATTCCCCTGCTGGCCAGGTTTCTGCGCAAGATTGCTCTGGAAGGGGTGCCAGCAATTCTGGTGGCCCCCAGGTGGCCAAGAAGAGTGTGGTTCGCAGACGTGGTACAGCTGGCAGTAGATCAGTACGCTCTGCCCTTGGTGCCAGATCTGATCACTCAGGGCTCACTACGCCATCCCAATTTACAAACTCTGGCTTTGACTGCTTGGCTGCTAAAACCTCCATCTTGATGGAGAAGGGGCTGTCTTCCTCAGTTGTGGATACTTTGATTAAAGCTAGGAAGAAGTCTTCCTCTTCCATTTTTTTACAGGGTTTGGCGTGCCTACATTGACTGGTGTGAGTCTAAGTCTCTTCCCTGTCGTGTCTTCTCTATTCCCAGGATTCTGGGAGCATGGGTTGGAGATGGGGCTCCAACTCAGTACTCTTAAGGGTCAGGTTTCTGCCCTGGCTATTTTTTTCCAGAAGTCCTTTGCTCAGCACCCTCTGATCAGGACTTTTTTCCAGGGGGTCACTCATGTGCGTCCCCCACGTAAACCCATGGTGCCTGTTTGGGATTTGAACTTGGTTCTGTCAGCCTTGCAGGGTGCTCCCTTTGAACCTGTGCAGGATGCTGCCTTGGCCATTGTTACGCTCAAGGTTGTGTTTCTGGTGGCTATCACTTCTGTCAGGCGTGTTTCTGAGTTGGTGGCGCTGTCCATTCAGCCCCCCTACTATGAGAGGCACCAGGACAAGGTGGTGTTTTGTTTCAAACCTGTTTTTCTGCCTAAGGTAGTGTCTGCTTTTCATTTGAATCAGGATATTGTTCTTCCTTCTTTGTGCCCTAATCCTAGCAATGCTAAGGAGAGAGTTTTGCACTCTTTGGATGTGGTTAGGTGTCTGAAGTACTTATCTGGTGGCTACTGCACCTTTCAGGAAAACTGATGCTCTTTTTGTGGTCCCTTCTGGTCCTAGGAAGGGTTTGGCTCCTGCCAAGTCTACTATCAGCAAGTGGATTCATCAGGCTGTGATTCAGGCCTACTCTGCTAAGGGGAAGAATCCTCCCTTCCGCCTTACTGCTCATTCCACTCGTGCTATTGGTGCCTCTTGGGCTTTTCAGCACCAGGCTTCTGTTGAACAAGTTTGCAAGGCCGCTACTTGGTCTTCTGTTGATACCTTTTCAAAGTTTTACAAGGTTGATGTTAGGGCCTCAGCTGATACTGTTTTTGGCCGAAAGGTTCTGCAGGCGGCAGTGGTTTAAACCGGACCTTCAGCGTGATTTAATGAAAAGCCCAAACTCTTAAAAAACGGTTCACCAGCATCTAAAATTAATATATTTTACGTTTTTAGTCACTAACTTATTATTCTTTCCTCCACTGGGCTGCAACTCTGTTCAGGAATTTAGGATATGGGCGCCACCATCTTGACTCAGAAGCATCACACTTACTGAGGAGAGGAGAGTGGGATAAGGTACAGGGGGGTGGGTTATAGCTGTGCTTTGCTCAGACAGAGCAGAGCTGGGGTCAGGTATCGGTCAGCAGTCCCAGAATGCAGAGCAGCACAGTCAGGAGGCACTTCCTGTTTGCAGGCTGCCTGATAAGATGGCGGCTTCCATAAGCTCATAACATGCAGTAGATGCAGGTAGGATGATTTTTAATGTGGATAATCTGTATGTACAGGGTGTGGGAAACATATAAGATAGACTCTTATTCAGAGTGAAGGTCCGCTTTAAACTGCCTGCTGCTGATTTTCTTGGGGATCCCACCCTACTTTATGGACACTGCTATTGGATGTCCCAACTGTAAGTATTAGATTTGGAGCAGGACATACTGTATACTAAGAATAATACAATTCTGTGATTACTCACCTGTAGAATTGGTATTATGAGTATACAGTACGTCCTGCTCCAACCCACCCTTGGTTTGCATTTTCTTGGATCCCCTGTATGGTGATTGTTATCATTGTTATAGTTGATAGGTTGGATTTTTTAATTCTCCCGGCTTCTCCTTAACTGCTTTTCAATGCTGGGGATTTGTGGGAGGTCCCTGGGTATTTGAGGGGCCGGGAGGAGCCTATTTTCGATGTCTCTGCAGTCCAGCGCCATTTGGCGGAGTATATCCCAACTGAAAGTATTAGATTTGGAGCAGGACGTACTGTATACTCATAATACCAATTCTACAGGTGAGCAATTACGGAATTGAATTTTTTCTTTCTCAACAGAAGGCGGACTCTCTGCAAGCTCAAGTTCATTCCCTTCTGTACTGCCCTCACCCTTCAATCCGGCAGGGGATGCAGCTGGTGGGATAGATGGTGTTCTGCTTTGAGGCGGTTCCCTATGCACAGTTCCACATGAGACCTCTTCTTTGTTCTGTCCCCTCTGACTCGGCGGTTCCTCTTGTGGTGGCTGGACTCGAGGAACCTGTTGGGGGGCAGATCCTTCCTGGCACTCTGTTGGGAGACAGTCACCATGGATGCCAGTCTGTCAGGTTGGGGGGGCTTCTGGAAATCCCTACAATTCCAGGGGCTGTGGGGCCCTCAGGAGGCCCATGCTCCTATCAACATCCTGGAAATGAGGGCGGTTTGGTTGGTTCTGGCCCAATTGACTCTTCACCTTCGGGGCCGCCCGGTCCAAGTTCGCTTAGACAACTTGACGGCGGTTGCCTACATCAATCATTGGGGGGGGACTCGGAGCAAGAGTGCCTTCAAGGAGGCGTCCATAATTCTGTCCTGGGCGGAGGACAATGTCCCTTGCATCTCAGCAGTGTACATTCTGGGGGTGGAGAATCTGGAGGCAGATTTTCTGAGCAGGGGGACTTCTCGCCTGGGGGAATGGTCTCTCAGCAGCGAGGTTTTCCTATGATTGTGTCACCGTTGGGGGGTACCGGAAGTGGATCTGTTTCCGTCCTGCCACAATCACAAGCTCCCAGTCTTTGCCTCTCTGTCCCAGGATCCCCTGGCCCTTGTGGTGGATGCTCTGACTCTATCCTGGCAGGGGTTCCGTCTCCGGTAAGTCTACTATTAGCAAATGGATTTGTCAGGCTATTTTTAGGGCCTATTCTGCTAGGGGAAATGATCCTCCTTTCGTGTTACTGCTCATTCTACACGTGCTGTTGGGGCCTCCTGGGCCCTCCAGCACCAGGCTTCTGTTGAACAAGTTTGTAAGGCTGCTACTTGGTCTTCTGTTCATACCTTTTCCAAGTTTTACAAGGTTGATGTTCGGGCCTCAGCTGATGCTGTTTTTGGCCGCAAAGTTCTGCAGGCGGCAGTGATTTGAACTGCACGTTGTTTTGGGGATCCCACTCTATTTATACACACTGCTATTGGATGTCCCATCTGTTATGAATCATTATCTGGAGCAGGACGTGCTGCATACTTAGAATAATACAATTCTGTGTTTGCTCACCTTGTAGAATTGGTATTATACGTATGCAGCACGTCCTGCTCCACCTCACCCTGTTTGCTTTATCTTGGGTCCTCTGTATGGTGATTGTTATCTTTGTTAACGTTGTTAATTATCATTGGCTTCTCCTGGTTCTCCTTACTGCTTTTTATTACTGGGGAATTTGTGGGAGGGGCCTCTTTTTGCCTTCTCTGCAGTCAAGCGCCCCTCTGGCGGAGGTAATCCCATCTGTTATGAATCATCATCTGGAGCAGGACGTGCTGCATACTTATAATACCAATTCTACAAGGTGAGTAAACACAGCATTGTATTTTTTTAAACATCAATTGTTAAAGTGACATTTCATTCAAATATATGTGTCTATTATTCTTGTAGATTTCTTCTCTAAAAGTACAAATTCAGTCGCAAGAGTCAGATGTACAGGCACAGGAGGAAGAACTCAACAGAGCAAAATCAGAGCTTAACAGATTACAGCAGGAAGAAACTCAACTAGAGCAAAGCATCCAAGCTGGCAAGGTGCAACTGGAAACTATTATCAAATCATTAAAATCCACACAAGAAGAAATTAACCAGGTAACTGCTGCTTGCTTGTGTTGAGCTGACCTGTCTGTAACTTTGATTGATTCATTTTATAAAAGTGGAACTACAAAAACAAAAAAGTTGCCTTAACATCCTGTGGGAGGCTCATGTCTATCTATATGCATATTATAATTGGAGTTTGAAGCACCTCCAAACAGGGTAGACACCGAAGAAAATGATTCTCCTCAGCCCATATTCTAGGACATTATCTCAAAGCAGCATGCCTTTAAAAACTTTTTTTTTTTGTACTACTTTAACACATTGCTAGCTGTGATTAACCTGTATGGCATCCTTGAGTTGTGTGTGTGTGTGATTTAGGGATGCTCTGCATTTTCCTTTGTGTCTCTCCTGCTAGTATCAGCCATGTTGTGTTGCATCTCTTATGTTCCTTCAATGTTCTGCTGTGTGCTAGCAGATCCCTCTTTGATTAGTCCAAGGGGACCAGGCAGTCCTTCTCTAGAAGGGGTGTGATGGAGTTTATTCCTAGGAATTCTTGGAGGACGTTGGCTTATGAGCCAGGGGCTTCATAAGGGCTGGGTGGAAAAGGGATATATATGCCCTGCTGAACATACAGTTCTTCTGTTTATACAGATTGATGCTTTATTTATCAAAGTCCACAGCCAGCAAGAGTGGACCTCTGTGTAAGCTTACTACTCCGTATTTAATATATGCTCCATCTCCTACTGACACAAAATCCTTTCCTAATACGAAACCTTCTTACCCTTCCACAGTGCAAAGGTCAGTAATTCTATTTTATATAGTATTTCCTAGTTGGAAATAGTATTTCCTATTGCATGGCACGGCCTGCTTGTTGTGGCTCCTCCCGGTACCATATAAAAACGGGATCACCATAGACTTATCCAGTGTTCTCTCTGCAGTGATTCTGCGAAGATAGAATATGGCTCTCTATATTGTGCAGGTGAGCGGGGCTACCAAGCCTGCGGCCCTGCATGGCTATTTCCACCCGTTTCCGGACCCTCTGTGCCTCCCAGCCTCGGCTGATGGATCGGGTGAGGGTAGAGGAGCACTAGGGTCAAGTGCTCAAGGACACTTGACCCTAGTGCGGACCCTCTGTGCCTCCCAGCCTCGGCTGACGGATCGGGTGAGGGCAGAGGAGCACTAGGGTTAAGTGCTCAAGGAGCGCTGCTCCAAGCCGCAGACCCTGTACCACAAAGGGTAGCCGGCCATAGGCTTTATGGTGAGCCTGTTAGGGATGCGGAGTTCCTGTCCTAGCTTCTGAGGGGGTGAGTGTTTTTGGGGACTGTTTACTTGTTCTGGCGTTTTGGGGTCCCCCCCCCATCCCTGGCCTGGGCTGTGGGTGTTTTTTGCTATTTTCAGTCTGTTTTTTTACTGTGTGTTTAACTGTTTTTCGCCGCCTCGCCGCTTTGTACTACGCTCCGCGGCGGGCAGCGCTATATCTGTGAGACGTTTTTGTTCTACTGTGTGATGACGCCGACGAGGTCACATGCGCGCCATTTTCGTGCTCTCGTCCTCCCGCGGCCCGCCCCTCAAGGTTCCTCTGCCGGCGCCATTTTGATTCTGCTGTGCGTCTGGGGCCCTTCTTCATCCCGGAGCTGCGGCGGTGATCCCTGTCTGTTGTTGCTTCCTCCTGTGGTCTGGCGGCTGGTGCCCTTGCCCTGCTTGGTCCGAGAGTCCCCTTCGGGGTTTGTCTTTCAGCGGGACAACTGTGGGTTGTGGTTTCTCCCGGTCCAACCCCTTACCATCCCCCATCTTTCCTTACTGGCTTCTGGGGGCATCCCGGGTGGCTCTTATTAGCCTTTACCCTGTGCTGGCCTGTTGCGCCTGTGCTAATCACCATATGAAGGCTTATGGGGATAGCGTGCTTGGGGATCCTTCGGGGCAATCCCGGCTGTGTTCCATGTGTGGGGTATCCCCCAGGGGGGGTGGGATAGGAGGTATCCTTTTTCTGCCAACCTGGTCAAGCGATGGTCGTGTCCCCCTGAGGTGGACGCTCCTGTGCTAGGGCTGTCCAACACCTCTGTCATGCCTTCCCCTGACACTACTACACTGCGGGACAGTAAGGACCGGCGTATGGATCAGCTGGCCTGCCATGCTTTTACGTGTGTGGGGGCTGGGCTGCACCCGGTCTGCGCTGCTGCCACTACAGCTATTGCCCTTAAGAAACAGCTCAAGCATCTCCTTGAGGGCGCTACGGCTGGTAACAGGGGGGAGGATTATAGCTCCCTTTTGCTTTGCTCTGATTTTGTTGCCTTTGTCCTTACTGCCATGGATGATGCGGCATGGCTGTGTGGTAGGGCCTCTGCCCTCTTGGTGGCTATGCGCCGCTCTGTTTGGCTGTGTGCTAAGGAGTCTCTCACTGGGCTCCCCTTTACGGGGCTGCGGCTCTTTGGTGAGCGTCTGGATGTTCTAGCCAAGGATGGTAGGCTGCCTCAACGTAGGAGGCAGCCTCGGCCTTTTTGGGGGCCCTCCTCCTCCCTCTCCTCCTTTCGTGCTCCCAGAGGAGGTTGTGGCTCCCTCTTCTCGGGTACCCGCATGGATTCTTGGGGCCGTGGCAGATCACGGGGTCGTCCCGGGCTCTCATGGGGCCCCAAGCCCCCTCAGGCATGAGGGGGCGCCCTCACCCATCTGGGTGGGGGGACGGCTTCGGCTCTTTGCTCACGTCTGGGGGCTACGCGTCTCAGACCGGTGGATTCAGGAGGTGGTGTCCTCCGGTTACAAGATAGAGTTTGCAGCCTGGCTGCCCCCAAGATTCATCAGATCCCGAATGTCTCAAAACCCTCTGTCAGCTCAGGGTTTGCGCCTTGCGGTTCAACGTCTGTTGGAGTCAGGAGTCATTTGCCTGGTGCCTTCCCAGGAACAGGGTTGAGGATTCTACTCCAATCTGTTCACGGTCCCCAAAAAGGACGGGTCCCTGAGGCCCATCCTGGACTTGAAGGGTCTCAACAAGTTTGTCAGGTTCAAGCATTTTTCGCATGGAGACTCTACACTCTGCGGTCAGTACCCTTCGCCCGGGCGACTTCATGACCTCAGTGGACATCAAGGATGCCTACCTTCAGGTGCCAATCTTTCCAGGTCATCAGAGATTTCTCAGGTTCGCTCTAGAGGATCAGCATTACCAGTTTGTGGCCTTACAGTTCGGTATCACCTCGGCCCCTCGGGTGTTCACCAAGGTGCTGGCGGGCTTGAGGGCTCTGCTGCGGAAATTAGGGCATTCGCATCCCTTACCTGGACGACATTCTGATTGCAGCTCAGTCTATTCATCAGGCCGAGAAGGATACTCTGGTGGTGACCTCCAATCTCGAGTCCTTCGGCTGGGTGATCAACTATCCCAAGTCTTCACTGTCTCTGTCTTTGGTGAGGTCCTTTCTGGGCATGACTCTGGATACCTCTCAGGTTAAGGTATTCCTGCCTCAGCAGAAGGTGGTGGGCCTTCAGAAGCAGGCATGGGCTCTGCTCTTGTGTCCCCATACTCCCATACGGCAAGGGATGCAGTTAGTGGGTGTGATGGTGTCCTGCTTCGAGGCGGTCCCCTCAGTTTCACATGAGACCTCTTCAGTTGCACCTCTTGTCAGTTTGGGATCGGGACCCTGTGTCCCTGGATCAGGAGTTTGCTCTGTCTCCCCTGGCCAGACAGTCCCTATCGTGGTGGCTGGACTCAGGGAACCTTCTAGTGGGCAGGACCTTTCTGCCCCCGTGCTGGGAGATGGTCACCACAGGTGCCAGCCTGACCGGTTGGGGAGGCTTCTGGAAGTCTCTGAAGTTCCAGGCTCGGTGGGGCCCCCAAGAGGACCATGCTCCCATCAATGTCCTAGAACTGAGGGCGATCAGGTTGGTTCTATCTCAGTTGACCACACATCCTCTGGGTCGGGCTGTTCAGATCCGCTCGGACAGCCAGACGGCGGTTGCCTACATCAATCATCAGGGAAGGACTCGGAGCAAGCGTGCCCTCAAGGAAGTGTCCCTGATTCTGTCTTGGGCGGAAGAGAATGTCCCCTGCATCTCGGCAGTTTACATCCCGGGGGTGGAGAACCAGGAGGCAGATTCCCTGAGCAGGGGGACGTCTCGGCTGGGGGAATGGTCCCTCAGCAACAAGATTTTTCACTCCCTGTGTCACCGCTGGGATCAGCCGGATGTGGACCTGTTTGCGTCCCGCCACAATCACAAGCTTCCCAGGTTTGTCTCTGTCACAGGACCCTCTGGCCTTCGCCACGGATGCGCTAGCAATGCCTTGGACGGAGTTTCGGCTCCTCTATGTGTTCCCTCCATTCCCTCTGCTGGGCAGGGTGCCAGCCATTCTGGTGGCCCTCTGTTGGCCAAGGAGGGTGTGGTTCGCAGACGTCGTGCAGTTGGCAGTAGATCAGTATGCCCTGCCCAAGGATCCAGATCTGCTCACTCAGGGACAACTGTGCCATCCCAATTTACAAACGCTGGCTTTAACGGCTTGGCTGCTGAAACCTCCATCTTGATGGATAAGGGTTTGCCGGCCTCTGTTGTTGATACCATGATTAGGGCTCGACGAGAAATCCTTGTCCTTTATCTACTACAGGATCTGGCATACTTACATTGCCTGGTGTGAGTCCAAGTCTCTTCCTTGTCGGGTGTTTTCTATCCCCAGGATTCTGGAATTTTTGCAACATGGTTTGGATTCGGGCCTTCAACTTAGCACCCTCAAGGGACAGGTGTCAGCTCTGGCAATTTTTTTCCAAAGATCCTTTGCCAATCACCGGTTGGTTAAGACCTTTTTCCAGGGAGTTACTCATGTGCGTCCCCCACGTAAGCCTATGCTACCAGTTTGGGACCTGAATCTGGTGTTGTCTACTCTGCAGGGTCCTCCCTTTGAGCCTATCTGTGGGGCGGCTTTGCCCATTCTGACTCTTAAGGTGGCCTTTTTGATGGCCATTACTTCTGTCAGGCAAGTTTCTGAGCTGGCGGCGCTTTCCATCAAACCTCCTTATTTTGAAAGGCATCAGGATAAGGTGGTGTTTCGGTTAAGCTGGATTCCTTGCCTAAGGTTGTGTCTGCTTTTCATCTCAATCAGGACATTGTTTTGCCTTCTTTGTGTCCTAACCCTGCTAATTTTAAGGAGCGGACCCTTCACTCTTTGGATGTTGTCAGGGCTCTGAAGTTTTATTTGGTTGCTACTGAGTCTTTCTTCCTGCTGGACCTAGGAAGGGCCTCCTTCTAAATCCACTATCAGCAAGTGGATCCGTCAGGCGGTGGAGCCGCCAGGGGAAAGGTTCCTCCTTTTAGAGTTACTGCTCATTCCACTCGTGCTATTGGTGCGTCTTGGGCTTTTCAGCACCAAGCTTCTGTTTAACAAGTTTGTAAGGCCGCAACTTGGTCTTCTGTTCATACTTTTTCCAAGTTTTACAAGGTTGATGTTAGGGCCTCAACTGATGCTGCTTTTGGTCGAAAGGTACTTCAGGCAGTGGTTTAAACTGCCTGTTACTCTTTTGGGATCCCACCCTACCTTACAGACACTGCTGTTGGACATCCCATACGTAAGGACTTCTGGAAGCAGAAGCATGCAATAGGAAAAAGACAATTCTGTGAGGACTCACCTGTAGAATTGCTTTTACTATGCATGGCACGGCCTGCTTCACCCCACCCTTGTTATTGTTATTCTTGGTTGCCTCTTTATGGTGATTGTTCCAAGTTAGTTGGGGTTTGTTAACTTTCTTACTTTTATTATCTCCCGGTTTCTTGAATAACTGCTTGTCAACACTGGATAAGTCTATGGTGATTCCGTTTTTATATGGTACCTGGAGGAGCCACAACTCTTCTGCAGTACACTGCGCCACCTTGTGGCGGAGTGGCCATACGTAAGGACTTTTGGAAGCAGGCCGTGCCATGCATAGTAAAAGCAATTCTACAGGTGAGTACTCACAGAATTTTCTGGTGAGGAGAGCGTGGAGCTTACTGGAGGGAAGGGGGACAGAGGAGGCGTCTGTTCACTGTGTGAGGGCAATAGCACATAGTGCCATTGGAGAGCAGCAGCGAAGGCCAATGACGGCTATTGAGAGAGGGATGTCCAAAGACCGCTGTAGATGATAAAGAGGTATGTATCCTATGGGGGAAGCTTGGTTCACAGCTATTCACTTGGCTTGAGCAAGCGAAATAGCTCAGTTAGTAAAGTCATGGACTCTGAATCAGAGAGTGTAGGGTTCAAATCCGACTTCTTATTATTTCATTTTTTGTTTTAGTTTTCTCTCATATTCCACTCTACGTAGTTATCGATTCAGATAATCATTGTCAGATTATCAATTCTCGGCTGAAGGTGGGGCTGCAAGATAAAAGGTGTGGTCTCTCCTGGCTTACATAAACTTCCGGGGGGCCCCACCCTCCAGTTTCATTCTTGCAGTTGGACTGGATTGCGATAGTTATGCAAGGATTTATTTTTCTTGTCTCCTTATATTTTTCTTTTTATAAGCCATTCTTTTAGGAAGCAGGGGGTTTTAACCATGTCTGTCTTCCAGGCCCTTATGTTCCCACTGATCTAGAAGGACCCACTACTAATGCCTCCTGGAGTTGGTCAAACTGATGGCGTCGAATCAGGGTGTGGTGAGAGTAAGGGCCAGGGTCCTGGGGGTGCTACAGGGTGTCGTCCTTATTCCCAGTATGTCACACACCTCGCTTCCGAATATTCATGACACTTGGGTAACTGTCCTGTAGAGGGCGATCTTGCAGAGATGACGTGAAAAAAAGGAACCCCTCCCGGTCCATAAATACCTGGGACCTCCCACCATTCCCCAGTCTTTCGTCTCTGCAGTCGGCGAAGCAAGTCAGAAGATGGCTGTCTCCTCCTTGCAGGTAGCCGGGGTAACCCCCCGGCCGTTTGTTTCTATTGCTGCCTGAACCTTTTTTATTTAAACTATAACAGTATGCCTCCCAGCCTAGGCTGAAGGTCCAGGTAATGGTAGGCTGCACCTTGTGGTGTATATGGGAGCTAGCTCCCCCGTGAGACCCCATACAAAGGGGTAGGCGGTGTCCGGGTTGGTGATCCCAGCTTGGGATGCCCCGTCCCTCTTGCCCTTTCACCTATTGGTGCGGGTTCTCCCCCCTACCATGTCCCTCTGTGCCCCTAGGCCTTTTTTCCCGTGGGTTGTTTGGCTTTATTTGGGGGAAAAGGTGTGTGTGTATGGTGTGTGTTTCGGCGGCCGTTGTTAGCTGGGCCGGTTTCACTCAGAAGGTTGCCTTTACTCAGGTGCAGTTAAGGAGGGGGCGGGGCCGGGCACTCGGCGTGCTCGTCGCGGCCCCACCCCCCTCGAGGTCGGCTTCTCTGAAGCGCTCTGCTGGCTGAGGCCGGGCCCTGCGTGAGGGAGGGGGCGGGGCCGGAGCCAGGAGCTTCCGCGTTGTGCGCTGGCCCGCCCCTCTTCTTCCGGCCTCGCTGCTCTTGCTGCTCTCCCTCTCATTCCCTCGCTGCTGTGAGGGTCGACGGTCGACGCTTTGCTGGTGTGAGTAATTTCTATTTATTTCCATTTTATCTGTTCATATATGTGTGGGTGATGTGCATGTTGACACTTATGTTCTCCCTGTTCTCATGTCTTCCACGTGGGATCCCTTCTTTTGATGTTTAAAAAAGGGGTTCTCCCGGTCCTAGGGTCCCTTAGAATTTAATTTAGGGTTCCTAAAAATTAAAAAAAATCCTCCCACTTGAGACTTGAAGGGGCATCCCGGGAAGCTTAATAGCGTAAATCCCTCTGGTCATTGCGACTACATTAAAAAACACCATATGGAGGCTTCTCCGGATACCGAGCTTGGGCTCCCCTCGGGGCAACCCCGGCAGTGTGTGGGTTGTGGGGCATCCCTTACGGGGGATAATGTACTTGTTTGCATACCTTGTGCTCAGCGGGCCATAACGCAGCAGTCGGGGGCCCAGGCGTCTGGGTCCGGGGTCCCGGCCTCATCTCCTTCCCCACCCTGCCTTATCCATACCCCTAGTGATGTTGTCACAGGTGGGGAGTCACAATCTGATATGTGTGCCAGACTGGCTAATATTGAGAAATTTATATCTGGCTCTGTTGCCAGAAAGGCCTCGGCTAAGAGAAAGCATTTGTCTCCAGCCGTGCCGGCTTTTGAGTTTGATGATTATGATTTTCTTGACTGGTCTGATTATTCCCCGCTAGAAGAGGGGGAATTATTTGAGGATTCTGAGGGTTCTGACAATCAGCAGTTTGTTGGTGCTGATACTGAACAAGGGCAGGGGGATGCTGTGGATACCCCGAAGGTCCTGGCTCACCCTTTTGGGGTTCTGGCAATTTCTCCTCCTGAGGAGGCCGCTCCGCAAAAAGGGGAATTCTTTGGGACTTCTAAACCGCGCCCGGAATTCCCAAATCAAAAGCATTTTGATGGCACTATTCTTAAGGAATGGGAGAAGCCTACTCGGCTTCCAGGTATTCCTCAAGGTTGGGATAAGAAGTATCCCTTTACAGTGGTCGTGGTAAAACGATGGTCGTCCCATCCCGAGGTGGATACCCCGGTGCTCGGGTTATCTAATACTTCTATTTTGCATTCTCCTGACTACACCACTCTCAAAGATGGTGAGGATAAACGCATTGATCAGATGGCTTGCCACGCTTTTGCTAGCGTCGGTTCAGCCTTGCAGCCTGTTTGTGCTTCGGCGCTTACGGCAGTGGCTACCAGGTCTGTGGTTAGGGACCTGTTGAGTACTTCCAGGCTTGACCCGGCTAGTGATGAGTTCGCCGCCCTTAAGTGGTGTGAATTGTTCATGTCTCCTGTGCTTGCCGCCTTGGATGACACCATGGTCATGTGTGGTAGTACCTCGGCCTTGCTTGTAGCTATTTGGCGGTCGGTGTGGTTGCGCCAGTGGGCGGCTGATTTTGTGGCCAAAAAGTCGCTTACAGCACTTCCCTTTGTGGGGTTGCGGCTCTTTGGAGAAAGATTAGATTCTGTCACGAAAGGAGGGAAGTTACCTCAGCGTAAGAGGCAACGTTGTCCCATTCGGGGGGTGGCCTCCTTCAACCCTTCCTTTCGTGGTGCCAGGACTGGCAGAGTTTTGGCCTTCTCTACCCTCAGAGGTGATTCCTGGAGTAGAGGCAGAGGTCGTGCCCGTCCAGGTCACAACTGGAGTTCCAAACCCAAGCCCGCTGCCAAGCCAGCTCAGCAATGAGGGGGCGCCCTCACCCTTGCGGGTGGGGGGGGGCGGCTGCGACACTTCTTCCAGGTCTGGGACCAGGAGGTCTCAGACAAATGGATTCTGGAAGTGGTGTCTTCCGGTTACAAGCTGGAATTCGAGATCCGGCCTCCTCCCAGATTCTTCAGGTCTCGAGTTCCTTCGGATCCACTGGCCGCACAGGGACTCCGGGCGGCAGTAAGTTATCTGCTGGACATGGCTGTCATTTGCCCAGTGCCTTCCGCCCAAGAAGGACGGCTCCGTTTGACCCATTTTGGATCTGAAGCTCCTCAATCGGTTTATCCGCTTCAGGAAGTTTCGCATGGAAACCTTGCGGTCAGCCGTTGATTCTCTTCGTCAGGGGGACTTCATGACGTCCATAGACATCAAGGATGCGTATCTGCATGTACCAATCTTCCTGGCACACCAGAGATTCCTCTGGTTCATGGTGGAAGATCAGCATTTTCAGTTTGTGGCCCTTCCATTCGGGCTTACCTCGGCTCCGAGGGTGTTCACCAAGGTACTGCCGGGGGTGATGGCCCTCCTCAGAGTCCAGGGCTTTCGCATTGTACCATACCTGGACGACCTTCTTATTTTGCCTTCCTCTCTCAGCCAAGCGGAGCTAGACACCAGAGTGGTGGTATCCACGCTGGAGAGGTTCGGCTGGGTGATCAACTATCCCAAGTCCTCCCTCTCCCTGTCCAGGGAGGTTTCTTTTCCGGGCATGACTCTGGATACCTTTCTGGCCAGGGTGTTCCTTCCTCAGCCCAAGATTCTTCTGATCCAAGATTTGGTTCGGCTTCTGCTTTCCAATCCTCGCCCGTCTATCCGGCTAGGGATGAGATTGGTAGGTCTGATGGTGGCTTCCTTCGAGGCAGTCCCTTTTGCCCAGTTTCACATGAGGACGCTTCAGCTCCATCTTCTAGCGACTTGGGACAAGTGTCCGCTGTCATTGGATCAGTCTTGTCTGCTGTCTCCCCGGGCTCAGCAGTCCCTTCAGTGGTGGCTAGTGTCAAGCAATCTGTTGAAGGGCAGATCCTTTCTGACCCCTTGTTGGGAAACGGTCACCACGGACGCCAGCCTGTCGGGCTGGGGGGGCTTCTGGAGGGAACATCAGTTCCAGGGGATATGGGGGCCTCAGGAGGCTCATACCCCCTTCAACGTTTTGGAGCTGCGGACCATTTGTTGGTTCTGTCTCGCTTGACTCTTCTCTTGCAGGGATTGTCAGATTAAGTCCAATTGGACGGCGGTCGCTTACATCAATCACCAAGGAGGGACTCGCAGCAGGAGTGCCCTCAGGGTGGTATCTCTGATCCTTGTTTGGGCAGAGAGCAATGTATGTCCCATGCATCTCAGCCATTTACATTCCGGGAATGGAGAACACGAAGGCGGACTCCCTGAGCAGGAGATCCTCTCGCCGAGGTGAATGGTCTCTCAGTTCCAAGGTATTCCAGTGCCTTTGTCACAAGTGGGGGACTCCGGAGGTGGATCTCCTTTGCCTCACGTCACAATCACAAGCTTTCCTGCCTTTATGTCTCTGTCTCAGGATCCTCTGGCCCTGGCAGTGGATGCCATGACCCTGGCTTGGAGGGAACTGGGGTTTCTGTACCTGTTCCCCCCCCCCTTCTCCATGGTGAGCAAGGTGGTGCGCAAGCTAACTCTAGAAGGGGCACCAGCAATTCTGGTGGCTCCAAGGTGGCCAAGACGAGTGTGGTTCGCAGACGTCGTGCGGCTGGCAGTAGATCAGTTTTATCTGCCTCTTCTTCTGGATCTTATCACCCAGGGTCAGCTACGCTACCCCAATTTACCAACGCTGGCTTTGACGGCGTGGCTGCTGAAACCTCCATCTTAAAGGAGGAAGGTCTTTCTGATGCGGTGGTTCAGACTCTTGTTAGAGCTAGGAAGAGATCTTCCTCTAATGTCTACTATAAGACTTGGAGGTCTTATATTAACTGGTGCGAGGCTAGGGCCTTGCCTTGTAGGGTGTTTTCTATTCCCAGAATTCTGGAGTTTCTTCAACATGGTCTGGACTCGGGGTTCCAGCTTAGTACTTTGAAGGGGCAGAAACCTGGCGGTTTTCTTTCATCCCCTGGTTAAGACATTTTTCCAGGGGGTTACTCATGTGCGGCCTCCTAGAAAGCCCTTGCTGCCGGTTTGGAATTTAAACTTGGTTCTGTCGGCTCTCCAGGGGCCTCCTTTTGAGCCGATGCATGATATTGCTCTTTCTCTGCTCACTCAGAAGTTATCCTTTTTGGTGGCTATTACCTCTGTTCGGCGTGTCTCTGAGTTGGCAACTTTGTCCATTCAGGCTCCTTACTTTGAGAGGCACCTGGACAAGGTAGTTTTCCGCTTCAAGCTAGATTTCCTTCCTAATGTGGTTTCGGCCTTCCACCTCAATCAGGATGTAGTTCTCCCTTCCTTGTGTCCTAAGCCTAGCAATGACAAGGAGAGGACTTTACATCCTTTGGATGTGGTTCGCTGTGTGAAGTATTATTTGGTGGCTATTTCTCCTTTTCGTAAGACGGGCGCCTTTTTCGTGGTGCCTTCCGGGCCCAGGAAAGGTTTGGCGCCCGCTAAGTCATCCATTAGTAAATGGATTCGACAGGCCGTTGTTGGGGTCTATTCTGCCAAGGGGAAGATTCCCCCTTTTCGTGTTACTGCTCATTCTACTCGTGCTGTTGGAGCATCTTGGGCTTTTCAGCATCAGGCTTCTGTTGAACAATTTTTTTTTTTTTAATTGTTTTTATTGGGTTTTTCAACATAGCTACAATGTACATAATACAAAATTGTTACATAGTTATTTTGGCATATCAGAAAAGTAAAGCTTTTACGATGACATATGAAACCATGGCTATGTTTTCCTTTTCTATATCAAACAGTGGATTAGCATTTATCATCATAAATTACCCATGTGATTGTTGCGTGCACTCTTGTCTACCCCATGGATTCACTTTGTGAAGGTGAGGGCTGCGACACCCCAGCGACATTTCTCCCAGTAAGATCCACGGGGTTATCTCCTACCATCGTTCTAGTCAGATACCATGTGGCGTCTCTAAATGTTTGATATAATTTCTGCTTGACTTCTATATGTAAGGTGTCAATAAAGCTTTCCCACGTTTTGAAAAAATCGGGCGTCTTTTTCTCCTTGTCCAATGTTGCGTCTGTCCAATAAATTTAAAAACCTGTTGTAACTTTTCCATGAAGTGTCGGAAGGAGGGGGGGTTGGCACCAATCCAATTCTGGAAAATGACTTTTTTTGCAATCGCTGATACTATCAGTATTAACCTTTTAGTAACGCTATCCACTCTCAGGGTGACTGAATCTATTGAGCCAAATATTGCCCATTTTGATGTTAAAGGTAAATAATTTATCAATTTCGTGGTTATGTATATATGTATTGTTCTCCAAAATTGGTTGATGATGGGACATTCCCACAGACAGTGGTATAGATTTGCCCCCTCCTCCCCACACTTTTTACATTTGTCTGAATCCGATAGTCCCATCTGTACCGATCGGGCGGGTGACGCATAGTTGTAATGATATAGTCTAGGGAGCATTTCCCTATATGTAGAGGCCTGTAAGGTTGCCCAAGAATATTTGTACATTCTTAGCAGATCATCAATTTCTAGCTCCGGGAAGTGAGTGCACCATTTGATCATCCCTGTATTGATTTCCTCATATTGTAATGGCTGTCTTAAGAAATTATAGTGTAGCACTATAGCTCTACGATTCGGTGGGGTCGTGTTTAAGAGTGTGTCCAGTTCATTGTCCCAGCCCCTAGCGGAGAATTTTTTAATTTTTTTTTGACATACGATGATATTTGGAACCATGCAAAAGTATGTGAGGCCATAAATGGGAATTTTTCCTTGAGTTCTTGGTAGGTGAGCATTTTCTCTCTACTTGGTACTAACAGTTGTCTAACTTGAGTGATTCCTGCCCTTTCCCAATCTGTATATGGGCGTGTCGTGTCCCCATTTAAGAAATCTAAATTTCCTGTTATGGGTAGAAGCGTAGATGAGTGGGGGTTCAGATCTGTTGAACAAGTTTGCAAGGCTGCTACTTGGTCTTCCGTTCATACTTTTTCTAAGTTTTATAAGGTTGATGTGCGGGCCTCAGCTGATGCTGTTTTTGGCCGCAAAGTTCTGCAAGCTGCGGTAGTTTAAGTTTTTAAGCATTATTGCCTTTTTGGGATCCCCACCCATTATGGACACTGCTATTGGATGTCCCAAGTGTCATGAATATTCGGAAGCGGGGTGTGTGACATACTGGGAATAATAACATTTTGTGATTACTCACCTGTAAAATGGTTATTACAAGTATGTCACACCGCTTCATCCCGCCCTTTTTTGGTTTTCTGGGATCCTTTATATGGTGAACCTTTTTCTTTGCTGTTTACATTTGGCTCTTCCTGGTCCCTTTACTGCTGTCTTATACTGGGGAATGGTGGGAGGTCCCAGGTATTTATGGACCGGGAGGGGTTCCTTTTTTTTCATGTCATCTGTGCAAGATCGCCCTCTACAGGACAGTTACCCAAATGTCATGAATATTCGGAAGCCGGGTGTGTGACATACTTGTAATAACCATTTTACAGGTGAGTAATCACAAAATGGTATTTTTTTGTGGGTATGTGACACTCTATGGGCTGGCCGAACCCTTCTAAGGGACACCCAGCTGCAGGCTTGTCTGATGGCCTGCGGGATGGACCCTTGGGGCATTGGTTCCCCCCATCTACCTTCCTCCACTGTTCAATTGTTTTTTCCTATTGTTTTTCTTATTTTGATGCTTGCCACTTCTCCTCTGGACCACCTCCGGACCACCGCTCCTTGCCTGGGCTGCCTACTCTCCGTAGGAACGCTGATCCTCTCAAGTCGGCCTGCTCTTCACCGGGCCACAGGAGCCATTGCCATTGCCTATAGGGCCTACCGGTTCAGTTTCGATCAGACAATCGGACGGCGGTATCCCAAGGAGGGACTGGCAGCAGGAGTGCCCTCAGGGAAGTCTCTCTTATCCTGACATGGGCGGAGAGCAATGTTACTTGCTTTTCGGCAGTCTACATTCCGGGAGTGGAGAACACGGAGGCGGATTTCCTGAGCAGGGGGTTCTCTCGCCGAGGGGAGTGGTCTCTCAATCTCTGAGTTTTTTTTCAGTCCCTTTGTCACAAGTGGGGGACTCCGGAGGTAGATCTCTTTGCCTCACGGCACAATCACAAACTCCTATCCTTTGTGTCTCTATCTCAGGATCCTCTAGCCCTGGTAGTGGATGCCTTGTCCCTTGCCTGGAAGGATCTGGGGTTCCTGTACCGGTTTCCTCTCTTCTCCAGGGTGGGCAAGGTAGTTCGCGAGCTGATTCTGGAAGGGGCACCAGCAATTCTGGTGGCCCCAAGGTGGCCAGGACGGGTTTGGTACGCTGACGTTGTACGGCTGGTGGTAGTTCAGTACCGGCTGTCCATGTTTCTGGATTTGATATCTCAGGGTCAACTACTTTACCCCAATTTACAAATGCTGGCTTTGACGGCTTGGCTGCTGAAACCTTCATTCGGAAGGAGGAAGGTTTGTCTGAGGCCGTTGTTCAGACTTTGATTAGAGCTAGGAAGCGGTACTCTTCTGGCATTTACTATAGGACTTGGCTGTCCTATATTGACTGGTGTGAGGCTAGGGCTTTGCCTTGCAGGGTGTTTTCGATCCCTAGGATTTTGGAGTTTCTTCAACACGGTCTGGATCTTGGGTTCCAGCTTAGTACCTTGAAAGAGCAGGTCTCTGCTCTGGCTGTTTTCTTCCAAAGATTTTTTTGCTTTACACCCGCTGGTTAAGACTTTTTTCCAGGGGGTCACTTTTGTGCGGCCCCCTAGGAAGGTTCTGGTCCCTGTTTGGGATCTGAATTTGGTTCTTTCGGCTCTCCAGGGTCCCCCTTTTGAGCCGTTGCAGGATATTGCTCTTTCTGTGTTCACTCAAAAGGTTGCTTTCATTACCTCTGTTCGGCGTGTCTCTGACTTGGCGGCTCTGTCTATTCAGGCCCCTTACATTGACAGACACCAGGACAAGGTGGTCTTCCGCTTTAAGTTGGATTTCCTTCCTAAAGTGGTTTCTTCTTTCCATCTCATTCAGGATGATGTTCTCTCTTCCTTGTGTCCTAAGCCTAGCAATGACAAGGAGAGGGTTTTGCACTTGGATGTGGTTAGCTGTGTTAAGTACTATTTGGTGACTACTTCATCTTTCTGCCAGACGGATGCCTTCTTCGTGGTGCCCTGTGGGCCCAGGAAAGGTTTGGCGCCCGGCAAGTCTACCATTAGCAAATGGATTCGTCAGGCCATTGTTGGGGCCTATTCTGCTAAGGGGAGGACTCCCCCTTTTAGGGTCACTGCGCATTCTACTCGTGCTGTTGGTGCGTCCTGGGCTTTTCAGCACCAGGCTTCTGTTGAACAAGTTTGTAAGGCTGCTACTTGGTCTTCCGTTCATACTTTTTCCAAGTTTTACAAGGTTGATGTGCGGGCTTCAGCGGATGCTGTTTTTGGCCACAAGGTTCTGCAAGCTGCAGTGGTTTAAGTTGTTGCTTACTTTACTGTTTATGGTTCCCACCCATGACGGAAACTGCTATTGGATGTCCCAAATATCATGAAGAGTTGAAGCGGAGTGTATGTCACACTTGGAATAATACCGTTTTGTGAGTACTCACCTTTAAAACGGATATTATAAGTGTGACATACACTCCGCTTCACCCACCCTTTTTGGTATTCCGGATCCTTTATATGGTGAACCATTGTTTCTTGGTTGTTAGTATTGTTATATTTGGTTCTTCCTGGTCCCCTCACTGCTATCTTACACTGGGGAATTGGTGGGAGGTCCCAGGTATTTTTGGACTGGGAGGAGCTCTGTTTTTGCATTCATCTCTGCAGAAGTTCGCCCTCTACTGGAGAATAACCCAAATGTCATGAACAGTTGAAGCGGAGTCTGTCACACTTTATAATATCCGTTTTAAAGGTGAGTACTCACAAAATGGTATTTTTCCCATGGACCTAATTAACTTGCGGTCATTTCCCCCAGAGGTTGATGACCCTATTACAGGCCTGTCAAAAGAAACACGGTTATTCCTACCTCAGAAAGCACTTCCCTTAAAGTGGACCAACAGTCAAAAATAACCTAAACCAGACCAACGCAACAAACAGTGCTCATTGGCATCCCTCCCCAGGGATGCAATTTAGATTGCAGCACATAAAAATTAATTTACCTTTTTCTAAATACTGATGTAGTAAATTTTAGAACCAAATGGCAGCTCGTGTATTGCAGGCCCCCTGCAAACAGGAAGTGCTACTGGGCTTCCTGTTACTGTGCATTGTCAGTTATGTCTGCTGAATCCATACAGAAGCATGAATGAGATGCTGGGCAAGGAAGTTCCAAAACTTTCTTTTTCGACTGTGCCAGGCTGTTGTTCCACTTTAAGGATCCTTTGGATACCTTTTGGATATGCACCTCGACCGGGTGTCCAGGCATGCTTTTCTATTGTAGGACCTGCTTTGCAACCAGCCTGTGCAGCTTTTATGGCAGTCATGGCAGGTAAGAGACGATTGAAGCAGTTGAGTGCCCAGCTGTGTGGTGGTGGGGGGGGGGGGTCAATCCAAAAGTTTATGTGCGCAACTGATTAAGTCTACAAATAAGTTATTTTTCCTATGGATATTATTGCGAGATTAAATGCCAGGGGTTTAGCCCCTCTGGTATCCTAGAGACGTTCACAATGGCTGAAGCAGTGGTGTGCGGATGCTACTTCTAAAAAGACTCTGACGGGGCTTCCTTTTGTAGGAGCTCATCTTTTTAGTGAATGTCTAGATTATTTTCCTAAATGGGCCATGGGGATAAGTCCACTCTGCTTACGCAGAAGAGGAAGTCTCTTCATACTTTTTGTGGCTCCGTTAATTTCTATCCTTTTTGCTGGAGGAGTAAGAATAAGCTTACTTAAAAATTAGGCTAAAAACCAGAGCAAGGCCACACCCTTCTGGCAGAATAAGTCTGAACCCACTTTTAAGCCTTCTCAGGCATGAAAGGACGCCCTCACTCTGTGTTGGACGGCTTCTGCTCTTTGCCCCAATTTGGAGACTCCATGTGTCAGATACATGGATCCAAGAGAGAGTTTCATTTGGTTATAAGATCAGGTTCGGGGCCAGGTGTCCTCAAAGGTTCATTTCATCATGGCTGTCCCTGAATCAAGAGATTCAAATCCGCATTGGCTCATCTGTTGCACCTGGGATTGGTCTGTCCCGCCCCCGGTCAGAAAGGGGATACGGTTTCTACTCCAATGTATTTAATATACCCAAGAGGGATGGCTCGGTGCATCCAATTCTGGATCTCAATAGGTTTGTCTGACTTCGGAGATTTTGAATGGAGTCATTGAGGTCCATGATAGCCGCACTGCAGCAGGGGGGATTTCATGACCACAGTGGATGTAAGGGATGCTAACCTGCATATCAAAATCTTCTCAGGCCATCAGAAAATGTTGCTGTTTGCAGTAGATGGCCTTCATTTCCAGTTCGTGGCTTTGCCTTTCAGCCTCTCCTCGGCTCGGGTTTTTACAAAGGTTTTGTCAGGCCTTATGGCTCTTCTAAGGAGCAAGGGGGTACATATCACCCTAGACTTCTACTAATGATGATCTACTAATCTACTACTAAGGTGAGTCAGATATTCTTGGTGTGCCACACACCCCGCTTCACCTTTAATATTCTTCACTTATTGGGTTAACTCACCGCCAGGTGACGCTGTGCAGAGAGGAAGTCTTGTAACGAGCCCCCTTCCGGCCTATATATACCTGGTACCTCCCTTCAATCACCAGTATTTTTCTCTCTGCTTGACGACAAGACAGAAGATTGAAGTCTCCTGCTTACAGGTAGCCGGGGTCTTACCCCGGCACCCCCTTTTGGTCTATTTCTGCCCGGTTTTGATTGTTTATACATTTATGGTGGATTGGAAGCCTCCCAGCCTAGGCTGCTCACTGGGCAATTGGTAGACGGCACTATAGGTGCCTAGGAGCTTTTCTCCTCCGCTCGACCCCCTCTTTTGGGGGCAATGCGGCTATCCGGCATGGTGATCCGGAAATGGGATGCCCCTGTCCCAAGGGTCCCCTTAGCCCCTTACTCTCCCGTTACGGTCCCTTCTCCCTTCACTATGGGGGGTGGGGGGGTTAGAGGGTTGTGTATTGTGTGTGTGTGTATTTCACTGTATGACTTTTTGTAACATGTGTGTTTTACTTTCATGCACTTAGCAGACTGCACCGCAAGTGTGCACTCGGTCTGATTGTTCCTCTTATATTTCCTCTTAAATGGACTTTCCTTGGTCTTGCAGATAAGTACTGGCCGGCTTGGCCAGCGTTTAGGTCTGCTTTAGGGGGCAGCTGGGGCTAGGCTGATTGCAGGTTGGCTTGCTGCCTGAGCCTTTGCTATGCAGCCTCCCTCCCCCGTTGGTCTTTCCTTCCCTCCCTCCCCCTCCCCCCTCCTCCTGCCTTTGTGTTGACCGGCCCCAGCCTCACTTCCTTCCTTCCTGGCTTAAAGGAAGTCACGTGGGGGGGGCTCGCTGCCACACATGGTTTGGTTTACTTCTGGCTCCTACTGCTATTGCTGCTGGTCGTCCATACTATTGCTGCGGCCGCCCTCGGTTCCTTGCAGGTAAGCGGCCCCACCTTGTGTGGGGCCGTTGAGTGTCTTTTTAAAAACTATATTGTTTATAGTGTTTTTAGACATGGGGGGGAGAGATCTATAAGGGGATTCATCATGATTGAGGGCAAGGGTTTTTCCTTTGTTTATTTAAAGGCACCTTGGTGCCATGCATTAGTATGTTTGCATGTTGCCACATGTTTGGGGATCTGACTGTTGGTTTTTTCTTCCCCTACAGTTCCCGGGAACCCCTGATTAAAGTGGCCTCCCGGCTCTATATTACTTGGCTAGTCTTTCTTTTCAAAAGGAAAGGAAAATTGGGACATATATATATATATATATATATATATTGACATTGACATATATTGACATAAAAAAAATATATATATATATATATATGTTTTCACAATCTATATTTATATATAGATTATTAAGGGGATCTTCTTTTTGAATTAAATCCTTCCAAAAAAATAAAAATAAAATTCCGGGACATTTACAATAAGGGGGCATCCCGGGTCGGCTTATGCCTTAAATCCCAAAAGAATTGCGAATACCATAAATCACCATATGGAGGCTTCCGTTATTACCGGAAATGGTTTTTCTGGGCCATCTAGGGAGTGCGCAAGATGTGGGACTCCGCTCCCAGATGATGATGTCTTTGTATGCATTCCTTGTGCAAGGCAGAGTATTGCGCGTCAGTCCGTCGCTTCGGCTGCTGGCCCGTCGCATCTTCCATCTTCTCCTACCTCTCCCTCCCTGTTCCGGACCCCGCATGACACTGTCAAGAGTGGGGATTCGCAATCCGAGGTGGCGGCGCGATTGGCCAGCCTCCGGAAAATAGTACCCGTTAAAGCAGGGTCAAAAGCCACTGCAAAACGGAAGCACCTGACTCCGATACCTTCGGCTTCACAGGTTGAGGTATGTGAGCCTGTGGAATGGTCCGATGGCTCCCCGGACGAGGGAGAATTCCTGTTGGAGTCAGATGAGCCTGCAGATCAGCTTGAGGCTGATGCTATTGGCGATTGGTCGGCGGGTGTTTCCCTTGACACCCCCTCCATTCTGGCTCAGATGTTTGAAATTCTGAATTTAGATCCGCCTGAGGCTGTCACCCGGCCAAAGGGCCAGTTGTTTAAAGAGCCTCAGCCACGTTGGGTTTTTCCCAGACAACACCACTTTGAGAGGGTGGTCCTTAAGGAATGGGAATATCCCACGCGGTTATCTGGAATCCCTTCCAGTTGGGAAAAGCGTTATCCTTTTCCGCCAGAATTGGTGAAGCTCTGGTCCGTCCCTCCTGACGTCGATACCCCTGTGCTAGGGCTCTCCAGCACGGCTATGGTACAGTCTGCTGAGACCACTGTCCCTAAAGATGGGGAGGACCGTCGGATTGACCAGTACGCTCGCCATGGTTTTATTTATGCTGGGTCAACGATGCGCCCGGTGTGTGCTTCGGCCCTTCTTCTATTGGCAGTTAGGTCTGTAATTCAGGAGCTGTATGAGGATCTAGATCCCACTTGCAAAGAGTTTACTGCACTCAAGCAGTGTGAATCTTTTGTTTCCTATGTTCTATCCGCTCAGGACGATGCGCTGACTATGAGTAGCAAGACAGCTGCAATGCTGGTGGCTATTCGTCGGTCAGTATGGCTGCGTCAGTGGTCGGCGGAGCTTCAAAAAGGGTGCTCACAGCTCTTCCCTTTTTGGGCTTGCGTATGTTTGGTGAGAAAATTGATTCAGTCGCAAAGGGTGGTAAGATGCCACAACGCAAGAGGCCTCGTCGTCCCTTTAAGGGGGCAAGTGCTGGTAGGCCTTCCTTTCGGGGATTCAGAGCGGGTAGGGGGGCTTCCTTTCCCGCTACCAGAGGTGCAGGTTGGACTCGGGGGAGGAGCCGTGGCCGTCCCGCTCAGTCCTGGGGCACCAAGCCCAAGCCTGCTGGTAAACCCGCTCAGCAATGAGGGGCTGCCCTCACCCGTGCGGGTGGGGGGACGATTACGACACTTCTCCCAGGTTTGGGACCAGGAGATTCCGGACAGATAGATCCGGGAGGTAGTGTCGTCCGGTTACAAACTGGAATTCGACTCTCGCCCTCCTTCACGGTTCTTTCGGTCTCGGGTGCCCATCGATCCTTTGGCCGCACAGGGGCTCCTGGCGTCGGTAAAGAATCTGTTAGAGATGGCGGTCATCCGGCCGGTACCGCGCTTAGAGATGGGCCTCGGGTTTTATTCCAATCTTTTCGCAGTCCCCAAGAAAGACTGGTCAGTCCGTCCCGTCCTGGACCTGAAATTACTCAACAGGTTCATCCGTGTTCGGAAGTTTCGCATGGAAACCTTGCGTACGGCCGTCGGTTCCCTTCGGCAAGGGGACTTCATGACGTCCATAGACATCAAGGATGCTTATCTTCATGTTCCCATCTGCCACGCTCATCGTTTTCTTCGATTCGTGATGGAAAATCAGCATTATCAATTCGTGGCACTTCCGTTTGGCCTTACCTCAGCTCCAAGAGTGTTCACCAAGGTGCTGGCAGGGGTCATGGCCATTTTCAGATCTTGGGGCATTCGTGTCGTACCTTATTTGGACGACCTTCTCATCATGGCTCCGTCGCTCAATCAATCGGAGACAGACACCAGGTTGGTGGTCTCCACGCTGGAAAGCTTTGGTTGGGTGATCAACTTCCCCAAGTCCTCCCTCGCTCCTGCCAGGGTGGTGTCCTTTCTGGGGATGCAGTTGGACTCTCTTCAACACAGAGTGTTTCTCCCCCAGTCCAAAATTCATCTGATCCAGGAGTTGGCTCGGGTCCTACTTTCCAATCCTCGGCCGTCCATCCGTCTGGGGATGAGGCTGATGGGGTTGATGGTCGCCTCTTTCGAGGCAGTTCCTTTTGCTCAATTTCACAAGGAGGACGCTTCAGCTTTATCTGTTGGCGTCCTGGGACCGGCAGCCTCGGTCGCTGGATCAGCCCTTCCAGTTGTCCTCCCGGGTCCGGCAGTCCCTCCAGTGGTGGTTGGTCTCGACCAATCTTGTGAAGGGCAGGTCTTTCCTGACCCCTCTTTGGGAAATTGTCACCACGGACGCCAGTCTGTCGGGTTGGGGCGGATTTTGGAAGGAGCTGCAGTTCCAGGAGCAGTGGGGACCGCAAGAGGCCCACTTACCCATCAATGTTCTGGAACTGAGAGCCATCCGTCGGGTGCTTGCTCTCCTGACTCAGCACGTTCTGGGCCTTCCGGTCCAGGTGCGTTCAGACAATCGAACAGTGGTTGCTTACATCAATCATCAGGGAGGGACTCGCAGTCTGAGTGCTCTCAGAGAGGTGTCCCTGATCCTGACCTGGGCAGAGGCCCATGTTCCTTGTCTCTCGGCGGTATACATTCCAGGAGTGGAGAACCAGGAAGCGGACCGGTTGAGCAGGGGCTCTCCCCGTCTGGGAGAATGGGCTCTCCATCCTCGGGTGTTTCGCTCACTGTGTCTCCGATGGGGGACACCAGAGGTGGACCTGTTTGCCTCTCGTCACAATCACAGGCTCCCGAACTTCGTGTCGCTCTCCCAGGATCCTCTGGCTCTGGCAGTGGACGCCATGTCCCTGAGCTGGGGGGATCTGGGATTTCTATACCGGTTTCCTCCGATACCCATGCTGGGCAGGGTGCTTCGGAAGTTGGCTCTGGAAAAGGTATCCGCCGTTCTCGTGGCCCCAAGGTGGCCAAGGCGAGTGTGGTTCGCAGACATCGTTCGGCTGGCAGTGGACCAGTTCGCCCTGCCTCTTCGGGCCGATCTGCTCACTCAGGGTCGGTTGTGTTGCCCCAATTTACCAGCGCTGGGTTTGACGGCCTGGCTGCTGAAACCTCCATCTTGAAGGAGGAGGGTCTTTCTGACTCAGTTGTCAAGACTCTGATCAGTGCCCGGAAGAGGTCTTCTTCGATCATCTACTATAGGACTTGGAAAGCCTACATCACTTGGTGTGAGATGAGATCTTTTCCTTGTAGGGTCTTTTCGGTCTCCAGGATTCTGGAGTTTTTACAATCAGGGCTGGACTCTGGTCTTCAGCTAAGTACGTTGAAAGGGCAAGTTTCTGCCTTATCTATCTATTTTCAGAAGCGTGTTGCGCTTCAGCCTTTGGTTAAAACTTTTTTCCAGGGGGTTACGCATGTGCAGCCTCCCAGGAAACCATTACTCCCGGTTTGGGATTTGAATTTGGTTCTTTCTGCTCTTCAGGCTCCTCCTTTTGAGCCTTTGCAAGATATTGCTTTGTCTACCCTGACTCAGAAGATTGTCTTCTTGGTAGCGATCACTTCGGTCCGGCGTGTCTCAGAATTGGCGGCCTTGTCTATCCAGGCGCCTTACTTTGAGAGGCATCAGGATAAAGTGGTCTTTTGGTTCAAGCCAGACTTTCTTCCTAAGGTTGTTTCTGCTTTTCATTTGAACCAAGATATTGTTCTTCCCTCCTTGTGTCCTAATCCTAAGAATGACAAAGAGAGGGTTTTGCATTGTTTGGATGTAGTACGCTGTGTTAAGTACTACTTGATTATCACGTCTCCTTTTCGTAAGACGGATTCCTTTTTTGTTGTGCCCTATGGGCCTAAGAAGGGTTTGGCACCAGCCAAATCTGCCATTAGCAAGTGGATACGTCAGGCCGTTACTGCGGCCTATTCTGCTAAGGGGAAAGTTCCCCCTTTTCGTATCACTGCTCATTCTACTCGCGCCATTGGGGCGTCTTGGGCTTTTCAGCACCAAGCTTCTGTTGAACAAGTTTGTAAGGCCGCCACTTGGTCTTCTGTTCATACTTTTTCTAAGTTTTACAAAGTTGATGTGCGAGCCTCAGCGGATGCTGTTTTTGGCCGCAAAGTTCTGCAGACTGCAGTCATTTAAGTTATGCTTCACCTGGCCTTGTGATGCCCATCCCTTGTGGACACTGCTTTTGGATGTCCCAATAAGTGAAGAATATTAAAGGTGAAGCGGGGTGTGTGGCACACCAAGAATAATACCATTTTGTGAGTACTCACCTGAAAAATGGATATTGTTGGTGTGCCACACACCCCGCTTCACTCCCACCCTTTTCGGTATTTCCGAATCCTTTATATGGTGAAGCTTTTATTTATATTGATTTATTTTGAGGTTACCGTTAATTTACTGGTACCTTGTCTTTCTGCTTTTTAATATACCGTATTTTTCGCCATATAAGACGCTCCTGCTTATAAGACGCACCTAGGATTTTGGGGAGGAAAATAAGAAAAATAATATTTTTAACCAAATAATAGGCAAAGTGCAGTATACTCCAATTACAGTAATCCCCCTCCCATTCCCAATAGCCGGTGTGTCATTTCCTCTTCCCATAGGCAGAGTGGAATTCCCCCCCATCCCATTCCCATAGGCAGTGTGGCATTCCCCCCTCCCATTCCCCATATAGGCAGTGTGGCATTCCCCCTCCCAATCCCCATATAGGCAGTGTGGCATTCCCCCTCCCATTCCCCATATAGGCAGTGTGGCATTCCCCCTCCCATTCCCCATATAGGCAGTGTGGCATTCTGCCTCCCATTCCCCATATAGGCAGTGTGGCATTCCCCCTCCCATTCCCCATATAGGCAGTGTGACATCCCCCCCATCCCATTCCCCATATAGGCAGTGTGGCATTCCCCTTCCCATTCCCCATATAGGCAGTGTGGCATTCCCATTCCCCATATAGGCAGTGTGGCATTCCCCCTCCTATTCCACATATAGGCAGTGTGGCACCCCCCCCCATGTTCCCTCTAGGCAGTGTAGCACCTCCTCCCATTCCCTATATAGGCAGTGTGGCATTTCTCCCCCCTCCCATTCCCCATATAGGCAGTGTAGCACCCCCTCCCATTCCCTATATAGGCAATGTGGCAACCCCCCTCCTATTCCCCATAGAAGCAGTGTGGCACCCCCCCCCCCCCCCCCGTTCCCCATAGGCACACAATAACGAGAAAAAAAAAATAAACTCACATGTTACTGTCGCGCTCCCGCGCTGCAGATGGAGGCGCGTCCCCGCCGATGCTCCTTCTTGGCCGGGCAGACACCCGGCCCCGTAATCGGGTGGGCGTGGCCTGCATCGCGTCACCGCAGACCACGCCCACCCGTTCTATGGAGCCGGGTGTCTGCGGGGCCCGGCCAGTAGGAAGGAGCGGCAGGGACAGTGACAGCCGCTCCTTCCTCTCCTTCGCATCTTCTGCGCTGCCTCTTCCGGCGAGGGCAGGAGTGGACAGCCGGGTCAGTGCAGCGTGTGGGCGTGGCCTGCGCCTACGCGGGGCAGGCCACACCCACTCGCTGCACGGCCTTGGCTGTTCACTCCTGCCCTTGCCGGAAGAGGCAGCAGCTGGAGCGCAGGAGATGATGGCAGGCGCTGCCTATGTCCCTGCCACTGCTATCGCTGCCGCAGCAATAGCGGGGACGGGGACAGAGCCCGCCGCTCTTCTGTCTTCTTCTGCCCCCCCCCCCCCCTGCGGCAGGCAACGCTGGAGCGCCGGTAAAGGGTGAGTTTAATTTTTTTTAACATTTTTTCTTTTTTACATTCGCCCGATAAGGCGCACTGACATTTTCCCCCCACTTTTGGGGGGAAATAAGTGCGTCTTATAGGGCGAAAAATACGGTACTGGTGATTAATGGGAGGTACCAGGTATATATAGGCTGGAAGGGGGCTTGTTACAAGACTTCCTCTCTGCACAGCGTCACCTGGCGGTGAGTTAACCCAATAAGTGAAGAATATTAAAGGTGAAGCGGGGTGTGTGGCACACCAACAATATCCATTTTTCAGGTGAGTACTCACAAAATGGTATTTTTGCTCTGGGCCGTAAACAACGTCCCATGCATCTCGGCTGTCCACATACCGGAGTGGACACTGTTCAGGCCGATCATCTGAGGAGGGCAGCTGTGGATCAGCCAGAATGGTCGTTCAGTCAGAAGATTTTTCAAGCCCTGTGCAACCGGTGGGGATGCCAGGCATGTATCTCTTTGCATCTCGCCACAACTGAAAGGTGTCAAGGTGTGTCTCCCAGACCAGAGACCCCCTGCCAATAGCAGTGGGTGCCCTAACCTTTCCATTGCCCGCGTTCAAGCTTCTGTATGCCTTCCCTCCATTACCATTCCTGGGCCGAATACTAAAGGACTCCTGTGGCACCCCAGTGTTCGAGTGCTTGACGACCTGGCTATTGAAACCAGCATCTTGACAGAAGGAGGGCTGTCTGCTGGAGTCATCAAAACAATGATTAGGGCCAGGAAGCAGACCTTGTCTAAGATTTAATATAGAGTCTAGCAAGTCCTTATTTTCTGGTGTGAGTCCAGGGGTTTTGTCTGCAGAACCTTCTCTATTTCCAGGTTTCTGGAATTTTTAAAGAAGGGGCTTGATGAGGGTCTTCAGTTATGTACCCTCAAGGGACATGTCTCAGCCTTGTCCATTTTCTTTCAGAGACCCATTGCAGAGAAGGCTTATAAAGACATTTATGCAGCCAGCCACCCATGTGCATCCACCCCAAAAGCCTCTCCTGCCTTCTTGGGACCTGAAAGCTAGTTCTATTGGCCTTTCAGGGGCCTCCAATTGAAACTGTAGCAGAAGTTGCTCTGTTTTTTTATGACTTTTAAGGTAATCTTCTGGTGATGATTACATCTGTAAGGCGAGTTTCTGATTTAGCAGCCTTATTGGTCAAATCTCCTTATTTGGTGCTACACAAAGACAAGGTGGTCTTCTGATTTAGGCAGGGCCTTCCTCCAAAAGGTAGTCTCCTCTTTCCATCTTAATGAAGAGGTGGTTCTTCCTTCTCTGTCCTGCTCCTACTAGCCATAAGGAGAGAGTTCTCCACTCCTTGTATGTGGTGAGAGCTCTTGGGTATTATATTTCCGCTACTCCGTTCACATGACTGACTCCTTGCTTATCATTTTTAGAAGGACCCAGAAATGGTGCCGGCCAAATCTACCATCAGTCGATAGATCAGATAGGCAGTGTTGAAAGCCTACGTTTCTAAGGGGAAAGAACCTTCCTTTCGGGTCACTGCCCTTTCTACCTGGGCCATTGGATCACACTGGGCCTTTCAACACCAGGCTTCAGTGGACACATGTTTGGAAGGCAGCTACCTGGTCTTTTGTTCATACATTTACCAAGTTTCGATGTAAAAGCCTCAGCGGAACTTTGGGTGAAAGGTATTACAGACGGTAGTCGCTGCTTCAGCTGAGTATTGATTTCTACATGGCTAACTTATTAGGCCAGAGAAATAAGGTTGACACTCGAGATTCCCTCAAGAGAAGGGTACTACTGTGGGACACCCCAGTCTTATCTGAATCTGTGACTCCCTGGAGTGGATCCCAGTAAGCTTACCGGGTGCAGTTCACCCACGGTCCGAGGAGGCCAGGGCTGTCCCCTTTTGGGGGAGGGCCTTTCCAGTTGTAGTCCAGGAACTTGTCCAAAAGAGAGTAATAGAGACCGTGCTGGACTATAGATTATCTATAGATTATATAAAGCCATAGCATACTAGTGTTGCTAAAGGCTATCACATTGATATGAAAGCACACCTGCTTTTCGGGGAAATGTATGTTGAATATTATGCAGCCCATCCAGTATTTGATTTTTTTACTAAAGAAAAGCACACCCGGGATATTACAGCCTGCTGCGCGACAAATAACTATAGCGAGTTACTAATGATGAGTAAATAAATTCACTTCCCCAGTTGGCGAGACTTATACTGATGAATTTTAAAGCAGTAGAAAATGAGTATGATGAATTGCAATGATAAGCTATAAAGCTACTTCTAATATCCCTACATTGAAATATAAAAAAACTAAAGGTATTACCCAATTTATGATGTCCACTGGTGGAACGGAGCAAAGGCTGAAGTAATTCTGGCGCAGCTGCACACTCATTGGTCTTTTTGTGCCTTGTGGTTAGCCAAGGCAAGTGGCACTCCCTACTGTGCTTGACAGCCAGTTCAGGTGATGCATCCCATGCAAGGTAAGCAACAATCTTTTAATTAAAATATTTTTGAATATTTAATAATATAATAATATTGTAGATTTAATTAAAATCTTAAAATTAAAAATACATTATTTGCATCTGGCGCCTCTACAGTTATAAAGACTGGGATTTAATCTTTAAGACTGATTGAATATTTTAAGGCCCAGAAATCTATTGCATTTAGGGACTTTCCAGCATTTGCCTAAGATACAGAAGTCCATTTACCACCTAATGGGCTGGCCTAGGGGGTTGAATGAATGACTTGAGCAATAGCTGGAAATGTAAAAATTCAGCTGTTGGATTAATCCACGAGACAAGCCACATTTTGAAAATGCTTTGGAAGATCCAATGGCTCATGGTGTACCCTGGATATAGCAGCTCTATACGTTCTAATACCAGACCTGTCAGACCCCTTTTATTGGTGCAGTCTTGAACATTGCAGAGTACCCCTTGGGGTACATGTAACGCAGGTTGAGAAACGGTGCTCTATATTACTTTATTCCCCACCATCTGGCATTGGTTACAATACCTTTTTATTCAAAGAAAGCTTTGATACTATCCCCTTTAATTGCCTTAGATTATTGTTTTGCAACATAGTTTCAAATATCAGGTCAGTTTCTCTTTATTGCATGGCATGGCCTGCTTCGGTATTCATAACAGTTGGGTTATTCCACCACAAGGTGGCGCTGTGGCATCTCCCAGCTCCCTATAAAAAACGGGATTAACCATAGAGTTCCCCAGTGTTTCCTCTGCAGTGATACTGCGAAGTTAGAAGATGTCTCTCTCTCTTGCGAAGGTGAGCGGGGCAACCAAGCCTGCGGCCCTGCATGTCTATTTCCATCCGTTTCTGGACCCTCGCTGCCTCCCAGCCTCGGCTGACAGATTGGGTGAAGGTAGAGGAGCACTAGGGTCAAGTGCTCCTGGAGCGCAGCTCCAAGCCGCAGACCCTGTAACACAACGGGTAGCTGGCCATAGGCTTTATGGTGAGCCTAATAGGGATGCAGAGTTTCTGTCCTGGCTTCTGAGGGGGTAAGTAGTTTGGGCACTGTGTCCCCTTATTTTCCTTTTTGGGTCCCCCCGCGCCCCCTCTCCCCCCCTCTCTGGCCATGGCTGCTCGCCGCTGCCTTCTCGTCTCTCTCTCTTCCCCCCCCCCCCTCTCTGACTTCTTTGGGGGGGGGGGGGGGGTGTTAGCGGCGAGTGGTGATATCTGTGGTGTTTTGAAGTTTTTTGTGTATTTTGTGGTGTTTTTAGCTGCCGTGCCGATTTGTACTGCGTTCCACGGCTGTGGGCACTATAACCTGAGGAGATTTTGCTTTGTCATGGCCCCAGCTGGGTTACGTGAGCGTCGTTTTTCGCGCTTTACGGTTGGGCGGGGCCGGGTGATGACGCGTACCCCCGCGGCCCGCCCCTCGAGGTACCTCTGCCGGCGCCATTTTGGACAAGCTGCACGTCTGGAATTTTCCCTTCCTGGCTGCAGCGTTGCAACTTCCTCCGGTGGGTTGCCTTATCCAGCGGTCTGTGCCTGTGTGACCCCGCGGTGTCTTTGGTCCGTTTTTATTGATTTGGGTGTATTTGCTGCGGGACGCTCGTGTGTTTTTACTTATGTCTTTCAGGCGGGATACCATTGGGTTGTGGTTTCTCCCGGCTCCACTCCTTCCTCCCCCTCATTCCCCCTTTATTGACTTCTGGGGGCATCCTGTGGGAGGGCATCCTGGGTGGCTTCTGTCTTAAGCCTGTTGCGCCTGTGTTAATCACAATATGGAGGCTTTTGGGGATAGCATGCTCGGGGGCCCTTCGGGGCAAGCCCGGCTGTGTTCCATGTGTGGGGTATCCCCTGTGAGTAACAGTGTCACGGTTTGTGTGGCGTGTGCTGAAAGTGTCCTTGCGCTTCAAGCTGGTTTGCCTGCTTCGCTTCCCAGCTCTGCGCCTCACTTGGCTTCACCTACTCCCCCGCTCCTGCAATTGGGCCCCAGTGAGGGGAATGTTGGCAGGGAGTCGCACTCTGATTTGGCTCTGCAGGTGGCTAACATTGAAAAGCAGCTTGCCAGGACTGTTCCTAGGAAGGCCTCTGGCAAGAAGAGACACCTGGATCCCAGGCCCGCTCCCCTTACTGAGATGTATGTGGGGATTGATGATCTTGGTGGCTGTCACCCCCTTGAGATGGGGGAACTCTCCCAGGATTCTGACTCCTCTGGGAACCAGCAGGAGGGTTGCTATAGTGACCCTGGGTCTGCCTCCGGAGAGGAATCATGGTACCCTGAGGACTCTGATAATCTGCTGTCACATATTTTTGAAATTTTGCACATTGCTGCCCCTGAGGTAGCTAAGAGAAAGCAGGGGGAGCTTTTTCGCCCTGGTAAACAGCGTCTAGAGTTCCCTGAGCAGGAACATTTTACCACCTTGGTGCTTAAAGAATGGGAACGTCCTAACAAGATGCCTGCTGTGCCCAATGGTTTCCCCCTGAAGTGGACGCTCCTGCGCTAGGCTTGTCCAATACTTCGGTCATGCCTTCCCCTGACACTACCACTCTGAGGGACGGTGAGGACCGGCGCATGGATCAATTGGCCTGCCATACTTTTACCTGTGTGGGGGCTGGCTTGCGCCCGGAATGTGCTGCCGCCATTACTGCTATTGCCCTTAAGAAGCTGCTCAAGCGTCTAATTGATGGCGCACAGGAATATAGGACTCTCTTACTTTGCTCTGATTTTGTGGCCTTTATCCTTACTGCTATGGATGATGTTGTGCGGCTGTGTGGTAGGGCCTCTGCACTCTTGGTGGCTATGCGCCGCTCTGTCTGGTTGCGCCAGTGGGTAGCTGCGGCTAAGAAAGCTCTCACTGGCCTCCCCTTCGTGGGGCTGTGGCTATTTGGGGAGCGTCTTCATGTTCTAGCCAAGGATGGAAGGCTGCCTCATCGTAGGAGGCAGTCTCGGCCATTTCGGGGGTCCTCTGCCCCCATCTCTTCCTTTCGCATTCCCAGAGGGGGCCGTGGCTCCCTCCTCTCCAGTGGTCACAGAGATTCTTGGGGCCGTGGCAGACCCCGTGGTCATCCCGGTCTCTCCTGGAATCCTAAGCCCAAACCCTCTCCCAAGCCCCCTCAGGCATGATGGGGCGCCCTCACCCATCCGGGTGGGGGGACGGCTTCGGCTCTTTGCTCACGTCTGGAGGCTTCATGTTTCAGCCGGTGGATTCAGGAGGTAGTGTCCTCCGGTTACAAGATAGTTTGCAGCCTGGCCCCCTGCCCCCCCCCCCCCCAAGATTCATCAGATCCCGGATGTCTTTAAACCCCCTGTCCGCTCAAGGGTTGCTTCTGGTGGTTCATTGCCTGTTAGAGTCTGGAGTCATTTGTTTGGTGCCTCATCAAGAAAGGGGTCAGGGGTACTATTTCAATCTTTTCCCAGTTCCCAAACTGGCTCTCTGAGGCCCATTCTGGATCTGAAGGGCCTCAACAAATTTGTCAGATTCAAGCATTTTCACATGGAGATGCTGCGCTCTGCTGTCAGTACCCTTCGTCTGGGCGACTTCATGACCACTGTGGACATCAAGGATGCTTATCTTCATGTGCCTATCTTCCCAGGTCATCAGAGATTTCTAAGGTTCGAGCTGCAGGATCGGCATTACCAGTTTGTGGCTCTACCCTTCGGTATCACCTCGGGTGTTCACCAAGGTGCTGGCCGGAGTGATGGCTCTGCTAAGGATCCAGGGCATCCGCATAATTCCTTACCTGGATGACATCCTGATTGTGGCCGAGTCTTTTCCTCAGGCCGAGCGGGACACTCAAATGGTGACATCCACTCTAGAGTCTTTCGGCTGGGTGATCAACTATCCCAAGTCTTCTCTGTCTCCGTCCTTGGTGAGGTCCTTTCTGGACATGACTCTGGATACCTCTCAGGTCAAGGTGTTCCTTCCTCAGCAGAAGGTGGAGGGTCTTCAGCTGCAGGCTCGGGCTCTGCTATCGTGTCCTCATCCCTCCATCCGTCAGGGGATGCAGTTGGTGGGCCTGATGGTGTTCTGCTTTGAGGCAGTCCCCTTTGCTCAGTTTCACATGAGACCTCTTCAGTTGCACCTCTTGTCAGTTTGGGATCGGGACCCTGTGTCCCTGTATCAGGAATTTGTTCTGTCTCCCTTGGCCGGACAGTCTTTCTCGTGGTGGCTGGACTCAAGGAACCTTCTGGGGGGCAGGTCCTTCCTGCCCCCTGTGCTGGGAAACGGTCACCACGGATGCCAGTCTGACCGGCTGGGGCAGCTTCTGGAAGTCCCTGAGGTTCCAGGGTCGGTGGGGCCCACAAGAGGCCCATGCTTCCATTAACGTCCTGGAACTGAGGGCGATCAGGTTGGTTCTTTCTCGCCTATCCACTCACCTTCGGGGTCGGGCTGTTCAGATCCGCTCAGTCAACCAGACAGCGGTTGCCTACATCATTCATCAGGGAGGGACTCGGAGCAAGCGAGCCTTCAATGAAGTCTCCCTGATTATGTCTTGGGCGGAACAGCATGTTCCTTGCATCTCAGCGGTCTACATCCCAGGGGTGGAGAACCAGGTGGTGGACCCCCTGAGCAGGGGGACATCTCGTCTGGGGGAGTGGTCTCTCAACAACCGGGTGTTTCTCTCCCTCTGTCACTGCTGGGGTCAGCCTGATGTGGACCTGTTTGTGTCCCGTCACAATCACAAACTTCCCAAATTTGTCTCTCTGTCTCAGGATCCTCTGGCCTTCGCCACGGATGCCCTGGCAATACCTTGGACAGAGTTTCAGCTTCTCTATGTGTTCCTTCTGTTTCCTCTCCTGGGCAGGGTGCTGCGCAAGATAGCCCAGGAGCGGGTACCAGCCATCCTGGTGGCCCCTTGTTGGCCAAGAAGAGTTTGGTTCGCAGACGTTGTGCAGTTGGCAGTAGACTGGCACGTCTTGCCCAAGGATCCAGATCTTCTCACTCAGGGGCAGCTACGCCATCCCAATTTACAAACTCTGGCTTTAACGGCTTGGCTGCTGAAACCTCCATATTGATCGAAAAGGGGTTGCCTGCCTCTGTTGTTGATACCATGATTCGGGCTAGGAAGAAGTCCTCGTCCTTTATCTATTACAGGGTCTGGCATGCTTACATTGCCTGGTGTGAGTTCAAGTCTCTTCCATGTCGGGTGTTTTCTATTCCCAGGATTCTGGAATTCTTACAACATGGTTTGGATCTGGGCCTTCAACTTAGTACCCTAAAAGGCCATGTTTCAGCTCTGGCAATTTTTTTCCAAAGATCTTTTGCCAATTTCTGGTTGGTTAAAACCTTTTTCCAGGGTGTTTCTCATGTGCGTCCACCCTGTAAGCCTTTTCTACCAGTTTGGGATTTGAATCTGGTGTTGTCTGCTCTGCAAGGGCCTCCCTTTGAGCCTATCTGTGAGGCTGCCTTGTCTATTTTGACTCTTAACCCTTTCAGTGCCAGCCTACCTGCAGCATTTGCCACTCCCTGTTGCCAGACCATGTTTCACTATTTTGCGCTACACATGTTCAACTGTCATTTTTGAAAGGATTTCCCGGGATTTCCCAGGAAAATGATATATTGTTTTTTTCAGCAGAGTCTGGGCTTTAACATGAAATGTCTTGTTTGTAATTTTTAGGTGTATTCTCAATATTTTTGGGTGAAATATGTGAAAAAAAATGTAAAAAAAATTATTTTTTTACAATTTGTAGTGTTTTTTTGTAAAAAAAAATGTAAGTTTGTCAATAAAATCTTATTGTGTGTGAAATCCCAATTTCTCCCGGTTACAGCGATACCACATATGTATAGGTAGACACCCTTTCCTGCCCAGGAGACTCCCCCAAACTGAAATAGCGCTTTAGGAGATTTTCAGAAAAAATACAACTGTGATATGCGCTATGCGCACCTTGCAGTTTTACCAGAAAAACAACCCTTTACATTTGAAATACCCCCAACAAACTATATATTCTCTGGAAGTACACACCTCAAGCTTTCTAGGTGTACCAGGCATGTTGATGTGCCCATAGTTTTCTGGAAGTAATTCCTCAATGTATTCTTTGGTTGCAAAGAGTTTCCCAAAAAAAGGCTAAAAAAGCAGAATCAAAGCCACATTTTCCTAAAAAAACTATATACAAACAAGAAAAAACAAGTTTAATCTGAAAAAGCAACATTCCCCAAACAGAACAACACCCAACATGCATAGGTTCTGTCAAGGGAAGAGTTGCCAAACACCCCAAAGTAAAGCATGTGCGTAACGGCAATTTTACTTGAAAATTTCAGCTCTGCAGACAAAGTGCGCACCTTACTATTTTTCAACCAAAACAACCCTTTACATTTGGAATATCCCCCCATAAACCATATATTCCCTGAAAGTACACGTTAAGCTTACTAAGCGTACCCAGCTTGTTGTAGTGGGCTCATCTTTCTGGAATTAATTCCTCAAAGAATTCTTTGGTTGCCCAGGGTTTCCCTAAAAAAATGTATAAAAAAGCTGAATAAAAAACACCTTTTCCTAAAATATAAATATGCAAACCAGAAAAAACAAGCTAAGTCTGAAAGCGCAAGGTCTCCCGAACAGAACAATACCCAACATGCAGAGGTACTATTAACCCTTTTAATTGCCAGCCTACTTGAGATTTTGTCACCCTCTGTTAACAGGTCATTTTTCCCCATTTTGCGCCATTTTTGCTGTAATTTTCAGGAAAATTAGATTTATATTTTTTTGCAGCAGAGTTTAGGCTTTAACATGAAATGTCTTGTTTGTAAATTTTATTTTGTTTTTACAATATTATTAAGTAAAAAAAAAAAAAAAAATAACATTTTTAGAAAATTTACTCCTTTATTTTAAATAAAAAATTTATTTTATTAAGGAAAAGCATATTGCATGTGAAAGCCCCATTTCTACCGATTAGAACGGTACCACATATTTATCGGTAGCCCCCCGTTCCTGCCCAGGAGACCCCCCTAACTGAAACAATCTATAACATTTACAAATAAAATACAACTACCATCCACACTACAAAGGGTTAAATCGAGAAAAAAAAATGACATAGGGTCCCCCCTCCCTTAAAAATCAAAAAAAAAAAATTGACATGGGGTCCCCCTTACCCAAAGTAAGCAGCTCGGGACCAGCTATGCAGGGCTTGTAGAAACAGGGCACAGGGGCCAGCTTTTGTGGCCCCTGGCCCTGCAGGCTACAAGCCCGCATAGCCCGTGGGCCCGGGCTCTTCTGCCCCCCCTGGGCTTTGGGGAGGCAGGTAATGGGGGAGCCGGGGGTTAATGACAAGTCACCCGCTGGTCACAGGTGACTTGCCACCTCCACCTGGCCTTGTGAACTGGTATAGGGGTCATGGACCCCTTACCAGTTCACAAGGGGTTAAATGTAAAAAAAAAAAAAAAAACAGACACACACAAAGAGAAAAAATAATTGTATTATTATTATTTTTTTTTTTTTTTTAAATACTTACCTCCCATCCATCCTGGAGCACTGTGTCCCTCGGCGATCACTGGCTTCTGCTCACCTGCTGGAAGCCTTTTATAGCTGCTGGATGACAGAACACAAAGGGTTAATTAAAAAAAAATGACATAGGGTTCCCCTTCCCGGGGGGACCCCATTTTTTTTGGATTTTTAAGGGTTAAAAACCCTTAAAAATCCCCCAAAAAATGACGTGGGGTCCCCCTTACCCAAAGTAACCAGCCCGGGACCAGCTATGGGGGCCAGCTTTTGTGGCCCCCCCACCCTGCAGCCTACGAGCCCACATAGCCTATGTGGGCCCGGGCTCTTCTGCCCCCCCCCCCCCTGGGCTTTGGGGAGGCATGTAATGGGGGTGCCGGGGGTTAATGGCAAGTCACCTGCTAGGGTAGGTGACTTGCCACCCCCCCCCCCCCAGCCTTGTGAACTGGTATAAGGGGTCACATGGACCCCTTACCAGTTCACAAGGGGTTAAATGTGGAATAAAAAAACACAGACACATAAAAAAAAATGATCTTTATTTTATTTTTTTTTTACTTTACTCACCTCCGATCCTGTGTCCCCCGGCGATCTCCGCTGACAGCCTGCTCGCTGTTTGGAACAGAGAGCCTGGGGAGGAGGGGGGAGGGCATCACACCCCTCTCCTCCTCCTCTGCTCTGTGCTCCAAGCACCGAGCAGACTGATTCAGTCTCGGGGGGCTTGGGCAGAAGAAGCCGGCTGCTGGTGACATCACAATGATGTCACCTGGCCCCGCCCCAAGGGGCAGTCGAGATGCAGGAAGTGGTGGGACAGGGCATTTTCTGCCCTCTCCTCGCCACCGAAGAGGCTGGGGGGCCGATCGGAGGCCCCCCAGTGAAGAGAAGACCCGGAGGGAGGCAGCACGACCACAGGTAAGCAAATGTCATTTTTATTTTTTTTTTTTTTTTACAGTCAGCAGCTGCTGCTGCCGAAGCGGGGGGGGGGGGATCAGATGGCACCAAATTAAAGAGGAGACCTGGCCGGATCCAACGAGGGGTCAGGTGAGTATTTTACATTTTTATTTTTTTATACTAGGAGCGGGGAAAGTCGAGCACGTAACACCTACGGGCTTGGCACTTAAGGCCCAGCCAAGCCAGCACGTAGGTGTTACGTGCTTGGCACTTAAAGGGTTAAGGTAGCCTTTCTGGTGGCTATCACTTCTGTAAGGCGAGTTTCTGGGCTAGCGGCACTTTCCGTCAAACGTCCTTATTTTGAGAGACATCAGGATAAGGTGGTGTTTTGGCTTAAGCCGGATTTCTTGCCAAAGGTTGTGTCTGCCTTTCATCTCAATCTGGACATTGTCTTGCCTTCATTGTGTCCTAATCCTGCTAATTCCAAGGAGCGGACCCTGCATTCTCTGGATGTGGTCAGGGCTCTGAAGTTTTACTTGGTCGCTACTGAGACTTTCAGGAAGTCTGATGCTCTTGTTGTCAGGGAGGATAAAAATCAATGTTTTTTTTAAAAAAATCAAAAAAATCTGATTTTTTTGATTTAAATCTGATTTTTTTGATTTAATTCGGATTTTTTTTCAATAAACTGCTTTTTGAGGAAAATATTTTACCATCCAAAGGTTCTTCCATCATGAGATAAAGCTGAGTTGTTTAACTCAGTAGAATAAAGGCTGTATATGTGTAACATTCACAATGCCATGCTCTTCCAGAGGTTTCTGTAGGATTAGTGGGCAGTTTCTCTCCTATATTATCACAGACGCTCGCTTTACTTACGCAGTTCTCAAAACTGAATTTGACTCCGCAGAGGTCCCAGCCTCTTCTTCACAGCAAAAATGTTACAACATGAACAGAGTTGAGAAAAAGACCTTAATCCTATTGTTCTACAAACCTATGACTAGTGAGCTACAGAGGACAGCAGGGACAGTAGTATTTAAGTTTTTCCTGTGTCGGCTGGGCTGACAGTCTGTTTCTTAAAATATATATATATTTTGTTTAGCCAAATTAGTTAACAAAACATGGATGTTTGTTTAAGCAAATAACTTATGCTGTAATGTTGTTATTGTTTCAGTTGAATAAATCTATTTAAATTGTTATTAAGGTCAGGATTATTTTTCTCCTTCCTAAGTACAACAGAACAGTGGTGTCCAAATATGAATGATTAACCCATTAAACTGGGGAGAAAAAAGTAATATAAAAAGTGATTCTAAAAATCTTCATCTACTTGCATGTTAAAATAGCAAGAACTAGTTTAGGTAGAAACTTTGATTTAAATCACTGATTTAAATCAAGCCTTACTGACTAGTGATTTAAATCGTGATTTAAATCGTGATTTAAATCAGTTAGATTTAAATCAAATCCACCCTGCTTGTTGTTGGACCTAGAAAGGGTTTACCTCCGGCTAAATCCACTATCAGCAAGTGGATCTGTCAGGCGGTGGTTCAAGCCTATTCGTGCTATTGGTGCTTCTTGGGCTTTTCAGCACCAAGCTTCTGTTGAACAAGTTTGCAAGGCCGCTACTTGGTCTTCTGTTCATACTTTTTCCAAGTTTTACAAGGTTGATGTTAGGGCCTCAGCGGATGCTGCTTTTGGCCGCAAGGTGCTTCAGGCGGTAGTGGCCGTTACTCTTTGGGAATCCCACCCTACTATTCTAAGTATGCAGCACGTCCTGCTCCAGAAATGATTCATAACAGTTGGGATTACCTCCGCCAGGCGGCGCTTGACTGCAGAGATGGCAAAAAGAGGCCCCTCCCGGTCCCATATATACCCAGGACCTCCCACAAATTCCCCAGTTCCTTCTCTGCAGTCGGCTGCGAAGGTCAGAAGATGGCTTCTATTCTCACAGGTGAGCTGGACTTAGCAGCCCTTGGCCCTGTAGGACTATTTCCCCCCGTTCCACCTTTTTCTTATGCCTCCCAGCTTTGGCTGCGCTGGTCTGGTGATGGTAGGCGGCACCTATCACTGGCGCTCTTTTACGGAGCTTGGCTCCGGCTGCAATCCCCCACCAAAGGGTAGGTGGTGCAGGTTAAGGTGAACCTGAGTTGGGATGCCCCGTCCGCCTTTGCCCTCCCATGCCCTGGTCTTTAGTGGGACCCTTTAAGGGTCTTCCATTATCTCCCCTCTCTCCTTGTTCTTTTGGGGGGGGGGGGGTGCATGTTAGTTTATAGACTTTGCTGTTTTTTACTATGCATCCCTTTCAGTGCTCCGCGCCCTGTCTTCATTTGAATTTGCAGCCGCTGACACGCGCGCCCTGTGGCGTCCGCGGTCAGCGGCGGCATCACTATCAATTTTCCTGGCCCTCCTATTGGCTGCTGATGCAGGCCAATTGCGCGCCTTGTGGAGGGGGGCGTGGCCTATCGGACGCGCATTCCGCGTCATCCCCTCATGCGGCCTGCCCCTCCAGTGCCATCTTGCCTTCCTCTTGGAGTGTCTGCTGGCCCCCTTAACGTGGTCTGTGAGTGCCCTTGCAGGTTTTATTGTTTGCTATCCATTGTATCACTGTTGTTGTGTTTATGGGTGCTTTCTTATTATGTCTTTCAGAGGGGAGAACACTGTATTAAAGAGGTTTCTCCCGGTCCTGGCCCTCTATTAGTTTCCTTAACTTTATTAGAGGCCAAAAGTGTTAAATCCTCCCACTTCCCTGTGGATATTTGGGGCATCCCGGGTTGCTTATACGGCATAATTCCTACTGGCCAGTTGTGCCACTTTAATCACCATATGGAGGCTTCACAGGATATTGTGCTCAGGGTCCCCTCGGGACAAGCCCGGCTGTGTGTAGTGTGTGGGGCATCCTCTGTGACTGATGATGTGCGGGTCTGTGTACCCTGCGCCCAGCAGGTGCTTGCGCTGCATTCTTGGCTCTCTGTGACTGGGCCTGCGCCCACTATGCCCTCACCCACTCCCCCTCGTCTGATTATGTCTCACAGTGAGCTTAATACTAGTGCGGAGTCTCTGCCTGACGTGTCTTCCAGGTTGGCCAACATTGAGAGGCTGATTGCTAGCTCTGCGGCCCGTAAGGCCCCGGCTAAAAGACGGCATGTGGCTCCGAGTGTGTCTGCCTTTCCTATGGAGATGGAGAATTTCCTTGATTTGTCTGACTATAGACTATCTCTGACTCAGAGTTGTCTGATGATCAGTATTTCAGTGGTGCTGACTATGGCACTGATCATTGGGATGCTGATGATACCAATAGAATGTTAACTCAGATTTTTGATGTGCTTTCCATCTCCCTTTCTGCTGCTGCTCCCAAGTTACAGGGGGAACTTTTCAGTACTGCTAAACCATGTCTGGAACATGGTTTAGCAGGCCCATTTCAGTAATCTTGTTCTCAAAGAATGGGAGCGTCCTGGCCGGCACCCGGGAATCCCCAAGTGCTGGGATAAAAGGTACACTTTCCCTGCTGATGTGGTTAAATGTTGGTCAACCCCTCCAGAAGTGGATGCTCCAGTATTGGGGTTGTCCAACACTTCTGTGGTCCATTCACCTCATTCCACTACTCTTAAGGATAGTGAGGACAGGCGCATTGATCAGCTGGCTTCACATGCCTTTGCCTGTGTGGGTTCTGCCTTGCGCCCTGTCTGTGCTTCTGCTATTACTGCTGTTGCTATAAGGTCTCTCCTCAAGGGCCTGTTGGAAGGCGCTCCTGATGATACTGCTAGTGCCGAACTCAGGGCCTTGTCACAGTGTGAAATGTTCATTGCATATCTCCTTTCTGCCTTAGATGACACCATTAGGATGTGTAGTAGAACCTCTGCATTGGTGGTTGCCATAAGCCGCTCTATTTGGCTGCGCCAGTGGGCAGCTGATAATGCTGCTAAGAAGGCCCTCACGGGACTCCCCTTTAACCCTTTAACCGCCAGCCAACCTGGAGTTTTTGTCACCCTTTGTTGCCAGACCATTTTGCACTATTTTGTGCTCACCTTGTTCAATTGTGATTTTTGAAGGGATTTCCATGGATTTCCCAGGAAAATTATATATCGTTTTTTTCAGCAGAGTCTGAGCTTTAACATGAAATGTCTTGTTTGTCAAGTGATTTTTTAATATTTTGGGGTGAAATATGTGCAAAAAAATTTAAAAAATCTATTTTTTACAATTTGTAGTTTTTTTTTTTTAATAAAAAATGTAAGTTTGTCAATAAAATCTTATTGCGTGTGAAATCCCAATTTCTCCCAGTTACAACGGTACCACATATGTATTGGTAGACACCCTTTCCTGCCCAGGAGACTCCCTCAAACTGAAACAGCACAACAAGAGATTTTTAGATCAAATACAGCTATGCTAAGCGCTATGTGCACCTTGCAGTTTTTTAATAAAAACAACCCTTTACATTTGAAATACCCCCCACAAATGATATATTCTCTGGAAATACACACTTCAAGCTTTCTAGGCGTACCTGGCTTGTTGATGTTGCCACAGTTTTCTGGAAGTTCTCCCTCAATGTATTCTTTGGTTACACAGAGCTTCCCTAAAAAAGGATAAAAAAAACAGGATCAAAGCCACATTTTCCAAAAAAAAAATAAATGCAAACAAGAAAAAACAAGTTAATCTGAAAAAGCAACATTCCCCGAGCAGAACGATACCCAACATGCATAGGTACTGTCAAAAGAAGAGTTGCCAAACACCAAAAAGTAAAGCATATGCACAATGGTAATTTTGCTTGAAAATTTCAACTCTGCAGACAAAGTGCGCACCTTGCGCTTTTTCTGCCAAAAAAACCCTTTACATTTGGAATACCCCCCACAAACCATACATTCCTGAAAGTACACATGATAATCTTTCTAAGCGTACCCAGCATGTTGTAGTGGGCCCATCTTTCTGAAAGTAATCCCTCAAAGAATTCTTTGGTCGCACAGGGTTTCCTTAAAAAATGTATAATAAAGCAGAATAAAAAATGAGTTTTCCTAAAATATCAATATGCAAACAAAAAAAAACAAGCTAAATCTGAAAGCGCAAGGTCCCCCGAGCAGAACGATAACCAACATGCATAGGTTCTATTAACCCTTTTAACTGCCAGCCTACTTGAGGTTTTGTCACCCTCTCTTGAAGGGTCATTTTTCACCATTTTGCGCTATGCTTAGCTGTGATTTTTGCAGGAATTTCCAGGAAAATGATATATTTTATTTTTGCGGCAGAGTTTAGGCTTTAACCCTTTTGTTGCCAAGCACGTAACACCTACGTGCTGGCTTGGCTGGGCCTTAAGTGCCAAGCACGTAGGTGTTACGTGCTTGACTTTCCTCGCTTGTAGTTTAAAAAGTAAAAACAACAAATACTCACCTGACCCCTTGTTGGATCCGGCCGGGTCTCCTCTTTAATTTGGTGCCATCCGATCCCCCGTGGGGGGTCGGATGGCTCCAGGAGAGCCCCCGGAATAGGCCGCCCCCCCCCCCCCCCCGCTTCTGCAGCAGCAGCTTCTAACTGTAAAAAAAAAAAAAAAATAAAAATGACATTCACTTACCTGTGTGTGCGCTGGCTCCCGCTGTCCCTCCTCTTCACCTGGGGGGCCTCCGATCCCCCCCCAGGACTTACCGATCTTCAGGAGAGAGCCTGGGAGGCTCTCTCCTCTCTTCTGCACGATGGCGGCCGCCATCATGCCTCTAAGCCCCGCCCCCTTGGGGGCGGGGCTTATGAAGTCATCCCGGCCCCGATCTCAGGCTTCAGCCTTCTCAGCTTCTCAGATGCCGGTGATCGGTGCCCTGGAAGGAGGTGGCAGGAGATCCTCTGATCTCCTGCCTTCTCCTTCTCTGGATGCCGATCACCGGCATCTGTCAGCTGAGCGGCGAGGGACAAGAGCTTGCAATCGAAGGTAAGTACAGTAAAAAAAAATTATTTTTTTTTCTAATAAAATACTTTTTATTATTGTGTAGTGTTTTTTTTTCACATTAACCCTTTGTGAGCTGGTAAGGGGTCCATGAGACCCCTTATACCAGTTCACAAGGCTGGGGGGGTGGCAAGTCACCTGCCCTAGCGGGTGGCTTGCCATTAACCCCCGCACCCCCATTACCTGCCTCCCCAAAGGCCAGGGGGGGGCAGAAGAGCCCGGGCCCACATAGGCTATGTGGGCTCGTAGGCTGCAGGGTGGGGGGGCCACCAAAGCTGGCCCCCCCACTCTGTGCCTACAAGCCCCCATAGCTGGTCCCGGGCTGGTTACTTTGGGTAAGGGGGACCCCACGTAATTTTTTTTTTTAGATTTTGAAGGGTTTTTAACTCTTCAAAATCCAAAAAAAATGGGGTCCCCCTCCCCGGGAAGGGGGACCCTATGTCATTTTTTTTTTTAATTAACCATTTGTCATCCAGCAGCTATAAAAGGCTTCTGGGCAGGAAAGGGTGTCTACCTATACATATGTGGTATCGCTGTAACCGGGAGAAATTGGGGTTTCTCACGCAATAAGATTTTATTGACAAACTTACATTTTTTATTACAAAAAACTCTACAAATTGTAAAAAAATGTTTTTTTTTGTTTTTTTTCACACATTTCACCCCAAAAAATTGAGAATACACCTAAAAAATACAAACAAGACATTTCATGTTAAAGCCCAGACTCTGTTGAAAAAAACAATATATAATTTTCCTGGGAAATCCCTGGAAATCCCTTCAAAAATGACAGTTGAATATGTGTAGCGCAAAATGGTGAAACATCGTCTGGCAACAGGGAGTGGCAAATGCTGCAGGTAGGCTGGCAGCGAAAGGGTTAACATGAAATGTCTTGTTTGTGATTTTTTTACTGTTTTTTTAAATATTTTTGAGTAAATTAAACAAAACAAAATAAAAAAATATTTTTTAGAAAATTGTCTCCTTTATTTCAAATAAAACCTTTTTTTTAAAAAAAAAAAAAAAAAAAAAACCATATTGCATGTGAAAGGCCCATTTCTCCCGATTACAACGGTACCACATATGTATCGGTAGCCCCCCGTTACTGTTCAGAAGACCCCCCAAACTGAAAAAACACTTTATAACATGTAAAAATAAAATACAACTGCAATCCACACTATATAGGGTTAAATCAAGAAAAAAAAATGGCGTGGGGTTCCCCTTCCAGGGGGGGGGGGGGGGGGATGTAATTCCCATTTTTTTTTAGGTTAAAAACCCCTTAAAAATTCCCATAAAAAATGACATGGGGTCCCCCCTACCCAGCATAACCAGCCTGGGGATCAGCTATGCAGGGCTTGTAGAACAGGGCGCAGGGGCCAGCTTTGGTGGCCCCCCACCCTGCCAGGTATAAGCCCGCACCTCCTAAATCAGCCCGGGCCCTTCTGCCCCCTCTGGGCTTCGGGGAGGCAGGTAATAGGGGGGCCGGGGTTAATGGCAAATCACCCGCTCGCCGCAGGTGACTTGACAGCCCCCCAGCCTTGTGAACTGGTATAGGGGTTTCATGGACTCCTTACAAGTTCACAATGGGTTAAAGTGGACCAACACCCAGGGCTGATCGGCCCGGGAATCTATAAGATTCCCAGACCGTTCTATTTCCTCCCCCTGGGGCATCCAAAATCGGGATGCCCCTCTGTGTGACACCCCACTGAACACCCGCTACCACTTACTTGAATCCCGGTCCTACGACGCATGCGCGGGCCGCATCCCCGCTATCCCTCTAGTAGGCTAGCTATTTACGCTCCCTGTTAGAGGGAAGTGGGGGATGCACCCGCTAGCGCGCTCAGAGCGGCTGAGCTTAGACGTCTCTTAGACGTCCATAACTTAGCCCCTCTGAGCGCGCTGATTGGACGAGCAGCCGCGCATGCGCCGTAGGACCCAGGTTAGGTGAGTTATTGTGGGTGATTGGGGGGGTTTCACACAGCGGGGCATCCCCGATCGGGATGCCCCGAGGAAAAGGACCAATACCCTGGATAGTCAAAATCCTGGGTGTTGGTCCACTAAAAAAAAAACACATACCACAAAATGCTGGAAGCATTTATTACCAGCTGGGCGACAGGACATAAGGGGTTAATTTAAAAAAAAAATTTACATAGGGTCCCCCCTCCCGGGGGGGGGGGCCCCATTTTTTGGGGGAAATTTAAGGGTTAAAAACCCTTAAAAATCCCAAAAAAAATTACGTAGGGTCCCCCCTACCCAGCGTTACTGACCCAGGCCAGCTATGGGGGCTTGTAGAACAGGGCGCAGGGGCCAGCGCTGGCCCTGCAGGCTACTAGCCCACATAGCCATAGTGGCCTGGGCCCTTCTGCCCCCCCCCCCTGGCCTTTGGGGAGGCAGGCAATGGGGGGCTGGGGGTTTTGGCAAGTCACCCGCTCGCCGCAGGTGACTTGCCATACCCAGAGTCTTGTGAGCTGGTATAGGGGTCTTAATGATTTTATTAAAAAAAAAAAAACTGTACTTTACTGTACTTACCTTTGATTGTAAGCTCTTGTCCCTCGACCGCTCTGATGACAGATGCTGGCAATCGGCATCCAGAGAAGGGGGAGGCAGGAGATCAGAGGATCTTCCTGGCTCCCTGTTGGGAGACGGTCACCACGGATGCCAGCCTGTCAGGTTGGGGGGGGCTTTGGAAGTCTCTACAATTACAGGGGCTGTGGAGCCCTCAGGAGGCCCATGCTCCTATCAACATTCTGGAACTGAGGGCGGTTTGGTTGGTTCTGGCCCAATTGACCCCTCACCTGCGGTGGCTGCCGGTCTAAGTTCGCTCAGACAACAAGACGGTGGTTGCTTACATCAATCATCAGGGAGGGACTCGGAGCAAGGATGCCTTCAAGGAGGTGTACATGATTCTGTCCTAGGCGGAGGACAATGTTCCTTGCATTTCAGCGGGGTACATTCCGGTAGTGAAGAATCTGGAGGCAGATTATCTGAGCAGGGGGAATGGTCTCTCAACAGCGAGGTCTTCCTATCCCTGTGTCACCGTTGGGGGGGGTTCCAGAAGTGGACCAGTTTGCATCCCGCCACAATCACAAGCTCCCAGTCTTTGTCTCTCTGTCCCAGGATCCCCTGGCCCTTGCGGTGGATGCTCTGACTCTATCCTGGCAGGGGTTTCGTCTCCTGTATCTCTTTCACCCATTCCCTCTGCTGGGCAGGGTTCTGCGCAAGCTGGCTCAGGAAAGGGTTCCAGCAATCCTGGTGGCCCCCCGTTGGCCAAGACAGGTGTGGTTCGCAGATATCGTTCAGCTGGCAGTGGATCTGTACCCTCTGCCCCTGGTGCCAGACCTTCTCACTCAAGGGCGGCTATGCCATCCCAATTTACAAATGCTGGCTTTGACGGCCTGGCTGCTGAAACCTCCATCTTAAGGGATGAGGGACTTTCTGATTCTGTGGTTAATACTCTGATCAGGGCTAGGAAGAAGTCTTCTTCTGCCATCTACTATAGGTCTAGGGTCCTTCCCTGTCGGGTGTTTTCCATTCCTAGGATTCTGGAGTTCCTTCAGCATGGTCTGGATTTGGAACTTCAGCTCTGCACGCTCAAGGGTCACATTTCTGCCTTGGCTGTTTTCTTCCAGAGATCTTTTGCTCAACATCCTCTGATCATGACTTTCTTCCAGGGGGTTACTCATGTGTGCCCCCCTCGCAAACCTCTGTTGCCGGTTTGAGACTTGAATTTGGTTTTGTCTGCCCTTCAGGGCCCTCCATTTAAGCATGTGCATGAGGCTGCTCTGTCTATCCTCACTCTTAAAGTTGCCTTTTTGGTGGCCATCACCTCGGTTAGGCATGTTTCGGAGTTGGCGGCCCTTTCCATTCAGGCCCCCTATTTTGAGAGACACCAGGACAAGGTGGTTTTCCGCTTTAAACCTGATTTCTTGCCTAAGGTTGTCTCTGCCTTCCATCTCAATCAGGACATTGTGCTTCCTTCCTTGTGCTAATCCTAGTATTTCCAAGGAGAGGGCCTTACATTCCCTGGATGTGGTCAGGAATTTGAAGTTCTACTTGGTGGCTACTGCACCTTTTAGAAAGACTGATGCCTTGTTTGTGGTTCCTTCGGGTCCCAAGAAGGGTCTGGCTCCTGCTAAGTCTACTATTAGCAAATGGATTCGTCAGGCTATTTTTAGGGCCTATTCTGCTAGGGGAAAGGATCCTCCTTTCCGTGTTACTGCTCATTCTACACGTGATGTTGGGGCCTCCTGGGCCTTCCAGAACCAGGCTTCTGTTGAACAAGTTTGTAAGGCTGCTACTTGGTCTTCTGTTCATACTTTTTCCAAGTTTTACAAGGTTGATGTTCGGGCCTCCGCTGATGCTGTTTTTGGCCGCAAAGTTCTGCAGGCGGCAGTGGTTTGAACTGCGCGTTGTTGCCTTTGGGGATCCCACCCTATGTACGGACACTGCTATTGGATGTCCCAACTGTTATGAATCATTTCTGGAGCAGGACGTGCTGCATACTTAGAATGATACAATTCTGTGTTTACTCACCTTGTAGAATTGGTATTATAAGTATTCAGCATGTTCTGCTCCACCCCACCCTGTTTGCTTTATCTGGGATCCTCTATATGGTGATTGTTATCCTTGTTAACGTTGTTATTTATCATTGGCATCTCCTGGTTCTCCTTACTGCTTTTTAATACTGGGGAATTTGTGGGAGGTCCGGGGTATATATGGGACCGGGAGGGGCCTCTTTTTGCCATCTCTGCAGTCAAGCGCCCTCTGGCGAAGGTAATCCCAACTGTTATGAATCATTTCTGGAGCTGGACGTGCTGCATACTTATAATACCAATTCTACAAGGTGAGTAAACACAGAATTGTATCTTTGGACACTGCTTTTGGATGTCCCAACTGTTATGAATACCGAAGCGGGCCGTGCCATGCAATAAAGAAAAAAGCAATTCTGTAAGTACTCACCTGTAGAATTTTTTGTTCTTGCATGGCAACGCCTGCTTCGCCCCACCCTTGTTATCATTATTCTTGGTTGCCTCTTTATGGTGATTGTTCCAAGTTAATTGAGTTTTTTTTACCTTTTTCACATTTTTTACTCTGTTCTCTCCCGGCTTCTTGTCTCACTGCTTGTCTACGCTGGGGAACTCTATGGTTAATCCCGTTTTTATAGGGAGCCGGGAGATGCCACAGCTTCCTGCAGTATACCACTGCGCCACCTTATGGCGGAATAACCCAACTGTTATGAATACCGAAGCGGGTCGTGCCATGCAAGAACAAAAACAATTCTACAGGTGAGTACTCACAGAATTGCCTTTATTCTTGGTGTGCCACACACCCCGCTTCACTTCTTAAATATTCATCACTTCATGGGTTAATCCACCGCAGGTGACGTAGTGCAGAGAGGAAGTCTTGTAACGAGCCCCCTTCCGGCCTATATATACCTGGTACCTCCCTTCAATCACCAGTATTTTTTCTCTCTGCTTGCTGACAAGTCAGAAGTTGGAAGTCTCCTGCTTACAGGTAGGCCGGGGTATTCTTACCCCGCCACCCCCCTTTTGGTCTATTTCTGCCCGGTTTGAGTTTGTATACCTTTATGGTGAAATAGGAAGCCTCCCAGCCTTGGCTGCTCACCGGGCAAATGGTAGATGGCACTTTAAGTGCCTAGGAGCTTATCTCCTACCGCTCGACCTCATGCGTGGGGCAATGCGGCGAACCGGCATGGTGATCCGGAAATGGGATGCCCCTGTCCCGAGGGTCCCCGTAGCCCCTTTCTCTCCCGTTGGGGGTGGTGGTGAGGGTGTGCTTTAGTATGTGTGTTTCACTGTATCACTGCATGTTAACATATATGTCATGTTTATACATTCACTGTAGCATGTGTATATTTTGGGCTGCTTTAGGGCACCTTGCACTGGGTATGGGCTGGCCACCTCTCTGGCAGTTGGTTGCTTGTGGCCCCCTACCCCCTCCCCCCTCTCCCCTCTCCTCGCCTGGCATTCATTGAGCTTTGTCAGCACATGCGGTTTTTACCCTCCCCCCTCCGCTGCCTGGACGCGCGTGCTGTGATCAGCTGTAAAGTGTTCCAGCTGATCAGCGTAAGGGGGGGGCGGGCGGGCCCGCTGACGCGGCGCCGACGTCATGCGGCGTCAGCGGCGGGCCCAGCGTCCCAGCTTCCTTCAAAACAGGAAGGCACGTGGGCGCACGGCCGCACTTTGTCTTCTGCCGGCTCATGGCTGCTGGCTGCAGGCTTACCGGCTGATTGCGGTACAGGTAAGCGGCCCCTCCCGTTGGGGCCGTTAAATGGGAGATATTGTTTAATAATACAGTGAGAAATCACTATTATCAAGGGGGCGTCATTTAAGGGCACTTGGTGCCATACTTATATGTTATACACATGTGAAGGATCTGATGGTTGTTTTCTTGCCTTGCAGATCCTGGGATCCCTGCTTATGCTAGCCCTCCGGCTCTATGTGCCTGGCTAATTATTGGGATTGATTTGAATGTTTATATACATAGACTATATATAAGTATATATATATAGTTTCTATTAAAGGGGACCTAAACTTAAAAAAAAAAAAAAAAAAAAAAAAAAAATTATATAAATCCTCCCTTCCGGGACATTACTAAAATAGAGGGGGCATCCCGGGTCGGCTTATGCCTTAAAAGTCCCATTATTGCGAATACCATAAATCACCATATGGAGGCTTCCGTAGATTCCGGAAACGGTTCTGCTGTTCCGTTTGGGGGGTGCGTAGGTTGTGGGGTTCCACTCCCAGCTGATGATATCTTTATTTGCATCCCTTGTGCAAAACAGACTATTGCGCGCCAGTCCGTTGCTTCGGCTGCGGTGCCATCGCATCCTTCATCATCTCCTACCTCTCCATCCCTATTCCGGACCCCGCATGACACCGTCAAAAGTGGGGATTCGCATTCCGAGGCAGCAGCACAGCCCTGCCCCCGGAAAATGATGCCCGTTAAAGCAGCGTTTAAAACCGCTACAAAACGCAGGCACCTGACTCCGGTACCTTCGGCTCCACAGGACCAGTTTTGTGAACCTGTGGAATGGTCCGATGGATCCCCTGACGAGGATGAACTCCCGTCGGAGTCAGATGAGCCGACAGGTCAGCATGTGGCTGATGAGATCGGCGATTGGTCAGAGGGGGTTGTTTTTGACACCCCCTCCATTCTGGCTCAAATGTTTAATATTTTGAGTTTAGATACGCCTGAGGCGACCGCCCCGCCAAGGGGTCAGTTATTTAAAGAGCCTCAGCCGAGTTTGGTTTTTCCCAGACAGCACCACTTTGAGAGGGTGGTTCTTAAGGAATGGGAACATCCCACACGGTTCTCTGGAATTCCTTCCAGTTGGGAAAAGCGTTATCCTTTTCCACCAGAATTGGTGAGGCTGTGGTCTGTCCCTCCGGACGTCGATACCCCTGTACTAGGACTCTCCAGCTCGGCTATGGTACAATCTGCTGAGACCACTGTCCCCAAAGATGGGGAAGATCGCAGGATTGACCAATACGCTCGACATGGTTTTATCTATTCCGGGTCAGCATTGCGCCCGGTATGTGCTTCAGCCCTTCTTCTATTGGCAATTAAGTCCCTAATTCAGGGGCTATATGAGGATCTTGATCCCGCTTGCAAACAGTTCACTGCACTTAAGCAGTGTGAATCTTTTGTGGCTTATGTCCTGGCCGCTCAGGACGATGCGCTGACTATGAGTAGCAAGGCGGCAGCTATGCTGGTGGCTATTCGCAGGTCAGTATGGCTGCGTCAGTGGTCAGCAGACACGGCTTCCAAAAAGGTACTCACAGCCCTCCCCTTTTTGGGGTTGCGTCTGTTTGGGGAGAAAATTGATTCAGTCGCAAAAGATGGTAAGATGCCACAACGCAAAAGTTCCGGTAGGCCTTCCTTTCAAAGGTTCGGAGCGGGAAAAGGTACGTCCTTTCCCGCTACCAGTGGCGCAGGTTGGACTCGGGGGAGGGGCCGTGGCCGGCCCACTCAGTCCTGGGGTACCAAGCCCAAGCCTGCTGATAAGCCCACTCAGCAATGAGGGGCTGCCCTCACCCGTGCGGGTGGGGGGACTATTGCGACACTTCTACCATTGGAACCATGTGGTTCTAGGCAGATGGATCCAGGAGGTAGTGTCGACAGGTCACAACCTGGAATTCGAGTCTCACCCTCCCTCGCGGTCCGTTCAGGGGTCGGTTCATCCCGGCCTGAACTCTCATCAAGACGCTGTGTGTCTTTCTTTTGCCCAAATTCGCACAAGAACACTTCAGCTATTTCTGCTAGCGTGTTGGGTCCAGCAGCCTCTGTTGTTGGATCAGTCCTTCCAATTGTCCTCCCGTGTACGGCAGTTCCTCCTGTGGTGATTGGTCTCGACCAATCTTGTATAGGGCAGGTCTTCCTGACCCTCCCTTGGAGAGGTGTCACCACGGACACCGGTCTGTCGGGATAGGACAGATTCTGGAAGGAGCTGCGGCTTCAGGGGCAGTGGAGGCCCCACTTACCCATCAGAGAAATGTCCCTGATCCAGACATGGGCAGTGTTCCATGTTCCCTGTCTCTCGGCGGTTTACATTCCAGAGGTGATGGAACAGGTAGCGGACCGGTTGAGCAAGTGCTCTCCCCGCCTGGAAGAATAAGCTCTCCATCCTCGGGTGGTTCTCTTATTGTGTCTCCAATGGGAGACTCCGGAGGTGGACCTGTGGGCCCCTCATCTCTATCTCAGGCTCCCGAGCTTCGTGTCTCTCTCCCGGGATCCTCTGGCTCTGACAGTGGACGTCAGGTCCCTGAACTGAGGAGCTCTGGGATTTCTATACCTGTTTCCTACGTGGCCCTTGCTGGGCAGAGTTCTTCAGAAGTTGGCTCTGGAAAGGGTGTACGCCGTTCTCATGGCCCCAAAGTGGCCAAAACGAATAAGGTTCGCAGACATCGTTTGGCTGGCAGTGGACCAGTTCATTCTGCCTCTTCGGCCCGATCTACTCACTCAGGGTCAATTGTGTTACCTCAATTTACCAGCGCTGGGTTTGATGGCCTGGCGGCTGAAACCTCCATCCTGAAGGAGGAGGGTCTTTCTGATTCAGTCATTAAGACTCTGATCAGTGCCCGGAAGAAGTCTTCTTCCGTCACCTACTATAGGACTTGGAAAGCCTATATCACTTGGTGTGAGACAAGATCTTTTCCTTGTAGGGTCCTTTCGGTCCCCAGGATTCTGGAGTTTTTACAATCAGGGCTGGACTCTGGTCTCCAGCTAAGTACATTGAAAGGGCAGGTCTCTGCCTTATCTGTCTTTTTTCAGAAGCGTGTGGCGCTTAAACCTTTAGTTAAAACTTTTTTCCAGGGGGTTACGCATGTGCGGCCTCCCAGGAAACCATTACTCCCTGTTTGGGATTTGAATTTGGTTCTTTCGGCTCTTCAGGCTCCTCCTTTTGAGCCTTTGCAAGATATTGCTTTGTCTACCCTGACTCAGAAGATTGTCTTCTTGGTAGCGATCACTTCTGTCCGGCGTGTCTCAGAATTGTCGGCCTTAACTATCCAGGCGCCCTACTTCGAGAGGCATCAGGATAAAGTGGTCTTGCGGTTCAAGCCAGACTTTCTTCCTAAGGTTGTTTCTGCTTTTCATTTGAACCAAGATATTGTTCTTCCCTCCTTGTGTCCTAATCCTAAGAATGACAAAGAGAGGGTTTTGCATTGTTTGGATGTAGTACGCTGTGTTAAGTACTACTTGATTATCACATCTCCTTTCCGTAGGACGGATTCCTTTTTGGTTGTGCCCCATGGGCCTAAGAAGGGTTTGGCACCAGCCAAATCTACCATTAGCAAGTGGATACGTCAGGCCGTTACTGCGGCCTATTCTGCTAAGGGAAGAGTTCCCCCTTTTCGTATTACTGCTCATTCCACTTGCGCTGTTGGGGCGTCTTGGGCTTTTCAGCACCAAGCTTCTGTTGAACAGGTTTGTAAGGCCGCCACCTGGTCTTCTGTTCACACTTTTTCTAAGTTTTACAAAGTTGATGTTCGGGCCTCAGCGGATGCTGTTTTTGGCCGCAAAGTTCTGCAGACTGCAGTCATTTAAGTTATGCTTCACCTGGCCTTGAGATGCCCTTCCCTTGTGGACACTGCTTTTGGATGTCCCATGAAGTGATGAATATTTAAGAAGTGAAGCGGGGTGTGTGGCACACCAAGAATAATACCATTTTGTGAGTACTCACCTGAAAAATGGATATTGTTGGTGTGCCACACACCCCGCTTCACACCCGCCCTTTTCGGTATTACCGAAGCATTTATATGGTGAAGCCCTTTTTTATTTATATCAAAATTGATTTTGGAGGTTACTGGTGGAATACTGGTACCTTGTTTTACTGCTTTTTGAATATACTGGTGATTGAAGGGAGGTACCAGGTATATATAGGCCGGAAGGGGGCTCGTTACAAGACTTCCTCTCTGCACTACGTCACCTGCGGTGGATTAACCCATGAAGTGATGAATATTTAAGAAGTGAAGCGGGGTGTGTGGCACACCAACAATATCCATTTTTCAGGTGAGTACTCACAAAATGGTATTTTTTCCCAATAAATGTGACACATTTATGGATGCTCCTTTTTCTGTCATCCTTTCCAATCTCTTTGAGGTGACCAAACAATATTGGGAATTACTTGATTTTTCTACTTTGTCCCCTATCCATTTGGTGGCCAAGGACAGCACCTTGATCCTACAGTCAGTTCATGTCTTCTTTGTATCACGAGTTCTGAATCCATTGGGATAAATGTGGTTTGTCTTCCACTCACAATGGGGCTGGCACAGGGAAAATAGGACTCAATGTGCTGGCTACTGGCCACATTTGCACGTGTGTGGTGAGAAGCCGCCTATGGCCATAGCAGGGGTGGAGTGTCTATGTGATGGAGGCTGGTCTCCCCTTGTTCTTGGCAGCACTGTAATAAGGCACTGTCTAAGGCATGCCACCCTACGCACCTTTTTGTACAATTTCAGCCTTGAAATAAATCCTTGATGGGTCTGCCTCTCTGATTTTTCAGGGACAGGAATCTTGGCTTTCTCAGTCTTTTGTGCTGGCCTGATAATCCTGAGTTTTTCTTTGAGGAAGTCACATATAAGATTTTTAACATTTGGGGCTCGATTCAACAAAGGTAGAAATAAATTCACTCAAAATCAGATCGCATGCACAAAGTTTTAACTGTTTCGTGTGATTCAAAAAAGGGGTTGAATTAAATACTTGCACTCGAAAATGCAATCGTAAAATTTTGTAATCACTCGTAAAATTTTCAAAATGCTCGTAAAAAGGCTGTCGCAAGCGAAAATTATTGGAAAATGTAGTCACATTTTTTTTCTATTGTTTAGTATTGTTTTCTGACTGTTGCGTGGTGGTGTAAGGCTTTTTAATGGGTAAATGTAAATGCATAATTATTTTTTTCAACTTTTTAAGTTACCTGTGTAGCTGTATGTACATGGCTAACATTGTGGATACATGTAATAAAGAGGCAAGGTATGCTGTAGTGGAAGTACTAATTAAACAGTAATATTTGTAAGAGGCATATATGTATTTTTTTTTTTTTGGGGGGGGGGGGGTGGTTGGATTGCCAGGGACCTGTATTAAAAATGTTTCCTTTAATGCAGAAATGTGGCCATTGTTTTCTATACAAAGCTTGCTCACATAGCACCATGTGTCCCTGAGTGCAGGGAGCAGCTCTTTGCTAGCTTTAACCTCATGGTACGCTATTCTTATGCTTACACTATAACGTGGACCAAAAGCCAGGATTTTGACTATTCTGGGTTTTGGTGCACCGCAATGTAAAAACCCAAAGGTCTTCTACCAGTTAATGGTGCCAAATATGGATTCCAAAGCTGCACAAATTAGCCTAGTAAGCTGGAAAAGTGCTTGATATGGCAGCTGATCCACTTCCAAACGTGTCCGAAAATATGGGAATGGGTAGTGTGCGCCTTCTCTGCGCCACATCATCTGCAATATGTTCGAAGTCAATGGCCTCGATTCACAAATCATTGAAAAAAATTCTCATGGTAGTAAAAAATGTAATTCATGAGAAAAAAGCCTGAGAATTTCACTGTTACCAAATCACCAGATAGGAAGACACTGAAAGTCGATGGAACTTTTTACTACTAGTAAAAAAGGGTAAAAAGTTCAGTATTTTTTTCAGGAGTAAAAAAGTGCCATTGACTTTCATTGTCTTCCTAACTAGTGATTCACAAACAGTGGAATTCTCAGGCTTTTTTCTTATGAATTGAATTTTTTACTACCATTAGAGTTTGCTACCATTGCAAAGAAAGTAGAAGGGCTCTATTGTGAGAGAGCAAAATGAGTTTTCTCCTGCTGAAAGCTGCATCAAAAAACTAGTGTGAAACACTCGAATTTGTATCATGTGTGTGGCTCATCAAGTCCACCTGAATCAGTATTAAAATTTTCGAATTGTAAAATGCAGTAGTAAATTTTTCGATCCACTAATTTAATTCCCACTTTTACAATCGCACTTGAATTTAATTCAAGTGACTCGTGTTTTACAATGGTTCCAGGTAGCTGAATCACTCGTAAAAAAAATATAGCAAAATCGCAACTTTTTAATCACAAAACACACGAAAAATCCATTCTCGACCTTTGTTGAATCGAGCCCTTGGTCTGGTCAGAAAAGTTAAAAAACTGAGTGCTGCAACCAAAGGTCCAGTAGTATTTTTAAAGAAGCACACAGCAACTGATATGTCTTGGGGCTGCAGTTTCAGAAATTACACCTTTTACATAGTTAGTATTAAGATCCTCTTACAGATTAAGAGGACCTTAAACCGGACCTTCACCATGATTTATTGAAAAGCCCAAACCCTTATAAAACGATTCCCCAGCATCTAAAATTAATATATTTTAAGTTTTTAGTCACTTATTATTCTTTCCCCACTGGGCTGCAACTCTGTTCAGGACTCTAGGATACGGGTGCCGCCATCTTGAGTCAGAAGCATCACACTTACTGAGGAGAGGAGAGTGGGATAAAGTACAGTGCAGAGCTGGGGTCAGGAAAAGGACAGCAATCCCAGAATGCAGGGCAGCACAGTCAGAAGGCACTTCCTGTTTGCAGGCTGCCTGATGTTCCATGAGCCGCCATCTTGGATGTTTAAAGGCTCATAACATGCAGTAGATGCAGGTAGGATGATTTTTAATGTGAGCAATGTGTATGTACAGGGTGTGGGAAACATATAAGATATGCTCTTATTCAGAGTCTACTTTTCACTATAGCCTTACCAGGCTCTTGTGCCAGCTGCACATTTGTTTTTAATGTTGTGTATGTTTTAACCTTTCAAGCATGTGGTTTGTCTGGTTTTCATCCTCTGTCTTATATTTGCCACCACACCTTTTTATCCTTTTTTAGCTGTATGGGTTGAAAACTAAAGGTTATGTCTGACACCAGTCATTCGTTTGCTTTTTGACCAGATGTGTTTGCAAGTTGAAAACTCTTATCCTTTTTTTTTTTTTTGTTTTTTTTTTTTTTTACAAATAACGTAATAGAATTTTTCTGGACAATATTTAGTTTGCCAAAATGACAAGGTAGTGACGAGGTTTTCTTTTGTGCCATATGCACGGTTTGGGTTTTGATATTTACTATTTAAAGTGATCGCTGTTGTCCCCCCCCCCCCCCCCCCCGGTGGGAGCAGTAATATCCTCCCCCCTGTGAAATCTGGCCTTTTGTTTGGCCATCATTGGTCACGTGTTTCGGTTTCCTTTGGCAGCCTAAACCTCAAAAGAGGACCCTTGACCACGTGACTGATGGGGGGAGTACCTGGTGACTAAGTCAAATTGCTTTGCAGCAGGTATATGCTTGGTGAAAGCTTTTAGTGCAGCAGTGGCCAGCAACCATCTCCTCAAGAATTGCTGTTGAAGTCTAATCTCATATATAAATATTTCTTTGCCAGGAGGTCACTACTATTTGGTTGAGGAAAAGTGTAAAAAGTGTCCTATGCTCCAAATTGCTTTTACCTTTTAGGTTTCTGCATGAGAGCACAGAGGGCATGATATTTCTTGTGCGAATTTGAGCATTTCTATGGGAAATTTAGTCATCTGACATCACATATATGGATATTCCTGTAAGATCGGGGTTACAGTGGTCCAGTTGCTATAGGTCTGTTTAAAACTTCTAGTATACAGGTGTTAAACATGCCTTCATCCATATGTAGACTGCAATGGGTATTTTCACATGATAAACAAATATAGCTCTTAACTAAAATGTTTAATTTATTTTAAAGCTAGGGTGATAAACACCCAATTAATCTATTTATTTGTGTTCTATACAGGCCCGATGCAAGTTATCACAACTTCAGGAGACTCAACAGGAAATGAACAAAAGCCTTGAAAATTACAATAATGCTCTCAACGGTGACCATGGGGGAAGCCTGAATAATCTAGCTGATGCTGAGACTTTTTCCTCTCGTGAAAGGCTGGAAATTTCAACTTCATCGGTGAGAAACAGACAGTGGTTTGGCCCCTAAAAAGCGGTCAGCACTGGTAACCAACATTCTTTAAATTTATGACTAATCTGTTTTACCTTATGCCACTGTTAAATGTATTCAATAAACGTTTCTTCCATTAAAATCTAGCTGCATAGATGAGATTTGTATTTTTAACTAGATAACTAGATTTTACTAAAAGCACTTAAAGTGAACCTCCTGTAAGAAAATTGCTCTCCTAAAGACCCTCTCTGGCTTTTAGTGAATTTAGCTGTTTGAGAAGGCCTAACTCCATGCAGTTGTTTTTGCAGTTGTTTTGCAGTGACAGGCAGATGCTGCACTTCTGAACCACATGGGAGTGGCCATCTTGCTACACACCTGACATCCCTGCTCCTGAAAACCTCACTGTAAAAATTGTCATTCTCAATGCAGTCATCCCTTATCTCAAGCCAGAAGTAGAAAGCCATCAGTTGTAATGACTCCTCACTGCTTTGCTGAGAGCAGAAACTTTCAACAGTTCAAATTCTCTGCCGCCCCGTATATATTCCTTCTATGTAACTATAACCCGAGGGCATCCACTAAGGTTAGAGGAAAGGTACTTTTTCCACCGACATAGGAGGGGATTCTTCTCTGTAAGAGCAGTGAGACTATGGAACTCGCTGCCAGAGGAGGTAGCAATGATGGATACAGTAAAAACGTTCAAAAGTGGCCTTGATGCCTTCCTGGCATGTAATAACATTTCCAGCTATGGCTACTAGACCACTGGAAGGAGACAAACAGGCTGAACTGGATGGAATAAAGGCTTTATTCAGCCTTACATACTATATTACGATGTTACCTCTCTCAGGCACAGCACTGTAGATTCATTGTGTGTGTGTGTGTCTGTGTGCAGCATGACAGAGATGCTGCCCCATATTTCTAAGGCATATATATCTTATTCTAAGTGTGCCATACACTCCGCTTCGGTCTTCATGACATCTGGGTAATCTCCAGTAGAGGGCGAACTTCTGCAGAGATGAATATGCAAAAAAGAAAGCCCCTCCCGGTCCATATATACCTGGGACCTCCCACCAATTCCCCAGTTTCTTCTCTGCAGAGAAGGCGACAAGACAGAAGATGAGGACTTCTTTACTTACGGGTGGGTGATCACTATTACTGCCAGGACCCTTCTAAATTGCCCTATATTGAGACTCCCAGCTTAGGCTGCGGGTCCTGGTGAAGGTAGGAGCACCCTATGGGTGCAGCAGGAGCACTGCTCCACCGTGAGACCTCACTATGGGGTAGACGTTTTTCCAGATTTCTTGGTGATCCTGGTGTGAGCCCGTTAGGCTTATGGCTGGCTCCTGGCAGGATTCCCCCCTTCCGGGTCCCTTATTCCCCTCCGGGGGGGGGTTGCCTGGCCTGGCCGATATTTCGTTTTCCCCAACCCTTGTCCCTGTGTGCTGAGTGTTTTACTGTGTGTGTTTGCTGCCTTACTGGCTTACTAAGGATTGATTACAGCCTGGGGGAGCTTCTTCCCCTCAGGCTGCGTTCGGGAAGGGGGCGGGCCGGGCTCTCGCCGCGGTAGCCCCGCCCCCTTATTTGGCGTGATTGCTGTGCTCTTTGTATAGGGGTCCGCGTTGCTGGGGGGGCGTGGCCTCGGCAAACGCGCGTTCTGCGCTGGCCCACCCTCCCCCTGCTCTCCCTCCGCAGGCACGAGGCTGCGTGGGGGCCATCTTTCTCTGGCAGGCCGCATAGCAATCGGTGTGGTAAGGGCCCGATGGCCATCTTCTTAGCTTGTGTGTGTGTGGGGGCCCCTATTTACCGGGGGCCCCCACTGGTCTCAATCATGTGTGTGTGGGTGTGCCTTAATCGCACTGTCTGGCTGGGATACCTGTATATTTACATTTGTGTGGCTGCAAGATCAATTGCTGTGGCTTTTTACATGTAATGTTATGGCCATTTTTGCACAGCTCGGCGCTTATGTTGCTTGTTTTGTGTGTTGCAGGTTGCCCTGTATATGCGCATATTAAGGGGTTCCTCCTGGTCCTGGGGTCCCTAGTGAAAAATTGTCCACCTAAAATCCTCCCACCGGGACTTTTAAGGGGCATCCCGGGTTGCTTATGCGTAATTCCCTGCGGTCTTGCGACTGACCACAAAAATTCACCATATGGAGGCTCCGCAGGATACTGGGCTCGGGATCCCTTTGGGACAATCCGGGCCATGTGTGGGGTGCGGGGTATCCCTTACGGGGGAGAATGTGCTGTATACCATGCGCACAAAAAGGCCATAACGCGGCAGTCTGGTACCCAGCCTTCTGGGTCGGCTCCTCCCGCTTCATCGCCTTCCCCTCCCCACCTTATCCGTACACCAAGTGACATTGGTACCAGTGGGGAGTCGCTTTCTCATGTTTGGGCTCGGTTGGCCAGCATCGAGAAAATGTTTGCTTGCACGGTGGGCAAGAAGGCCCAGGCTAAAAAGAGACATTTGTCGTCGGCCCAACCATTGTGGGATATTGACGACGAGTCCGCTGATTTGTCCGATTATTCCCCGTTAGAGGAGGGGGAATTGTATCAGGATTCAGAGGCTGACTATGTTCAGTCTGGGAATTCCAATGTCGGGCAGGCGCTGGGTAATGCCGTAGATACGGCCACTGTTTTGTCACATTTATTGGAGGTGTTGGATATTGAACTGCCTGCGGCGCCCTCTCTTAAAAAGGGGGAATTTTTTGGGGCCTGCAAGCCCCGTCTGGAATTCCCTACCCAGGGTCATTTTGATGCACTGATACTTAGAGAATGTGAGAGGCCCAGTCGGCTTCCTGGTGTGCCTCAGGAATGGGATAAGAAATATCCTTTTCCGGTGGAGGCGGTTAAGCGCTGGTCTTCTCCTCCCGAGGTCAACGCGCCTGTTTTAGGTTTGACCAACTTTTCTGTGCTGAACACCCCTGACGCCACCTCCCTTAAGGATGGCGAGGATAAGCGCCTTGATCAGATGGCGTGCCACGCATTTGCCAACGTGGGCTCGGCCCTGTGGCCTGTTAGTGCATCTTCCCTGGTGTCGCTTGCTACCAGGTCTCTTATCAGGGACTGGCTGAATAACGCTCAGTTTGATCCAGCTGGCGCTGAGTTCGCTATCCTTAAGAAGTGCGAATTGTTCATGGATTTTGTCATGGCTGCGATGGAAGACTCCATTGTCGTGTGTAGTAGGACGTCAGCCTTACTGGTGGCTATGCGCAGATTGGTCTGGCTCCGCCAGTGGACAGCGGACGTTGGAGCCAAAAAGTCGCTCACAGCTCTTCCCTTCTTGAGTGTGCGGCTGTCTAGAGATAAATTGGATGCTGTTGCCAAAGGAGGTAAGTTACCTCAGCGGAGGAAACAGCGCCACCCCTTTCGGGGGGCGGGCTCGTTCACTCCTTCTTTTCGAGGGGCCAGAGCGTCTAGGGTTCTGGCCTTCTCAGGTGTCAGGGGCTCGTCCTGGAACAGAGGCAGAGGTCGGGCACGTCCCGCGGCTGCCTGGGGTTCCAAGCCCAAGCCTGCCGTTAAACCGGCTCAGCAATGAAGGGGCGCCCTCACCCGCAAGGGTGGGGGGACGGCTGCGGCTCTTCTTCCAGGTCTGGGCCTGGGAGGTCACAGACAATTGGATCTTGGAAGTGGTCTCCTCCGGGTACAAACTGGAGTTCAAGTTCTGGCCGCTCCCAAGATTCTTAAGGTCTCGGGTGCCCTCGGACCCTCAGGCTGCACAGGGGCTCCTGTTAGCAGTAAAAAAGCTTCTGGACATGGGGGTTATATGCCCGGTGCCTCTGACGGAGAGAGGCAGGGGTTTCTACTCCAACCTTTTCACGGTTCCCAAAAAGGAGGGTTCGGTGAGACCCATTCTAGATCTCAAGGTTCTCAACAGATTTCTCAGAGCCAAAAAGTTCTGCATGGAGACTCTGCGCTCGGCTATCAATTCCCTTTGCCAAGGGGATTTTATGACATCCATAGACATCAAGGATGCATATCTGCATGTTCCGATTTTTCAGGCACATCATAGATTCCTCCGGTTTGCGGTGGAGGATCAACATTATCAGTTTGTAGCTCTTCCCTTCGGTCTGACCTCGGCACCAAGGGTCTTCAAGACCAAGATTTTGGCATAATGGCTCTGCTCAGATCTCAGGACATTCGCATTGTGCCTTATCTGGACGATCTGTTGATATCAGCTTCTTCCCTTCATCAGGCGGAACTGGACACCCACCAGGTGGTGTCGACCCTGGAGAGGTTCAGGTGGGTGATCAACCGCACCAAGTCTTCTCTCCCCGTCTCGTGTGATTTCATTTCTGGGCATGAATCTGGATACCGGTCGGGCCAGAGTGTTTCTGCCCCAGACCAAGGTGCAGGGGATTCAGGGCCTGATCCGTCTTCTTCTGGCCAGTCCTTGTCCCTCTATCCGACAGGGGATGAGACTGGTGGCTTTGATCATATCCTCCTTCGAGGCGGTGCCGTTTGCACAGTTTCACATGAGATCTCTTCAACTTCACCTATTGACGTATTGGGACAGGTGCCCACAGTCATTGGATCAACCTTTCAGGATGTCTCCCAGGGTTCAACAGTCCTTTCGGTGGTGACTGGACTCGAGCAATCTGGTGAAGGGCAGATCCTTTCTGGTCACTTGTTGGGAGACTGTTACAATGGATGCCAGCCTGTCGGGCTGGGGAGGTTATTGGAAGAGTCATCAGTTGAGCGGGGTGTGGGGCCCCAGGAGGCTCACACCCCCATCAATGTATTGGAGCTCAGAGCCATTCGACTGGTTCTGGCTCGGCTGACCCCACGCTTACGGGGTCTTCAGGTTCGTTCGGACAACCGAACGGCAATGGCTTACATAAATCACCAAGGAGGGACTCGCAGCAGGAGTGCCCTCAAGGAAGTCTCTCTGATCCTGCACTGGACGGAGAGCAATGTTCCTTGCCTTTCGGCAGTCTACATTCCGGGAGTGGAGAACACAGAGGCGTATTCCCTCTCGCCACGGGGAGTGGTCTCTCAGCCCCTAGGTTTTTCTGGATCTTTGCCGCAAGTGGGGGACTCCGGAGGTGGATCTCTTTGCCTCGAGGCACAATCACAAACTTCCGGCCTTTGTGTCTCTTTCTCAGGATCCCCTGTCTCTGGCAGTGGATGCCTTGTCACTGGCTTGGAAGGACCTGGGTTTTCTGTACCTGTTTCCACCCGTCTCCATGCTGGGCAAGGTAGTTCGCAAACTGGTTCTAGAAGGGGCACCAGCGATTCTGGTGGCTCCAAGGTGGCCAAGAAGGTTTTGGTATGCAGACGTTGTAAGGTTGGCCGTAGACCAGTACCGGCTTCCCTACTTTACCCCAATTTACAAATGCTGGCTTTGACGGCTTGGCTGCTGAAACCTTCATCTTGAAAGAGGAAGGTTTGTCTGAGGCAGTCGTTCAGACCCTGATTAGGGCTAGGAAGCGGTCCTCTTCTGGCATTTACTATAGGACTTGGAGGTCCTATATTGATTGGTGTGAGGCTAGGGCCTTGCCTTGCAGGGCTTTTTCTATACCCAGGATTTTGGTGTTTCTTCAGCATAATCTGGATCTTGGGTTCCAGCTTAGTACTTTGAAAGGACAGGTTTCTGCTCTGTCGGTTTTCTTCCAGAGGTTTTTTGCTTTACACCCGCTGGTTAAGACCTTTTTCCAAGGGGTCACGCATGTGCGGCCCCCTCGGAAGGCTGTAGTTCCTGTTTGGGATTTGAATTTGGTTCTTTCGGCTCTGCAGGGTCCTCCTTTTGAGCCGTTACAGGATATTGCTCTTTCGGTTCTCACTCAGAAGGTTGCTTTCTTGGTGGCTATTACCTCTGTTCGGCGTGTCTCTGAGTTGGCGATTCAGGCCCCTTACTTTGAGAGACACCAGGATAAGGTGGTTTTTCGTTTTAAGCCGGATTTTCTTCCTAAGGTGGTGTCTGCTTTCCACTTCAATCAGGACATTGTTCTCCCTTCCTTGTGTCCTAAGCCTAACAATGACAAGGAGAGGGTTCTGCACAATTTGGATGTTGTTCGCTGTGTGAAGTACTATTTGGTGACTACTACTTCTTTCCGTAAGACGGACGCCTTTTTCGTGGTGCCCTGCGGGCCCAGGAAAGGTTTGGCGCCTGCTAAGTCTACGATTAGCAAATGGATTTGTCAGGCCATTGTTGGGGCCTATTCTGCTAAGGGGAGGACTCCCCCTTTTAGGGTCACTGCGCACTCTACTCGTGCTGTTGGTGCATCCTGGGCTTTTCAGCACCAGGCTTCTGTTGAACAAGTTTGTAAGGCTGCTACTTGGTCTTCCGTTGGATGTCCCAGATGTCATGAAGACCGAAGTGGAGTGTATGGCACACTTAGAATAATACCGTTTTGTGAGTACTCACCTTTAAAACGGGTATTATGAGTGTGCCATACACTCCACTTCGCCCCACCCTTTTTTTCAGGTATTCTGGAGCTTTTATATGGTGATTTTGATTGTTAAGGTTATATTTGGTTCTTCCTGGTCCCTTTACTGCTTTTATACACTGGGGAATTGGTCGGAGGTCCCAGGTATATATGGACCGGGAGGGGCTTTCTTTTTTGCATATTCATCTCTGCAGAAGTTCACCCTCTACTGGAGATTACCCAGATGTCATGAAGACCGAAGTGGAGTGTATGGCCCACTCATAATTCCCGTTTTAAAGGTGAGTACTCACAAAACGGTATTTTTGGAGTATGCTGCTTAAAGCAACACTCCCAAGCTTTGCTGATAGTCTGACTTGTGCAGAGAGATAGAATCACATAGGCATACTGCAGCCCAGCTTAACACGCTCTTTTAATAAATGCAGCCAGCTAGAGAAAAGTGGGGGGGGTAGATCAATTTACTACAAAATATTTTTTTGCCTGGATGTCCTAATCCTCATTGCCTAATTGCATGTAGTTATATAGGCTCTGTCTGGCAGGGGGTTGGACCAGTCATTCAGTTTACAGTTTGTGATGGTTACTTGTACCAGTTTTATATGTTCAGGGGCACCAATCTCATCCCTGGTTTGGGGGGGGGGGGGAGTGTTCCTTTCTGCCAGATCACCCTTCCCAATGCCATCAAGGTTCTGCGGAGCCAATTCTCCTGTTGGCATGAAAGTCATGAGTGCTCCAGAAAATCTTCATTTGAACATGTTGCAGAATTTCCATGCTGCACAAGGCAACTTTCTCTAGTCAGGATTTACAGTTCTGCTTAACCCTATTACCCAATAGAAATTGACTTATATTTAAAAGGAAATGACGATGCTTTTTCCCTCCATAGTTTCACTGAAATATATATTCCAAATTCTTTCCAATTTCTTTATAATGTTCTTTTAAGTATCCTTTGATATTATGCCCTGTGCAAAGGGAATATATTTTGGCTGGTGGATATTGATTTTCAGTGGACCTAAATTCTACAGTGGCAGTCGGGGTTTCTGTGTCCCCAACCACAGGGTTTCCCTGTCTAATACTACTTAAGAAAGCCCTGGTGACCTCCATGGATCCAAAAATCCATTCAGCCAGTCAGCTGGCCTCATTATTTTGGCATATAACATTGCTGAACCTTGACCTGACCAACTGCAGCAACCCCAGATCATAGCACTGTCCCCCACAGGCTTTTACAGTGGAAACATAATCACCTGTGCAGTAATTATGCAATGGCAGGCTCTTACCTATGTGCTCAATTGAACAAAGCCATTTGCTGGCCCCCACTCTAGAGCCAGGCTTGATTTTGGATGCCCGGGGGGGGGGGGGGGGGTGTAGTGGCTAGCTTTGAGTCTTCTGGGCTACATTGGTTTTGGTCCACGGGTTTGGGACACTTTAATGTTTTGTAGTGTTTTGATTTTTCTGTTTGTTTTATTTTTCCTGTGAGGCACAAGAATGAGACGTGTGCTCCTCACCTACCTGCAATCATTAAACAACTTATTCCCCTGTTTCTTTAGGAAGACCCTTTCAAGAGTAAAGGCCACCTTTTTAACAGCAACAACAACCAAGACCTCTACTCTGACCCATTCCAGACTGAGGATCCATTTATTTCCGATCCTTTTAAAGGAGCTGACCCCTTCAAGAGCAGTAAGTGTATCCAGCAGATCCATCAATCGGTGCTTCCTATTCCCATAAATGTCATAAAGTGACATTTTGTAATAATGACTTTTCTTTCATTAGATCCTTTTGGTGATGATCCTTTTAAAGAGAATGATCCTTTCCATGCCCCCTCTAGTGAAGATCCTTTCCAAAAGCCCAACAAAAGTGATCCTTTTTCTGCTGATCCTTTCAGTAAAAACAATGTTTACTCTATGACCCTACCCTTAAAGGTGAGCTTTACTTATATCTAGTTTAATCTAAATCGGGAATATTTTTATGCATTAATCTATCAGTACCCGGTATTGTGACCCAAAGCCATTTTCTAGTTGTAGCCAGGGGTGGCTGCACTGCCAAAATACTGGTCCTCTGATTGATCAAAATAAGATTTCAATATTCATTTGCTGAATTTTCTGTCTCATAACAGTCTGATCCTTTTGAGAGCAGAGATCCTTTCTCCTCTTCAACACTGCCAAAGAAAGAACCAGGTGAGCACACCTTTGTATGCATATTGGGGGAGGGGCTATATAAATATATTAGCTGAACTAAGGGAAAGAGATGAACCATTTTTTTTTTTTGACGGTGCAGAAGCTGGACTCCATTGTCCCTTTTCTATATACTGTCTAATGTGGTAAATTCGAACTAGAGCGAATTTATTCTTGCCTGGAAGCTATGGTAAAAGTTTAAAGAGAAGGGCCACTTTTGATGGCATTTTGAAAGTGTATATTATTATGTGCCCAAAGTGTTGTGCTTATCTAGCATTTTTCTTTGTCAAATGTATGTTTTTTGGAAGCAGTTTTCACTACCTGCAATATGTTGCTATTGGCACCCATACACCAAGTCCTACAAGAAGAGAAAAGGAAGAACTGCACACAGAGAATTCCGCTGCTAAGGTGAATGAGCGAGCTGATTGCTTACCCATGTCCAGGAGCAGTGCAGATAACCGATTTGTAGGAAATAGACCATCTCATCAGGAAGGGCAGTGTAGCACTAAGCCATACTCATCTGTCAGGGAAGTTAATGATAATGAAAGTTAATAGCATCTATGAGCTTTATTAAAGTACTATCTGAACTAGTCACATATTCTAAGTATGTCACACACCCCGCTTCAAGACATTCATTACACTTGGGTATACTGACCTGTAGATGGCAATCTTGCAGAGATAACAAAAAAAGGTCAGACCGTCCCGGCCCATAAATACCTGGGACCTCCCACTCATTCCCCAGTTTTCCATCTCTGCAGAGGCGAGCAAGTCAGAAGATGTCTCCTCCTTGCAGGTAGCCGGGATGACTCCCGGCCACTTTTTATTCTTCTATTTCTGCCCGGATCCCCTTGTTTAATATTCCCTGCCTCCCAGCCTAGGCTGCTGGTCCGGGCAAAGGTAGTTGGCACCCCTGGTGCTTAGGAGCCGTGAGACCCCATAACAAGGGGTAGGCGGCTATCCGGGTTGGTGATCCCGGTTTGGGATGCCCCGTCCCTTGGCCCTTCCCTGGCATGGATTCCCCCTCTCCCAGGTACCCTTAGAGGGGGGGCCGGGTCCCTTATGGATTCCTGTCTTTTATGTGTGTGTGTTTTACATGTGTGTGCTTTACATTCACTTTCACGGCCGGCGCCGCGGGACCTCCGGCACGCTAAGAGTGCTGCCCGCAATGGCGGCTGCGAGCCCATGAGGGCTTCTTCTCCGGGCGGGGCCGGGTGCTCGTGCGCGCCTACGGCCCGCCCCCGTGCTGAGAGCGCGGCTTTTCATGTCCCGGCTTCAGGCCGGGAGAGGCGGGGCCGGGCGCGACGCGCGATCCGCACCGACCCTCCCTCCTCCTACTGCACACTGCGCGTTGTTACCTGCGGTACCGAAGGTCGGGTGAGGGGCCTGATGGCCATCACTGTCATTTGTTATTATCTTCTATACATTTAGCATGGTCTGAGTGTGTGCTTGTGTTCCACGTGGACCATTGATCATATTAAAGGGGGGTTCTCCCGGTCCAGGTCCCTGGTTAATTTTTAGCTGGCTTAAAATCCTCCCACTCGGGACTTAAAGGGGCATCCCGGGTTGCATTATTGCGTAATTCCCAAAAATTAAAAGAGCATTGTACACATTTAATTGTATATACTATATATAGTACTAAAAAATCACCATATGGAGGCTTCCCCGGATACTGGGCTTGTGCCTCCCTCGGGGCAATCCAAGCTGTGTTTGGGGTGTGGGGTATCCCTTTTGGGGGATGATGTATTTCTATGTGTACCCTGTGCGCAGCGGTGTATTACACGGCAGACCGGATCTCAGGCATTTGGTTCTGCTCCGCCGGTCTCCTCCCCGTCTCCCCCTCGCCTGACACGTGCGTGTGATGTGGTCATTAGCGGGGAGTCGCGATCTGAGGTGTGTGCCAGATTGGCCAATCTTGAAAAATTGTTTTCTAGTGCCGTCGCCAAAAAGGCCACGGCAAAGGGGAAACATTTGTATTCGGCTGCGCAGGCCTTTGATAGGGAGGATTTTGAGTCCCTGGATTGGTCTGATTGCTCCCCGCGTGAGGAAGACAAGCAGTATGAGGGGTCTGATGACTCCGACGATCAGCAGTTTGTGGGCGCTGATACCGAGCAGGGCCAGGGGGATTCCTCGGATACATCCAGGGTCCTGGCTCAGGTGTTTGAGGTCCTGGCTATTTCTCCCCCCGAGGCGACTTTGAAGAGACGAAGCCCCGCTTGGAATTTCCTTATCAAAAGCATTTTGATGGTATCATTCGCAAGGAATGGGAGAGGCCGACGCGGCTTCCGGGTGTCCCACCGGGTTGGGACAAGAAATATCCCTTTCCGGCGGACGCAGTGATGCACTGGTCGTCTCCCCCCGAGGTGGATGCTCCTGTTTTGGGGTAGTCCTGCTCCTCAGTCCTCCATTCTCCGGAGTGCACTACCCTCAAGGATGGTGAGGATAATCGCATTGACCAGATGGCTTGTCATGGTTTTGCCAGTGTTGGATTGGCCTTGCGGCCGGTTTGTGCTTCTGCGGTTGTATTGGTAGCTGCCAGGTCAGTTGTTAGAGGATTATTGACCTCTTCCGGGCTTGACCCGGCTAGTGAGGAGTTTGCCGACCTTAAGCGCTGTGAGTTATTATTGTCCTTCGTGCTTTCCGCCCTGGATGACACATTGGTGATGTGTCCAAAAAGTCGCTCACGGCCCTTCCCTTTGTGGGATTGCGGCTCTTTGGAGAAAAATTGGATTCGGTGGCAAAGGGAGGTAGGTTACCTCAGCGTAAGAAGCAGCGTCGCCCTTTTCAGGGGCGGCTTCCTTCTCTCAGTCCTTTCGTGGGGCTAGAGTTGGCAGGGGTTCGGCCTTCCCTTCGTCCAGAGGTGATTCCTGGCCTAGGGGCAGGGGTCGGGCCCCTCCAGGACACAGTTGGGGCTCCAAGCCTAGAGCCGCTGCCAAGTCGGCTCAGCAATGAGGGGGCGCCCTCACCCTTGCGGGTGGGGGGACGGTTGCAGCTGGGTCCAGGAGGTCTCGGACAGGTTGATTCAGGAAGTGGTGTCTTCCGGTTACAAGCTGGAGTTCGAGTTCCGGCCCCCTCCCAGATTCTTCAGGTCCCGGGTGCCCTCAGATCCTCTGGCTGCCCAGGGGCTTCGGGCGGCAGTAGCAAGTCTCGCAGACCCCGGTGCCCCTTTCAGACCGGGGCCTGGGCTTCTATTCCAATTTGTTCATCCTATTCTGGATCTGAAGTTGCTCAACAGGTTTGTCCGTCCCCGGAAGTTCCGTATGGAACATCAAGGATGCTTACCTGCATATTCCAATATTTCTGGCACGCCAGAGATTCCTCAGGTTTGTCGTGGACAATCGGCATTTTCAGTTTGTGGCTCTTCCGTTTGGCCTTACCTCGGCCCAAGGGTTTTTACCAAGGTGTTGACAGGAGTGATGGCCATCCTCAGAGCCAGGGGTATCCGCATCGTGCCCTATCTGGACGATCTGCTCGTCATGGCGTCTTCCCTAAGTCAAGCGCAGATGGATACCAGGACTGTGGTGTCCACTCTGGAGAGTTTCGGTTGGGTGATCAACTATCCCAAGTCCTGCCTCACTCCCTCCAGGGTGGTGGAGTTCCTGGGAATGTCGCTGGATACTTCTCAGGCCAGAGTGTTTCTCCCCCGAGCCAAGGTTCTTCTGATTCAGGAATTGACTCAGCGTCTCCTATCCATCCCCCGCCCGTCCATCCAGCTAGGGATGCGACTGGTGTGATTGATGGTGGCGTCGTTCGAGGCGGTTCCCTTTGCACAGTTTCACACAAGGACGCTCCAGCTCCATCTCTTGGCGGCTTGGGACGGGTCCCCGCTGTCATTGGATCAGTCTTTTCTGATGTCCCCCCGGGTGCGGCGGTCCCTTCGGTGGTGGCTAAAACCAAGCAATCTGATGAGGGGCAGATCCTTCCTGACCCCTCGTTGGGCGACGGTCACCACGGACGCCAGCCTGTCAGGTTGGGGGGGATTTTGGAAGGATCTTCAGTTTCAGGGTCTGTGGGGGCCTCTGGAGGCTCACGATCCCATCAATGTTCTGGAGTTGAGAGCCATCAGGTTGGTTCTGGCTCACTTGACTCATCAGTTGCGGGGCCTACCGGTTCAAGTCCGGTCGGACAATCGGACTGTGATCGCCTACATCAATCACCAGGGAGGGACTCGCAGCAGGCGTGCCCTCAGGGAAGTGTCTTTGATCCTGGATTGGGCATAGCGCAATGTCCCATGCATCTCGGCGGTGTACATTCCGGGAGTGGAGAACACGGAGGCGGACTCCCTGAGCAGGGGGTCGTCTCGCCGGGGGGAATGGTCGCCCAGCCCCAAGGTCGCTTTGCCACCGGTGGGGGACTCCGGAGGTGGACCTCTTTGCCTCTCGTAACAATCACAAGCTTCCGGCATTTGTGTCTCTCTCACGGGATCCGCTGGCTCTGGCAGCGGATGCCATGTCTCTGAACTGAAGGGATCTGGGGTTTCTGTACCTGTTCCCTCCGTTTCCCATGGTGGGTAGAGTGGTGAGCAAGCTGGCCCTAGAGGGCGCGTCAGCAATCCTGGTGGCTCCAAGCTGGCCAAGACAGGTTTGGTTCACAGACGTGGTAAGGTTGGCAGAGGATCAGTTAGACCTGTCCCTTCTGCCAGATCTGCTCACTCAGGGTCCACTACTCTACCCCAATTTACCAACGCTGGCTTTGATGGCGTGGTTGCTGAAACCTCAATCTTGAGGGAGGAAGGTCTTTCTGATGCTGTCATTCAGACTCTGGTTAGGGCTAGGAAGCATTCTTCCTCTGCCATCTATTATAGGACTTGGAGGTCTTATATTGATTGGTGTGAGGTCAGGGCCTTGCCTTGCAGGGTGTTTTCTATCCCTAGGGTTTTGGAATTTCTGCAACATGGTCTGGACCAAGGTTTGCAGCTTAGTATGCTGAAGGGGCAGGTTTCTGCCCTGGTGGTTTTCTTTCAAAAGTCTTTTGCTCTTCATCCTCTGGTTAAGACCTTTTTCCAGGGGGTTACGCATGTGCGGCCTCCTAGGAAGCCTTTGCTCCCAGTTTGGGATTTGAATTTGGTTTTGTCTGCCTTGCAGGGTCCTCCTTTTGAACCTTTGCAGGGTATTGAACTTTCTACGCTTACTCAGAAGGTTGTTTTTCTGGTTGCCATCACTTCCGTTTGACGTGTTTCGGAGTTGGCAGCCTTGTCTATTAAGGCTCCTTACTTTGAGAGGCATCAGGACAAGGTTGTTTTCCGCTTCAAACCAGATTTCCTTCCTAAGGTGGTCTCTGCTTTTCATTTGAATCAGGATATTGTTCTTCCCTCCTTGTATCCTAAGCCCAGCAATGACAAGGAGAGGGTTTTGCATTCTTTGGATGTGGTTTGCTGTGTTTAGTACTATTTAGTGGCTACTTCTCCTTTTCGTAGGACTGACGCCCTTTTTGTGGTGCCCTCTGGGCCTAGGAAAGGTTTGGCTCCCGCCAAGGCTTCCATTAGTAACTGGATTTGCCAGGCCATTGTTGGGGCCTATTCTGCTAAGGTGAAGATCCCCCTTTTCGTGTTACTGCTCATTCTACTCGTGCTGTTGGGGCGTCCTGGGCCTTCCAGCACCAGGCTTCTGTTGAGCAGGTTTGTAAGGCTGCTACTTGGTCTTTGGTTCACACTTTTTCCAAGTTTTACAAGGTTGATGTTCGGGCCTCAGCGGATGCTGTTTTTGGCCGCAAAGTTCTGCAAGCTGCAGTGGCTTAAGTTTGTGACTTGTTTTTTGGATCCCCGCCCTTTATGGACACTGCTATTGGATGTCCCAAGTGTAATGAATGTCTTGAAGCAGGGTTTGTGACATACTTAGAATAATACCATTTTGTGAATACTCACCTGTAAAATGGGTATTATAAGTATGTCACACACCCCGCTTCACCCTGCCCTTTTGTATTCTGGATCCTTTATATGGTGAACCTTTGTTAGTTTTTATTGGCTTTCCTGGTCCCTTGATCTTACTGCTATCTTTAATATTGGGGAATGAGTGGGAGGTCCCAGGTATTTATGGGCCGGGAGGGTCTGACCTTTTTTTATCATCTCTGCAAGATCGCCATCTACTGGTCAGTATATAAGTGTAATGAATGTCTTGAAGCGGGGTGTGTGACATACTTATAATACCCATATTCTAAGTATGTCACACACCCCGCTTCAAGATATTCATAACGTGTGGGTATATACTGACCTGAAGAGGCGATCTGCAGAGATGATTGGAGGAAAGAAAACCCCTCCCAGTCCATAAATACCTGGGACCTCCCACTCATTACCCAGTCTTCATCTCTGCAGACGGTGAGCAAGCAGCAGATGATATCTCCTCCTTGCGCTGGGGGATTTTTAAGGTAGCCGGGTCTACTCCCGGCCAATATTTTTTATTTCCGTTCGGACTCTTTATTTCTTATGAATATTATATATATATATATATTGAATGCCTCCCAGTCTTGACTGCTGTCCCAGCGAGGGTATACTAGCACCACAGGTGCTCAGGAGCTATGCTCCGCCGCGAGACCCTATTAAGAGGGTAGGCGGTTCTACTGGGTTGGTGACCCCGGTTTGGGATGCCCTGTCCATGAGAATAATTTTTCCCCTAATTGGCCTATCCCCACATTATTATCTTGTTTGGGGGCACTATCCTCTGATTTCAGTGTTTTCCACGACGTGGGGCGTATAGAAGTAATCCTTCTATTTATGTTGCATTGTTTAATGTTGTATGTGAGTCATTTTTCTGTCACTTTTCTGTCACTTTTGTTTCCTTGTCAGACACCGCGGCCGCCATTGCCGCCGAGGTGCTGGTTTTTTTTTACCTTAGAAGAGCTGAGGGGAGGTTTCTCCCCTCATGCTCTTCTGTGTGGGGGCGGGGCCGGGCCTGCTGTGTGAGGCCGCGGCCCGCGCCCTTTATGTTCTGACATATTGTAGCGTGGCTCGAGCGGTGAGCGGCTCCGCATACATTGCTGGCCACTACCGGCTTTTCTTTATTATGCGCCCGGTGCCGCGGGTCCCGGCGGCACCGGCGCGCGCGTTCACAATGGAGGGGAGCTTCCCCTCATGTTTTAGCTGTGGGGGCGGGACCGGACTCGCGGCGCGTCGCCGCGGCCCGCCCCCTCTAGTCACAGGCACTTCTGAGGAACTTGTTCCTCATGCCCGTTTGCGAGGGGGGGCGGAGCCTTGCAGCGCGCGGTCCGCGCTGACCACGCCCCCCTTCTTAGTCTCCCGCTCTGCTCTGAGTTACCTCAGGCAGAGGACGCAGCGCTTCTGACACCTGCAGGTTCCGTGAGTGGCCCTGCGGGCCATTTTTTATTTACACTTGTTTATATTTATATATATATATATATATACTATATATATAGGGATTTGAGACTCGTACTGTCTTTCTGTGTCTTTTAGGCTGAATCTTCAGGGGTTTTTAGGCTTCTCCCGATCCTAGGGTACCTGGGTATTTTTACTATTTTTACAAATCCTCCCACTTGGACACTATAAGGGCATCCTGGGTTGCTTAATAGCGTAATTCCCTCACTCATAGCGACTTACTCAAGTTCACCTTATGGAGGCATCACTGGATTCCGGGCTTCCCTCTGGACAATCCCGCAAGTGCATGGGCTGTGGGGTATCCCTAACAGGGGATGATTTTTTCTTATGTATATCATGTGCACAGCAGACTATTACACGGCAGTCCGGACCCCAGGCTTCTGGGTCAGCGCCGCCGGCCTCATCATCTCCCCCTCCCTTTTTGACCCGTGCCCCGTGTGATGTTGCCACGGGGGGGGGCAGTCGCAATCTGATGTATGTGCCAGATTGGCCAGTATTGAAAAGTTTATTTCTTCTGCGGTTGCCAAGAAAGCAACGGCTAAGAGGAAGCATTTATCGCTGGTTAATCATTTTGTATATGATGATGATGCAGATGGCCTGGATTGGTCAGATTTTTCCCCTCTTGAAGAAGGGGAGTTATGTGAGGATTCAGATATTTCTGATGATCAGCAAATTGTTGGCGCTGATTCCGATCGGAGGTCAGGGATTTCCTTGGACACTCCTAATGTTCTGACTCAGATGTTTGAGGTTCTGGCTATCTCGCCTCTGGCGGAGGTTCCTCAACAGCAAGGTGAGTTTTATGACGGATCCAGGCCGCGCTTGGAATTTCCTAATCAAAAGCATTTTGATAATATTATTTCTAAGGAATGGGATCGGCCTGCCCGGCTCCCAGGCATTCCTCAGAGTTGGGATAAAAGATATCCTTTCCCAGTGGATACGGTTAAGCGCTGGGCGCCCCCCCCCCCCCCCCCCGAGGTGGACGCCCCAATTTTAGGGTTATCCAACTCAGCCGTGTTGAATAGCCCTGATTGTTCCTCTCTTAAAGACGGTGAGGATAGACGCATTGATCAGATGGCTTGTCATGGTTTTGCCAGTATTGGGGCATCCATACGGCCTGTATGTGCCTCATCGCTGTTGGCGGTGGCTACCAGAAAGGTGGTCAGGAATTTGTTATCCTCCTCCGGTTTGAATCCGGACAGTGGTGAATTTCGTGATCTAAAACATTGTGAGGTATTTTTGTCCTTCATAGTAGCCGCTTTGGATGATTCTTTGATGATGAGTAGTAGAGTCTCTGCTCTAATGGTTACTATCAGGCGTTCAATTTGGTTACGCCAGTGGGCGGCTGATTTTGGGTCAAAGAAGTCACTGACGGCTCTTCCCTTTGTTGGGTTACGGCTCTTTGGAGACAAATTGGACGCTGTGGCCAAGGGCGGAAGGCTACCTCAACGCAAAAAGCAACGACGCCCCTTTCGAGGAGCGGCTTCCTTCACCCCTTCATTTAGGGGATCTAGAGCGGGAAGAGGTTTCGCTTTCCCTTCTACAAGAGGAGATTCCTGGAATAGGGGCAGAGGACGTGCCCGTTCAGGATACAATTGGGGCTCAAAACCCAAACCCGCGGCCAAGCCCGCTCAACAATGAGGGAGCGCCCTCACCCGTGCGGGTGGGGGGACGGCTGCAACACTTCTCCCAGGTCTGGAATCAGGAGGTTTCGGACAAATGGATCCGGGAAGTGGTGTCTTCCGGCTACAAGCTGGAGTTCGAGTCCCGCCCCCATGTCCCCGGATTCACCGGCTGCGCAGCAGCTCCGGGCGGCGGTATCAAGTCTTCTGGAAATGGCAGTCATTTGCCCAGTACCCCCATTAGAACGGGGTCGGGGTTTTTACTCAAATCTGTTCACGGTCCCCAAGAAGGATGGCTCCGTCCGGCCCATACTGGACCTAAAGATTCGCAACAGGTTTGTAAGGCTGCGAAGATTTCGCATGGAAACGTTGCGTTCGGCTATTCAATCTCTTCGTCAGGGGGACTTCATGACGTCCATAGACATCCAGGATGCTTACCTCCATGTTCCCATTTTTCCCGCGCACCAGAGGTTTCTGAGGTTCGTGGTGGAGGATCGACACTTTCAGTTTGCGGCTCTTCCCTTCGGTCTCACCACAGCTCCAAGAGTTTTCACCAAGGTGCTTGCTGGGGTGATGGCTCTCCTCAGAGCGCAGGGGATTCGCATAGTGCCGTATCTGGACGACCTTCTCATCATGGCACCGTCATTCAGCCAGGCAGAATTGGACACCAGGACGGTGATATCCACTCTGGAGAGGTTCGGCTGGGTGATCAACTACCCCAAGTCCTCACTCCACCCGTCCAGGACAGTACCCTTTCTGGGAATGTCTCTAGATACAGATCAGGCCAGAGTGTTTCTTCCTCAGTCCAAGGTTCTTCTGATTCAGGAGTTGGTTCGGTCACTCATGTCTATTCCTCGACCGTCCATCCGACTAGGGATGAGACTGGTGGGTTTGATGGTGGCCTCCTTCGAGGCAGTCCCCTTTGCTCAGTTTCACACAAGGACACTACAGCTCCATCTGTTGTCGGTCTGGAACAGGTCTCCTCAGTCGCTGGATCAATTCTTTCAAATGTCCCCCCGAGTTCGCCGCTCGCTTCGGTGGTGGCTGAACTCAATCAACCTGCTGAGGGGCAGATCCTTTCAGACTCCTCAGTGGGAGATAGTCACTTCGGATGCCAGCCTCTCAGGATGGGGGGGCTTTTGGAAGGATCTGCAAGTTCAGGGTTTGTGGGGTCCCCTGGAAGCTCACGAGCATATCAACGTTCTGGAATTAAGGGCCATCAGGTTGGTTCTTTGTCATTTGACTCATCAACTGCGAGGCTTGCCGGTCCAGGTCAGGTCGGACAATCGGACGTCAGTGGCCTACATCAATCACCAGGGAGGGACCCGCAGCATGAATGCTCTCAAGGAAGTGTCCCTGATTCTGGACTGAGCGGAGAGCCACGTCCCGTGCATCTCGGCAGTTTACATCCCGGGAGTGGAGAACATGGAGGCGGACTCTCTGAGCAGAATGTCAGTCCGCAAGGGGGAATGGTCTCTCAATCCCAAGGTCTTTCACTCAATTTGTTGCAGATGGGGGTCTCCGGAGGTGGACCTATTTGCCTCCCGTCACAATCACAAACTTCCGGCATTTGTGTCTCTGGCGAAAGACCCTCTGGCTCTCGCAACGGATGCCATGTCTCTGAACTGGAGGGATCTTGGGTTTCTGTACCTGTTCCCTCCGTTTCCCATGGTGGCCAGAGTAGTGCGCAAGCTTGTTCTGGAGAGAGCACCAGCAATCCTGGTGGCTCCAAGGTGGCCAAGACAGGTCTGGTTCGCAGACGTGGTAAGGTTGGCAGAAGATCAGTTCGTTCTGCCCCTGCTGCCAGGTCTACTTACACAGGGTCTTCTTCGTTACCCCAATTTACCAACGCTGGCTTTGACGGCGTGGCTGCTGAAACCTCCATCTTGAAGGAGGAAGGTCTTTCGGATGCTGTGATTCGGACTCTTATTAGTGCTAGGAAACGGTCCTCATCGTCTGTGTATTATAGGACTTGGAGGTCTTATATTGACTGGTGTGAATCTAGATTGTTCCCTTGTAGGGAATTCTCTATTTCTAGAATTTTGGAGTTTTTGCAACATGGTCTGGACCTGGGGCTCCAGCTCAGTACTCTGAAGGGACAGGTGTCTGCCCTGGCGGTGTTTTTCCAAAAGTCTTTTGCGCTTCATCCTTTGGTTAAGACAGGGTCCCCCCCTTTGAGCCTTTGCATGATATTCCCTTGTCTTCCCTTACACAGAAGGAAGCCTTTTTGGTAGCTATCACTTCTGTTAGACGTGTTTCTGAGTTGGCGGCTCTATCGATTCATGCTTCGTATTTTGAAAGACATCAGGACAAAGTGGTTTTCCGTTTTAAGACGGACTTCCTTCCTAAGGTGGTTTCGTCCTTTCATTTAAATCAGGATATTGTTCTGCCCTCTCTGTGTCCTAATCCCAGCAATGACAAGGAGAGGGCCCTACATTCTTTGGATGTGGTTCGTGTTGTGAAGTACTATTTGGTGGTAACTTCTGCCTTTCGCAAGACTGATGCATTTTTTGTGGTGCCATTTGGGCCCAAGAAGGGTCTAGCACCTACAAAGTCTACCATCAGCAGGTGGATTCGTCAGGCCATTGTCGGGGCCTATTCTGCTAAGGGGAGAGATCCTCCTTTTCGTGTTACAGCTCATTCTACTCGTGCGGTTGGTGCTTCCTGGGCTTTTCAGCACCAGGCCTCTGTTGAGCAAGTTTGCAAGGCCGCTACCTGGTCTTCTGTTCACACTTTTTCAAAGTTTTACAAAGTTGATGTTCGGGCCTCAGCGGATGCTGTTTTTGGCCGCAAAGTTCTTCAGGCTGCAGTAGTTTAAGTTGTGCTTTATGCCTTGTTTTGGATCCCCACCCTTTATGGACACTGCTATTGGATGTCCCACACGTTATGAATATCTTGAAGCGGGGTGTGTGACATACTTAGAATAATACCATTTTGTGAATACTCACCTTGTAAAATGGGTATTAGAAGTATGTCACACACCCCGCTTCAACCCGCCCTTTTGTATTCTGGATCCTTCATTTTGTGAACTTTGCGTTGTTATGACTTATTTTTGGCTCTTCCTGGTCCCTTACCTTACTGCTTTCTTTATACTGGGTAATGAGTGGGAGGTCCCAGGTATTTATGGACTGGGAGGGGTTTTCTTTCCTCCAATCATCTCTGCAGATCGCCTCTTCAGGTCAGTATATACCCACACGTTATGAATATCTTGAAGCGGGGTGTGTGACATACTTATAATACCCATTTTACCAGGTGAGTATTCACAAAATGGTATTTTTACAGGTGAGTATTCAAAAAATTGTATTTTGTAGACCCTTGCTATTGTAATAAAAAATGACTCCCTCAGCAGGAGAATTTCACAAACTGACAGCTGGTCCAATGTCTCAGAGGACCTACTGGAATTGTCTGGTGGGCAGATAGCTGGTACGAGTCATGTCAGTGCAAGTTCTAATTGCCCCTCAACATCCCTAATGCAGTTAACGACATAGAGGGCATCTAGATCAAAGCTCCCCAGTCTTTCCTAACATGAGAGAGGCTAGAATGGGCAAACAGGGGCTTGTGAGAGTTGCATAGAAGTACCCTGGAGAGCAGCGAAAATGAGGTACAGGAATCTGGAGCTGGCTGTGACTGGGGACTAGAACAGGTGCAGCATCGCTGCATATAAACTGACAAGGAGGCCCTGTGACCCACAGTTACAGCCCCGTAAAAGAAAGTCTCTAACAAGGTTTAAGGAGATACCACAAAAGAAGTTTGAAAACATAGTACTTATCAATATACACTTTTGGGTCTCTTATGGTAGCATAATCATGAGACTAGATGCTTTCACTGAGGAAGCTAATAACGTTGAAACACGTTGCCTTTTTAGGCATGTAAAATCAATATATTTAGTCATTCAGAGAAACCTCTGACCCAGCCATCTGCTTCTGGAACCCCTGCAGGCCTCTGTTCTTGGTCACTCACTGCTAGAACGTCTTTCAGCAGAGTTTGCCTAGAGCTATAATCCTTTTCCAGCCTTGGGGGCTTAGGGACTTCAACTTGGTGACAATTCCACTGCCAGAGTTGTCCTTTACCTCCAGCCTGGAAAGGTGCAGGGTTGCCTAGCCCTTGGATGAAACCGATCTGGACCCACTCAGCGGGTGACTGATTGATTGTTTTATTTCAAAGAAAGGTGATATACACATGGATCTTATTCAGACAAACTCTAAGGTTGTGTCTGAAAGATGTTTTCTCGTGTCAAAAGATGAGGTTAAAGGCAATACCCCCAGACTACTACTTTGTATGTTGGGCAGCAACCTTTCTGGAAGCTGTAGACCACATTAGTGTTTTGAGATGGTTGTACAGGTGCCTTCTCATAGTGTAGTCAGTTTTCTGCTGTATTTCTTTGTCATGCCAAAGAAGAGTGCTTCCTCAAGTGCCTTCACTGCTGCCTCTACTTTACTTTTATTAAATTCTTTATTTATTGAACTTTTCTTGGCAATTAAAAAAACAAGAACAAATAGGACAAGTGACTGAGAGAAAAGAAAAAACAAACAGTACAACAAGGAAATAAAGCACTTAACATCAAAGCAATGCAGCGATACAGATATGGCATGACTATTGCACTTGACCTTTTGTAGACATATTGCTAATAAAGAGTCTCCCTGGCCAGCGAGTTTGCCTCAGACCCGATTGGTACCTTCTAATGTATGCCCTTTCTGGTGACGACAAACCTGCCCGCTCTAGGACCAATTGCTATGACACTTCCTAGGCTGCCGGGAGAACCTAAAGCTGTGAACAACAGGCGCGTGCAAGCAACACCTAACGCACTGTGGAGCTATGGGGAAGAACAACCTGGGGGGGGGGGGGAGGGGTACTGGAGTATTGGGGAGGGGGAGGGGGGCTGAGCATAATGCCTAAGTCAGACCCAGAAGGCTCTTCCCTTCAGCAGACTCCGAAAAGACCATCCATCCATACCATGTAGCAGCAAACTTATCGTGTGTGTCGTCTCTGGAGGCCATAAGGCTCTCAAACCGCATAATGTCGTTCACACGCCGAAACCACGCAGGTATTTCTGGGGGATCTTTGCTCCTCCACATCTGGGGGATGCAGGCTTTGGCCGCGTTCAGCAGATGACACGTTATCGAATTGCGGTATCTTTTTAAGGGAACCTCTGACTTGTGGAGGAGACATAGGGCGGGATCATCCGGGATCTCTGAACCTGAGCCTTTTTCCGCCACCAGTCTCACCCTGTTCCAAAACCCCCTCAGCTTGGGGCAGGACCAGAACACATGTAACAAGTCTCCCCTCCCCTCGCCACATCTCCAGCACTCCGCAGGGGTCTCCGGGGACCACTTGTTTAGTGCCGCAGGGACCCTGTACCACCTGGTAAGTAACTTGTAACCACATTCCTGATACCTGGTGCAGGTTGACGTTTTGTGTGGTAGCGCCATGATTTTCTGGCGTTGCCTGGGCGTCCATGTCTCATTGAGATCTCTTTCCCATTTCTCGAGATAAGAGGGGTCTACAGCGTCGGGGGGGGGGGGGGGGTCTATTAGTGACTTATAAATTCTTGAAAGGGTGTGTCTCTTAACTTCCCTACTTTGACACAGTTCCTCAAAGGCCGTGAGTTCTCGTCTACCATCCCTAAGCTCCTGCAGGGAAGCCAGAAAATGCCCTAACTGCATACATTGCCAGGGGGACCACTCAGGGACCCCAGAGCTTTGTGCTAATTGCGCCAGTGGGGCCCAGCCGTTGTTTGATCTAAAATGGCCCGCCCTATATACGTTTGCTCCGGCCCAGGCCGCAGCCGCCTGACCTCTACACCCTGGCATGAAACTCAGATTCCCCAGGATGGGATACATGGGGGAGGGGGAAGGCGAGATCCCCTCACGCTGCAGCGCAGTCTTACAGATCTGCAGTGTCGGGCCTATGGTTGGGTGCTGTCTTGCCCGTATACTCCGGTCCATTGACAACCAGGGGGCACTTTTAATTGGGTACTCCATTCCGACCCACTGTTTGTGGCGGCCGTGGATGCACCAATCAACCACTCTGTTTAGGTGCACTGAAACCTGGTACAGCGCCGGGTCCGGGACTCCTACACCCCCTCTCTCTTTCGTTCTCATCAGGAGGTTCCCCCTCACCCTTGGCCTCCTCCCAGCCCAAATGAAGCCGATAAATATGGCGCGCACCTTCTGGAGATAGGAGCGTGGGACTGTAACTGGTAACGCCTGAAGAAGATAAAGCAAACGGGACAGAAGGGTCATCTTCACTGCGTTGCACTTCCCAAACCACGAAAGCTTCCCTTTTGCCCACTTGGTGGTTTCCTCTTCAAAATGTTTTAACAGCGGGGGCAAGTTAAGGGCAAAGATTTTAGTAAGGTCGCTGCATATCCTCGTGCCCAGGTAACTAACACTGCCCTCCGCCCAACGAAACAAGAAAGAGCTCCGCAATTTTTCGTATCTTTTGGTTGGGATGCTAACATTGAGGGCCTCGGACTTTTGATAGTTTATTTTATATCCCGATAGATTCCCATAATCTCTTAGTTCTTTCATGAGGTTTGGCAGGGACACTTCTGGGCAGGATAGGAAGAAGATTACGTCGTCTGCGTAAGCCGCCACTTTATAGTGGCCTGACGCATTCTCCACCCCTCTAACATCCGGATTCCCCCTCACCCTGCACAAAAAAGGCTCCAGCACCAGAATAAATATTAGCGGTGACAGCGGACAACCCTGTCTTGTCCTGTTTGCAATCCCGAAAGATCTCGACGAGAGCCCGTTTACCCTCACCGACGCCGAAGGGCAGCTGTACAGACTTTCTATCCAACTACGCATATACGTTGCTCCACTTCGCGTCACAGCCTCCAACAGAGGCTTTAGCGCTCTGCGCATCAACAGGGTTCTCCTCGATAAGTCCTGTAGAATCATAACGCTGGCCCCGTCAAAATCAACATTCCCTTTTCTCCGTGCACTACGGGCAATGTCTTCTTTCACTCGACGGGTCCGGGCCGAGCGCTCTGTGGACTCTATCTAGTTCGATTGGGGTGGCCGGGTCTCTATCCAGCACTGTGTTGAAAATGGCTGTTATGCGCCTCAGATCCTCTCCTGCCGAGGCTTCAGGGATGCCCCGCAGTCGCAGGTTGTTCCTACGGCTGCGATTTTCAATGTCGTCCATGTGCAACATCTGGGTCTGAAGCAGCGCTTCCTGAAAATCGCACCTCTCCTCCAGTGCTTGCGGTCGTAGGGGCCTCCGACTCCAACACAGCGACTCTCTCCTCAACCGCTGATACCTGCTGTTTAACCTCTCCCAGCTCCTGTCTATGCGCCTCCTCATACTTTGCTATAAGTCCCTCGATGTCGGCCCTGGAGGGCAGACCCCTCAACAACGAGATCGTCTCCATGTGTATATCAGCCCCGGGTCGGGGTTCGGGCTCATCCGCTCTCCCAGGTGGCAAGGGGGTTGAAGCTGGACGCTGCGCTATAGCGGCCGAGCCAGGCGCCCAGGGGTCCCACGGCTCCACCCCCTGCTCTGGGGAGAAACACGGCTGAGATGGCGACATTGGGATCGGGCTGGCACTCCGTCCCGGCCAAGATGTCTCCGGTGAAGGCAGCAGGGGGGGCTCGGTGAGGCGGGTCCCCGCTGGCGGACCACTACCTCGGGTTCCAAGGGAGGGGGATGCCGAGGTTTTGGCATCCTCTGCGGCAAGCCTGCAGGGGGGCGTCCCCTGCTAAGCGGCTGGCTGCACCCCGCGGCTCCGTTGTGCTTCTCCCCATCTTGTCTCGGCGTGAAGGCGAACTTATCAAGTCGTCTGATAGCAGCGACGGCTGACTGCTGACTATGCTGGTTTGGGACCCCCGCTCGCTGACTGTGTGGGTAGAATAAATTGCACCCCCATTCGTGCGGTGGGTGTTGCCCCTGTCACTGGCGTGTGGTGTGGGGGGGAGGGGCTATACAGTGACCCTCTTGCTTGTACACAGAGCTGACATCAGTAATCACTACAGGCGTGGAGTGACTGCCTGTGTCATCTGCCCTCTGTGCACTCACCGTTCCCTGCTGTGACTGGCTCTCTCAGCCCTCTCGCCTGCTCGGGCTCGTCACCGCTGCTATCCGGGTCCCCGCCCCCTCGTCGCCCAGTCACGTGATTTGGCCGGCAGCCGTCCGCCTTCTTGGTGCTCTCCTCAGCTTCTGCACTGGTCACAGCCGCCATCTTGGTACTCCCGCCTGTACACCCGTGCGGCTCCGCCGCCATCCATCCTTCATGCGGCCGTGCGCCGGCTGGCCGCTCCTCCGCTCCCTCCTCCAATCGCGCCGCAGCTTCAGCCTGTCCCGGGGCCAGTGCCGGATTCGAGCTGGGTAAGCGAGGATGCTCTGCGCCGTCCACGGCCTCCGCCACTGACTCGCGCCGCTGCCTCCCCGCCTTGGGGGCCGCCGCACCGCTCTGTACAGGCGCCTCTCCCGCTGTCAGGCGCCGATCACCCGCTCCGGCCACAGTCAACATAAGCCGGGGGGACAGAGCCACCACTCCCGGGTCACGCACCTCCTCGCCGACCCCAAGCGCATTTCGCGCCATTTTGTCACGCCGGCACTCTTCCCTCATTGTCTTCTGGGATGCAGTCCGGGTTTGCTGAGACCCCTTCCGCGGGCCTCCACCACTCCTCTGCGGGTTCCTCTACCTTGCCATACTCCTCAATTCAGGTTTGCTGCCAGCAAAATTGGGTTCTAACGGCCACCGGTGTGGGAGCTCTGAGCAGTTGCTTCCTCACGGCTCCATACATAGGACACGCCCCCTCTCTACTTTACTTTTTAATGGAATTCCTGTTGCCATTGTTGGTCTGAGTGGAGCAAGACATTGCTGGCAATATTGGCTTACATTCACATTCCAATCTTCTGCCTATTAATTGGAGCTTATGTTCATTGTTATCGTCACCTTAGACACAACTCTATTCGCTGCACTGTTTTTTCCATTATTCTGGTGTCATTGTGATGTTGCCCTCTTTGGATTCCTTTTATTGTTCCTGCTTGTTGTTACAACTCTTGTTGTTACAGAGTCTCAAGGTTGTGCCAGGGTTAGAACGAAGGGAAAAACAGCTTTGTTATCCATGATAATTTAACTTATCTCTTGGTGGGTGGAAATAAGTCTTGCCTCACACTCCTTCAGCTGTAACCTTGGGGGATTGGCTGATGTCTGGAGCCAAAATCTACTGATACAGTTGGAACACACTATTTTGGGTGTGAGTGTTTTATTTTTTCAGGGGATCAAGTTTCATGGTAGATGTACTATAAAAATCCTACAAGTGAAAAAATAAATGTCTGTTTTTTTATGTTCTTTTGCTATGGTGTTCTAATCCTGTTTACCACCCACATCTGAAATGTGTTATTTTTATGTATGCACAGTAGTTATGTGTTTTATCTTTGGTTTCAGACCCATTTGGAACTCTGGACCCCTTTGGAAGCAGTGCATTTAGCAGTAATGAAAGTTTTGCAGACTTCAGCCACATGTCTAAGGTGAGTCTGTTCTAAAGAACCTGAGGTCATATGTGCCATAGTTGGACCATTTGTCACGCTTTTTTACCACTAGGTGTCAGGATAACCATACTGACCTGACACAATCTGTTTGTACTGAAACCATAAACTTTCTAGCACCTTACCACTTCAAAGCTGCTGTTATATGGTAAAAGAAACAACATAAACCTGGGTTTCATTTGTATAATATCTCAGTACAAAGCCCTCGTTCAAGTTCGACAGAGAGGGGAAAAACATGGTCAAGAAACGCAAATGCAAAACAAGATTCCTGCCGCACAATGCAGGCCGCAAACGACATGACAGGTGTGAACGTAGCCTAAGGGTGATGGCCAAAATTTTTTATGTGGCTTTATCCATGATATTTTAGTTTTTGTGAACGTTATAGGTGTCTCTGCTGATGTATAAAGGATTATTCATCCAACCAGTGGATCCTTATAGTAATAGGTGTCAACACACACAGCTTTCCTCAGCACTCTGCTAACCTGCACTAGAGACCTGTATAAACTGTTAAACTGGACCTTCACCCTGAATGAGAGCATATGTCTTATATGCCCCCCCCGTACATATAGATTGCCCATATTAAAAGTCATCCTACATGCATCTACTGCATTTTCTGAGCTTTTAACCCTTTCGCTGCCAGCCTACCTGCGGCATTTGTGACTCTGTGTTGCCATTTTCTGCCATTTTGCACTGAACATGTTCAACTGTAATTTTTGAATGGATTTCCAGGAATTTCCTAGGAAAATTATATATTTTTACAGCACAGTCTGGGCTTTAATATGACATGTCTTGTTTTTAAGTATGTTAGTGTTTTTTGTTATTTTTGTGGAAAAGTTGTTAAAAAAAAAAACAAAAAACAATTTTTAACATTTTGTAGTGTTTTTTCCTCAGTAAAACATGCAAGTTTACCAGAAAATCATAATGTGTGTAAAAGTCCTATTCCTCCCAATTACAACGGTACCACATATGTATTGATAGACACCCTTTCCTGTCCAGGAGACCCCCCAAACTGAAAAGAGTGGTTGAAGGGATTTTCAACGAAAAAACAACTATTCCGCACTCCTTGCAGTTTTTCCACAAAAACACTCCTTTAGATCTGAAATACCCCCCCAATACCATATATATACTGAAAGTACACACCTTAAGCTTTCTAGGCGTACCAGGTTTGATGTTGTGGCCACAGATGTCCAGGTGGAATCCATTGACAAATGCAGGCTTTTCACAGGGTTTCTTGACGACAATAGTAAAAAAACAGAATCAAACCCGCATTGTTTTATAAAAAAAAACTTTACTCTTAAAAAAATACACTAAGGTCTCCCGAACAGAACAATACCCAACATGCATAGCTACCTGCAAGGGTAGGGTTACCAATCACGCCAAAGTTAAGCATACGCACGAAGGGGATTTCACTTGAAAATTCCTACTCTGTGGACAACATGCACACCCTACGCTTTTTCAACCAAAACAACACTTTTCAATTAAAATATCCCCCACAAACCATATATTCTCTGAAAGTACACCCCTTAGGCATTCTAGGCGTACCACGCTTGTTGCCGTGGGATCAGCTTTCGGGGCGCAAACCTTCAAGGAATGACCTGGTTGCACTGGATTTTGCTAAAAAAAAAAAAGTTAAAATGCTAAATCAAACCCACATTTTCCTAAAAAAAAAATAGGCCAATCATAAAAATACACACCTAATTGAAAACGACAAGGTCCGCCAAACAGAACAATACCCAACATGTATAGCTACCTGCAAGGGTAGGGTTACCAATCACCCCAAAATTAAGCATACGCATGAAGGGCATTTCACTTGAAAATTCCTACTCTGCGGACAACATGCACACCTAACGCTTTTTCAACCAAAACAACACTTTTCAATTAAAATACCCTCCACAAACCATATATTCTCTGAAAGTACACCCCTTAGGCATTCTAGGTGTACCAGGCTTGTTGCCGTGGGTGCAGCTTTCGGGGCGCAAACCTTCAAGGAATGACCTGGTTGCACTGGATTTTGCTAAAAAAAAAAGTTAAAATGCTAAATCAAACCCACATTTTCCTAAAAAAAAAATAGGCCAATCATAAAAATACACACCTAATTGAAAACGACAAGGTCCGCCAAACAGAACAATACCCAACATGTATAGCTACCTGCAAGTGTAGGGTTACCAATCACCCCAGAATTAAGCATACGCATGAAGGGCATTTCACTTGAAAATTCCTACTCTGCGGACAACATGCACACCCTACGCTTTTTCAACCAAAACAACACTTTTCAATTAAAATACCCTCCACAAACCATATATTCTCTGAAAGCACACCCCTTAGGCATTCTAGGTGTACCAGGCTTGTTGCCGTGGGTGCAGCTTTCGGGGCGCAAACCTTCAAGGAATGACCTGGTTGCACTGGATTTTGCTAAAAAAAAAAGTTAAAATGCTAAGTCAAAACCACATTTACCTAAAAAAAAAAAAAATAGGCCAATCATAAAAATACACACCTAATTGAAAACGACAAGGTCTGCCAAACAGAACAATACCCAACATGTATAGCTACCTGCAAGTGTAGGGTTACCAATCACCCCAAAATTAAGCATACGCATGAAGGGCATTTCACTTGAAAATTCCTACTCTGCAGACAACATGCACACCCTGCGCTTTTTCAACCAAAAACACTCTTCAATTAAAATACCCCCCACAAACCATATATTCTCTGAAAGTACACCCCTTAGGCATTCTAGGCGTACCAGGCTTGTTGCCGTGGGTTCAGCTTTCGGGGCGCAAACCTTTAAGGAATGACCTGGTTGCACTGGATTTTGCTAAAAAAAAAGTTAAAATGCTAAATAAACCCACATTTTCCTAAAAAAAAAATAGGCCAATCATAAAAATACACACCTAATTGAAAACGACAAGGTCCGCCGAACAGAACAATACCCAACATGCATAGCTACCTGCAAGGGTACAGTTACCAATCACCCAAAACTAACACATGCGCTATGGAAAAATAACAAAACAATTTCTTACCTGTACTAAGAAGTGCAATTAGGATACTGTAGCTGTGGCATCAGATTATAAGATCAGTGATCAATGACCAATATCGGGAATCAAGACCCTGAAAAGGGTCACATTTTGCCTTGCCACAAGTAACCAGCTGCTCCTGCTCCTGCTCCAGCACTTCCCATCGGATTAGCAACAGCTCCAAAGAAACTAAAGGATAATAAAATATAACACCACAAAATACCTGTGCCAGCACACAGGAAACATAATTTAACTAAAAGGGGCCCACCTACAGACTAAAACAAAAAATGCAGAAGAAAAATATGCATTGCTCCATAATCTAATTGAGTATGATATACCTCAAAACAATCTTGGAGGCATAAACCGGGTTGGCTGGGACAGGTCGGGCAATAGTACCGCACATCTCTTCTAATGCCACGCTTTCTGCAAACCCTACAAGCTCTCTGGGGATACCGCTTTCTACCACTATCGGGAAGCAACTTTATAAAGTGCTTCCCAACTAATCTGGCCTGACTGTCGTTACTAGGCATATCTGGTTCCTCTGCAGTATCCCCAAACAACAAAGCAGGGAGTAACTGCTGCTGGTATTTAATGTAAGATAAATTGGAGCCTGGCACTGCTACCTTGAAGGCAACAAAGCTGTTGTAAGTTGCCATATGGACCAAATGGATAGCAACTTTAGTGTACCAGGCTCTAGTTTTTCGGGTGGCGTTGTAATATGTTAATATTTGGTCCATTTTATCAATGCCACCCATGAATTTATTATAATCTTTTATGCAACGTGGCTTTTGGGAAGGGGCTCGTGGACCACGTTGCCTTACATTCACAACTGATTCATCATGGAGTGTTGTCAGTAGGAATACATTTTTTTTGCCCATGTATTCTAAGCATACAGCACGTCCTGCTCCAGATGTAGTAATTACATGTGGGTAATCCTCCGCCTGAGGCGCTGTTCACTGCAGACATGTAGAAAACAGGCTTCTCCCGGCCCTACATATACCGAGGGACCTCCCACAAATCCCCAGATTTCTCTGCAGTACTCACTGCGAAGGCATGAAGTTTACAGCCCGAGGCCCTGCGGGACTATTTCCACCCGTCCTCTTTGAGAAGAATATGCCTCCCAGCCTGGGCTGCGTGGGTCGGGTGAAGGTAGGCAGCACCTTAGGTGCTTACGGAGCTAGACTCCACCGCAATCCCCCACCATAGGGTAGGCGGTTAAGGCTAATGGTGAGCCTTCAGAGGATGCCCCTCCCGCATCAGCACCCCATACCCTGTGTAGCGGTGAACCCCGAGTATTGGGTCACCTTCCTTCCTAGTTTTCCCCGCTATTGGGGGGAAAAAAGGGGGGGGGGGGGTTGTGTGTGCAGACGGCTTAACATTGCCCCATTACACTGTGAGTTGAAGCCCTTGACGGTTACTGGGTGTCAGAGCCGCTTTTCAACACTTATCTTAACCTTAGCCGCAGCGCTCTTAATGTAGTTTACTCGGCGCGTAAGGCGACTCCGATCGCGGACGCTACTGGTTAATTCTCTCTTTTCTTTCCTGTCATGTCAGTCCCTGAGGTGATTCACTCGGTAGGGGCTCAGTTTCTAACTGCTCGTTTTTCTATTGGTTACGCGCTCCGAGCTTCGCGCTCTCCGGGGGGGGGGGCGTGGTCTGATGTGGCGCGTTCCGAGTCATGTTCAGCTCTGGCCCGCCCTTCGAGGTTCGCTGGCGCCATTCCTTTCACGTGCACGTGGTGAAGACTGTCCTCCCCTCGCTGTTCTGTAAGTGCCCTCACGGGCGACCTTTCTTTAGCTTTCGCTTCTCCTCGCTTGGCTCTGACATCCCTCTTCCCCTTGTGTCTTTCAGACCGTGAGCTTCGGTGGCTTCTCCCGGCCCGGCGTAACGCCCGGCCTTGACTTCTAAAAAATCACTCCCACTTCCCAGCGGGTCATTGGGGCATCCAGAGTTGCTTTATAGCATCAATCCCTACTGGCATATTGCACATAATAATCACCATATGGAGGCATCTCAGCATATTTTGAACGGGGTTCCTTCGGGACAAGCCCGTCTGTGTGTAGCTTGTGGGGTCTTACCTAGCAGCGGTGACAATGCATGGGTCTGCATCCCTTGTGCACAGCAGGCGCTAGCCGGTCTTCCCACCTCTTCTGAGGCTGGGCCCGCACCTCGCCTCGCTTCACTTCACCTACTCCCCCAAGTCTGAGCCTAACCCCCAATACCAATGGGGATTCTCATTCCGATTTGGCCACTAGGCTGGCTAGTGTGGAAAACGTAATTGCTGGCTCCTTGGCGCGCAAGGCCACCGCCAAGAGGCTACATTTGAATCCTGAATCTACTATATTTCCTATAGAATCTGATGATTTACTTCTTTCCTACGCTCATTCCCCCTCAGACGAAGGGGAATTGATCTCTGACTCAGGGTCATACGATGACGAGTCCAGGGGACAGGAAGATTCTGGTTCTGATCATTGGTCCTCGGACGACATGGATAGACTGTTGACCCAGATCTTTGACCTATTGTCCCTCTCTCCCCCTGCCGCGGCTCCCCGGCAAAGGGGGGATCTGTTCCACACCGCTAGAGCGCGGTTGGAGTTTCCCGAACAAACCCATTTTAATAGCCTCGTGCTGAAAGAATGGGAACACCCCAGCAAACTTCATGGGGTCCCTAAAAGTGTTGATAAGAAATATCCCTTTCCTGCTGACCTGGTCAAGTGTTAGACATCACCACCAGAGGTTGATGCCCCAATCCTAAGCCTGTCCAACACCTCCCCCGACACTACTACGCTGCAGGATTCGGAGGATCGGCGTGTTGACCAACTGGCATGTCATGCATTTGGGGGAGCGTCGCTCCGCCCAGTGTGCGCCTTAGCCATCACGGCGGTGGCGCTCAGGACCGTGGTTAAGACTGCTCTTGAAGGGGCGGATGACTTGCCCTCTGATGCTGCCAATGCTCTGGCCACCTGTGAAACTTTTGTGAACTATATCCTATCTGCATCGGACGATGCTATTAAGTTGAGTGCTAGGGCCTCTGCTCTGGTGGTAGCTATACGCCGAGCGGTCTGGTTGCGCCAGTGGGCCGCTGATAACGCCGCCAAGAAGGCCCTTACGGGGCTTCCATTTAAGGGATTGCGCCTGTTTGGAGAAAGGTTAGATATCTTTGCCAAGGGTGGCAAGTTACCCCAGCGCAAGCGTCAGACTCGGCCCTTTCGTGGCCCAAGCTCCCTATCGACTCCCTACCGGGGGGCTAAGCAATGCAGAGGAGTGTCCTTCGCTGAGTCTCGGGCAGAGCCCTTGAACAAGAATAAGGGATGCCCTCCCTGTGCCTCCTGGGGGCCCAAGCCCAGGGCCCCTCCCAAGACCCCTCAAGCATGAAGGGGCGCCCTCGCCCGTCAGGGTGGGGGGACGTCTACAGCACTTCAAACATGTCTGGAGTCGACACGTCTCAGACCTGTGGATTCAGGAGGTAGTGTCCTCCGGTTACAAGATAGAATTTGCTGTACGGCCCCCTACCAGGTTTGTTGGGTCTCGAATCCCTCAAGACCCTGTGTCAGCACGGGTCTTGATGCTGGCTGTGCAGGACCTTCTGGATCTAGGGGTCATTTGCAAGGTCCCCTTAAGAGACAGGGGCAGGGGATTCTATTCCAACCTTTTGGTACCGGTACCCAAAAAGGACGGGTCAGTCAGACCCATTCTGGATTTAAAAATCCTCAACAGATTTGTCAGAAACGGGCACTTTCGTATGGAAACTTTGCGCTCGGCCATCGCCTCGCTGCGCCCAGGGGACTGCATGACAACTGTGGACATCAAGGATGCTTACCTGCACGTTCCGGTGTTTCCAGGACACCAAAGGTTTCTCAGATTTGCGCTGCTGGATCAGCATTACCAGTTCGTGGCCCTGCCATTCGGTCTCACGTCGGCTCCCAGGGTGTTCACCAAGGTGCTGGCAGGGGTGATGTCCCTGTTAAGACTAAAGGGCATACGCGTGTTGCCCTACCTGGACGACATACTCATCACCTCTCGGTCTCTGCGACAGGCAGAGCTGGACACTCAGTTAGTAGTGTCCACCCTGGAGTCATTCGGCTGGGTGATCAATTACCCCAAGTCCTCTCTGTCCCCCTCCTCCGTGACCCCATTCCTGGAGATGATTCTGGATACAGTTCAGTCAAGGATATTCCTTCCTCAGCAGAAGGTGGAAGCTCTGACAACGCAGGCGATGTCCCTGCTTTCGAGCCCTCATCCCTCCATCCGGCAGGGAATGCAGTTGGTGGGCTCGATGGTGGCAAGCTTCGAAGCGGTGCCCTTTGCCCAGGTTCATTTGAGAACCCTACAGCTTCACCTTCTGTCAGTTTGGAACTAGAACCCAGCGTCCTTGGACGGGATATGGGTGGTTCCCCCCTCGGTCAGACAATCCCCTGCGTGGTGGTTGGACCACAAGAACTTGACAAGGGGCAGATCCTTCCTGGCTCCCTCTTGGGAGACGGTCACAACGGATGCCAGTCTTTTGGGTTGGGGGGGATTCTGGAAGTCCCTGCGCTTCCAGTGGAGGTGGGGCCCTCAGGAGGCCCATCTGCCTATCAATGTCTTGGAACTCAGGGCTGTCAGATTGGTGCTGGAACAATTGACCCATCACCTGAGGGGTCTGGCGGTTCAGGTATGCTCAGACAACAGAACGGCGGTTGCCTACTTCAATTATCAGGGAGGGACCCGGAGCAAGGGGCTCTTCAGGAAGTTTCTCTGATTCTAACATGGGCGGAGGCCAATGTCCAATGCATCTCGGCTGTCTACATTCCGGGGGCGGAGAACCTGCTGGCAGATGCTCTGAGCAGGGGGTCGTCCCGTCAGGGGGAATGGTCCGTCTGCAACAGGGTATTTCAGTCCCTGTGTCACCGTTGGGGTGTGCCAGATGTGGATCTGTTTGCCTCCCGTCACAATCACAAGCTCCCGAGCTTTGTATCCCTGTCTCAGGATTCTCTGGCTCTAGCCACGGATGCCCTGTCCATGTCTTGGAGGGAGTTTCGGCTCCTGTACGTGTTTCCACCAATTCCCCTTCTGGGCAGAGTTCTGTGCAAGATTGCTCTGGAAAGGGTACCCGCGATTCTGGTGGCCCCAAGGTGGCCAAGAAGAGTGTGGTTCGCAGACGTGGTTCAAATGGCAGTAGATCAGTACGATCTGCCAAGGTTGCCAGATCTTCTAACTCAGGGGTCTCTACGCCATCCCAATTTACTAACTCTGGCTTTGACGGCTTGGCTGTTGAAACCTCCATCCTGATGGAAAAGGGTTCGTCTGCATCTGTAGTGGCTACTATGGTGCAAGCCAGGATAAAGACTTCCTCTGCTATCTATTATAGAGTCTGGCGTTCTTACATTGACTGGTGTGAGTCCAGGTCTCTTCCCTGCCGGGAATTTTTAGTTTATTTTTACAACATGGTCTAGACTTAGGTCTTAAGCTTAGTACTCTGAAGGGCCAGGTTTCGGCCCTGTCTATCTTCTTTCAGAAGACCCTTGCCCAGCATCCTCTTATCAAGACCTTCTTTCAGGGGGTCACTCATGTGCGTCCCCCTCGCAAGCCTATGGTACCTGTTTGGGATTTAAACTTGGTTTTATCGGCCCTGCAGGGTGCTCCTTTTGAGCCTATTCAGGAGGCTGCTCTCGCTGTTCTCACGCTCAAGGTTGTCTTCTTAGTAGCTATCACCTCTGTTAGGCATGTGTCTGAGTTGGCTGCCTTATCTATTCAGCCTCCCTACTATGAGAGACACCAGGATAAGGTGGTGTTCTGCTTCAAGCCAGACTTTCTACCTAAAGTGGTGTCTGCTTTTCATTTGAATCAAGATATTGTGCTTCCTTCTCTGTGCCCTAATCCTAGTAACCCTTGCGTTCCTTGGACGTGGTTAGGTGCGCCAAGTATCACCTAGTTATCACTAAGGCCTTCAGGAAGACTGATGCTCTCTTCGTAGTGCCTCACGGGCCTAGGAAGGGTCTGGCTCCCGCCAAGTCTACCATCAGTAAATGCATTCGTCAGGCTGTGGTTTAAGCCTATACTACTAAGGGGAAGTCTCCCCGCTTCCGTCTTACTGCTCATTCTACTCGAGCTGTTGGGGCTTCTTGGGCTTTTCAGCACCAGGCCTCTGTGGAACAAGTTTGCAAGGCCGCTACTTGATCTTCTGTTCATACCTTTACTAAGTTTTACAAGGTTGATGTTAGGGCCTCAGCTGATGCTGTGTTTGGCCGCAAGGTTTTGCAGGCGGCAGTAGTTTAAACTGCTTGCTGTTGCCTTTTCTGTTGGGGATCCCACCCTACTTTACGGACACTGCTATTGGATGTCCCACATGTAATTGCTACATCTGGAGCAGGACGTGCTGTATGCTTAGAATAATACAATTCTGTGAAATACTCACCTGTAGAAGTGGTATTATATGCATACAGCACGTCCTGCTCCAACCCACCCTGGTTTCACGTTGTTCTGGATCCCCTGTTTGGTGATTGTTATCATTACTATAATTGCCAGTTTTTGGGTGGTTGGTTTCTCCTGGCTTCTCCTTTCACTGCTTTTCAATGCTTGGGATTTGTGGGTGGTCCCTCGGTATATGTAGGGCCGGGAGGAGCCTGTTTTCTACATGTCTGCAGTGAACAGCGCCTCAGGCGGAGGATTACCCACATGTAATTACTACATCTGGAGCAGGACGTGCTGTATGCATATAATACCAATTCTACAGGTGAGTATTTCACAGAATTGTATTTTTTTATGGCCAGGACCTCATCGCTTCTTAGAGCGTAAGACTCCCCCCTTTTTAGTTTTTTTTTTTTCAAGTAGTGACCTGGGCAATCCTTAGCGATTAGGGTTGATGGTGCAGCAGGCCGGGGTATCCAATGAATAAAGGGCGCGAAATAAGGGGATGCTGGTATAGAAGTTGTCCACATATAAGTGGTAACCTCTACCCAACAGTGGAGTCATGAGGTCCCAAACGATCTTTCCTCTTATTGACAAATCAAGGGGACAACCAGGGGGGTCCAGATAGGTGTCCTTTCCTTCATAGATTCGAAAATAATTGATGTACCCGGTCACACTATCGCATAATTGGTAAAATTTAATCCCGTTGCTAGGGATATATTGCCGAAAAACAATGCGCCCTTTGAAAAGCAGTAGTGACTCTCGTCAATACATAATTTTTGGCCGGGGGTGTACACTACTGCGAAGCGATCTGACAGGCTGTTGAGCAGGGGCCGTAATTTATGCAGCTTGTCGTGCCGGGCTCACCACGGGGAATAGAAGTGGAGTTGTCATTAAAATGCAGAAACTGCAGTAAAATTTAGTAGCGGTTTCCGGCCGGAAATAATGGAGTTGCCAATATGGATTGGGTATCCCAGTAGGAGGAAATACTAAATTATTCCTAGTATGTCACACCACCCACTTCCCGATATTCATGACACTTGGGAACCCGGCCTATAGAGGGCAGTCTTGCAAAGATGACATGGAAAAAAGGAGCCCCTCCTGGTCCATAAGTACTGGGTTCCTCCCACTATTCCTCAGTCTTTTCGTCTCTGCAGTCGGCAAAGGATTCAGAAGATTCAGATTCAGAAGATGACTCTCCTTCAAGCTGCAGGTAGCCGGGCTTGCTCCCGGCCCCTTTTTTTCTCTATTTCTGTCTGAAACTCTTTAAACCTGTTTGGTTATATTGTATGCCTCCCAGCCCTGGCTGTGTGGTTCAGGAAAAGGTAGATACATACACCTTCTGGTGTATACAGGAGTATTACTCCCCCGTGAGACCCAAATGTGGGTAGGCGGCTTCCGGGTTGGTGTTCCCGGCATGGGATGCCCCTGTCCCTTTATAATCCCCTTGTGCCTTATGGGTGCATTTCTATCCTCTCCCCTTAGTTCTCCTTTAACCCTGCTGGGTAAAAAGGAGGGGGGAAGGGGGGGCGTTATCTGGACTTATTTGTCACCATGCACAAAAAAAAAAAAAAAAAAAAAGATATATAAAATAAGTCTTTATTTCTTATTTTTATGTATGTATGTTTTACTATACTATTTAATAGGAAATGTTTTATTTAGATTCCTATCTCTGTCTAGGCAGCATTTTTTGCTTACCTATTACAGCTCTTTGTTTCTGGCTGTGTTCAGATTTGAATTTTTCCCTCCATTTTTGGCCATGTAATCCTGGAAGTGGGCGCGGCTTAGGCATGCTTTTATTCAGAGAGCACCTGGTATGCTCTGTTTGACTTCCTGTTTCCTGCTTCCCTGTGGCCTTACCTCATGATGTGAGCTTCAGCTTGGCTGAAGGGAGTTTTTTTTTCTGTCATGTATTTATATTGTGTGCATTTGGTGACTGTTTTTTTGTTTTCTCTGTAGGTGGAAACTCCTGGTCCTTATATAAAAAAAAAAGCCCTTAAGCCTTATTTCGCATGCTGATTTATGTGCCAGATTGGCTCATCTTGAAAGATTAATGTCTACCTCTGTGCCTAAGAAGGCCTCAGCTAAAAGAAAGCACTTGACTCATGCAGCTCCGGCAAGTGAGTGAGACAATTGTGAATTGCTTGATTGGTCTGATCCTTCTCAGTTAGAAGAAGGAGAATTATATGAGGAATCAGATGTTTCTGATGAACAACAATTTGTTGGTACTGAGATTGAGCAGGGTAAAGCAAGTGTTGTGGATACCCCAAAAGCTCTTGCTCAGTTATTTGAGGTTTTGGTTATTACTCCTCCTGAAGTAGTCCCTCCTCAAAAAGGGGAATTCTTTGGAGCCTCTAAACCTCGTTTAGAAATCCCAGATCAAAAGCATTTTTTTTTATATTATTCTTAAAGAATGGGAGAAGCCTGTGCGGCTTCTTGCCATTCCCTTGGGCTGGGACAAGAAGTATCCCTTCCCAGCTGATACTGTTAAACGTTGGTCATCACCACCTGTGGTGGATGCCCCTGTGCTTAATTTATCCAATTCTTCTGTGTTGCATTCTCCTGACTCCACTACACTTAAAGATGGAGAGGATAAGCGTATTGATCAAATGGCGTGCCACGCTTTTTCCAGTGTGGGCTCGGCCTTGCTGCATGTTGGTGCTTCAGCGCTCATGACAGTGGCTGTTAGGTCTGTTGTGAGAGACCTAATGAATTACTCAGGGCTTGATCCAGCCTCTGATGAGTACGCCGCTCTTAAGCGATGTGAGATGTTTTCATCCTTTGTACTTTCTGCATTAGATGACACTCTGGTCATGTGCAGCAGAACCTCTGCCTTGTTAGTCGCCATTCGGTGGTCGGTGTGGTTGCGGCAGTGGGCAGCTGATATTGTAGCCAAAAAATCACTTATAGCGCTCCCTTTTGTGGGATTGCGCCTCTTTGGAGAAAGATTGGATTCTGTCACTAAGGGAGGTAAATTACCTCAGCGTAAGAAACGTCGTTCCTTTTGTGGAATGGACTCTTTTAACCCTTCCTTTCGGGGGTCTAGATCCGGTAGATGATCGGCCTTTTTAGCCCCTAGAGGGAATGCATGGAATAGAGGAAAGGGACGTGGCCGTCCAAGTCAGAATTGGGGGTCCAAAACCAAATCTGCCACTAAGCCTGCTCAACAATGAGGGGACCCACCATTATGGGTGGGGGGACGGCTGCGGTTCTTCTTCCAGGTCTGGGTTCAGGAGGTATCAGACAATTGGGTTCTGGAAGTAGTCTCTTCCGGTTACAAACTGGAATTCGAGTCCCGGCCTCCTCCCAGATTTTTCATATCCCGGATGCCGTCAGATCCGGCAATTGCGCAGGGACTGCGGGCAGCAGTAGCGTATCTGTTAAACATGGCTGTCATCTGCCTAGTGCCTCCAGCGGAAAGGGGTTTGGGGTTTTATTCCAACCTATTCACGGTACCCAAAAAGGACGGCTCTGTTCGGCCTATCCTAGACCTAAGGAGACTCAATCAATTTATCCTTTTCAGAAAATACCGCATGGAGTCTCTGCGATCAACGATCGATGTTCTCCGTCAGGGGGACTTCATGACATCCATAGACATCAAGGATGCTTATTTACACATTCCTATTTTTCCGGGTCACCAGAGATTTCTCAGGTTCTCGATAGAAGACCAGCATTATCAATTTGTGGCCCTGCCATTCGGCCTTACCTCGGCCCCAAGAGTCTTTACCAAGATGCTGGCAGGAGTGATGGCTATATTCAGGGTCCAGGTCATCCGCATTGTGCCTTTCCTGGACGATCTTCTTATCGCGGCCTCCTCCCTCGAACAATCAGAGTTGGACACCAGGACGGTGGTCTCTACGCTAGAAAGGTTTGGATGGGTAATAAGTTACCCCAAATCCGCTCTGTCCGTCCAGGGAAATTCCCTTCCTGGGCCTGATTCTGGATACATTTCAGGCCAAGTTTTTTCTTCCTCAGTCCAAAATGGTACTGATTCAGGACTTGATTCGTCTATTCTTGTCCAACCCTCGTCAGTCTATCCGTCTAGGGATGAGACTAGTGGGATTGATGGTAGCTGCATTCGAGGCAGTCCCGTTTGCCCAGTTTCACATAAGGACACTTCAGCTCTTCCTCTTGGCAAAGTGGGACAGGTGCCCACTATCATTGAATCAGACTTGTCTATTGTCTCCCCACCTTTTGCAGTCCCTTCAGTGGTGGTTAATATTGCACAACCTCCAGAAGGGCAAGTAATTTCTGACTCCGCGTTGGGAACTGGTTACCACGGATGCCAGCCTGGTGGGCTGGGGGGGCTTCTGGAAGAAGCATCAGTTCCAAGGATTGTGGGGGCCTCAGGAGGCTCATTCTCCAATCAATGTATTAGAGCTTCGGGCCATACGTCTTGTTCTACTTCGACTGACCCATTTCTTACAGGGTCTGCCAGTTCAGATTCGGTCAGACAACCGAACAGCTGTTGCCTACATCAATCACCAGGGAGGGACTCGCAGTTGGGGTGCCCTCCCGGAAGTGTCTCTGATCCTTCAGTGGGCAGAGATCCATGTTCCCTGCATATCAGCAGTTTACATTCCGGGGATAGAGAATGTGGAGGCATACTCCCTGAGCAGGGGATGTTCTCGCCAGGGAGAATGGTCTTTCAATTCAAGGGTCTTTCAGTTCCTCTGTCACAAGTGGGGGACTCCACGGCTGGACCTGTTTGCTTCTCGTCACAATCACAAGCTGCCAGCTTTTGTGTCTCTATCCCAGGATCCTCTGGCAGTGGCAGCGGATATAACAGTGATTTGTCCAGCTTCTCCTTAAAGTGGACCAACACCCAGGATTTTGACTATCCTGGGTCTTGGTCCACTTCGGTGGGGCACCCCCCAATCGGGGTGCCTCGCTGTGTGAAACCCCCCCGATCACCCTAAAAACTCACCTCTCCCCGCTCCCAGCGCCGACGGACAAGCGATTTGACAGCCGCTTGTCCGTGGCTCCTCCGCTGCCGCCTCCCGCGCGTTCCCTCTTGAACCGCGGCCATTCACAGACGGCCGGCGCAGGGGTGCGCACGCCTAGAGGGGCGCGAGGGAGGCGGCGGCGGCCGGCCGCCGCCGAAACTAAGGTTTGGGGGGGGTTTCACCCCGCGGGACATCCCGATTTCTGATGTCCCGCGGGGAGGGAGGTGATCGGCCCGGGAATCTTATAGATTCCCGGGCCGATCACCCGAGGGTGATGGTCCACTTTAAAACATAGCTTTTAATCCATCCAGTTAAAAACAGTTTTTTGTGAAACTATTGAGGTAATTGAAATGGCCCAGTAGCAACAAAAGGCAAGCACCTAGTGACGCGTTTCAAGCCTGGTCAGGCTCTTAATCATACACAATGTATGATTAAGAGCCTGACCAGGCTTGAAACGAGTCACTAGGTGCTTGCCTTTTGTTGTTACTGGGCCATTTCAATTACCTCAATAGTTTCACAAAAAGCTGTTTTTAACTGGATGGATTGAAAGCTATGTTTTAAGGAGAAGCTGGACAAATCACTGTTGTTTTCGCCTGTCAGTTCTGGAGGAGCTGTGCCTGGGATCTCCCCGTCCGTGCTTTTACTAAGGAGTTTGGTGAGCTGGCTATTTTTTCTTTGAATTTCAGTGGCAGCGGATGCCATGTCTCTAGCCTGGAAGGATCTGGGGTTCCTATATCTGTTTCCCCCATTCTCCATGATCAGCCAGGTGGTGCGCAAGCTAGCACTGGAGGAGGTGCCAGCAATTCTGGTGGCGCCAAGGTGGCCAAGACTTCTGTGGTACGCAGACGTCGTAAGGCTGGCAGTGGATCGTGTCCATCTGCCTCTTCTTCCAGATCTCATCACTCAGGGTCAACTTTGTTACTCCAATTTACAAACGCTGGCTTTGACGGCATGGCTGCTGAAGTCTCCATCTTGAAAGAAGAAGGTCTTTCTGATGTGGTTATTCAGACTCTTATTAGAGCTAGGAAGAAGTCTTCCTCTGTCATTTATTACAGGACTTGGAGGTCCTATATTGATTGGTGTGAATCCAGGGCTTTGCCCTGTAGAGTATTTTCTATTCCTAGAATTCTAGAATATCTGCAACGAGGTCTGGATATGGGATTACAGATTAGTACTTTGAAAGGGCAAGTCTCTGCCTTGGCAATTTTCTTTCAAAGATCGTTTGCTCTTCATCCTTTGGTTAAGACCTTTTTCCAAGGAGTCGCGCATGTGCGGCCTCCCAGAAAGCCTTTACTTCCTGTTTGGGATCTTAATTTGGTGCTTTCGGCTATGCAAGCTGCTCCCTTTGAGCCATTGCAGGATATTCCTCTTCCTATTCTTACTCAGAAGGTTGCCTTTTTGGTTGCTATTACTTCTGTCCGCCGAATTTCTGAACTGGCGGCTTTGTCTATTCAAGCCCCTTATTTTGAGAGGCATCAAGATAAGGTTGTTTTCCGTTTTAAACCGGATTTCCTTCCTAAGGTGGTGTCTACTTTCCACCTAAATCAGGATATAGTTCTTCCTTCCTTGTGTCCTAAACCTAGTAATGACAAGGAAAGGGTCTTACATTCTTTGGATGTAGTTCGTTGTGTTAAGTATTATTTAGTTACTACCTCGGCCTTCCGCAAGACTGATGCCTTTTTTGTTGTGCCTTCTGGGCCCAAGAAGGGTTTTGCTCCTGCCAAATCTTCCCTTAGTAAGTGGATACATCAGGCTATCATTGGGGCCTATATGGCGAAGGGGAAGGTTCCCCTTTTTCGTGTCACCGCTCATTCTACTCGTGCTATTGGAGCCTCTTGGGCTTTTCAGCACCAAGCTTCTGTTGAACAAGTCTGCAAGGCTGCAACTTGGTCTTCTGTGCATACTTTTTCTAAGTTTTACAAGGTTGATGTGCGGGCCTCAGCGGATGCTGTTTTTGGCCGCACAGTTCTGCAAGCTGCAGTAATTTAATTAATTTTAAGTTATGCGTTATTCCTTTGGGATCCCCACCCATTATAGACACTGCTTTTGGATGTCCCAAGTGTCATGAATATCGGGAAGTGGGGGGTGTGACATACTAGGAATAATACCATTTTGTGAGATACTCACCTGCAAAATGGTTATTACGAGTATGTCACACCCCCCACTTCCCCCGCCCTTTTTTGTTCGAGGGATCCTTTATATGGTGATTATTATTATTATTTCAACTAATTTTACAATTATTGAATTTAATTGGCTCTTTTTGCTCTAAGGGATCCTTTATTTGGTATTATTTCAAATAATTTTACAATTATTGAATATAATTGGCTCTTTTTGTTTTAAGGGATCCTTTATTTGGTATTATTAGTCTCATATAATTTTACAATTATTGAATATAATTGGCTCTTCCTGGTTCTTCACTGCTGTTTAAAAAGACTGAGGAATAGTGGGAGGAACCCAGTACTTATGGACCAGGAGGGGCTCCTTTTTTCCATGTCATATCTGCAAGATCGCCCTCTACAGGTCGGGTTCCTAAGTGTCATGAATATCGGGAAGTGGGGGGTGTGACATACTCGTAATAACCATTTTACAGTTGAGTATCTCACAAAATGGTATTTTTGCTTAGTTGTTGCATCTGTGCCATATGACTGCTATGTTAAGGTCTGACTTGGGCCTCTCTTTCTCTTTTTGTTTAGATCGTGGACTAAGGTTGAGGGTTGTGGTTCCTCCCGGTCCCCGTTATTAATCAGAGGGATCAGTTATAGGCTTAGGCTGTTAGAGGCTAGTAGCCTTATTGAATATTAATATTCATAATCACCATAATGGAGGCATTAGGGGATAGTGAGCCAGGGCCCCATTTGGGCAGGACAGGCACTATTTGTCCCACTTGCACCAGAGGCATTGCTTTGGACCATGAGCGGGCGGTCGTCACTGACCCTAGCCCCGTATTACCATCAGCCTCTCCAGACCCTCCGCTGCTGCAGTCGGCCCCTAGTGAAGGAGGAGCCAGCAAGGGGTCTCATGCTGATTTTGCGCACAGGCTGGCTAGTCTTGAGAAGCAGATCTCGTTGACAGCCCCTAAGAAGGCCTTGAGTATTTCTATGATTTCTTGGGATCTGTGGAGGAAGGTGAGTTGCCAGATGATTCACGCTCAACGTGGAGTTTTCCACTGGCGATGACAATATCTCTGGTTCCTCCTCGGCCGAGGATTCTTGCATCATTGTGCCTCCCAGAGCGGCTAAGAGGAAGCAGGGTGATTTATTTCGACCTGAGAGGCAAAGACGCGTCTTCCCGGAGCAGCCTCATTTCTCTAACATGATCCTTAAGGAATGGGGAAGGCCCAACAAATTACCGTCGGTCCCTAAGGGCCTGGATAAGCGGTATCCCTTTCCTGCTGAGTTGGTTTGGCTATGGTGTGACCCTCCCATGTCAGGCTTGTCCAATACCACTGTTATGCCTTCACCCGACAATGCTTCCTTACGTGTAAGCGCATGGATCAGCTGATCTGCCATGCTTTCACCTTTGCGGGTGCTCTCTTTCGCCCTGTGTGTGCCTTGGCGATTGTTTCTCTAGCCAGCAAGAGAAAGGTGAGGCACCTTGTGGCTAGGGCTAAGGCTCGCAAGCGGGCGGAGGAGTATAAGGAGCTCAAGGCCTGCTTGGATTTTATTGGCTTTGTTGTTACTGCCATGGATGATGTGGTCATGCTTGCCGCCAGAATTTTGGCCTTGCTTGTTGCTTTACGCCGCTCGCTCTGGTTGAAGCAGTGGTCGGCTGATGCGGCTACCAAGAAGTCCCTCACAAGTCTACCTTTTGTGGGAAGCCGGCTGTTTGGGGAGCGCCTGGACCTCTTCGTCAAGGATGGTAAGCTCCCTCAGAGAAGAAAGCCTGCTTGGTCCTTTCGGAACCCCTCTTCTTATCGGTCCTTTCGGGAATGAAGAGGATCTTAATTTCCAGGTGCCCGCAGAGATACCTGTGGATATCCCACAGCCGGCCCAACCCCGCCTGGGGAGCTAAGCCCAAAACCCCAGCCAAGCCTACTCAGGCATGAGGGGGCACCCTCACCCATACGGGTGGGGGGAAGGCTTCTGCTGTTTGCTCTGATCTGGAGGCGTCACGTCTCGGATTGGTGGATTCAGGAGGTGGTGTCCTCCGGTTACAAGATAGAGCTAACAGCCAGGCCACCCACGAAGTTCCTCCGTTCAAGCACTTCTCGAAACCCGCTAAAAGCTCAGGCTTTGAGAATGTCTGTTCAACACCTCCTGCGGATAGGTGTGACTTGCCCTGTGCCCCGGCAGGAACAGGGTCAGGGGTTCTACTCCAACCCGTTCACGGTTCCCAAGAAGGATGGAACGCTGCGGCCGATCTTGGACCTGAAGGGTCTCAACAAATATGTAATGGTCAGACATTTCCGCATCGAAACGTCAGAGGAGATTGTTCCCTGCATCTACATCCCCGGGGTGGAAAACCAGGAGGCAAACTCCCCTGAGCAGGAGTTCTTGCACCTGGGGGAATGGTCCCTCAGCAGCGAGACTTTTCAGACTCTGTGCCTCCGCTGGGGTCAACCAGATGTGGACCTGTTTGCGTCCAGACACAATCAAAAGCTTCCAAGGTTCGTTTCTCTCTCAAGAGATCCTCTGTCCATAGCAACAGATGCTTTGGCGATCCCTTGGACGGAGTTCAAATTTCTGTATGCATTCCCTCCGTTTCCGCTCCTGGGCAGAGTGCTGCGCAAGATAGCCCAGGAAGGGGGTACCAGCAATTTACGGACACTGGCTTTGACTGCCTGGCTATTGAAACCTCAATCCTGACGGAGAAAGGGTTATCGGCTACGGTTGTTCATACAATGATTCAGGCAGGGAAGAAATCTGCTTCCATGATATACTACAGAGTTTGGTGGGCCTATATCGCTTGGTGCGAGGCCAAAAGCCTTCCTTGCCGAAAGTTTTCTATTTCTAGGATTCTGGAGTTTTAACAACATGGTCTAGACTTGGGTCTCCAGCTGAGCACCCTCAAGGGTCAGGTCTCGGCTTTAGCCATTTTTTTTCCAGAGATCCATTGCCAACAATAGGTTGCTCAAGACTTTTTTCCAGGGAGTCACCCATGTCCGGCCACCGCGTAAGTCAGTTTTACCGGTGTGGGACTTGAATCTAGTGCTGTCTGCTCTCCAGGGTCCTCCGATCGAGCCATCGAGTGATGCTATATTGTCTATGCTTACTCTCAAAGTGGTCTTTCTGGTAGCGATCACCTCGGTCCATGCTTTGTATGAAACCACCCTACTTTGAGTTGCACAGGGATAAGGTTGTTTTTTGTTTCTCCCTTTCACTGTAATAAAGAAGTTGTCTTACCTTCCTTGTGTCCGGCACCAGCTAATTCCAAAGAACGGACCCTCCATGCCTTGGATGTGGTCAGAACCATAAGGTATTACCTGGCTGCGACTGAATCCTTCAGGAAATCGGATTTGTTCTTTGTCCTAACAGAGGGTTCTAGGAAAGGATTGCCACCAGCCAAGTCCACTCTCAGTAAGTGGATTAGACAGGCGGTGGTACAAGCATATTATGCAAGGGGGAAGGAACCCCCTTTTTGGATCACAGCTCATTCTACCAGAGCTATTGGTGCCTCTTGGGCTTTTCAGCATCAGGCATCGGTGGAACAAGTTTGTAAGGCCACAACTTGGTCTTCTGTTCATACTTTTACAAAGTTTTACAGGGTGGATGTCAGGGCCTCAGCTGACGCTGTTTTTGGCCGAAAGTTGCTTCAGGCGGTAGTGAAATGAACTACATGCTGTTCCGCACTGGGGATCCCGCCCATTTGGACACTGCTTTTGGATGTCCCAATCTGGAGGATATCGGGACAGCCTGGTCTGGATCGAAAAGAAAAATACAATTCTGTGAAACTCACCTGTAGAATTGTTTTTGTATCTGTCCAGTCCAGGCCGTTGTGTTCATTATGTCCTGTATGCCTGTTATGGTGATCAACCATTTTTGGTCATAGGACTCTAGTTTTTCTAGTTTTGCATTAGAGAGAGTTTAAGCTGAACCTATGTGAGGTAACATGGTTTCTTATTTTCTTAGCCTCCCGGCTTGCCCTCTTTTATTGGGTACTGCTTTTTAACCACTGGGAAATGATAGAGGGGCAGCTGCCTTTATAGGGGGCCTGGAGGAGCTACATTTTTGATCTTGCAGTCAAGCGCCCCCTAGGGGCGAACACCCAATCGTGAGGATATCGGGACAGCCTGGACTGAATGGATACAAAAACAATTTTACAGGTGAGTTTTACAGAATTGTATTTTTCTTTTCTTTGTAAGCCCCCCCCCCCCCCAGCAGTGCCCGGAGCCTGGACTTCACTTTCAATGCATTGAACACAGAGGTCTGGATTGGATAAAAGAATAATCTTTGTGCCCTTTAAACCGGACCAACACCCTTTATTACATTAACAGGTGTTGGTCCCTTTCTTTGCTGCTAGAAACAAGCTCGAGGGGGCATCCAGAATGCTGGAGCCCCCATCACAAGTAAATGCGCAGGACACGTAGAATAATCAGCTTTCTAACGAGCCAGCACCGGGAAAGGAGTCCCGCGATTGGCCGCCGGATGGTCACGTGGGCAGGTCCTGCCTGCGGCCGGCACAGACAATGCGACTACAGCCCACGTGACCGGCTGGCTGCCAATCACGGGACTCCTAACCCAGCGCTGGCTCGTAAGGACGGTGAGTATTCTACGTGTCTGTGCATTTTGGTGCGAGGGGGCTCCAGCGTTCTGGATGCCCCCCCGAGCTTCTTTCTAGCAGCAAAGAGCCGGACCAACACCCATTAATGTAATAACAGGTGTTGGTCCGGTTTAAGTTGGTAATTTTATGGCCAAGAGAATTACCTAAAAACATTAGTAGTTTTGCCTTATGAGAACTTTCCCATTACTGGCAGCATAACCACAGAAAAACTGCTTTGTAGATAGTAGAGATAAGCTTAGCAAGACTTGCTTTCGTTTGCCTATATTTTTCATGAGAATTTTTTCAGGCTGCAAAAAAGATCTGATTGTTGCCGGATGCAAGAATTTGTAGATTAGATGATTACAGTTCTGTTTAATTGTTTTATCAGTTTGATTCTTGTGCATATCAATTATTTATTTATAGATAAAGTGTGAAACTGCGGCTGTTGCAGAATTTAGATGACTTTTACTGTCCAGCAGGATGATGAAGTAAAACTGCAAGATAGTTCTTTGACATGACCATAGACACTGCCATTTCTCTTCCTTTATTACTAGCCTAGAATGATCCCCTTATGCAGTATATTACCTAGGAGAGGAGAGGTGACACATCAGCTATGTGAAGTCATTATTTAGTAATCTGGCATTTGAAGGCTGTCAACACTTCAAAAGGCTTTGACTGATTTGACTGATATAAAACACGTAATGTACATTAAATGTGTGTTATGGGCTCTGCCAAGCAGGGGGTAGGACACTAATCATATTTAGGAAAACCAAAAGGTAGGGGTTTAGGCCTACCCCTTTGTGTCCAAAGAGCTTAAATTACCTTAACTGGCATATAATATAAATATGCATAAATACACAGGGACATTTGGTTAAAAATACATTTTCTACTTTGTTTTATTCTTCATTGCATTTAAAAACATTTAACATGTGCATACGCTATGGCACACACTGACAACTTCATCCACATAATTTCCATCACATTGGGAGGCAATTCTCATTGAGCCGACTAGTTTCGCCTGTTTTAGGCTTCTTCAGCGCCCCTTTCATGAAATCTGTACAGACCTGTACAGTCCTGAGAGCAGGAAGAGAGATCTAGTCCATGCTTAGTGCCAAACTCTTGCAGACTGGGGTCTGTGCTGTAATGAATGTCTTTCTTCCTTCTGAGTTGAATCAGCTGTGATGCTGGCTTCAATTGAACGCACGCTCAGACGCAGGCCTCCCTTGTATGCTTTGCCCCCTCCCATTCCCCATATAAGCAGTGAGGCACCCCCCATTCCCCATATAGGCAGCGTGGCATTCATCCATATAGGGAGTGTGGCATTTCCCCCTCCAATTCCCCATATAGAGTGTGTGGCATTACCCCCTTCACAAACACCTGCTCCATGCAGTGAGTGGGCGATAAGACACACTGACATTTTCCATCCACTTTTGGAGAAAATAAGTGTGTCTTATAGGATGAAATATGTGGTAACTACAGATATGCCATTACCTAGATAATTTGGAGCCAAATCCTTGCTAACACGGTCTTTCAGTCAAAATGGTTGCTCTCAAAATGAGAAGGGGGTATAGGATGATGCTTAAAACCTAATGCTAGTGGCTTCTTTTGACTGCAAGTACATGTGTTAAAAGTGTCCATATTAAAGCGTGAATCTGGAATTCTAGATGAACCGCTTTTTATTCATGTGCAGAGCATAAAACACAGGGGAGGACAACACTCATGCCTCCCACTCATTCTTACCCTCTATTCTTTGCTTTGCAACACACACGTGCTTTGAAAAACAGAGGAAACCACTTACCACTAATTTCAATGATCTCTGCACAAAAATCAACGGCTACCGGATACTGATGCGAAACAGAATGATTCTTATAACTTAAGAACAAAAGCAACTTCTTTAAAACATTTGGGTTTATATACCTATTTATTCTTGGTGTGCCACACACCCCGCTTCACCTTTAATATTCTTCACGATTGGGTTACTCACCACCAGGTGACGCTGTGCAGAGAGGAAGTCTTGTAACGAGCCCTCTTCCGGCCTATATATACCTGGTACCTCCCATTTATCACCAGTGTTTTTCTCTCTGCATGACGACAAGACAGAAGATTGAAGTCTCCTGTTTGCAGGTAGCCGGGGTCTTACCCCGGCACCCCCTTTTGGTCTATTTCTGCCCGGTTTTGATTGTTTGTTACCTTTGTGGTGGAATGGAAGCCTCCCAGCCTAGGCTGCTCACTGGGCAATTGGTAGACGGCACTATAGGTGCCTAGGAGCTTATCTCCTCCGCTCGACCCCCTGTTTTGGGGGCAATGCGGCTATCCGGCATGGTGATCCGGAGGTGGGATGCCCCTGTCCCGAGGGTCCCCTTGGCCCCTTGCTCTCCCGTTTCGGTCCCTTCTCCCTTCACTATGGGGGGGGTAGAGGGATGTGTATTGTGTGTATGGTTTACTGTATGTTCATGTGTTTGCTTATTTCAACGTTGTCAGGCTGCACCGCAAGTGAGTGTGCATATGGCCTGACTTTGATTCCTCCTTATATGGCAGTCTCTGTTTTGCGGGCTGCTGCTGCTGGCCTGTAGGGCCAGAGCTTTGGGTCAGCTTTAGGGGTGACCGGGGCGGGCTGTACGGTGTCAGGCTTGCTTATGGCTGCCTGCGCTTTTCTCACTTTATCCAGCTCCCCTCCCCCCTCCGCTTATCTCCTTTGTTTTAATCGGCCACTGCCGCCTTCGCTGACATTTGCTGCCTGTCTTCCACACCTCTTTGGTCGGGTGCTGGGCTTTTGTAAGCCTTACTGGGGCAGGTAAGCGGCTTCACCTGGCGTGGGGCCGTCTATTTTTTTATGGTGTTTGATTGTTTATTTAAAAAGTTATATATTTAATGGAAAAATACTTTTATTTAAAAAAAAAAAAAAGGAAAAATATATAAGGAGGAAAATCAGAGGCCAGTTTTCTTGCCTCTTCAAAGCACTTGGTGCTGTGTATGTATGTTATATTGCATGTTGCCATTGGTTTCTGGGGGTCTTACTGTTGTTTTTTTTCTTCCCCACAGTTCCTGGGATTCCCTCAGTACAGCTGCCTCCCGGTTCTATTTTGCCTGGCTAGTCCTTTCTTTTCCTCCAAATTGGGACATATTTATATATATATATACATGTATATATATTAAAAAAAATAATAATAATAAAAAAAAAAAATATATATATATATATATATATATATATATATATATATATATATTTATTTAAGGGGATCTTTATTATAAATTAAATCCTCCCTCCAGGGACATTAACATAAAGGGGCATCCCGGGTGGCTTATGCCTTAAACCCAGAATTTTGCGAATACCATAAATCACCATATGGAGGCTTCCGATATTACCGGAAATGGTTCTTCTGGGCCATCTAGGGTGTGTGGAGGCTGTGGGACTCCGCTCCCAGGCGATGATGTTTTTTGTATGCATTCCTTGTGCAAGGCAGAATATTGCGCGTCAGTCCGTTGCTCCGGCTGCTGGCCCTTCGCAACTTCCATCATCCCCTACCCCTCCCTCACTGTTCCGGACCCCGCGTGACATTGTCAAGAGTGGGGATTCGCAATCCGAGGTGGCGGCACGGTTGGCCAACCTCGAGAAAATAGTTTCCGTTAAAGCAGGGTTAAAGGCCACTGCGAAACGGAAGCACCTGACTCCTGTACCTCCGGCTTCACAGGATGAAGTATGTGAGCCTGTGGATTGGTCCGATTGCTCCCTGGACGAGGAGGGAGAATTTTTGGTGGAGTCAGATGAGCCTGCAGATCAGCTTGAGGTTGATGCTATTGGCGATTTGTCTGCGGGGGGTTCTCGTGACACCCCCTCCATTCTGGCTCAAATGTTTGAAATTTTGAATTTAGATCCACCTGAGGCCGTCACCCTGCCTAAGGGTCAGTTTAATGTCCCTCAGCCGCCTTTGGTTTTTCCCAGACAACACCACTTTGAGAAAATTGTGCTTAAGGAATGGGAACATCCCACGCGGTTAACTGGAATTCCTTCCAGTTGGGAGAAACATCCCTTTCCGCCAGAATTGGTGAAGCTTTGGTCGGTTTCTCCTGACGTCGATACCCCTGTACTAGGGCTCTCCAGCACGGCTATGGTGCAGTCTGCTGAGACTACTGCCCTTAAGGATGGTGAGGATCGTCGGATTGACCAGTACGCTTGCCATGGTTTTAGTTACGCCGGGTCAGCGATGCGCCCGGTGTGTGCTTCGGCACTTCTTCTTTTGGCGGTTAGATCTGTAATTCAGGGTCTGTGTGTGGATCTTGATCCCACTTGCAAGGAGCTTATTGCTCTCAGGCAGTGTGAGTCTTTTGTTTCCTATGTTCTGTCCGCTCAGGACGATGCGCTGGCTATGAGTAGCAAGACAGCTGCAATGCTGGTGGCTATTCGTCGGGCAGTATGGCTGCGTCAGTGGTCGGCGGAAGCAGCTTCTAAAAAGGTGCTCACAGCTCTCCCCTTTTTGGGGTTGCGGCTGTTTGGTGATAAAATTGATTCAGTTGCCAAAGGTGGTAAAATGCCGCAACGTAAGAAGCCTCGGCGTCCCTTTCGAGGGGCAAGTTCTGGTAGACCTTCCTTTCGGGGATTCAGAGCGGGTAGGGGGGCTTCCTTTCCCGCTACCAGAGGTGCAGGTTGGACTCGGGGGAGGGGCCGTGACCGTCCCACTCAGTCCTGGGGCACCAAGCCCAAACCTGCTGATAAGCCCGCTCAGCAATGAGGGGCTGCCCTCACCCGTGCGGGTGGGGGGGACGATTGCGACACTTCTCCCTGGTTTGGAACCAGAAGGTTCCGGACAGATGGATCCGGGAGATAGTGTCGTCGGTTACAAACTGGAATTCGAGTCTCGCCCTCCTTCACGGTTCTTTCGGTCTCGGGTGCCCATCGATCCTTTGGCCGCACAGGGGCTCCTGGCGTCGGTAAAGAATCTGTTAGAGATGGCTGTCATCCGGCTGGTACCGCCCTCAGAGATGGGCCTCGGTTTCTACTCCAATCTTTTCGCAGTCCCCAAGGAGGACGGGTCTGTTCGTCCCATCCTGGACCTGAAATTACTCAACAAGTTCATCCGTTTTCGGAAGTTTCGCATGGAAACTTTACGTACGGCGTCGGTTTCCTTCGGCAGGGGGACTTCATGACGTCCATAGACATCAAGGATGCTTATCTTCATGTTCCCATCTGCCACGCTCATCAACGTTTTCTTCGATTCGTGATGAAAGATCAGCATTTTCAATTCGTGGCACTTCTGTTTGGCCTTACCTCGGCTCCAAGAGTGTTTACCAAGGTACTGGCAGGGGTGATGGCCATTTTCAGATCTCGGGGCATTCGGGTCGTACCTTATTTGGACGACCTTCTCATCATGGCTCCGTCGCTCAATCAATCGGAGACAGACACCAGGATGGTGGTCTCCACGCTGGAAATCTTTGGTTGGGTGATCAACTTCCCCAAGTCCTCCCTTGCTCCAGCCAGGGTGGTGTCCTTTTTGGGGATGCAGTTGGACTCTCATCAATACAGAGTGTTTCTCCCCCAGTCCAAAATTCATCTGATTCAGGAGTTGGCTCGGGTCCTTCTTTCCAATCCTCGGCCGTCCATCCATCTGGGGATGAGGCTGGTAGGGTTGATGATCGCCTCTTGCGAGGCAGTTCCTTTTGCTCAATTTCACACAAGGACGATTCAGCTTTATCTGTTGGCGTCCTGGGACCGGCAGCCTCGGTCGCTGGATCAGCCCTTCCAGTTGTCCTTCCGGGTCCGGCAGTCCCTCCAGTGGTGGTTGGTCTCGGCCAATCTCGTTGGGAAATTGTCACTACGGACGCCAGTCTTTCGGGATGGGGCGGATTCTGGAAGGAGCTTCAGTTCCAGGGGCAGTGGGGACCTCAAGAGGCCCACTTACCCATCAATGTTCTGGAACTGAGAGCCATCCGTCGGGTGCTTGCTCTCCTGACTCATCACGTTCTGGGCCTTCCGGTCCAGGTGCATTCAGACAATCGAACAGCGGTTGCTTACATCAATCATCAGGGAGGGACTCGCAGTCTGAGTGCTCTCAGAGAGGTGTCCCTGATCCTGACCTGGGCAGAGGCCCATGTTCCTTGTCTCTCAGCGGTATACATTCCAGGAGTGGAGAACCAGGAAGCGGACTGGTTGAGCAGGGGCTCTCCCCGTCTGGGAGAATGGGCTCTCCATCCTCAGGTTTTTCGCTCACTGTGTCTCCGATGGGGGACACCAGAGGTGGACCTGTTTGCCTCTCGTCACAATCACAGGCTCCCGAACTTCGTGTCTCTCTCCCGGGATCCTCTGGCAGTGGACGCCATGTCCCAGAGCTGGGGGGATCTGGGATTTCTATACCTGTATCCTCCGATTCCCATGCTGGGCAGGGTGGTTCGGAAGTTGGCTCTGGAAAGGGTGTCCGCCGTTCTCGTGGCCCCAAGGTGGCCAAGGCGAGTGTGGTTCGCAGACATCGTTCGGCTGGCAGTGGACCAGTTCGTTCTGCCTCTTTGGCCCGATCTGCTCACTCAGGGTCGGTTGTGTTGCCCCAATTTACCAGCGCTGGGTTTGACGGCCTGGCTGCTGAAACCTCCATCTTGAAGGAGGAGGGTCTTTCTGACTCAGTCGTTAAGACTTTGATCAGTGCCCGGAAGAGGTCTTCTTCTATCATCTACTATAGGACTTGGAAAGCCTATATGGCTTGGTGTGAAATTAGATCCTTCCCTTGTAGGGTCTTCTCGGTCTCCAGGATTCTGGAGTTTTTACAATCTGAGCTGGACTCTGGTCTTCAGCTAAGTACTTTGAAAGGGCAAGTTTCTGCCTTATCTATCTTTTTTTCAGAAGCGTTTTGCGCTTTATCCTTTAGTTAAAACTTTTTTCCAGGGGGTTACGCATGTGAGGCCTCCCAGGAAACCATTACTCCCGGTTTGGGATTTGAATTTGGTTCTTTCTTCTCTGCAGGCTCCTCCTTTTGAGCCTCTGCAAGATATTGCTTTGTCTACCCTGACTCAGAAGATTGTCTTCTTGGTAGCTATCACTTCGGTCCGGCGTGTCTCGGAGTTGGCAGCCTTGTCTATCCAGGCGCCCTACTTTGAGAGGCATCAGGATAAAGTGGTCTTTCGGTTCAAGCCAGACTTTCTTCCTAAGGTTGTTTCTGCTTTTCATTTGAATCAGGATATTGTTCTTCCCTCCTTGTGTCCTAATCCTAAGAATGACAAAGAGAGGGTTTTGCATTGTTTAGATGTAGTACGCTGTGTTAAATACTACTTGATTATCACGTCTCCTTTTCGTAAGACGGATGCCTTTTTTTGTTGTGCCCTGTGGGCCTAACAAGGGTTTGGCACCAGCCAAATCTTCTATTAGCAAATGGATACGTCAGGCCGTTATTGCGGCCTATTCTGCTAAGGGGAAAGTTCCCCCTTTTCGTATCACTGCTCATTCTACTCGCGCCGTTGGAGCGTCTTGGGCTTTTCAGCTCCAAGCTTCTGTTTAACACGTTTGTAAGGCCGCCACTTGGTCTTCTGTTCATACTTTTTCTAAGTTTTACAAAGTTGATGTGCGAGCCTCAGCGGATGCTGTTTTTGGCCACAAAGTGCTGCAGACTGCAGTCATTTAAGTTATGCTTCACCTTGCCTTTGGATACCCATCCCTTGTGGACAATGCTTTTGAAGAATATTAAAGGTGAAGCGGGGTGTGTGGCACACCAAGACTAACACCATTTTGTGAGTACTCACCTGAAAAATGGATATTGTTGGTGTGCCACACACCCCGCTTCACTCCCACCCTTTTCGGTATTCCGAATCCTTTATATGGTGAAGCTTTTATTTATATTGATTTATTTTGAGGTTACCGTTAATTTACTGGTACCTTGTCTTTCTGCTTTTTAATACACTGGTGATAAATGGGAGGTACCAGGTATATATAGGCCGGAAGGGGGCTCGTTACAAGACTTCCTCTCTGCACAGCGTCACCTGGCGGTGAGTAACCCAATCGTGAAGAATATTAAAGGTGAAGCGGGGTGTGTGGCACACCAACAATATCCATTTTTCAGGTGAGTACTCACAAAATGGTATTTTTCAAATTTTAGGATCGATTGGGACATGGTTCTCATTGCCTAGGCAGACCATTCATTTCCATGAATTTTTATATAAGCCCATTTTCCATTATAACTCGGTTTTGAAAACTGAGAAGGCACCCTGTTCTCGGTTACCACTCTGGATGATCTAGCTTTTACCTTCATGTTTATTTAATGGGATGGAATGTAAATTTACCCGAAAAGCATGCTTGACTAAGTTAGTTTTCCTAATAAATATCATACTAACAATGTAGTGTCCCCTTTTACAGTGTAGCAGGCTACATACCTCCCATCCCAGATCATTTGTTCACCAATGAACAGCCAAGCATTAAATTCATTGACGGTAAAGGCATTGCCTTGTTCTCAGCTATAATTCAGTATGTGGAAGCCGTTAGTAACTCGATAGTTTTCTTATCAGTGAAAATGAACGTTTTCCCTAAATATTCAAACCCACTCTATCCTATACTTGCCAATTATTTAACTGACTGAGTCCCATCCAGGGGGGCCTTATTCTGTATTTATGTTAACCAGTTTAGAATACTCCCAACATATGTAGTTAATAAGAGTTAATGTAATTTGTTTCTTTTCAATTTGAAGTATGTTTTTATAGTTCTTTACATACAGTGTCTTTACAAATACTTTGTTTTTAGTACTCTTTGTACATGACATTAAATTGTGTTGGTAGCTAAAGTCCCTGTCAAGACAACCAAAAAATATCAACATCACTTAAAGCGGACCTTCACTCTGAATAAGAGTCTATCTTATATGTTTCCCACACCCTGTACATACAGATTGTCCACATTAAAAATCATCCTACCTGCATCTACTGCATGTTATGAGCCTTTAAACATCCAAGATGGCGGCTTATGGAAGCCGCCATCTTATCAGGCAGCCTGCAAACAGGAAGTGCCTCCTGACTGTGCTGCTCTGCATTCTGGGACTGCTGACCTTAACCTGACCCCAGCTCTGCTCTGTCTGAGCAAAGCACAGCTATAACCCGCCCCCCTGTACCTTATCCCACTCTCCTCTCCTCAGTAAGTGTGATGCTTCTGAGTCAAGATGGCGGCGCCCGTATCCTAAATTCCTGAACAGAGTTGCAGCCCAGTGGGGGAAAGAATAATAAGTTAGTGACTAAAAACGTAAAATATATTAATTTTAGATGCTGGGGAACCGTTTTTTAAGAGTTTGGGCTTTTCATTAAATCACGCTGAAGGTCCGGTTTAACTGCTATTCCACATGTTCGTTCTAACACAGTCGGTCTGTGGAAATTCTGACAGCACACTCACCTCCTAGCCTTGGTGTGCATCCCTGCTACTGGTCATGTGGATGTAGGCTTCATCGTTGAGTAATAGTGGGGGGGGGGGGGTGCATAGCACTGCAACCATACAGAGTCAGCCTGCCAGGATTAGAAGCGATTAAGCTTGCAGGTAAATGAAGTTTCCAGAAAATGTTACGTAGTACAATAACAGTCTTTGTGGTCTTCAGACTCTTTCCTTATCTTTTTTTCAGCATCAGACTCCTGATCCCTTTGCAGCTACATTTCCAAGCTCTGGTTTCTCAGAGGACCCTTTTAAAGGCAAGCATGACATGCCAGCACTGCCACCTAAGCGAAGTGTCCCACCTCGACCAAAGCCTCCAAGTGGTAAGCTTCACATTAGCTTAAATATATGATTTGTTGTCATCTGTTATAGTTAGTGAAAATGTAAAAGGATATAACTAATTTGTTTGTATTTTGTACCCTGCGCCTCATAAAAACTGAAGGGAAAGTTAGCTGGCAGAATTCTCTGGAAATCCCTGATTTTACTTGCAAAATTTGTGATAAATATTGTGTTGATACTATTCAGAAAGACAATGAATGTAAATTAAATATCTCCTTTTAACGGGATCAAATGTACTGCAACTTAATATAAAGGAAAAGCCATGATATATGTTTTTAAAATATAAAATATGACATGAATTCAGTATAGTGAAATATTTTTGGCTACTGAAAAATCCAAGTCATTTTTTTTTTAGGCAGCGGTACTATGACTGGGTCTCCACAAATGTAGACGGATAGCTAATGGCTCGTTTACACAGAGCGATTATAGAGTGAGAAATGGCTAGAGCGACCACAATTTAGCAATAATCACTCCATGGAAACGGCCGCTGCGATCAAGTGATAAAGGAGAGTTGGTGAACCGGTTGACTGTAGTATCATTTTGGCTGACGAAAAAATTCCCGTTCATCGCTTGATGGTTGGAGTGTGTAATCAAAAGTCGCCCTCCAAAAAATGTGTTTAGCTATGAGAATGAGCGATCGTATTAGCGACCACCTGACCAACAAATCTTCAACGTCTGAACACAGTCACTCAATCGCAGAAGATTTGTATGGTTGGTTGCTCACTGAGCCAATTTATCTGCTTGTGTAAACCCAGAATAAACCAAGTGGGTTAATCAGTCCAGTTACTTTTCCAATGCAGGAAAGCTTTTAAGATGTTATGAGGATATATAAGGCTGATGCCATATATGCTGACGACCTTTTTCCACAATTCAGACCAGAAAATTGGTTCGTATTGGTCAACTTTCATGTAATGAGGTGTTATGTTTTTTTTTCAAACACTTACAGTACACTGCCTAATGGACACTAAGCATTCACATTGGGTCTCGGATTGGTATTACCCTTAAAGTGGCCTGATAGTATGTGATATTTGCCTTTGCAGCGACTAAAGCTAATACAAGTGCATATGCTTCTACTATACCATCGTACCACAAGCTGGTTGCACATGTACCAACATGTGGGTTTCTTTTACACGCCTGTGCACCACCGATCTGTATTCAACCTCAAGGACTCTGACTTGTTCTGAGACCAGAACTCCCTTTACAGCTGCTGTGTTTTTGTGGTCTTATTACTTGTACTATGAATTTTGGTATGCTGCGGAGTGCTATAAAACAAACCATCAATCTTTTCTGCTGTATATCTGCAGGGTTTACATTGCCATTTGAGTTTGTTAGCTGCACAGTAAGGCTAACAGCTTACATAAGGGCTGATTCGGCACTGTGAGAATATTATTTTCTTGCATTTTCTTGTGAGAAAAAAAAATGTTTTCTTTATTTTTCTTCAATTCAGCAACAGTTTTAGCTGTGAAAATGTTTTCAAAATTTGCACAGTTAAAGACGATGCTGATTTTCACCAAGGGAAAAAAAGTGAAAAAAATTCTCAGTTTTATATGTCTTAAGGTTTTATAAACAATTATATACCTTACCTTCTGTGAAAAATGAAATGCTATTGTATGCACATTTTTTTAAAGTAATTTCATGAATCCTTGTGTATAAAATAAAAAGTAAAACCTGTCTTTCATATACCATGTCAGAGGCCCATTGAAGAACCTCTTATTACCTTAAAGCAGGGTGCTCAAAGTTTCGAAGAGCGCGAGCCACTTAAAGGACTTGGATTCTGGTCGCTGGCTACAATTAATAGGTTCAGAGTTTTTTAATTTGGAATAACATAATAAAGATTTTCTACAACAATCCAAATACCCACTTTCTCCACAAACTCCACTCTAATGTCCTTCCAGCAGCCCCCTACATTCATATGTAACAATCCCCACAATTTAGTACTGCACATGCTGATTGGCTAACCTCTCTGAATTTACAGCTCCATTATGTAAAGGCTATTCCCCATCAGTCCCACATCTTAGCCATGTACCCAATACTCAACCCATCCAAGCTCCCACCAATGCTAAGAATAGAATTATTCTAGAAAAAAATAATTTACCAAATAATTGGGCCAAGTATTTCAATGAAACTCAGGGCCTCAGGTTGAGCACATGTGCCTTAAAGCAGCTCAACACCCAGCGTGACTCCAGGGCTGGCCACTAGCCTGAATCGGGGCATCCTAAATCATGATGCCCTGCTGTGTGAAACCCAGATGTTGTCGGTGAACTCATTTTACGGGGGCTCCCATGACACTGTATCGGTGGCTGCCACATCCCGTTAACTGTACATGCTCACGCACGCAGCCATTCTCATAGGCTTGGTGCAGGAGTGCAAGTACTTAGGAAGAAAGCCGGAGATGCAGCCCCCTGGGTGATATCCGTCACCCTGAACTCTTGTTATCAGCCAATCTGTGATCTCAAAAGTGGCAGGGGGTGTGGCTTGCACAAGGAAAACCTGTTTTGTTTTTTTTTAACCGGGCTACTGCCAAGCCAACAGCCTCACCTTAGGTACATGAGGAGAGCTGGTGGGGGAGGGCCAAGGGAGGGTTTTGTGCCGCTTTAACAGTTAAGGGTACCTAAATAATTTCTTGTTTCTCTTCCATTACTTCAGGACATCAGGATAATTCAGTAACAATAGGGTTAACCTCTCTCGACTGAAGGGCGTGGACTGCAAGACAAAGGCGTGGCTCCACCTCCCGGCCTATATCCTTCCGGCTGACATCCTACACTCCAGTTTCCTCTTGCAGTCGGGCTGGACTGCAAGGCTCTATCTGGTCTCCTCTCCAATTTATTTTTTGTTTCTAAGGTTATACCTTGGAAGCGGGGCCAAGACCCTGTCTGGCTTCCTAGGTCCCTTCCTGGATGGACCCACTATGCCTCCTCAGCTAAGCTGTATCCGGATCAGGATGGTAAGGGTAAGCGCCAGGGTCCTGCAGCACTTTTGAGTGCCATGGCTACTCTGGCTGAAGCATTTCATTGAAAAGCAAAGCAGCCACAGGTTTTTGCCTGGTGAGCCTGAGTGGGGGTGACCAAGGGAATTATTTTCCCTCTTTTATTGCTCTTGTTGCATGCCTTTTTGGGGGGCGGCAGCAAGGAAGAATCAGTCTGTTCTCAGTCCATCGCCATGGAAAGATTTTCGGCTTAGCAAAGTTCTGAGTACAGCGACTATTTTCGGTTCTTCTCAGCGGCTCAGCGAGTTTCCTCTTTCCGCTTTTGTGGCAAGATTTTCGGCTTAGCGAAGTAGCTAACACCGCCGAGATCTTTGGTTCTTTTCAGCGGCACAAAGCGGTTCCTCAATCTGCCTCCGTGGAAAGATTTTCGGCTTAGTGAAGTAGCTAACACCGGCAACAATCTTCAGTTCTTTCAGCGGCACAGAACGTTTCCTCAGGCCGGAGATGCTGGAAGGTTTTCGGCTTGGCGAAGTAGCTAGCACCGCCGATAATCTCAGGTTCTTCTCAGCGGCTCAGCGTGTTTCCTCAGTCCACCTCTGTGGAAAGATTTTTCGACTTAGCGAAGTAGCTAGCACCGCCAACGATCTTCGGTTCTTTCAGCGATACATAACGGATCCTCAGGGAGGAGACACTGGAAGATTTTCGGCTTAGCAAAGTAGCTAGCACCGCCAATAATCTTCGGTTCTTCTCGGTGGTACAGCACGGTTCCTCAAGCCAGGGACGCTGGAAGATTTTCCGCTTAACAAAGTCACTAGCTCTGCTGAAGCAGCCGGTTCTCCTCCGGCGTGGCGCGTTTTACTCGCCGAGCATCGCCGATATCTCAATTCCCCCAAATAATTGCTGAGGTTGTTGGCCAGCAAAAGGGCTGCTCTGAGCCACTGCACGGCCACCCTCAAGTGGACCTAAACCTTTTGTTAGGTCATTTTGTTTGTTTTATTTTGATTGTGTATTTTTTATTTTTTCATTGTTTAAATCTATATTATTATAGATTGGGAAAGGGCAAGGTAATATAAAATATTAATATATAATTATAATGTAATATATAATTATATGGTGGTTTACCCCCAGAGGACTCGCAGTAGTCTTGTGACTGTCGAGAACTGTTATATACTTGGTCTCAGATCCCCAGGGACGCAGACTAGTATTATTTTTCACCATGACGGAGGCATCTGGAGTAGTTGGATCTGGTCTTTATCAGATTTACCCCATGTCCAGTATGAATGCAGTGGCACTTGGAAGGATAGCGCGGTGTGCAGGGGTTATGCTATGGTTGTAGTGGATAGGGAAGACAGTTGTCCTCCCTGCAAAGGTTCTGACCCCTGTTGCCGTTTCCCTTTGAGCCTTAAAGCCCCCTTGGCAGCCTTCAAGTGGATCTAAACCTTTAGTGAATCCTTTTGGTCACTAAGGTTCAAAACAAAAAAAAAAGTCCTCAAGTGGTCCTAAACCTTTAAAGGAAAGAGGTTTTTTTTTTTTTGAGTTGAAGAGGATATATGTGGCTGCCATACTCTCCCAGGTGGGGAGGATTCATCCAGTAGGGACTCGGATTCAGAGTCTCCTACACAAGGAGGGGCTCAGGTAAGAGGAAGATGGGTGGTTGATCACTCCATTCTGGAGGATTTTTGCTGTGCATACGCATTTTTAATCTGATCAATAGGGAATGGTAGAAGTCAATTGTCTGCCGCCCATCCCTAAAGTACTTGATACTTGTATTCATCAGATCAGATTGAGTTATGATCTCACCCTCCTGTTGGACACTCTGGTGGCAGGTCTTTTTAGACTATAGTTATGCCATCTTCTGATAATGTTTCTCTAAAAGATCCAGCGGATAAGCGCATGGATCAGGTGGTACATCATGCTTAATGAGGTCGACTTTGCGGCCGGCCTGTGCTACATCCATAGAATCTTGGCGAGCAGAAGGTTGTTAAAGCAACTGAAATCTAGGACTCATGGGTCATTCACGGAAGTCATGCTCCCAGTTGTTAAAACCAGTTTGATATCAACAGGTATGTTTTCTTGGCTATGGAGGATTTGATCATGGTTAGGTGCCAGAGGCCTAGCTCTGGTGGTAGCCTTAAGGCATGCTTTATAGCTTAAGCAATGGCCGTCTGACACAGCCTCTGATAGGACTCCCCTTTAAGGTGAGGCGTTTGTCTGCTGAGTGCTTGGTTGACATAATAAACAGCCTTCTAGTGGTAAGTCCACTAATCTGCCACAGTAGCCGAAGCCTAATGCTGCTTCCGCAGGGCCTCTAATCCTCCTGCCTTTCTTGGGTGTAGAGGTTTTGCCTCTTTGAGATCCAAAGAGATTTTGAGTTAAACAAGGTCCCTAATTAAGGCGACATTGGGTGGCAGAATAAAGCCAAGCTTCTTTCAGAGCCTGCTCAGGCAGAAAGGGACGCCTCCACTCTGGCAGGTGAGAGGAAGGCTTCTCCATTTTGCTCAGATTTGGAGGCTTTATATATAATAGATATTTGGATACATGAGTTGTACTCTCAGGTTACAAGATCTAATTAGGAGCCAGACCTCCCAAATTCCGCAGAAATCAGAAGCTTCGAGATCTGCCATATCTCACCTTTTAAAGATTGGAGTTGTTTGATCCATAGTGATGTTACTCCAGCTGGGAGATTTTATAACCACAGTATATATATGATGCTGTAGGTGGCCTACTTCTTCTGTATTGTGGAGCTACCCTTCAGGCTATCATCAGCACCAGGGGTGTTTACTAAGGTGCTGGCAGATCTCACCATTCTGGTGGCTCCACTGTGGCAAAAAACAAGCTGGTTCTCAAACATAGTAAGGATGTCAGAGTTTACCGACAATACTGTTCTTCACACGGGGGCCTGTAGGGCTTCCCAACTCACTTTTAGGCTTAACGGCCTGGTTATGAAACCTCCATCTTGACAGAAAGAGGGTCATTCAGTCTATGATTCAGGCCAGGAAGAATTCTTCATCAATTATCTCTTGTAGAGTCTGGCATGCGTTTATCCCTTGGTAAAAATCCTGGGGGTTCTGTAGTTTTTTTCTGTCGCCAGAATTTTGGATGTTGAAGAGTCTTGACGAAGGTCTTCAATTGAGTATGTTTTTTTTAAGGACAAATATCTGCTTATCTATCCTCTTTCAGAAGCCCATAGCTGAGAATGAGTTTATTAGAACTTGTTTTACAAGGAGTCGCTCATGTGTGGCCTCCTTGTAAGCCACTTCTGCCAGTTTGGGACCTGAGCTTGTTTTATCAGCTCTTTAGGGTCCTCCTTTTTGAACCATTGGTAGATGCGTCATTAAGTTTAATGACGCATATGGTTATCTTTTAGTGGCAATAACCTCCGTAGGGCGGGTTTCTGAACTAGAAGCTCATCAGTTAAGTCTCCTTATTTAGTGTGTTAGGTTTTTCTTCCTAAGGTGTTTTTCATCTTAATGAAGAGATGGTTTTGCCTTCCTTATGTCCTGCTCCAGTGTCCGATAAGGAAGGGTGTGAGTTAAGTGAGAGCACTAAGGTATTATCTCACTACTACACAGTCTTTCCATAGTTTGGACTTCTTATTGTCATACCTGAGGGTCCACGGAAAGGTCTTCCACCAGCTAAGTCTACCATCAGCCGATGGACTAGACAGGCAGTGGTAAGAACCTATTTCCCTAAGGGGAAGGTTCCTCCTTTTAGGACTACTGCTCATTTGACACGTTGGAGTTTCTGGGGCTTCAGCATCAAGCTTCAGTAGAACAAGTATATGAAGCGCTACTTGGTCTTCAATTCATACATTTACCAAATTTTTTAGGGTAGATGAGCCAGTGGATGCGAATTCCGGTAGAAGGTTATTACAGGCTGTAGTAACCTAGAGGCTTTTAAGATATCTTATTCCTGATAAAGGGAATAAAGTTTTTGGGGGATCCCACCAGAATCAGGGTACTGTTTTTGGACATCCCTATTGTTACTGAATTTTCCTGATGTCCTGAAGTAAAATGGAAGAGAAAAGATAATTCTGTGAATATTTACTTGTAGAATTGATTTCTTGTCCATTATTACTTCAGGACATCAGACCCTCCCTGTCTGCTAGGTTGATATTTCCAGGTCTGGATGCCTAGTCTTAGTGGAGTGGTAAATGTGGGAAAAAAAGAAAAAATAGATGCATATTATAATCAGAGAGAGGAGCCTTTTTGTCTCCAGCCTTTTGTTTCCAACAGGAGATATAGATATGCCTCCCGGGCAGCTGGTTCTACTGCTTTTTAATTAACTGGAGTGTAGGATGTCAGCCAGAAGGATATAGGCCGGGAGGCGGAGCCACGTCTTTGTCTTGCAGTCCACGCCCTTCGGTCGAGAGAGGTTAACCCTATCGTTAATGAATTCTCCTGATCTCCTGAAGTAGTAATGGAAGAGTAATCAATTCTACAGGTGAGTATTCACAGAATTCTCTTTTTAATGTTTTTTTTTTCTCTTGGATGCCAGTCATGTACATATTTATACAAGCTTGTAAAACTAGCTTTTTCCTTCAAGAAAAGGACATTACCTCCTGATGATCCCCCTCACTCATTTAGCCTGCCATCTTTAGTAGATAAGCCTAAGGAAACCTATAGGTAATATAGAATACAAAATAATGTTTTGTTATGCATACATCTGGGTACCCTCCTCTTACTACATGTGGGTTTCTAGGCTTAGCATATGGGGAGGTTAGATGCTATACAGTTGTTAACCACTGGGTCAAGGTCCCTAGACTGCTGCCACTATGTCTTTTTACTTTGGTGTTACTATGAAGGTCAAAGGCTCCTATTAAAGAGTCCCTCATGGAATCTTTTCTCTTAAATAGCATGGCCATAGGGATTTGACTCTGGAATGGCAGCCTAGTTTACACAGTAGTTGCACTTTCAAGATAGCCGTCTCTTTGTGTTTATAAAGAATAAAATCCGCTTATTCCATGAAATATTATAGGTAGTTAGAATATTGTGTATGTAATTAGATTTGGAAACTTTTCTTTCCCTTGACCTACACTTTCAACTCATTGTCCAGGCATACTTGCAAGTATCCCCATTGTGTATGGCTACACGTGGTAATGTTCTCATTCTTTTTCCTTTTAGAAAACAAAGCTACATGGCCAGAGTAATTATAGAATAAAGTTTCACCTCATGATGTGCTCTTATCTGATGGGAGTGCCAGGGCTGGGTGATGCAAGAACACTCTGTGCATTGAATTGGCGAGAGCTAGGCTTAATTGACTGTGTGGAGGGCTCTATTCTAGCCTATAACTAAGCGAGGGGGTTGTCAGCCTGACAAGCTTCAGCCTTTGATTTGTGGTTGGCATCAGGGGGAAGAAAAAAAAACATATTTTAGCGATTAGAGTGAAAATGACAGCGTTGGACTGACACTGCATGAGGTAAGCTGCCAGGCAATTGATTTTAAAGTTTGACTGGCCAATAACATAAACCAAAAATATTAGGAGATGACTAACATTTGCAAAAATGATTTGGTAGGATGTGGATGAAGTTGCATCTAGACTTGATTATGGCACCACTGCACGTACGGTCTGGGGCACCCCATACTTTCTACTTACTGGTTCCCATGTTTCCATGGTTGCTTTTTATTTTGTCATTTAGGATTACTTCTTAAATTGTGCATGCTTGCACTGTACGACTTAATATACTGTATGTATAATGATATAACGGTTTTCAGCTTCCCACTGCCCCACCCTGTTTTCACAAGAGGTTTCACAGTAGTTGTCTTTTAGTGTTGTGAGTTTAGCTTTTAGCTGCAAATTGACTAGTAAAGGAAATGCTCACATAGAAAAAATAAAAGGTGTATCATAATGGAGCCTTTATGAAAATGGGTTTTAGATACTTTTTCAGAGATCTTAAATTATTATAAATCATTATTCTAAGGCAAGACAGAGAAAAACCCTACCCCCCACCAACATAAGATGGGAGTTGTTCATGTGGAGCCTGATTGAAGAGAACAAAAGTAGAAGAGAGTTTAAACAGCCAGTGCTTCACTTGATCATCTGTCTGTAAGGAAGGGAGTAAGGTGAGTATTTTTATTCACTGTTTAGTAGAAGGCACAGCCCACCAATTATACATTCTGGTTATTCTAACTTCCAGCTATTGAAGAACTTTCAAGAAAGTGAGGATTTACTACTGCCTTCAGGGCAGTACTACATTTCAGATGAGGGTGCACCATATGAGTACTCGAGCTGTTGTGCTTAGTGGGCAGGGATGTTATCGCTTTTATTTATAAAGCACCATCCTCTTATGTATGGCTGTACAGAACATATATACATTATACCTATGGGGTGCTACAGAGTTCACAATGAATATTCTGAGTACAAGATACAATTGGAACGAGCCCTGCCTTTGAAGGTGAAGACAAAGGGGATGAATGAGAAACGGTCAATATTGAGTTTCTCTCCCAATCCACTCCAGGCTGTCAGCATTTAGTAACTGATGGGTTAATTCTCGACTGAAGGGCATGGACTGCAAGACAGAAAGGTGTGGCTCCCCCGGCCTCTATATACTTCCTGCATCTCCACAATCCAGTTTCATTCTTGCAAGTGGACTGGACTGCGAAGGTTGCTTGGATTTACTTTCACTTTTTTATAGGGTTTTTTACCTAGGTAGCTGGTTGGCTGTCTGTCAGACCCTGTCTGTCTTCCAGTACCCTATATCCTACTGATCTGATGGACCCATTATGCCTCCTCAGCTATGTTGTTTATATGGATCAGGTTGGGGTAAGCACCAGGGTCTTGGGGCACTTCACTTTAGTTTTTGTATTTTAAGGTTTTTGTCTGGTGAGCCTGCAGGGGGAACCTGGGTGATATATATATATATATATATATATATATATATATATATATATATATATATAATTTCCCTTTTCCTTCCTTCCCTTGGATTTCACATCCTTTTTTTCTTTTAAGGGATGGGAACACATGGGGAGGGGGTGGAGCCGGGTGGCAGGTAGTAACAGACGCTTCCTCCGTGAACCAGGGTGAAAGGCGCTAACTGGTCCGCTGCCTCAACTAGTGTGACTTGGATGCCCTGCCTAAGGCAGCGGCCTGTTCTTCGCCAGCCCGTACTCCGACTCCGGGATTTTGTGGAATGCCGCCTCTCTCCATGCTCAGGATGCAGTAAGCTGGAATTGTTGCGGCCCATGTCCCACCACTGCCATTCTGACTCTGGATTCAGTCCGGGGGGAATTGCTGCAGCTTGTGCTGCCAGGGCCCATTCTTAAGGCACCACCCCAACTCTTCAAGACTGTGTGTGTTTTTTTACCCATATTTATCTAGGTCAAGTACTAAAGAAGGTAGCTCGCAAAGGGGTTCCAACCATTCTCGTGGATTCTCGCTGGCCAAGGAGAAGCTGGTTTTCAGACATAGTAAGGATGTCAGAAGGCGAGCATTGTCGGCTTTCCTGATGATCCAGCTCCTCTCACATAGGGGCCCCTACGTTACCCCAATTTATGAGTTCTGGCTTTGACGGCCTGGCTGTTGAAACTTCCATCATAACAGAGAGAGGGTTTATCTGCCAGGGTTATCCAGACCATGAGTCAGGCCCGGAAACAGACTTCATCAAAGATTTGCTACAGGGTCTGGCAAGTATTTGCTTGGTGTAAATCAAAAGCTTTTGCCTGTAGGAAGTTTTCTTTTTGTCATAATTCTTGAATTTTTGCAGAATGGTCAGGATGAGGGGCTTTACTTTAGCACTCTAAAAGGGCAGGTATCTGCTTTATTTATCTATTTCAGAAACCCATTGCTGAGAATAAGCTTATTAGGACCTTTTTGCAGGGGGTCACCTGTGTGCGCCCTCCACATACACCTATTCTGCCTGTTTGGGACTTGAACTTGGCTTTGCCAGCTATGCAGGGCCCTAACTTGGAAGCTCTGGCAGAATAGTCTCTAAGCTTGATGACACTAAAGGTCATTTAACTAGTGGAAATTACTTCAGTACAAAGGGTTTTTGAATTAGCAGCTTTGTTGGTTAAACCTTATTTTAGAGTTGCATAAGGACAAGACCTTCTTCAGTTTTAAGCAGGATTTTCTTCCTAAGGTGGTTTCCCCTTTTCATATTAATGAAGAGGTGGTTTTGCCTTTCTTTTGTCCTGGTCCAGTTAGCCATAAGGAGATGTTCCTTCATTCTTTGGATGTAGAGAGAGCACTAAAATATTATATCTCTGCTACACAAGCCTTCCGTAAGTCGGACTTCTTAATTGTTTTAGCTGATGGGCCCCGGAAGGGTCTTCCGCCAGCTAGGTCTACCATCAGCCAATGGTTTAGACAAGCCGTTATAAGGGCCTATATTTCCAAGGGGGAAAATATCCCCTTTCAGGTTACAGCTCATTCTACATATGCTATTGGAGCATCCTGAGCTTTTCAGCACCAGACCTCTGTAGAACAGATATGTAAGGCTGCTACTTGGTCTTCAGTTAATACATTTACCAAATTTTATAAGGTAGATGTCAGAGCCTCAGCAGATGCCGCATTTGGTAGGAAGGTATTACAGACAGTAGTAATCTAAAAAGTTTTAATTTTGCAATAGCTTACTTGGGGCCCCACCCTGAAGTAAGGGCACTGCTTTTTGAGTTCTCATCAGTTACTGAATGCTGATGGCCTGAAGTGGATTGGGAGAAAAATACAATTCTGTGATAGTCAGTTGTAGAATTGTTTTCTTTTCTCGATCCATTCCAGGCCATCCGACCCTCTCTTTCTGCTAGGTTAATAAATCTGTTATTCAGATGCCTAGTACTAGTGGAGTTAGTACATATATAAATAGTTGTTCAGCAGAAAAAGAAGAGAAAATAAGCAGAGAAAGGTGATGAATAATTATCTTGTCCTCCTTGTCTCCAATAAAGACATAGGGCTTCTTAGGATGCTTAAGTCTCCCGAACGGCCGTTTGTTCTGCTTTTCAATTACTGGATTGTGGAGATGCAGCCGTAAGTATATAGAAACCGGGAGGAGCCACCTTTCTGTCTTGCCGTCCACTCCCTTTGGTCGAGAATTAAGCCATCAGTTACTGAATGCTGGCGGCCTAGAGTGCATATGGAAAACAATTATTCTAAGCATACAGTACGTCCTGCTCCATATATAATACTTACACATAGGTAATCCTCCGCCAGATGGCGCTGTTCACTGCAGACATGCAAAAACAGGCTCCTCCCGGCCCTTCATATACCCAGGGGCCTCCCACAAAGCCCCAGATTTCTCTGCAGTGCTGACTGCGAAGACATGAAATTATCACTCTCTCGCAGGTGAGCGGGGCTACCAAAGCCTGCAGCCCTGTGAGACTATTCCCACCCGTCCTTCGTGTGATGTGCCTCCCAGCCTGGGCTGCCCGGGTCGGGTGAAGGTAGGCAGCACCATGTGTGCTTACGGAGCCACGCTCCACCGCAATCCCCCACCATAGGGTAGGCGGTCAAGGCTGATGGTGAGCCTTCAGGGGATGCCCCTCCCGCATCATTGCCCCATGTAGCGGTGGACCCTATGTAACGGGTCGCCTTCCTCCCTCCCTCGCTCCCCCCTTAGCCAGGGGGAAAAGAAAGGGGGGGGAGGGGTTGTGTGTATGGCGGCCTCAGTGTATCCTTACACGCTTATGGCTTGGCTGTGCTTTACTGGGAACGGGGATCAGAGCCGCGCTCTTACCTTACTGTTAACCGCAGCGCCCTTAGTTCTGTTTCTGCTCGCAGCGCATGTACGGCCTCGGCGTCTTTATTCTTCCTTCCTTCTCCTTCTTAGCCTTAGTGGCTCTTCCTAAGTTGTGCTGGCTTAGAGCGCCTGTCCAATACAGTATCCCCGCCTGTCACGGCAGACCGGGGTTCATTCCCCGACGGGGAGCCACAGGAGAGCCCGAGTACAGACCTAAGCCGTGCCTGTATAGGCTCCGAGCGCCATTTACATCAGGCATTATGACTTTACTGTCACTCATTGGCTAGACGCCTTCCGAGCTTCATGCTCACTGGGGAGGGGCATGGTTCCGGCTTCGCGCGCTACGCATCGCGGTTGGCGCAGTCCCGAGGTTCGCTTGGCGCCATTTCCTTCTCCCGTGCGTGTGGTGAAGAACGTCCTCTCCTCTCTGTCTGTAAGTGCCCTCATGGGCGACTCTTCTTTAGTTCCTATCTCCCATTGTGCATGGCTCTGACATCCTTGTTCCCCCTTATGTCTTTCAGACCGAGGATTTCGGTGGCTTCTCCCGGTCGTGACCATAAAAATTACTCCCACTTCCCCGCAGGTTATTGGGGCATCCAGGGTAGCTTACAGCGTCAATCCCTACTGGCATATTGTGCCGGTTAAATCACAATATGGAGGCATCTCAGGATATTGTGAACTGGGTTCCTTCGGGACAAGCCCGGCTGTGTGTAGCTTGTGGAGTCTTACCTAGCAGCGGTGACAATGGACGGGTCTGTGTTCCTTGTGCACAGCAGGCGCTATCGGTGCTTCCCGTCTCCTCTAAGGCTGGGCCTGCACCCCGCCGCACTTCACCTACTCCCCCAAGCCTGAGTCTAACCCCCAATACCAGTGGGGATTCTCATCCTGATCTGGCCACGAGGCTGGCTAGTGTTGAAAACTCGCTTGCTAATTCCTTAGCGCGTAAAGCCACCGCCAAGAGGCGGCACTTGAACCCTGAATCGGCCCTCTTCCCTATAGAACCTGATGATTTGTTGCATTCCTATGCCCATATCCCCTCGGACGAAGGGGAACTGTTCTCTGACTCAGGGTCATATGACGATGAGTCCAGGGGTCAGGAAGAGTCTGGCTCCGAGCATTGGTCCTCGGATGATATTGATAGACTGCTGGTTCAGATCTTTGAGGTTCTGTCCCTCTCTCCCCCTGCTGCGGCTCCCCGGCAAAGGGGTGATCTTTTTCATACCGCTAAAGCTCGCTTGGAATTTCCCGAGCAGAGCCATTTCAATAGCCTCGTGCTTAAAGAATGGGAACATCCCAGCAGACTTCATGGGATCCCTAAGAGCGTGGATAGGAAATATCCCTTTCCTGCTGACTTGGTTAAGTGCTGGTCATCGCCACCTGAGGTCGATGCTCCTATTCTAGGGTTGTCCAACACCTCTATTATGCACTCCCCTGACACTACTACGCTACGGGACTCTGAGGACCGGCGTGTTGACCAACTGGCATGTCATGCCTTTGCATTTGGGGGAGCGACTCTGCGCCCGGTTTGCGCCTTAGCCATTACGTCAGTAGCGCTCAGGGCCGTGGTTAGGAGTGCTCTCGATGGCACAGATGAGTTGCCTCCTGATACTGTCAATGCTCTGTCCAGCTGTGATGCGTTTGTGAACTTTATCCTGTCCGCTTTGGACGATGCTATTAAGATGTGTGCCAGGTCATCTGCCCTGGTGGTTGCTATACGCCGCGCGGTCTGGTTGCACCAGTGGGCCGCAGACAATGCCGCCAAGAAAGCCCTCACGGGACTTCCATTTAAAGGGCTGCGCTTGTTTGGGGATCGATTAGACCTCTTTGCCAAGGGAGGCAAGTTACCCCAGCGCAGGCGGCAGACTCGGCCCTTTCGTGGCCAAGGCTCCCTATCAACCCCCTACCGTGGGGCCAAACAGGGTAGAGGGGCGTCCTTCACTGGGGCACGTGCAGGTTCCTGGCACAGGAACAGAGGACACCATCCCGGTTCCTCCTGGAGGCCCAAGCCCAAAGCCCCTCAGGCATGAGGGGGCGCCCTCACCCGTCAGGGTGGGGGGACGTCTACAGCACTTCGAGCACGTCTGGTGGCGCCACGTCTCAGACCGGTGGATTCAGGAGGTAGTGTCCTCCGGCTACAAGATAGAATTTGCTGTACTGCTCCCCACCAGATTCATTGGGTCTCGAATCCCTCAAGACCCTGCCTCAGCTCAGGTCTTGTTGCTGGCCGTACAGGGTCTCATGGATCTAGGGGTCATTTGCAAGGTCCCCCTTGGAGACAGGGGCACGGGGTTCTACTCCAACCTTTTCACAGTACCCAAGAAGGATGGGTCAGTCAGGCCCATTCTGGATTTAAAAATCCTCAACAAATTTGTCAAGAACAGGCACTTTCGCATGGAAACTCTGCGCTTGGCCATTGGCTCACTGCGCCCAGGGGACTTCATGACGTCAGTAGACATCAAGGATGCTTACCTTCACGTCCCGGTGTTCCCAGGACACCAAAGGTTTCTCAGATTTGCACTAAAGGATCAGCATTACCAATTTGTGGCCCTGCCATTCGGCCTAACGTCGGCTCCCAGGGTGTTCACCAAGGAGTTGGACACTCGGCTGGTAGTGTCCACCCTGGAGTCCTTCGGCTGGGTGATCAATTACCCCAAGTCCTCCCTGTCCCCCTCCTCAGTGACTCAGTTCCTGGGAATGATTCTGGATACGGTTCAGTCAAGGATATTCCTTCCTCAACAGAAGGTGGAAGCTCTGACAGCGCAGGCGAGGTTCCTGCTTTCGAGCCCACAGTTCTCCATCCGGCAGGGAATGCAGTTGGTGGGCCTGATGGTGGCGAGCTTCGAGGCGGTGCCCTTTGCCCAGTTCCGTTTGAGACCTCTGCAGCTTCACCTGTCAGTGTGGGACAAGAACCCAGCGTCCTTGGACGGGTTCTGTGTGCTTCCCCCCTCGGTCAGACAGTCCCTTGCGTGGTGGCTGGACCACAGGAACTTGATAGGGGGCAGGTCTTTTCTGACCCCCTCTTGGGAGACGGTCACAATGGATTCCAGTCTGTCCGGTTGGGGGGGATTCTGGAAGTCCCTGCGCTTCCAGGGGACGTGGGGTCCTCAGGAGGCCCATTTACCCATCAACATTCTGGAATTACGAGCAGTCAGGTTGGTACTGGAGCGTTTGACCCAACACCTGAGGGGTCTGTCAGTCCAGGTACACTCAGACAACAGAACGGCGGTTGCCTACATCAATCATCAGGGAGGGACCCGGAGCAAGGGTGCTCTCCAAGAGGTGTCTCAGATTCTGACATGGGCGGAGGCCAATGTTCAATGCATTTCGGCTGTTTACATTCCGGGGGCGGAGAACCTGCTGGCGGACGCCCTGAGCAGGGGGATGTCCCGTCAGGGGGAGTGGTCCCTCTGCAACAAGGTATTCCAGTCCCTGTGTCACCGTTGGGGACTACCGGATGTGGATCTGTTTGCTTCCCGTCACAATCGCAAGCTCCCGGCCTTCGTCACACTGTCTCAGGATCCTCTGGCCATGGCCACGGATGCCCTGTTCATGTCTTGGAGGGAGTTTCGACTCCTGTATGTGTTTCCACCGTTCCCCCTTCTGGGCAGGGTTCTACGCAAGATTGCTCTGGAAGGGGTACCTGTGATTCTAGTGGCCCCCGGGTGGCCAAGAAGCGTGTGGTTCGCAGACGTGGTTCAAATGGCAGTAGATCAGTACGATCTGCCAAGGGTGCCAAATCTGCTAACTCAAGGGTCCTTACGCCATCCCAATTTACAAACTCTGGCTTTGACGGCCTGGCTGCTGAAACCTCCATCTTGATGGAGAAGGGTTTGTCTGCCTCTGTGGTGGCTACTATGGTGCAGGCCAGGAAGAAGACTTCTTCTGCTATCTATTATAGAGTATGGCGTCCCTACATTGACTGGTGTGAGTCCAGGTCTCTTCCCTGCCGGGAATTCTCCATCCCTAGGGTTCTGGAGTTGTTACAGCATGGTCTGGACTTAGGTCTCAAACTTAGTACTCTGAAGGGTCAGGTTTCTGCCCTGTCTATCTTCTTTCAGAAGACCTTTGCTCAACATCACCTGATTAAGACCTTCTTTCAGGGGGTCACTCACGTGCGTCCCCCTCGAAAACCTATGGTCCCTGTCTGGGACTTGAACTTGGTTTTGTCTGCCTTGCAGGGTGCTCCCTTTGAGCCTATTCAAGATGCTGCTCTGGCTGTTCTCACTCTCAAGGTTGTCTTCTTGGTGGCTATTACTTCGGTTAGGCGTGTGTCTGAGCTGGCCGCTCTATCTATTCAGCCTCCATACTATGAGCGACACCAGGACAAGGTGGTGTTTCGCTTCAAACCGGATTTTCTGCCTAAAGTTGTTTCGGCTTTTCATTTGAACCAGGATATTGTTCTTCTCTGTGTCCCAATCCTAGCAACGACAAGGAGCGGATTCTGCATTCCTTGGACCTAGTCAGGTGCTTGAAGTATTACCTGGTTGTCACTAAGGCCTTCACGAAAACTGATGCTCTCTTTGTTGTGCCTTCCGGGCCTAGGAAAGGTTTGGCTCCCACCAAGTCTACCATCAGTAAATGGATTCGTCAGGCTGTGATTCAGGCCTATTCTACTAAGGGGAGGACTCCCCCTTTCCGTCTTACGGCTCATTCCACTCGTGCTATTGGTGCCTCTTGGGCCTTTCAGCAACAGGCCTCTGTTGAACAAGTTTGCAAGGCCACTACTTGGTCTTCTGTTCACACCTTTTCAAAGTTTTACAAGGTTGATGTTCGGGCCTAAGCTGATGCTGCTTTTGGCCGTAAGGTTTTACAGGCGGTTGTAGTCTGAGCTACGTGCCGTTGCCATGGACACTGCTATTGGATGTCCCACGTGTAAGTATTATATATGGAGCAGGACATACTGTATGCTTAGAATAATACAATTCTGTGAAATACTCACCTGTAGAATTGATATTATACGCATACAGTACGTCCTGCTCCACCCCACCCTGGTTTCACCTTGTTCTGGATCCCCTGTATGGTGATTGTTATCATTGTTATTATTACCAGTTTGGTGGTTGGTTTCTCCCGGCTTCTTTTTCTCACTGCTTTTCAATGCTGGGGATTTGTGGGAGGTCCCTGGGTATATGAAGGGCCGGGAGGAGCCTGTTTTTGCATGTCTGCAGTGAACAGCGCCATCTGGCGGAGGATTACCCACGTGTAAGTATTATATATGGAGCAGGACGTACTGTATGCGTATAATATCAATTCTACAGGTGAGTATTTCACAGAATTGTATTTTACAGGTGAGAATCTCATAATTCTTGTGACATATGCCCTTAGAGAATTAAGCCAGGTTGTATGCTTATCTATAATAAGTGGGTTTTTAGGGATGTTTGAGTTATTTTATTCAGACTTTATTCTTGGTATACAGTACGTCCTGCTCCAAATAGAATACTTACAAGTGGGTAATACTCCGCCAGATGGCGCTGTACTGCAGAGACATTGAAAACAGGCTCCTCCCGGCCCCTCAAATACCCAGGGACCTCCCACAACCCCCCCAGAATTTCTCTGCAGTCTGGACTGCGAAGGACAAGAATATGGCTTTCTCTTCTCGCAGGTGAGCGGGGCTATTAGCCTGTAGGACTTTTCCCACCCATTCCATTAGTAATGTGCCTCCCAGCCTTGGCTGCACTGGTCGGGTGATGGTAGGCAGCACCGCTGTTAGGTTCTTAAGGAGCCCTGCTCCACCCCAATCCTCCACCAAAGGGTAGGCGGTATAGGCTTATGGTGAGCCTCTATGGGATGCCCCTCCCGCACTATGCCCCTTGCCCCTGTCTATCGGGGGGCCCTATCTTAAATGGCCACTGTCCTCCCTCATTCTCCCTGTAGCATTCGGGGGAAAAAAGGGGGGGGGGGGGTTGCATTTACGTGTATTGACTTATGCTTATTACTTTATGCCTTGTGTCAGCCGCCGCGCTGACTTGCTTTACTTTTACTATTTAAGATTGCCGCCGCCACCGCGCGCCTTTTTTTCTACACAGTGTTCCGCGCTTGGCGGCGGCGTTACCTCAGGCGCTCGCGCGCTGTCATTGGCTGTTTGTCATAGGCTGGCTTCGCGCTCTTTGGGGGGGGCGGGGCCCGGCTCTGGTGCGTTCCGCGTCATTGCTCGTACAGGCCTGCCCCTCGAGGTATACCGACGCCATTTTGTCTGATCGTGGGCTCCTGCGTGACGGTTTCTACCTACCGCGGTCCGTAAGTGCCCTCACTGGCGGCTTTATTAGCATTTTTTATTGTATATTTGCTTACGGCCCCTTTTTCATTACGTCTTTCAGACAGGCGAATCCATTGGCTTCTCCCGGCCCTCTGTTAATTGTTTAACTTGTGCGGCCTAGTGTAATTACTCCCACTTCCCTAGCGGGTTATTGGGGCATCCAGGGTTGCTATACAGCGTTAATCCCTATCGGCATATTGTGCCGTTATAATCACCATATGGAAGCATCTCAAGATAATGTGACCGGGGTTCCTTCAGGACAAGCCCGGCTGTGTGTAGCTTGTGGGGTCTCCCCTATTAGTGGTGACAAAGCACGGGTCTGTGTTCCTTGCGCCCAGCAGGTGCTAGCGCTGCAATCTGGCCTTCCTGTGGCTGGGCCGGCACCTCGCTTCACTTAACCTACTCCCCCAAGCTTGAGTCTCGCTCCCACTGACTTGGATACAAGTGGGGATTCTCAGCCTGGTGTGTATGCTAGACTGGCTAGTGTTGAGAAGTTGATTGCTAATACCCTGGCGCGTAAGGCCACTGCTAAAAAGCAGCACTTAACACCTGATGTCACTCTTTTTCCTATGGAAACTGAGTTTTGGCATTTAAGGATGAAGGGGAGCTTTTCTCTGATTCGGGGTCATCTGATGAGAGGCCCAGGGGTCATGACGATTCTGGCTCTAATCCCTGGGCCCCGGATGATACTGACTGATTGCTGGCCCAGATTTTTGAGGTTCTATCCATTTCTCCCCCTGTTGCGGCTCCTAGGCAAAAGGGGGAGCTTTTTCATACTGCTAAATCACGTTTGGAATTTCCTGAGCAAGCTCATTTCAATAATCTTGTGCTCAAGGAGTGGGAATGTCCCAGTAGACTTCCCGGTGTGCCTAAGAGTTGGGGCAGAAAGTATCCCTTTCCTGCTGAGGTGGTTAAGTGCTGGTCATCTCCTCCCGAGGTGGATGCCCCGGTTCTAGGGTTGTCTAACACCTCTGTCATGCACTCACCTGACTCTACTACTCTACTACTATGCTGAGGACCGGCGCATTGACCAGCTGGCATCCCATTCCTTTGCATGTGTGGGGACGGCGCTGCGCCCGGTCTGTGCCTCGGCCATTACAACTGTAGCTATTAGGACCCTGATCAGAAGTGTCCTTTATGGTGCCCCTGATGATTTGCCTGCTGACGTGTTTAATGCACTCTCTAGTTGTGATGTTTTTGTAAATGTTGTCCTCTCTGCCTTGGATGACACCATTAGAATGTGTGCCAGAACATATGCCCTTGTGGTGGCTATACGCCGTTCTCCCCCCCCCCCCCCCCAAGATTCATCAGATCCCGGATTCCTCAGGACCCTGTGTCAGCTCAGGATCTAGTGCAGGCAGTGCAAAGCCTCCTGGAGCTGGGGGTCATCTGCAAGGTTCCTTTAAGAGAAAAAGGCAAGGGCTTCTACTCCAACCTTTTCACAGTGCCCAAAAGGATGGGTCAGTCAGGCCCATCCTGGACTTGAAGATCCTCGACAAATTTGTCAGGAGCAGGCGCTTTCGCATGGAAACTCTGCGCTCTGCCATCAGTTCCCTGCACCCAGGGGATTTAATGACGTCTGTGGACATCAAAGATGCTTACCTTCATATTCCTGTGTTTCCGGGTCATCAAAGGTTCCTCAGGTTCGCCCTGAAAGATCAACACTACCAATTTGTGGCATTGCCCTTTGGTCTCACTTCGGCTCCCAGGGTGTTCACCAAGGTGCTGGCTGGCGTGATGTTCCTGCTCAGGTCTCAGGGCATCTGCGTGCTGCCCTACCTGGACGACATTCTCATCACCTCCCAGTCTCTACATCAGGCAGAGTTGGATACTCAGCTGGTGGTGTCCACCCTGGAGTCATTTGGCTGGGTGATCAATCACCCCAAGTCCTCTCTGTCCTTGGTGACTCCATTCCTGGGAATGACTCTGGATACAGTTCAAGCAAGGTGGACGGTCTGATTGCGCAGGTTCGGTTCCTACTATCTTGTCATCATCCCTCCATCAGGCAGGGAATGCACCTGGTGGGCCTGATGGTGGCGTGCTTCGAGGCAGTGCCTTATGCTCAGTTCCACTTGAGGCCTCTGCAACTTCACCTCCTGTCAGTATGGACAAGGACCCAGCGTCCCTGGAGCGGGTCTGTGCACTTTCCCCCCTGGTCAGGCGGTCCCTCTCGTGGTGGCTGGACACCAGGAACTTGCTGGGGGGCAGATCCTTTTGGGCCCCCTCCTGGGAGAAGGTCACCATGGATGCCAGTCTGTCAGGTTGGGGGGGTTTCTGGAAGTCCCTGCGGTTCCAGGGGAGGTGGGGCCCTCAGGAGGCCCACACACCTATCAACGTCTTGGAGCTGAGGGCGATCAGGTTGGTTCTGGCTCAGTTGACTCATCACCTTCGGGGTCTGCCTGTTCAGGTGTGCTCGGACAACCAGACGGCAGTTGCCTACATCAATCATCAGGGATGGACCCGAAGCAAGGGGGCCCTCCAGGAAATGTCTCTGATTTTGACCTGGGCGGAGGCCAATGTCCCCTGCATATCAGCTGTGTACATCCCGGGGGCAGAAAATCTCCTGGCAGATTTTCTGAGCAGGGGGACCTCTCGCCAGGGAGAATGGTCCCTCTGCAACAGGGTTTTCCAATTCCTGTGTCACCGTTGGGGTCTACCAGATGTGGATCTGTTGCGTCCCATCACAATCACAAGCTCCCGGCCTTTGTCTCCCTGTCCCAGGATCCTCTGGCCTTGACCACGGATGCCCTATCCATGTCATGGCAGGACTTTTAGCTCCTGTATGTCTTTCCTCCATTTCCCCTGCTGGACAGGGTTCTGCGCAAGATTGCTATGGAAGGGGTGCCAGCAATTCTGGTGGCCACCAGGTGGCTAAGAAGAGTGTGGTTCGCAGATGTGGTGCAGCTGGCAGTAGATCAGTACGTTCTACCCGGGGTGCCAGATCTGCTCACTCAGGGCCCCTTACGCCATCCCAATTTACAAACTCTGGCTTTCACGGCCTGGCTGCTGAAACCTCCATCTTGATGGAGAAGGGGCTGTCTACCTCGGTGGTTGATACCATGATAAAGGCTAGGAAGAAGTCGTCTTCTTCCATTTATTACAGGGTTTGGCGTGCCTACATTGACTGGTGTGAGTCTAGGTCTCTCCCCTGTCGTGTGTTCTCTATTCCCAGGATTCTGGAGTTCCTGCAGCATGGGTTGGAGATGGGGCTCCAACTCAGTACTATGAAGGGTCAGGTTTCTGCCCTGTCTGTCTTCTTCCAGAAGTCTTTTGCTCAGCATTCTTTGAAGACCTTATTCCAAGTATGCATCACACCCTGCTCCAATAATGATTCATTACGTCTGGGTTATAGTCCACAAGAGGGCGCTTTACTGCAGAGATGGCAAAAAAGAGACCCCTCCCAGTCCATATATACCCGGGACCTCCCACTCATTTCCCGTTTAGTCTCTGCAGTCGGCGTCGACAGTCAAGATGATGGCTCTCTCTCTCCTTGCAGGTAAGCCGGGCTGCACAGCCCCGGCCCCTTTTTATCCTATTACCACCCGGGCCATTTTATATGCCTCCCAGCTATGGCTGCATGGTCCGGGTGATGATAGGCAGCACCTATTAGAGGTGTTTTATTGCCGGAGCTAGGCTCCACCGCAAATCCCCCACCAAAGGGTAGGCGGCTTCAGGTTTTGGTGATCCTGACATGGGATGCCCCGTCCGTTCCAAGCCCTCATTACATGGATAGCAAATGTAACCTTGGGCTTATTCCCCCCGCTTCCCTGTGCCCGGTTTAGTCGGGGGGGGGGCGATCTGTGTGTATATATATATATATATATATATGTTTTTTTTTTCCACTGTCGTGTGTGTGTGTGGTTCTTAGTCTGCTGGCGCTGGCGAGGGCCAGCGCTTCTCCCCCTTTTGTCTTTACTTGCTGAACATTCCTCGGCCCGCGCTTTCCGATAGAGGTGGCGGGCCGGTGACGTCATGACCGGCTCCCGCTCGGCTGTTTGTATTTCCCTGCGTTTGGAAGGAGCGTGGCCTAGCGCTTGGCGCGCTACGCAGGAGGCCCGCCCCCTTCTCTCTCTCTATCTTCCTTCTCCAGTCGCCATCTTTATTCTATGGAGTAGGTGAGTGCCCCCTTGCGGGCTGATGTTAGTTAATTCTAAGGTATTGGCTGCTTAGTACAGCCGTTAGAGACTCCGTCCTTGGAGCGCCGTTTCTCTCATGGGCATGTGTGGGTTTGAATCCATTATTAGAATGCATTTTACATGTATATTTTATGTGGGTGCTCTTCAAGTAGGTTAACATGTGCACCTACTGTGGCCTTGGGGGCTGCTTCATTATATAGATTTATCATAAGTCACCCATTACAGCCTGCACTTCATACCTATCATCAGGATCGTGACAGTATCACCTCATAGACATATGGTGGTCAAACGCTCCTGATGACACCCTGATCCTCGCCTATACTATATGTATTTATTTGTGTGATGCGGATGATTGCTGGTCTGTTTGGTTACCCTATTATGTCTTCCGGAGGACATCCCAATTTAGAGTTTTCTCCCGGTCCTGTGGCACTATCCCTCGAAATTAAGGGGGCAAAAAGCCATTGGCATGTATTACCTTATCTTAAATCCTCACACTAACGGACATTTAAGGGGCATCCCGGGTAGCTCAACAGCGTAATTCCCGTTGGTCATTGCGACTACCAAAAATCACCATATGGAGGCTTCCCAGGATACTGTACTCGGGGTCCCCTCGGGGCAAGCCCGACTGTGTGTGGTATGTGGGGCATCCCTTGTGGGCAATAATGTGCAGCTTTGTGTACCATGTGCACAGCAGGCACTTGCGCGGCAATCTGGGCCCTGCGGCTGGATTCGTTTTGCTTGTCTCATCCCCCACACCCCTGCGCCTGGGTATGACCCCTAGTGACATTAACACTAGCGGGGAGTCGCAATTTGTTGCGCTAGACTGGCCAACTTTGAGAAATGATTGCTAGCTTTGGAGCCCGGAAGGCTACGGCTAAAAGACGGCACAGGGCGCCCATGGCGCCGGCCTTACGTTTAACATCATGTCTATAATTATTGTCTTCTGTACCCCCCTCGTTGAAGGGGAATTATTCAGATTCTGATCCCTCTGATGATTAGCCTGCCATGGCACTGATGCCGCCTCAGAGCAGTGGGATGCTGACGACACCCATATACTTCTTACTCGAGGTTTTGAAGTACTTGCCTTTTCCCTTCTGCTGCAGCTCCTAAGCAGCAAGGGGAATTGGTTGGTACCACAAAACCGCGGTTGGATTTACCAGAACCGACACTTTGTTATATTCTGGTTCTCTAGGAATAGAAACGGATTAGTCGGTTCCCGGTATACCTAAGGGGTGGGATAGAGGTATCCCTTCGCCGCGGTTTGGTCTAGTGTGGGTCGATTCCCCCCGAGATAGACGCCCCATGTTGGGGTTGTATATTACGTCTGTGGTGCATTCCCTCGCTTCCACTACCTGATGGATAGTGAGGACTGACGTATCGACTAACGGGCCTACTATGCCATTGTCTGTGTGGCCTGGCGCCTGGGGGGTGCCTTCGATATTACGGCCGTGGCTATTAGGACCTTATTCAGGGGCCGTCTTTAAGGCTCCCATGGTGGTTCCTTCTAGTGCTGAATTTAGAGCTTGTCACAATGTGAGCTAATTACTTCCTATGTTCTCTCTGCCTTAGATGACGGCATTCGGAGATATGGCTGACCTCGGCTTGGTGGTATCTTCCATTCGCTTGGTCTGGTGGCGCCAGTCGGCAGCTGACAAGGTTGCTAGGAAGGCGTTCAAGGGGCTTCCCTCTGTTGGGTTGCGCCTGTTGGTGAGCATTGGATCTCTTGCTAAAGGAGGTAAGTTATGCTTCCTCTTTATTCTTAGTATACAGTACGTCCTGCTCCAAAACTAATACTTACACTTGGGTTATACTCCGCCAGATGGCGCTGGACTGCAGAGACATCGAAAATAGGCTCCTCCCGGCCCCTCAAATACCCGGGGACCTCCCACAAATCCCCAGAATTTCTCTGCAGTCTGGCTGCGAAGGACGAGAAATGGCTCTCTACTCGCAGGTGAGCGGGGCTATTAGCCTGCGGCCCTGTAGGACTATTCCCACCCGTTCCACTAGTAATATGCCTCCCAGCCTTGGCTGCGCTGGTCGGGTGAAGGTAGGCAGCACCGCTGTTAGGTGCTTAGCAGCGCTGCTCCACCGCAATCCCCCACCAAAGGGTAGGCGGTTCAGGCTTATGGTGAGCCTCTATGGGATGCCCCTCCCGCACTAGTGCCCCCTTGCCCCTGCCCATCGGTGGGCCCTGTTTAAGTGGCCGCTGTCCTCCCTCATCCTCCTTGTAGCCTTCGGGGGAAAAGAGGGGGGGGGGTGTAAATGTGTATGCTATGCATTATGTGTGTTACACTCTTTTTCCATTCTGTTTAGTCTTGTGTCAGCCGCCGATCTGACTTGCCTTTACTGTCTTTTTAAAATTGCCGCCTCCGCACGCTGACTTGGTTCCGCGCTTGGCGGCGGCGTTACCTCAGGCGCTGGTGCGCCGTCATTGGCTGCTTGCACGTTCTGGCTTCGCGCTCTTCGGGGGGGCGGGGCCCGTCTATGGCGCCCTCAGCGTCATCGCTGATACCGGCCCGCCCCTCGAGGTATACCGACGCCATCTTTAACCTGCTTGGTTGGCCCATGCGCGATGGACCCCTACCTACCGCGGTCCGTAAGTGCCCTCGCGGGCGGCTTTATATCTTTCACTTTTGTTACTGTGGGCTTACAGGTCTTGTCTGCTTATGTCTTTCAGGCGGGGCGAACCCTTTTGGCTTCTCCCAGCCCTGTATTAGTATATAACTTTTAGGCCTTGTAAAAATAATACTCCCACTTCCCTAGTGGGTTATTGGGGCATCCGGGGTTGCTATATAGCATTATTCCCTATCGGCGTATAGCGCCGCTATAATCACCATATCAAGGCATCCCAGGATAAGACCGGCTGTGTGTAGCGTGTGGGCAGCCTCATGCTGACGCTGACAAGGCGCGGGTCTGTGTACCCTCTGCTGAGCAGGTGCTTGCATTGCAATCTGGCCTGCCAGTGGCTGCATCTCGTTTCACTTCGCCTACTCCCCCAAGCTTAAATCTCACTCCTGCTGAGTTACATACTAGTGGGAATTCTCAGCCTGATGTGTCTTCTAGACTGGCTACTGTTGAGCAGTTGATTGCTAAGCGCGTAAGGCCCCTGCTAAGAAGCGGCACTTGACGCCTAATGTTACTGTTTTCCCTATGGGAACTGAGGAGTTTTGGAATCTTTGTGGCTATACCCCGTGTGATGAAGGGGAGCTCTTTTCTGATTCAGGCTCATCTGACGAGAGACCAAGGGGTCATAACGATTCTGGCTCTGACCCCTGGACCCCGGATGACACTGACAGATTATTGACCCAGATTTTTGAGGTTCTGTCCATCTCTCTCCCTGTTGCGGCTCCCAGGCAAAGAGGGGAGCTTTTCCATACAGCAAAATCACGTTTGGAATTTCCCGAGCAGGCACATTTCCATAACCTTGTGCTCAAGGAATGGGAGCGCCCCAGTAAACTTCCCGGGGTTCCAAAGAGTTGGGATAGGAAGTATCCCTTTCCTGCTGAGGTGGTTAAATGCTGGTCAACCCCCCCCCCCCCCGATGTGGATTCCCCGATTTTAGGGCTATCTAACACCTCTGCCATGCATTCCCCTGACTCTACTACCCTGCGGGATGCTGAGGACCGGCGCATTGACCAGCTGGCATCCCACGCCTTTGCATGTGCAGGGACGGCGCTGCGCCCGGTCTGTGTCTCTGCTGTTACTGCTGTGGCCACTAGAACCCTTATCAGAAATATGCTTGATAGTGCCCCGGATAATTTGCCTTGTGAGGTGTTTAATGCACTCTCCAGTTGTGATGTTTTTGTAAATTTTGTCCTCTCAGCATTGGATGACACCATCAGAATGTGTGACAGAACGTTTGCCCTTGTGGTGGCTATACGCCGCTTGGTTTGGCTGCACCAGTGGGCTGCTGACAACGCTGCCAAGAAGGCCCTCACTAGTTTTCCCTTTAAAGGACTACGCCTGTTTGGGGACCGCCTGGACCTTTTTGCTAAGGGAGGCAGGTTACCCCAGCGCAGGCAGCAATCTCGGCCCTTTCGGGGTCAGGGTTCCTTCTCCTCCCCTTACCGTGGTGCAAGACAGGGAAGGGGGGTTTCCTTTCCTGGGGCCCGGGGAGATTTCTGGGGTAGAGGCAGAGGAAGTGGACGTCCTGGCTCCTCCTGGGGTCCCAAAGCAAAATCCTCTCCCAAGCCCCCTCAGGCATAATGGGGCGCCCTCACCCATCCGGGTGGGGGGACGGCTGCAGCACTTCGCTCACGTCTGGAGGCTTCATGTCTCAGACCGATGGATTCAGGAGGTAGTGTCCTCCGGTTACAAGTTTGAGTTTGCTGCTGATCCCCCTCCAAGATTCATCAGATCCCGGATTCCTCAGGACCCTGTGTCAGCTCAGGAGCTAGTGCAAGCAGTGCAAGGCCTCCTGGAGCTGGGGGTCATCTGCCAGGTCCCCTTAAGAGAAAAAGGCAAGGGCTTTTATTCCAACCTATTCACAGTACCCAAAAAAGATGGTTCAGTCAGGCCCATCCTGGACTTGAAGATCCTCAACAAGTTTGTCAGGGGCAGGCGTTTTCGCATGGAAACTCTGCGCTCTGCCATCAGTTCCCTGCGCCAAGGGGATTTCATGACTTCTGTGGACATCAAAGATGCTTATCTTCATATTCCCAGAAAGGCCCCCCCCCCCGCTTCCGAATATTCATGACACTTGGGTAACTGTCCTGTAGAGGGCGATCTTGCAGAGATGACATGAAAAAAGGGAGCCCCTCCTGGCCCATAAATACCTGGGACCTCCCACCATTCCCCAGTCTTTCGTCTCTGCAGTCGGCGAGCAAGTCAGAAGATGGTTGTCTACTCTTTGCAGGTAGCCGGGGTAACCCCCCGGCCTTTTGTTTCTATTGCTGCCTGAACCTTTTTTAATTTAAACTATAGCAGTATGCCTCCCAGCCTAGGCTGAAGGTCCAGGCAATGGTAGGCTGCACCTTATGGTGTATATATGAGCTTGCTCCTCCGTGAGACCCCATACAAAGGGGCAGGCGGGTTGGCGATCCCGGCTTGGGATGCCCCGTCCCTCTTACCCTTTCACCTATTGGTGTGGGTTCTCCCCCCTACCATGTCCCTCTGTGCCCCTTGGGGGGGGAGGCCTTTTCTTCTGTGGGTTGTTTTACTTTATTTGGGGGAAAAAGTGTGTGGATTGTTTGTATGTGTTTTTGCGCCCCTTGTTGCTGGGCCAGTTTCACTTTTCAACAGGTGCGATGGTCGTCCCCTCCTGAGGTGGATGCCCCGGTGCTCGGGTTATCCAATACTTCTATTTTGCATTCTCCTGACTCCACCACTCTCAAAGATGGTGAGGATAAACGCATTGATCAGATGGCTTGCCACGCGATTGCTAGTGTCGGTTCAGCCTTGCGGCCTGTTTGTGCTTCGGCGCTTTTGCCAGTTGCTACCAGGTGTGTGGTTAGAGACCTGTTGAGTACCTCCAGGCTTGACCCGGCTAATGATGAGTTCGCCGCCCTTAAGCGGTGTGAATTGTTCATGTCCTTTGTGCTCGCCGCCTTGGATGACACCATGGTCATGTGTGGTAGAACCTCGGCCTTGCTTGTAGCTATTCGGCGGTCGGTATGGTTGCGCCAGTGGGCTGCTGATTTTGTGGCCAAAAAGTCGCTTACAGCACTTTCCTTTGTGGGATTGCGGCTCTTTGGAGAAAGATTAAATTCTGTCACGAAAGGAGGGAAGTTACCTCGGCTTAAGAGGCAACGTCGTCCCTTTCGGGGGCGGCCTCCTCTAACCCTTCCTTTCGTGGTGTCAGAACTGGCAAAGTTTTGGCCTTCTCTAGCCTCAGAGGTGATTTCTGGAGTAGAGGCAGAGGTCGTGCCCGTCCAGGTCACAATTGGAGTTCCAAACCCAAGCCTGCTGCTAAGCCAGCTCAGCAATGAGGGGGCGCCCTCACCCTTGCGGGTGGGGTGACGGCTGCGGCACTTCTTCCAGGTCTGGGACCAGGAGGTCTCAGACAAATTGATTCTGGAAGTGGTGTCTTCCGGTTACAAGCTGGAATTCGAGATCCGGCCTCCTCCCAGATTCTTCAGGTCTCTAGTGCCTTCGGATCCACTGGCCGCACAGGGGCTCCGGGCGGCAGTAAGTTATCTGCTGGACATGGCTGTCATTTGCCCAGTGCCTTTCACGGAAAGGGGCTTGGGATTCTATTCCAATCTATTCACGGTGCCCAAGAAGGACGGCTCCGTTCTACTCATTTTGGATCTGAAGCTCCTCAATCGGCTTATCCGCTTCAGGAAGTTTCGCATGGAAACCTTGCGGTCAGCCGTCGATTCTCTTCGTCAGGGGGACTTCATGACGTCCATAGACATCAAGGATGCGTATCTGCATGTACCTATCTTCCTGGCACACCAGAGATTCCTCAGGTTCGTGGTGGAAGATCAGCATTTTCAGTTTGTGGCCCTTCCGTTCGGGCTTACCTCGGCTCCGAGGGTGTTCACCAAGGTATTGGCGGGGGTGATGGCCCTCCTCAGAGTCCAGGGTATTCACATTGTACCATACCTGGACGACCTTCTCATTTTGGCTTCCTCTCTCAGCCAAGCGGAGCTAGACACCAGAGTGGTGGTATCCACGCTGGAGAGGTTCGGTTGGGTGATCAACTATTCCAAGTCCTCCCTCTCCCCGTCCAGGGAGGTTTCGTTTCTGGGCATGACTCTGGATGCCTTTCAGGCCAGGGTGTTCCTTCCTCAGCCCAAGATTCTTCTGATCCAAGATTTGGTTCGGTTTCTGCTTTCCAATCCTCGCCTGTCTATCCGGCTAGGGATGAGATTGGTAGGTCTGATGGTGGCTTCCTTCGAGGCAGTCCCTTTTGCCCAGTTTCACATGAGGATGCTTCAGCTCCATCTTCTAGCGACTTGGGACAAGTGTCCGCTGTCATTGGATCAGTCTTGTCTGCTGTCTCCCCGGGCTCAGCAGTCCCTTCAGTGGTGGCTAGTGTCAAGCAATCTGTTGAAGGGCAGATCCTTTCTGACCCCTTGTTGGGAAACGGTCACCACGGACGCCAGCCTGTCCGGCTGGGGGGGCTTCTGGAGGGAACATCAGTTCCAGGGGTTATGGGGGCCTCGGGAGGCTCATACCCCTATCAACGTTTTGGAGCTACGGACCATTTGGTTGGTTCTATCTCGCTTGACTCTTCTATTGCAGGGATTGCCAGTTCAAGTCCGATCGGACAGCGGTCGCTTACATCAATCACCAAGGAGGGACTCGCAGGAGTGCCCTCAGGGAGGTATCTCTGATCCTTGTTTGGGCAGAGAGCAATGTCCCATGCATCTCAGCCATTTACATCCCGGGAGTGGAGAACACGAAGGCGGATTCCCTGAGCAGGAGATTCTCTCGCCGAGGAGAATGGTCTCTCAGTTCCAGGGTATTCCAGTCCCTTTGTCACAAGTGGGGGACTCCGGAGGTGGATCTTTTTGCCTCTCGTCACAATCACAAGCTTCCTGCCTTTGTGTCTCTGTCTCAGGATCCTCTGGCCCTGGCAGTGGATGCCATGTCCCTGGCTTGGAGGGAACTGGGGTTTCTGTACCTGTTCCCCCCTTTCTCCATGGTGGGCAAAGTGGTGCGAAAGCTGACTCTAGAAGGGGCACCAGCAATTCTGGTGGCTCCAAGGTGGCCAAGACGAGTGTGGTTCGCAGACGTCGTGCGGCTGGCAGTAGATCAGTTTTATCTGCCTCTTCTTCCGGATCTTATCACCCAGGGTCAGCTACGCTACCCCAATTTACCAACGCTGGCTTTGACGGCGTGGCTGCTGAAACCTCCATCTTAAAGGAGGAAGGTCTTTCTGATGCGGTGGTTCGGACTCTTGTTAGAGCTAGGAAGAGATCTTTCTCTAACGTCTACTATAGGACTTGGAGGTCTTATATTAACTGGTGCGAGGCTAGGGCCTTGCCTTGTAGGGTGTTTTCTATTCCCAGAATTCTGGAGTTTCTTCAACATGATCTGGACTCGGGGTTCCAGCTTAGTACTTTGAAGGGGCAGAAACCTGGCGGTTTTCTTTCAAAGGTCTTTTGCTCTTCATCCACTGGTTTAGACATTTTTCCAGGGGGTTACTCATGTGCGGCCTCCTAGAAAGCCCCTGCTGCCGGTTTGGGATTTAAACTTGGTTCTGTCGGCTCTCCATGGGCCCCCTTTTGAGCCGGTGCATGATATTGCTCTTTCTCTGCTCGCTCAGAAAGTTGCCTTTTTGGTGGCTATTACCTCTGTTCGGCATGTCTCTGAGTTGGCGGCCTTGTCTATTCAGGCTCCTTACTTTGAGAGGCACCTGGACAAGGTAGATTTCCGCTTTAAGCCGGATTTCCTTCCTAAGGTGGTTTCGGCCTTCCACCTCAATCAGGATGTCGTTCTCCCTTCCTTGTGTCCTAAGCCTAGTAATGACAAGGAGAGGACCTTACATTCTTTGGATGTGGTCCGATGTGTGAAATATTATTTGGTGGCTACTTCTCCTTTTCGTAAGATGGACGCCTTTTTCGTGGTGCCCTCCGGGCCCAGGAAGGGTCTGGCGCCCGCTAAGTCTTCCATTAGTAAATGGATTCGACAGGCCATTGTTGGGGCCTATTCTGCCAAGGGGAAGGTTCCCCCTTTTCGTGTTACTGCTCATTCTACTCGTGCTGTTGGAGCATCTTGGGCTTTTCAGCTCCAGGCTTCTGTTGAACAAGTTTGCAAGGCTGCTACTTGGTCTTCTGTTCATACTTATAAGGTTGATGTGCGGGCCTCAGCGGATGCTGTTTTTGGCCACAAAGTTCTGCTTAAGTTTGCATTATTGCCCTTTTGGGATCCCCACCCATTATAGGCACTGCTATTGGATGTCCCAAGTGTCATGAATATTCGGAAGCGGGGTGTGTGACATACTGGGAATAATATTTTGTGATTACTGACCTGTAAAATGGTTATTACAAGTATGTCACACACTTCACTTCATCCCGCCCTTTTTCGGTTTTCTGGGATCCTTTATATGGTGAACCTTTTTCTTTGCTGTTTACTTTTGGCTCTTCCTGGTCCCTTTACTGCTGTCTTATACTGGGGAATGGTGGGAGGTCCCAGGTATTTATGGGCCAGGAGGGGCTCCTTTTTTTCATGTCATCTCTGCAAGATCGCCCTCTACAGGACAGTTACCCAAGTGTCATGAATATTCGGAAGCGGGGTGTGTGACATACTTGTAATAACCATTTTACAGGTGAGTAATCACAAAATGGTATTATTCCTGTGTTTCCAGGTCAGCAAAGGTTCCTCAGGTTCGCTCTGATGGATCAACACTACCAATTTGTGGCCTTGCCCTTCGGCCTCACTTCAGCTCCCAGGGTGTTCACCAAGGTGCTGGCTGGCGTGATGTCTCTGCTCAGATGTCAGGGCGTCCGCGTGCTTCCCTATCTGGACGGCATTCTCATCACTTCCCAGTCTCTACATCAGGCAGAGTTGGATACTCAGCTGGTGGTGTCTACTCTGGAGTCAATTGGATGGGTGATCAACCACCCCAAGTCCTCACTGTCCCCTTCCTTGATAATTCCATTCCTAGGAATGAATCTGGATACAGTTCAGGCAAGGATCTTCCTTCCTCAACAGAAGGTGGACAGTCTGATTGCACAGGCTCAGCCCTTCCTAGCTTGTCCCCATCCCTCCATCAGGCAGGGGATGCAGCTAGTGGGCCCGATGGTGGCATGCTTCGAAGCGGTCTCTTATGCTCAGTTCCACTTGAGGCCCCTGCAGCTTCACCTATTGTCAGTATGGGACAAGGACCCAGCGTCCCTGGACATGGTCTGTGTGCTCTCCCCCCTGGTCAGGAGGTCCCTCTCGTGGTGGATGGACTCAAGGAACCTGTTGGGGGGCAGATCCTTTCTTGCCCCTTCCTGGGAGACGGTCCCCACGGATGCCAGTCTGTCAGGTTGGGGGGGTTCCTGGAAGTCCCTGCAGTTCCAGGGGAGGTGGGGCCCTCAGGAGGCCCACACACCTATCAATGTCTTGGAACTGCGGGCGATCAGGCTAGTTCTGGCTCACTTGGCTACTTACCTTCGGGGCCTGCCTGTTCAGGTGCGCTCGGACAACCAGACGGCAGTCGCCTACATCAATCATCAGGGAGGGACCCGGAGCAAGGGGGCCCTCCAGGAAGTGTCTTGGATCCTGACTTGGGCGGATGCCAATGTCCCCTGCATATCAGCTGTGTACATCCCGGGGGTGGAAAATCCCCTGGCGGACTCTCTGAGCAGGGGGACCTTTCGCCAGGGAGAATGGTCCCTATGCAGCAGGGTGTTTCAATCTCTGTGTCTCCGTTGGGGCCAACCAGATGTGGATCTGTTTGCGTCCCGCCACAATCACAAGCTCCCAGCCTTTGTCTCTCTGTCCCAGGATCCTCTGGCCTTGACCTCGGATGCGCTAGCAATGTCATGGCAGGACTTTCAGTTCCTGTATGTCTTCCCTCCAATCCCCCTGCTGGGCATGGTTCTGCGCAAGATTGCTCTGGAAAGGGTGCCAGCAATTCTGGTGGCCCCCAGGTGGCCAAGAAGAGTGTCGTTCACAGACGTGGTACAGCTGGCTGTAGATCAGTACGCTCTGCCCTTGGTGCCAGATCTGCTCACTACGCCATCCCAATTTACAAACTCTGGCTTTGACAGCTTGGCTGCTGAAACCTCCATCTTGATGGAGAAGGGGCTGTCTTCCTCGGTTGTGGATACTTTGATTAAAGCTAGGAAGAAGTCTTCCTTTTCCATTTATTACAGGGTTTGGCGTGCCTACATTGACTGGTGTGAGTCTAGGTCTCTTCCCTGTCGTGTTCTCTATTCCCAGGATTCTGGAGTTCCTGCAGCATGGGTTGGAGATGGGGCTCCAACTCAGTACTCTGAAGGGTCAGGTTTCTTCCCTGGCTATTTTCTTCCAGAAGTCCTTTGCTCAGCACCCTCTGATCAGGACTTTTTTCCAGGGGGTCACTCATGTGCGCCCCCCACGTAAGCCTATGGTGCCTGTTTGGGATCTGAACTTGGTTCTGTCAGCCTTGCAGGGTGCGCCCTTTGAACCTGTGCAGGATGCTGCCTTGGCCATTGTTACGCTCAAGGTTGTATTTCTGGTGGCTATCACTTCTGTCGGGCGTGTGTCTGAGTTGGCGGCGCTTTCCATTCAGCCCCCCTACTATGAGAGACACCAGGACAAAGGTGCTGTTTGGTTTCAAACCTGACTTTCGGCCTAAGATAGTGTCTGCCTTTCATTTGAATCAGGATATTGTTCTTCCTTCTTTGTGCTCTAATCCTAGTAATGCTAAGGAGAGGGTTTTGCACTCTTTGGATGTGGTTAGGTGTCTGAAGTACTATCTGGTGGCTACTGCACCTTTCAGGAAAACTGAAAATGCTCTTTTTGTAGTCCCTTCTGGTCCTAGGAAGGGTTTGGCTCCTGCCAAGTCTACTATCAGCAAGTGGATTCGTCAGGCTGTGATTCAGGCCTACTCTGCTAAGGGGAAGAATCCTCCCTTCCGCCTTACTGCTCATTCCACTCGTGCTATTGGTGCCTCTTGGGCTTTTCAGCACCAGGCTTCTGTTGAACACGTTTGCAAGGCCGATTCTTGGTCTTCTGTTCATACCTTTTCAAAGTTTTACAAGGTTGATGTTAGGGCCTCAGCTGATGCTGCTTTTGGCCGAAAGGTTCTGCAGGTGGCAGTGGTTTAAACTGTCTGCTGCTGATTTTTCTTGGGGATCCCACCCTACTTTATGGACACTGCTATTGGATGTCCCAAGTATTAGATTTGGAGCAGGACGTACTGTATACTAAGAATAATACAATTCTGTGATTACTCACCTGTAGAATTGGTATTATGAGTATACAGTACGTCCTGCTCCAACACACCCTTTGTTTGCATTATCTTGGATCCCCTGTATGGTGATTGTTATCATTGTTATAGTTGATAGTTTGGATTGTTTAATTCTCCCGGCATCTCATTAACTGCTTTTCAATGCTGGGGATTTGTGGGAGGTCCCCGGTTATTTGAGGGGCCGGGAGGAGCCTATTTTCGATGTCTCTGCAGTCCAGCGCCATCTGGCGGAGTATATCCCAAGTGTAAGTATTAGATTTGGAGCAGGACGTACTGTATACTCATAATACCAGTTCTACAAGTGAGTAATCACAGAATTGTATTTTCTTGGGCCTTGGTCAGGCAGGGAGACAAAGGGGTGATTCTGGGGAATAGGCAGTGCCGTGCCCGACCCGGATCCTTCTGGGATGCCAAGATCATATCCCTGCTTGCCCGCTCAGCATTGAGAGGGCGCCTCTGGTGGAGGGACGGCGGCTGCTCTTCACTCCTCTTCCCAAATTCTCATCACGGGTTCTATGGACCCTTGGGCAGCCCAGGGCCTGTTGCTGGTGGTACAAAGCCCTCTGGCCATGGGGGTCGTATGTCAGGTCCCCCGGGAGATAGAGGTCAGTGTTAGCAAATTCTTTGCAGTGACCAAAAGGGATGGTTCCGTCAGACCCATCCGGGTATTAACCTTCTCAACAAGTTCTTCTGAACCTGGTGTTGTCGCATGCACTCCTTCTTCAGTTCCCTGCGCCCGGGGAACTTTATGACTTCGATAGACGTTTAGGATGCGGTTCCTCCGGTTTGCAGTAGAGTAACGACATTACCAGTTGTGGCACTTCCCTTCGGGCTCACCTCTGCCCACTGGGTGTCACTCAAGGTGTGGGCAGGCGTAAGGCCTTCCTCGGAACCTGGAGTTATTCGTTATCCGGACATTAAGTCTCCTTCACTCCATCAGGCGGAGCTGGACTCCCGGATGGTGGTGGTGACACTGGAGTGGTTCGGGCGGGTGATCAATTACCACGAGTCCTTACTCTCCTTCGTCCTGGGTGATCGCCTTCCTGGGTATGGCTCTGGATACCACTCAGGCCAAGATTTTCCTCCCTCAGCAGAAGGTGGTCGCTTTTCAAGTGCCGATTAATGTCATGCTTTCCAACCCTCATCCATCCATCCGGTAAGGGATGCAGCTAGTGGGACAGATGGTGGCCTGCTTCTAGGCTGTGCCCTATGCTCAATTTCACCTGTGAATTCTTCAGTTCCATCTTACTTCAGCCTGGGACAATTGTCCCCTGTCCCTGGTTCAGGCCTTTGCTTAAATAGATACCCTTGTATCCGGCGGTCCCCTCTCGAGTGGCTGGACTCGGGAATCTTCTGGGGGCAGATCATTCCTGACACAGTGCTGGAAGACGGTCACTACGGATGCCAGTCTGTCAGGCTGGGGGGGCTACTAGGTGAGCCCACTAATTCAATGGGCTGTGGGGCCCTCAGGAGGCACACGCTCCTATCAATGTTCTGGAGTTGAGGGCGGTTCGGTTGGCGCTGGCGCAGCTGATGCCTCACCTCCAGGGCCTACCGGTTCAGGTCCGCTTCGCCTACAGATCTGTGGTCGCTTGCTTCAATTGCCAGGGAAGGACTTGGAGCAAGAGTGCCCTCCAGGTGATGTCGTTGGTCCTATCCTTGGCCGAGTACAATATTCCTTGCATCTCGGCGGTTTACATTCCGGGAGCGGAAAACCTGGAAACGGATTCCCTGAGCGGGGGGGCTCTTCGCTGGGGAGGATGGTCCCTTAACAGCAAGGTCTTCCTCTCTCTGTCACAGCTGGGGGATGCCGGATGTTGATCTGTTTGCTTCTCTTCACAATCGCAAGCTTCCGGCATTTGTATCACCGTCCCAAGATCCTCTGGCTCTGGCGGTGGATGCTACTTCTCTATCCTGGCAGGGTTTACGGTCTCCTGTACCTCTTACCTCTGTTCCCCATCTGGCCTAAGTCTTACCTGAGCTACTTCAAGGAGGAGTGCCAGTTGTTCGGATGACCCTCAGGTGGCCAAGACAGGTGTGGTTCGCAGACGTCGTGCAACTGACGGTCGATCAGTACCTCCTGCCCTGGTTCCGGATCTTCTCACTCAAGGACGTTTATCTTACCCCGTTTTTACAAGCGCTGGCTTTGACGGCATGGCTGCTGCTGTTACGTCCATCCTAAAGGAGAGGGTCTGTCTGATGCTGTTGTGCAGACTTGGTCAGAACTAGGAAGAAATCATGTTCTAGCATCTACTACAGGTCCTGGTGGACCTACATTGACTGGTGGGAAGCTAGGGCCTTTCCCTGTCGGGTGTTTCCCTTTCCTCGGATACTGGAGTCCCTTCAACATGGCCTTGATTTGGATTTTTTCAGCTCAGCAAGCTGTAGGGGCATGTTTCCGCCTTGGCTGTTCCCTTCCAGAGGTCCCTGCTCTTCATTCTTGTTGCCGGTTTGGAATTGAGTTTGGTATTGTCTGCCCTTCGGGGCCCTCCATTAGATTCTGTGCATTAGGCTGCACTGTTTATTCTCACCTTGAGAGTTGCCTCTTTGGTGGCTATCCTTTTTGTCCGGCGTGTTTCTCAGTAGGCGGCTCTGTCCATTCAGGCCCCCTACTTTGAAAGACACCAGGACAAGGTGGTTTCCTATTTAAACCGGACTTCTTGCATAGGGTTGTCTCTCCCTTTCACGTTAATCAGGACATTGTGCTTCCTTCCTTATGCCCTAATCCTGTTAATGACAGGGATGGGGCTTTTCTTCTCTTAATGTTGTCAAAAATGTGAAATGCTACCTGGTGGCTTCAGTTCCTTTCAGGAAGTCCGACGCCTTGTTTGGGGTTCCCTTTGGTCCAAGAATGGTTCGGCGACGGTCAAGTCTACCATTAGCAAATGGATTCGTCTGGCCATTATTAGGGCCTATTCTGTTAGGGTAAAGGATCCTCCTTTTTCCGAGTTACTGGTCATTCTACCCGTGCTGTTGGGGCCCTTCGGGCTTTCAGCACCGGGCTTCGGTTCAATGAGTTTGTAAGACTGCTACTTGGTCTTCTTTTCATTCTTTTCCAAGTTTTACAAGGTTGATGTACGGGCCTCAGCGGATGCTGTTTTTGGCCGCAAGGTTCTGCAGGTTGCAGTGTTTTTAACTGCACGTTGTTGCCTTGTTATTCTAAGTATGTCTCACACCCTGCTTCGGAATTAATCATTACACTTGGGTTATAGTCCACAAGAGGGCGCTTTACTGCAGAGATGGCAAAAAAAGAAGCCCCTCCCAGCCCCACAAACACCTGGGACCTCCCACACATCCCCAGTATAGTCTCTGCAGTGAAGGCGACGACACTCAAGATGATGGCTCTTCTCTCCTTTCAGGTAAGCCGGGTAACACCCGGCCCCCAATTTGTCCTAATTCCGCCTGGACCTTTTTTTTTAAATAACATTAAGCCTCCCAGCTATGGCTGCAGGGTCTGGGTGAGGATAGGTAACACCTTTAGAGGTGTTTTGAAGGAGCTTTGCTCCACCGTGAGGCCCTCTTCAAAGGGTAGGCGGTCGTCAGGTTTGTTGGTGATCCTGACTTGGGATGCCCTGTCCGTTGAGGCCCTCGCTACAAATTTAAATGTGGTCATCGGCTTCCCCCTAACCTCCCTCCTCCCTGGTCCCGGTTAGTTGGGGGGGGGGGCTGTGTTGATATATATATATATGTATATATTTTTATTTAAATTGTGTGTGTGAATGTGTTTTAACTATGGCGCTGTCGCCGTACAGCGCTTCTCTCCATCCTTCAACGTGCGCCTTCCATGGCGGCGGTCCGGTGCCGTTACAGCCGGTTCCCGCAAAATGGCGGGGAGCTCAGCTGCTTGTGGTTCTCTGAGGGGGAAGGGGGCGTGGCCTTGCGCTCGGCGCGCTGACCGGCAGGCATGCCCCCTTTGCTCCTTCTTGCTTTATGTTAGCCGGCAGAGGGCCGGGTGATGTTTGGCCAGCTCCCCCTTGTCTGGGGAGTGCGGCGGTTTGGTTGGCTGATTGGGGGCGTGGCCTAGCGCTCGGCGCGCTACTCAGGTGGCTCGCCCACCCCTTCTCTTTACGTCACGGCTGGCTCCCGCATTGCTGGGAGCTCGGCCGCTTGCGATCTCCCCGCGCTTGGAGGGGGTGGAGCCTAGCGCTCGGCGCGCTGTGCAGGTGGCTCACCCCCCCTTTTTTCTTCCTACTGTCACACCTTCCGGCTGCCCCGCTGGGAGACTGTCTCGCGCTATCCTGCCTCCCATAGAATCGGTGAGTGTCCCCTGCCGGGCTGATGATTGTCTATCTTAGTGCATGTATGGTATGTGCGTCCTCTGTGGCTGGGGGGCTGCATCTTATGCTAATTGCATTATATGTATATCTTTATGTATTTCTGTATGTGTGTGATGACATTTATGTCTTCCGGGGGTCTTCCAAATTTAGTGCTTCCCCCTGGTCCTGTGGCCTTTTCTTTGACATGAGTTACCATATATTAAATCCTCCCACTAACGGACATTTAAGGGGCATCCCGGGTAGCTCAACAGCGTAATTCCCATTGGTCATTGCGGCTACCAAAACCACTTTATGGAGGCTTCCCAGGATACTTTGCTCGGGGTCCCCTCGGGGCAAGCCCGGCTCTATGTGGGATGCGGGGCATCCCTGGTGGGCAACATTGTACTAGAGTGAGTATATGTGCACAGCGGGTGCTGGCCCGTGCGGCCGGGTTAGCTCGGCTGGTCTCGTCACTCACACCCCCGCTCCTGGGTATGACCCCTAGTGACGTTAACACTAGCGGGGAGTAGCAATGGATGTTTGCGCTAGAGGGCAACACTGTGATGGATTGCTAGCCTTGTGGCCGGAAGAATCCAGCTGAATGTCGGCTCATGGCGCTCGCTGCGCCGGCCTATACATTAACAATATGCTTAATATGTTTAATATTATTGCCTGTCTGTACACCCCTTGTGTAAAGGGATATTATTCAGATTCTGTTCCCTCTGATGATCAGCCTGCCATTGCACTGATGCCTTCAGAGCGGTGGGATGCTGACGTTTCCCTCATGCTACCTAAGGGGTGGAATAGGAGTTATCCCTTCCCCGCGGTTTGGTCTAGTTCTGCTCATTGACCCCTCTGGGTGGATGCCACCATCCTGGGGTTGTATATTGTGTATGTGGTGCGCTCCCCCGTCTCATTACCTGATGGATAGTGAGGCTAACGGGTCTCCCAGGCCCTTGTCTGTGTGGCCTTACACCCGGTGGAGGCTTTCGCTTTTACGGCCACGCTTATTAGGACCTTATTGGGGGACGTCCTTAAGGTTTCCAATTGGATCCTTCTGGTGTTGGATTTAGAGCTTGTCGCTTTGTGAGCTAATTATCACGGTGGGGGAACACCTTTGTCCTATCTGCTTTAGTTGGCACTATTCAAAGGTATTGTTGACCTCAGCTGAGTGGTCTGATTCCAGCCACTCGGTCGGGTAGCGCCGGTCGGCAGCTGACTAGGCTGTCACAAAGGCGTTCGAAGGGCTTCCCCCTGTTGGGTTGCGCCTGTCGGTGATGGTGGAGCTCTGGCCGAAAGGGTAAGTTACACCAACGCAAAAGCAGCCACTTCCCTTTCGGGGGTCATGGTCCTTCGCTCCCTCCCTTATGGGCCTGGGTCAGGCAGGGGGGGTACCCTTTGCGGGAAAGAAGAGGGAGATTCCGGGGCAATAGCTGTTGCCGTGCCCGACCTGTATTATTCTGGCGTGCCAAGCCTTAATCTTCTGCTAGCCCACTCTGCATTGAGGGGGCGTCTTCTCCCCTCTGGTGGGGGACGGCTGCTGCTGCTGCTGCCGTTCTTCTCTCCTCCCAGATTCTCTTCACGAGTTTCTTCGGATCCTGGGCAGTTTTAGGGCCTGTTTACGGCAGTACAAGGCCGTCTGGCCATGGGGGTCATTCGTCAGGCTCCCCCCCCAGGGGAAAGAGGTCAGTGTTACTATTTCAATCTCTTCACAGTCCCCAGGAAAGATGGTCCCATCTGGCCCATTCTGGCCTTGAAGATCTCATCCGGTTCATCTGAACAAAATGGTTTTGCATGGAGACGCTGCTCTCCGCTGTCAGCTCCCTGCACCCGGGGGACTTTATATCATCAATAGAGATCAAGGATGCTTGCTTTCTTGTGCCGGCCTTCCAGGGTACCAGCGGTTTCCCAGGTTTGCGGTAGGGGAGCAGCACTACTAATTCATGGCTCTCCCTTTCGGTTACACTTCTGCACCCAGGGTATTCTCCAAGGTGCTGGTGGGTGGGATGGCCCTTCTCATGAGTCCAGGGCATTCACATTCTTCCTTATTTGGACAACCTTCTCATTACGTCTCTTTCGTTCTGTCAGGCGGAGCTGGATACCCGGCCGGTCGTGGCGACACTGGAGTGTTTTAGGGGGGTAATCATTTATCCCATGTCTTCACTTTCCTCATCAAGGGTGTCTTCTGTCCCGGGCATGTCGCGGGATACCATTCAGGCCAGGATTTCCTTACCCTTAGCCGTAGGTGGACGCTCTTCAGGTGTGCTCCAGTGGCGCTTTTGGTTGGCGCGCTGGACTTATAAGGCAGTATCTGTTGTGCAATGCCGTGATTGTGACTTCGTGCATCACCTGGAGCATTTAAAGCGCCGATTCGGATTGTACTTACGAACTCTCATCTGTCCATCCGGCTAGGGATGAGACTGGTAGGACTGATGGTGGCCTGTTTTTGCAAAACAGTACCTTTTTGCTTAATTTCACATGAGGCTCTTTCAGCTCCTTCTCCTATCGGCCTGGAACAAGTGTTCCCTGTCCTTGGGTTCAGTCCTTGTTCTGTCTCCTCTGGTCCGTCGGTCCCTTCGGGGGTGGCTGGACTCAAAAAACCTTCTGGTGGGGCAGATTATTTTTCTGCCCCGCTGGGAGACTGTCTCGACGAATCCCAGTCGGTCAGTTTGGGGGGGCTACTGGAGAGCCCACCAATTCTGAGGGCTGTGGGGCCCTCAGGAGGCACACGCCCCATCAATGTTATGGAGCTAAGGGTGGCTCGGATGAGGCTGTTGCGGTGGATGCCTCACCTATGGGGCCTGCCGGTTCAGGTTCACTCCAACATCCGGACTGTGGTTGCCTACTTCAGTCATCGGGGAGGGACTTGTAACAAGAGTGCCCTCCGAGTGGTGTTGTTGACTCTGTATTGGGCCGTGAGCAACGTTCCGTGTATTTTGGTGCTGTGGCTCTGTTTGCCTCTCCTCACGTTCGCTAGCTATTAGCATTTGTTTCTATTTCCCAGGTCCCTCTGGCTCTGGCAGTGGATGCCGTGCCTCTGTCCTGGCGGGAGCTCGGTTTTCCTGTATCTGTTTCCTCCTTTTCCCATGGTGGGCAAGGTAGTGCACAAGCTGGCTCGAGAGGGTGTGCCAGCAATCCTAGTGGCTCCTAGGTGGCCAAGACAGGTGTGGTTCGTAGACGTTGTCCGGCTGGCGGTAGATCAGTACAGGCTGCCTCTGTTTCCCGATCTGATTAGACAAGGTCAGCCTTGTTACCCCAATTTACAAACGCTGGCTTTGACGGCGTGGCTGCTGAACCCTTCATCTTATGGAAAAGGGTTTATATGAAGCCTTTGTCCAGACTCTCGTGGGGATAGGAAGAAATCATCCTCTACTATCTTCTGCTGGACCTGGCGGGCCTACTTTGATTGGTGTGAGGCTAGGGCCTTTTCTTGTCGGGTGTTTCTATTCCTTGGATTTTCTTCAGCGTGGTTTGGACATGGGTTTTCAACTTAGCACCTTTATGGGGCTTGTGTCCACTCCGGTGGTTTTCTTTCAGAGATCTTTCGCTCTTCATCCTTTTGGTTAAGGCCTTTTATTTTCAGGGGGTCGCTCATGTGCGCCCTCCTCGCAAACCCATGTTGCCGGTTTAGGATTTAAATTTGGCATCGTCTGCCCTTCTGGGTCCTCCTTTTAAACCAGTGCAGGATGCTGCACTATACATTTTTCACCTTAACAGTTGTCTTTTTGGTGGCTATAAATTCTGTTCGACGGATTTTTGAGTTGGCGGCTCTGTCCATTCAGGCCCCCTACTTTGAGAGACATCCGGACAAGGTGGTTTTCCACTTAAAACCAGACTTCTTGTCAAGGGTTCTCTCTGCTTTTCACTTCATTCAGGACATTGTGCTCCCTTACTCGTGTACTAAACCTAATAATGGCAGGGAGAGGGCTTTGCACTCTCTGGACATCGTTAGATGGGTACAGTACTATCTGGTGGCTACTTCACCTTTGCGCCAGATGGACGCCTTCTTTTGTGTTGCCCTCCGGGCCCAAGAAGGGTTTGGCGCCCGTCAAGACTACCATTTGTAAATGGATTCGTCAGGCCGTTATTAGGGCCTATTCTGTCAAGGGGAGGGATCCCCCTTTCCAGATCACTGCTCATTCTACTCGTGCTGTTGAGGCTTCCTGGGCCTTTCAGCACCAGGCTTCTGTGGAACAAGTTGGTACAGCTGCTTCTTGGTCTTCTGTTCATACCTTTCCAAGTTTTATAAGGTTGATTTGTGGGTCTCAGCGGATGCTGTTTTTCGACTAGCAAAGTTCTGCAAGCTGCAGTGGTTTATTTTGTGCATTTTTGCCTGTTGGGATCCCCACTCTTTTTTGGACACTGCTATTGGATCTCCCAAGTGTAATGATTAATTCCGAAGCAGGGTGTGAGACATACTTAGAATAATACCATTTTGTGATTACTCACCTGTAAAATGGGTATTATAAGTATGTCTCACACCCTGCTTCGCCCCACCCTGAGTTGTATCTTGGATCCTCTGTTTGGTGGTACTGTTTCTCTCATAGATTTTATTTGCTCTTCCTGGTCCCCTTACTGCTTTTTTATACTGGGGGATGTGTGGGAGGTCCCAGGTGTTTGTGGGGCTGGGAGGGGCTTCTTTTTTTGCCATCTCTGCAGTAAAGCGCCCTCTTGTGGACTATAACCCAAGTGTAATGATTAATTCCGAAGCAGGGTGTGAGACATACTTATAATACCCATTTTACAGGTGAGTAATCACAAAATGGTATTTTTGGGATCCCCGCCCGTTGTTTGGACACTGCTATTGGATGTCCCAGATGTAATGAATCATTATTGGAGCAGGGTGTGATGCATACTTGGAATAATACCATTTTGTGAATACTCACCTGTAGAATGGATATTATAAGTATGCATCACACCCTGCTCCATCCCGCCCTAATTTTTTTTATTGGATCCCCTATATTGTGAATGTTTCCTTGTTAATTTTGTTTTTGGCTTCTCCTGGTTCCCTTACTGCTTACTTATACTGGGAAATGAGTGAGAGGTCCTGGGTATATATGGACTGGGAGAGGTCTCTTTTTTGCCATCTCTGCAGCAAAGCGCCCTCTTGTGGACTATAACCCAGACGTAATGAATCATTATTGATGCATACTTATAATATCCATTCTACAGGTGAGTATTCACAGAATGGTATTTTTCCAGGGGGTTACTCATGTGCGTCCCCCACGTAAGCCCATGGTGCCTGTTTGGGAAGAAACCCTTCTTGGGCCCGGAGGGCAACACAAAAGAAGGCGTCCATCTTTTTTATACTGGGGGATGTGTGGGAGGTCCCAGGTGTTTGTGGGGCTGGGAGGGGCTTCTTTTTTTGCCATCTCTGCAGTAAAGCGCCCTCTTGTGGACTATAACCCAAGTGTAATGATTAATTCCGAAGCAGGGTGTGAGACATACTTATAATACCCATTTTACAGGTGAGTAATCACAAAATGGTATTTTTGGGATCCCCGCCCGTTGTTTGGACACTGCTATTGGATGTCCCAGATGTAATGAATCATTATTGGAGCAGGGTGTGATGCATACTTGGAATAATACCATTTTGTGAATACTCACCTGTAGAATGGATATTATAAGTATGCATCACACCCTGCTCCATCCCGCCCTAATTTTTTTTATTGGATCCCCTATATTGTGAATGTTTCCTTGTTAATTTTGTTTTTGGCTTCTCCTGGTTCCCTTACTGCTTACTTATACTGGGAAATGAGTGAGAGGTCCTGGGTATATATGGACTGGGAGAGGTCTCTTTTTTGCCATCTCTGCAGCAAAGCGCCCTCTTGTGGACTATAACCCAGACGTAATGAATCATTATTGATGCATACTTATAATATCCATTCTACAGGTGAGTATTCACAGAATGGTATTTTTCCAGGGGGTTACTCATGTGCGTCCCCCACGTAAGCCCATGGTGCCTGTTTGGGATTTAAACCTGGTTTTGTGTGCCTTGCAGGGTGCTCCCTTTGAACCTCTGCAGGATGCTGCTCTGGTCATTCTTACTCTCAAGGTTGTCTTTTTGGTGGCTATCACTTCTGTTCGGTGTGTCTTAGTTGGCGGCGCTCTCCATCCAGCCACCCTACTATGAGAGACACCAGAACAAGGTGGTGTTTCGCTTCAAGCCAGACTTTCTGCCTAAAATTGTGTCTGCCTTTCATTTGAATCAGGACATTGTTCTTCCATCTTTGTGCCCTAATCCTAGTAATGCTAAGGAGAGGGTTTTGCATTCTTTGGATGTGGTTAGGTGTCTGAAGTACTATCTGGTGGCTACTGCACCTTTCAGAAAGACTGATGCTCTTTTTGTGGTCCCTTCTGGTCCTAGGAAGGGTTTGGCTCCTGCCAAGTCTACTATTAGCAAATGGATCCGTCAGGCTGTGATTCAGGCCTACTCTGCTAAGGGGAAGAGTCCTCCCTTCCGCCTTACTGCTCATTCTACTGGTGCTATTGGTGCCTCTGGCGCTTTTCAGCACCAGGCTTCTGTTGAACAAGTTTGCAAGGCCGCTACTTGGTCTTCTGTTCTTAACTTTTCAACGTTTTACAAGGTTGAGGCCAGGCGGCAGTGGTCTAAACTGTCTGTCGTTACCTTTTTTTGGGGATCCCACCCTACTTTATGGACACTGCTATTGGATGTCCCACTTGTAAGTATTCTATTTGGAGCAGGACGTACTGTATACTAAGAATAATACAGTTCTGTGATTACTCACCTGTAGAATTGGTATTATAAGTATACAGTACGTCCTGCTCCACCCCACCCTTGGTTTTGCATTATCTTAGATCCCCTGTATGGTGATTGTTATTGTTATAGTTACTTTTTTGGGTTGTTTTAAATTCTCCCAGCTCCTCGTTAACTGCTTTTCAATGCTGGGGATTGTGGGAGGTCCCTGGGTATTTGAGGGGTCGGAAGGAGCCTGTTTTCAATGTTTCTGCATTACAGTGCCATCTGGTGGAGTATTACCCACTTGTAAGTATTCTATTTGGAGCAGGACGTACTGTATACTTATAATACCAATGTTACAGGTGAGTAATCACAGAATTGTATTTTTGGCCAGTATTGTAGTTTCCAAATTGGCAACTACTGGAGAAACTAATGATGGGAGGAACCCCAGCCACGTGTCAAAATTCCCCTAGTAGCCTCTTCTCCTAACTTAGATTGCCAAGGTGAAGAGGCCAGACAAGATTTGGGGAGGAGGTCCCAAAAGTGGATCATCCTATTGCCTTCTTATTCAGATGGGAGGATCTTGTGGCTATTATCGGGAACCTTGCCAGTAGTGGGAGTACTTTATACTTCCAGAAGTTGGTGACTTCAACTTGTAGGTTTTTCCCTCCCTTTATAGGCAGTAGGGGGTATTTTGAGACAAAGGTCCTTTCTTTCAGTTTTCGTAAGGAAGTACTCTGCACTCAAATGGGGGGAGGCAGTCCTGGAGGGGTAGACCCAATGCTTCTCCAGCTTACCCTTGAGGAGGTGCTTACGGGAGTGTGCAACAGAGCTATGGAGTTGGTAAGCTACAGCCTCAATTTTATCAGGCTCCAGCTCCAACGTCGACTTCATAAATAGTCAACAATTAGTCAGAAATTTCCTGTAGTAAAATTCACCATTATATAAGCAATATAGAGTATAAAGCATATTTATTGGAATACAAATTCAAAACATATAACTTAAAGCACAGCACTCAACCTTTTCAAGAGCATGGAAAGTATATGCCATTTAAAAACTGGTTGGGGGGATGCCGCTGACTGGCTGTGATGATGGATGCCACACGCTGGCTGTAATGAGGGATGTCGCACACTGCCTGTAATGAGGGGGTTGCCACTCACTGGCTGTGGTGGGGGATGCCACGCATTGTCTGTAATGGAGTGATTGGGAGGGGCATTTCAGCATACCATTTGGTTAGAATATTTTTTTTCTTATTTCCTTACTCTGAACCCTGGGTGTGAAAAATATGGTACTCTATTATGATTAGATTAGGGCTCTTCCTGCATCACATTTTAACATGTGCAGGGCAGCAGCTCTTCCTTTCTGTGTCTTGTTTTCTCCAGCCTTCTGTACAACTGAAGACAGTATTAATTAAAAAAAAACACCCAGTTTAATATAAATGGGGTGTGATTTAGGCTCCTTCTACTCCTAAATACAATGTGGTTTTAGCGGAGAGAATATTGGAGTATGGCTATGGTACAAGGAGTTTTAATTGCACAACTGCACCTTTCTAAGAGAAAAGACCGACATGGATCTGCTGGGTGGGTGCTAAACTTTGATTTCGCTATTGACCTATGCATGCCCCTTGGTTGTGCTCACTCCACCTTCCGTGTTTCGAAATGCATTCGACAACTCCCATGCAGGGTTAATTTATTCTAATTGTAGGTAAAAAAATAACACCCTTCGATAATCACATTTTGACCCTTCGATAATCACAGCCCATTATAGTGTTGGCTGGCAGGCTGATTCATTAATGGCGCCAGGTAGCGACAGATGAGCGACAGTAGCGTTATTTTCACAGCGCCCGCTAGTATTCGCTGTGCTTGGGCGTTGTTCGGCTGTTGACAGCGACTCAGTCGGTGTGCGGTAATGTTGAATACGGGGTTAGGAGTCGCTGTTTGACAGGTTCCGCGCTGTATGGGAGCGCATGACAGCGAACGGCTCCCAGCATATTCATTAACAAATCACGCTCCAAAAATTCTTGCGCTGTGAAATGCTTGTTTAAACCCCAGAGCGCTGGCGGCGATGGGTTAAAAGTAGTTTTTTTAACCCCCAAACAACCATATTTTTAGAAAAAAACATGTTTTTCCAAACATTTTGTAATATGAATACATTAATATCAGACCTGTAATATCAATTCTGCACAAATTTATTTATTTTTTTTTACCTTAAAAAAAAAAACTAACATTGCAGAAGTGGTCACAGAATTTTTGACATCTAAAAAAAAAAAAAAAATTAATAGCAATGAATTATGAATATTTAAAGATTGCTCCATTGAAATGCATTGGAGAGCGCCAGGTAGCGAGAGGTCATACCTGTCGCTGTTCAAGGTCGCTCGCTGGCGCTGTGGGGTGAGGCTGGAATAATGATGAATAATTCGCTATCTGGCGCTCTGTCAGTCGCTAAGCAGGATCGGCTTGATAAATGTGTGATTGCGGAGGGGAGCCGGCGTTCTCGTGCCGGTGAGCGTCATTACCGTTCGCTCACCAATCGCTACCTGGCGCTATCCCTTGTTAAATAAGGGCCTAAGATTGTTTTCCCCTACTTTGGATCCATACAAACACTTGTAGTACCACATTATATAAAAAAATATATGAAAATTGAGTGATAGTTAATTAAAACCTGTATGATTAAAAAAGAAATATACTTATCAAACACCCTGCATATCTCTTGCAGCAATCTCTTTTCAAAATGCTGCCACTCCCCTACTCTCTTTACTGGAGTCACCTGCTTCCACCACTGCAGCTGACTTCTTCAGCAAGCAATAGTGAAAACCGAGACACGTCTGATTGTTTAGCAGGCCAATCAGTGCAGCAGTGGGTAAAAAACAACTTTGGTTGCATATAACTGCAGGTACACAATTAGGCAAGTGAGTATTTTGACCATATCATAATTTTTATGCATATCTTACAACTCCCAAGTTGTTTTACCCTTTCGCTGCCAGCCTACCTGGAGTTTTTGTCACCCTTTGTTGCCAGACCATTTTGCACTATTTTGCGCTCCCCTTGTGATTTTTGAAGGGATTTCCCAGGAAAATGATATATTATTTTCTTCAGCATAGTCTGAGCTTTAACATGAAATGTCTTGTTTGTCATTTTTTAGGTGTATTTTCATTATTTTCGGGTGTAATAAAAAATGTAAGTTTGTCAATAAAATCTTATTGCGTGTGAAATCCCAATTTCTCCCGGTCACAGCGGTACCACATATGTATAGGTAGACAACCTTTCCTGCCCATGAGACTCCCCCAAACTGAAACAGCGCTTTAGGGGATTTTCAGATAAAATACAACTGTGGTATGCGCTATGCGCACCTTGCAGTTTTTCCAGAAAAAAAATCCTTTACATTTGAAATACCCCCAACAAACTATATATTCTCTGGAAGTACACACCTCAAGCTTTCTAGGTGTACCAGGCTTTTTGATGTGGCCACAGTTTTCTGGAAGTAATCCCTCAATGTATTCTTTGGTTGCAAAGAGTTTCCCTAAAAAAATGATAAAAAAAAGCAGAATCAAAGCCACATTTTCCTAAAAAAAACTATATACAAACAAGAAAAATCATTTAATCTGAAAAAGCAAGGTCCCCCGAACAGAACGATACCCAACATGCATAGCTACTGTCAAGGGAAGAGTTGCCAAACACACCAAAGTAAAGCATGTGCATAACGGTAATTTTACTTGAAAATTTCAGCTCTGCAGACAAAGTGCGCACCTTGCAATTTTTCAAGCAAAACAACCCTTTACATTTGGAATATCCCCCATAAACCTTATATTCCCTGAAAGTACACATGTTAAGCTTTCTAAGCGAACCCAGCTTGTTGTAGTGGGCTCATCTTTCTGGAATTAATCCCTCAAAGAATTCTTTGGTTGCGCAGGGTTTCCGTAAAAAATGTATAAAAAAAGCTGAATGAAAAACACCTTTTCCTAAAATATAAATATGCAAACAAGAAAAAACAAGCTAAGTCTGAAAGCGCAAGGTCCCCTGAACAGAACAATACCCAACATGCATAGCTACTTTTAACCCTTTTAATTGACAGCCTACTTGAGATTTTGTCACCCTCTGTTGACAGGTCATTCTTCCCCATTTTGCGCCATGTTTTGCGACATTTTTGCTGGAATTTTCAGGAAAATTATATATATATATTTTTTTTTTTGCAGCAGAGTTTAGGCTTTAACATGAAATGTCTTGTTTGTACATTTTATTCTGTTTTTTACAATATTATAATTAAGTAAAAAAAAAATAACTTTTTTTTTAGAAAATTGCCTCCTTTTATTTTAAATAAAAAATGTTTTTTTATTAAAAAAAACATATTCTTGGTGTGCCACACACCCCGCTTCACCTTTAATTCTTCACGATTGGGTTACTTACCACCAGGTGACGCTGTTGCAGAGAGGAAGTCTTGTAACGAGCCCCCTTCCGGCCTATATATACCTGGCACCTCCCATTTATCACCAGTGTTTTTCTCTCTGCATGACGACAAGACAGAAGATTGAAGTCTCCTGTTTGCAGGTAGCCGGGGTCTTACCCCGGCACCCCCTTTTGGTCTATTTCTGCCCGGTTTTGATTGTTTGTTACCTTTGTGGGGGAATGGAAGCCTCCCAGCCTAGGCTGCTCACTGGGCAATTGGTAGACGGCACTATAGGTGCCTAGGAGCTTATCTCCTCCGCTCGACCCCCTGTTTTGGGGGCAATGCGGCTATCCGGCATGGTGATCCGGAGGTGGGATGCCCCTGTCCCGAGGGTCCCCTTGGCCCCTTGCTCTCCCGTTTCGGTCCCTTCTCCCTTCACTATGGGGGGGAGGGGGGGGTAGAGGGCTGTGTAATGTGTGTTTGTTACTGTATGTTTGCTGGATACGTCAGGCTGTTACTGCGGCCTATTCTGCTAAGGGGAAAGTTCCCCCTTTTCGTATCACTGCTCATTCTACTCGCGCCGTTGGAGCGTCTTGGGCTTTTCAGCACCAAGCTTCTGTTGAACAAGTTTGTAAGGCCACCACTTGGTCTTCTGTTCATACTTTTTCTAAGTTTTACAAAGTTGATGTGCGAGCCTCAGCGGATGCCGTTTTTGGCCGCAAAGTTCTGCAGACTGCAGTCATTTAAGTTATGCTTCACCTGGCCTTGAGATGCCCATCCCTTGTGGACACTGCTTTTGGATGTCCCAATCGTGAAGAATTAAAGGTGAAGCGGGGTGTGTGGCACACCAAGAATAATACCATTTTGTGAGTACTCACCTGAAAAATGGATATTGTTGGTGTGCCACACACACCGCTTCACTCCCACCCTTTTCGGTATTCCGAATCCTTTATATGGTGAAGCTTTTATTTATTTTGAGGTTACCGTTAAATTACTGGTACCTTGTCTTTCTGCTTTTTAATACACTGGTGATAAATGGGAGGTACCAGGTATATATAGGCCGGAAGGGGGCTCGTTACAAGACTTCCTCTCTGCAACAGCGTCACCTGGCGATGAGTAACCCAATCGTGAAGAATTTAAGGTGAAGCGGGGTGTGTGGCACACCAACAATATCCATTTTTCAGGTGAGTACTCACAAAATGGTATTATTGCACGTGAAAGCCCCATTTCTACAGTTTAGAACGGTACCACATATTTATCGGTAGCCCCACGTTTCTGCCCAGGAGACCCCCCAAACTGAAACAAGTAATGGTTGACATTTAAAAAAAAAAATACAACTACCATCCACACTACAAAGGGTTAAATCGAGAAAAAAAAATGACATGGGGTTCCTGACTCCCCAGGCTATTTATGCGGCTTGTAAAACCCGGACCTGGGTAGGGGATGTCCCACCCTGCTCTACTCCATCCCAGTAAAACTGTCCCGGGTTAGCCTTTCGGCTATACTAACACTTCAGCACCAGACTGCCATTAGCAGCTGGTGCTGGAAAACAAAATACACGGTTTTACTGCAGCAAGGCCAGGTACCTTGGTGCCACATACCTTCCGTCAATGACTGCCCCTTGCACCTTACCACATACCCCCCCCCCTTTGTTCAACCCTGAGGGGGTGGACACATGACAATGTGCCCGGGATAGGGCATCCGCATTACCCAACAACCGTCCCGCTCTGTGCTCTACCGAGAACTTGAAATTCTGCAAGGACAGGAACCACCGGGTGACCCTGGCATTCCTGTCCTTAGCCTGGCACATCCACTTGAGGGGAGAATGGTCCGTAATCAAACGAAGCCTTCTCCCCAACAAGTAGTAGCGAAGAGACTCAAGGGCCCACTTAACGGCCAGGCACTCTCTCTCCACTATACTATACCGGGTCTCTGCAGGTGTCATCTTGCGACTCACGTAGACAACGGGGTGCTCCCCGTTGACTTCCTGAGATAGTATCGCACCAAGGCCTACCTCGGAGGCATCGGTCTGCAGTATAAACTCCCTCTTAAAGTCGGGTGTCGCCAACAGCGGAGACCCACACAGGGCAGACTTCAAAGCGGAGAACGCTTTTTTGGCCTGTTAACTCCATTTCACCATGACAGACTTGCGGCCCTTTAACAGGTCTGTCAATGGTGCTGCTACTGTGGCAAAATTGGTAATGAACCTCATGTAATACCCCACCAACTCCAGAAATGACTTCACTTGGCGGGTAGAGTTAGGACGTGGCCAGCTACGGATGGCTTCTATTTTGTTAACCTGGGGCTTGACCACTCCTCGCCAATCACATAGCCCAGGTATTTAGTCTCTTCTAAGCCTAAGGCACATTTTTTTGGGTTTGCCGTCAAACCAGCCTTCCTGAGGGAATCCACTACTGCTTGGACTTTGGGCAGGTGACTTTCCCAATCTGTCCTATGGATGATATCGTCCAGATATGCCGAAGCATACCGACGATGTGGCCTGAGGACAATATCCAATAACCTTTGGAACGTAGCGGGAGCGCCATGTAAACCAAAGGGTACTACCTTATACTGGAACAGTCCCTCAGGTGTGATAAAGGCTGTTTTCTCCTTGGCAGCCTTAGTCAGCCTTTGTGAGGTCCAAAACAGAAAAATTCGGGGCTTGGCCTAGCTTTTCAATAAGCTCATCTACTCGGGTATAGGGTAGGCATCAAACTTAGATACTTCGTTAAGTTTGCGGAAATCATTACAGAACCGCAACGTACCATCGGGCTTGGGAATCAAGACTATTGGGCTGGCCCACTCACTCTTTGACTCTTCAATCACATCTAATCTGAGCATTTGCTGCACTTCTTCCACAATAGCTTGTTGCCGGGACTCAGGTACTCGGTAGGGCTTCAACCGGATTTTGGCCTGAGGTTCCGTGACAACGTCATGTTGGATGACAGAAGTGCACCCAGGGAGATCTGAAAACACATCCGTGTTTCTGCTGACAAACTCCCTGGCTTCCTGGGTCTGTTTAGAGGAGAGGTTGTCGCCAGCTTTCACCTCAACAACCGCTTCTCTAACAACAGACTGAGGGACGGGAAGCTCCACCCCTAACATACCTGGTCGGGGATTGTCACCCACAGGGGTCTCCCTGTCTTTCCACAGCTTCAGCAGGTTTACATGGTACACCTGCTCTGGCTTTCTCCGCCCGGGCTGATGTACCTTGTAAGTCACTTCCCCAACTTTCCCAAGCACCTCATAGGGACCCTTCCACCTAGCCAGAAATTTACTATCCACTGTTGGCACCAGAACCAAAACTCTGTCACCTGGGTTAAAGTTTCGTGCTTTAGCCTGCCCGGTTATAAACCCTACTTTGGGCCCGCTGCGCTGCCTCCATATGTTCCCTCACCAGTGGCAAAATGGTCTCTATCCGTTCCTGTAGCTGAGTAACATACTCTACCACACTTTTGTGGGGTGTGGGTTGCTGTTCCCAAGCTTCCTTGGCTATATCCAACAGGCCTTGTGGATGCCGACCGTATAAGAGTTCGAAGGGCGAGAACCCAGTAGAGGCCTGGGGCACCTCTCGCACTGCGAACATCAGATATAGGGCAGAAGCAAGTCCCAATTCTTCCCATCCTTGGCAACCACCCACTTTAACATGGTTTTTAAAGTTTGGTTAAATCTTTCTACCAGGCCGTCCGTTTGCAGGTGGTAAACGGATGTCCGCAATTGTTTCACCTGCAGCAACTTACAGAGCTCCTTCATTACCTTGGACATAAAAGGGGTACCTTGATCGGTCAGGACCTCTTTAGACAGGCCTACTCAGGAAAACATTTCCATGAGCTCCTTAGCAATGAGTTTGGCTGAGGTGTGTCGTAGGGGCATTGCCTTGGGATACTGCACGGCATAGTCTAAGACTACCAGAATATGTTGGTGCCCTCTAGTGGATTTTGGCACTGGACCCACCAGATCTATAGCAATCCGCTCAAAGGGCACCTCAATAACTGGGAGAGGAACTAGGGGACTACGGTAATGAGGCTGGGGGCTGGTTATCTGACATGTTGGGCAGGACTCACAATATCTCTCGACCTCCTTGTACACACTGGGCCAGTAGAATTGTTGTAAAATTCGGTCCAGAGTTTTCTGCTGGCCTAGGTGTCCCCCCAGAACATGTTGGTGGGACAAATCCAACACCAGCTTGCGATAAAGATTGACTTGTGCTGTGGCATAGTCCCTGAAGTCCCCGTGTATGCACAAGACCCCAGTTTTCCGCCCCGTGTACTCATCGGGCAGTACCATGGCGGGTCTCACCAGGGTAACCATACTCGCCGAGTCCAAAAGGGCCACCGCCAGGGTATCCCCCACCTTCACCTGACAGAGGTGACTTTTCCCCACAACCTCAGGGACACCGGCAGCACACATCCTCCTGGCATACATTGAAGGGCGGTAACCAAAGTTCACGTCCATGGGCTCCCCCTGGTGGGGACAGTTGGCTCTGATATGTCCCGGCTTTTTACACCCCCAACACAACACCGGGGCAGGGACTTTGGGGGGTAGGTCCTAAGGGGGTTTAGGGGACACCACCCTCCTGGGCTGGGGCGGGGACCTCCGGGGTTTCCCTGAATCCTTCCCCGTAGAACCCCCTTGCAAGTACCTGGTGGCCTCATATCGCTCCACTAGGTCCACCATCTCTAGAGCGTTGCCAGGGGATACCTGGCCAACCCAGTGCTGGAGAGGGTGCGGTAAACCTTTTCAAACACCGCCAGGTAGGTCTCGACGTCATCCGAAGGGGTCATCTTTGTAAACGCCAAGCGAACAGCTTTCTGGGCATCAGGGACACTTTTGGACGCTCCTGCAGCGCCATCACATGTTGTAACAGAAGCTGGTTGGTCTCCTGCTGCTGCTTGTTGGCCTCGCGCTGCTGCAGATTCGCCTCCATGAGTGCTTTTACGACAGCCTCCATTTTGTCTGCGGTCTCAGGTAACAGCTTGCCATGCTTAATGTAGGACATGCACACAAAAAAAACCTTTTCCGTCGGTTGCTCCTAGCAACGGCCTCACTGTGCCCCTCGCATCCTCCACCAATTGTGGTGATTAGCTCTGGTAGACAGCAGGATAGAGGCTCAGAGGCGAAAGTTCAACTTAAAGTCTGTGTTTATTCACACAAAAATCCATAAAAACCGAATGTCCTTTTTAGTTACATCACCTTTTCAGGAAAATGCAGCAGAAGTAAATCTGACAGGCAACTGCGTTTTTAGTCCTTGGGCAAACTTGCTACTTTGCAGCCGAATCCCCCTCTGGTCCGCATGAAACAGCCTGCATAGGAGTTTTCAGCCAGGCACACAGAGTCTCACTTCACAAGTGAGCTCCAGTCACAGACACTCCACAGCTGACTCCCCAAGCTATTTATGCGGCCTGTAAAACCCGGACCTGGGTAGGGGATGGAGTCCCACCCTGCTCTACTCCATCCCAGTAAAACCGTCCCGGGTTAGCCTTTCGGCTATACTAACACTTCAGCACCAGACTGCCATTAGCAGCTGATGCTAAGAAACAAAATACACGGTTTTACTGCAGCAAGGCCAGATACCTTGGTGCCACATACCTTCCGTCAATGACGGTCCCTTGCACCTTACCACTGTATGCATATTTTGAATTAATTTTAAGATTTCTGATTTCTCTTAAATGGGTTGATCATCAGGAAAGAGAAACTGCCGCAAAGCAGAACTGAAGTCTTTGTTATCCATTCACATGTAAATAAATCTATACTTCAAAGATGCAAAACCTTTTAGGATGTTGCTTCCAGTACGCCTTGGTGACTTTATTTTACACTTTCACATACATAATAGAAATGTAAATATTGTGCAGATGTTTTAAAGCGGTCCTTCACTCTAAAAAAAGAGTCTATCTTATATGTTTTCCACACCCTGTACATACAGATTTCTCACATTAAAAATCACCCTACCTGCATCTACTGCATGTTATGAGCTTTTAAACATCCAAGATGGCGGCTCATGGAACATCAGGCAGCCTGCAAACAGGAAGTGCCTTCTGACTGTGCTGCTCTGCATTCTGGGATGGCTGACCTTTTCCTGACCCCAGCTCTGCTCTGTCTGAGCAAAGCACAGCTATAACCCACCCCCCTGTACTTCACCCACTCTCCTCTCCTCAGTAAGTGTGATGCTTCTGAGTCAAGATGGCGGTGCCCGTATCCTAAAGTTGCAGCCCAGTGGGGGAAAGAATAATAAGTAAGTGACTAAAAACGTAAAATATATTTATTTTAGATGCTGGGGAATAATTTTAAGGGTTTGGGCTTTTCAATAAATCATGGTGAAGGTCCGGTTTAAGTAGTTGTAGGAGATGCTGTGAAATGCTTCAACAAATAATACCAAGACTTGTATTCATTATTGAAGAAACTTACTAGAAGAAAATGTGCTATAATACCTAAGGAACCTAACTTTTATCTAGATAGAGTTCTTGACACTCTTTAGATGGGATAGTAGCCTTCATTTAAGTCTTTGCATCATTCCAGCTATCTAGCATTGTCTGTACTCTGTGTTAGAAATGTTTTTAGCTAAGGTTCCTTTGACAGGGAAATAGCAGTTCTGCAGCATATTCTTAGTTACAAAACGGTTTGACAGCTGGCTACATTCAGACTGTGAAAGCAGTTTTCAGAAGATTCTATTTTCTATTGAAGATCTATTGTTATATTCAATAGAATATTCTATTGTTTTATATTTATTATTATATAAAATGTGTGTTCTTTCTGTAAAAGTTAATTGAGGTTCACATATTCTAACTATGGTGTTATAGTTGCTAGATTTCCTTTTGTTGGCCCATCACATAATCTACTGTGGGTCAGTATGTAAAGGCATGGGCTTAGTTCTAAAGGCAGGAACAACGCTTAAAGCGGACCAAAAGTCAATAAAGTTTAGTACATTTTTCCCCTAAAGCCCCCCCCCCCCCGGCAAAAACTATTTGAGAGGGCTTAACTCCATGCAGATATTCTGGATGAACAGGATGATTTTTTGCTGTATAACTGCATGGGAGCCGCCGTCTTGTCACACACATAAGCATGAGTAGAGCTGTGCCAGCAGCAGCCCACACCAAACAGAAAGATGAATAACACGGCAGCTTGTGTATTATATTATAAAAACACACACATAGAATAACCAGCTGCTAGAGGGTGTGTGTGTGTAGTTGCAACAATGTTTCTTTATCACCATTCACTGCGGACCATGGATTTATCGCTCTCCAGTCAGTGTAAACAATATGTATCTTATAAAATTATACAATTCTTTCAGCTGTGCCTCAGATCATCAAGTCATCACAGCTGATGGCTTTCTACTAGAAATAAAGGAGTATTGCACTGATATGTGAGGCAATTTTGACAGTGAGATTGGGTTTTTATATAAGATGGACTCATGTATGTGGCAAGATGGCTGCTCTCATGTAGTTATGCAGCATAGTTATTCCATAACATCTGCATGGAGTTAAGCCCTCTATAGTTTATCACTGATTGTTACTGTCAAGCTGCTGAATGATGTTGGGACTAATCGGATCCCTATTTGATGATATTGCATGGTGGATAAGTATCTGCCTGTACTGTACTAGTCCTGACAAAATAACGAATGTTATAGCACCCCTGAATTTTAAGTCTGACATCTGTGCTGTTGTCATTCAATTTGATATTGACCCTGATCTTGGAAGGCATCAATCTTCATGTTCTGTAATCTTGTTATTAGAGTGTTTTGTTGTGATTTTGATATCAGGTGATGGAACAGTAAATAGTTGATTACATCCATCACAAACCTTTTGTGGTTTGACTAGCTCCAGACATAACTGCAATTAGTGAGGCTTAGTAACTACTCCATCTCCTTGTGCAAGGAATGTGTATCATTCTCCAAATAAATGCAGATGTAAGATTAAACATCCCCCTCAATGGCGTCTTATGGCCAGTAGCCTGAAAAGTGGGCTATGTCTGTTCAATCTGGGCTGCAGCACGACTGGGAAAGGAAGCCTCCTGGGTGTTTCATAATGGCCAAAACCAGGAGAAAATTGATAACGCATTTTGGCCCTTTAGTCATGGGGCGACCCCCCCAAAACGTGTCCTTTTGGGAAGTTGGAACACCCTGTTGTCAATTTTAATATTGGCTACAATAAATCTGGATTTGACGTCATTGCCGTTGGACCCTTTAAAAAGACCCAGTATTAGGCATAAGCTTGGTAAAACTGTTGTGTAAAAAAATACCATTTTGTGAATACTCACCTGTAAAATGGGTATTATAAGTATGTCACACACCCCGCTTCAAGAAATTCATAACGTGTGGGTAATACTGACCTGTAGAGGGCGATATGCAGAGATGCCAGGAAAAAAGAGAGCCCCTCCCGGTCCATAAATACCTGGGACCTCCCACTCATTACCCAGTATAAGAACAGCAGTAAGGTAAGGGACCAGGAAGAGCCCAACACAAAGCATAACAACGCAAAGTTCACCATATAAAGGATCCAGAATACAAAAGGGCAGGGTGAAGCGGGGTGTGTGACATACTTATAATACCCATTTTACAGGTGAATATTCACAAAATGGTATTATTCTAAGTATGTCACACACCCCGCTTCAAGAAATTCATAACGTGTGGGACATCCAACAGCAGTGTCCATAAAGGGCGGGGATCCAAAACAACGCACAACTTAAACCACTGCAGCTTGCAGAACTTTGCGGCCAAACACAGCATCCGCTGAGGCCCGAACATCAACCTTGTAAAACTTGGAAAAAGTGTGAACAGAAGACCAAGTAGCAGCCTTACAAACTTGCTCAACAGAGGCCTGGTGCTGAAAAGCCCAGGACGCCCCAACCGCACAAGTAGAATGAGCAGTAACACGAAAAGGGGGTACCTTCCCTTTGGCAGAATAGGCCCCAACTATGGTCTGACGGATCCATTTACTAATGGAAGACTTGGCAGGCGCCAAGCCTTTTCGGGGCCCGGAGGGCACCACAAAAAAGGCATCCGTCTTACGAAAGGAAGACGTTACCTCCAAATAATACTTCACAACACGAACCACATCCAAAGAATGCAGGGCCCTCTCCTTGTCATTGCTGGGATTAGGACACAGAGAGGGCAGAACAATGTCTTGGCTTAGGTGAAAGGCAGAAACAACCTTAGGAAGGAAATCGGACTTGAAACGAAAAACCACCTTGTCCTGATGCCCCTCAAAGTACGGGGCTTGAATGGACAAAGCCGCCAACTCAGAGACATGCCTAACCGAAGTGATGGCTACCAAAAACGCCACCTTCTGCGTAAGTGAAGACAAGGCAATATCATTCAAGGGCTCAAAAGGAGAATCCTGAAGAGCAGAAAGAACCAAATTCAAATCCCAAACAGGGAGCAAAGGTTTTCTAGGAGGCCGCACGTGTGTGACTCCCTGGAAAAAAGTCTTAACCAAAGGATGTAGGGCAAATAACCTTTGAAAGAACACCGCCAGGGCAGAAACCCCTTCAGAGTACTAAGCTGGAGCCCCAGGTCCAGACCATGTTGAAGAAACTCCAGGATCCTGGAGATGGAAAATTCCCTACAAGGCAACGCCCTGATCTCACACCAATCAATATAAGACCTCCAAGTCCTATAGTAGATATTAGAGGAAGACCGCTTCCTAGCACTAATGAGAGTTCGAATCACAGCATCGGAAAGACCTTCCTCCTTCAAGATGGAGGTTTCAGCAGCCACGCCGTCAAAGCCAGCGTTGGTAAATTGGGATAACGTATTTGACCCTGGATGAGCAGATCCGGCAGCAGGGGCAGAACGAACTGATCCTCTGCTAACCTTACCACATCTACGAATCAAACCTGTCTTGGCCACCTTGGAGCCACCAGAATTGCTGACGCACACTCCAGGGCCAGCTTGCGCACCACTCTGGCCACCAAGGGAAACGGAGGGAACAGATACAGAAACCCCAGATCCCTCCAGTTCAGAGACATGGCATCCACTGCCAGAGCCAGTGGATCCCAAGAGAGAGAAACATGTCGGAAGTTTGTGATTGTGACGAGAGGCAAAGAGGTCCACCACCGGGGACCGCCACCTGAGACAAATCAAGCGAAACACTTTGGGGCTGAGAGAACATTCCCCCCGGCGAGCTGAGAACCTGCTCAGAGAGTCCGCCTCCGTGTTCTCCGCTCCCGGAATGTAAACTGCTGAAATGCACGGGACGTGGGTCTCCGCCCAGGCCAGAATCAAAGACACTTCCTTGAGGGCACTGCGAGTCCCTCCCTGGTGATTGATGTAGGCGACCGCCGTCCGATTGTCCGACCGGACTTGAACCGGCAATCCTTGCAACTGATGAGTCAAGCGAAACAGAACCATCCTGATGGCCCTCAATTCCAGAACATTGATAGACTCGTGAGCCTCCTGAGGCCCCCACAGTCCCTGAAACTGACGATCCTTCCAGAACCCCCCCCCCCATCCTGATAGACTGGCATCCGTGGTGACCGTCTCCCAACAAGGGGCCAGAAAGGATCGGCCCCTTCGCCAGATTGATTGGATCCAGCCACCACTGAAGGGATCACCGAACTCGGGGGGTCATCAGGAAGGACTGATCCAACGGCAGTGGCGACCCGTCCCAGGCCGGCAACAGATGGAGCTGGAGTGTCCTTGTGTGGAACTGAGCAAAGGGAACCGCTTCGAAGGAGGCTACCATCAATCCCACCAGCCTCATCCCCAGTCTGATGGCCGGACGAGGGATAGACAGGAGGAGTCGAACCAACTCCTGAATCAAGAGAACCTTGGACTGAGGAAGAAACACCCTGGCCTGGGAAGTATCCAGGGACATTCCCAGAAAAGTCACTAACCTGGACGGAGAAAGGGAGGACTTGGGGTAGTTGATCACCCACCCGAATCTCTCCAGAGTGGACACCACAGTTCTGGTGTCCAATACCGCTTGGCTGAAGGAAGATGCCATAATGAGAAGGTCGTCCAGATAAGGGACAATGCGAATACCCTGGGCTCTGAGGAGAGCCATCACCCCGGCCAGCACCTTGGTGAAAACCCTTGGAGCCGAGGTAAGACCGAAAGGAAGTGCCACAAACTGAAAATGCCGATCCTCCACCACGAACCTGAGAAATCTCTGGTGCGCTGGAAAAATCGGCACATGCAGATAGGCGTCCTTGATGTCTACGGACGTCAGAAAGTCCCCCTGCCGAAGAGAATGGATAGCTGAACGCAGCGTTTCCATGCGAAATTTCCGCGGACGGACGAACCTGTTGAGGATCTTTAGATCCAGAATGGGTCGAACCGAGCCGTCCTTCTTGGGCACCGTGAACAGATTGGAATAAAAGCCCCGACCCCTGTCTGATGGGGGCACTGGGCAAATAACTGCCATATCCAACAGACTCTTTACTGCCGCCTGGAGCTCCTGCGCGGCCAGAAGGTCCGAAGGCACCCGAGACCTGAGGAATCTGGGAGGGGGCCGGAGCTCGAACTCCAGCTTGTAGCCGGAAGTTACCACTTCCCGGATCCATCTGTCCGAGACCTCCCGGTCCCAGACCTGGGAGAAGTGTTGCAGCCGTCCCCCCACCCACATGGGTGAGGGCGCCCCCTCATTGCTGAGCTGGCTTGGCAGCGGGTTTGGGCTTAGAGCCCCAGCTGTATCCTGGGTGGGCACGTCCTCTGCCCCTGTTCCAGGAATCTCCTCTGGCTGTGGGGAAAGCAATTCCTCTGCCAGCTCTAGCCCCACGAAAGGAAGGAGCAAAGGAACCCGCCCCCCGAAAGGGACGACGCTGTTTTTTGCGTTGAGGTAACTTACCACCCTTGGCAACTGAATCCAACTTCTCACCAAAGAGCCGTAATCCCTCAAAGGGAAGAGCGGGCAGCGACTTTTTAGACACAAAATCAGCCGCCCACTGGCGCAACCAAACCGAACGCTGAATAGTCACCAATAGGGCCGACGTTCTGCCACACATCATCAGTGTGTCATCCAAGGCGGCTAGTACAAATGACAAAAACAATTCACACCTTTTAAGGCCAAGGAACTCGTCACTATTCAGATCTAACCCGGAAGAAGTCAACAGGTCCCTGACCACCGACCTGGTAGCCACCACCAGCAGCGCTGAAGCACAAACCGGCCTCATGGCTGACCCAACACTGGCAAAACCATGACAAGCCATTTGGTCAATGCGTTTATCCTCACCATCTTTAAGCGTGGAGCAATCGGGAAAATGTAAAACAGTAGTGTTGGATAAACCCAGAATCTGTGCATCCACCTCGGGAGGGGACGCCCAGCGCTTAACCGTATCCAAGGGAAAGGGATATTTTTTGTCCCAACCCTGAGGGACACCTGGGAGCCGGGCAGGCCTCTCCCATTCCTTAGCAATAATCCTATCAAAATGCTTTTGGTTAGGAAATTCCAAGCACGGCCTGGATTCTTCGAAAAATTTCCCCTTTTGCTGTGGAACCGCCTCAGGAGGAGAAATAGCCAAAACCTCAAACATCTGAGCCAGAACATTAGTATCCGAAGACCTCCCCAAGCCCCGCTCGGTATCAGCACCCACAAACTGCTGATCGTCTGAATTATCTGATTCTTCATATACCTCCCCTTCCTCAAGTTGGGAGTAATCAGACCAGTCCAGATTATCAAGATCATCCAAGTGCTTTCTCTTAGCCGGAGCCTTTCTGGTGACCGTGCTGGAGAATAATTTTTCAAGATTGGCCAATCGGGCACACATCTCCGATTGCAACTGCCCGCCCATGACAACGTCAGACTGGGCACGGATCAAACTGGGAGGGGGGGGAGGAGAGACCGGCGGCGCTGAACCAGACGCCTGGAGTCCGGACTGCCGCGTAATAGTCTGCTGTGCGCATGGTATACACAGAAATACATCATCGCCAGTAAGGGATGCCCCACACCCCATACACTTCCGAGATTGCCCCGAGGGGAGCCCGAGCCCAGTATCCGGGGATGCCTCCATAAGGTGAACTTATAGTTGGTTGCAATGACCAAGGGAATTACGCATATAAGCAACCCGGGATGCCCCTTTAATGTCCCAAGTGGGAGGATTTGCAATAAGCCAATTAAGAACCCTAGGACCGGGAGAAACCCCCTAACACCACTGTAGGTTATATCTGAAAGATATAATAAAAAAGGCTAATAAGAAAAGCGGAGTATAAAATATATATATATATATATATATATATATATATATATATATATATATGACATAAAAATATATAATTATAGGTAATGGGACAGAAGGGGGGCCCACCGGGCCACTCACTGTGGTCCTGAAGACAGCTTCCTCTCTCCATGAGGTAAAGAGCAGCTCTGAGGAGAGAAGGGGGCGTGGCCAGCTCCTTCTGAGGAAACAGGCACAGAGAAAAGCACCTCAGCGGTGCCTGTGACACAGGGGCGGGCCGCAGCACTGGAGTGAAAGCGTGAGGGGAGAAGCTCCCCTCCGCCATGACAATGCAAAAAGGCCGGCACCGCAGCCATGTGCGAGGCGCCGGTCTCAGAAGAGACAGATGGAGGGGAGCGGGCCGTGGCTTTGATCCTGACGCCCGGCCCCGCCCCTTTTACCTCAGGGAGAAAGCCTGCATAAAAATGGCGGCCACAGCGCCGTTTTGACAGAGAAATACACGCTGTTATGAAGTAATAAATAAGTTAATAACTATTGGGAGGATAATTTAATAAATTAATACATTAAAACATTATTAAGAATTAATGATTACAAAATTTGGACCTAACACCGAATAAGGGGCCCTGCTCCTACCCTCCGCTATCCCGCTAGAGAGAGGGGCATTACCCAAAGGGGGGGACCACCCAAAGTGTAAGGCCAAGGGACGGGGCATCCCAAACCGGGGTCACCATCCCGGATGACCGCCTACCGTCTTATATAGGGTCTCACGGGAGAGCATTTGCTCTTAAGCACCAAGGGTGCTTTTCTACCCTCACCCGGACCGTCAGCCTAGGCTGGGAGGCATGAGGTAACAAAAAAAAAAGATCCAGGCGGAAATAGATAACTAAAGGGCCGGGAGTCATCCCGGCTACCTGAAATCCCCCTGTGCAAGGAGGAGACCACATCTTCTGACTTGCTCGCCGACTGCAGAGATGAAGACTGGGTAATGAGTGGGAGGTCCCAGGTATTTATGGACCGGGAGGGGCTCTCTTTTTTCCTGGCATCTCTGCATTTCGCCCTCTACAGGTCAGTATTACCCACACGTTATGAATTTCTTGAAGCGGGGTGTGTGACATACTTAGGATAATGAAATTGTGTTCTAAGCTAATTACATTTCTATTTTGTAGTGATCCTATGGTCCTTATGGTCTAGTCATAAAGTTTAATTTTTGCACCAGAATGTGTTAAGCATGAACCTTGAAAGCATGAATATAAAGCTAGAAATGTTTTATTTTAAATCATAGTTTTTAGAATAACTGTGATATCTGCTTCTTATGTTGGTATAAAGTTAAAAAAAACACAATCTCAAAGGTAATTTGTGGTTTTCCTCAAAAAGCAGGGGGATGATTAGAACCGAAAGTTCAGTTGCAAAGTAGAACAGGCGTGTAAGAGCAGTTGTAGAACTATTAGATTTCTTGTTTTTCTTGCGGCTACAAGTGTGCGATCGCAAAACCTTCCAGGTGCACGGTTACCTTTTGGAGTGTTCAAATGCTAACCTCTTTACTGTACAAATAACGGTCAATAATATACCTTAAAGGACAACTATTGATAAAAACCTCTGTAAATGTTATGTTGTTATATTATAGACCTTGAAAAAATAACATTTAACCAATATAATTGTTTTGTAATTTTTTTAAATCTTCCTTCTGTCCATTTTTCCCCATTTGAAAGTCACAAAACCTGTGACTACTCACAAAGATTACAAGCACAGTACTGTATCTTCATACACACACATCACAATCCCTAACCCATCATAAGTGCCATTTCTCTGCATACCATTTATAGTTATTTCTGCTGACTCAGCAAATTTGTGACTTTCAAAGTATATTGGTGAAATTATTTATTATTATATTATTATTTATCTAAGTCTATAATATTACATTACATTTTAATGATAGTTGTCCTCTAATCCCTACTCACAGTTTGCTTAGGAATGGTTTCTGTTTGTGTTTTAGATTTTTTTTCTGGTTAAATCTTCTGTGATTAAAAGCGTGTACCATATATTTCGCCCTATAAGTCACACTATTTTTCCCCAAAAGTGTGTGTGTGTGTGTGTGGGGGGGGGGGGGGGGGGGGAGTCAGTGCGTCTTATTGGGCGAATGTAAGGGGAAAAATAAGTGGAAAAAAGTATACTTGCATTACGCACCCGCTGTCGCCACTCTGGCTTCTGGGGCCACCACTGCCTTTTGTGTGACAAAAACCAGCACGCTGGGGCCAGAGCAGGGACAAAGTTTATGTAAGTATACTTTATTCCAAGTACACAGCACGTCCTGTTGCAGAAGATTCATTACACATGGGTTATACATCCACAAGATGGCGCTGGAGTGCAGAAAACAGCTTGTGGCTCCTCCCGGCCCTATATAAGTCGGGGACCTCCCACAAATTCCCCAGTTCATTTCTGCAGTCTGCGCTGAGAAGATAGAAGATAGCTCTCTTGTGGTGCAGGTGAGCAGGGCTTATGGCCTGCGGCCCTGCAGGACTATTCCCACCCATTCCGTAATATATACTGCCTCCCAGCCTCAGCTGACAAGGTTCGGGTGAAGGTAGGTTAGCAAGCACCAGTAAAAAAGGTGCTGAGGAGCTCCTACCGCAGTCCCTGCTCCAACAGGTAGGCGGGTTAGGCTAATGGTGAGCCTTTTTGGGATGCCCCCACTGCCTCATGGGTTTTGCCAGGTTATCCTGTGCAGTTAAACCCTATTCACATATATATTCTTAGTATACAGTACGTTCTGCTCCAGATAAGAATCGTTACACTTGGTCCTGCTGGCTGCTCCTGGGGGGTGGGGTGTGTGTGTATATATGCCTTGGTGTTTTCACTGTATTGTGTGCTTCTTTCGGTGTCAGTCTCCGCGCTGACTTGGTTGCACTGGTTGTGTTTTGAAAATGCTGCCGCCGCGCGCGCTCCTTTGTACTACGCGGTTGCGGCGGCATTACCTCAGGTGCTGTTGCGCGTTCATTGGCTGCTTGTCACGTGTGCTGCCTCGCGCTCTTCGGGGGGGCGGGGCCCGTGGTTGGCGCGTTCTGCGTCACTGTCTCCGCGGCCCGCCCCTCGAGGTATACCCGGCGCCATTTTTCACTGGATTCGGCTGCTGCGTGACTGCCATCTACCTACCGCGGTCCGTGAGTTCCCCTCGCGGGTGGCTTTATTTACCCTATGTCTTGATGCTAGTCACTTATGGGGTTCTCTTAGTTTATGTCTTTCAGACGGGTCAAGCTCTATTGGTTTCTCCCGGCTCTTCTCCCTCTATTTAGTTATTAAACTTGTGAGGCCTAGTGTGTAAATTACTCCCACTTCCCTAGCGGGCTATTGGGGCATCCCGGGTTGATTTTATAGCGTGAATCCCTGTCGGCCTATTGTGCCGCTATAATCACCATATGGAGGTGTCTCAGGATAATGTGCTTGGGGTTCCTTCGTGACAAGCCCGGCTGTATGTAGCTTGTGGGGTGTCCCCTACTAGTGCTGACAATGTGCGGGTCTGTATTCCTTATGCCCAGCAGGTGCTTGCGCTGCAGCCTGGTTTACCAGTAGCTGGGCCTGCGCCACGTATGGCTTCACCTACTCCCCCAAGCTTAAATTTGACTCCTATTGAGTTGCATACCAGTGGGTATTCTCAACCTGATGTGTCTTCCAGATTGGCTAGTGTTGAGAAGTTGCTGGCTAATACCCTGGCGCGTAAGGCCTCTGCTAAAAAGCGGCACTCTTTTCCCTATGGAGGCTGATGAGTTTTTGGAACTGTCTGGTTTTACCCCTTTGGAAGAAGGGGGATTATTCTCTGACTCAGAGTCATCTGATGAGAGGCCCAGGGGTCATGATGATTCTGGCTCTGACCCCTGGGCCCCAGATGGTGCTGATAGGCTGTTGGCTCAGATTTTTGAGGTACTGTCTATCTCTCCCCCGGCTGTGGCCCCCAGGCAGCAGGGGGAATTGTTTCATACTGCTAAGCCACGTTTGGAATTTCCTGAGCAAGCCCATTTTAATAATCTCGTGCTCAAGGAATGGGAGCGTCCCAGCAGACTTCTCGGTGTCCCTAAGAGTTGGGATAAGATGTATCCCTTTCCTGCTGATGTGGTGAAGCGCTGGTCATCCCCTCCAGAGGTGGATGCCCCGGTCCTAGGGTTGTCCAACACCTCTGTCGTGCATTCCCCTGACTCTACTACGCTGCGGGATGGTGAGGACCGGCGTATTGATCAGCTGGCGTCCCATGCCTTGCCAATGCTGTGGCTATTAGGACCCTGCTGAGAATTGTCCTAGATGGTGCTCCTGATGATGTCTAGTGAGGAGTTTAATGCTGTCTCTCGTTGTGAGGTTTTTGTGACTTATGTCCTTTCTGCCTTGGATGATACCATTAGATTGTGTGGCAGAACCTCTGCCCTTGTGGTGGCTATACGCCGCTCGGTATGGCTGCGCCAGTGGGCTGCTGACAACGCTGCCAAGAAAGCTCTCACTGGTGTCCCCTTCAAAGGACTACGCCTGTTTGGGGACCACCTGGACCTGTTTGCTAAGGGAGGCAGGTTACCCCAGCGCAGGTGGCAGTCTCGGCCCTTTCGGGAACAGGGTTTCTTTTCTTCCCCCTACCGTGGAGCCAGACAGGGGAGGGGGGTCTCCCTTACCGGGGCCCGAGGAGATTTCTGGGGTAGGGGCAGAGGACGTGAGCGCACTGGCTCATCCTGGGGCTCCAAGCCTAAGTCTTCTCCCAAGCCCCCTCAGGCATGAAGGGGCGCCCTCACCCATCTGGGTGGGGGGACGGCTTCAGCATTTTGCTCACGTCTGGAGGCTTCATGTCTCAGACTGTTGGATTCAGGAGGTAGTGTCCTCCGGTTACAAGATAGAGTTTGCTGCCTGGCCGCCCCCAAGATTCATCAGATCCCGGATCTCTCAGGACCCTATGTCAGCTCAGGCTCTAGTTCTGGTGGTGCAAAGCCTTCTGGAGCTGGGGGTCATCTGTCAGGTCCCCTTACGAGAAAGGGGCAAGGGTTTCTATTCCAACCTTTTCACCGTGCCCAAAAGAGATGGGTCAGTCAGGCCCATCCTGGACTTGAAGATCCTCAAAAAATTTGTCAGGTGCAGGCGCTTTCGCATGGAAACTTTGCGCTCTGCCATCAGTTCCCTGCATCCAGGGGACTTCATGACCTCTGTGGACATCAAGGATGCTTACCTTCATATTCCTGTTTTTCCAGGTCATCAAAGATTCCTCAGGTTCGCTCTGGAGGATCAGCACTACCAATTTGTGGCATTGTCCTTCGGTCTCACTTGAGCTCGCAGGAGTGATGTCTCAGGTCTCAGGGCATTCGCGTGCTGCTCTATTTGGACGACATTCTCATCACTTCTCAGTCCCTTCAACAGGCAGAGCGGGATACTCAGCTAGTAGTGTCCACTCTGGAGTCATTTGGCTGGGTGATCAACCATCCCAAATCTTCCCTGTCTCCCTCCTTGGTGACTCCTTTCCTGGGAATGAATCTGGATACAGTTCAGGCAAGGATTTTTCTTCCACAGCAGAAGGTGGACAGTCTGCTAGCCCAGGTTCAGTTCCTGCTATCTTGCCCTCATTCCTACATCCGGCAGGGAATGCAGCTGGTGGGCCTGATGGTGTCGTGCTTTGAGGCGGTCCCTTATGCCCAGTTTCACATGAGGCCTCTGCAACTCCACCTCTTGTCAGTATGGGACAAGGATCCTGCGTCCCTGGACCAGTTCCTTGTGCTGTCCCCCCTAGTCAGGCGGTCCCTCTCGTGGTGGCTGGACTCCAATAACCTGTTGGTGGGCAGATCCTTTCTGGCCCCCTGCTAGAAGACAGTCATCACGGATGCCAGTCTGACAGGTTGGGGGGGCTTCTGGAAGTCCCTCCAGTTCCAAGGGCGATGGGGCCCTCAGGAGGCCCACACACCTATCAACATTCTGGAGCTGAGGGCGATCAGGTTGGTTCTGGCTCACTTGACCCTACACCTTCGGGGCCGGCCTGTTGAGGTCCGCTCGGACAACCTGACGGCGGTTGCCTACATCAATCATCAGGGAGGGACCCGGAGCAAGGGGGCCCTCAAGGAAGTGTCTCTGATTCTGGCCTGGGCGGAGGGCAGTGTTCCCTGCATATCAGCTGTGTGCATTCCGGGGGTGGAGAATCTGCAGGCAGACTCTCTGAGCAGGGGGACCTCTCGCCTGGGAGAATGGTCACTCTGCGGCAGGGTGTTTCAGTCTCTGTGTCACCGTTGGGGCCAACCAGATGTGGATCTGTTTGCGTCCTGTCACAATCACAAGCTCCCGGCCTTTGTCTTCCTGTCCCAGGATCCTCTGGCCTTGGCCACGGATGCGCTAGCAATGTCATGGCGGGACTTTCAGCTCCTGTATGCCTTCCCCCCATTCCCTCTGTTGGGCAGGGTTCTGCGCAAGATAGCTGAGGAGGGGGTGCCAGCAATCCTGGTGGCCCCCAGGTGGCCAAGAAGAGTGTGGTTCGCAGACGTGGTGCAGCTGGCAGTAGATCAGTATGCTCACTCATGGTCACTTACGCCATCCCAATTTACAAACTCTGGCTTTGACGGCCTTGCTGCTGAAACCTACATCTTGATGGAGAAGGGGCCGTCTGCCTCTGTTGTTGATACCATGATAAAGGCTAGAAAGAAGTCTTCTTCTTCCATTTACTATAGGGTTTGGCGTGCCTACATTGACTGGTGTGAGTCTAGGTCTCTTCCCTGTCGTGTGTTCTCTATTCCCAGGATTCTGGAGTTCCTGCAGTATGGGTTGGAGCTGGGGCTCCAACTCGGTACTCTGAAGGGTCATGTCTCTGCCCTGGCTGTTTTCTTCCAGAGATCCTTTGCCCAGCATTCTCTGATCAGGACTTTTTTCCAGCGGGTTACTCATGTGCATCCCCCACGTAAGCCTATGTTGCCTGTTTGGGATTTGAACTTGGTCTTGTCTGCCTTGCAGGGTGCTCCCTTTGAACCTGTGCAAAATGTTGCCCTGGCCATTCTTACTCTCAAGGTTGTCTTTTTGGTGGCTATCACTTCTGTTAGGCGTGTTTCTGAGTTGGCGGCGCTTTCCATCCAGCCCCCCTACTTTGAGAGACACCAGGACAAGGTGGTGTTTCGCTTCAACCCAGACTTTCTGCCTAAGGTCGTGTCTGCCTTTCATCTGAATCAGGATATTGTTCTTCCTTCTTTGTGCCCTAATCCTAGCAATGCTAAGGAGAGGGTTTTGCACTTTGGATGTGGTTAGGTGTCTGAAGTACTATCTGGTGGCTACTGCACCTTTCAGGAAAACTGATGCTCTTTTTGTGGTCCCTTCTGGTCCTAGGAAGGGTTTGGCTCCTGCCAAGTCTACTATCAGCAAGTGGATTTGTCAGGCTGTGATTCAGGCCTACTCTGCTAAGGGGAAGAATCCTCCCTTCCGCCTTACTGCTGATTCCACTCGTGCTATTGGTGCCTCTGCGGCTTTTCAGCACCAGACTTCTGTTGAACAAGTTTGCAAGGCCGCTACTTGGTCTTCTGTTCATACCTTTTCAAAGTTTTACAAGGTTGATGTTAGGGCCTCAGCTGATGCTGCTTTTGGCCGAAAGGTTCTGCAGGCGGCAGTGATTTAAACTGTCTGCTGCTGATTTTTCTTGGGGATCCCACCCTACTTATGGACACTGCTATTGGATGTCCCAACTGTAAGTATTAGATTTGGAGCAGGATGTACTGTATACTAAGAATAATACAATTCTGTGATTACTCACCTGTAGAATTGGTATTATGAGTATACAGTACGTCCTGCTCCAACCCACCCTTGGTTGTGTTATCTTGGATCCCCTGTATGGTGATTGTAATCCTTGTTATAGTTGATAGTTTGGATTGTTTAATTCTCCCGGCTTCTCATTAACTTCTTTTCAATGCTGGGGATTTGTGGGAGGTCCCCGGGTATTTGAGGGGCCGGGAGGAGCCTATTTTCGATGTCTCTGCAGTCCAGCGCCATCTGGCGGAGTATATCCCAAGTGTAAGTATTAGATTTGGAGCAGGACGTACTGTATACTCATACCAATTCTACAGGTGAGTAATCACAGAATTGTATTATTACGGCTATTGCTATTAAAGGAGTGCTTAAGTGTCTTTTGGATGGGACATCTGAGGATGCGGGTAGAGAGGAGTATAGATCTCTCCTGCTTTGTGAGGAATTTATTGCATATATATTCTCTGCCATGGATGGTGCGATTGGAATGTGTGGTAGGACTTCTGCCCTGTTGGTGGCTATACGCCGCTCTGTCTGGCTGCGTCAGTGGGTAACTGACAATGCTGCTAAGAAGGCTCTCACTGGTTTTCTCTTCAGGGGCCTGTGCCTCTTTGGAGAACGCTTGGACTTGTTTGCTAGGGGTGGTAGGTTACCTCAATGCAGGAGGCCATCTTGGTCCTTTCTGGGGACAGGTGCCTTTCTCCCATCCTTCCGTGGTTCCAGAACTAACCGTGGAGTCACTTTTACTGGGGCCCGCAGAGACCATTTGGGAAGGGGCAGAGGACGTGGCCGTCCTGGCCTCTCCTGGGGTCCCAAGCCGAAATCCTCACCCAAGCCCCCTCAGGCATGATGGGGCGCCCTCACCCATCCAGGTGGGGGGACAGCTTCGGTTTTTTGCTCACGTTTGGAGACTTCACGCCTCAGACCGGCGGATTAAGGAGGTACTGTCCTCCGGTTACAAGATAAAGTTTGCATCCTGGCCGCCCCCAAGATTCATCAAATCCCGGATGGCTCAAACCCCGCTTTTAGCCCAGGGTCTGCGCCTTACTGTCCAAAACCTTCTGGAGTTAGGGGTCATCTGCCAAGTGCCCTTAAAGGAAAGGGGCAGAGGCTACTATTCCATTCTTTTCACTGTCCCCAAAAAAGACGGGTCCATCAGACCCATCCTGGATTTAAAGCGCCTCAACAAATATTTGTCAGATTCAAACACTTTCTCATGGAGACTCTGCGCTCAGCTGTAAATTCACTACGCCCGGGGGACTTCATGACCTCTGTAGACATCAGGGATGCTTACCTTCATATACCAATCTTTCCAGGTCATCAGAGATTCCTCAGGCTCGCTCTGGAGGATCAGCACTACCAATTTGTGGCCTTGCCTTTCGGTATCACCTCGGTTCCCAGGGTATTCCTAGTATGTCACACACCCCACTTCCAAAGATCCATGACACTTGGGAAACCGGCCTGTAGAGGGCGATCTTGCAGAGATGACATGGAAAAAGGAGCCCCTCCTGGTCCATAAGTACCGGGTTCCTCCCACTATTCCCCAGTCTTTCGTCTCTGCAGTCGGCGAAACAAGTCAGAAGATGACTCTCTCCTCCTTGCAGGTAGCCGGGGTAACTCCCGGCATTTTTTATGTCTATTTCTGCCCGGACCTCTTTTTCTTTTAAAAATTAAGCTATAACAATATGCCTCCCAGCTTAGGCTGCAGGCTCGGGCAATGGTAGCAGCACCTCTGGGTGCATAGGGGAGCTAGCTTCCCCCCGTGAGACCCCATACTAAGGGGTAGGCGGTGTCCGGGTTGGTGATCCCCGGCTTGGGATGCCCTGTCCCTCTTGCCCTTTCACCTATTGGTGTGGGTCCCCCCCCCCCTGCAGTGTCTCTCCGTGCTCCTTGGGGGGAGGAGGGGGGGTGGCCATTCTCCCATAATAAAGCTAAAAAAATCATATGGGACAAGTGTGTGTGTCTGTGTGTGTTTTCAAGTGTGTTTTAGCACTGTTCAACAGGACAATTATCGCAGGAAGCTCAGCTTGTGGCAAGCCTTTGCTTTTAAAATAAATGGTGAAATGTAAGTAGTTAGGAGCTGGCTTGAGCAATAGAAACAGTTAAAATCATCAAATTCGGCCATTGTTTATTTTCAGCTGGTTTAGGCTGCTGCTCCTCAGCTGTGGTTAAGGAGAGGGCAGGGCCGAGAGCTCAGCAATATTGGCTTCACTGGTGTTTTTTCTGGCCCACCCCTCTCCTTCCTGTCTCTCCCTCCTGTCGTTCCTCGCTTCTATGAGAGTTGTTGATCAGGACACGCGAGTTTTTGCAACTTGTGTTATATATTCTTATGTATATATTTACTCTGTGATTCACAAAATGGTATTTTTCAGTAGCTAGCTCCAGCTCTGTCTAGAGAGACACTTGGATTAGCACAAGCTGGGGTTTCTTTGTAAACACTCCCCTGTGCTGAGCTGCCTCACCAACGCTTGTGTGCAAGCCTAACTGCTGCTAAGCCATTACTTGTGGCTGTTGTCCAGCCTTCATTGGAGCCTTGACTCTGTATATGCTGGGTTTTGACTACTGAAGAATATCTGTCTTATAGATACACAGATACATGTATTGTTTTGAGTGATGTGTATGTTTGGCTTATGTCCTCCTGCCCTTATGTTCAGGTTTTGTGTTCCACTTTAAGGTGGACCTGGATTCATGTTACCTGGCTCTGTGTTCAAGACCAACAACATAGAAACATAGAAGGTTAACGGCAGAAGGAGACCTTATGCTCCATCTAGTCTGCCCTTAAGTAGTCCTAAAGTATTTAAAAAATATATATATATATATAAAAATCCTCCCACTTGGGACTTGAAGGGGCATCCCGGGTAGCTTTAACAGCGTTATTCCCTCTGGTCATTGCAACTACCTTAAAGATCACCATATGGAGGCTTCCCAGGATACCGGGCTTGGGATCCCCTCGGGGCAGTCCCGGCAGTGTGTGGATTGTGGGTTATCCCTTGTGGGGGATAATGTACTTGTTGCATACCGTGTGCTCAGCAGGCCACAACGCAGCAGTTGGGGGCCCAGGCCTCTGGGTCTGTGGCCCTGGCCTTCTCTTCTACCCCACCCCGCTTTATCCGTACCCCAGATGATGTTGTCACAGTTGGGGAGTCGCAATCTGATATGTGTGCCAGATGGCTAATAATCAGAAAGTTATTTCTAGCTCTGTGGCCAGAAAGGCCTCGGCTAAAAAAAAGAAAAAACTTTTTGTCTCCAGCTGCACCGGCTTTTGAGTTTGATGTTTATGGTTTACTCAATTGGTCTGGTTATTCCCCGCCAGTAGAGGGGGAATTATTTGAGGAATCTGATGGTTCCGATGATCAGCAATTTATTGGTGCTGATATTGGGTGATTTCTCCCCCAGAGGAGGCTCCTCCGTAGATGGGGAAGTTCTTAGGGACTCCTAAACCGCGCTTGCAACTCGGCTAACAGACACACAATGATTTGACCCAAAAATGTTTGTTTACTTTAGCATCACGCTATTTAAACACAACCAAATGAAACACAATTGAAATATATGGGAGAGCGCTACTGAGCGACACATGCTACATGAGGCTACTGAACCTAGTGTGCCAGCGCTATACACTGAGCCACCCGTGATAATACATGTGGCTCTACATGATGCTATTAGAGGCGCTCACCAGCCTGACTTTCTTCCCCTTCCGGGGTTGATGCCCTGGTGCTTGGGTTATTTTATTCTTCCGTTGCATTCTCCTGACTCTACCACTCTTATGGATGGTGAGGACAAACGCATTGATCAGATGGCTTGCTACGCTTTTACTAGTGTCGGTTCAGCCTTACGGCCTGTTTGTGCTTCGGCGCTTACAGCGGTGGCTACCAGGTCTGTTGTTAGGGACCTGTCGAGTACTTCTAGGCTTGACCCGGCCAGTGATGAGTTCGCCGCTCTTTAGCGGTGTGAATTATTCATGTATTTTGTGCTAGCCGCCCTGGATGAGAGCTACGCTAGCTCAATATGTATTGCTTGATGCCCTTATTCTCCGGGTCATGGGTTCAAGGCCCTGTTGGTCCTTGAAATAAAAACGCAATGGTTATGCGTAACCTCGGCCTTGCTTGTGGCTTTTCGGCGGTTTGGTTGTGCCAGTGGCCGACTGACTCCGAGTCACGAAAGCAGGGAAGTTACCTCAGCGTAAGAAGCAATGTAGTCCCGCTCCAGATTCTTCAGGTCTCAGGTGCCTTCGGGTTCCTCTGGCCGCACAGGGGCTCCGGGCGGCAGTAGGAAATCTACTGGTCATGGCTGTCATTTGCCCAGTGCCTCCTGCGGAAAGAGGCCTGGGCTTCTATTCCAATCTATTCACGGTGCCCAAGAAAGATGGCTCCGTTCGGACCATTTTGGTTCTGAAGCCCTTCAGTCGGTTTATCCTTCAGGAAGTTTCGCATGGAATCCTTGCGTTCAGCCGTCGATTCACTTCGTCAGATGTCCATAGACATCAAGGGTGCTTATCTGCATGTACCAATCTTCTCAGATTCTCGATAGAAGACCAGCATTATCAATTTGTGGCCCTGCCATTCGGCCTTACCTCGGCCCCAAGAGTCTTTACCAAGATGCTGGCAGGAGTGATGGCTATATTTAGGGTCTAGGGCATCCGCATTGTGTCTTTTCTGGACGATCTTCTTATCGCGGCCTCCTCCCTCGAACAATCAGAGTTAGACACTCACAGGACGGTGGTCTCTACGCTAGAGAGGTTCGGATGGGTAATAGGTTATCCCAAATCCTTTCTCTGTCCTTCCAGGGAAATTCCCTTCCTGGGCCTGATTCTGGATACATTTCAGGCCAAGGCTTTTCTTCCTCAGTCCAAAATGGTTCTGATTCAGGACTTGATTCGTCTATTCTTGTCCAACCCTCGTCAGTCTATCCGTCTAGGGATGAGACTAGTGGGACTGATGGTAGCTGCATTCGAGGCAGTCCCGTTTGCCCAGTTTCACATAAGGACACTTCAGCTCTTCCTCTTGGCAAAGTGGGACAGGTGCCCACTATCATTGAATCAGACTTGTCTATTGTCTCCCCACGTTTTGCAGTCCCTTCAGTGGTGGTTAATATCGCACAACCTCCAGAAGGGCAAGTCATTTCTGACTCCGCGTTGGGAACTGGTTACCACGGATGCCAGCCTGGTGGGCTGGGGGGGCTTCTGGAAGAAGCATCAGTTCCAAGGATTGTGGGGGCCTCAGGAGGCTCATTCTCCAATCAATGTATTAGAGCTTCGGGCCATACGTCTTGTTCTACTTCGACTGACCCATTTCTTACAGGGTCTGCCAGTTCAGATTCGGTCAGACAACCGAACAGCTGTTGCATACATCAATCACCAGGGAAGGACTCGCAGTTGGGGTGCCCTCCGGGAAGTGTCTTTGATCCTTCAGTGGGCAGAGATCAATGTTCCCTGCATATCAGCAGTTTACATTCCGGGGATAGAGAATGTGGAGGCAGACTCCCTGAGCAGGGGATGTTCTGGCCAGGGAGAAAGGTCTCTCAATCCAAGGGTCTTTCAGTTCCTCTGTCACAAGTGGGGGACTCCACGGTTGGACCTTTTTGCTTCTCGTCACAAGCTGCCTGCTTTTGTGTCTCTATCCCAGGATCCTCTGGCAGTGGCAGCGGATGCCATGTCTCTGGCCTGGAAGGATCTGGGGTTCCTGTATCTGTTTCCCCCATTCTCCATGATCAGCAAGGTGGTGCGCAAGTTAGCACTGGAGGAGGCACCAGCGCCAAGTGGCGCCAAGTTGGCCAAGACGTCTGTGGTACGCAGACGTCATAAGGCTGGCAGTGGATCGGTTCCATCTGCCTCTTCTTCCAGATCTCATCACTCAGGGTCAACTTTGTTACCCCAATTTACAAACGCTGGCTTTGACGGCATGGCTGCTGAAGTCTCCATCTTGAAAGAAGAAGGTCTTTCTCATGCGGTTATTCAGACTCTTATTAGAGCTAGGAAGAAGTCTTCCTCTGTCATTTATTACAGGACTTGGAGGTCCTATATTGATTGGTGTGAATCCAGGGCTTTGCCCTGTAGAGTATTTTCTATTCCTAGAATTCTAGAATATCTGCAACGAGGTCTGGATATGGGATTCCAGATTAGTACTTTGAAAGGGCAAGTCTCGTTTGGCAAGGTCGTTTGCTCTTCATCCTTTGGTTAAGATTTTTTTCCAAGGAGTCGCGCATGTGCGGCCTCCCAGAAAGCCTATACTTCCTGTTTGGGACCTTAACTTGGTGCTTTCAGCTATGCAGGCCGCTCCCTTTGAGCCTTTGCAGGATATTCCTATTCTTACTCAGAAGGTTGCCTTTTTGGTTGCTATTACTTCTGTCCGCCGAGTTTCTGAACTGGCGGCTTTGTCTATTCTAGCCCCTTATTTTGAGAGGCATCAAGATAAGGTTGTTTTCCATTTTAAACCGGATTTCCTTCCTAAGGTGGTGTCTGCTTTCCACCTAAATCAGGATATATTTCTTCCTTCCTTGTGTCCTAAACCTAGTAACGACAAGGAAAGGGTCTTACATTCTTTGGATGTAGTTTGTTGTGTTAAGTATTAGTTACTACCTCGGCCTTCCGCAAGACGGATGCCCTTTTTTGTTGTGCCTTCTGGGCCCAAGAAGGGTTTTGCTCCTGCCAAATCTTCCCTTAGTAAGTGGATACGTCAGGCCATCATTGGGGCCTATATGGCTAAGGGGAAGGTTCCCCCTTTTCGTTTCACCGCTCATTCTACTTGTGCTGTTGGAGCTTCTTGGGCTTTTCAGCACCAGGCTTCTGTTGAACAAGTTTGCAGGGCTGCGATTTGGTCTTCTGTGCATGCTTTTTCTAAGTTTTACAAGGTTGATGTGCGGGCCTCAGCGGATGCTGCTTTTGGACGCAAAATTCTGCAAGCTGCAGTAATTTAAGTTATGCATTATTCCTTGGGGATCCCCACCCATTAGAGACACTGCTATTGGATGTCCCAAGTGTCATGGATCTTTGGAAGTGGGGTGTGCGACATACTAGGAATAATACCATTTTGTGAATACTCACCTGTAAAATGGTTATTACGAGTATGTCACACACCCCACTTCCCCCGCCCTTTTTTTTTGTTCTAGGGATCCTTTATATGGTGATTATTATTTTTCATTTATTGAATATAATTGGCTCTTCCTGGTTCTCACTGCTTTCTAAAAAGACTGGGGAATAGTGGGAGGAACCCGGTACTTATGGACCAAGAGGGGCTCCTTTTTCCATGTCATCTCTGCAAGATCGCCCTCTACAGGCCGGTTTCCCAAGTGTCATGGATCTTTGGAAGTGGGGTGTGTGACATACTCGTAATAACCATTTTACAGGTGAGTATTCACAAAATGGTATTTTTCACCAAGGTGCTGGCGGGCGTAATGGCTCTGCTGAGATCTCAGGGCATTCGCATCCTTCCTCATCACGTCTCAGTCCTTCCAGCAGGCAGAGCTGGATACCCAGATGGTTGTGTCCACACTGGAGTCCTTCGGTTGGGTGATCAATCACCCCAAGTCTTCTCTGTTCCCGTCATTGGTGAGGTCCTTTCTGGGCATCACTCTGGATACATCTCAGGTCAAGATTCTTATCCCTCAGCAGAAGGTGGAGAGTCTTCAAGCTCTAGCAAGGCTTCTTCTGTCTTGCCCCATCCCTCCATCATGGCAGGGGATGCAGCTGGTGGGTCTGATGGTGTCTTGCTTCAAGGCGGTTCCATACGCTCAGTTTCACATGAGACCTCTTCAACTTCACCTCTTGTCAGTATGGGATCGGGACCCTGTGTCCCTGGATCAGGTATTCTGTCCCCTCTGGCCAGGCGGTCTATTTCGTGGTGGCTGGACTCAAGGAACAGCTATGCCATGCCAATTTACAAACGCTGGCTTTAACGGCCTGGCTGCTAAAATCTCCATCTTGATGGAAAAGGGGCTGCCTGCCTCTGTTGTTAGATATGGGAGGGGGGGATGCCACACTGCCTTAATGGGGAATGGGATGGAGGGGGATGCCACATTGCCTATGGGGAATGGGAGGGGGGTGCCACACTGCCTATGGGGAATGGGGGGGAGGTGATGCCACACTGCCTATGGGGAATGGGAGGGGGAATGCCACACTACGAATGGGAAAGGGGGGGTGCCACACTGCCTACGGGGAATAGGATTGGGATGCCACACTGACTATGGGGAATGGGAGGGGGGTAATGCCACACTGCATACGGGGAATGGGAGGGGGGAATGCAACACTGCCTATGGGGATTTGGAGGGGTGGAATTCCACACTGCCTATGGGAGGCAGGGGGGAATGACACATTGCCCATGGAGAATGGGATGGGGGGATGCCACACTGTAATGGGGTGTTTTAGCACATTTAGTTTAGAATATTTTTTTTCTTAGGAGTGTATATGCATTGCTATACTTAATACCCCAAATTGTATACTACGTTACACCCTCAAATTAGACTAAATTTATTTTGGACCAAACTCCCCTGCTCCCCAATTCATGCACATGCACGAGCGTCATCCACTCCCAGCTATACTACCAGGGGACACTTGGCTAGAATCGGCTAGACTCGGCTTAGACGGGGGGGGGGGGGGGGGAAGCAGATTCATGTGTGCTGATTGAACGATAGGCTGCGCATGCACAGTAAGACCGGGAAAAGTTGAATTGGAGTGGGCACTCAAACACCAAACCCCACTGCTATCTCATATGAATCCAAATAGTATGCCAAAGGTCCCGCTGCCACCCTCGCCACCAGCCTGCTATCAGGAGGCCATCCCCGCCCACCGATCATGATGGAATGTCAAATTGGCATGCCTGCCCAGCCTCATCGGCAAGAGAGGGCTGCACAGATGGGGGAAATGAGGGGATATCCAGTTATGTAAAACAGGTGTGTGCAAGGTAAACCAAGCCACTGGGAGGTGGGCCGGTGCCAGATGGAAGCTGCTGCTGGCCATGTCAGAATGGCTGTTAGAAACACCCCTCACGGTAATCGCAGCTTTCATTCTTTCGTTTTGGACTGGTGTGCCCTTAGACATCCTGACTTGACATATGACCAAGGGTGCTCCAGCCCGAAAGGGTGCTCCAGCCCGAAAGGCGTAACGCGTGCAGCTGTTACCCTGATAATGTTTTTAATGGACACGATAGTGCTTAGAGATTTTTTTAAAGACACTCAGTTATATAATAAAATACATTTCTGGGAAATGCTGGTAACCTATTTTCTCATCTCTCCGGGGCACCACAAGTAGCAACGCGTGGGTTAATATCAGCCGTAGGCGGGAACTGCGAGATAGAACCTAGCTCCTCCCGACCTATATATGGCAGGATGTGGCATGATCTCCTCAGTTCTTTTCGCAAAGGGACTGTGAAGATGTCTGTTTTTTTTTGTTCTCAGTACAGTGCCGACCGGGAGCGGGGGGGGGGGGGGGCTGCGACGGTCTCCCAGCCCCTCACCAGCTGCAGCGTTCCTGGGGACCCTCGTTAGATGCCTGATGTTGGTTCCTAAGCTGATAGCGTTTGATCGTGCGGAGTTAGTTGGAGCTTGTCTTGGTTGGGTCTGAGCCCCCCAAGATCAGGACTCTGCTGCAGCCCCATCTCTGGCAGAGGTACTGCGGGATCTTCTGACGGTCCTGTCCACTCTGGAACTGGAACTAAGTCCCAGGTGGCTCCCTCCATGGTGGTGACCTATTTAGGTATGATATTGGATACTCAAAAGGCACGAGTCCTTCTACCACTAAGGTGCACAGCTCTTCAGGATGCGGTGAGGTTGCTGCTGACAGTCTCCTTGGCTTGATGGTGTCTACCATCGAGGCAGCTCTGTATGCCCATTTCCACTCCAGGCCTCTACCAAAGCTGCTCCTATCGAAATGGCGCAGGACTATGCAGACATTGGACTTTTGTTCCTTACTGACTGACAATGCCCAGCCATCCCTGTATTAGTAGCTGGGTCAGCAGCCACTGGCAATGGGTCGATGTTTCCTGCCGGTCCAGTGGGCCATCCTAGTTCTTGGTTATGTTGACGCAATCGGTTGTTGGCTGTATACTGCTGCTTAGGGACATCCCACGCGTTGCTACTGGTGGTGCCCGGAATGCAAAAGATGAGAAAAGGGACATTTTCCCATTGCATGGTACGGCCTGCTTCACGAAGTCATTACATCTGGGTATTCCGCCACAAGGTGGCGCAGTGCACTGCAGAAGAGTTGTGGCTCCTCCCAGTACCATATAAAAATGGAATCACCATAGACTTATCCAGTTTTTTCTCTGCAGTGATTCTGCGAAGATAGAAGATGGCTCTCTATATTGCGCAGGTGAGCGGGGCAAACAAGCCTGCGGCCCTGCATTGCTGTTTCCACCCGTTTCCAGACCCTCTGTGCCTCCCAGCCTCGGCTGACGGATCGGGTGAAGGTAGAAGAGCACTATGGTCAAGTGCTCAAGGAGCATTGCTCCAAGCCGCAGACCCTGTACCACAAAGGGTAGCCAGCCATAGGCTTTATGGTGAGCCTGTTAGGGATGCGGAGTTCCTGTCATAGCTTCTGAGGGGGTGAGTGTTTTGGGGACTGTTTACTTGTTCTGGCGTTTTGGGGTCCCTCCGTCCCTGGTCTGGGCTCTCGACGCTGCTCGTCTGCTTTCCTCGCTCCCTCCCCGTAGTGTGCTCGGGGGGGGGGGGGGCAGGCGGTAGAGGCGAGGGTGTTTTTGCTGTATTTTCAATCTTTTTTTTTTTTTTTTTTACTGTGTTTTAACTGTTTTTCGCGGCCTCGCCGCTTTGTACTACGCCCCGCGTTTTTTCTCTACTGTGATGACGCCGGCGAGGTCACGTGAGGTCTCTTCGGGGGGGGGGGGGGGGGGGCAGTGAACGACGCGTATCGCGTCATCCTCATGCGGCCCACCCCTCAAGGTTCCTCTGCCGGCGCCATTTTGCTTCTGCTGCGCGTTTGGGGCCCTTTTCATCCCGGAGCTGCGGCAGTGATCCTTGTCTGCTTGACGCTTTCTACTGTGGTCTGGCGGTTGGTGCCCTTGTCCTACTTGGTCCGTGAGTCCCCTTTGGGGGTTTTTGGTCTCTTGGGGCATGTGTTGCGGGATACTTATGTGTCTTTATTTATGTCTTTCAGACGGGACAACTGTGGGTTGTGGTTTCTCCCGGTCCTATCCCTTAACATCCCTCATCCTCCCTTACTGGCTTCTGGGGGCATCCCGGGTGGATCTTGCTAGCCTTTACCCTGTGCTGGCCTATTGCGCCTGTGTTAATCACCATATGGAGGCTTCTGGGGATAGCGTGCTTGGGGGTCCTTCGGGGCAATCCCGGCTGTGTTCCATGTGTGGGGTATCCCCTGTGAGTAACAGTGTCATGGTGTGCATGCCGTGCGCCCAAGGTGTCCTTGCACTCCAGGCTGGGTTGCCCGCTTCGCTTCCCAGCGCCTGCATTTGGGCCCCCAGTGAGGGGGATACTAGCGGGGGGGGTCACAGGCTGATCTGGCACTGCGTGTGGCCAGTGTTGAAAGGCAGCTTGCCAGGCCTGTTCCACGTAAGGCCTCTGGCAAGAAGCGGCACTTAGCTCCCGTTACATCCCTCTTTCCTGAGGAGGATACCTTTGTTGGCCTTTACCCCCTAGAGGAGGGGGAACACTTTCAGGATTCTGACTCCTCTGGGGACCAGCAGGAGGGTTACGGCAGTGAACCTGGGTCTGCGTCTGGGGAAGACTCATGGTTCCCTGAGGACACTGATAGCCTGTTAGCTCACATTTTTGAAGTCTTGCACATTGTCCCCCCTGAAGTGGCTAAGAGGATGCAGGGTGAGCTCTTTCGTCCTGACAAACAGTGCCTGGAGTTCCCTGAGCAGAGCCATTTCACTAATATGGTGCTCAAGGAGTGGGAACGTCCTAGTAGATTGCTTGCAGTGCCCTAAGGGTGGGATAGGAGGTATCCCTTTCCTGCTGACCTGGTCAAGCGATAGTCGTGTCCCCCTGAGGTGGACGCTCCCGTGCTCGGGCTGTCCAACACCTCGGTCATGCCTTCACCTGACACTACTACACTGCGGGACAGCGAGGACCGGCGCATGGATCAGCTGGCCTGCCATGCTTTTGTGTGTGTGGGGGCTGGGCTGCGCCCGGTCTGCACTGCTGCCATTACAGCTATTGCCCTTAAGAGACAGCTCAAGCGTCTCCTGGAGGGAGCTACGGCTGGTAACAGGGGGGAGGATTATAGGTCCCTTTTGCTTTGTCCTGATTTTGTTGCCTTTGTCCTTACAGCCATGGATGATGCGGTACGGATGTGTAGTAGGACCTCTGCCCTTTTGGTGGCTATGCACCGCTCTGGCTGCGTCAGTGGGTGGCTGATGCTGCCGCTAAGAAGGCTCTCACTGGGGCTCCCCTTCACGGGGCTGCGGCTCTTTGGTGAGTTTTAGCCAAGGAAGGTAGGCTGCCTCAACGTAGGAGGCAGCCTCAGCCCTTTCGGGGGCCCTCCTCTTCCCTCCCCTCTTTTCGTGCTTCCAGTTGAGGTCGTGGCTCCCTCTTCTCGGGTACCCGCAGAGATTCTTGGGGCCGTGACAGATCCCGTGGTCGTCCCGGTCTCTCATGGGGCCCCAAACCTTCCCCCAAGCCCCCTCAGGCATGAGGAGGCACCCTCACCCATCCGGGTGGGGGGGGCGGCTTCGGCTCTTTGCTCACGTCTGGAGGCTACGCGTCTCAGACCGGTGGATTCAGGAGGTGGTGTCCTCCGGTTACTAGATACAGTTTGCAGCCTGGCCACCCCCAAGATTCATCAGATCCCGAATGTCTCAAAACCCTCTGTCAGCTCAGGGTTTGCGCCTTGCGGTTCAAGGTCTGTTGGAGTCAGGAGTCATTTGCCCAGTGCCTTCCCAGGAACGGGGTCGAGGGTTCTACTCCAATCTGTTCACGGTCCCCAAAAAGGACGGGTCCCTGAGGACCATCCTGGATTTGCACGGTCTCAACAAGTTTGTCAGGTTCAAGAATTTTCGCATGGAGACTCTACGCTCGGCGGTCAGTACCCTGCGCCCGGGAGACTTCATGACCTCAGTGGACATCAAGGATGCCTACTTTCACGTGCCAATCTTTCCAGGGCATCAGAGATTTCTCAGGTTCGCTCTAGACGATCAGCATTACCAGTTTGTGGCCTTACCGTTCGGTATCACCTTGGCCCCTCGGGTGTTCACCAAGGTGCTGGCGGGCGTGATGGCTCTGCTGCGGAATCAGGGCATTCGCATCCTTCCTTACCTGGACGACATTCTTATTGCGGCTCAGTCTCTTCATCAGGCAGAGAAGGATACTCAGGTGGTGACCTCCACTCTCGAGTCCTTCGGCTGGGTGATCAACTATACCAAGTCTTCACTGTCTCTGTCTTTGGTGAGGTCCTTTCTGGGCATGATTCTGGATACCTCTCAGGTAAAGGTATTTCTGCCTCAGCAGAAGGTGGAGGGCCTTCAGAAGCAGGCACGGACTCTGCTCTTGTGTCCCCATCCCTCCATCCGCCAAGGGATGCAGTTAGTGGGTCTGATGGTGTCCTGCTTCGAGGCGGTCCCTTTTGCTCAGTTTCACATGAGACCTTTTCAGTTGCACCTTTTGTCAGTGTGGGATCGGGACCCTGTGTCCCTGGATCAGGAATTTGCTCTGTGCCCTCTCGTGGTGGCTGGACTCAGGGAATCTTCTAGTGGGCAGGACCTTTCTGCCTCCGTGCTGGGAGACTGTCACCACAGATGCCAGTCTGACCGGTTGGGGGAGCTTTTGGAAGTCTCTGAAGTTCCAGGCTCGGTGGGGCCCCCAGGAGGCCCATGCTTCCATCAATGTACTGTAACTGAGGGCTATCAGGTTGGTTCTGTCTCAACTGACCTCACACCTTCTGGGTCAGGCTGCTCAGGTCCGCTCGGACAACCAGACGGCGGTTGCCTACATCAATCATCAGGAAGGGACTCGGAGAAAGCGAGCCCTCAAGGAAGTGTCCCTGATACTGTCTTGGGCGAAAGAGAATGTCCCATGCATCTCGGCGGGACGGGGCGAGTACCTGGAGGCAGACTCCCTGAGCAGGGGGACGTCTCGGCTGGGGGAATGGTCCCTCAGCAACAGGGTATTTCACTCCCTGTGCCACCGCTGGGGCCAGCCGGATGTGGACCTGTTTGCGTCCCGCCACAGCCACAAGCTCCCCAGGTTTGTATCCCTGTCACAGGACCCTCTGGCATTCGCCACGGATGCGCTAGCAATGCCTTGGACGGAGTATCGGCTCCTCTATGTGTTCCCTCCGTTCCCTCAGCTGGGCAGGGTGCTGCACAAGATAGCCCAGGAAGGGGTACCAGCCATTCTGGTGGCCCCATGTTAGCCAAGGAGGGTGTGGTTCGCAGACGTCGTGCAGTTGGCAGTAGATCAGTATGCCCTGCCCAAGGATCCAGATCTGCCCACTCAGGGACAACTGTGCCATCCCAATTTACAAACGCTGGCTTTAACGGCTTGGTTGCTGAGACCTCCATCTTGATAGATAAGGGGTTGCCTGCTTCTGTTGTTTATACCATGATTAGGGCTAGGAAGAAGTCCTCGTCCTTTATCTATTACAGGATCTGGCATGCTTACATTGCCTGGTGTGAGTCCAAGTCTCTTCCTTGTCGGGTGTTTTCTATCTCGAGGATTCTGGAATTTCTGCAACATGGTTTGGATTCGGGCCTTCAACTTAGTACCCTCAAGGGACAGGTGTTGGCTCTGGCGATTTTTTTCCAAAGATCCTTTGCCAATCACCGGTTGGTTAAGACTTTTTTTCAGGGAGTTACTCATGTGCGTCCGCCACATAAGCCTATGCTACCAGTTTGGGACCTGAATCTGGTGTTGTCTGCTCTGCAGGGTCCTCCCTTTGAGCCTATCTGTGGGGCTGCCTTGGCCTTTTTGGTGGCCATTACTTCGGTCAGGCAAGTTTCTGAGCTGGTGACGCTTTCCATCAAACCTCCTTATTTTGAGCGGCATCAGGATAAGCTGGTGTTTAGGCTTAAGCCAGATTTCTTACCTAAGGTTGTGTCTGCTTTTCATCTCAATCAGGACATTGTTTTGCCTTCTTTGTGTCCTAAACCTGCTAATGCCAAGGAGCGGACCCTTCACTCTCTGGATGTTATTAGGGCTCTTAAGTTTTATTTGGTTGCTGCTGAGCCTTTCAGGAAATGTGATGTTCTTTTTGTTCTTCCTGCTGGACCTAGGAAGGGTTTGCCTCCTACTAAATCCTCTATCAGCAAGTGGATCCGTCAGGCGGTGGTACAAGCCTATTCTGCTAAAGGGAAGGAACCTTCTTTTAGGGTTACTGCTCATTCTACTCGTGCTATTGGTGCGTCTTGGGCCTTTCAGCACCAAGCTTCTGTTGAACAAGTTTGTAAGGCCGCAACTTGGTCTTCTGTTCATACTTTTTCCAAGTTTTACAAGGTTGATGTTAGGGCCTCAGCTGACTTCAGGCGGTAGTGGTTTAAACTGCCTATTGTTACTCTTTGGGGATCCCACCCTACTTTATGGACACTGCTTTTGGATGTTCCAGATGTAATGACTTTGTGAAGCAGGCCTTGACATGCAATGGGAAAAAGACAATTCTGTGAGTACTCACCTGTAGAATTGCTTTTGCCATGCATGGCACGGCCTGCTTCACCCCACCCTTGTTATAGCTGTTTTTGGTTGCCTCTGTATGGTGATTGTTCCAAGTTAGTTGGGGTTTTTTACTTTTATTATCTCCCAGTTTCTTGAATAACTGCTTGTCAACACTGGATAAGTCTATGGTGATTTCGTTTTGATATGGTACCGGGAGAAGCCACAACTCTTCTGCAGTGCACTGCACCACCTTGTGGCGGAATACCCAGATGTAATGACTTCGTAAAGCAGGCCGTGCCATGCATGGCAAAAGCAATTCTACAGGTGAGTACTCACAGAATTGTCTTTTTTGTACTCGCCAGTAAATTATTTTTCTCATCCTTTCCCATTATGGGTCACCACACCTGCTCTACTGTTGTATTACAACTTTGTCGGTGGCTGCTATTGCCTTTTCCATGGTTTTACTTTGTGGTGCTGTTTCTAGTTGCACATAGGTTAGCATTCTCCCCACCCAGGGCTGTGGCTGGACTGCTTTTCAATTAACTGAGGAGATTGTGCCACGGCCTGCCCTTTATAGACCGTAAGGAGCTAGTTTTTTCTATATTGGATTCCCTGCCTACGGCTGAGATTAACCCACACATTGCTACTGGTGGTGTCCCGGAATGGAAGAGCATGATAAAAGAAATTTACTGGTGAGTACACAAATTTCCCTTATTTCCACAGCACTTAGACCTTCTCTCTTAAAGCAGACCAAAACTCACCGAACTTGTGAAAAATCCTGGGTGCTGTTCATGGGGGGGGGGCCAATTCAGGGCATGCTAGTTTAAAATGTGGGTTTTGGTCTGCTTTAAAGGGATTGTTCATGCAACTACATAGACCATATAATCAAACCACCATAAAGCTCCTGGTGTTCCCGGTTGTTTTTCCTCAAAACGAGCCCAGTGGGTATTGCTGCTCTCCAGTACAATAGCAGTCAGCATGTTTATATGAGTATATACTTTGACTCCTGTCCACAATGCTGTAGTACACAGGTGGGAAGGGGGGTTAGAGTCATAGACCATCAGTCGAGCCCTATGATTAGTAGTCTATTGCTAGGGGAGTCCCAGAAGTCCGTGCCAAGTTTCTGCATCTAGATGCTGCTGCGAGGTTACAGGAAGGGAGAGGGCATATATTACAAGGTAAACTGCTGAATCATGTTTTTACATTTTGCTTGGTGAGTTCTTTTTAAGGTCCTTTCAAGCAACCCAGCACTTGCCATTGATTACTTGGGCATGCTTAAGTAGGACTAAGAGAGAGTGGCAAGAGGGTTGGTTTTTTTATCTCCTGTAGCATGATACATACAGTGGATCAAGACTCTTCATTTTTTCTAAGCTTGCGATCCAGCTACAAGATCCACCATTTGGCAAAAGCAGGAACCTTCATTCCAACATAGGTCAAGCGATAGAAATTGTTTGTTGAGCTGTCTGCTGTATCTCCTATAATGACATGTCCATGACTCTTATGGTTCACTTCCATGGAATGATTAGCAAGCGAATAATCTCTTAAGCGAATGCAATCAAGCAATAATTGATCCATGTAAATGCCTGCTACAATCAAGCGATCACTGAGAATATTCTTGGTGTGCCACACACCCCACTTCACTTTTAAATATTCTTCACTTATTGGGTTAACTCACCACCAGATGACGCTGTGCAGAGAGGAAGTCTTGTAACGAGCCCCCTTCCGGCCTATATATACCTGGTACCTCCCTTCAATCACCAGTATTTTTCTCTCTGCTTGACGTCAAGACAGAAGATTGAAGTCTCCTGCTTACAGGTAGCCGGGGTCTTACCCCGGCACCCCCTTTTGATCTATTTCTGCCCGGTTTTGATTGTTTATACCTTGATGGTGGAATGGAAGCCTCCCAGCCTAGGCTGCTCACTGGGCAATCGGTAGGCGGCACTATTGGTGCCTAGGAGCTTTTCTCCTCCGCTCGACCCCCTCTTTTGGGGGCAATGCGGCTATCCGGCATGGTGATCCGGAAATGGGATGCCCCTGTCCCGAGGGTCCCCTTAGCCCCTTACTCTCCCGTTACGGTCCCTTCTCCCTTCACTATGGGGGGGGGGGGGTAGAGGGTTGTGTATTATGTATGTGTTTTCACTGTATTACTTATCATAACATATGTGTGTTAACTTTATGCATAGAACAGACTGCACAGCATGTGTGCACTCAGTCTGATATTTCTTCTTGGAGCTCCTCGGGCAGGTCTTTTTTAACAGTGTGGCCAGTGTTTTGGTCAGCATTAGGGGGGCGGCTGGGGCGGACCGCGCTGGGCAGGTTGGCTTGCCGCCTGAGTTCCACAGCCCCCTCCCGCCTCCCCCCTCCCCCGCTGGTCTCCTTGCGGCTGTTGTATGGCAGGTTTTCTCTGTTAGTGTGGCTGCGCTTGTGCCTTCTCCTCCCCCCTCCTCCGCCGCCTGCCTTGTGTGACGTTGTAGCGGCTCAGCTGGTTGTAATTCCTGAATGAATTGGCCGCGCTGACCGGGCTTAAGGGGGCGGATCCCTGTGACGCGGTGACGGGGGCGTGGCGCCGGCAGTAGCGTCATGTGGCGGCCCCAGCCTCACTTCCTTCCTTTCTGAGTTAAAGGAAGTCACGTGGGGGGGGGGGGGGGGGCGCGCTGCAGCACATGGTTCTGTTTACTTTTGTGGCTGCTGCATCGTCTCTCCGGTTGCTGCGCTCGGCTTTTTCAGGTAAGCGGCCCCACTCTGGTGGGGCCGTGAGTGGGATTTAATGTCTGTAATGTATAGATATGGGGGCGAGTTTTTTAAGGAGGCATTATTATTATTGTGCTCTTTTAAAGGCACCTTGGTGCCATGCATAAGATATGTTTTGACTTGTTACACTCACATGGGGATCTGATTGTTGGTTTTCCTTTCAGATCCTGGGATCCCTGATTATAGCGGCCCTCCGGCTCTATGTTACTTGGCTAGTCTTTCTTTTTAAAGAAAAGAAAATTGGGATATTTTTATGTTACAAAATATACACATATAATATATTTAGATTATTAAGGGGGACCTTCCTTTAAAAAAATAAAAAAAAAAAAAAAAACCCTCCCTTCCGGGACATTTACAATAAGGGGGCATCCCGGGTTGGCCTATGCCTTAAAGCCCAAATAATTGCGAATACCATAAATCACCATATGGAGGCTTCCGTTATTGCCGGAAACGGTTCTTCTGAGCCGTCCAGGGGGTGCGCAAGATGTGGGGCTTTGCTCCCAGCTGATGATGTCTTTATTTGCATTCCTTGTGCAAAGCAGAGCATTGCGCGTCAGTCTGTTGATCCGGCTGCTGGCCCGTCGCAACTTCCATCATCTCCTACTTCTCCCTCCCTGTTCCGGACCCCGCATGACACTGTCAAAAGTGGGGATTCGCAATCCGAGGGGGCGGCAGGGTTGGCCAGCCTCCGGAAAGTATTGCCCGTTAAAGCAGGGTTGAAGGCCTCTGCAAAACGGAAGCGCCTGACTCCGGTACCTTCGGCTCCACAGGACGAGTTATGTGAGCCTGTGGAATGGTCCGCTGGCTCCCCGGACGAGGAAGAATTCCTGTTGGAGTCAGATGAGCCTGCAGATCAGCTTGAGGCTGATGCGATTGGCGATTGGTCGGCGGGGGTTGCCCTTGACACCCCCTCCATTCTGGCTCAAATGTTTGAAATTTTGAATTTAGATCCGCCTGAGGCTGTCACCCTGCCAAGGGGCCAGTTGTTTAAAGAGCCTCAGCCGCGTTGGGTTTTTCCCAGACAGCACCACTTTGAGAGGGTGGTCCTTAAGGAATGGGAACATCCCACGCGGTTATCTGGAATCCCTTCCAGTTGGGAAAAGCGTTATCCCTTTCCGCCAGAATTGGTGAAGCTTTGGTCCGTCCCTCCTGACGTCGATACCCCTGTGCTAGGGCTCTGAAGCACGGCTATGGTACAGTCTGCTGAGACCACTGTCCCTAAAGATGGGGAGGATCGTCGGATTGACCAGTATGCAAGCCATGGTTTTATTTATGCTGGGTCAACGATGCGCCCGGTGTGTGCTTCGGCCCTTCTTCTATTGGCGGTCAGATCTGTAATCCAGGGGCTATACGAGGATCTCAATCCCACTTGTAAAGAGTTTACTGCGCTTAAGCAGTGTGAATCTTTTGTGTCCTATGTTCTATCCGCTCAGGACGATGCGCTGGCTATGAGTAGCAAGACAGCGGCAATGCTGGTGGCTATTCGTCGGTCAGTATGGCTGCGACAGTGGTCGGCGGACTCAGCTTCTAAAAAGGTGCTCACAGCTCTCCCCTTTTTGGGGTTGCGTCTGTTCGGGGAGAAAATTGATTCAGTCGCAAAGGGTGGTAAGATGACACAACGCAAGAGGCCCCGTCGTCCCTTTAGGGGGGCAGGTTCTGGTAGGCCTTCCTTTCGAGGATACAGAGCGGGTAGGGGGGCTTCCTTTCCCTCTACCAGTCGTACAGGTTGGACTCGGGGGAGGGGCCGTGGCCGTCCCGCTCAGTCCTGGGGCTCCAAGCCCAAACCTGCTGGTAAGCCCGCTCAGCAATGAGGGGCTGCCCTCACCCGTGCGGGTGGGGGGACGATTACGACACTTCTCCCAGGTTTGAAACCGGGAAGTTCCGGACAGATGGATCCAGGAGATAGTGTCGTCCGGTTACAAGCTGGAATTCGAGTCTCGCCCTCCTTCACGGTTCTTTCGGTCTCGGGTGCCCATCGATCCTTTGGCCGCGCAGGGGCTCCTGGCGTCGGTAAAGAATCTGTTAGAGATGGCGGTCATCCGGCCGGTACCGCGCTTAGAGATGGGCCTCGGTTTCTACTCCAATCTTTTCACAGTCCCCAAGAAAGATGGGTCAGTTCGTCCCGTCCTGGACCTGAAGTTACTCAACAGGTTCATCCGGTTTCTGAAGTTTCGCATGGAAACCTTGCGTACTGCCGTCGGCTCTCTTCGGCAAGGGGACTTCATGACGTCCATAGACATCAAGGATGCTTACCTTCATGTTCCCATCTGCCACGCTCATCAACGTTTTCTTCGATTCGTGATGAAGGATCAGCATTATCAATTCGTGGCACTTCCGTTTGACCTTACCTCAGCTCCAAGAGTGTTCACCAAGGTGCTGGCAGTGGTCATGGCCATTTTCAGATCTCGGGGCATTCGTGTCGTACCTTATTTGGACGACCTTCTCATCATGGCTCCGTCGCTCAATCAATCGGAGACAGACACCAGCATGGTGGTCTCCACGCTGGAAAGCTTTGGTTGGGTGATCAACTTCCCCAAGTCCTCCCTCGCTCCGGCCAGGGTGGTGTCTTTTCTAGGGATGCAGTTGGACTCTCATCAGCACAGAGTGTTTCTTCCCCAGTCCAAAATTCATCTGATTCAGGAGTTGGCTCGGGTCCTACTCTCCAATCCTCGGCCGTCCATCCGTCTGGGGATGAGGCTGGTAGGGTTGATGGTTGCCTCCTTCGAGGCAGTTCCTTTTGCTCAATTCCACACGAGGACGCTTCAGCTTTATCTGTTGGCGTCTTGGGACCGGCAGCCTCGGTCGCTGGATCAGCCCTTCCAGTTGTCCTCCCGGGTCCGGCAGTCCCTCCAGTGGTGGTTGGTCTCGACCAATCTCGTGAAGGGCAGGTCTTTCCTGACCCCCCTTTGGGAAATTGTCACCACGGACGCCAGTCTGTCGGGATGGGGCAGATTCTGGAAGGAGCTGCTGTTCCAGGGGCAGTGGGGACCTCAAGAGGCCCACTTACCCATCAATATTCTGGAACTGAGAGCCATCCGTCGGGTGCTTGCTCTCCTGACTCAGCACGTCCTGGGCCTTCCGGTCCAGGTGCGTTCAGACAATCGAACAGCGGTTGCTTACATCAATCATCAGGGAGGGACTCGCAGTCTGAGTGCTCTCAGAGAGGTGTCCCTGATCCTGACCTGGGCAGAGGCCCATGTTCCTTGTCTCTCGGCGGTATACATTCCAGGAGTGGAGAACCAGGAAGCGGACCGGTTGAGCAGGGGCTCTTCCCGTCTGGGAGAATAGGCTCTCCATCCTCGGGTGTTTCGCTCACTGTGTCTCCGATGGGGGACACCGGAGGTGGACCTGTTTGCCTCTCGTCACAATCGCAGGCTCCCGAACTTCGTGTCGCTCTCCCAGGATCCTCTGGCTCTGGCAGTGGACGCCATGTCCCTGAGCTGGGGGGATCTGGGATTTCTATACCTGTTTCCTCCGATACCCATGGTAGTCCGCCGTTCTCGTGGCCCCAAGGTGGCCAAGGCGAGTGTGGTTCGCAGACATCGTTCGGCTGGCAGTGGACCAGGTCGTTCTGCCTCTTCGGCCCGATCTGCTCACTCAGGGTCGATTGTGTTACCCCAATTTACCAGCGCTAGGTTTGACGGCCTGGCTGCTGAAACCTCCAACCTGAAGGAGGAGGGTCTTTCTGATTCAGTCGTTAAGACTCTGATCAGTGCTCGGAAGAGGTCTTCTTCTGTCATCTACTATAGGACTTGGAAAGCCTATATCGCTTGGTGCGAGATAAGATCTTTTCCTCGTAGGGTCTTTTCGGTCTCCAGGATTCTGGAGTTTTTACAATCTGGGCTGGACTCTGGTCTTCAGCTTAGTACGTTGAAAGGGCAAGTTTCTGCCTTATCTATCTTTTTTCAGAAGCGTGTTGCGCTTCAGTCTTTAGTTAAAACTTTTTTCCAGGGGGTTACGCATGTGCGGCCTCCCAGAAAAACCATTACTCCCGGTTTGGGATTTGAATTTGGTTCTTTCTGCTCTTCAGGCTCCTCCTTTTGAGCCTTTGCAAGATATTGCTTTGTCTACCCTGACTCAGAAGATTGTCTTCTTGGTAGCGATCACTTCGGTCCGGCGTGTCTCAGAGTTGGCGGCCTTGACTATCCAGGCGCCTTACTTTGAGAGGCATCAGGATAAAGTGGTCTTTCGGTTCAAGCCAGACTTTCTTCCCAAGGTTGTTTCTGCTTTTCATTTGAACCAAGACATTGTTCTTCCCTCCTTATGTCCTAATCCTAAGAATGACAAAGAGAGGGTGTTGCATTGTTTGGATGTAGTACGCTGTGTTAAGTACTACTTGATTATCACGTCTCCTTTTCGTAGGACGGATTCCTTTTTTGTTGTGCCCCATGGGCCTAAGAAGGGTTTGGCACCAGCCAAATCTGCCATTAGCAAGTGGATACGTCAGGCCGTTACTGCGGCCTATTCTGCTAAGGGGAAAGTTCCCCCTTTTCGTATCACTGCTCATTCTACTCGCGCCATTGGGGCGTCTTGGGCTTTTCAGCATCAAGCTTCTGTTGAACAAGTTTGTAAGGCCGCCACTTGGTCTTCTGTTCATACTTTTTCTAAGTTTTACAAAGTTGATGTGCGAGCCTCAGCGGATGCTGTTTTTGGCCGCAAAGTTCTGCAGACTGCAGTCATTTAAGTTATGCTTCACCTGGCCTTGAGTTGCCCATCCCTTGTGGACACTGCTTTTGTATGTCCCAATAAGTGAAGAATATTTAAAAGTGAAGCGGGGTGTGTGGCACACCAAGAATAATACCATTTTGTGAGTACTCACCTGAAAAATGGATATTGTTGGTGTGCCACACACCCCGTTTCACTCCCACCCTTTTCGGTATTTCCGAAGCCTTTATATGGTGAAGCTTTTATTTATATCAAATTGATTTTGAGGTTACCGGTTAAATACTGGTACCTTGTCTTTCTGCTTTTTAATATACTGGTGATTGAAGGGAGGTACCAGGTATATATAGGCCGGAAGGGGGCTCGTTACAAGACTTCCTCTCTGCACAGCGTCACCTGGCGGTGAGTTAACCCAATAAGTGAAGAATATTTAAAAGTGAAGCGGGGTGTGTGGCACACCAACAATATCCATTTTTCAGGTGAGTACTCACAAAATGGTATTTTTCTTGTTAGTAGAGTGGGGTATCGTTTTAACGAAATTGACTATAAACAATACCTTAAATGTGATCTCCTTATGATCGCTCCAACAAACATTTGCCGACAAATCTTCCACTGCAAGTCATTGGATCTTTTTTTGTTAGGAATTACGCTTTGCTGTTGTTTTCTAATTTAGCTAATATGGGCAGTGTTATTCAGGGTCCCAAATTTGACACCACCTCCTGCAAATGGTTTTAGTATGGTGGTGTAGACCTTAATCATCTTCTAATGAATCAGAAGATGCCGAATTTCCATTGTCAAAGGGTTGAGTTGAGGATTCATTTGGATTTTGAAATGGCCTCAGAACCTGGCAACAAGCTTATTTACAAGGATGAGAAATACAGCCAAATCGGTCAGAGAGGTCTTACATTTTTTAAGTCTTTTCCAGAATGGAGGTAATGCAGAACAAGAATTTTGCTGCTCAGTGTAACTGTGCATATGACAATAAAACTCTTGAATCTTAAATTACACTCAGCCAAAACAAACTGAAAAGGCTCCTGAAGGGGCACTGGGGGGTTATCTTGAAAGGTTTACCCTATATTGCTAATTCCTGACCACGTTTAGGTATGCAGCCGCTCAAACTTATGATTCCCATAAACAGAGCCATTTATCGAAAATGTGTATGGGAAACGTCTCTGATTGAACAAGAGCCTGCGTATGCACCATGTGACTGGGAAGAGGTGAGTTTTTACAGGCGAACTGGGGTGTTTCACACAGCGGGTTACCGAATGTGGATGCCCAGGGAGCAAAGTACAAAACCTGGGGATAGTCATAATCCCTGGTTTTGTCCTGCTTTAAGAGCAAGTCTCCACCTTTACTTTTTCTTTTTCAGAGACTGATTGCAGAAGTCCTGCCTTTTGTAAACCGACAGAGCCTTGTTATCTTAAATTGATCAAAATCATACAGCATTAAAGCCCAGAGCCTCTTAGAAGAAATAAAGCCTATCTCTACCTAAATTGGCTTTTCTCTGTCCCGTGCCAGTTCTCTCACCTCTGTGTGTCCTGCCGCTCCACGCCACCACTTTCTTTTCATCCCATACGCTGTAGCTTAATATCTCTTTCGGATGCGCCGACAGCAAGAGGGGGCGCATGTCTGAGGTCCTGAAACCATTCAAGATCTTGCGAGATTTTGTCCAAAGCCGAAAGGAGTCGAGACAAGGTTCCTAGGATTATAATGTACTTTAGTATAATCGACTTTTATTGATTTTCAAAGAACAATAAAATACAACGTGGGGGGGGGGGATACAGAAGGCAAGGGGTGGGGGGAATAGGGAACATTGTACATCATTCAAAGCTTAACGGTTTGACATATGGAGTAATCCGCTTACAGCTCTATTTAGTCCTATACAAAGTAACTTTTGATCAGCAGGTACTTTATCCGAGCCGTACCTCTACTACTTGTAAGGACACGTGAGAGCGATTTGTAGGGCGCTAACATGCAACCCAGTTATTCCATGGGTTGAGGTAAGAGAACTCTCCACTGGTGGCAACTTGTGACAAAAAAGAAAGGAGGGGGGGGGTGAGAGGCCTGGTGGGGTGGGTGAGGTCAGGTAACCGACCCAAGGGGCCAGTGTTAGCTGTTGGGTGACGAGTGGGTCTGGTATCTCATATACTTATATCGTGGGCCATTCGAACCATCACAGCCAGATTGCGTGATCCAGGATAGCCTGACGGATGGCGGTTAGACCACTGTGGGGTGGCCGACCAACATCTACTCGGCTGCTCGCAACAGCGCAGGCAGGCGCGTGTCCCGGTAATCCAACCAGCTCGCCCAGATCACCAAATACCTGCTGGTGGACTCCGTGTCGCTAGTAATCAGGCTCTCCAAGTAGCGAATAGACTCCAATTCCTGCACCCATTCTGCCAATGTGGGGGGGTCTGTTTTCTTCCAGTGCCTTGGGACGATTGCTCTCATGACCGCTAAAAAGTAACGAAGTACATCTTTTTTAGCATTAGCTATAGAGTTAGGAGACAGCGACAAGAGCGCCAGTTGGGGCGGGTTCGTAATGGATCTACCCGATACCTGCCCGTAAATGAGGAGGATTTCGTCCCACAGGGATTTTATGCTTGGGCAGCCCCACCAGATGTGGGTCATGTTCCCCTCCTCTTTCTGACACCTCCAGCATGTATTAGGGGTTGATCTGGCGAATCTGTGGATGTCTGCTGGGCACCTATACCAGCGGGTTAGGATTTTAAAATTACGCTCATTAATGGATGTGGCTATTGATGAGCTAAGGGTGCAGGCATAGATTTTTGTCAAGTCACTTTCAGAAAACGTAAGACCCAATTCTCTTTCCCATTTTTCTATGTATCTGGGTGGCCCCGAGTGGTATGATTTGGTGAGGAGATTATAGAGCCTGGAAATCGTGTGGGTAGGGGGGGTATCCTGCATAATCAGTGACTCCAGCTCGGTGGGGGGCGTCCTGACCCTTTCAGCCATGTTATTAGAAGTTAGGAAGGTATGAAGCTGTCTATGCAATAGCCATGAAATGCGCTTGACCCCTGCTCTGGCCTTCAGGTCATCTAAAGAGGGAATGGCCCCGTTTCGCATCACCTGGCCCACTGTAGTTCCCTCGGATGCCTCCCAGATGAGGAAGCTCCTGGATAATAATCCTGGTTCGAACGCTGGGTTGTCGAAGATTGGTGTGAGTGGGCCGGGTCTGCGGACCAGGTTGTATTTGTGTTGTAGAGGGTCCCAGATTTCTAGGAAATGTTGCATGAGGAAGGGTAGAGCTCCCTTCTGAGGCCTGGTTAGAGGGGCAGCCCATGCTATTGTGGTGGGATTGAACTGGGAGAGCGATTTCTCCATTTGGACCCAAAGTTTCTCCTCCCCTCTACGAGTCCAGTCCACCAACCTCTGCAAGACCGCAGCCGCATGATAGGTTTTCAGGTCGGGAAGTCCCATGCCCCCCTCCCCTTTGCCCCTGGAGAGAGTCGAGAGTCGTATCCTTGGTTTGGATGACCCCCACACAAATGTCGAGAAAGCTGACTTCAATCTTTTAAAGAAGCTGCTGGGTAGTCCTATCGGGGCCGCCTGAAAGACATACAAAAGTTTCAGGGGGTATATCCATCTTTAAGCTATTGACCCTACCAAACCAGGAAATTGGTCTTTTCGTGTATGCTTCTAATTCCAGTCCTATTTTAGTTAGAAGGGGGGAGTAGTTTAATTTGTATATTTTGGAGAGGTCTGCCGGTATTTGGATGCCTAGGTACTTGATGGCCTGTGATTTCCATTTGAATGGGAAGTTTGCTTCTAATTGGCATACCTCCTGGCGAGGGAGGGAGAGGTTGAGCGCTTCAGTTTTGGAGAGATTAATTTTGAAATTGCTTACCGCGCTGAAGCGTTCAAATTCCTTTAGGAGAGCTGGGAATGAAATATGTGGGGATGTTACGTGTAGCATTAAGTCGTCTGCAAACAGAGAAGCTTTGTAATGGTTATCTGCGATTTGTATGCCTTTGATATCAGGATTGTTACGTATGGCTATGACTAATTGCTCCATCGTCAGAACGTAAAGAAGGGGGGAAAGGGGGCACCCCTGTCTCGTGCCATTGCTTATGGAGAATGGGGCAGAATGAAGTCCGTTAACTCTAACCCTAGCGACCGGGCCACTGTATAGGGCCATAATCTTGGAGAGGAGGCCAGGGCCGATCCCAACTTGTCTCAACGTGGCTGACATAAAGGCCCAGTTCACCCTGTCAAACGCCTTCTCCGCATCACAAGCGAGAAGGCAAGCCTGAATTTTGGAAGAGGCTATATGTGAAATCAGGGTGAACAGTTTGTTAGTGTTGTCCCTGGCCTCCCTCCCTGGCACAAAACCCACCTGATCCAAATGAATCCTGTCCGGAAGCAGTCTTTGCAACCTTAAGGCTATGATCTTTGCATATAGTTTAAGGTCGATGTTGATAAACGAAATCGGTTTGTAGTTACCACAGATCGAGATGTCCTTTCCTGGTTTAGGGATGACCGAGATCATGGCCTCTAAGGCTTGTTTAGGGAAGGGGCAGTTCCCACCTATGGAGTTGAAAACTCTCGATAAGAAGGGGGTCAACCGGGCCCCGAGTTGTTTGTAGAATTTGGGGGTATATCCGTCCGGACCCGGGCTCTTGCCGGCCGGTGAGTCTTTAATTGCTTGGGCTACCTCTAGGTCAGAGAAAGGCAACTCCAGGGACTCGGCTTCCTCTAAGGAGATTGTAGGCAATGGGGTGCTAGATATATATTCGTCTATCGCTGAGGAGGAGGCCCCCCGACCCGGGGGTGAGTTGGAGGGGTTATGAATATTGTAGAGGGAGTTGTAGTATTCCCTGAAAGTGGCTGCTATGTCTGAGGGGGCCTGTGCCAAAGATCCGTCAGGCTTCCGAAGAGCAGGTATGTACGAAGCCGTTGGCCGAGGATGGAGGGTTCTGGCTAACATACGGCCACATTTATTTGCCAGTCTGTAGAGCTGTGCCCTGCCCCTATCCCTATAGCCCAGATAAGATTGGTTATACAATTTCTGCAGTTTCTCTCTTGCTTCCTGAAGTTCCAGAAGTTTGAGGTTGGTGGGCTTGGTTTTCTGTGCAACCTCCAGGGCATGAATATCATTCAAGGTTTTTTTAATTAGTGCCGTTTTTTCCCTTTTAATTCTGGATACCTGCTTAATGAGCTCACATTTCAGGGCTTCCCATTGGATGGGCAAGGGGGTTGAGTCAGTTTTGTGGTCTTCAAGAAAGTGCTCTATCGTCCGTTCCACCGCAGAGGAGCAGACCGTGTCGTCGAGCAAATTGTCGTTAAGTCTCCACGACCAGCAGAAGGGGGAGTGGCCGGGTAGGATCAACGAGATGAAGATCGGGGCGTGATCGGACCACAAAATAGGTCCTATCCACGCTTTGGGATCCCAATCTAGTGCATGATGGCTCGTGAACAGGTAGTCAATCCTGCTATACGAACCTGCTGCGTGCGAGAAAAAAGAGTAATCCCTTCTCGGGCCATGGAGGACCCTCCAGGTGTCAATTAGCTGGAGGTTTGCTAGTGCTTTCCTCAGGCTGTTGATTCTACCCAACGACACGGACGCCCTCCCGGAGGAAGTGTCAACCGAGGGATTAAGAGGGACGTTCAGGTCCCCCCCCCCCCCCCCAGTAATAATCACTCCCTCTGCGAATTCTTCCAGTAATTTGAGGGTCTGGATGGAGAATCTAATCTGATCTGTATTGGGGGCATACAAATTTGCAAAAGTGTAGATCTTATTGAATATTCTGACTTTAAGAAAAAGAAATCTGCCCCGGGGGTCGACTTTTACATCTAAGGTCTCATGGGGGAGCGATTTGTGGAAAGCTATCGATACACCCTTTGTTTTCCCTTCCGGATTGGAACAATGGTGCCATGTTGTGTAATATCTGTCGCGGATATTAGGGATGTGGCCCGTCTTAAAGTGGGTTTCCTGGAAAAGAACTATTTTAGCTTTCTGTTTGTGGAGGTTATACAAAATTTTTGATCTTTTCTCGGGAATATTAAGGCCCTTCACATTGAAAGAGCTAATCACCACCTCTCCCATTCCGGGGAAGTTTAAGGCGCCCAAGGGCCGCCAACGCCCCCCACCGGGAAGTTGAAAGGCGGAGGGTGCAGGCAGGAGGGGGGGGGGGAGGGCGGTATGGGGCCAAGGGAGGGACTTAGCAATAAAGGGTTAGGGTTTGCGGGGAGGGTTATCGGGGGGGGGGAATGGTGACAAGAAACAATTTCAAACAGTACGAATGCCCAAACCAGGCGGGGGGGGGGGGGTAAATACTAAGAAGCTACTGCTCTGGGGATCAGCTCTCCTCCTTTCGGAGGGGGGTTGATACCGACCTAAATGGGGGTCTGTGTCTAGCTACGAGTCTGGAGTAGCTGTCACCCAGACCTACTGGGCTCAAAAAGCAAGCATAGAAAAAACAAGGATAACACCTGAGCAATTGGTTCCAATAACCTGGAAAACAAACACGGAACTATAACTCTAAAGCGGGATTAGTTATCACCACAGTTCCTGCGTAACCATATGGTAGAAGATCAAGGCTCGCTGTCTGTAGGTCCGGCGCGTCTCTCCTGTCTCATTCGGGGTCTGGACGCTCTAGATCTCTGCGGGAATGGCTCTGCGTTTGGGAGGAGCCAGTTTGGAGCCTGGATCGGGTCACAACCCAAGAAAGAGAAAAGTCCATCCAGATCGCGGTGCGTTTTGAGGAGGAACGTTCCTGGACACTATTAGGTGGAAGGGGAAGCCCCAGCGGTAAGAGGCCCCCGCGCTCCTGATAGCCTCCAGCACTGGCCTCAACATTCTCCTCATTTGCAGTGTGCGTCTGGAGAGGTCTGGGAGGATTTGTATGCTAGCTCCGTCAAAGTCCACCGGCCCGTGCCGCCAGGCCCTCCTGGCTATCTCCTCCTTAATTTTGTAGAAGTGGACCCTACACACCACATCTCTTGGGCTCGACGGGTCCGGATTGCGTGGGCCCAGGGCCCTGTGGGCTCTATCGATCTCAATCGGGGTCTCGACGTCTCTGTCCAGTAGCTTGTTGAATATTCTGGTGATAATCTGCTTTACATCTTCTCCCGTGGAGGCTTCCTTTCCCTCCCCGCCCTGGAGCGGCTTCTGGACCTTGGGGTTCTCTGTGGGAAGGCATCCCCTTGCAGCAGATGGGATGTGCGAGGCGGTCCCTGTGTATCATTAGGGGATGGCGGTCTCTCAGGGTCCCTTATGTCAGGGAGAAAGGCAAATCTCCCCAGTTTGCTTAGGGCAGTCTCCCTCCATTTGGCCGTTTGTAATGGCTGGGGCTCTTTTGTGGGTGCCTCCGTCCCTCCGTCCACCCCCATATTGGTGAGTGACTGGTCATCTTCCTCCCCCCACTCCGGGGTCAGAGCGCCCCCCCCCATCGTACCTCAGCTGCTGCCAAGCGCCTCTCCTCTCCGTGTCCCGGCCGCCATCTTGTCCAGGCGACTGTATATCTATCTCCCCGCTGCTGGGGAGCGCAGGATCATCATCGCGGTCGCCCCCGGCATCACAGCGGTGGGGGCCCGCGTCAGCGGCGCACATCTTGGTGCCTGCGGGGTCTCTCGTCGCCGCAGCATGCACGCGGGACGGGGCGGGGGATGGCCTCCTCACCTCGACTCCCGGCGCCATCTTGACTGGGGCCTTTACTCCGCGGGACGCGGCGGGGACAGTCCTCTCGCCTCCCGCAGCTCCTCGACTCCTCGGTCGACGCCGCGAGCCTCCGCCCGCCGAGACTCCTCCTCACCGGCCGGTGCCCCCGTCGAGGAGGCTGACGATGATGCCGGTGACGCAGGCTGCTCCTCGCTCTCCACGCCGGCGGATCCAGGTGAGCCGGCCGCCGGTCCCTTGCTCATACCGCCACCGGATCGAGACGCGCCTCTATCTCCTTCTCTTCTCCTGCTCTTCCTCCCTGGCATACTGCAGGATAATCTGGGTGCCCAATTGCCTCGTATTTTTGCTCAAAAGCCCAGGTACGGTCAGAAGCTCAGACTAGTGCGGCCACTCCATTCGAGCGCCAGGCCACGCCCCCTCATAATGTACTTTAATGAAGCCCTATAGCGGCGGTGGCCGCCAACCATGTGAAGCCTGTCTTCTAAGCCACTGATGTGCAAGTCCACTGGGAAATTCAGATTAGTCACCAGCAGTGATGTGATTTACTGACATTTTGTGCCATACACAATGAATGAGGAAGTAGTAGTAGTTCATCTTTAATTTGGCATAAAGACAAAGTTGTATTTAGATTTCCTCCTGGGTTTTTACCTATTTCAGTCACACTTAAGCTAGGAAATTGTTACCATCTTTCTATTTGTTTCCCGAAATACATTATTACACCATATAGACATGGTTCATGAAGTTCTACATTCATAGAACTAAGGACATTAGGAAGACTGATTCTCTATTCATTTTGGTTGATGGTCATAAAATAGGGAAATCAGCCCCTCCAAAAACCATCAGTAAATGGATCTGCCATTGTATAGTCTTATGTGGCCAATAGCAAACAGGCACTTTTGATGAGATCACGGCCCATTCCACTAGATCTGTTGGCTCCTCTTGGGCCTTTCATCATAAAACCTCTGTGTAACAGGTCTGCAAAACAGTTACTTGGTCTATACTTTTACCAAATTGACAGCTTTGCATTGGCTGATTTTGCACACTGTAGTTACTTTTTTTTTTCTTTTATGAAACAATTACCTTTTTATTGCTTGCTGGCTTTTGACAGTCAAGGGTTAATTGATGTTGGCACATCCCTATCACTTATTACTGCTTGGGACATCCCATATGTTTAGAATAAAAGGCCCTCCACATGGGAGAAAAAGCTACTTAGTAGTCATCACAAAGTCCTTTTCTTCTGGGCAGGTGGAGGATGCGGCTCCCTCTTGGCTCTCTCAGACGTAATTATTTTTTCAGGGTTTAAATTTGGTTTATTTTCTTTTTCTGCTGTTCTCATCTGTTACTACTATTTACAAACTGGCTATGGATTTAATTTAACTTTATTTAAAACCCATGCTGCATGGCCATGGAATCTAAATGATTCCCGGTGCATCCTATAGCGGGATGCCCCACTGTGTGAAATCCCCGGGTTTTGCCAGTATGCTCACTTTTATTGGAGGCTCCCACGATGCTGCAACTGCTGCCCGCCACATCTCTGGCTCCCCTGTAGCTGTGCATTCATATAGGCATGGCATGGGAGCAGCCAGGCCCAGCGTGATGGCCAGTGATGCGACCAGGCAGCAATTTGCGTCACATGGCACCTAAGCCAATAGGTGAACTCAAAAAGTGCCGGGCGGGCATAGCCTTGTCGGTGGAAAACCATTTTTTTCTAAAAACAGGGCTACCGCCGAGAGAACAGTCTGGCCGCAGGTACTCGGGGTGGGGGGGGGGGTGTAAAAAGTTTTTGTACTCTCCGTAGAGGTTTTTTCTTCCGGACATGTGAAGGAAGCAGCATTTCTTCTTTATTCTAAAAGTTTGGGTTGATTGGGTATCTATAGGAGACTGAGGACCTTTTTAAAGCAGATCGAAACTCCTTTTCTATCCACCATAGCTCCATCTCCAAAAAACGAACTTCATTTGAAACAGCAGAGGACACAATGCACTTCAAGTTGTTAACTTGTGTTGCATTCGGTTGTTCTCTCAAAAGAGAGCAAATTGTTTCAGTTCTGTCTACAGGACCTTCTTTGGGGATAGGGGAGCTGTTTTATGCGCAATGCTACAAAGTGAAGCACCCATTTATTCTGCTCTTTCGGCCTATATTCTTGATCAATCATAGGTTTTAATTTACAGACTGAAAATGCAATTTCACCAGGACTATTTAGATTAGGTCCTGGACAATGATTCTGTCTGCACAAGAATTGCTACGTTGGTGCCTAACCCTTCTTTAAGGGCCACCAACAGGTCATGTTTTGTAGAGTTTCATCTAATTACATCTGTGCATCTGCAGGAGGAGTTGAGCATGTGTGAATTATAGCATACCTGTTGTAAAAATCGTGTTGGTATGCTAAATTATAGGTTCTGAAAAGGTAATGCCAGCTTTTAGAAGCCTTGGCCAGTTTGGGTCTTTTTAGCCAAAAGTAGCAGTTGTATGGGCACGAGGTGGAGCTGCTCGAACCCTGAGGATGGCAGTTCTGAATGGACATAGCATGGTTTTCAAGCACAGGGGAAGAAAATAGAATTGCTATGCAGGCACCTGGTAGTGACATTTTTTAAGTTAATATTTTACTGATATTTTTATTTGTTTTAGGTATATTTCTTAGATTTGGCATAAGATGTGTCCAATTTTATTAAAAGGTTCTGTTTGACCAGTAATTGCAGTCTTTTGTAGGTCATGCTCATGTTTTTTTACAGTACGTAGTAGTGTTAGAAAACATCTTGATTAGAAGGGAACAGATTTTTTTTTGAACTCCGGAAGCATGCATGTGGGTGTCGTGGTCTCTCTACTTTGGTTGTAGATGAAGTTTGCAGTACACACCCATGACCACTTCCCATTTTGGGTTGTTTTTTTTTTTCTTTATTACAATTTCACCAGCTAATATATACAAATGTACTGACAAGCTTCAACTTTGCTGACAAGCATGTGACCTTCTTTTTAACTTTCTGCCTTCTGCAAGCAGAAGTAGTAAAGTCTTGGGCCACATACGTGGTTTACCCATCTTGGCATAACACAAGCAGCCTAATGAAATAAGTTGCATTGCGGGCTAAATACATGGCATCAAATGGTATTATGACACATTTCTGTGCTTACAATTTTGTCTGATTTAAAGGGACATTCCAGGCAAGGGATTAAATTGCTAAACAAGCCCTTCCAATCTGTTTCGCCAACTTCTGGACCATGCTGGGTTTACATACAAAAAAAAAAACGTATTCATTAGGTTCCAAACACCATTTAAAATAGTATTCAAAACATAAATAATAAAGGGTTAAATTAGCCCTCTTTCTGCTCTGCCCATGCTGGCTCTTAGATTCATCAACATTTAGCTTTTCATGATAAACCCTATACCTTTTGCTCCCTTCTGCTGATTTATTTTTCATGGTCTAAAGTAGGCAGAATGAAGGCTGGCAACCCTTTGCCTGGAACGATTTAAAGAGCCACTCCAGGCCCTTCTCTGCAAAAAAGTCATAACCCACGCCCTGCCCCCTCCGAAAAGTGATCCTGCTAATGTAATTAAAGAAAAAAAAAAACTCGGCTTCACCCCGAATCCAGACCTCTAAGTCGGCGGTGCCGCAGCTGGCAGTTCCTAACGCCCGCCGCCATCTTCATGAAGTCCAGGCTGGCCGCTGGGAGCAGATGCTCTCTGCATCGCGCGTGCTCCCACCCGTCCATTCACGTGAATGTGCGGGCGAGAGCGCCACTCCAAGCAGCCAGGAGTTAGCAGGAATAGCAGGACTTGGAGGGGGCAGAGCGGGGGTTATATTTTTTTTTTGCAGGAAAGGGCTGGAGTGGCCCTTTAACACCTGTGTAGGGGTCATAGATTGCATTTATAGGTGCGTTTTAGGCATTGTGCCAATTTTGACAAGAAACCAGCCCTTAGTAACAATCACCAGATTGGAAACTTATAATGTGCTGCAACAAGTGTCATTTGAAGGTGTTTGCAGAAGAAATTATAGCCTAGACCAGGGGTACTCAACCACTTCTTGTAAAGGTCCATTTACAGGCATCTGGTGAGAGGCGGAGGTCCGAATGGGGCGCTGTCAGGGGGGATGGATAGTTAGAAATCAGCACATTGGGGGTGGGCTGGGGGTGGATTATACCTTGCAATGCCACTTCCTGTCCGTGCAGTACTTCATATTGCAATGCTAGGTGCCAGGGAGTCATGACACTGGCAGGGAGACAAACAACTACAACGCCAATCTGTAAAGGGGCAGCGCTGAGCATGGCAACACAGAAGCAACTAAGTGCAGGGCTGTCAAGTCAGGGGTCCAGAAATTTGGCACCGAGGTCCGCATTCGGACCCCGGTCCGCCAGTTGAGTACCGCTGGCCTAGATAGAAGTCTGTAAAGCATACATTAAGGGCTATCCCATCCCTCGCTCTTTGTCCCAGTGGCAGATGAGAAGTAGTTTGCTCTTAGATTACTATTTGGATATACAATGTCTATTCATCATAAGGTTCTGCTTTGGATAACTACTTATGCTCAGAACCCAGGATCTCAGTGAGCGGAGTGAACATTGGACATATTTATTTGGTTGCTCAAACCACAACCACTTCTCAAGGCAGAGGGGGGAGTTGGACGAGCCCAACTGTAAAGAATCTATTGCCTCTAAGAAGTCCTGACAACTGCAAAGCCTGGTACGGACAAGGTCTCTTGTAGATGTTTTCAGCTGGCAAGGACCGTTCCAAGGAGCTGACTCTTGTTCTTTTTTTTTTTTTTTTTTTTTTTTTTAAGGAGTCTGCACCTGTTGATGGATGTGCAGCCTCTGCGGCAGTCAACGACTATGACTATGCCTATGCCACCCCCCACCCCCCATTGCAAAATGTGCAGAACAATAATTTCTTTTGATGAATCCGTTGCAAAACTGTGATTGGGGGGCACTCTGCCTTCTTGGCCTCCAGGTGGCAGTCCTTCATCTTAAATTGCAGTAAATCTACAGTTACTCAGTTTACAGTCTTCACTATGGTACCGCTTGCTACAAGGTAAAGCCCCACTTCCTTTTGCTGTATTATGTTGCCTAGTGTTCCCCAACCTTCTCCTCGGGAACCACCAACTAGCCATGTTTTAAAATTGATCAAACGGGTATAGTACCATATTTTTTGCTTTATAAGACGCACTAAGGGGAAAAAATTATTCTGAACCAAATTGTGTGCTAAAATACCATCTCCCAATCCCCCCATTAAAGAGATTGTAAAGAATCACCCTTCATTGCAAGCAATGTGCAGCCCCCCCACCGCAGTGTGTGGCATCCTTCCATTACATGCGCTTCCATTGAATTACTTATTTGCAGGTCATTGCAATCTGAGGCCCCTGAGTGTTGCAATGCATCAAGAGTAGTCCATCCAGGTGAATGGCTGCGATGTTGGGTACTTGGGTGGATTTCCATCCTTAGGATGCTGAAGTAAAGTAGGTACATGACCAGTTTCCTGCCCCCCTCCACTCTCTTGGATTCCTTGTTAACCATTTGTATTTTGTCCCTTTTCCTGTCCCCTCTATTTCCCTTCCTGACTTTCTCTGGGGACTGTCCATAACCTCTCTAGGGTCACAGTACCCCTAGTGGAAGATTAGGAGCACTATCTTTTTTGTGTGGTAGCATTGTTCTATACTTTCACCCTGTGTCTCCACACAAGACTTTAGTGGGGGCTATCTTACTTCTAATCTCCTTCATAGCCCATTGCATTCTGGGTGTTTACTCCGGAGGGCTGTCCTGGAGGTTGAGCAAATACTGTTGCTTACTGTTGTCTCCCTGTCAAGCTGTCTGTACAGGGACACCTCTTCACATTATGGGACTCCTCCCTCATGTGCAAGTATAAGACCCGGAAGCCCAGCAGTTTTCACCCAAATCTGCTCTAGTTGTTGGGACAGGACATAAGTATATTCTTAGTATACAGTACGTCCTGCTCCAGATAGATTACTTACACCGGGTTATCCTCCACCAGATGGCGCTGCACTGCAGAGACATGTAAAACAGGCTCCTCCCGGTCCCTCAAATACCCGGGGACCTCCCACAAATCCCCAGATTTCTCTGCAGTGCTTACTGCGAAGACATGAAATTATCACTCTGTCGCAGGTGAGCGGGGCTATTAAAGCCTGCGACCCTGTTGGACTATTCCCACCCATCCTTCGTGTGATGTGCCTCTCAGCCTGGGCTGCGCTGGTCGGGTGAAGGTAGGCGGCACCATGTGTGCTTAAGTAGCCCTGCTCCACCGCAGTCCCCCACCAAAGGGTAGGTGGTATAGGCTGATGGTGAGCCTTTATGGGATGCCCCTCCTGCATTATTGTCCCATGCCCCGGTAGCGGTGGGCCCTGTACAAAGGGCCGCCATCCTCCCTCATTCTCCCTGTAGCCTTCAGGGGGAAAAGAAGGGGGGGGGGTGTGGATGTCAGTGTATTGTGATTACGTGCATATGGCCTTTTGTAATGTCTGCTTGGACTAGTATATGTGGTGTCAACCGCCGCGCTGACTGGTCTATTCTTAGTATACAGTTCGTCCTGCTCCAGATATAATACTTACACTTCGGTTATCCTCCGCCAGATGGCGCTGCACTGCAGAGACATGGAAAAATAGGCTCTTCAAATACCCAGGGACCTCCCACAAATCCCCAGATTTCTCTGCAGTGCTGACTGCGAAGACATGATGTCACTGTCTCGCAGGTGAGCGGGGCTATTAAAGCCTGCGGCCCTGTTGGACTACTCCCACCCGTCCTCTTCGTGATGTGCCTCCCAGCCTGGGCTGCGCTGGTCGGGTGAAGGTAGGCAGCACTACGTGCGCTTATGGAGCCGTGCTCCTCCGCAGTCCCCCACCAAAGGGTAGGCGGTTTAGGCTAATGGTGAGCCTCTTGTGGATGCCCCTCCCGCGCTATTGCCCCATACCCCGTGTAGCGGCGGGCCCTGTTCAAAGGGTCGCCATTCTCCCTCGTTCCCCCCCGTAGTCTCGGGGGGGAAAGATAGGGGGGGTGTGTGTGGTGGTCTTGTGTATTCAGTACACGTTATGGCCTTAGTATTGTCCTTGACTCATACACCTGGTGTCAGAGCCGCGCTATTTGTTTTTCATTGGCTATTGGCCTCAGATGCTGCGGCGTCTTTATTGGTATTGTTGTTGGGCGCATCTGGAAGTAATCCCCGTTTTTGCTTCTATAGTGTGTCATTCACTCTACTGTCTGCGCTGACTACTGTATTCAGAGCTTCGCACTCTTTGGGGGGGCGGAGACCTGGCTTGGCGCGCTCCGCGTCACAGCCCGCCCTGGCCCGCCCTTCGAGGTCCGCTTGGCGCCATTTCGATGCTCATCGCGCGCGCGTGGTAATGGTCCTCCTCCCCCCTCGATCTGTAAGTGCCCTTGCGGGCGATTTTCATTGTCTTGCTTACTGCACATGGCTCCCTATTCCCATTATGTCTTTCAGACGGTCGAATCCAGTGGCTTCTCCCGGCCCGGTGTAATTCCCAGTTGGATCTAGTATAATTACTCCCACTTCCCTGCGGGTCTTTGGGGCATCCAGGGTAGCTTATAGCGTCAATCCCTACTGGCCTATTGTGCCATTAATCACCATATGGAGGCATCCCAGGATATTGTTAACGGGGTTCCCTCGGTGTAGCTTGTGGGGTCTCATCTATCAATGGTGACAATGCTCGGGTCTGCATCCCTTGTGCACAGCAGGCGTTACTGGTACCTCCCGCCCCTTCTGGGGCTGGGTCTGCACCTCGCCTCACTTGACCTACCCCCCCAAGCCTGAGTCTAACCCCCAATACAAGCGGGGATTCTCATCCTGATGTGGCTACTAGACTGGCCAGTGTTGGAAAATTGCTTGCTAGTACTCTAGCGCGCAAGGCTACCGCAAAAAAGCGGCACATTATCCCTGACTCTGCTCCATTCCCTACGGAGTCTGATGAGTTTACGCATCTATATGACCATACCCTTTTGGACGAAGGGGAGCTGATCTCTGCCTCGGAGTCATCTGATGAGAAGTCTAGGGGTCATGACGATTCTGGTTCTGATCACTGGACCCTGGATGATACTGATAAGCTATTGCTTCAGATTTTTGAGGTTTTGTCCATCTCTCCCCCTGTTGCTGCTCCCAGGCAAAGGGGTGAGCTATTCCATACTGCTAAGGCTCGATTGGAATTTCCTGAGCAGACCCATTTCAATAACCTCGTGCTTAAGGAGTGGGAACATCCCAGTAGACTTCCCGGGATCCCTAAGAGTCTGGACAGGAAGTATCCATTTCCTGCTGACATGGTCAAGTGCTGGTCATCGCCCCCCGAGGTCGATGCTCCTATTCTAGGGCTGTCTAACACCTCTATTATGCACTCTTCCGACACTACTACACTGCGGGATTCTGAGGACCGGCGCATTGACCAATTGGCGTGCCATGCCTTTGCGTTTGGAGGGGTGGCACTGTGCCCGGTCTGCGCTCTGGCCATTACTGCCGTGGCGCTCAGGGCCATGACGCCCCAGGTGAGTTGCCTGCTGATACTATTAATGCACTGTCTAACTGTGATGTATTTGTGAACTTTATCCTGTCTGCATCGGACAATGCTATTAGGCTGTGTGCCAGATCTTCCACCTTGGCGGTGGCTATACGCCGCGCGGTATGGCTGAGACAGTGGGCGGCCGACAATGCTGCTAAGAAAGCCCTTACTGGGCTCCCTTTCAAGGGACTACGCCGGTTTGGGGACCGCCTAGACCTCTTTGCTAAAGAAGGTAAGTTACCACAGCGCAGGTGGCAGCCTCGGCCCTTTCGCAACCAGGGCCCCCTTTCAGCCCCCTACAGAGGCGCTAAGCAGGGAAAAGGGGTGTCTTTCGCGGGGGCTCGCACAGACTCCTGGCATAGGAGCAGGGGGCGACGCCCTGGCTCCTCCTGGGGGACCAAACCCTAACCCCCTCCCAAGACCCCTCAGGCATGATGGGGCGCCCTCGCCCGCCGGGGGGGGCGACTACAGCACTTTGCGCACGTCTGGAGGCGTCAAGTCTCAGTCCGGTGGATTCAGGAGGTAGTTACCTCCGGCTACAAGATAGTTTGCTGTGCGGCCCCCTCAAGATTCGTCAGGTCCCGGATACCCCAGGACCCGGTATCAGCTCAGGTCCTGATGCTGGCAGTACAAGGACTTCTGGAGCTGGGAGTTATTTGCAAAGTTCCCTTGAGAGAATTGGGAGAAGGTTTCTACTCCAACCTTTTCACAGTACCCAAAAGAGATGGGTCAGTCAGGCCCATTCTGGATTTAAAGATCTTCAACAAATTTGTCAAGAGCAAGAGCTTTTGCATGCAAACCCTGCGCTCGGCCGTTGGCTCGCTACGACCAGGGGATTTTATGACGTCTGTGGACATCAAAGATGCTTACCTTCACATCCCTGTGTTCCCAGGGCATCAAAGGTTTCTCAGATTCGAGTTGAAAGATCAACACTACCAATTTGTGGCTCTACCCTTTGGCCTCACTTAAGCTCCCAGAGTGTTCACCAAGGTATTGGCGGGGGTGATGTCCTTACTAAGGTCAGGGGGCATTCGAGTGCTGCCCTACCTGGACGACATTCTCATCGCCTCCTGGCCTCTACAGCAGGCGGAGCTGGACACTCAGCTGGTGGTATCCACCTTGGAGTCCTTCGGCTGGGTGATCAATCATCCTAAGTCCTCCCTGTCCCCTTCACCGGTGACCCCATTCCTGGGGATGATTCTGGATACGGTTCAGTCACGAATATAACTTCCCCAACAGAAGGTGGAAGCTCCCTCAGACAGGGAATGCGGCTGGTGGGCCTGATGGTGGCGAGCTTCGAGGCGGTGCCCTTTTCTCAGTTCCATTCGAGGCCTCTGCAGCTTCACCTCCTATCAGTATGGGACAAGGACCCCGCGTCCTTGGACGGGGTTTGTGTGCTTCCCCCAATGGTCAGAAGGTCCCTCTCGTGGTGGCTGGACCACAAGAACTTGCTAAAGGGCAGGTCCTTTCTAGCCCCCACCTGGGAGACGGTCACCGCGGATTCCAGTCTGTCAGGTTGGGGGGGATTCTGGAAATCCCTGAGGTTCCAGGGGGAGTGGGGCCCTCAGGAGGCCCATTTACCCATCAACATTCTGGAACTACGGGCGGTCAGGTTGGTCTTGGAGCAATTGACCGATCACCTGCAGGTCCGCTCAGACAACAGGACAGCGGTTGCCTACATCAACCATCAGGGAGGGACCCGGAGCAAGGGTGCCCTCCAGGAAGTGTAGCGGATTCTGACATGGGCGGAGGCCAATGTTCAATGCATCTCGGCTGTTTATATCCCGGGGGTAGATAATCTTCTAGCAGACTCTCTGAGCAGGGGGACTTCCCGTCAGGGGGAGTGGTTCCTCTGCAACAGGGTATTCCAGTCCCTGTCACAATCACAAGCTCCCGGCCTTTGTCTCCCTGCCGCAAGATCCTCTGGCCTTGGCCACGGATGCTCTGTCACTGTCATGGAAGAAATTCCGGCTCCTGTATGCCTTCCCCCCGTTCCCCCTACTGGGCAGGGTTCTGCGCAAGATTGCCCTGGAAAGGGTGCCAATGATTCTGGTGGCCCCGAGGTGGCCAAGAAGAGTGTGGTTCGCAGACATGGTACAAATGGCAGTAGACCAGTACGTCCTGCCAGAGGAGCCCGATCTACTCACTCAGGGCTCCTTACGCCATCCCAGTTTACAAACTCTGGCTTTGACGGCCTGGCTGCTGAAACCTCCATCTTGATGGAGAAAGGCTTATCTGCCTCAGTGGTGGATACCATGGTACAGGCTAGGAAGAAAACTTCTTCTGCCATCTATTATATGGTATGGCGTTCCTACATTGACTGGTGTGAGTCTAGGTCTCTCCCCTGCAGGGAATTCTTAATCCCTAGATTTCTGGAGTTTTTACAACATGAATTGGAGTTGGGTTTAAAACTCAGTACTCTGAAGGGTCAGGTTTCTGCCCTGTCTGTCTTCTTTCAGAAGTCTTTTGCACAGCATCCCTTGGTTAAGACCTTCTTTCAGGGGGTCACTCACGTGCGCCCCCCACGTAAGCCTACGGTCCCTGTTTGGGACTTGAACCTGGTTTACAGGGTGCTCCCTTTGAGCCTATTCAGGATGCTGCTCTGGCTGTACTTACCCTCAAAGTTGTTTTTCTGGTGGCTATTACTTCGGTCAGGCGCGTGTCTGAGCTGGCGGCTCTGTCTATTCAGCCCCCTTACTACGAGAGACACCAGGACAAGGTGGTGGTCCGCTTTAAGCCAGATTTTCTGCCAAAGGTGGTGTCTGCCTTTCATTTGAATCAGGATATTGTTCTGCTTTCATTGTGTCCTAATCCTAGCAACGCTAAGGAAAGGGTTTTGCATTCATTGGATGTGGTCAGGTGTCTGAAGTATTACCTGGTTGTCACTGCGGCTTTCAGGAAGACTGATGCTCTTTTTGTGGTCCCTTCTGGTCCTAGGAAGGGTTTGGCTCCTGCCAAGTCTACTATTAGCAAATGGATTCTTCAGGCTGTGATTCAGGCCTGTTCGGCTAAGGGGAGGAATCCTCCCTTCCGCCTTACTGCTCTTTCTACTCGTGCTATTGGTGCCTCTTGGGCCTTCCAGCACCAGGCTTCTGTGGAACAAGTTTGCAAGGCTGCTACTTGGTCTTCTGTTTATACCTTTTCAAAGTTTTACAAGGTTGATGTTAGGGCCTCAGCTGATGCTGTTTTTGGCCGCAAGGTTTTGCAAGCGGCAGTAGTTTACACTGCCTGTTGTCACCTTTTGTTGGGGGATCCCACCCTACTTTATGGACACTGCTATTGGATGTCCCAAGTGTAAGTATTATATCTGGGCAGGACGTACTGTATACTAAGAATAATACAATTCTGTGAAGTACTCACCTGTAGAATTGATATTATTTGTATACAGTACGTCCTGCTCCACCCCACCCTGTTGTTGCATTATTCTGGATCCCCTGTATGGTGATTGTTATCATTACCAGTTGTTTTGGGTGGTTTGATTCTCCCGGCTTCTTGTTCACTGCTTTTCAATGCTGGGGATTTGTGGGAGGTCCCTGGGTATTTGAAGGGCCGGGAGGAGCCTGTTTTTCCATGTCTCTGCAGTGCAGCGCCATCTGGCGGAGGATAACCCAAGTGTAAGTATTATATCTGGAGCAAGACGTACTGTATACAAATAATATCAATTCTACAGGTGAGCGCGCGCCTTTTCCTTCATTGGATGTTCCGCGCCGGGCGGCGGCGTTAACTCAGACGCTTCTGCGTCCTCATTTGCTGCTTGTCGGTTGGACTTCGCGCTCTTCAGGGGGGCGGGGCATGGCATGGCGCGCTCCGCGTCACGGCTCGCTCTGGCCCGCCCTTCGAGGTACTCGGCGCCATGTTGTCTGGTCGCGCGCGCGTGTGACGTTCTTACTGTGGTCCGTAAGCGGGCGGCTTTATACTCACTGTAGTGTGTTTCGGTTCTGACACCCTTCTTCTCATTGTGTCTTTCAGAGGGTGAATCCATGGGCTTCTCCCAGCCCGGTGTAATTGATAGTCGGGCCTTGTAAAATTACTCCCACTTCCCTAGCGGGTCATTGGGGCATCCAGGGTTGTTTTATAGCGTCAATCCCTACTGGCATATTGTGCCTAATAATCACCATATGGAGGCATCTAAGGATAATGTGACCGGGGTCCCTTTGGGACAAGACCGGCGGAGTATGGCTTGTGGACAACCTCATGCTGATGCTGACAAGGCATGGGTCTGCGTACCCTGTGCTGAGCAAGTGCTGGCTTTGCAATCTGGCCTGCCAGTGGCTGCACCTCGCTTCACTTCACCTTCTCCCCCAAGCTTAAATCTCACTCCTGCTGAGTTGCATACAAGTGTGTCCTGATGTGTCTTCTCGACTACCTACTGCTGAACAGATTATTGCGAGGTCCTTAGCGTGTAAGGGCCCTGGTAAGAAGCGGCACCTGACGCCTTATGATACTGTTTTCCCTATGGGATCTCAGGAGTTTATGAATCTGTGTGGCTATACCCCTTCTGATGAAGGAGAGCTCTTTTCTGACTCAGGCTCATTTGATGAGAGACCAAGGGGTCATGACGATTCTGGCTCTGACCCCTGGGCCCCGGATGACACTGACAGATCATTGACCCAGATCGTTGAGGTTCTGTCTATCTCTCTCCCTGGTGAGGCTCCCAGGCAAAGAGGGGAGCGCTTCCATACAGCAACATCACGTTTGGAATTCCTAGAGCAGGCACATTTCCATTCCCTTGTGCTCAAGGAATGGGAGTGCCCCAGTAAACTTCCTGGGGTTCCAAGGGATTGGGATAGGAAGTATCCTTTTCCACCTGAGGTGGTTAAATGTTGGTCATTCCCCCCCGAGGTGGATGTCCCGATAATAGGGCTATCTAACACCCCTGTCATACATCCCCCTGATTCTACTACCCTGCGGGATGCTGAGGACCGGCGCATTGACCTACTGGCCTCCCACGCCTTTGCATGTGCGGGGATGGCGCTGCGCCCGCTCTGTGCCTCTGCCATTACTGCTGTGGCCACTAGAACCCTCATCAGAAATATGCTTGATAGTGCCTCTGATGATCTCCCTTGTGAGGTGTTTAATGCAATCTCCAGTTGTGATGTGTTTCTAAATTTTGTTCTAGTAGCATTGGATGACACCATCAGAATGTGTGCAAGAACTTCTGCCCTCGTGGTGGCTATACGTCGATTGGTCTGGCTGCGACAGTGGGGTGCTGACAATGCTGCGAAGAAGGCCCTTACTGGGCTCCCCTTTAAGGGGCTACGTCTGTTTTGGGGCCCGACTAGACCTGTTTGGTAAGAGAGGTAAGTTACCCCAGCGCAGACGGCTGTCTCGGCCCCTTCGGGGCCAGGGCCCCCCTTCCACCCCCCACCATGGTGTTAAACAGGAACCAGGGGTGTCCTTCGCGGGGGCTCGCGCAGCTCCCTGTCCCAGGAACAGAAGACAACACCCTTGCTCCTCTAGGGGGGCTAAGCCCAAATTCCCTCCCAAGTCCCCTCAAGCATGATGGGGCGCCCTCACCCGCCTGGGTGAGGGTACGGCTGCGGCACCTTGCTTAAGTCTGGAGGCATCACGCCTCAGACCGGTGGATTTAGGAGGTAGTGTCCTCCGGCTACAGGATGGTGTTTGCTGTGCGGCCTCCCCTAAGATTATCTGGTCCCGGGTACTCCTGGTACCTGCTTCTGCTCAGGTGCTGGCGCAGGCCGTGCGAGGTCTGCTGGGTCTGGGGGTCATTTGCAGATTTCCCTTAACAGACAGAGGCAAGGGACCCTACACCAACCCTTTCACAGTCCCCAAAAAAGATGGGTCAGTCTGGCCCATTCTGGATTTACAGATCTTCAGCAAATTGTCAAGTACAGGCGCTTTCCTCATGGAAACTCTGCGCTCGGCCATCTGCTCCTTGCGACCCGGAGGCTTCATGCCGTCTGTGGATATCGAAGATGCTTACTTTCACATCCTTGTGGTTTCAGGACACCAAGATTCCTCAGATCCACGTTGGAAGATCAACACTGCGAATTTGTGGCCTTGCCATCTGGCCTCTCTTCAGCTCCCAGAGTGCTCACCAAGGTGCTGGTGGGGGTGATGTCTCTGATGAGGCCAAGAGGCGTCCGCGTGCTGCCACTACCTGGACGTCCTCATCACTTCCCAGTCTCTACATCTGGCAAAGTTGGATACTCAGCTGGTGGTGTCCATTCTGGAGTCATCTGGATGGGTGATCAGCCTCCCAAAGTCCTCACTGTCCCTTCCTTGGTAACTTCATTCCTACGAATGAATCTGGACACAGTTCAGGCAAGGATATTCCTTCCTCAGCAGAAGGTGGACAATCTGCTTGCACAAGTTCAGTTCCTTCCTAGCTGTCCCCGTCCCTTCACCAGGCAGGGGATGCTGGTGGTGGGCCTGATGGTGGCGTGCTTCGAAGCCGCCCCTTGTGCTCAGTCCCTCTTGAGGCTTCTGCAACTTCTCCTATTGTCTGTATGGGACAAGGACCCAGCATCCCTGGACAGGGTCTGCGTGTCTTCCCCCCTGGTGAGGAGGTCCCTCTTGTAGTGGATGGACTCAAGGAACCTATTGGGGGGCGGAACCTTCTTGCTCCTGCCTGGGAGACGGTCACCACGGATGCCAGTCTATCAGGTTGGGGGGGTTTCTTCTGGAGGTCCCTGTGGTTCCAGGGGAGGTGGGGCCCTTAGGAGGCCCATTCACCTATCAATGTCTTGAAGCTGTGAGCGATCAGGTTAGTTCTGGTTCGTTTGACTACTCATTTTCAGGGCCTGCCTGTTCAGGGGCGCACGGTCACAGTTGCCTACATCAATCTTCAGTGAGGGACCCGGAGAAAGAGGGTCCTCCAGGAAGTGTCTCTGATTCTGATCTGCTTGGAGGCCAATGTTCCCTGCATTTCAGCGGTATACATTCTGGGGGGGGGGGGTCCCTCTGCAACAGGGTGTTCCAATCTCTGTATCACCGATGGGGCCAACCTGATGTGGATCTGTTTGCGTTCCATCACAATTTAAAGCTCCCAGCCTTTGTCTCCCTGTCCCAGGATCCTCTGGCCGTGCCCATGGATGCCTTAGTAATGTCATGGCAGGACATTCAGTTTATGTATGTCTTTCCTACATTCCCCCTGCTAGGCAGGGTTCTGCTCAAGATTGCTCTGGAAGGGGTGCCAGTGGTTCTGGTGGCCTTAGGTGGCCAAGAAGAGTGTGGTTCGCAGACGTGGTGCTGATGGCAGTAGGTCAGTGCTTTCTGCCTGAAGTGCCAGATGTGCTCGCTTAGGACCCCTTACGCCATCCCAATTACAAACTCTGGCCTTGGCGGCCTGACTGCTGAAACCTCCATCTTGATGGAGAAAGGCTTGTCTACCTTGATGGTTGAGTCCATGGTGAAGGCTAGGAAGATGACTTCTTCTTCCATCTGTTATAAGGTATGGCGTACCTACATTGACTGGTTGAGTCTTGGTCTCTTCCCTGTTGGGTGTTCTCAGTTCCCAGGGTTCTGGAGTTTTACTGCATGGGTTGGAGTCAGTCTCTAACTCAGTACTTTGAAGGGTCAGGTTTCTACCCTGTCTGTCTTTTTTCAGAAGTCTTTTGTTCAGCATTCTTTGATTAAGACTGCTTTTAGGGGGTTGCTCATGTGCGTTCCCCACCACAACCTATGGTCCCTGTTTTTGGGATTTGGACTTGGTCTTGCCTGCCTTGCAGGGTGCTCCCTTTGAACCTGTGCAGGATGCTGCCTTGGCCATTCTTGCGCTCAGGGTTGTGTTTCCTGGTAGCTATCACTTCTGTCAGGCGTGTGTCTGAGTTGGCGGCGCTGTCCATTCAGCCCCCCTACTTATGAAAGGCACCAGGACCAGGTGATCTTTCGTTTCAAACCTGATTTTCTGCCTAAGGTAGTGTTTGCCTTTCATTGGACAGGATATTGTTCTTCCTTCTTTGTGCCCTAACCCTAGCAATGCTAAGGAGAGAGTTTTGCACTCTTTGGATGTGGTTAGGTGTCTGAAGTACTATCTGGTGGCTACTGCACCTTTCTGGAAAACTGATGCTCTTTTGGTGGTCCCTTCTGGTCCTAGGAAGGGTTTGGGTCCTGCCAAGTCTTCTATCAGCAAGTGGATTCGTCAGGCTGTGATTCAGGTCTACTCTGCTAAGGGGAAGAATCCTCCCTTCGCCTTATTGCTCATTCTACTCGTGCTATTGGTGCCTTTTGGGCCTTCCAGCACCAGGCTTCTGTTGAACAAGTTTGCAAGGCCGCTACTTGGTCTTCTGTTCATACCTTTTCAAAGTTTTTACAAGGTTGATGTTAAGGCCTCAGCTGATGCTGATTTTGGCCGCAAGGTTTTGCAGGCGACAGTGGTTTAAACTGCCTGCTGTTACCTTTTTTATTGGGGATCCCACCCTACTTTATGGACACTGCTATTGGATGTCTCAAGTGTAAGTAATCTATCTGGAGCAGGACATACTGTATACTAAGAATAATACAATTCTGTGAAATACTCACCTGTAGAATTGGTATTATAAGTATACAGTACGTCCTGCTCCACCCCACCCTGGTTTTTGCATTATTCTGGATCCCCTGTATGGTGAGTGTTGTCATTGTTATAGTTACCAGTTTTTGGGTGGTTAAATTCTCCCGGCTTCTTGTTCACTGCTTTTCAATGCTGGGGATTTGTGGGAGGTCCCCGGGTATTTGAGGGGCCGGGAGGAGCCTGTTTTACATGTCTCTGCAGTGCAGCGCCATCTGGCGCTGTGTAAGTAATCTATCTGGAGCAGGACGTACTGTATACTTATAATACCAATTCTACAGGTGAGTATTTCACAGAATTGTATTTTTTTGCTTAGAGCTGTAGTTTCTTTTTCTCATTCAATATTTTTATTGAGAAAAAATAAAAAGGATAGAGAATATACAGTAATCAGTACAATAGCATAAGAAATCTCTTGTAAGATACAATGAACAAAAACACCATATAGCATTTTCAAGTATTTTTTTCTCAGCACTTTCTAAAGAAAAATAACAATAGCTATCTAAGGAATTAGATCTCTAATCTTAGCTATCTAAGGAATCTCCCTAGAACAACATAATACCCATTCTATAAAAATTATCCAAAACAACGCCTTAAGAATCAGGCTAAGACTCATTTAAAAATATAAATTGTCTCACATTAAACATGTCTTTCCACTCCACCAATAACACTGATGCATGAGACCTTGGGAGAAGGGAAACACAAGGGGAGGAAAAGAGGGGGAAAGGAGAAGGGGCAGGGTAAAAAAAAAAAAAAAAAAGGGAGGGAGGAATCACAGCAAAAGATCTAAGCAACCAGCAATCTTAGATAGACAGAAGGGCAGGTTTAAAGTCTGGAGGCATGAATCTCTGAACCCATGGAGACCATACTTTTTTAAAATCCTCCAGATTACCCCCGTGAAATGCGGATATTTTTTCCATTGCCATTATAGAATTTACCTTGTTTTTAAACACCGCAAAGCTAAGATCAGGAGGAGACTTCCAGGCCTTTGCAATTATTAATTTTGCTCCAGACAGGATGTGATAAATAAGGGTCTTTGGGCCCTAGAGCACTGAATGACCGAACTACTAAGGAGTGCTACCCAGGGTCAGGATCCAAATGTCTGCCCAACACTGAGTTCAGGAAATCAAATATCTTAGTCCAAAAAGTTCCAACTATGGGACAATCCCACCAAATGTGACGGAACGATCCTATCATGGCACAACCTTTAAAACAAAAATTCTGAGCACCAACTGCGAAATGACCTACTCGCTCAGGTACTAAGTACCATCTTGTAATAACCTTAGTATTTGCCTCAGTAGCCACAACCGGGGCCGTTACCCCAAAGGAGTTAGCCCACATCTGTTGCCATACATGCTCGTCTTTAGATTCCTGGAGATCTTGTTCCCACCTCCCTCCTATAGGATAGACTGGCACAATCTAGGCGCTTACACAGCTGATTATGAACTTCAGACACCCCCCCCCTCCCTCTAGGGTCTCTTCTACATCTAACCTCACAAAGCGTGAGCTTATCCAGTCCAGTTCCCGCCCTGCATAATGAGCGAACAAAATGTACAATCTGCAAATAACTAAAAAGGTCCTTCAAGTCGAGATGAAACCGTTCCTGAAGTTGCTGGAACGTGGCCATAGATAAATCCTGGGCGAAATCAATCAATCTCGATGCTCCCCCTTCCCTCCACCTACGAAATCTACCAGGGTCAGTAAAGGCCGGGGGAAACATTGGATTATCCCAGAGATTAGGAAGGGAGACAAGGGGGTTAGTAACCAACAACAGCACATCATCCGCAAAAAAACATAACTTATGGTGCCGTCCCCCCACACCAATCCCCGAAATATCGGGAATCTCTAATAATCTGCACCAGCGGCTCCATCACCAGGGCGTGCAGTTCTCTTTTTTTTTTTTTTATCTTTATTCTTGTGAGTACACAGTAATTCTAGGGAAGCATTCACGCCCAAGTCCTCACATCTGTGGAAGCGGCAGAGGTTCCAGTTGCGGGACCTAACTTTGGAAACCATGCAACTCTGGCCGCAGTTAGGGCTGAAAAGTCCTCTCTGGTAACGGCACTCGACTTGAAGTGTCCGCCGTTTTTCTGCTGCAGCAGGACTTTTGTTACTGTGCATTTGTGTTGGAATTTTCTAGGGGGCATGGCGTCAGGCCAAGAGGAAGTCACATGCAACTTACTCTCAGTGGGGAAACACACGAGAGCCACAGCCTCTCTTGTTATGCTTTACCCAGCCTGATCTGGGCTGCCGATCCTCATGAGGCTGCCACCACCTAGTTTAGGCTGCCACCTCTACAGAGGCCATCGCTGTCTCTAATTTAAGCTGCCACCGAAGTGAGGACACAGCTGCTGCCATACAAGCGCCATCACCTCCATCAAGGCCACCGATGATCGTTTGCTCACCTACCTATTCACCTTCATGGCCACCAGAACATTCAGAGGTCCATCTGCTTGCACAGACACCTGCTTTCCCTGACAGCCCTATGGATCCTGAAGAACAGGTAGTGCCCCAGTTTTTCATTACATTGCATTCCATTGTTTTTTTTTTTCTCCCTTCAACCTTCATGACGGCCCATAGAGAGAGAGGGAGGCTCCACCCCCTGGGAGAAAACACAGCCTGAACAGAGTTTTAAACCCAACCCCTTCCTCTCCACCTCAGTTTTTGTGTTTCCTCCCTAAAGAACCACTGGGCAGTAGGCTACAGTCAATTTGTTTAGTTAATTTTTTTTTATTTTATGCTCTAGGAGCCCTGGAGAAGCTTGCTGAGCCTGGAACCAATTGCTATAGGGTATAGTTCACCTGAGGTACACAGGCGGCCAGAGCAGTTGCACATAGCCTGACAGCTAACTAATTGTGCGCTGTCCCCTTTAAATTCCGACAGGATTCGGCAACGAGCATGCATGCCTAAGGGACCCCTGCGGTTCTTACCTGAGCCTCTGTTCATCAGCAGTCTTCATTTTTTTTTTCCCTCAATTTTCAGGATACCAAGGCAGAAGGAAAAAGGGGGCAACCCGGAATTGTAGGCAGCACTCACCCCCCCAACCATTACTGTGACTGGAGAGACAGGAACGCAGTGACTGCGATCCAGCAGCCCACAGCAGCATCCTGCCTTCGCTCTTAGCCCAGTAAAGATAGATAGTCTTGGGCAAAAAGATCCAAGTGCAGGCAGTTTATCTTCTTGCCCTAACACCTCATGCAGAATCCCTCAGGAGACACTGATTATGTATAAATCCTGATTTATTATTGCACCTTATGCTGCAAGGGGGTATGTAAACATAACCGTGTCATTGTAATTATCTTTTAGTTTAATTCACCAAAAGTAAAGCATAAGGTCAGAGACCAGGACCCCACAGAAGAGAAGCTCAAGGTTCCTAAACCCAATTAGACGCTGTGAATCCTGCAGCGTTACACCTCCGCAGACCTGGCAGAAGTCTGTATGTCAGACTTGCCTTCAGCTAAAATTGGGTGAGGAAACTTCAGCTATGTACAGGGAGATCTTACCAATGAGGAAAAAAATTGCCTTCATGTTCGAGGTTTACAGTTCTCCTGGGTCGCACCCAGGGCTATCCATTGCTGAAGCCATCACTCCTCAGTCAAGACAATTACATTTGGGTCCTTGACACTCTCATATCCCTCACTATTGCTATCTCTGCCAACAATACTCTTGGTTCTGGACCTGTTCATGTTGAAACAGTTTCGGAAATAGTGGAGGAGAGTGAAGGTGAACTCTGGTCCAAGTACTCTCTTAATGAGGGGCCATTACCAGAGGTGTTGGCAGGGTTATTATATAACTTTTGTGAGACATGAGGAATTAAGTGCGAGGATAAGGCCTTATCAGTACAGTATACTATGTATAAGAAATTTTGTCAAGTTCACTTAAAAGTAAAATACCTTTTCAGGAGCATGGATACTTGGGGCAAATGTCCAGAGCAGCTTCAAGCTTTGAAGAATTGGGGCATTGCATAATCCAATGAATCGCAGTATTGAAGGCATCCAAAATAGTGGCTGGGGATGCTGCATCACTTACATTAACTTCCCTGGCAGCAGATAGTGTTATCAGAAGCATGGAAATGTGACTCAATGACCTAAGTTTTACTTGGAGACTGATACTCCTAATGAAAGTATCCTAGATAATTTACCTGCCCTTTTAAGAGCAGTTTCTTTCCTAGCTAATGCTTCAGAGGAGACCATCAGGGCCATGGCTAAGTCTACTGCTCTGATAGCTTGCACCAGAAGGGCTCTTTGGCTCAAAACATGGTCTGGTCATCTGTATGGCATTCCATTTAATGGTAATCTCCTGTTTGGAGAAAAGCTAGATACCATTCTGACTCGTTCTAGAGAAGCAGGTAAGAGATTTCCTAGTAAGAAAAAAAGTTGCAATAATATTAGAGGCAAAACCACTATAAGGTTTTCCCAGAGTAGACAAAATGAGCAGAAAAAGAGGTGGACACAGAGTAGGTTTAAAAGAAAGGGTAGTTTGCTATGCAAACCCACAGAGGGCCTTAAGTCCTGACATCAACTATCCATGGTCAGCGGGGATTGAGACTCGCCTGTTTTTTAGCTGTCTGGAGAGTAATCTCCCACAATCAGTTTGTGTCTCAGGCACTGGAAAGGGGATATCGATTAGAGTTTTCATCCATACCTTAGTGTTTTTATCTGGTGACCAGGTTACCAAGAGACACCAGAAAGAGGGGGAACCTTACTGCACAATTGTTTGAGTTAAGACCATACCGAGATCTGATCCTTTTTTTTGCCAAAGATTGCTTACAGGTCAGTTTACAGGTCCCAGGACATACTGTCCCCGACATTGCCAGCTATGACAGGAACAGAAGCTTATACATCCAGAGAAGTTCCTCCTCCACAGGTTTCTGTGCATTCAACCAGAGCTATGTCCGCTTCCTGGGCAGAGAATCTGTTCATACGTTTTGTCCAGATCAGCGATTTTTATTTATTTATCTTTTTTATCAAAAAAAATAAGGAATGGCAGATGCCAGATAAATTACTGTCCATTTCTAGGACCTTGTAAATCCGCTATCCATTCCAAATAAGGCTATTCACAAATGGGCTCATTTATCGAAGGTTGTCATTTGTCTAGCAAAGCACACAATTCCCTGAAGGACATGGTAGATAGAAAACTGGATTCAGCGGCCCGACACGTTTAAAGTAGTGCAGCTCTGCGTCCCAACTGTTTTCTCTAGCAGACGAATCATGGGGCCAAAAGGCCCACAACCTTCAGAAGGATTGCGGCTCCTATAATCGCTATAGGGGATATATCTTAACTACTTGCCAGAAGTCTTACGCTATCAGTAACACTGCAACACACTCTTTGGTAAAAAAAGAGGGGTCTGCAGACGTTGCCTCCAAGAAGACCCTTACATCTCTTTCTTATTTTGGTGGCCAGTTGTTTGGCAAATGCCTTGACGAATTGGTCAAATGTGCCCTGGGGGGAAGTGTGAGTGCTAGGCAACCTGTTCTCCCCGTTGGAAGCTCACAGGGATATGCAGATAGTATTGGACAACCTGGAAAGGTTTGGGTGTTTAGTCAAGCACCCCAAATCTCACTTTACTCCCACGTAACCGAGATGCATTTAGACACTGTCCAGGCCAAGGTATTTTTTTTTTATTAGAATCCAAGATCCGCAAGCTGTAGGAGATTGTAGTGAGCATGTTCTCCTCGTCGTCCGACAATGCATGCAACAACTGGGTCTAAAGATGGCTGCCTGAGCTTCACACCAGAGTTCTACAGTTTACCTTTTGTCTACCATTGGGACCGATTTCCTTTGGGCCTGGACAGACTGCTTACTCTATCAAGAGTGGTTTAAGCATCCCTGATGGGTGCTCATCAATGTTCTGGAATTCAAAGCAATTTTCCTGTGTCTGTCCCGTTGGTCCAGCCTTCTGCGGGGCCTCCTATTCAGAATCCAATCGGACAATGTGACTGCAGTTGCATATGTCAATCAGGGAGGCACCAGGAACAAGAAGGCCGTTCGGGAAGAGGCAAGAATAATTGCATGCATGGGACTGAATGTTTCTTACATTTTTGCTCTGTTCTACTAAGTCTGTCTTATGCGCGTCCATATGTATATGCATCGGCTGGTATGGTATGGACACTGTCTCTTGTTTCTGTACTAGGAAAGCTACCACTCTGATGGATCTTATACCTGCACATGAGGGAGGGAGTTGCAGCTCTCTTCTTGCTCTAGTCCCGCCTCTGGCCCCAACCAATACCCAATGGTAATAAAAGGAGAGCAGAGGTTATGACAAGTCCTCCGCTTGCTGGCAGGTGACTTGACAGACCCTCCTTCCCTTTGAACTGGTATAGGGGTCTCAAGGACCCTTTAGCAGTTCACAAAGTGTACATGCAAAAAAAAAACACGTCCAGTTTCTGCTCTCTTCCACTGCTCTGAGTAGATTATGGGCTGAGTGAGATGACGTCCTCTCACTCACAGTTATAAAAGGCCCCTCCCTGTGACGGGAGCAAGCCATCAGATTCCACCAACACGGCACAGAAAACAGGTGTTCGCTGCCCCTCTGAATACCCTGGGGGGAGAAACAGAGGCCCCCCTGGGGAAAGAGGGAACCCCCATCACTGGATCCCTGACGGAGCTAAGCATTTTTATTTTTTTTGCTGAAAATTGGTGTAAATCCCAGGCATGTGAAAGTCACATGGTTAGCATTTAACAGTAGAAAAATCAACCGCTCTATTGCAAACTCTTTTTGTGATCCTCTTCCTGGGCATTGACATTTCCTTCAGGATTCCTTAGAATGTCACCTAGATGACCTAAGTTAGCTGCGTCTTACAACAATAGCGGTCTCAGAACCTTTTCCTCTGTCATTATGTTCAGAGGAGCAAATTGCTGGGCGAAGTTCATGACACAAGTTCTGTCTTATGAGTCTTCCATGGGTGTGCCCCTGGTTTATCTGGTTGATTAGAGAACAAGCTGGAGTGTGAAAGAGTGCCATCTTCAGTGCCAAAATGACACTAGCAGGGAAATGGCAAAGATCCCTGTCCTTAAGTAGGTAGCACCCTGTACCCTGTGGCTCAGGGCACTTTCTAGGGATCCTGAGTTTGACAAGGCATCCCTTACCTTTTAGCAGTATGGGCTTCTTTGGGGAAAATCTAAAACACACAGATGGATTCCCTGACAATGGTGGCTACACGCAGCAGTGCCTGCATCCTCTCGGTTTTACTTTGGGTCTTGAAAAGCATTCTTTGGATGCATGTATTTTGGAGCTTGGGGTGGGCTTCCCAGCCAAGAGGCCAGGCATCGGCACTGGATGTTTTTCTGTACGAAGACCTTAATAATCAGAGTATAGACCCACAGTATAAAGCTGATAGGAGCTGGTGATGTCCCTTGTGGTCAATATGCAGGAAGGTGGTGTACTTTGTGGTTCACGTTAGCGAGGAAAGCTGGTGATTTTTTTTCCTCTCATCGTCCTACCTGGATGTTCAGCGGATAAGACTGTGTTTTAGCAAATACAGGTCTGCTTCTGGTTCATCTGTTTTGATTAACATTAAATTTGGTAAGAGCCATTAGATTGTATTTGCTCAGGACCAGTAAGTTTAGGAAGTACCTTCTGACTCTCATGGGAGGGCCTGGAAATGGAAAAGAGACCGGATGTGCTGTGATTGAAATAAGGGGATTGTTCAGGCCAAAACGTTTCGTCAGCTGCTACAATTTTCTTGTCCACTAATGTTGTTGGCATAGGTCTTCTGCTTAGGCATCTGCAATGTTTGACCTGTTGTGGCCTAGTCTAGCACTTACTGTATACCACTTGGGATGACCTAGTCAGATGAAAAAAGATTTCTTCTCTGTTCTTGATAGTTGAGAATAACATTTAATGTTGCTACCATCAATTATGGACTCACATTAACGTGGACCAAAACCTTCCCTTATTGTTTCACCGTGTGAAACTCCATGATATTGCTCAGCTTGATCCCTGATGCCTCTGGCTGTATCCCCGATCTGTGCGCTTGCCATGTATTGTTGACTTAAATGTCCTCTGGTGGGGGGGGGAATGAAGATACTGTGGGTGCTGCAGTGTGTGGATAAGCTTAGCTGCAGCCATGGAATTGAGGATGTAGCTGTGCTTACACGTAAACCCAGGGGGTTTTACACAGCAGGACATAATTCAGGATGCCACTAGGGAAATCTCTTAAAGGGGGCCAACTGAGTTTTGGTCAATTTTAAATGTTCTCTCCTCTTCATCACAAGAACTTTTCTGTCTCATCCACTCCACTTATACTTATTATTGTATTAAAAGAACAGAACACTCTGCTTTCGTGGAGTGGGGGGGGGGGGGGGGGGGTAGGGCTGACAGTAGGATCTGGCAGCATGGTTCAGGCTGTGGCAACATGCCACAACACGCTAATATGTCAAATCACTTTTACCTGAAAGCAGTACTTTAACATGCATTACTTGTTAGCACTTAGATATTTAGGGACTTTTATGGCTGGTTTGTGAGCAGCAGTTGAAAGCGATCTGTTCAAGTGTTTCGATATAATGCAATCTCTAAGCATGTTTGTCGTAATAATACAAGAGTTTCACAGATATCAAACAGAAACACCCCCCAGCAGCAAGCTTTATTGAGACCCCATTATGATCTGACTGGAATGAAGCATCTAAGCAAACACGCCAACGCTTTTGTGTGATTTAATTAACCAGTAAGTGACCTGTAAGAGCATAGTGACTGTCCCATCATGTTGGTTCAGTGGTTAACACCTCTCTTTTAAAATTATGCCTTTTAGTTCCGTTCTCACGTTTTTTTGTCTTTTTTTTTTCTCAGTCAAGCATATCTGATGTGTGCCACAGTCACCACCCTTTGAGGTCTGCTGTTTATCTTTCGACCAAAAAAAAGATATATTTCTCGGCAGACATAAATACGAATATTTTATGTGCACACATGGGTATTTTTTACCTATGTTTTTTATTTTTTCAGGTAATCCGTTTATATTATTCTTCTGTTAAATTTATTTTATGTTGCTGTTCTGTTTTAGTTGTCCAGTGGATATAATGTGAGTTTTTACAGAAGCAATATTACTTGGCAGACTGCATATGTTTTTGGGTATAGGTGACTACAGAGGCTTTTAAAGTGGACCAACACCCTGATGTGATCGGCCCGGGAATCTATAAGATTCCCGGGCCGATCACCTCACACACTGTAAACCCCCCAAACACCCCGAAAAACCTTACCTCTCCAGCCGCTGCTTCCGCCGCCGCCTCACTCGCGCTCCTCCAGACGTGCCCGCGCCGGCCATTCAGAGACGGCCGGCGCGGGCGCGTGCACGTCAAGAGTGACGCGCGGGAGGCGCCGACGGGCAAGCTGCTTGTACGTCGCTGTCAATCAGCTTGTCCGTCGGCGCCGATTGGACGGCGCGGCCACGTGGGAGCGGGGAGAGGTGAGTTTTGGGGGCTTTCTCGGGGGTTTCACACAGCGGGGCACCCCCGATCGGGGTGCCCCGGGGAAGTGTACCGATACCCAGGATAGTCAAAATCCTGGTTGTTGGTCCACTTTAAAGTATAACCCAACCCACCAGCGGCCATCCTGGAATATTTATATATATATATATATATATATATATATATATATATATATATATATATATATATATAATTTCAGGGCCAGCTGCTTGCTTTGTCTTCCATTTTACTTCAGGCCATTAGAGTAATTAGACGAATAGGTGAACCTCTCGACTGAAGGGTGTGGACTGCAAGACAAAGGTGTGGCTCCTCCTCCCGGTCCTATATCCTCCTGGCTGACTTCCTCCACTTCAGTTTCTTTCTTGCTGTTGGAACTGGACTGCAAGGGTGCTATTGAGTCCTTTCCATTTACTTTTTGTTTTTTTTTAAGAATTATGCCTTGGAAGCGGGGGAATTGGAATTCTGTCCCTGGGCCCTTATACTCCTCTGATCTGGATGCACCCACCTTGCCTCTGCAGCTATGCTGCATTCGGATCAGGATGGTAAGGTTATACGCCAGGGTCTTGGGGCGCTTTGGGGTGTCACCTTTTTGTTTTTTAAAAAAAAGTGACACTCCTGTGCTGAGAATTCCGCCACAGGTTTTTGTCTGGTGAACCTGAGTGAGGGGAACCAGGGGAACAATTTTCCTCTTTATTGCTCTTTTCCACATGTTTCTACTGGTTACAAAATTCAAAATTCACGCTCCTTTAAGGGGCGGAGTCTCACATGAGGGGGCGGGGTTAAGCAGCAGGAAGGAGCAGAGGCTGCTTTCCGCCGATCAACGAGGATCAGTCGGTCTCCTCCGGCTCAAAGCACTGAGTCTACCTGCCACCTCTGGAAACAATTTCGGCTTAGCATAGCGGCGAGCACCGGTGTGCGGCGCTCCCTTTACCCCGCTGTCGCTGCAACATTTTCGACCAGGCAAAGTGCCGATTACCGCTGACATCGCGGTTCTCCTCTGGCCGTCATCATTGGAACATTTTTGGCCGGGTGATGCACCGAGTGCCGCTGACATTGCGGTTCTTCTCCGGCCGACATCATTGGAAAATGTTCGGCTGGGCAAAGCTCCGAGGTACTGCCGACATTTTTTTTATTTTTTTGTCTTTTAGATTGTGGGAAAAGATGGCAATATATTGGTGTGGTTCCCCCTCTGAGGTCTCGAAATAGTCTTGTGACTATTGGGAACTGTTCTCATACTGGGTCTTAGACCCCCTGGGAGGTAATCTAGTATTATTCACCATGACGGAGGCATCTGGGATAATCGAATCTGGTCATTTAGCAGTTAGATTCACCCCATGTCCAGTATGCAAATAGGCACCGGATGAGGATCGCACGGTGTGCAGGCAATGTGCAACAGTGGTGGTTGCTGAATATGGAAGACTGTTGTCTCCTGCAAGGGCTTCGTCCCCTGTCTCTGGGCATTTAGATCCTAAGTTCCCCTTGGCAGCCCAACCTCAGGACAGGGCTGTCCTCAAAGAGTTGGCAGATAGATTGGCCCGCCTACAGAGTCGCTCTGAATCGCCGGCTCCTAGAAAAGCTTCAGGAAAGAAGAAGCATTTGAATTCCTCTGAGTCTGAAGAGGATTTTATTGCTGCAATAGTCTGCCAGGAAAAATCCACTGGCGAGGCTTCATCCAGTAGGGACTCCGAATCAGAGTCCTCTACACAAGGGGGCATTAATTTTAAGGAGATGATGGATGAGTTGATTACATCCATTCTGGAGATTATTGATTTATTCCAAGTGTGACATACACTCCGCTTCAATAGTTCTTGACAGTTGGGTTATTCTCCAGTAGAGGGCGAACTTCTGCAGAGATGAATGCAAAAAAAAAAAAAGCCCCTCCCGGTCCATAACTACCTGGGACCTCCCACCAATTCCCCAGTTGTCTTCTCTGCAGGGAGCGAGCAAGACAGAAGATGAAGGCTTCTCTTACTTGCAGGTAAGCCGGCCATTTTTGTCCCTATTGCTGCCAGGACCCTCCTGTATTGAGCCTCCCAGCTTCGACTGCGGGTCCTTGGTAAAGGTAGGAGCACCCTTTGGGTGCAGTAGGAGCACCGCTCCACCGTGAGACCCCACCATGGGGTAGGCGGTTATCCAGGTTTTGGTGATCCTGGTGTGGGATGCCCTGTCCCGCTAGGCTAGACCTTCCGGGTCCCTTACTCTCCTCCTGGGGGGGGGGGGGGGCTGACTACCTGACCTTTATTTTCAGTGTGTGTGTTTAATAACTGTTTAATGCCGGTTCTCTTAGGGTCGGCTCCGCGGCCATATTGGCCCGGGGAGTGCGACCTTCTACTTTCCTCAGTGACGGGGGCGGGGCCTGGCGCTCTCCCACGTCGGCCCGCCCCCCTTGGCGTTGTCGGCCAGCTCCAGCCCTATTGGCTGGAAGCGCGGCTTGGGAGTGAATCCCGCATCGGAGGGGGGCGGGGGCATGTGCTGGCGCGCTCCACGCTGGCCCGCCCCCTTCACCCTCTCCTCGTATGGACGCCATCTTCTGCCGTGAGTTCCCCATACGGGCTCCCTTAGCTGGATACCTAGGCTTATGCTCTCCTTGCGGTACATGTCGCCGGGCTTTAATGTGCCCGTGGGCTACATACATCGGGGGCACATGTGTATATATGTATATATTCATAGTTGTATATATATATATGTGTGTGTGTGTATATATATATATATGTATATATATATATGTATATATATATATGTATATATTCGTGTGTGGGTCTATATGCTTTTTATTTGCTATGTATGGCTTCTTGGCGGTATAGACGTGATAATTATATATACATAGTCATACACCTGTATATGAATATTTCGGCTGTGTGACTGTAATATCTAATGCTAGGGCATCCCTTACTATGCTCTGCTCTTATGTGACCTATTTTGTGTGTTACAGGTGTCCCCGTATAAGTGCATTTTAAGGGGTCTCTCCTGGTCCTGGGGTCCCTAGATATAAATATTGTCCACCCCAAAAATCCTCCCACCGGGACTTTTAAGGGGCATCCCGGGTTGCTTATGCGTAATCCCCTATGGTCTTGCGACTGACCACAAAAATTCACCATATGGAGGCTCTGCAGGACACCAGGCCTGGGATCCCTTCGGGACAATCCGGGCCATGTGTGGGGTGCAGGGTATCCCTTACGGGGGAGAATGTGCTGATCTGTATACGATGCGCACAAAAGGCCATAACACGGCAGTCGGGTACCCAGCCTTCTGGGTCGGCTCCTCCCGCTTCATCGCCTTCCCCTCCCCACCTGATCCGTACCCCAAGTGACATTGGTACTAGTGGGGAGTCGCTTTCTCATGTTTGGGCTAGGTTGGCCAGCATAGAGAAAATTATTGCTAGCACGGTGGGCAAGAAGCCCTAGGCTAAAAAGAGACAGTTGTCGTCGGCCCAGCCCTTGTGGGACACTGACGATGAATCCGCTGATTTGTCCGATTATTCCCCGCTAGAGGAGAGTATCAGGATTCGGAGGCTGACTATGGTCTGTCTGGGAATTCCAATGTCGGGCAGGCGCTGGGGGATGCCGTTGATACGGCCACTGTTTTGTCACATTTATTGGAGGTGTTGGATATTGATCCACCTGAGGCGCCCCCTCTTAAGAAGAGGGAATTTTTTGGGGCCTACAAGCCCCGTCTGGAATTCCCTACCCAGGGTCATTTTGATGCGCCGATACTTAGGGAATGGGAGAGGCCCAGTCGGCTCCCTGGTGTGCCTCAGGGATGGGATAAGAAGTATCCCTTTCCGGTGGAGGCGGTCAAGCGCTGGTCTTCTCCTCCCGAGTCGACGCGCCTTTGTTAGGTTTGACCAACTCTTCTGTACTGAACACCCCTGACGCCTCCTCCCTTAAGGATGGCGAGGACAAGCGCCTTGATCAGATGGCGTGCCACGCATTTGCCAATGTGGGCTCGGCCCTGCGGCCGGTTAGTGCATCTGCCCTGGTGTCGCTTGCTACCAGGTCTCTTATCAGGGACTGGCTGAATAACTCTCAGCTGGATCCAGCTAGCGCTGAATTCGCTATACTTAAGAAGTGCAAATTGTTCATGGAGTTTGTCATGGCTGCGATTGAAGACTCCATTGTTGTGTGTAGTAGGACGTCAGACTTGCTGGTGGCCATGCGCAGACTGGTCTGGCTCCGTCAGTGGACTGTGGACGTTGGAGCCAAGAAGTCACTCACAGCTCTCCCCTTCTTGGGTGTGCGGCTGTTTGGAGATAAATTGGATGCTGTTGCTAAAGGCAGTAAGTTACCTCAGCGGAGGAAGCAGCGCCGTCCCTTTCGGGGGGCGGGCTCGTTCACTCCTTCCTTTCGAGGGGCCAGAGCGTCTAGGGGTCTGGCCTTCTCGGGGGTCAGGGGCTCGTCCTGGAACAGAGGCAGAGGTCGGGCACATCCCGCGGTTGCCTGGGGTTCCAAGCCCAAGCCTGCCGTTAAACTGGCTCAGCAATGAAGGGGCGCCCTCACCCGTAAGGGTGGGGGGACGGCTGCGGCTCTTCTTCCGGGTCTGGGCCCGGGAGGACACAGACAATTGGATCTTGGAAGTGGTCTCCTCCAGGTACAAACTGGAGTTCGAGTACTGGCCGCCCCCAAGACTCTTACGGTCTCGGGTGCCCTCGGACCCTCAGGCTGCACAGGGGCTCCTGTGAAAAGCCTTCTGGACATGGGGGTTATATGCCCGGTGCCTCCGTTGGAAAGAGGCAGGGGTTACTACTCCAACCTTTTCATGGTTCCCAAAAAGGAGGGTTCGGTGAGGTTCTCAACAGGTTTATCAGAGCCAAAAAGTTTTGCATGGAGACTCTGCGCTCGGCTATCAATTCCCTTCGCCAAGGGGATTTTATGACATCCATAGACCTCAAGGATGCATATCTGCATGTTCCGATTTTTCAGGCACATCAGAGATTCCTCCGGTTTGCGGTGGGGGATCAACGAGATCCCGAGGTCTTTCTGGATCTTTGCCGCAAGTGGGGGACTCTGGAGGTGGATCTCTTTGCCTCGAGGCACAATCACAAACTTCCGGCATTTGTGTCTCTTTCTCAGGATCCCCTGGCCTTGGCAGTGGATGCCTTGTCTCTGGCATGGAAGGACCTGGGTTTTCTGTACCTGTTTCCACCTGTCTCCATGCTGGGCAAGGTAGTTCACAAACTGGTTCTAGAAGGGGCACCAGCGATTCTGGTGGCTCCAAGGTGGCCAAGAAGGGTTTGGTACGCAGACGTCGTAAGGATGGCCGTAGACCAGTGCCGGCTTCCCTTGATGCCGGACCTGCTATCCCAGGGTCATCTACTTTACCCCAATTTACAAACGCTGGCTTTGACGGCTTGGCTGCTGAAACCTTCATCTTGAAAGAGGAAGGTTTGTCTGAGGCTGCTGTTCAGACCCTGATTAGGGCTAGGAAGCGGTCCTCTTTTGGCATTTACTATATGACTTGGAGGTCCTATATTGATTGGTGTGAGGCTAGGGCCTTGCCTTGCAAGGTTTTTTCTGTACCCAGGATTTTGGAGTTTCTTCAGCATAATCTGGACCTGGGGTTCCAGTTTAGTACAGGTCCTTCTCAAAAAATTAGCATATAGTGCTAAAGTTAATTTTTTTTCCATAATGAAATGATAAAAATTAAACTTTCATATATTTGAGATTCATTGCACACCAACTGAAATTTTTCAGGTCTTTTTTTGTTTTAATACTGATGATTTTGCCATACAGCTCATGAAAACCCCAAAATCATATCTCAAAAAATTAGCATATCATGTAAAGGTTCTCTAAACGAGCTATTAACCTAATCATCTGAATCAACTAATTAACTCTAAACACCTGCAAAAGATTCCTGAGGCTTTTAAAAAAGCTCAGCCTGGTTCATTACTCAAAACCGCCATCATGGGTAAGACTGCCAACCTGACTGCTGTCCAGAAGGCCATCATTGACACCCTCAAGCAAGAGGGTAAGACCCAGAAAGAAATTTCTGAACAAATAGGCTGTTCCCAGAGTGCTGTATCAAGGTACCTCAATGGGAAGTCTGTGGGAAGGAAAAAATGTGGCAGAAAACGCTGCACAAGGAGAAGAGGTGACCGGACCCTGAGGAAGATTGTGGAGAAGGACCGATTCCAGACCTTGGGGGACCTGCGGAAGCAGTGGACTGAGTCTGGAGTAGAAACATCCAGAGCCACCGTGCCGCATTCCCCAGGTCAAGCCACTTTTGAACCAGAAACAGTGGCAGAAGCGCCTGACCTGGGCCACAGAGAAGCAGCACTGGACTGTTGCTCAGTGGTCCCAAGTACTTTTTTCTGATGAAAGCAAATTTTGCATGTCATTCGGAAATCAAGGTGCCAGAGTCTGGAGGAAGACTGGGGAGAAGGAAATTCCAAAATGCCTGAAGTCCAGTGTCAAGTCCCCACAGTCAGTGATGGTCTGGGGTGCCATGTCAGCTGCTGGTGTTGGTCGACTGTGTTTTATAAAGGGCAGGGTCAATGCAGCTAGCTATCAGGAGATTTTGGAGCACTTCATGCTTCCATCGGCTGAAAAGCTTTATGGAGATGAAGTTTTCATTTTTCAGCATGACCTGGCACCTGCTCACAGTGCCAAAACCACTGGTAAATGGTTTACTGACCATGGTATTACTGTGCTCAATTGGCCTGCCAACTCTCCTGACCTGAACCCCATAGAGAATCTGTGGAATATTGTGAAGAGAAAGTTGAGAGACGCAAGACCCAACACTCTGGATGAGCTTAAGGCTGCTATCCAAGCATCATGGGCCTCCACAACACCTCAGCAGTGCCACAGGCTGATTGCCTCCATGCCACGCTGCATTGAAGCAGTCATTTCTGCAAAAGGATTCCCGACCAAGTATTGAGTGCATAACTGAACATAATTATTTGAAGGTTGACTTTTTTTTTATTAAAAACACTTTTCTTTTATTGGTCGGATGAAATATGCTAATTTTTTGAGATAGGATTTTGGGGTTTTCATGAGCTGTAGGGCAAAATCATCAGTATTAAAACAAAAAAAGACCTGAAAAATTTCAGTTGGTGTGCAATAAATCTCAAATATATGAAAGTTTAATTTTTATCATTTCATTATGGAAAATAATGAACTTTAGCACTATATGCTAATTTTTTGAGAAGGACCTGTACTTTGAAAGGACAGGTTTCTGCTCTGTCGGTTTTCTTCCAGAGGTCTTTTGCTTTACACCCGCTGGTTGAGACTTTTTTCCAAGGGGTGGCGCATGTGCGGCAATACATGATATTGCTCTTTCGGTTCTCACTCAGAAGGTTACCTCGGGCTTGACAGCCCGAGGCCCTGCGGGACTATTTCCACCCGTCCTCATTGTGAATTAATGCCTCCCAGCCTGGGCTGCGCGGGTCGGGTGAAGGTAGGAAGCACCTAGTGTACTTATGGAGCTAGACTCCACCGCAATCCCCCTCCATAGGGCAGGCGGTTAAGGTGTGTGGTGAGCCTTCTATTGGATGCCCCGACCACCTTCCTCCCTGGATTTCCCCGTTAGGGGGGAAAAAAGAGGGGGGGGGGTCGTGTGTACGACGGCTAATCCTGGCCCTATCACACTAGTCAACCGTTGTCTTAATTGGTCCTTGGAGTCAGAGCTGTCGCTTCTGATTGGCTGCGCGCCTTCGAGCTTCGCGCTCTCCGGAGGGGGGGCGTGGTTCGGTTTGGCGCGCTCCGCATCATTGTCCGCTCTGGCCCGCCCTTCGAGGTTCGCTTGGCGCCATTCCTTCTCACATGCGCGTGGTGAAGACGGTCCTCCCCTCGCTTTTCTGTAAGTGCTCTCATGGGCGATCCCTTTCCTAACTTTGACTTCTTCACGCTTGGCTCTGACGCCCCTTTTCCCCTTGTGTCTTTCAGACCTGGAGGATCGGCGGATTGATCAATTGGCATGTCATGCCTTTGCATTTGGGGGAGCCTCGCTCCGCCCGGTTTGCGGCTTAGCCATCATGGCGGTGGTGCTCAGGACTGTGGTTAAGACTGCTCTTGAAGGGGCGGATGACTTGCCATCCGATGCCACCAATGCTTTGGTTACCTGTGAGACTTTTATCAATTATATACTGTCTGCATTGGACGATGCTATCAAGCTGAGTGCTAGATCCTCTGCTCTGGTGGTAGCCATACGCCGAGCGTCTGGTTACGCCAGTGGGCAGCTGACAATGTCGCCAAGAAGGCCCTTACGGGGCTTCCTTTCAAAGGGCTGCGCCTGTTTGGAGAAAGGTTAGATATCTTTGCTAAAGGGGGCAAGCTGCCCCAGCGCAAGCGTCAGCTTCGGCCTTTTCGTGGCCCAAGCTCCCACTCGACCCCCTACCATAAGGCTAAACAGGGAAGAGGGGTGTCCTTCGCTGGAGCGCGCACAGATTCCTGGAACAAGAACAGAGGACGCCGACCCAGCTCTTCCTGGGGACCAAAGCCCCTCCCAAGACCCCCCAGGCATGAAGGGGTGCCCTCGCCCGTCAGGGTGGGGGGACGTCTACGGCATTTTCAGCAAGTCTGGAGGCGTCACGTCCCAGACCGGTGGATTCAGGAGGTAGTGTCCTCCGGTTACAAGATAGAGTTTGCTGTACTGCCCCCTACCAGGTTCGTCGGGTCCCGAATCCCACAGGATCCTGCCTCAGCTCAAGTCTTGACGCTAGCGGTGCAGGACCTTCTAGACCTCGGGGTCATTTGCAAGGTCCCCTTAAAAGACAGGGGTGTGGGGTTTTATTCCAACCTGTTCACGGTGCCCAAAAAGGACGGGTCAGTCAGACCCATTCTGGACTTAAAAATCTTAAACAGATTTGTCAGAACAGGCATTTTCGTATGGAAACTCTGCGCTCGGCCATTGCCTCACTGCGCCCAGGGGACTTCATGACATCTGTGGACATCAAGGACGCTTACCTGCGCGTTCCAGTGTTCCCAGGGCATCAAAGGTTTCTCAGATTCGCGCTGCTGGATCAGCATTACCAGTTTGTGGCCCTGCCATTCGGACTTACGTCAGCCCCCAGGGTATTTACCAAGGTGCTGGCAGGTGTAATGTCTCTGTTGAGACTAAAAGGCATACGAGTGTTGCCCTACCTGGACGATATACTTATCTCATCCCAGTCTCTGCAGCAGGCAGAGCTGGACACGCGGTTGGTGGTGTCCACCCTGGAGTCCTTTGGCTGGGTGATCAATTACCCAAAGTCCTCTCTGTCCCCCTCCTCAGTGACACCGTTTCTGGGGATGATTCTGGATTCAGTTCAGTCAAGGATATTCCTTCCTCCACAGAAGGTGGAAGCTCTGACAACGCAGGTGAGGTCCCTGCTCTCGAGCCCTCATCCCTCTATCAGGCAGGGAATGCAGTTGGTGGGCTCGATGGTGGCAAGCTTCGAGGCGGTGCCATTTGCCCAATTCCATTTGAGAACTCTGCAGATTCACCTTCTGTCAGTTTGGAACAAGGACCCAGCGTCCTTGGACGAGATCTGGGTGCTCCCCCCCTCGGTCAGACAATCCCTGGCGTGGTGGCTGGACCACGGGAACTTGACAAGGGGCAGATTCTTCCTGGCTCCCTCCTGGGAGACGGTCACGACGGATGCCAGTCTCTCGGGCTAGGGGGGTTTCTGGAAGTCCATGCGTTTCCAGGGGAGGTGGGGTCCTCAGGAGGCCCATCTACCCATCAATGTCCTGGAACTCAGGGCGGTCAGGTTGGTGCTGGAACAATTGACACAGCACCTGAAGGGTCTGGCGATTCAGGTACGCTCAGACAACAGGACGGCGGTGGCCTACATCAATCATCAGGGAGGAACCCGGAGCAAGGGTGCTCTCCAGGAGGTGTCCCTGATTCTAACATGGGCAGAGACCAATGTTCAATGCATCTCGGCTGTTTACATTCCAGGGGCGGAAAATCTGCTAGCAGATGCCCTGAGCATCGTCCCGTCAGGGGGAGTGGTCCCTCTCCAACTCGGTATTTCAATCCCTGTGTCACCGTTGGGGTGTCCCAGACGTGGATCTGTTTGCTTCCCGTCACAATCACAAGCTACCGACCTTTGTATCTCTGTCTCAGGATCCTCTGGCTCTGGCCACGGATGCCCTGTCAATGTCTTGGAAGGAGTTTCGGCTCCTGTATGCATTTCCACCTCTTCCCCTTCTGGGCAGAGTGCTACGCAAGATCGCTCTGGAAGGGGTACCCACGATTCTGGTGGCCCCAAGGTGGCCAAGAAGAGTGTGGTTCGCAGACGTGGTTCAAATGGCAGTAGATCAGTACGATCTACCAAAGTTTCCAGACCTCCTAACTCAGGGGTCTCTACACCATCCCAATTTACTAACTCTGGCTTTGACGGCTTGGCTATTGAGACCACTATTTTGAAGGAAAAGGGTTTGTCCGCTTCTGTAGTGGCTACCATGGTCCAAGCCAGGAAGAAGACCTCTTCTGCCATATATTATAGGGTATGGCGTGCCTACATTGACTGGTGTGAATCCAGGTCTCTTCCCTGCCGGGAATTCGTAGTCTCCAGGGTGCTGGAGTTTTTACAACATGGTCTAGACTTAGGTCTGAAGCTTAGCACCTTGAAGGGCCAGGTTTCGGCCCTGTCTATTTTCTTTCAGAAGACCTTTGCCCAGCACTCTCTTATCAAGGCTTTCTTTCAGGGGGTCACACATGTGCGCCCCCCTCGGAAACCTATGGTTCCTGTCTGGGATCTGAATTTGGTTTTGTCGGCCCTACAGGGTCCTCCTTTTGAGCCTATTCATGAAGCAGCTCTTGCTGTTCTCACGCTCAAGGTGGTTTTTCTGGTAGCCATTACATCGGTTAGACGTGTGTCAGAGTTGGCTGCCTTGTCTATTCAGCCTCCCTACTTTGAGAGACACCGGGATAAGGTGGTGTTTCGCTTCAAGCCAGACTTCCTGCCTAAGGTGGTGTCTGCATTTAATTTGAATCAGGATATTGTGCTTCCTTCCTTGTGCCCTAATCCTAGTAACCCTAAGGAAAGGGTTTTGCATTCCTTGGATGTGGTTAGGTGTGTTAAGTCTTACCTGGTTACCACTCAGGCCTTTAGGAAGACGGATGCTTTCTTCGTTGTGCCTCATGGACCTAGGAAGGGTTTGGCTCCCGCCAAGTCTACCATCAGTAAATGGATTCGTCAGGCTGTGGTTCAAGCCTATACTACTAAGGGGAAGACTCCCCCCTTTCGTGCTCATTCTACTAGAGCTGTTGGGGCTTCTTGGGCTTTTCAGCACCAGACCTCTGTGGAGCAAGTTTGCAAGGCCGCTACTTGGTCTTCTGTTCATACCTTTACAAAGTTTTACAAGGTTGATGTTAAGGCCTCAGCTGACGCTGCGTTTGGCCGCAAGGTTCTGCAGGCCGTAGTTGTTTAAACGGCTTGCTGTTGCCTTCTGTTGGGGATCCCACCCTTCTTTACGGACACTGCTATAGGATGTCCCACATGTAAGGACTATGTCTGGAGCAGGACGTGCTGTCTGCTTAGAATAATACAACTCTGTGAAGTACTCACCTGTAGAGTTGGTATTATATGCAGACAGCACGTCCTGCTCCACCCCACCCTGGTTTCACTTGTTCTGGATCCCCTGTTTGGCGATTGTTATACTTGACATTTTGTTTGCCAGTTTTGGGTGGTTGTTTCTCCTGGCCTCTCCTTCTCACTGCTTTTCAATGCTGGGGATTTGTGGGAGGTCCTCCGGTATATGTAGGGCTGGGAGGAGCTTGTTTTCTTCATGTTCTGCAGTGCATGGCGCTGAAGGCGGAGGTATACCCACATGTAAGGACTATGTCTGGAGCAGGACGTGCTGTCTGCATATAATACCAACTCTACAGGTGAGCACAGACCTCTGTGGAGCAAGTTTGCAAGGCCGCTACTTGGTCTTCTGTTCATACCTTTACAAAGTTTTACAAGGTTGATGTTAAGGCCTCAGCTGACGCTGCGTTTGGCCGCAAGGTTCTGCAGGCCGTAGTTGTTTAAACGGCTTGCTGTTGCCTTCTGTTGGGGATCCCACCCTTCTTTACGGACACTGCTATAGGATGTCCCACATGTAAGGACTATGTCTGGAGCAGGACGTGCTGTCTGCTTAGAATAATACAACTCTGTGAAGTACTCCCCTGTAGAGTTGGTATTATATGCAGACAGCACGTCCTGCTCCACCCCACCCTGGTTTCACTTGTTCTGGATCCCCTGTTTGGCGATTGTTATACTTGACATTTTGTTTGCCAGTTTTGGGTGGTTGTTTCTCCTGGCCTCTCCTTCTCACTGCTTTTCAATGCTGGGGATTTGTGGGAGGTCCTCCGGTATATGTAGGGCTGGGAGGAGCTTGTTTTCTTCATGTTCTGCAGTGCATGGCGCTGAAGGCGGAGGTATACCCACATGTAAGGACTATGTCTGGAGCAGGACGTGCTGTCTGCATATAATACCAACTCTACAGGTGAGTACTTCACAGAGTTGTATTTTTTTGGGCCCAGAAGTCCTCAAAAAGAAAAAGGGGGATTGGTTTAAGCCTGAAAAACAGAGGATGGTTTTCCCGGTGCATACGCATTATTCTAAATTGATTCTAAAGGAATGGCAGAAGCCAGATAGTTTTCCGGCCATTCCTAGCGTTCTAGATACTATGTATCCTTTTCCTTTTGATGATGTTGAACTATGGTCTTGTTCCCCTATAGTGGATGCTCCGGTGTCAGCTTTTTCGGAGACTGCGGTTATGCCACCATCTGACAGTATTTCTCCACAGGATCCAGCGGATAAGTGGCAGCGTGCACTCCCCATTGATTTGATTTAGAGCCCTTTGCCGAAAGAATGTAGACACTGCAAAGGGCTCTGATTGGACCTGCTTGTGCCATTGGAGCAGGGAAAAGATGGGTATTCTAAGCATACAGTACGTCCTGCTCCAATATAATACTTACACGTGGGTAATCCTCTGCCAGAGGGCGCTGTTCACTGCAGACATGCAAAAACAGGCTCCTCCCGGCCCTTCATATACCCAGGGACCTCCCACAAATCCCCAGATTTCTCTACAGTGCTGACTGCGAAGACATGAAGTATCAACTCTCTTGCAGGTGAGCGGGGCTATTACAGCCTGCGGCCCTGCAGGACTATTACCACCCGTCCTCTTCGATAAGGATGTGCCTCCCAGCCTGGGCTGCGTTGGTCGGGTGAAGGTAGGCAGAACCTCGTGTGCTCACGGAGCTACGCTCCACCGCAATCCCCAAACATAGGGTAGTCAGTTTAGGCCAATGGTGAGCCTCCAATAGATGCCCCTCCCGCATTGTTGCCCGTGCCCCTCATAGCGATGAACCCTGGGTGCAGGTCCGCTTCTCCCTCGCTTCCTTCCGTAGCTCGGGGGAAAAGAAAGGGGGGGGGGTATGTGTGTGGCGGTCCCAGCGTAATGTTAACACGTTATGGCCGTTTACTTTTTATTTAAACTTGGGGGTAAGTGCCGCGCTCCTTGCCCCACATAAACCTTGTCTGGTTGTGCGCGTGTGTGTCCTTTCATTACATGAAGTGTGCAGCCCGGGCGGCAGCATCATTCTCTATTGTTGAGAGCAATCTCCTCAATTACACTCTGTATGTGTGTTCTATCCACTACTGTCATTGACGTTGCGCTGGTTAGAGCTTCGCGCTCTTTGGGGAAGGCGGGGACTTGGCATGACGTGCCCCGCGTCACGGCCAGATCATGCCCGCCCCTCGAGGTTCGCTTGGCGCCATTTTGACGGTCTTCGCGCGCGCGGTTTCGATCCGCCTCCTCCCTTGGTCATGTAAGTGCCCTCCCGGGCGGTTTTTGTTCCTATGACTTTTTATTCACCTGCGCATGGCACTGACACCCCCCTCTTATCCCCTTTATGTCTTTCAGACGCCAAGATTTCGGTGGCTTCTCCCGGCCTGACATATATTATAGCGGGTTCACATAAAAAATTCTCCCACATTCCTAGCGGGTCTTGGGGCATCCAGGGTTGCCTATTGCGTAAATCCCTGCGGGCATACTGCTCAGATAATCACCATATGGAGGCATCTCAGAATTATGTACCCGGGGTCCCTCGGGGACATGACCGAACGTGTACAGTGTGTGGTCAGCCCCATGCTGATGCTGACAGAGCACGGGTCTGCGGACCGTGTGCTGAACAGGCACTGACCCTGCAATCAGGTTTGCCAGTGGCTGCACCTCACTTCAATACATCTGTCTCCCCGGACCTAAATCTCACTCCTGATGAGTCTCACTCGAGCGGGGATGACCAGCAAGTCGTGCCGCGCAGGCTGCCTACGGCTGAGCAGGTGCTGTCTAGTTTGGCGGAGCTCTTGGGCCCTGGAAAGAAGCGGTCCCTGACGCCTCCTGGTTCTCCGGTTCCTAATGATACTGATGAATCTGCTGCTATGCAGGACCTTGATCCTTCTGGTGAAGGTGAGCTATTCTCCGATTCGGGCTCCTTGGATGAGATGCCCTGGAGCCGTGATGATTCTGGGCCCGGTTCTTGGGGCCTGTGTGACACAGATGAACTACTTATTAAGATCTTTGAGGTTTTGTCAATCTCCCCTCCTGGAGAGGCTCCCAAGCCTAAGAAGGAGAGTTTCCACACAGCGCCGCCACGCTTGGAATTCCTGGAACAGGAGCATTTCCAGAATCTTATATCCAAAGAATGGGAATCGCCTTGTAAACTTAAAGGGGTCCCAGGGGTCTGGGATTGGAAGTACCCTTTCCCTCCTGATGTGGTTAACTTTTGGTCAGCACCTCTTGTGGTGGATGCACCGATTATAGGGGCTACTAACCCCCCTTCATGACTGCTCCTAATTACCGTACCCTTCGGGATGCTGAGGACCAGCGCATTGACATACTGGCTTCCCCGCCTAGATGCCCCTCCCGCATTGTTGCCCGTGCCCCTCATAGCGATGAACCCTGGGTGCAGGTCCGCTTCTCCCTCGCTTCCTTCCGTAGCTCGGGGGAAAAGAAAGGGGGGGGGGGGTATGTGTGTGGCGGTCCCAGCGTAATGTTAACACGTTATGGCCGTTTACTTTTTATTTAAACTTGGGGGTAAGTGCCGCGCTCCTTGCCCCACATAAACCTTGTCTGGTTGTGCGCGTGTGTGTCCTTTCATTACATGAAGTGTGCAGCCCGGGCGGCAGCATCATTCTCTATTGTTGAGAGCAATCTCCTCAATTACACTCTGTATGTGTGTTCTATCCACTACTGTCATTGACGTTGCGCTGGTTAGAGCTTCGCGCTCTTTGGGGAAGGCGGGGACTTGGCATGACGTGCCCCGCGTCACGGCCAGATCATGCCCGCCCCTCGAGGTTCGCTTGGCGCCATTTTGACGGTCTTCGCGCGCGCGGTTTCGATCCGCCTCCTCCCTTGGTCATGTAAGTGCCCTCCCGGGCGGTTTTTGTTCCTATGACTTTTTATTCACCTGCGCATGGCACTGACACCCCCCTCTTATCCCCTTTATGTCTTTCAGACGCCAAGATTTCGGTGGCTTCTCCCGGCCTGACATATATTATAGCGGGTTCACATAAAAAATTCTCCCACATTCCTAGCGGGTCTTGGGGCATCCAGGGTTGCCTATTGCGTAAATCCCTGCGGGCATACTGCTCAGATAATCACCATATGGAGGCATCTCAGAATTATGTACCCGGGGTCCCTCGGGGACATGACCGAACGTGTACAGTGTGTGGTCAGCCCCATGCTGATGCTGACAGAGCACGGGTCTGCGGACCGTGTGCTGAACAGGCACTGACCCTGCAATCAGGTTTGCCAGTGGCTGCACCTCACTTCAATACATCTGTCTCCCCGGACCTAAATCTCACTCCTGATGAGTCTCACTCGAGCGGGGATGACCAGCAAGTCGTGCCGCGCAGGCTGCCTACGGCTGAGCAGGTGCTGTCTAGTTTGGCGGAGCTCTTGGGCCCTGGAAAGAAGCGGTCCCTGACGCCTCCTGGTTCTCCGGTTCCTAATGATACTGATGAATCTGCTGCTATGCAGGACCTTGATCCTTCTGGTGAAGGTGAGCTATTCTCCGATTCGGGCTCCTGGGATGAGATGCCCTGGAGCCGTGATGATTCTGGGCCCGGTTCTTGGGGCCTGTGTGACACAGATGAACTACTTATTAAGATCTTTGAGGTTTTGTCAATCTCCCCTCCTGGAGAGGCTCCCAAGCCTAAGAAGGAGAGTTTCCACACAGCGCCGCCACGCTTGGAATTCCTGGAACAGGAGCATTTCCAGAATCTTATATCCAAAGAATGGGAATCGCCTTGTAAACTTAAAGGGGTCCCAGGGGTCTGGGATTGGAAGTACCCTTTCCCTCCTGATGTGGTTAACTTTTGGTCAGCACCTCTTGTGGTGGATGCACCGATTATAGGGGCTACTAACCCCCCTTCATGACTGCTCCTAATTACCGTACCCTTCGGGATGCTGAGGACCAGCGCATTGACATACTGGCTTCCCCGCCTTTTCGTGTACAGGGACAGCTCTGCACCCGTCTGTGCCGCGGCCATCACTGCGGTGGCCGCCAGGACTCTCATTAGGAAACTACTTGATCACCGACCTGAGGACCTCCCCTGGGGGGTCTTTAATGCGCTCTCAGATTGTGATGTGTATGTGAGGTTTATCCTCTCAGCGCTGGATGACACCATTAAAATGTGTGCTGGAACCTCTGCCCTTGTGGTAGCTATTCGACGCCTGGTCTGGCTGCGACAGTGGGGTGCTGACGATGATACGAAAAAGGCTCTCACTGGCCTTCCTTTCAGAGGACGGCGTCTATTTGGGGCCCGTTTGGACCTTTTTGGAAAAAAGGGTAAGGCACCCCTACGCAGAAGGCCATCTCGGCCTCCTCGGGGCAGGGACACCCCTTCCCCTCCCTACGTTAGTATCAAACACGAACCTGAGGTGTGCTTCCAACTTTTCGGAGTGGATTTCCACCACGGGGTGGGCAAGCAACGCCCTGGGCCCTCTGGCAGGGCTAAGTCCAAATCTGCCAAGACTTCCCAAGCATGAAGGGACGCCCTCGCCCTTCTGGGCGAGGGGACTGCCACAGCACCTGGCTCCTATCTGCGAGCGTATCTTCTCCTTCGGTTGGTTCCAGGAGGTAGTTCCCCTGGACACAGGATAGAATTTGCTGGGCGGTCCCTCTCAGAGGTTGTCAGGGTGCTTCTAGCCCCTGTTTTCCCCTCAGGAGTTGGTGCAGGCCGTACTCGACCTGCAGGGTCTGGGCTTACTTGCAGGTTGACAGAATGGGGCGATAGCCTCTATGTTAACCTTTCTCTTTCCCTCATAATGATGAGGCAGTCGGGGCCATGCTGGCCTATGGTAGGCTTGGCAATTCTTCACTCACAGGTAGTCCCTGTATGATATCTTTGTCTTGGGATACAGGCGCCCTGTGCAAGGGGGGCTTCTGGCCTCCTGTGGAGTTCTAGATCCTTTTAGTTCCCCCTGTGTCTTCTGGACACCAAGACCGTTACTAGTCAGTGTTGCAGTACCAACCCTGTGGATTGGGGCCTTGGTTTTGGCCTCTCTCCAGCTCCCAGGCTACTCGCCATGGCGTGGATGGGGGTGATGTCTCGGACATGCCTGTGGGGCGTCCGCACTAGGACCTACCGGATCGTCCTTCCTTACTTCCCAATCTCTACGTCAGGCTGAGTGGGTTAGTCGGCCGGCGGTGTCCTCTGGGAGTTATTTGGATGGGTGCTCAGTCACCTCAATCCCTCATGGTCCCTTATTAGCTATCTCCATTCTTTGGATTCGGTTCAGGCTTGAGCCTTCCTCCTTGGCAATAAGTGGACTCCTGGTCACAGGGGCTCTGTCCCACTTTGCTGACACCTTACTTTCACCAGGCAGGATTGCAGCTGGTTGGCCCGTTGGTGGCGTATCAGATGATGTCCTTTATATACAGAGCCCTTGGGCTCCTCGGCACAGTAGGTCATTGAACCTAGATGGGGTTTCAGCACCCCTGGAGCTAGGTCTGTGCTCATTCCCCCTTGGTGCGGTGGTTCCTCTTGAGCTGCTTACATTCAAGGACCCTGTCAGGGGGCACCCCCTTCCTTGCTTGCATCTTCCTGTGATTGGTCACCTTGGTGCCAAGTCTCGCAGGTTGGAGGGGGGGGATTTTCTTCCAAAAAGCCCCCCGCGGTTCCTAGGTAGGGTCCCTTAGAGGGTCCATCTTACCTACTGCTTTTGTTAAAATAGTGAGCCTTCAGTTGGCTCTATCTTGCTGGACTTCTCCTCTTCAGGACCTGTCTAGTTGGGGACTCTTGGCCTGTCGGCAGACAATGGCCTGTTTTATTATTGGTCTGGAGCTTGAAGCAGGATGGTCCTCCTGGAAGGTTCCTGATCTGGGTGGGGGTCTACGTCCCCTGCTCCTCAGTGGTATTCGCTCCAATGGCTGTCTTTCAGTGGCAGGTTGTGCTATCCTGGTGTCCCTCTGAGAGCCAACTAGGGTGGCTTGGTTGGGTCTCGCTAATATCACAGTTTTCACTGCCCCAGAATCTTCTGACTCTGGTCATGGGGGCTTAGTAAAATTATGTATAGACTTTCTATTTTATATGTCTTCTCTTCATTCACCCTGCTATGTGGGGTTCTGCGCAAGGTTGTGCTGATAAAGAGACACATGAGATTGATGGCCCCTGGGTGGCCTAGTGAACTGTGGTTTGCAGATGCTTCTGCTGAGGTCAGCGGACCTGTACGCTCTCTCAGGAGTGCGGTTCTGCCCTTGTCAGGCTCCTTCTTATGTCGTCCCAATCTACAGACTCTAGTCTGAGGGCTTGACAGCTGATTCATTCACCCCCTTGGAGACGGGTTTATCTTCTGGGTGACTTTGTCTATGGGGGGGCTAGAAGCAAGCTTCCTTGGCTTCTTCTTCCTCCGTCTATTGTGGGTTATGGTGTACCCATATTGATTGGCGTGAGTCTTGGTCTCTATCCTGTGGGATGTTTCTTCGGTTCCCAGGGTTCTAGAGTTGTTACAGCATAGGTTGGCTCCCCATCTAGGTACTCTGCAGGTTCAGGTTCTATCCTGTCTGCCTTCCTGTAGAAGTCTGGTTCAGTCTTCCTTGTTAGGAGTTATATTGGGGATTGCTCAGGGGCATCTCCCAAGTAGTTCTATGGTCCCTGTTGGGATCAATTTTCATTCTGTTTGCCCTGCGGATTGTTCCCTTGGGACTTATTCTGGATGCTGTCTGAGTTGTTTTGTAGTTCACGTCGCCCTTCCGGGGGCTGTTGCTTCAGTCAGATGTGTGCATGAGAAAGTGGCTCTGATTACTTAGCCCTCATTCATTATATGTATATATATGCACACCATGATGCGGTGGTATTCCGCCTTACGCCGGACCCTTTTGTCCAATGTGGTTTTTTATGATCATCATTTGGGTCCTTTTAGTCTGCCTCTGGGCCTTATTCTTGTAATGCTGAAGTAAGGGATCTACATTCCCTCAACTGGTCTTGAAATTTTCCTGGTTGTTTCTTAGGGGGACTGATGCCCTTTGGGGTCTGCGGGCGCCTCCATAGGTATGCGCCTGATCTCGTTTGCTGCCAGGGCCTATGCGCCCTTTGGACTGATCTTACTTGGATGGTTTGCCTTCCTGGTCCTCAGTAAAGGTTTCGGTTTCTTGCTGATCCTTGTTAGTGAAGGGGTGAGTATCCCCACCTGTCTGGCGAGAGACCGGTTTTCATTTCCCTGTTGGGGAGAGTTCTAAGTTTTACCGAGGCTTCTGTTGCCCTTGGGCTGGTTAGGCCGTTACACTGGCCTGTTCCTTTTAGGGGGAAGAATCTCCCTCTCTTTTTATTCCGTTCCATTGGTGTTTGGGTACCTTTGGCCCTTCAGCACTAGGTTTTCTGTTGAATAAGTTGCTAGACCGCTGCTTGTGTCTGTTCATACCTTTTCAAAGGTTTTGTTATGAGATTGACGTTAGAGCCTTTGCTCATGTCGTACTTGGTAGCAAAGTTTTGCAGGTGACAGCGCCTTTACTGTTTGCTGTGCCTTTTTTGGGGATCCCACCCTACTTTATGGACACTGCTATTGGATGTCCCACATGTAAGTATTATATTGGAGCAGGACGTACCGTATGCTAAGAATAATACAATTCTGTGAAATACTCACCTGTAGAATTGGTATTATACGCATACAGTACGTCCTGCTCCACCCCACCCTGGTTTTACATTTTCTGGATCCCCTGTATGGTGATTGTTATCATTACTATTGTTACCAGTTTGGTGGTTGGTTTCTCCCGGCTTCTTTTCTCACTGATTTTCAATACTGGGGATTTGTGGGAGGTCCCTGGGTATATGAAGGGCCGGGAGGAGCCTGTTTTTGCATGTCTGCAGTGAACAGCGCCCTCTGGCGGAGGATTACCCACGTGTAAGTATTATATTGGAGCAGGACGTACTGTATGCGTATAATACCAATTCTACAGGTGAGTATTTCACAGAATTGTATATTTAGTGGATTTCACGCAGTGGGGCATCCTAATTCGTGGTACCCGGGGGCACGGAACATAACCCAGGAAAGTCAAGTTCCAGGATTTGGTTCCGCTTTAAGAAGCAGGTTGCAGCACTGAATTTTCTTATTCCTAGTATGTCACACCCCGCTTCCAACATTCATGACACTTGGGAAACCGGCCTGTAGAGGGCGATCTTGCAGAGATGACATGGAAAAAAGGAGCCCCTCCTGGTCCATAAGTACCCGGGACCTCCCACTATTCCCCAGTCTTTTCGTCTCTGCAGTCGGCAAAGCATTCAGAAGATGACTCTCCTTCCTGCAGGTAGCCGGGGGTTACTCCCAATCGTTTTCTATTTCTGCTTGAACCTCATTTTTCATTGTGATGTTATGCCTCCCAGCCTTGGCTGATGGGCTCGGGCAAGGGTAGATACACCCTTGGGTGTATATGGGAGCTTGCTGCCTCCGTGAGACCTCAAATAAGGGGTAGGCAGAATCCGGGTTGGTGTCCCCCGGCATGGGATGCCCCGTCCCTTGAAATCTCCCTGTGCTTGTTGGTGCTCTTGTTCCTCCCCCTTTTGGCTCTCCTGGACCCTGCTGGGGTAATGAAGGGGGGGGGGAATCTTATTGGGGAGTGTCTTTGGCCTATGCATTTATTTTTAAAGAGGAGGGTAGGTAAATTTCTTACCTGTGTTTCTTCTTGTTGGGATTTTTTCAATTTCCCTCTCTTTCTGTCAGCGCGTGCTTCCGGATGTGGGCGGGGCTTGACGGGCGGCGTCCGGCCCCGTTCTTTGACGTCATTCGGCTATCCTTGGCTGGCCCGCCCTCCGCTCTGAGAATTTCTTGTGGGGCGGGGGTTCTCGGCGGCGCCGGATTTCAAGCTCTCTCTTCCTGTTTCACATGCGGTTTGTTACTGGCATGTTGGTTCCGGTTCTGGCGCTGGTCTCTCCGCTGGTTCTGGCTGCTGCACTGGTGCTTCTGCTGGGCTTTCGCAGGTCATTGGTTGCAGGGCTGTCGTGGTCATTGTGAGTACCCTTTAGCTGTGCTAAAGGGAAGTATTTTATATGCATAAGGCTTATTGTATATTTTTATTATGTCTTTCAGGTGGGAACTCTTTAATAGGGGTTTCTCCTGGTCCTTGTTAAATCCTCCCATTTAGGGACTATTAAGGGGCATTCCGGGTAGCTTCAGCTTAAATCCCATATACTTGGCGACTATAAAAAAATTAAGTATTTTAAGAAACACCATATGGAGGCATCTCAGGATACTGGGCTCTCAGTTCCTTTGGGACAGACTCGGCAGTGTTTGCGATGTGGGGCATCCCTTGTTGGGGATAACGCATTTCTTTGTGTAGCTTGTGCTCAATTGATTATAATACAGCAGTCAGAGGCCCAAGCCTCAGGGTCTGGGGCTCCGGCCTCTTCTCCCACACCACCTTGTCTTGTTCATACCCCCAGTGATATTGTCATGGGTGGAGAGTCGCTTTCTGATGTATGTGCCAGATTGACTCACATTGAAAAATTAATGTCTAGCTCTGTGGCCAAGAAGGCCTCAGCTAAAAGAAAACATTTAGCTCCTGCTGTTGAGGCAAATGAGCTTGATTGTAGCGAGCGTCTTGATTGGTCAGATTGTTCTCCGTTTAGAGAAGGAGAATTCTTTGAGGAATCTGATGTTTCTGATGTTCAGCAATTTGTGGGTATTGTCGCTGAACAAGGTGAAGGGGAGATTTTTGACACCCCTAAAGCTCTTGCTCAATTGTATGAGGTTTTGGCAATCGATCTTCCAGAAGCAGTCCCTCCTCAGATGGGGGAGTTCTTTGTGGCCTCCAAGCCTCGTTTAGAATTTCCAGATCAAAAACATTTTGAAGAGATCATTCTTAAGGAATGAGATAAGCCTGCGCGGCTTCCTGGCATTCCTTTAGGCTGGGATAAGAAATATCCCTTTCCTTCAGACACTGTTAAGCGTTGGTCATCCCCCCCTGTGGTGGATGCACCTGTGCTCAGTTTGTCCAATTCCTCTGTTTTGCATTCTCCGGAATCTACTAACCTTAAAGTGGACCAACACCCTCGGGTGATCGGCCCGGGAATCTATAAGATTCCCGGGCCGATCACCTCCCTCCCCGCGGGACATCGAGATCGGGATGTCCCGTGGGGTGAAACCCCCCCCCCAAAACCCCAAACCCGCCTCCCTCGCGCCCCTCTAGGCGTGCGCGCCCCCGCGCCGGCCGTCTGTGAATGGCCGGCGCGGGGGCGCGCGCGTCAAGAGGGACGCGCGGGAGGCGGCGGCGGAGGAGCCACGGACAAGCGGCTGTCAAATCGCTTGTCCGTCGACGCTGGGAGCGGGGAGAGGTGAGTTTTTCGGGGTGTTCGGGGGGGTTTCACACAGCGGGGCACCCCGATCGGGGGTGCCCCACCGAAGTGGACCAAGACCCAGGATAGTCAAAATCCTGGGTGTTGGTCCACTTTAAGGATGGGGAGGACAAACGTATTGATCAAATGGCTTGCCATGCGTTTGCTAGCGTTGGCTCGGCCTTACGACCTGTGGGTGCCTCGGCACTTATGGCAGTCGCTATTAGGTCTGTTATTAGAGACCTATTAAATACCTCAGGGCTTGATCCAGCCTCTGATGAGTATGCTGCTCTTAAGCGATGTGATTTATTTGTGTCGTTTGCACTTTCTGCTTTGGATGATACCATGGCCATGTGTAGCAGAACTTCCGCTTTACTAGTTGCTATACGGCGGTCTATGGCTACGCCAGTGGGCGGCTGACACAGTGGCTAAGAAGTCACTTACAGCACTCCCCTTTGGGGGATTGCGCCTCTTTGGTGAGAAATTGGATTCTGTCATTGAAGGAGGCAAATTGCCTCAGCGTAAGAAGCAACGTCGTTCCTTTCGGGGATCGGGCTCTCTTAACCCTTCCTTTCGTGGTTCCAGATCAGGCAGAGGATCGGCCTTTTCAGCCCCAAGGGGGACTGCATGGAACAGAGGAAGAGGACGTGGCCGTTCAAGTCACAATTGGGGATCAAAGCTTAAGGCCGCTTCCAAGCCTGCCCAGCAATGAGGAGGCGCCCTCACCCGTGCGGGTGGGGGGACGGCTGCGGTTCTTTTTCCAGGCTTGGGTCAAAGAGGTATCAGACAGATGGATTCTGGAGGTTGTGTCCTCTGGGTACAAGCTGGAATTCGAGTTCCGGCCTCCGCCCAGATTTTTCAGGTCTCGGATGCCCGCGGATCCGGGGATTAAGCTGGGGCTCCGGGCAGCTGTTGCGAATCCCTTAAACATGGATGTTATTCTCCTGGTTCCTCTTGCGGAAAGGGGTCTGGGGTTTTACTCCAACCTATTTACGGTTCCCAAAAAAGACGTCTCTGTTCGGCCTATTCTAGATCTGAGACGACTAAATCAATTTATTCGCTTCAGAAGATTTTGCATGGAGTCCTTAAGATCAACGATCGACGCTCTCCGTCAAGGGGACATTATGACTTCCATCGACATCAAGGATGCTTATCTGCACATCCCTATTTGTTCCGCTCACCAGAGGTTCCTCAGATTCACAGTGGAAGACCAGCACTTTCAGTTTTCGGCCCTTCCATTCGGTCTCGCCTCATCCCCAAGAGTATTTACCAAGGTTTTGGCAGGAGTAATGGCTATTCTCAGGCTCCAGGGCATTCGCATTGTGCCATTCTTGGACGACCTTCTCATCTCAGCCTCGTCCTTCAATCAGGCGGAATTGGACACCAGGACCGTGGTGGCTACACTAGAGAGGTTCGGTTGGGTGATAAACCATGCCAAATCCTCTCTTTATCTTGTAAGGGAGATTCCCTTTCTGGGCTTATTTCTGAATACCCTTCAGGCCAGGTTATTTCTTCCTCAGTCCAAAATTGTTCTGATTCAAGATTTAATTCGTCTGTTCTTGTCCAATCCTCGTCAGCCTATCCGCTTGGGGATGAGGCTAGTGGGGCTGATGGTGGCCACATTCGAAGCGGTCCCGTTTGCTCAGTTTCATATGAGGACGCTTCAGCTCTTTCTCTTGACGAAGTGGGACAAGTGTCCTCTGTCATTGAATCGGGTTTGTTTGCTGTCTCCCCGTGTTCTGCGGTCCCTTCAGTGGTGGCTGACTTCGAGCAATCTCAGAAACGGCAAGTCATTTCTGACCCCCTGTTGAGAGTTGGTAACTACAGATGCCAGCCTTATGGGCTGGGGGGCATCTGGAGGAAGCACCGGTTCCAGGGGTTGTGGGGGCCTCAGGAGGCTCACTCCCCAATCAATTTATTGGAGCTTCGGGCCATTCGGCTTGTTCTGCTCCGACTGACTCATCTTTTGCGGGGGCTGCCGGTTCAGATTCGGTCAGACAACTGAACAGCAGTTGCATACATCAATCACCAAGGAGGGACTCGCAGTTGGGGTGACCTCCGGGAAGTATCGCTGATCCTCCACTGGGCAGAGATCAATGCTCCCTACATATCGGCAGTTTACATTCCGGGGATAGAGAATGTGGAGGCAGACTCCCTGAGCAGAGCATGCGCTCGACGGGGAGAGTGGTCTCTCAATCCCAGGGTCTTTCAGTTCCTCTGTCACAAGTGGGGGACTCCACGGTTGGACCTGTTTGCTTCTCGTCACAACCACAAGCTTCCAGCTTTTGTGTCTCTATCCCAGGATCCTCTGGCAGTGGCAGCGGATGCCATGTCTCTGGCCTGGAAGGATCTTGGGTTTCTGTATCTGTTTCCCCCATTCTCCATGATAAGCAAGGTGGTGCGCAAGCTAGTTCTGGAAGGGGCGATTGCAATTCTGGTGGCTCCAAGATGGCCAAGACGTCTGTGGTTCGCAGACATCACAAGGCTAGCAGAGGATCAGCTGCATCTGCCTCTTCTTCCTCTCTTCTCCTCTCATCACCCAAGGTCAACTTTGTTACCCCAATTTACCAACGCTGGCTTTGACGGCGTGGCTGCTGAAATTTCCATCTTAAAAGAGGAAGGTCTTTCTGACACGGTCATTCAGACTCTTGTTAGAGCTAGGAAAAAGTCTTCCTCTGTTGTTTACTACAGGACTTGGAAGTCCTATATTGATTGGTGTGAGTCTAGGGTCTTGCCCTGTAGGGTATTTTCTATCCCCAGGATTTTGGAGTTTCTGCAACATGGTCTGGATTTGGGTTTCCAGATTAGTACTTTGAAGGGGCAGGTTTCTGCTTTGGCTATTTTCTTTCAAAGATCTTGTGCTCTTCATCCTTTGGTTAAGACTTTTTTCCAGGGGGTCACGCATGTCTCCTAGAAAGCTCCTACTTCCAGTTTGGGATCTTAACTTGGTGCTTTCTGCCATGCAGGCTGCTCCTTTTGAGCCATTGCAGGATGTTCCTCTTCATATTCTTACTCAGAAGGTTGCTTTCTTGGTTGCTGTTACCTCTGTCCGTCGGGTTTCTGAATTGGCGGCCCTCTCTATCCAGGCCCCTTATTTCGAAAGGCATCAGGATAAGGTGGTTTTCCGTTTTAAACCAGATTTTCTTCCTAAGGTAGTGTATGCCTTCCACCTAAATCAGGATATAGTTCTTCCTTCATTGTGCCCTAATCCTAGTAATAACAAGGAAAGGGTTTTACATTCTTTGGTTGTTGTTCGTTGTGTTAAGTATTATTTGGAAAACTATGAGGCAACTTGCTGGCACCAGGAAATTATACTGTTAATGATTGTGGTGCAATGCTCTGTCTATTGCCCACAACAGCTAAGAGTTGGTGGATACCCCGCTATGAAAATCCCTCCAGCGGGTAATCAGCAGAGTCTTATAACTGCACAACACCAAAAAGTAAGATTGACATATAATTTTATTACTCTCAAATATTAAAAAGGGTCCATTGTTTACAAGAAAGACAAACTATTTAAAAAACATACACACCATACTAAAATACATACTGCCAGGAGGGGGCGCTAATCAGTCTGACTGCCTAGATATTAAACAAAAAATAAAACTCCAATATTGTAGCCTCTATAAAAAATATAAGAAAGTGCTAATTTTTAGTAAAGTGCTAAGTGCTTATGCCCCAAATACATCAATCAATAGTAAAGCTGGGTATATACAAAGAAACTAAGGTGACACTAATCAATAATACAAAAACAGTGCAAGGTAAAGTGTAGCCATTACTTATCCATCCAAAAGTGCAGAGTGGCAGCAAGCGTCCCCCCGTCATATACAAGCCCACGCGTTTCGAGACGTGGGTCTCTTTCTCAAGGCAGAGTGCGTGTGCAGTCCGTTTCGAGACCCACGTCTCGAGACCTTCCATCAGTAAATGGTTACGTCAGGCCATTGTTGGGGCCTATTCTGCTAAGGGGAAGGTTCCCCCTTTTCGTGTTACTGCTCATTCTACTCATGCTGTTGGGGCTTCTTGGGCTTTTCAGCACCAGGCGTCTGTTGAACAAGTTTGCAAGGCTGCTACTTGGTCTTCGGTGCATACTTTTTATACGTTTTACAAGGTTGATGTGCGGGCCTCAGCGGATGCTGCTTTTGGTCGCAAAGTTCTGCAAGCTGCAGTAATTTAAGCTATGCATTTTTTGCCTTGTTGGATCTCTGCCCATTATGGACACTGCTATTGGATATCCCAAGTGTCTTGAATGTTGGAAGCGGGGTGTGTGACATACTAGGAATAATACCATTTTGTGAGTACTCACCTGTAAAATGGGTATTACGAGTATGTCACACACCCCGCTTCCCCCATCCTTTTTTGTTCTGGGGTCCTTTATATGGTGTTTTTTATTATTTTCAATTCACTATATAATTTGCTCTTCCTGGTTTTCTCACTGCTTTTTTAAAAGACTGGGGAATAGTGGGAGGTCCCGGGTACTTATGGACCAGGAGGGGCTCCTTTTTTCCATGTCATCTCTGCGAGATCGCCCTCTACAGGCCGGTTTCCCAAGTGTCGTGAATGTTGGAAGCGGGGTGTGTGACATACTCGTAATACCCATTTTACAGGTGAGTACTCACAAAATGGTATTTTTTTTAGTGCTACTTGTCCCTGAAATTCAATGCACTGGGATTTGGATCTGGTATTGCAGCACCGTGGTTGCATCCTTTAAAGCTCTTGGCTTACAGGGCTTGAGAGGATTTAAGCAGGTGTGCTCAGTCATTCTCCTCAAGGGCCACCAACAGGCCACTTTAGGCAGATCTACACACAGATGCACAGACTTAGTAAGTAGTGATCAGACAGACTGAGCACTAATTAAAGTAGACCAAGAACCTTAACCCCCCCCCCCCCTTCCTACGTAGATACTACTGACTGTTCGATTTTTCTGGTTCCCTTTGGGACAAATCATGTGTCCACATACAGCCAATATTAGGAGTGTTGGGGCTCTAATGGTACTGCTTGTAGTGAACTGTAGCACCTCTTGCTGAACCCATATGTACGGAAAAGAAGATTTTTTTTTTATTTGAGTCTGGAACCTTGTGACCTATTCTTTGGCAAACATTTACCTAGACCATAGCAGTTAGTCACATTTGTGTTACAGTATTTTTAGAATTGCTCCAGACTCATGCCTTCTATAGGGGCCACTGTTCTAGGTAGCTCTCATAAGAAATGCAGGTCACCTTTGTAGTAGCTTACCCAGAGTAACTGCCTCCAGCCAATTGTGCAGCTCAAAATATAAAATTTAAAAATTAAGCTTTTTGCTGGTAATTTTGTGGAGAGAACCACTCTCCTAGGGGGCATTTCAGAGCCAGGTGAGAAAACTCACTGCTCTTTTAGGTGAGAAAGCTACCATTCACTTACATTGTCTACCTTGGGGCTGATTCAGAGCCCGGTGGAAATTAAGACCTGGTAGATAATAAAAGTCAATGGCAGTTATTCTCTCATAAAAAAAGGAGTGAGAATTCTCACTTTCCTCTGAATCAAGGGATTGCCTACCCCATTTAAACTGCTTGGCCCAAAAGTTCATATACGGTAGTAGGAATGTGCAACATTACCATATACATCAATCACCCTTCCAGGGATTTCTTTAGGCTTCTTATCTTTTTTTGTAAGGCTTCCTTTGTAAAGGAGACTGTAAACCTAACTGCAAAATTAAGGTGACAAGCTGCTTACCTGATGCCTGCCCCATGTGCCTCTCCTCCATTTCATGCAATGCCTGGTAGGATCAATAGCGGGCTTGAAAGTTTGCCCCTCTTTTTAATATTAATTCTCCAGGTCATTCAATATGGTTTTCTCTAATAAAATCAATGTTTTATTTAAAATAAATGAAACCATTAAAAAAAAAAAAATCTTTAGTTTTTTACTCGAAAATTTACAAACAAGACATTTCATGTTAACCCATTAAGTGCCAAGCACGTAGGCCATACTGGTTCACTACTCCTACTGTTATGTGCCAAGTCAGTAGGGCCTCACACTCACCTGACCCTTGTTGAAGGTGAGTGTTGAAAAAAATAAATTGAGAAGTATCTCCAGCCGGGGCCACAGCACCTGTGCATGCTTGTAGCCTGCAGGGCAGAGGGCCTACCGAAGCTGACCTCCGCGTCCTGTTCTACAAGCCCCCATAGCTGGTCCCCGGGCTGGTTATGCTGTAGGGGGAACCCATGTCATTTTTTGAGGGATATAACCCTTAAAAAGCAAAAAAAAAAAAAACAAGGGAGGGGGTACCCTATGCTATTTCTATAAAATTGTAACCTTTTATAGTATGGATTTATGCAAAAAAGAAAAAGACCGCACTAACTTGCTATACTATATTAGTGTGCAACACAAGAGGTGGGTATGGCTGCATAGACCAAAGTAAAAAGCAAAAAATGGGGACCCACTCTCCCCAGAAAACCCAATCCCCAATGACCCAGTGGCACCACTAAATATTCAATGCAAATATCCAAAACTTTATTCTCAATTCATATATGTACAAGCAACAAGAGACTAATTAAAACCAATTAAAAAACACACAGACAAAGGGCTCGATTCAACAAAGGTTGAAAATTGATTTTTCGTGTGTTTTGTGCTTAAAAAGTTGTGATTTTGCTATATTTTTTTTACGAGTGATTCAGCTACCTGGAACCATTGTAAAACACGAGTCACTTGAATTAAATTCGAGTGCGATTGTAAAAGTGCGAATTTAATTAGTGGATCGAAAAATTTACTACTGCATTTTACAATTCGAAAATTTTACTACTGATTCAGGTGGACTTGATGAGCCACCAATACAAAACAGGGTGGATCTGCACCGCTAAGAATCTAATTAAGAAAATAGTATGTAGGTGCTGGCAAATGGGGATGTGCATACATACAATCACCACACTAAAGGAGTCCTAGATTACCCCTGAACTACCATCCCCATATATTAAATGCCGCACTCTAAGAGTAAAATCAACAATATTTTATTAATAAATTGTTACACACTAACAACACAAACTGCAACACATCACAGTACACTACACAAAGTTAAAAACATATAAACACACAACGGGGGATTGACCTCAAAACTGTGACTATTTTATATAGATGTTAGACCATAATTGCAGCTAATATATGAGTATTATAAATACTAAAATTGGGCATGCATGTAAGCAAATACAAAGATAATTCCTAGATTTATTAGTGGCCAGAATGATAAAAATTAACCGCGTGATGAATAAAGTGAAATGTATTGAGAAACAACCCTAATTGTAACCACTGTTAATCTACATCAATAAAAAATAGTGCTATGTGCAAAAATTGCAGACTGTAAACAAACAATAACCACAACCTAATTAATGCAAAAAAGTGCTCAGTGCATAAATGCCTGCTATGGCATTACGTGTGGGCCATAGTAGACAACCATTAGTGAACCAAAACACCTCTATCAAAAAGATCTTGCAATCAAAAATAGTGCTATACAAAACAATGTGTACCGTGAAATCACCTGGCCAGTTTTAGTATTAAAGTAAAACGTGTGCCCAAAGCAATTAAGAGTTGAATGTCAAACAGTATTATCCTTTACATACCTAGTCACTCGGGGGTCCCCCGTAGCAGCCGCCACCGACGCGTTGCGTGTCAGATTGACACTTCGCCAGGGTCTTGATGAGCCACACACATGGTATAAAATAGAGTGTTTTTTGATGCAGCTTTCAGCAGGAGAAAACTAATTTTGCTCTCTCACAATGGAGCCCTTCTACTTTCTTTGCAATGATAGTAAACTCTAATGTAGTAAAACATTCAATTCATAAGAAAAAAGCCTGAGAATTCCACTGTTTGTGAATCACTAGTTAGGAAGACAATGAAAGTCAATGGCACTTTTTTACTCCTGAAAAAAATACTGAACTTTTTACCCTTTTTTACTAGTAGTAAAAAGTTCCATTGACTTTCAGTGTCTTCCTATCTGGTGATTTGGTAACAGTGAAATTCTCAGGCTTTTTTCTCATGAATTACATTTTTTACTACCATGAGAATTTTTTTCAATGATTTGTGAATCGAGGCCTTCGAACATATTGCAGATGATGTGGCGCAGAGAAGGCGCACACTACCCATTCCCATATTTTCGGACACGTTTGGAAGTGGATCAGCTGCCATATCAAGCACTTTTCCAGCTTACTAGGCTAAATCGTGCAGCTTTGGAATCCATATTTGGCACCATTAACTGGTAGAAGACCTTTGGGTTTACACATTGCGGTGCACCAAAACCCAGAATAGTCAAAATCCTGGCTTTTGGTCCACGTTATAGTGTAAGCATAAGAATGGCATACCATGAGGTTAAAGCTAGCAAAGAGCTGCTCCCTGCACCCAGGGACACGTAGTGCTATGTGAGCAAGCTTTGTATAGAAAACAATGGCCACATTTCTGCATTAAAGGAAACCTTTTTAATACAGGTCCCTGGCAATCCAACCAACCCCCCCCCAAAAAAAAACTACATATATGCCTCTTACAAATATTACTGTTTAATTAGTACTTCCACTACAGCATACCTTGCCTCTTTATTACATGTATCCACAATGTACATACAGCTACACAGGTAACTTAAAAAGTTGAACAAAAAATTATGCATTTACATTTACCCATTAAAAAGCCTTACAACACCATGCAACAGTCAGAAAACAATACTAAACAATAGAAAAAAAATTTGAGTACATTTTCCAATAATGTTCGCTTGCGACAGCCTTTTTACGAGCATTTTGAAAATTTTACGATTGCATTTTCGAGTGCAAGTATTTAATTCAACCCCTTTTTTGAATCACTCGAAAAAGTTAAAACTTTGTGCATGCGATCTGATTTTTCGAGTGACACGAATTTATTTCTACCTTTGTTGAATCGAGCCCAAAATGATGATCAGAGGGAAGGGCTGAGAGAAGAGGCCTAAAAGGGAAGGAACAATTAGATGAAACATACAGTGCTGTATGGTATCTTTAACAATCACAAATATATAAATGGTAAGTGCCTTAAAAATACTTATACAATATAATAATTAGCAACCATGTGAAACAATTGTGGCATATTCATATACTCAAATAACAAATCCTGAACAATTATGTCCAGCTGAATACAGTGCAAAAAATGTGCAAAAAATACTGATCAAACCCAATCACAATGGCCTCAAATCAGCTAAATAAAGTGCATAGTGCTATTCAAACCCACATATGATAACCTAAACTCAATCAAATAAACCTCTTCCCTAAAATCCAGAAAGACCAGCTGGGCAAAGGACGAACAGACACACCACATATAACAAGGAAACTCACAGATCCATATTATGCCAACAGCACAGTCCCACAGTTTTATAGTATGGATATAAGTTTTATTTTTATAATAATTGTATAATTGTTTAATGTTATAAAGTGCTCTTTTTAGTTTTGGGGGGCTACCGGTACATATGTAGTACTGTTGTAATCAGGAGAAATTGGGCTTTCACGTGCAATATGGTTTTCTTTAATATTTTTTTAAATATATATATATTTTTTACTTTTTTCACTCAATATTTTTAAAAAACACTGGAAAACTTACAAACAAGACATTCCATGTTAAAGTTTAAACTTTGCCATAAAAATATATATATCCTAGAAATTCTTGCAAAAATCACAGTTAAACATAGCACAAAATGGTGAAAAATGACCTGTCAACAGAGGGTGACAAAATCTCCTGTAGGCTGGCAGTTAAAAGGGTTAAAAGTAGCTTTGCATGTTGGGTATTGTTCTGTGCAGGCGACCTTGCGCTTTCAGATTTAGCTTGTTTTTTTCTTGTATGCATATTGATGTTTTAGGAAAATGTGCTTTTATTCTGTTTTTCTATGAAAAAAAATTAGGGGAAACCCTGTGCATTCAAGGAATTTTTCAAGGGATTACTTCTAGAAAGATGAACACATTACAACAACCTGGTTATGCCTTAACGTGTACTTTAAGGAATTATATGGTTTGTGGGGGGTATTCTAAATGTAAAGGGTTGTTTTGGTTAAAAATAGCAAAGTGCACACTTTGTCCGCAGAGCTGACATTTTCAAGTACAATTATCCTTACGTGCCTGCTTTACTGTGGGGTGTTTGGCAATACTTACCTTGACAGTACCTGTGTATGTTGGGTATTGTTCTGTTCGAGGGACCTTGCTTTTTCTGATTTAGCTTGTTTTTTCTTGTTTGCATATGTTTTTTTTTTTTTTTTTTCTAGGAAATGTGGCTTTGATTTAGCTTTTTTTATTCTTTTTTTTAATATATGCAGTCCAGGTCGTCCCAGAAGTGATGACAATTGGGTAATCCACTGCCAGGTGGCGCTCGACTGCAAGATCAAAAGCTGTCGCTCCTCCCGGCCCCCTATAAAGCAGGTGTCTCACTATGATTCCCCAGTGTTCATCTTGCAGTCTGCTGCTGAAGATCGTTTGGATACTTTCTCCTGGATACTGCAGCTGAGCGGGGCCTCCTAGCCCGTCGGCCACTGCACCCTTATTCCCACTGTTCCCGTGGACCCACTATTGCCTCCCAGCCCTGGCTGATCGGGACGGTGAAGGTAGGGTCAGGCGTTTAGCAGAGCTAGGCTCTTGGCCACAGACCCTGACTAAAGGGTAGCCGGCCATAGGATGATGGTGAGCCTATGGGGGGGGGGACCATCCATGCCCACGGGTTTCATGCCCTCCCTGCCCCACAAGCTTTATTGTGTGTGTGCTTGGTGACTTTCATTTACCACACTTCTTTTGGGCTCTGCGGACTCCCTTATTGAGCTGGATTTGCACTTTGTTTTATCTTAGACTACTTGCCTCCCTCGGCTCCTTCTCCTCTCTCCCCTCCATCTTGGTTCCGCGCTGTGAGGGGGGGTTTGTTTGCTCTTCTGAGGCCGCGGCCTCTGTTGCTATGGGCACGCCTGCGCTCTCGCCGCTCGGCTGGTGTGGGGCCCCCTCCGTGGGCTGCCCTGCGTCTCCTGGCTTGGCCCTTGCTGCGGCTATGTCAGTGCCATTTTGGGGACGGGCGCTCGTTTTTGTGGCAGGGGGCGGGGCTGTGCGATGACGCTTTTCGCTGTGCGGCCCGCCCCTCGAGGAACTGCATGATCTGCGCCATCTTGCTCTGCTTGTTTCTGCACGCTGCCTGGTTGCCCTCTGCGCTGCCATCACTGTCGGTGTTGTGAGTCCTTCTTGTTAAACTGTTTATGGTTGGTATATTGCGCATGTGCATGTGCTGCGGGATTCTTATGGCTTTTTTTGCTTGTGTCTTCCAGGTGGGCCCCCTTGATAGATTAAGAGTTGTGGTTCCTCCCGGTCACCGCCCCCCCCCCCTCACCCTCTCCCTATTAAGAGGGATCACAAAAGAGGGACTAATTGTGAGGGCTGCTTAGGTTGGGCCGTAAGTGCCCTGTAACTTGCATATCATTACGCTAATCACTATAATGGAGGCTTCTGGGGATAGTGAGCTAGGGGCCCCTTCTGGGTGGGTGAAGCTCTGCCCCATGTGCGGTACTAGCCCTTTGGGTGGACTCAGCACTGTTTGTGTCACTTGCGCCAGGAGCGTCTTTTTGGAGCATGATAGGGCGGGCGTTGCTGCCGCTTATTGCCTGCGGCCTCTCCAGATCCCCCGCCGCTACACCCCAGTGAGGGGGAAGCCAGCAGGGGGTCCCAAGCTGATTTGGCATACCGGGTGGCCAGCCTTGAGAGACAGATCTCTCGCACGGCTCCTAAGAAGGCCACGAGTAAGAGGCGACACATTGAGCCTGTTTATTCGGATAATGATGGAGTTGATGATGATCTTTTGGAGGTCTGGGCTCCATGGAGGAAGGTGAGTTGCATGAGGATTCTATCTTCACTGTGGATTACTCTGCCGGCTATGATAGCGTGCCTGGTTCTTCCTCGGATGAGGATACGTGGCTCCCTGATGATACAAAGAAGTTGCTGGCTGCTGTCTTTGAGACGCTGCACATTGTCCCTCCTAGAGCGGCTAAGCAGAAGCAGAGTGATTTGTTTAGGCCTGAGAGACAGAGACATGTCTTTCCTGAGCAGGCCCATTTTTCTAACATGATTTTCAAGGAGTGGGAAAGGCCTAACAAGTTGCCTTCAGTGCCCAAGGGCCTGGACAGATGGTACCCCTTTCCCGAGGAGCTGGTCCGGTTATGGTCCCGTCCTCCTGAGGTGGATGCCCCCATTTAGGGCTTGTCCAAAACTATGGTTATACCCTCACCTGATACTGCTTCCCTACGCGATCCGGCTGACAAGCACATGGATCAGCTGGTCTGTCAAGCCTTCACCTTTGCCGGTGCTTGGTTCCGCCCTGTGTGTGCCGCGGCTATTGTCTCCCTGGCCATCAGAAAAAAGGTGAGACGTCTTGTGGACATTGCTAAGTCTCGCAAGCGGGCAGGGGAGTATAAAGACCTCAAGGCCGGCGTGGAGTTTATTGCTTTCATTGTGTCTGCCATGGATGATGGTGTCCGGCTCGGTGCCAGGGTCTCGGCCCTGCTTGTTGTGCTTCGCTGCTCGCTCTGGTTGCGACAATGGTCGGCTGATGCCGCTGCCAAGAAGTCGCTCACTAGTATCCCCTTCGTGGGCCACAGATTGTTCGGGGAGCGTCTGGATCTCCTGGTCAAGGACGGGAGACTCCCTCAGCGACGGAAGCCGGCGCGGCACTTTCGGGGCTCGTCCGCCTATCGCTCCTTTCGAGGAGGAAAAGGCTCTTCATTTTCAGGTACTCGCCGAGATGTCTGGGGACGAGGTAGGTCCCGCGGCCGACCCAACCCCTCCTGTGGTTCCAAGCCCCCTGCCAAGGCCCGTAGGCATGAGGAGGCGCCCTCACCCATCCGGGTGGGGGGGCGGCTTATGCTATTTGCTCATATCTCAGATCTGGAGTCTTGGATCGGTGGATTCAGGAGGTAGTGTCTTCCGGTTACAAAATAGAGCTGGCCCTCAATATTTCTTCAGTCGCGGATATCCCAGAACCCATTGCAGGCACAGGGCCTACGAATGGCCGTCCAGCACCTCCTGCAGTTAGGTGTGATTTGTCCTGTACCTCATCAGGAACAGGGTCAAGGCTTTTACTCCAATCTGTTCACGGTGCCCAAGAAGGACGGAACGCTGAGACCTATCCTGGACCTGAAGGGTCTCAACAGGTTTGTCAGTCAGACATTTCCGCATGGAGACCTTACAGTCTGCGATGAGCTCGCTTCGTCCCAGCGACTTCATGACCACGGTGGACATCAAGGATGCCTATCTGCACATCCCGGTATTCCAGGGGCATCAAAAGTTCCTGAAGTTTGCGTTGGAGGATCAGCATTACCAGTTTGTGGCACTGCCATTTGGGATATCCTCAGCCCCCGTGTGTTCACCAAGGTGCTGGCGGGCATCATGGCTATCCTGAGGAACCAGGGTGTTCGCGTGCTTCCTTATCTGGACGATTTACTGATTGCCACTCAGTCCCTTCAGCAGGCCGAGAGCGACACCCGGACGACGTTGTCCACTCTCGAGGAGTTCGGATGGGTAGTCAATTACCCCAAGTCTTCCATCACTCCCTCAATGGTGAGGTCCTTTCTGGGCATGACGTTGGACACTTCTCAGGTCAAGGTATTCCTGCCACAGCAGAAGGTGGTGGGCCTCCAGATGCAGGTGCAGGCCTTGCTGTCTTGTCAGCGACCATCTATCCGTCTGGGGATGAAACTGGTGGGCCTCATGGTGTCATTCTTCGAGGCAGTGCCCTTTGCCCAATTCCACGAGACCTCTTCAATTGAATCTGTTGACTGGTTGGGACCGGATGCAGGAATCACTGGAACAGGAGTTTTCCCTGTCAGTCCCTCTTGTGGTGGCTGGACTCCAGAAACCTACTGGTAGGCAAGTCCTTTCTGACTCCCCGGTGGGATATTGTTACCACTGATGCCAGTCTGACCAGCTGGGGAGGTTTTTGGCAAGCGCAGAAGATCCAGGGTCAGTGGGGGCCGCAGGAGGCCCACTTACCCATAAATCTCTTGGAACTGAGAGTGATCCTTTTGGTGCTTCTTCGCCTGACTCTCCATTTAAGGGGTCGTGCGATCCAGGTTCGCTCGGACAATCAGACGACTGTCACCTATATCAATCATCAGGGCGGGACCCGGAGCAAGCGAGCCCTCAAGGAGGTGACCCAGATTCTGACTTGGGCAGAGGAGAATGTTCCCTGCATCTCGGAGGTTTACATCCCCCGGGTAGAAAACCAGGAGGCAGACTCCCTGAGCAGGAGTGCCTCTCGTTTGGGGGAATGGTCTCTCAGCAACAAGGTCTTTCATGCCCTGCGTCTCCGCTGGGGTCAGCCGGATGTGGACCTGTTTGTGTCCAGACACAATCACGAGCTCCCAAGATTCGTCTCCCTGTCAAGAGATCCTCTGGCATTTTCCACAGACGCTCTGGCAAATCCTTGGACGGAGTTCAGGCTCCTTTATGCATTCCCTCCGTTTCCATTCCTGGGCCAAGTGCTGCGCAAGATAGCCCAGGAGGGGGTACCAACCATCCTAGTGGCTCCTTGCTGGCCGAGACGGAGTTGGTTCGCGGAAATAGTTCAGATGTCAGTCGATCGCTACCTCATGCCCGACGACCCGGGGCATCTCACTCAGGGGTTGCTGCGGCACCCCAATTTACAGATGCTGGCTTTGACGGCCTGGCTATTGAAACCTCAATCCTGACGGAGAAGGGGCTGTCTGCCACGGTTGTTCAGACCATGATTCAGGTGCGGAAGAAGTCTTCTTCCATGATGTACTACAGAGTTTGGCATGCCTACATTGCTTGGTGTGAATCCAAGAGTTTCCCTTGTCGCACATTCTCTATCTCTAGGATTTTGGATTTTTGGCAACACGGCTTAGACTTGGGTCTCAGTTGAGCACGGTCAAGGGCCAGGCCTTGGCCATCTTTTTCCAAAGATCCTTTGCCAATCATAGACTGATCAAGACTTTTTTCCAAGGAGTTACCCATGTACGTCCACCGTGTAAGCCTGTATTACCGGTGTGGGACTTGAATTTGGTGCTTTCTGCTCTACAGGGTCCTCCCTTTGAGCCTTTGTGCGATGCTGCGTTGTCTATTTTGACCCTAAAGGTGGTCTTTTTGGTAGCTATCACCTCGGTGCGTCGCGTGTCAGAGCTGACCGCGCTTTGTATGAAGCCTCCGACCGCGCTTTGTATGAAGCCTTCTTACTTTGAGCGGCATAAGGATAAGGTGGTGTTTCGCTTTAAACCTGTTTTTTTTGCCTAAGGTCGTTTCTCCCTTTCACCTTAATGAGGAAGTTGTTTGGCCTTCCTTGTGTCCAGCACTGACTAATTCTAAGGAAAGGACCCTCCATGGCTTTGATGTGGTCAGAGCCATTAAGTGTTACCTGGTGGCGACTGAATCCTTCAGGAAATCGGATTTGCTCTTTGTCCTAACAGAGGACTCTAGGAAAGGTTTGCCACCTGCCAAGTCCACTCTCAGTAAGTGGATCAGACAGGCGGTGGTGCAAGCATATTCTGCCAAGGGGAAGGAACCCCCTTTTCGTGTTACAGCTCATTCTACTAGAGCTATTGGTGCTTCCTGGGCTTTTCAGCACCAGGCATCTGTTGAACAAGTTTGTAAGGCCGCCACTTGGTCTTCTGTTCATACCTTTACAAAATTTTACAAGGTTGATGTTAGGGCCTCAGCTGATGCTGTCTTTGGCCAAAAGGTGCTTCAGGCGGTAGTGAGGTGAACTACATGCTGTTCCGCACTGGGGATCCCGCCCTAGTGGACACTGCTTTTGGATGTCCCAATTGTCATCACTTCTGGGACGGCCTGGACTGGATATAGTGAAAAATACAATTCTGTGCAACTCACCTGTAGAATTGTTTTTGAATATATCCAGTCCAGGTCGTCCCACCCCGCCCTTGTTTTCATTATCTCCTGTTGCCTGTTATGGTGATTACCATTTTTATATTGGACCGTTATCCTTATTTTCTTGTTGGAGAGAGTACATGTTGTGCTATGTAATGTAACATGGTTCTTGGCCTCCCGGCCTGTCTCTTTTTCTTACTGCTATTAAACCACTGGGGAATCATAGTGAGACACCTGCTCCTGGGGGAGGAGCGACAGCTTTTGATCTTGCAGTCGAGCGCCACCTGGCGGTGGATTACCCAATTGTCATCACTTCTGGGACGACCTGGACTGGATATATTCAAAAACAATTCTACAGGTGAGTTTCACAGAATTGTACTTTTTAGGGAAGCCCTCTGCAGCCAAAAGATTGAGAGATTTCTTACAGAAAACTGCTGCACCCACATCAACAAGCCTGGTAAACAAATATGGTATGGAATATATGGTTTGTGGAGGAAGTTATTTCAGATGCAAAAGGTTGTTTTTCTTGATAGCAGTTATATTTTAGCAGAAAATCTCCTAAAGCGCTCTTTCAGTTTGGGGGAGTCTCCTGGGCAGGAAAGTGTGTCTACCAATATATATGTGGTACCATTGTAATTAGGAGAAATTTTGTATGTTTTTATTGAAAAACATGCATTCTTTTATTACAAGAAAACACTATAAATTGTAAAAAAAAATAGACTTTTTCTTGTTTTATTTGTACATATTAAAAAGCACACAGTTGAACATGTGTAGAGCCAAATAGTGAAAAATGCACTTGCAAAACTCTAGGTAGGCTGCCAGTTAAAGGGTTAATAGTTTTAGAACCAAGAAAGCAGTTACTGAAGTTAGATGTCTGCAACAGATATATTAAATCTCTAAGAGCTCAAACAGCAATAAGTTATGGATTATGTTAGGTTCTTTTTATTGCTTCTTACCCACCATCTAATACCTTTGCGGAAGAAGATAATGGAATTTTAGTACATCTTTGGTCTCTGTGTACATTGCTCAACTCTGCGATATGCTCTCTTTATAAATACAACTGTTATTGTCACATACTTCATCATCTCTTTTCTTTTAACAATTCAAATGCAGCATTTAATAGAGCCAACTATAATCTGGCAGTACCAAATTACATGTATGAACATATTTTGATTTGGTGGTTTTAGATGTATGATTACCAATCTTGCATTAGGGATTGTTTATTTCAAATTCCAACTTTAGCTAAGCTTTTTATTTCTTTCTGATCCTATAGAAGAATGTGAACTAATTGTTTTGTATGTCTGCTTATGTATATTTCAATTACAACTTACAGGTCTATGTATAACTGCATGGCTGTTTGTAGCTTCTTCTCAGGGGACTTGTGAAAAAGCATCCTCCTGTCTTTTTAGTACAGCGATCATGGTTGTTAAAGAGAGAAAAGAGAATGATGTGGTTTTCTGCAGATGCTTGTTGTTTCCAAGTTTACTACTTTCGTTCTTTTTACAGTGCCAGGAATATAGATACATATGTTTAGAAGGTGTGATTCTCATATATAAAAGCTGTGGTGGTAGAACGTTTAGCCAGATACCAGCAAGCTATATGCCACTTGTGTGACTTTTTAACAGTTTGTTGCAGTGGGGTCAGACAGGTCTTTGGAATGACTGCATTAACAAAGCAATAAATATTTTTACTTGAGTCATTTTAACTTTTTTTGCTATACATTTAAACTTTAGCAATAAATAGAATGGAAATACTTTGTTTTTCCTTAATTGTATACCTGATGACATATTGCTTGGGTTTGTTTCCTCATACAGTATGCACTGTACAGAACATAGTTTCATACAGATAACTTTCTTCTTTCTTACATTAGTTTTGCTTGTAGCAACTCTGATACTTGTTTTGTGGTAGTTCGGCCCAGGAGGCACTGCTATACAGATGTGGTGGTGGGATGTGTTCTTACTTAGCAACCTAAATGGATAGATTTTGTTGCTGACTGTCCTTTTCCAAAAACCTCTGACCTAGAATTCTTTAGTTAATACACTTCTTCAGGGGAACTACATATCTCCCCCAAATTGTTATTGCAGATTTAAGGAAAGCCGATTTTCTGTACCTGAGGATCAACACAATTGGAGTAGATTGGTGGGCTCTAGAATGAATGCCGTTAAACCAGACCAACAGCCTGGCACAATTGGAAAAGGAAGGCAGTGGCCATTTTGGAGCTTCCTCTCCCAACTGACTTTACTGACAGTGCACAGTAACAGAAAGCTCAGCAGCACAGATGAGCGCCAGTAGCGTGATTTTCACAGCGCCAGCTAGTATTCGCTGTGCTTGGCCGTAGTTCGCTTGTTGACAGCGAGTTGGTGTGCGTTAATGTTGAATACGTGGTTAGGAGTCGCTGTTTGACAGGTTCCGCGCTGTATCGGTGCGCCTGACAGCGAATGGCCAGAGCGAACGGCTCCCATTCATTATCAAATCACGCTCAAAAAATTCTTGCGCTGTGAAATGCTTGTTTAAACCCCAGAGCGCTGGCGGCGATGGCTTAAAAGTAGTTTTTAACCACCAAACAACCATATTTTTTAATGTAAAATTTACACAAGTTTTTAGAAACATTTTGTAATATGAATACATTAATATCAGACCTGTAATATCAATTCTGCACAAATTTATTTATTTATTTTTTTAACCTTTAAAAAAAATATATAACATTGCCGAAGTGTTCACAAAATTTTTGCCATTTAAAGAAAAAAAAAAAAAAACTTAAAATTAATTAATTATGAATATTTAAAGATTGCTCCATTGAAATGCAGTGGAGAGCGCCAGGGAGCGACAGGTCATACCTGGCGCTGTGATGGAATTAGTAGCGGCGCTGTTCACTGCAGTCGGCTACATGATGAATCCCGCGCTAGCTGACGCTCTCGCCGGCGCTAGCCTCATTTAGCGTGATAAATGCGTGATTGTGTCCGCCGCCTGGCGTTCTGGAGTCGGTAGCCGCCGATAGCTGGCGCTACCTGGCGCTAGTCAGACACTACCTGGCGCTAGCCCTTGATAAATAAGGCCCTTACTGTTTGCAGGTGGCATGCAAATGCATGACCAACCATCTTGTTTTTAATATTGACCCCAGCAGGAGTTAGAAAAAGGTAAATTAACTTTTATGTGCTGCAATCTAAACTGCCCGGGGGAGGGATGCATATGAGCACTGTTTGTTGTGTTGGTCTGGTTTAAATCATTTTTGACTGTTGGTTAAGGGCAAGACTTCCCACTTTTATGTTTAGGTCACAAGGTAAATAAATCAATTGAAGCCTGGGGTACTTGATTCTCCCAGGGTCCAACACAAGGAGCACAACCAATACATTTATCAAAAGTTTATTAGATCCACATAAAAACACACATTAAAAAACAACAATCACAACACATTACAAACACATTAAAAAGCCCCCTCTTAACCCTGAAACAATTCCTCTATATAATTACCCATGAAATACAAGGCTGTGGCGAATACCTCCTCTCCTTGTTCCTTCAGATACATTAATAAACCAATATTCCACCATCTGATCAAAGCAATACATATATCAAATAAAAAATTATTAAATAATAAATGTAAACCCCCCAAAAAAATCCAAAATTTTTTTTCCCTTTTTAACCTTTTTGTGCCGGCACAAAAATCTACCCTCTATTGCAAAGCCTCCATCACAATGTGCAAAAAAATGTGCAAATCAGTGCATATAGTAACCCAATATATATTGTACAGGGTATTCTTATAAAAAAAAACACCAAAAAACAAAAACAATTCACCAAAAGTTCTTGAGATGCTATTAATAATCACACATCTACTTAGTTATATTAAAGTGCAATGTGCCTCAAAATTATATGTACTGCACAGTACAATGGACAATAGAGAAACAAAATACTCAGGTATAAATGCACATGGAGAGGATACTTAGCTACAATAGCATAGACAGCACATCAGCCGGGGAGGAAATCCAGGGCAGCGGGGGTCAAACCACCTGCGCTTCGCGGTCCTTGACCGCTTCTTGCTAGGGTGAGACATATCCTATACCGATCGCCGCCTTTATACTCACCATTAACCTCGTGGCCTCAGCACAGCTGCGCCTGCAGGGGAACACCTGTGGGCGCACGCCCCGGCCGCCGCCGCTGGAAATGACACACCGAGAGACGGCGCGCCCGTTGTCAGCGACGCCATTCCTCTAGCTGACAACATGCCCCCTCACAGTACAGTGACGTCACAGCCCACAGAGCGGCAGATGGGGCCGCTGCCCTTTTGGAAATGATAGCGGCCCGGCCACATCTCATTTGGCCGGCCGCAATTAACCCCTGCAGGCCCATCGCAGGCTGAACCCACCAGGTCCAGCGCAGATCGTTCCATATGGACATCTGTATGGCCGGAGGGTGAGCACAAAAAGGCGCACAGACTATAGCAAATGTACATCCTTAATCATACTTATAATGCTAATGACACTATATACAAAATCAAGTATAATTATTATTATTTACAAGAGGACTAGTAATTCTTATATTGGGGACTTTTTTACTGAGATGGTCGCACCTATACCCCAGCGACATATCTGATTAATTCTAGTTCAGACCAAATATATTGGGATTATTACAATTGTACAGTCAAAACTCAAATTCCAACTGAGCTCTGATGGCATCACCCAAGGGAAAGAATGAATCAAAGAAGCTCCACATGGCGCTATCTCCAAGCCTACCCAGGACAAAAGATGGTACCAATCTCATCTACCTATTCAAATTGTGGCAAAAAATCAGTTGTCAATCAAGATTTTGAGACTAAATAGTGCCAGAGTGGCCAGAGAGGTGATTATGAATAAATATTAGGAATCCCACAGGGCACTGGACTAGATGGTCAATCACCCCTTTAGGATACAGTTTTTGGTCAGGGCTAAAAGGTGCCAGCATGAACAGACACCCAGATTGTATAATCCGCGTATGGTAAGGACTTGCATGATGTAGTCCCTCCTCCCGCATCTTCACTTGTCAAAAACCTCTAGTGTACCTGGAAACAAACCTATAAAATAAAAAAAACAGGCATAATCTTTAATACTCATCCCGTGTCACTATAGACATACATGCCACGAGGTTAATGGTGAGTATAAAGGCGGCGATCGGTATAGGATATGTCTCACCCTAGCAAGAAGCGCAGGTGGTTTGACCCCCGCTGCCCTGGATTTCCTCCCCGGCTGATGTGCTGTCTATGCTATTGTAGCTAAGTATCCTCTCCATGTGCATTTATACCTGAGTATTTTGTTTCTCTATTGTCCATTGTACTGTGCAGTACATATAATTTTGAGGCACATTGCACTTTAATATAACTTAGTAGATGTGTGATTATTAATAGCATCTCAAGAACTTTTGGTGAATTGTTTTTGTTTTTTGGTGTTTTTTTATATGAATACCCTGTACAATATATATTGGGTTACTATATGCACTGATTTGCACATTTTTTGCACATTGTGATGGGGGCTTTGCAATAGAGGGTAGATTTTTGTGCCGGCACAAAAAGGTTAAAAAGGGAAAAAATTGTTTTCGATTTTTTGGGGGGTTTACGTTTATTATTTAATATTTTTTTATTTGATATATGTATTGCTTTGATCAGGTGGTGGAATAATGGTTTATTAATGTATCTGAAGGAACAAGGAGAGGAGGTATTCTGGGCCACAGCCTTGTATTTTAAGGGTAATTCTATAGAGGAATTGTTTCAGGGTTAAGAGGGGGCTTTTTAATGTGTTTGTAATGTGTTGTGATTGTTGTTTTTTAATGTGTGTTTTTATGTGGATCTAATACATTTTTGATAAATTTATTGGTTGTGCTCCTTGTGTTGGACCCTGGGAGAATCAAGTACCCCAGGCTTCAATTGATTTATTTAGCTAAGGGAGTTAGTGAGCACGCCACTACCATAAGCTATTAGTGGTGCACCATCGTTTATTGTAACTGTTTAGGTCACAAGGTGTTAGAAGCAGCAGTTTGACCTTTTGTCCAACTGGAGTTTTTTTTTGTCATGCTGTACTCTTTTCTGTGAAGGCATTATTTCAGGACTGCTTTGGGAAATCCCGAAAGGCAATAAAGCAAGAAGCTGTCTCTTTCACTAGCATAGTAATGTCTACTATTCTCTCCGGTGTAAAGTATACTCCTCTGCTCTCCTGCACCAGCTTCTGGCAAGCTTTCCCGAGGTATCTTTCTCCAAAATGTACCTGTTTTAGAGGCTGGGTCCTAGGATGGGATGTATTTGCATGTTCAGCTACTCAACCAGCTTGCTTGCAAATTATGGACAGACCTCCAAAGTTTGTGCATGCTGCCTGACCTGCTCTCCAAAACCAGGATACTTTAAAACTCTGGACTGGTAATTCCATTTTTGATGGAATTTTTAAAGGTTTGCATTATTATGTAACAAAATTATGTCTTTAAGTTGCTGAGCTGGTAATGTTTTTCTTTTGTATTTGTTTGCAACAATGTGTTATAAAAGAAAATGGATCTCCCTAGCAACAATGTGTTTACCTTAGCAATGTACACCAAAGTGGTGTGTTTACTGTACATTGCATATACTTCCTTCTGCTCTAATCAAACTTTTTCAGATGGGAGGGGGGATAATCTTGTGTTCCAGTAGCTAAAGGGTAACTGGCATTGTTCTCACCTGGGGAGGCCATTACTGCTGCTTGATGTAGCCAAAGTTGATTATGAGCTCACCTGTTACAGATTTGTGGTCAGAAACTATACTAGGAGCTTTATTCACAGCCAGGAAACCTATTCCCATTTAGCAACACAGAGCCACAGGAATATGCACAATACTAACACACGGGTTTATTTTATATGCCAAAAGAGAAAAACAATAAGGCAGAACACAAAAACCTGATAAATGAGAGTTCTCCTTTATACTGTGGGGGAGAAAATATTATTTTTGTATTTGCCATCTAAAAGGCACAGCTCCAACTTTATTCCAGATGCAGAATTTGTAATCATTTTTAACCCCTTTAATTATGTTGCGGTTATCCAGACTAAATATATGTTCATTATATAACTTGCCAACCAAGAGTTAAATTGCAAGTGTGTACAGGAGGTGCTGACAGCTGGGTTGCACTTTAGCTTTTTGTCTTTAACTGTCATTTTTTACTTTAGCTATGCTTTCTCCCCCTCACCAAAGTCTATGCATGCTGTGCATCGTCGTGTATCCTGGACCGCCCACACAATTTCCAAAAGCAGTGCAGTGCCCTCCTTCAGGCTTCAGTCACACTCCCTCTCTCACCTCACCATGCCTGGACCCTGCACCAAACTTTTTCATGCTTGTTCTGTTCTATTCTGTTTTGAGGCTTGCTAATTTTTTTGTGTAAATATAAAAACAGAAATATTTTAATATATAAATAAATATATGAAGATTTGTAGTTCTTATTAGGGGAGGGGTAGGTGGATTCCCACATTAGGGAGAAAAGAAATAGTGGTTTCAGTAAGGAAATACATGTTGGTTAGATGGCAGTGTGTGTGTATGTGTGCAGAAATGCGACAGAACCTTCTGGCTACATAATGCAGTGAAGCTCGTTCTGGAGCATCAGGTGTTGCCTAGCAGCAGACACAGGCACTCCAGTGAAACATGATTTGCCAGACAGAACGTGCATGACATTACCTTAAGCCTGCCCATATAGTAATAAAATAGGACATTTGAATCAGCAGCAGAGCCAGCTACCACACCCACCATTGGGGAGCTCTGCTAGCAAAAACTAAAACCAAGCATAGATAAAAGGTAACATGACTGACCACACCCTTTTCAAAAAATAAAAAAATGGCAGTGATTAGGAACTTGGAGGGATTTAACCATAGTGTCCAATGGCTTGCCTACAGTATTTTTCATTGCCTAAAGTAATTTTCATTTATTTCACATGTGCTCAACCTGCAGCCCAGGGCCACATCTCATTCTCAGAAATAGGGGTACAGTAAGGATGGGTGATTGCACTGAGAGTGATATAGAAGGCAGGCATTGGCAAATGGAGGTAACAGCGGTGGCTTGGAAGAAAGCGGTGACATTGATTGTACACCACCACCCCTGGGTGAAATCTTTGGCAGAATTATTGCATACAATAGTTTTTCTAAATTAATTGTATGCTTAGCATTGGTGGATAAGATGTTGGACTGATTGGTGGGGGGAGGGTGTTTATAAATAACGAATTGTCTGCCTTTTATTCTGGTTCTTAGTGTGACAGCATATTTATTAAAGCATATTTATTAACTAATCCCATCCACCCAACATACATACCTCTGGCTGTACCCCTCTTCGGCAGCAGCTGGAGTGAACCTAAATGTGTATAGCAGCTGCTCTGCTACATTTAGCTGCCACTGAACATGCGAGCCTGCATTCAGGTAAGTATACCGCGTCAATGACTTGCCAAAAAAATGGGACAGAGATGCCATTTACCTTCATTTATATACATTTAATCAGTGTATTACATTTCATTATATTTTTTTCTCTTTTTTGTTAGGTAAAAGCACCCCAGTTAGTCAATTAAGTTCAACGCATTTTCAGAAGTCGAGTGACCCCTTTCAACCTTTCGGAACAGAACCAGGAGACCCCTTTCATAGTCGGAAGGCATTCACAGACCCCTTCAGTGGAAAAGACCCCTTTGCCACGACGCAGTCAGGAAAACATTCTAAGGGAACATCTGCGGGGTTTGCAAACTTTGGCTCTGTAAGTTGAATTTCCCCCTCTCCTAAGTAAAGAAGCCTCTGCTACTATTAGGTTAATCTGTAGCCCGGTATAATGCTGCTGAACCTCTCCCCCTTCTACATATGTGGAAGATGTAAATGTAAATATGTTAACTAGTAATTCTTGTTTTCTGCAAACCAGTGGCTTCCAATGTGCACTATGAACTTGTTTATTATATAAAACAATATCTCCATGAACAGGACTTTTTTCTGTTATATATTATAAAACAATGACAATGGATGGTGGTGAAACTTGAAATGTTTATGGCCTAGCAAGTGTTCTGTTGATGTAACTATTCTAAACTGTAGCTTTTAATTAGTAGTTGAACAAATATACGAAAGGTAGTGCTATGCGATTTGGTTGGGGTAAGCTCAAGAGACCCTAACATGGTGAGAATTTTGGGCTCCCTGACAGATGTTTGTATTTCATTTTTTCCTAATGCTGGTGCTCTAACGGTAGTGGGACTCTTTGTAGAGGCCTTAGTCATAGTTTCTTAACCAAAAAAACTTTCATTTTAATGTAAGTTGGGAGAAAATACCCATATCTTATTCTTTTTAAGGGCATCTATACTGCTGCTTGTTTTAACACCATTTAATTCTATATTTCAAGCTACTGTTTTGAAACTTCCATATTTTGCTGCTTTTCACTTTTAATGTTTCTTGCATGTCTGCTTTGCTATTGTTGTATTTATGTAAACAGTAAGAACCTGTTTGTTTTTCAATAAATAAGTCTTCAGCATCCCCCTCCCTTTGTGTATTCCTCTGTGGGTCAATTCCTTTTATGTCTCTGCTATCATATTTTGTGGATTTACAAGGAATAACCTATAAATATAATTACCAGTTTGGGTTTTTTTTCTACCCTAAACTTTCAACATTTTAACCCTAAAATATGTGCTGCTCTTAGAACTCTGCTGAAAGCCCACATACCTGTTGCTGCAGATATCGAGCCAATCGTAGCTCTACTGGAAACTATCCCAATGGTATGCCCCAGGGCTTCTCAAAAATACTGGGGGATTTAAAATGGTAATCAAAAATGGTAGGTGTTGGATATGACTCCCTATTTTTCGCTATGAACAGTAATTAAAACGGTTCTCGTATAGGAAGGCATTGGTTTGGCTAGCCCAGCAATAGTAGGTACATGACCATTTGTTGGTGGGGCACTCTGTTCTTGATGCTTTATATTCTCAGTGTGTCACACACCCCGCTTCCCCTTTAATTCTTACGATCGGGTTACTCCACCAGCAGGTGGCGACGTTGCAGAGAGAAGTCTTGAAAACGAGCCCCCTTCCGGCCTATATATACCTGGGACCTCCCACTTAACACCAGTTTTTTCTCTCTGCATGAGGCGACAAGACAGAAGAAAGAAGTCTCCTGCTTGCAGGTAGCCGGGGTCAAACCCCGGCACCCCCTTTGGGTCTATTTCTGCCCAGTTTGATTGTTTGCATACCTAGATGGTTAATGGAAGCCTCCCAGCCCAGGCTGCTGACTGGGCAACGGTAGATGGCACTATAGGTGCCTAGGAGCTTATCTCCTCCGCTCGACCCCATGCGTGGGGCAATGCGGCTATCTGGCATGGTGATCCGGATTTGGAATGCCCCTGTCCTGATGTTCCCCTTTGGCCATTCTCTCCCGCTATGGTCCCTTCTCCCTTCACTTGGGGGGGTGGTTTTTGGGGGTGCTTTTACTGTTTGTATGTGTGGTCGCGTGACCTGAGCTGCTGGGGCTCTGTTTTGCACTATTTCATGTTTTACCCCCACTGAGTCCGAGGGCGTCGGGGCGCCCTCTCTGCACGCGGCACCGCCATTTGGCGGGCCGAGCCGTTTGAATATTGGGGGCGGGGCCGCGGCCCGCGCTCTGTGACGCGATTGCGGGGGCGTGGCCTCACTTCCTCCTTCTCATCAAGGAGTCAGGTGAGGGGGACTTGGCTGGGGGAAGCTGTGTGCCTGGAGTGCTGCTGCTGCTGCTCTTCATGCGGTTTTCAGGTAACGGTCCCCACCTCGCACGTGGGGCCGTCTTTTTTTGCTATACTTTACTTGTCCACATATGTAAAGCTTGTGTGTGTGGTGGCACTTCAGCATAATTCCTAGCTTTGGTCAGTTCCCCCTGACGTCGATACCCCTGTGTTAGGGCTGTCTAGCATGGCTGTGGTACACTCTTCTGACACCACTGCCATTAAGGATAGTGAGGATCGTCGGATTGATCAATTGGCTCGTCATGGTTTTATCAGTGCCGGATCGACACTGCGGCCAGTGTGTGCTTCGGCGCTTCTTCTGTTGGCAGTTAGGTCCATTATTAGGGATCTGTGCGCAGGTCTTGATCCCGCTTGTGATGAGTTTAGTTCTCTCAAGCAGTGTGAGTCGTTTATTTCCTTTGTCTTGAACGCTCAGGACGATGCTCTGGCGATGAGTAGCAGGACAGCGGCACTGCTGGTTGCAATTCGTCGGTCAGTGTGGCTGCGCCAGTGGACGGCGGACTTTATCTCTAAAAAGGTGCTTACAGCTCTCCCTTTTTTGTGTTTGCGCCTGTTTGGCAATAAATTGGATTCAGTTGCCAAAGGTGGTAAATTGCCTCAACGCAAGAGGCCTCGTCGCGCCTTTTGGGGTGCGAGTGCCTTTAATCCTTCCTTTCGGGGAGTCAGAGCGGGCAGAGGTGCAGGTTGGACCCGGGGGAGGGGCCGTGGCCGTCCCGGTCAGTCCTGGGGCGCCAAGCCCAAGCCTGCTGGTAAGCCCGCTCAGCAATGAGGGGCTGCCCTCACCTGTGCAGGTGGGGGGATGATTGCGACACTTCTCTCTGGTCTGGGACCAGGAGGTTCCGGACAGATGGATCCAGGAGGTGGTGTCGTCCGGTTACAAACTGGAGTTCGAGTCTCGCCCTCCTTCGCGGTTCTTCTGGTCTCGGGTGCCCACCGATCCTTTGGCCGCGCAGGGGCTCCTGGCGTCGGTAAGGAATCCTCTGGAAATGGCGGTCATCCGGCCGCGCTCAGAGGTGGGCCTCGGTTTTTACTCCAATCTTTTCACAGTCCCCAAGAAAGACGGGTCGGTTCGCCCCGTCCTGGATCTGAAGTTCCTCAACAGGTTCATCCGTACTCGGAAGTTTTGCATGGAAACTCTGCGTTCGGCCATCGGTTCTCTTCGGCAGGGGGACTTCATGACGTCCATAGACATCAAGGATGCTTACCTTCATGTTCCCATCTGCCGGGCTCATCAGCGTTTTCTTCGGTTCGTGATGAAGGATCGGCATTTTCAATTCGTGGCACTTCCGTTTGGCCTTACCTCGGCTCCAAGAGTGTTCACCAAGGTGCTGGCAGGGGTGATGGCCATTCTCAGATCTTGGGGCATTCGTGTCGTACCTTATCTGGATGACCTTCTCATCATGGCTCCGTCCCTCAATCGATCAGAGACAGACACCAGGATGGTGGTCTCCACGCTGGAAAGCTTCGGTTGGGTGATCAACTTCCCCAAGTCCTCCCTCGCTCCGGCCAGGGTGGTGTCCTTTCTGGGAATGCGGTTGGACTCTTGTCAACACAGGGTGTTTCTCCCTCAGTCCAAAATTTATCTGATTCAGGAGTTGGCTCGGGTAATTCTTTCCAATCCTCGGCCGTCCATCCGTCTGGGCATGAGGCTGGTAGGGTTGATGGTTGCCTCGTTCGAGGCAGTTCCTTTCGCTCAATTTCACACGAGGACGCTTCAGCTTCATCTGTTGGCGTCCTGGGACCGGCGACCACGGTCGTTGGATCGGCCCTTCCAGTTGTCCTCCCGGGTCTGGCAGTCCCTCCAATGGTGGTTGGTCCCGACCGATCTCTCGAGGGGCAGGTCTTTCCTGACTCCTCTTTGGGAAATTGTCACCACGGACGCCAGTCTTTCGGGATGGGGGGGGGGGATTCTAGAAGGATCTTCAGTTCCAGGGGCAGTGGGGACCTCGAGAGGCCCACTTGCCCATCAATATTCTGGAACTGAGAGCCATCTGTCTGGTTCTTGCTCTTTTGACTCAACATGTTCTGGGCCTTCCGGTTCAGGTTCGCTCGGACAATCGAACAGCGGTAGCTTACATCAATCATCAGGGAGGGACTCGCAGTCTGGGTGCCCTCAGAGAGGTGTCCCTGATCCTGACCTGGGCGGAGGCCCATGTTCCTTGTCTCTCGGCAGTTTACATCCCGGGTGTGGAAAACCAGGAAGCGGACCTGTTGAGCAGGGGCTCTTCCCTTCTGGGAGAACGGGCTCTCCATCCTCAGGTTTTTCAGTCGCTGTGTCTCCGGTGGGGGACGCCGGAGGTGGACCTGTTTGCCTCTCATCACAATTGCAGGCTCCCGAACTTCGTGTCGCTCTCCCAGGATCCTCTGGCTCTGGCGGTGGACGCCATGTCCCTGAGCTCGGGGGATCTGGGGTTTCTGTACCTGTTTCCTCCGATACCCATGCTGGGCAGGGTGGTACGGAAGCTGGCTCTGGAAAAAGTGTCCGCCATTCTCGTGGCTCCAAGGTGGCCAAGGCGAGTATGGTTCGCAGACATCGTTCGGCTGGCAGTGGACCAGTTCGTTCTGCCTCTTCGGCCCGATCTGCTCACTCAGGGTCGGCTGTGTTACCCCAATTTACCAACGCTGGGTTTGACGGCTTGGCTGCTGAAACCTCCATCTTGAAGGAGGAGGGTCTTTATGACTCGGTTGTTAAGAGACTGATCGGTGCCCGGAAGAGGTCTTCTTCTATCATCTACTATAGGACTTGGAAAGCCTATATTGCTTGGTGTGAGGTTAGATCTTTGCCTTGTAGGGTCTTTTCGGTCTCCAGGATTCTGGAGTTTTTGCAATCTGGCCTGGACTCTGGTCTTCAGCTGAGTACTTTGAAAGGGCAAGTTTCTGCCTTATCTATCTTTTTTCAGAAGCGTTTTGCGCTTCATCCTTTAGTTGAAACTTTTTTCCAGGGGGTTACGCATGTGCGGCCTCCCAGGAAACCTTTACTCCCTGTTTGGGACTTGAATTTGGTTCTTTCTGCTCTTCAGGCTCCTCCCTTTGAGCCTTTGCAAGATATTGCTTTGTCTACCTTGACTCAGAAGATTGTCTTCTTAGTAGCTATCACTTCGGTTCGGCGTGTCTCGGAGTTGGCGGCCTTGTCTATTCAGGCGCCCTACTTTGAGAGGCATCAGGACAAAGTGGTCTTTCGGTTCAAACCGGACTTTCTTCCTAAGGTTGTTTCTGCTTTTCATTTGAATCAGGATATTGTTCTTCCCTCCTTGTGTCCTAAGCCTGAGAATGACAAGGAGAGGGTTTTGCATTGTTTGGATGTAGTACGCTGTGTTAAGTACTATTTGATTATTACTTCTCCTTTTCGTAAAACTGATGCCTTTTTTGTTGTGCCCTGTGGGCCTAGGAAGGGTTTGTCGCCGGCCAAATCTTCCATTAGCAAATGGATACGTCAGGCCGTTATTGCTGCCTATTCTGCTAAGGGGAACAAGGGGAACAAGTTTGTAAGGCTGTTACTTGGTCTTCTGTTCATTTTTTTTCTAAGTTTTACAAGGTTGATGTGCGGGCCTCAGCGGATGCTGTGTTTGGCCGTAAAGTTCTGCAGACTGCAGTCATTTAAGTTATGCTTCATTTTGCCTTCGGATACCCATCCCTTGTGGACACTGCTTTTGGATGTCCCGATCGTAAGAATTAAAGGGGAAGCGGGGTGTGTGACACACTGAGAATAATACCATTTTGTGAGTACTCACCTGAAAAATGGATATTGTCAGTGTGTCACACACCCCGCTTCACCCGCCCTTTTCGGTATCCTGGATCCTTTATATGGTGAAGCTTTTCTTTATTTTGAGGTTACCGTTGGATTTCCTGGTACCTTGTCTTTCTGCTTTTTAAATCACTGGTGTTAAGTGGGAGGTCCCAGGTATATATAGGCCGGAAGGGGGCTCGTTTTCAAGACTTCTCTCTGCAACTTCGCCACCTGCTGGTGGAGTAACCCGATCGTAAGAATTAAAGGGGAAGCGGGGTGTGTGACACACTGACAATATCCATTTTCAGGTGAGTACTCACAAAATGGTATTTTTTCATTAAAGATTAGATACATGCCAGAAACTTGATTAAGAAGCAACCTTAAGTTCTCATGTTCTTACACCAATAATTGACTGGACCTAAAGTCTAAAAGTCTTTCTGTACAGCGCACACATTCCCGGAGAGGCATTCATATTTGGGATGCCCTTTAGCATAAGACTTAAATGAAAGCTAAAAAACTGGTAGAAAAAGCCACCCCACAGAGACAACATTCCCCTTCTCTTGTTTACAGCTGCACTAGAATGTGGAAGAGAGAGTTTTAGCCCATTCTTGGGTTCTCCTTTTAGTTTTACACCGCAGCACATTTCAATTTGTGATGTCCCCTAGAATAAATTTGTGTTGGCCCCTAAAGTCTTTAGATTTAGGTCTGCTTTAAGTAATGTGTTTAGTAATTAATATGTATATATATATATATATATATATATATATATATATATACTGAAATGCATTTGGGTTCTGCCCTGTTTTTTAAATAACCATTTTAAGAGATCTGCAGCTTGAAGCCGATATAACCCACCAATAATTCAAAACCAAATTAGCTCCCCGGGTGTCGAAAAATTACTATTTTCACTTACCGTGACATTTTAAGCTCCCCTTTTGAAGGGTAGTTTGTGGACAATTTTTGTAAAAATGAATTTGATTCAAACATGGGCATAACCCTGCCTCTCCAGCAACCTTAGCCAGCATTTTGGGGCTACCTCAACTAAAAGGGACAGATTGATATCTTCACTTTTTTTTTTCAATGTGGCTTGTGTGTGTGTTTTTACTTGGAAGCGCTGACAGCCAGCAATGTTCGTGGCACTCAAGAAGGTTCTAATGAAGGAGGCCATTATAATGAGGTACATCAGCAGTGGAGGAGAGAGTGCTGTTCCAGGAGCTTACAGTCTAGTGTGCTGCACATCTGCCTCCATCATGAAAACTTAAATCGAGCAGGATGGCTGGTCATTGGTTTCTCATGCTCTGGATCGAGGAGGCATCTGATTGGCATTTCCCCAAATCAGCTGTTCCTGCACCCAACTTCTTTTCATAGTGTTGCGCTGCATCTGACATGGGCCTTGCTTGTATCTCCCACATTGTTTGACAGTTCTAACTAGGAGAGGGTGTTATCTTTCACCACATAGCATGCTTGTCTGTAATTATGTACCTATATAAAGACTTTTTGCCATGACAGCTATTCAATTATACTACCATGCCTTTATTGTTCTATGGAAGATTATTTATTGATCTTTCCCTTTACATTTATCCAATGACTATAGGTACTATGTTTTGGACTATCACATCACTACTCATATGGGGTTTGATAGTATGCTTGTTCGGCTGCACTCATTTAGGTGAAGTGATAATTATAAATGTTATTGTCTTGCATAAGTTTGCTATACTTAATAGTATATTTAGCAAGCTGTATACATTCTTAGTATACAGTACGTCCTGCTCCAAATCTAATACTTACACGTGGGATATACTCCGCCAGATGGCGCTGGACTGCAGAAACATCGAAAATAGGCTCCTCCCGGCCCCTCAAATACCCGGGGACCTCCCGCAAATCCCCAGATTTTCTCTGCAGTCTGGTTGCGAAGGACGAGAAATGGCTCTCTACTCGCAGGTGAGCGGGGCTATTAGCCTGCGGCCCTGTAGGACTATTCCCACCCGTTCCACTAGTAATATGCCTCCCAGCCTTGGCTGCGCTGGTCGGGTGAAGGTAGGCAGCACCGCTGTTAGGTGCTTAGGAGCGCTGCTCCACCGCTATCCCCCACCAAAGGGTAGGAGGTTCAGGCTTATGGTGAGCCTCTATGGCATGCCCCTCCCACACTAGTGCCCCTTGCCCCTGCCCATCGGTGGGCCCTGTTTAAGTGGCCGCTGTCCTCCCTCATTCTCCTTATAGCCTTCAGGGGAAAAGAGGGGGGGTGTGTGTGTGTGTAAATGTGTATGCTATGCACTCTGTGTTTTGCACTCTTTTTATTCTGTTAGTCTTGTGTCAGCCGCCGTGCTGACTTGCCTTTACTGTCTTTTTAAAATTGCCGCCGCCGCGCGCTGACTTGGTTCCGCACTTAGCGGCGGCATTACCTCAGGCGCTGGTGCGCCGTCATTGGCTGCTTGCACGTTCTGGTTTCGTGCTCTTCGGGGGGGGGGGCGGGGCCCGTCTATGGCACGCTCCGCGTCATCACTGATCCCCGCCCGCCCCTCGAGGTATACCGACGCCATCTTTAACCTGCTAGGTTGGCCCATGCGCGACGGACCCCTACCTACTGCGATCTGTAAGTGCCCTCACGGGCGGCTTTATATCTTTCACTTTTGTTACTGTGTGGTTACAGGCTTGTCTGCTTATGTCTTTCAGGCGGGGCAAACCTTTTTGGCTTCTCCCAGCCCTGTATTAGTGTAGAACTTGTAGGCCTTGTAAAAATAATAATCCCACTTCCCTAGCGGGTTATTGGGGCATCCGGGGTTGCTATATAGCGTTATTCCCTATCGGCGTATAGCGCCGCTATAATCACAATATGGAGGCATCCCAGGATAATGTGACCGGGGTCCCTTCGGGACAAAACCGGCTGTGTGTAGCGTGTGGGCAGCCTCATGCTGACGCTGACAAGGCGCGGTTCTGTGTACCCTGTGCTGAGCAGGTGCTTGCATTGCAATCTGGCCTGCCAGTGGCTGAACCTCGTTTCACTTCGCCTACTCCCCCAAGCTTAAACCTCACTCCTACTGAGTTGCATACAAGTGGGGATTCTCAGCCTGATGTGTCTTCTAGACTGGCTACTGTTGAGCAGTTGATTGCTAAGTTCTTAGCGCGTAAGGCCCCTGCTAAAAAGCGGCACTTAACGCCTATTGTCACTATTTTCCCTATGGAAACTGAGGAGTTTTTGAATCTTTGTGGCTATACCCCGTCTGATGAAGGGGAGCTGTTCTCTGACTCTGGCTCATCTGATGAGAGACCAAGGGGTCACGACTATTCTGGCTCTGACCTCTGGGCCCAGGATGACACTGACAGATTATTGACCCAGATATTTGAGGTTCTGTCCATCTCTCTCCCTGTTGCGGCCCCCAGACAGAGAGGGGAGCTTTTCCATACAGCAAAATCACGTTTGGAATTTCCCGAGCAGGCACATTTCCATAACCTTGTGCTCAAGGAATGGGAGCGCCCCAGTAAACTTCCCGGGGTTCCAAAAAGTTGGGATAGGAAGTACCCCTTCCCTGCTGAGGTGGTAAAGTGTTGGTCATCCCCCCCGAGGTGGATGCCCCGATCCTAGGACTGTCTAATACCCCTGTCATGCATTCCCCTGATTCTACTACCCTGCGGGATGCTGAGGACCGGTGCATTGACCAGCTGGCATCCCACGCCATTGCATGTGCGGGGACGGCACTGCGCCCGGTCTGTGCCTCTGCCATTACTGCTGTGGCCACTAGAACGCTTATCAGAAATATGCTTGATAGTGCCCCTGATGATTTGCCTTGTGAGGTGTTCAATGCACTCTCCAGTTGTGATGTTTTTCTAAATTTTGTCCTCTCAGCCATGGATGACACCATCAGAATGTGTGCCAGAACCTCTGCCCTTGTGGCGGCTATACGCCGCTCGGTTTGGCTGCGCCAGTGGGCTGCTGACAACGCTGCCAAGATGGCCCTCACTGGTTTTCCCTTCAAAGGACTGTGCCTGTTTGGGGACCGCCTGGACCTTTTTGCTAAGGGAGGCAGGCTACCCCAGCGCAGGCGTCAATCTAGGCCCTTTCGGGGTCAGGGTTCCTTCTCCTCCCCTTACCGTGGTGCAAGACAGGGAAGGGGGGTTTCCTTTCCTGGGGTCCGGGGAGATTTCTGGGGTAGAGGCAGAGGAAGTGGACGTCCTGGCTCCTCCTGGGGCCCCAAAGCAAAATCCTCTCCCAAGCCCCCTCAGGCATGATGGGGCGCCCTCACCCATCCGGGTGGGGGGGACGGCTGCAGCACTTCGCTCACGTCTGGAGGCTTCATGTCTCAGACCGGTGGATTCAGGAGGTAGTGTCCTCCGGTTACAAGATAGAGTTTGCTGCCGATCCCCCTCCAAGATTCACCAGATCCCGGATTCCTCAGGACCCTGTGTCAGCTCAGGAGCTAGTGCAAGCAGCAAGGCCTCCTGGAGCGGGGGTCATCTGCCAGGTCCCCTTAAGAGAAAAAGGCAAGGGCTTTTATTCCAACCTATTCACAGTACCCAAAAAAGATGGTTCAGTCAGGCCCATCCTGGACTTGGAGATCCTCAACAAGTTTGTCAGGGGCAGGCGCTTTCGCATGGAAACTCTGTGCTCTGCCATCAGTTCCCTGTGCCAAGGGGATTTCATAACTTCTGTGGACATCAGATGCTTATCTTCATATTCCTGTGTTCCCAGGTCATCAAAGGTTCCTGAGGTTCGCTCTGATGGATGAACACTACCAATTTGTGGCCTTGCCCTTCGGCCTCACTTCAGCTCCCAGGGTGTTCACCAAGGGGCTGGCTGGCGTGATGTCTCTGCTCAGATGTCAGGGCGTCCGCGTGCTTCCCTATCTGGATGACATTCTCATCACTTCCCAGTCTCTACATCAGGCAGAGTTGGATACTCAGCTGGTGGTCTCTACTCTGTAGTCATTTGGATGGGTTATCATCCACCCCAAGTCCTCACTGTCCCCTTCCTTGGTAATTCCATTTTTAGGAATGAATCTGGATACAGTTCAGGCAAGGATCTTCCTTCCTCAACAGAAGGTGGACAGTCTGATTGCACAGGCTCAGTCCCTCCTAGCTTGTCCCCATCCCTCCATTAGGCAGGGGATGCAGCTGGTGGGCCTGATGGTGGCATGCTTCGAAGCGGTCCCTTATGCTCAGTTCCACTTGAGGCCCCTGCAACTTCACCTATTGTCAGTATGGGACAAGGACCCAGCATCTCTGGACAGGGTCTGTGTGCTCTCCCCCCTGGTCAGGAGGTCCCTCTCGTGGTGGATGGACTCAAGGAATCTGTTGGGGGGGCAGATCCTTTTTTGCCCCTTCCTGGGAGACGGTCACCACGGATGCCAGTCTGTCAGGTTGGGGGGGTTTCTGGAAGTCCCTGCGGTTCCAGGGGAGGTGGGGCCCTCAGGAGGCCCACGCACCTATCAATGTCTTGGAACTGCGGGCGATCAGGCTAGTTCTGGCTCACTTGACTACTCACCTTCGGGGCCTGCCTTTTCAGGTGCGCTCGGACAACCAGACGGCAGTCGCCTACATCAATCATCAGGGAGGGACCCGGAGCAAGGGGGCCCTCCAGGAAGTGTCTCTGATCCTGACTTGGGCGGAGGCCAATGTCCCCTGCATATCAGCTGTGTACATCCCGGGGGTGGAAAATCACCTGGCGGACTCTCTGAGCAGGGGGACCTCTCGCCAGGGAGAATGGTCCCTATGCAGCAGGGTGTTTCAATCTCTGTGTCTCCGTTAGGGCCAACCAGATGTAAATCTGTTTGCGTCCCGCCACAATCACAAGCTCCCAGCCTTTGTCTCTCTGTCCCAGGATCCTCTGGCATTGACCTCGGATGCGCTAGCAATATCATGGCAGGAATTTCAGTTCCTGTATGTCTTCCCTCCAATCCCCCTGCTGAGCAGGGTTCTGCGCAAGATTGCTCTGGGGTGCCAGCATTTCTGGTGGCCCCCAGGTGGCCAAGAAGAGTGTGGTTCGCAGACGTGGTGCAGCTGGCAGTAGATCAGTACGCTCTGCCCTTGGTGCCAGATCTGATCACTCAGGGCTCACTACGCCATCCCAATTTACAAACTCTGGCTTTGACGGCTTGACTGCTGAAACCACAAGTCTTAAAGGAGCCACAGCACTCAACCTTGTCTGCTTGCAGGCCAGCCTATAATCTGTCTCTAAACTTGGTTAAAAACAGAGTACTCGGTCACACACATCTGCAGAAGTATGCTTAAGCTGCACCACTACGCCAAAGTGCCTCTGTGGGGTGCAGTCCTAACTCTAATCTCTGAGAGCCCATCTGGGACATACAGTGCAATAGATAAATTGGGAGCAGGCTTACCTGAGGTTGCCCTAAACCTCTCAAGTGCAAGCCATGGGGTGGAAGGGTCAAAGACCTTGCAATACAGCCTAGACCCCACACACCATGTGCTTGCACAAATTCAAAAGAAACAAAGGGGGGGTTGACAGGGACTCAACCCTGTCAGCTTGCAGGCCAGCCTATAATCTGTCTCTAAACAGGGTTGAGTGCTGTGGCTCCTTTAAGACTTGTGTGTACTAATTGCCCTGCTAACGTGCACCTCCCAGGTTAGTTATAAAATGGTCTGAGCGGCTGCCACCCCCCCTTTGTTTCTTTTGAATTTGTGCAAGCACATGGTGTGTGGGGTCTAGGCTGTATTGCAAGGTCTTTGACCCTTCCACCCCATGGCTTGCACTTGAGAGGTTTAGGGCAACCTCAGGTAAGCCTGCTCCCAATTTATCTATTGCACTGTATGTCCCAGATGGGCTCTCAGAGATTAGAGTTAGGACTGCACCCCACAGAGGCACTTTGGCGTAGTGGTGCAGCTTAAGCATACTTCTGCAGATGTGTGTGACCGAGTCCTCTGTTTTTAACCAAGTTTAGAGACAGATTATAGGCTGGCCTGCAAGCTGACAGGGTTGAGTGCTGTGGCTCCTTTAAGACTTGTGTGTACTAATTGCCCTGCTAACGTGCACCTCCCAGGTTAGTTATAAAATGGTCTGAGCGGCTGCCACCCCCCCTTTGTTTCTTTTGACTGCTGAAACCTCCATCTTGATGGAGAAGGGGCTGTCTTCCTCGGTTGTGGATACTTTGATTAAAGCTAGGAAGAAGTCTTCCTCTTCCATTTATTACAGGGCTTGGCGTGCCTACATTGGTGTGAGTCTAAGTCTCTTCACTGTTGTGTGTTCTCTATTCCCAGGATTCTGGAGTTCCTGCAGCATGGGTTGGAGATGGGGCTCCAACTCAGTACTCTGAAGGGTCAGGTTTCTGCCCTGGCTATTTTCTTCCAGAAGTCCTTTGCTCAGCACCCTCTGATGTGGTCAGGTTTCTGCCCTGGCTATTTTCTTCCAGAAGTCCTTTGCTCAGCACCCTCTGATCAGGACTTTTTTCCAGGGGGTCACTCATGTGCGCCCCCCACGTAAGCCTATGGTGCCTGTTTGGGACCTGAACTTGGTTCTTTCAGCCTTGCAGGGTGCTCCCTTTGAACCTGTGCAGGATGCTGCTTTGGCCATTCTTACGCTCAAGGTTGTATTTCTGGTGGCTATCACTTCTGTCAGGCGTGTGTCTGAGTTGGCGGCGCTTTCCATTCAGCCCCCCTACTATGAGACACCAGGACGAGGTGGTGTTCCGCTTCAAGCCAGATTTTCTGCCTAAGGTCGTGTCTGCTTTTCATTTGAATCAGGATATTATTCTTCCTTCTTTGTGCCCTAATCCTAGCAATGCTAAGGAGAGGGTTTTGCACTCTTTGGATGTGGTTAGGTGTCTGAAGTACTATCTGGTGGCTACTGCACCTTTCAGAAAAACTGATGCCCTTTTTGTGGTCCCTTCTGGTCCTAGGAAGGGTTTGGCTCCTGCCAAGTCTACCATCAGCAAATGGATCCGTCAGGCTGTGATTCAGCCTACCTTTCCGCCTTACTGCTCATTCCACTCGTGCTATTGGTGCCTCTTGGGCTGTTCAGCACCAGGCTTCTGTTGAACAAGTTTGCAAGGCCTCTACTTGGTCTTCTGTTCATACCTTTTCAAAGTTTTACAAGGTTGATGTTAGGGCCTCAGCTGATGCTGCTTTTGGCCGCAAGGTTCTGCAGGCGGCACTGGTTTAAACTGTCTGCTGTTCCCACCCTACTTTATGGACACTGCTATTGGATGTCCCGAGTGTAAGTATTCTATCTGGAGCAGGACGTACTGTATACTAAGAATGATACAATTCTGTGATTACTCACCTGTAGAATTGGTATTATGAGTATACAGTACGTCCTGCTCCACCCCACCCTTGGTTTTTGAATTATTTTGGATCCCCTGTATGGTGTTATCATTGTTATAATTACTAGTTTGGGTTGTTTTCATTCTCCCGGCTTCTCGTTAACTGCTTTTCAATGCTGGGGATTGTGGGAGGTCCCTGGGTATTTGAGGGGCCGGGAGAAGCCTATTTTCAATGTCTCTGCAGTCCAGCGCCATCTGGCGGAGTAGTACCCGAGTGTAAGTATTCTATCTGGAGCAGGACGTACTGTATACTCATAATACCAATTCTACAGGTGAGTAATCACAGAATTGTATTTTTTTTATTTAATTGCCTTTCACTCCTGTTTAATTAATGTGGGTATTGTCGTCTTATGTCTTTCAGGCGGGAAAACCAATTAGAGGTTTCTCCCGGTCCTGTGTCTTCTATTAGTCTAGTTACTATATTAGAGGCATCCCGGGTAACTGCACAGCGTAATTCCCATTGGTCATTGTGACACCAAAAATCACCATATGGAGGCTTCTCAGGATATTGTGCTCAGGGTCCCATCTGGGCAAGCCCGGCTGTGTGTGGTGTGTGGGGCATCCCCTGTAAGCTATGATGTGCGGGTCTGTGTACCCTGCGCGGCACTCTGGGCTGCACTTGTCTGGGCCTGCGCCCACCATGTCTTCTCCCACGCCCCCTCGGTTGATCTTGATCCCCAGTGAGGATAACACTAGTGGGGAGTCTCAGCCTGATGTGTCTTCCAGGCTGGCCAACATTGACAGGTTGATTGCTAACTCTGTGGCCCATAAAGACGGCATTTGGCGCCTGCTGCGTCTGCCTTCCCTATGGAGACGGAAGAATTCCTTGATTTGTCTGACTGTACCCCGCTTGAGGAGGGGGAATTATTCTCAGATTCTGAATTCTCCGATGATCAGCAGTTCCCTGGCGCTGATGCCGGCTCAGAGCATTGGAATGCTGATGACACCCATAGACTTTTGACTCAAATCTTTGAAGTACTTTCCATCTCTCTCCCTGCTGCGGCACCCAGGCAGCAGGGGGAATTGTTTGGTACTACAAAGCCACGTTTGGAATTTCCAGAACAGGCTCATTTCCATAATCTGGTTCACAAGGAATGGGAGCGGCCTAGCCGGCTCCCTGGTATTCCTAAGGGATGGGATAAAAGGTACCCTTTTCCCCCGGATGTGGTTAAATGTTGGTCAACTCCACCAGAGGTAGATGCTCCGGTCTTGGGGTTGTCTAATACTTCTGTGGTGCATTCCCCTGATTCCACTACCTTGCTTGAAGGATAGTGAGGACCGACGTATTGACCAGCTGGCTTCCCATGCCTTTGCCTGTGCGGGATCGGCCCTGCGCCCAGTCTGTGCTTCTGCTATTACTGCTTTGGCCGTTAGGACTCTGGTCAAGGGCCTGTTAGAAGGCTATCCTGATGAGTCTTCCCGTGCAGAATTTAGAGCCTTGCAGGATGTGCAGCAGGACCTCGGCTCTGGTTGTGTCTATTCGCCGCTCGGTCTGGCTGCGCCAGTGGGCAGCTGACAATGCTGCTAAGAAGACTCTCACAGGGCTACCCTTTAAGGGGCTACGCCTTTTTGGTGACCGGTTGGACCTTTTTGCAAAAGGAGGTAGGTTGCCCCAATGCAAGAGACAGCTGCGGCCCTTTCGGGGTTCAGGGTCCTTTACCCCACTCCTTTCACGGATCCAGGTCAGGGAGGGGGGTACCCTTTGCGGGGCACAGGGGGGATTTCTGGGGCAAGGGTAGAGGCCGTGCCCGTCCCGGATCCTCCTGGGGATCTAAGCCCAAATCTGTCATTAAGCTCACTCAACCATGAAGGGGCGCCCACACCCTTACGGGTGGGGGGACGGCTGCGGCTCTTCGCTCATGTCTGGGGACAACAGGTCTCAGACAGGTGGATTCTGGAGGTTGTGTCCTCCGGCTACAAGCTAGAGTTCGCGGCACGGCCCCCTCCAAGATTTCTCAGGTCTCAGATTCCTCTAGACCCCCTGGCCGCTCAGGGTCTATTTCAAGCTGTACAGAACTTATTGGGTATGGGGGTCACCTGTCCGGTCCCTCCGGGGGAGAGAGAGGTCAAGGTTATTATTCCAATCTTTTCACAGTACCCAAAAGGGATGGCTCCATCAGGCCCTTCCTGGACATAGACATCAAGGATGCTTATTTTCATGTGCCAGTCTTCCCAGGGCATCAGCGGTTCCTCAGGATCGCCCTGGAGGAACAGCACTACCAATTTGTGGCACTTCCCTTTGGTCTCACATCAGCCCCCAGAGTGTTCACCAAGGTACTGGCGGGAAACCTGGAAACGTTCGGATGGGTGATCAATTATCCCAAGTCCTCCCTCTCCCCGTCCAGGGTGACCCCCTTCCTGAGCATGAATCTGGATACCATTCAGGCCAGGATTTTTCTTCCTCAGCAGAAGGTGGATTCTCTTCAAGCTCTGGCTCATTCCATGCTGCCCAGCCCTCGTCCTTCCATCCGTCAAGGCATGCAATTGGTGGGACAGATGGTGGCCTGCTTCGAAGCAGTCCCTTACGCTCAATTTCACATGAGACCTCTTCAGCTCCATCTCCTTTCAGTCTGGGACAAGAATCCCCTGTCTTTGGATCAGGCCTTTGTTCTCTCTCCTCTGGTCCGGCGGTCCCTCCTGTGGTGGCTGGACTCGAGGAATCTTCTGGGGGGCAGATCCTTTCTGACTCCATGTTGGGAGATGGTCACTACGGATGCCAGTCTGTCAGGTTGGGGGGCTACTGGAGAGCCCTTCAATTCCAGGGGCTGTGCCCTCAGGAGGCTCACGCTCTGATCAACGTCCTGGAGCTGAGGGCGGTTCAGTTGGTACTGGCACAGTTGACTCCTCATCTTCAGGGTCTGCCGGTACAGGTTTGTTCCGACAATCAGACTGCGGTCGCCTATATCAATCATCAGGGAGGGACTCGAAACAGGAGTGCCCTCCAGGAGGTGTCGTTGATTCTGTCCTGGGCCGAGAACAATGTCCCGTGCATCTCAGCAGTTTATATTTCGGGAGTGGAGAATCTGGAGGCGGATTCCCTGAGCAGGGGGACCGCTCGCTGGGGGGAATGGTCCCTCAACAGTGAGGTCTTCCTATCCCTTTGTCACCGGTGGGGGAGGCCAGACGTGGATCTGTTTGCTTCTCACCACAATCACAAGCTGCCAGCATTTGTTTCCCTTTCCCAGGATCCCCTGGCTCTGGTGGTGGATGCTCTGTCTCTGTCCTGGCAGGGTCTCGGTCTCCTGTACCTCTTCCCTCCGTTTCCTCTTCTGAGCAAGGTTCTGAGCAAGTTGGTTCAGGAGCGGCTGCCAGCCATTCTAGTGGCGCCCAGGTGGCCAAGACTGGTGTGGTTCGCCGATGTCGTGCGGCTAGCGGTGGATCAGTATGCTCTTCCCTTGGTTCCAGACCTTCTCACTTAAAATGGACCAACACCCTCCCCTGATCGGCCCGGGAATCTATAAGATTCCCGGACCGATCAGCTCCCTGACTGCGGGGCACCCCGATCTGTGTGAAACCCCCCCCAGATCCCCGAAAATCCTACCTGATCCTCGTTCCAGCGGCGCATGCGCGGGCCGCCGCCGCCTCCCGCGCGTCCCTCTAGTAGGGCGCGCACCTGTGCCGGCCGTGTGTGAATGGCCGCTGCGGGCGCTCTCCCTGTAAGAGGGACGCGCGGGAGGCGGTGGCTCGTGCTCAGCTTGTCCGTCGGCGGCGATTGGACGAGCGAGTCACGTGGGAGCGGGGTCAGGTGAGTTTTCAGGGCTTTCTGGGGGGGTTTCACACAGCGGGGCACCCAGTCAAAATCCTGGGTGTTGGACCACTTTAAGGACGGCTCTGTTATCCCAACTTACAAACGCTGGCTTTGACTGCCTGGCTGCTGAAACCGCCATCCTGAAGGAGGAGGGTCTGTCTGATTCGGTGGTTCGTCCTCTTGTCAGCGCTAGGAAGAAGTCCTCCTCCACTATTTACTATAGGACCTGGCGGGCCTACATTGACTGGTGTGAGTCTAGGCCTTTCCCTGTCGTGTGTTCTCCATTCCTAGGATCCTGGAGTTCCTGCAACATGGTTTGGATATGGGTTGGTTTTCAGCTCAGCACCTTGAAGGGTCATGTGTCCGCCTTGGCTGTTTTCTTCCAGAGGTCCTTCGCCCTACATCCTCTGGTCAAGACCTTCTTCCAGGGGGTCACTCATGTGCGCCCCCCCCCCCCAAACCCATGGTACCGGTCTGGGATTTGAATTTGGTTTTGTCCGCCCTTCAGGGTCCTCCTTTTGAACCTGTGCATGAGGCTGCCTTGTCTCTCTTTACCCTGAAGGTTGCCTTTTTGGTGGCTATTACCTCTGTTCAGCGGGTTTCTGAGTTGGCGGCTCTGTCGATTCAGGCCCCCTACTTTGAGATACACCAGGACAAGGTGGTTTTCCGATTTAAACCAGATTTCTTGCCTAAGGTTGTGTCTGCCTTCCATCTCAATCAGGATATTGTGCTTCCTTCTTTGTGCCCTAATCCTGGTAATTCCAAGGATAGGGCCTTGCACTATCTGGATGTTGTCAGGAATTTGAAATGCTACCTGGTGGCTACTGCTCCTTTCAGGAAATCGGACGCCTTGTTTGTGGTTCCATCGGGTCCTAAGAAGGGGTTGGCTCCTGCTATTATGTCTACTATTAGTAAATGGATCCGTCAGGCCATTGTTAGGGCCTATTCTACTAGGGGGAAGGATCCTCCTTTACGTGTTACTGCTCATTCTACCCGTGCTGTTGGGGCTTCCTGGGCCTTCCAACACCAGGCTTCTGTTGAAAAAGTTTGTAAGGCTGCTACGTGGTCTTCTGTTCATCCCTTTTCCAAGTTTTACAAGGTTGATGTTCAGGCCTCAGCAGATGCTGTATTCCAAGTGTGACATACACTCCGCTTCAATAAGTCTTGACAGTTGGGTTATTCTCCAGTAGAGGGCGAACTTCTGCAGAGATGAATGCAAAAAAAGAAGCCCTTCCCGGTCCATAACTACCTGGGACCTCCCACCAATTCCCCAGTTGTCTTCTCTGCAGGGAGCGAGCAAGACAGAAGATGAAGCTTCTCTTACTTGCAGGTAAGCTGGGCTCGCGCCGGCCCCCTTTTTTGTCCCTATTGGTACCAGGACCCTCCAAAATTGTCCCTATAGTGAGCCTCCCAGCTTCGGCTGCGGGTCCTTGGTAAAGGTAGGAGCACCCTTTGGGTGCTGTAGGAGCGCTGCTCCACCATGAGACCCCACCACGGGGTAGGCGGTGATCCAGGTTTTTGGTGATCCTGGTGTGGGATGCCCCGTCCCTACATGCCTATTGCCTTATATTGGCAGGGTTCCCACTCCCTCTTCCGGGTCCCTTACTCTCCTCCGGGGGGGGGGGGGGGGGGGCTGACTCCCTGTCCGCTATTTGCAGTGTGTGTGTGTGTGTGTTGTTCACTTTATTCACGTGTATGTGTGTGCGTGTATGTTTACGTTCGGCTACGCGCACGCTCTCTGCGGCAGCGGGCCGGTTCTCTCAGGGTCGGCTCCGCGGCCATAGTGGCCGGGGAGCGCGACCTTCTGCCTTCCACAATGAGGGGGGCGGGGCCTGGCGCCCACCCGCGTCGGCCCGCCCCCTCGGCGGCGTCATCGGCCGGCTCCAGCCCTATTGGCTGGAAACGCGGCTTGGGGGGGGGGGGGAATTCCGTGTCAGAGGGGGGCGGGGCCATGTGCGGGCGTACTCCGCGCTGGCCTACCCCCTTCTCCCTCTCCTCGTCTGGACGCCATCTGCCGCGTGAGTGCCCCATACGGGCTCCTTAGCTGGAAATCCTTTGCTTATGCCCTTCTTGCGGACATGTCGCCGGGCATTATTGTGCCCGTGGGCTACATCCATCGGGGGCATATGTTATATGGAGATATCATAGTTCGGTATATATGTGTATATATATATATATATATATATATATATATGTGTGTGTATAATTTTGTGTGTGCGCCTATATGCCCTTTAATTGCTCTGGCTGCTTGGCGATTATATATATATATATATATATATATATATATATATATATATATACGCAGTCATATACCTTATAGGAATATTTCGGCAGTGTGACTGTAATTTAGGAACATATGCCAGTAGGGGGCACTACTTAGAATAATATACCCTGCATACAATTGATAGTGTGACTGTAATATCTATGCTAGGGCATCCCTTACTATGCTCTGCTCTTATGTGACCTTTTTTGTGTGTTACAGGTGTCTCTCCTGGTCCTGGGGTCCCTAGCTATAAATATTGTCCACCCCCAAAAAATCCTCCCACTGGGACTTTAAGGGGCATCCCAGGTTGCTTATGCGTAATTCCCTACGGTCTTGTGACTGACCACAAAAATTCACCATATGGAGGCTCTGCAGTATACCAGGCCCGGGATCCCTTCGGGACAATCCGGGCCATGTGTGGGGCATCCATTACGGGGGAGAATGTGCTGATCTGTATACCATGCGCACAAAAGGCCATAACGCGGCAGTCTGGTACCCAGCCTTCTGGGTCGGCTCCTCCGGCCTCATCGCCTTCCCCTCCCCACCTGATCCGTACCCCAAGTGACATTGGTACTAGTGGGGAGTCGCTTTCTCATGTTTGGGCTAAGTTGACCAGCATAGAGAAAATGATTGCTAGCAGGACGTCAGCCTTACTGGTGGCCATGCGCAGACTGGTCTGGCTCCGTCAGTGGACAGCGGACTTTGGAGCCAAGAAGTCACTCACAGCTCATCCCGGGTTGCTTATGCGTAATTCCCTACGGTCTCGTGACTGACCACAAAAATTCACCATATGGAGGCTCTGCAGTATACCAGGCCCGGGATCCCTTCGGGACAATCCGGGCCATGTGTGGGGTGTGGGGCATCCCTTACGGGGGATCAACCGCACCAAGTCTTCTCTCTCCCCGTCTCGAGTGATTTCATTTCTAGGCATGGATCTGGATACCAGTCGGGCCAGAGTGTTTCTGCCCCAGACCAAGGTGCAGGGGGTTCAGGACCTGATTTGTCTGCTTCTGGCCAGCCCTTGCCCCTCTATCCAACAGGGGATGAAACTGGTGGGCCTGATGGTGTCCTCCTTTGAGGCGGTGCCGTTTGCACAACTTCACATGAGATCTCTTCAACTTCTCCTATTGACGTATTGGGACAGTTGCCCACAGTCTTTGGATCAACCTTTCAGGATGTCTTCCAGGGTTCGGCAGTCACTTCGGTGGTGGCTGGACTCAAGCAATCTGGTGAAGGGCAGATCCTTTCTGGTCCCTTGTTGGGAGACGGTTACCACGGATGCCAGCCTGTCGGGCTGGGGAGGTTATTGGAAGTCATCAGTTCAGCGGGGTGTGGGGTCCCCAGGAGGCTCACACCCCCATCAATGTATTGGAGCTCCGAGCCATTCGTCTGGTTCTGGCTTAACCCCACAGTTATGGGGTCTTCCGGTTCAGGTGCGTTTGGACAACCGAACGGCAGTGGCCTACATAAATCACCAAGGAGGGACTCTCAGCAGGAGTGCCCTCAGGGAAGTCTCTCTGATCCTGCGATGGGCGGAGAGCAATGTTCCTTGCCTTTCAGCAGTCTACATTCCGGGGGTGGAGAATACGGAGGCGGATTCCCTGAGCAGGGGGTCCTCTCGCCACGGAGAGTGGTCTCTCAAACCCGAGGTCTTTCTGGATCTTTGCCGCAAGTGGGGGACTCTGGAGGTGGATCTCTTTGCCTCGAGGCACAATCACAAACTTCCGGCATTTGTGTCTCTTTCTCAGGATCCCCTGGCCTTGGCAGTGGATGCCTTGTCGCTGTCTCCATGCTGGGCAGGGTAGTTCGCAAACTGGTTCTAGAAGGGGCACCAGCGATTCTGGTGGCTCCAAGGTGGCCAAGAAGGGTTTAGTACGCAGACGTTGTAAGGATGGCCGTAGACCAGTGCCGGCTTCCCTTGATACCGGACCTGCTATCCCAGGGTCATCTACTTTACCCGAATTTACAAATGCTGGCTTTGACAGCCTGGCTGCTGAAACCTTCATCTTGAAAGAGGAAGGTTTGTCTGAGGCTGTTGTTCAGACCCTGATTAGGGCTAGGAAGCGGTCCTCTTCTGGCATTTACTATAGGATTGGAGGTCCTATATTGATTGGTGTGAGGCTAGGGCCTTGCCTTGCAGGGTTTTTTCTGTACCCAGGATTTTGGAGTTTCTTCAGCAGAATCTGGACCTGGGGTTCCAGCTTAGTACTTTGAAAGGACAGGTTTCTGCTCTGTTGGTTTTCTTCCAGAGGTCTTTTGCTTTACACCCGCTGGTTAAGACTTTTTTCCAAGGGGTGGCGCATGTGTGGCCCCCTCGAAAAGCTGTAGTTCCTGTTTGGGATTTGAATTTGGTTCTTTCGGCTCTGCAGAGTCCGCCTTTTGAGCCGCTACATGATATTGCTCTTTCGGTTCTCACTCAGAAGGTGGCCTTCTTGGTGGCGATTACCTCGGTTCGGCGTGTCTCTGAGTTGGCTGCTCTGTCGATTCAGGCCCCTTACTTTGAGAGACACCAGGATAAGGTGGTTTTTCGTTTTAAACCGGATTTCCTTCCTAAGGTGCTGTCTGCTTTCCACTCAATCAGGATATTGTTCTCCCTTTTTTGTGTCCTAAGCCTAACAATGACAAGGAGAGGGTTCTGCACAATTTGGATGTTGTTCGCTGTGTGAAGTACTATTTGGTGACTACTTCTTCCTTCCGCAAGACGCTTTTTTCGTGGTGCCCTGCGGGCCCAGGAAAGGTTTGGCACCTGCTAAGTCTACGATTAGCAAATGGATTCGTCAGGCCATTGTTGGGGCCTTTTCTGCTAAGGGGAGGACTCCCCCGTTTAGGGTCACTGAGCACTCTACTCGTGCTGTGGGTGCATCCTGGGCTTTTCAGCACCAGGCTTCTGTTGAACAAGTTTGTAAGGCTGCTACTTGGTCTGCTGTTCATACTTTTTCCAAGTTTTACAAGGTTGATGTGCGGGCTTCAGCGGATGCTGTTTTTGGCCGCAAGGTTCTGCAAGCTGCAGTGGTTTGAGTTGGTGCATTCTTTACTATTTATGGTTCTCACCCTTGACGGACACTGCTATTGGATGTCCCAACTGTCAAGACTTGAAGCGGAGTGTATGTCACACTTGGAATAATACCGTTTTGTGATTACTCAACTTTAAAACGGATATTATAAGTGTGACATACACTCCGCTTCACCCACCCCGTTTGGTATTCTGGATCCTTTATATGGTGAACCATTGTTTTTTTGTTAATATTGTTATATTTGGTTCTTCCTGGTCCCTTTACTGCTATCGTACACTGGGGAATTGGTGGGAGGTCCCAGGTAGTTATGGACCGGGAGGGGCTTCTTTTTTTGCATTCATCTCTGAAGAAGTTCGCCCTCTACTGGAGAATAACCCAACTGTCGATTTCTTTGGGCCAGTTTAATTTTGTTATTGGCTTCTCCTGGTTCCCTTACTGCTTTGTTATTCTGGGGAATTAGTGGGAGTTCCCGGGTATATATGGACCGGGAGGGGCCTGTTTTTGCCATCTCTGCAGTAAAGCGCCCTCTTGTGGACTATATCCCAGCTGTTATGAATACTATCTGGAGCAGGACGTGCTGCATACTTATAATACCAATTCTACAAGGTGAGTAATCACAGAATTGTATTTTTCCTCATCAACTCTGCAGCAGATCCTTATTTGACTAGCACATGTCAATCAAGCAGTTCAGAAGCCACTGCATTCAGGAGATCTTTCATTGTCCCATAGAACTCTAATATCGGAACCTCTGTCTCCCCAGATATTTGGCCTCCTTAAGGCACTGGATTGATTGTAAGGCCTGCATCACTGATGGCATCCAGTACCGCCTGTACCTTACATAGGTGACTTTTCCAATCTAAGCTGAAAATGACCACATCTAAGTAGGCAGCTGTGTATTCCTGATGTGGTCGCAAGATCCGACCCATCAACCTCTGAAAGGTGACAGGGGCACCATGCATTCCAAATGGCATTACCAGATAACAACCCACCTGGGACTGAAAAAAAGTTTATTTTGCTTTGCTTCCTCTGTCAGGGGGATCTGCCAGTAACCCTTAGTGAGATCCAGTGTTGAAATAAACCTCGCCACTTCCAACCTCTCGATCAGATCATCCACTCTGGGAATGCGGTAGGCATCAAATTTTGAAACCTTATTTAACTTTCGGAAGTCATTACAGAACCTCCAAGTACCATTAGTTTTGGGGACCAGGACAATTGGGCTTACCCACTCGCTTTGGGACACCTCAATTTCCCCCAGCACTAACATCCATTTAACCTCTGCTGATACCGCCTCTCTGCAGGCCTCTGGTATTCTGAATGGCATAAGGTTGACTTTACATCTGGGCTCGGTCTCTATGTGATGTTTAATGAGGTGGGTATGCCCCGGTAGCTCAGAAAATTTGTGTCTATTTTGCTGCAGAAACTCTTTAACTTCCTGTTTCTGTGAAGCAGAAAGGGTCTCGCTCATTTTAACAAGAGGGATTACTGACATATTACCTTCCTGTGCATTAGAAGTCTGTAGCTACTCCCTCTCTTTCCATGGTTTGAGCAAGTTTATATAGTAGATTTTAAAAGGCTTCCTTATAGATTCGGCTCTGGGCCTTTTGTGCCCTCTGCAGGAAATTGGCATTACCGTAGCAATACGGTCTTGCGTTTGGGCCACATGCTCTGACACTTCTATAAGGGGTGGCTTCTTTTTCCCAGGTCTCTTTAGCTATATCCAGTAAACCCCAAGCGTGACCACCATAGACCTACTGGAACTAAAGGGCTGCGCAAAAAAAAATCTCTAGAAAATTCTCTCCTAGGTTTTATCAGTCCCCAAATGCCCAGCAAGGTGATTTCTTTGGGCCAGGTCAAGTACCATACGTCTGTAGGGCTTGGGTACCCAAAGCTGCGCTACAATTTCGTCATTATTCTTAACGCAATATAAGAAATCATCATTCATCGCAAAATGTGGAAATCTTGGTCAGCTTCTGGGTACTGGGGCACCCCATTCACATCCTTTCGAGCATTTATCAGGGTGGGATCCCTCAATTGAGCTGTACCAAAATTTTCCCTGGAAACATTTAAATCAAGAACCCTTTTCTCCATAGCAGGAGCATCGTCTTCTCCAGCCAAGTCCTGTAATGGAAAATTGTCCACATTTACATCAGGTAATTTATCTACACTTTTCTTGTCCGCTTGGACAGGGGCAAGGTCTTTAGAAGCTGCCTTGCTTTTCTCAGGGAGTTTCCCCCACAAGTCTCAAAACAAAGGAAAGTTTTTAGCCACCCCCCATTGAATGGGTTACTGTTCCCACTACAGTTTTTCACCAGTGCTACCAGGTAAGTTTTGGTGTCCCCATGGATACAAAGGACACTCAAATGCTTACCGGATACATAGTCCCCAGCTATCAGGCTGTTATGCATCAGGGGCACAAGGCTACCAGAGTCCAGCAAGGCTTTGACAGGGTGGTTGTTCACAAGGATATTCCAAGTGTGACATACACTCCGCTTCAATACTTCTTGACAGTTGGGTTATTCTCCAGTAGAGGGCGAAGTTCTGCAGAGATGAATGCAAAAAAAGAAACCCCTCCCGGTCCATAACTACCTGGGATCTCCCACCAATTCCCCAGTTGTCTTCTCTGCAGGGAGCGAGCAAGACAGAAGATGAAAGACTTCTCTTACTTGCAGGTAAGCCGGGCTCGCGCCCGGCCATTTTCGTCCCTATTGCTGCCAGGACCCTCCTAAATTGTCCCTGTATTGAGCCTCCCAGCTTAGGCTGCGGGTCCTGGTAAAGGTAGGAGCACCACTCCACCATGAGACCTCACTATGGGGTAGGCGGTTATCCAGGTTTTGGTGATCCTGGTGTGGGATGCCCCGTCCCGCTAGGCTTAGGGCCGGATTCTGGCACGGTTCCCCCCTTCTGGGTCCCTTACTCTCCTCCAGGGGGAAGGGGGGGGCTGGCTGCCTGGCCTTTATAAGTGTGTGTGTGTGTGTGTGTGTGTGTGTGTGTGTGTGTGTGTGTGATTTACTCATCGTGTGTGTGTGTGTGTGTGTTTAACGCTCGGCCCGCACGCACGCTCTCGTGCAGCGGCGGGCCAGTTCTCTCTTGGTCAGCTCCGTGGCCATATTGGCCGGGGAGCGCGACCTTCTGCTTCTCTCAGGCTTCGTCGGCCGGCTTCCAGCCCTATCGGCTGGAAGCGCGGCTTGGGTGTGTATCCCGCGTTGAAAGGGGGCGGGGCCATGTGCTGGCGCGCTCCGCGCTGGCCCGCCTCCTTCACCCTTTCCACCGAGGGGACGCCATCTTCATACTGCGGTCCGTGAGTGCCCCATACGGGGCTCCTTTATGCTGGATACATATATATGTATAATTATGGGTGTCTATACATAGTATATGCCTTTTATTTGCACTGTATGGCTGCTCGGTGGTATATATGTAATATTTGTATATATAGATATATACCTGTATATGTATATTTCTGTTGTGTGACTGTAGGATCAAATGCTAGGGCATTTTTTATTATGCTCTGCTCTTATGTGGCTTATTTTGTGTGTTACAGGTGTCCCTGTATACGTGCATTTTAAAGGGTCCCTCCTGGTCCTGGGGTCCCTAGATATAAAAATTGTCCACCCAAAAATCCTCCCACCGGGACTTTTAAGGGGCATCCCGGGTTGCTTATGCGTAATCCCCTACGGTCTTGCGACTGACCACAAAAATTCACCATATGGAGGCTCTGCAGGATACCAGGCCCGGGATCCCTTCGGGACAATCCGGGCCATGTGTGGGGTGCGGGGTATCCCTTACGTGGGAGAATGTGCTGATCTGCATACCATGCGCACAAAAGGCCATAACGCGGCAGTCGGGTACCCAGCCTTCTGGGTCGGCTCCTCCCGCTTCATCGCCTTCCCCTCCCCACCTGATCCGTACCCCAAGTGACATTGGTACTAGTGGGGAGTCGCTTTCTCATGTTTGGGCTAGGTTGGCAAGCATAGAGAAAATGATTGCTAGCACGGTGGGCAAGAAGCCCCTGGCTAAAAAGAGACAGTTATCGTCGGCCCAGCCCTTGTGGGACACTGACAATGAATCCGCTGATTTGTCCGATTATTCCCCGCTAGAGGAGGGGGAATTGTATCAGGATTCGGAGGCTGACTATGGTCAGTCTGGTGAATTCCAATGTCGGGCAGGCGCTAGGGGATGCCGTTGATACGGCCACTGTTTTGTCACATTTATTGGAGGTGTTGGATATTGATCCACCTGAAGCGCCCCCTCTTAAGAAGGGGGAATTTTTTGGGGCCTACAAGCCCCGTCTGGAATTCCCTACCCAGGGTCATTTTGATGCGCTGATACTTAGGGAATGGGAGAGGCCCAGTCGGCTTCCTGGTGTGCCTCAGGGATGGGATAAGAAGTATCCCTTTCCGGTGGAGGCGGTCAAACGCTGGTCTTCTCCTCCCGAGGTCGACGCGCCTGTGTTAGGTTTGACCAACTCTTCTGAACACCCCTGACGCCTCCTCCCTGAAGGATGGCGAGGACAAGCGCCTTGATCAGATGGCGTGCCACGCATTTGCCAACGTGGGCTCGGCCCTGCGGCCGGTTAGTGCATCTGCCCTGGTGTCGCTTGCTACCAGGTCTCTTATCAGGGACTTGCTCAATAGCGCTCAGCTGGATCCAGCTGGCGCTGAGTTCGCTATACTTAAGAAGTGCGAATTGTTCATGGATTTTGTCATGGCTGCGATGGAAGACTCCATTGTCGTGTGTAGTAGGACGTCAGCCTTACTGGTGGCCATGCGCAGACTGGTCTGGCTCCGTCAGTGGACAGCGGACGTTGGAGCCAAGAAGTCACTCACAGCTCTCCCCTTCTTGGGGGCTCGGCTGTTTGGAGATAAATTGGATGCTGTTGCTAAAGGCGGTAAGTTACCTCAGCGGAGGAAGCAGCGCCGTCCCTTTCGGGGGCGGGCTCGTTCACTCCTTCCTTTCGAGGGGCCAGAGCGTCTAGGGGTCTGGCCTTCTCGGGGGTCAGGGGCTCGTCCTGGAGCAGAGGTCGGGCACGGCCCGCGGCTGCCTGGGGTTCCAAGCCCAAGCCTGCCGTTAAACCGGCTCAGCAATGAAGGGGCGCCCTCACCCGTAAGGGTGGGGGGACGGCTGCGGCTCTTCTTCCGGGTCTGGGCCCGGGAGGTCACAGACAATTGGATCTTGGAAGTGGTCTCCTCCGGGTACAAACTGGAGTTCGAGTACTGGCCGTCCCCAAGATTTTTAAGGTCTCGGGTGCCCTCGGACCCTCAGGCTGCACAGGGGCTTTTGTTGGCAGTGAAAAGCCTTCTGGACATGGGGGTTATATGCCCGGTGCCTCCGTTGGAAAGAGGCAGGGGTTACTACTCCAACCATTTCACGGTTCCAAAAAGGAGGGTTCGGTGAGACCCATTCTAGATCTCAAGGTTCTCAACAGGTTTATCAGAGCCAAAAAGTTCCGCATGGAGACTCTGCGCTCGGCTATCAATTCCCTTCGCCAAGGGGATTTTATGACATCCATAGACATCAAGGATGCGTATCTGCATTTTTCAGGCACATCAGAGATTCCTCCGGTTTGCGGTGGGGGATCAACATTATCAATTCGTAGCTCTTCCCTTCGGTCTGACCTCGGCACTGAGGGTCTTCACCAAGGTTTTGGCGGGCGTAATGGCTCTGCTCAGATCTCAGGGCATTCGCATTGTGCCTTATCTGGACGACCTGTTGATTTCAGCTTCTTCCCTTCAGCAGGCAGAACTGGACACCCACCAGGTGGTGTCGACCCTGGAGAGGTTCGGGTGGGTGATCAACCGCACCAAGTCTTCTCTCTCCCCGTCTCGAGTGATTTCATTTCTGGGCATGAATCTGGATACCAGTCCGGCCAGAGTGTTTCTGCCCCAGACCAAGGTGCAGGGGATTCAGGACCTGATCCATCTTCTTCTGGCCAGTCCTTGTCCCTCTATCTGACTGGGGATGAAACTGGTGGGTCTGATGGTGTCCTCCTTCGAGGCGGTGCCGTTTGCACAATTTCACATGAGATCTCTTCAACTTCTCCTATTGACGTATTGGGACAGGAGCCCACAGTCATTGGATCAACCTTTCAAGATGTCTCCCAGGGTTCGGCAGTCATTTCGGTGGTGGCTGGACTCGAGCAATCTGGTGAAGGGCAGATCCTTTCTGGTCCCTTGTTGGGAGATGGTTACCACGGATGCCAGCCTGTCAGGCTGGGGAGGTTATTGGAAGAGTCATCAGTTCAGCGGGGTGTGGGGTCCCCAGGAGGCTCACACCCCCATCAATGTATTGGAGCTCCGAGCCATTCGTCTGGTTCTGGCTCGGTTGACCCCACAGTTACGGGGTCTTCTGGTTCGGACAACCGAACGGCAGTGGCCTACATAAATCACCAAGGAGGGAATCTCAGCAGGAGTGCCCTCAGGGAAGTCTCTCTGATCCTGCACTGGGCGGAGAGCAATGTTCCTTGCCTTTCGGCAGTCTACATTCCGGGGATGGAGAATACGGAGGCGGATTCCCTGAGCAGGGGGTCCTTTCACCACGGAGAGTGGTCTCTCAACCCCGAGGTCTTTCTGGATCTTTGCCGCAAGTGGGGGACTCTGGAGGTGGATCTCTTTGCCTCGAGGCACAATCACAAACTTCCGGCATTTGTGTCTCTTTCTCAGGATCCCCTGGCCTTGGCAGCAGATGCCTTGTCTCTGGCGTGGAAGGACCTGGGTTTTCTGTACCTGTTTCCACCTGTCTCCATGCTGGGCAGGGTAGTTCGCAAACTGGTTCTAGAAGGGGCACCAGCGATTCTGGTGGCTCCCAGGTGGCCAAGAAGGGTTTGGTACGCAGACGTCGTAAGGATGGCCGTAGACCAGTGCCGGCTTCCCTTGATGCCGGACCTGCTATCTCAGGGTCATCTACTTTACCCCAATTTACAAACGCTGGCTTTGACGGCTTGGCTGCTGAAACCTTCATCTTGAAAGAGGAAGGTTTGTCTGAGGCTGCTGTTCATGCGGCGATCCATGACCACATTCTCGACAATCTGTGCTGGTTTAGAGTCGGGTTACAGCCATCTTATAGTCAGGTGAAACAAGTAAAACGTTTGGGCAGCCTATCCACATTGGAGCACCATTTATGCACATGTCAGACACGAACAGCAGGAGTGATCAAGTGGACGAAAATTTCAGCCTTCAATTTTTTTGTCCTAATAGTCCTTAACATCATTTTCACTAAGGTCATAGTATGGTTTTTGGGACCCAGCGGAAAGATAGGGTGCAAGGAAGTCCACCCACTCAGGCTTCGGGTGCTTCTCCCGCTCTGCAGTCCTCTCAAAAACAGTGGGGTGGGCCTCCAAGTTGTCAGTAGCAGTCAGTTTTTGCAAAGCCTGTTGTATAGCTCTCTTTGGGCTCTCAAATGTAGTGTGAGTTTTACTGGGCCTCCCAAGTCCGTTGAATTTCAACAGACCATAGTGCTGCAATCTGCTCTGCGAGCCGGGGGTTAGTCTCTTGTTGCTGTGACATGGCTTGCTGCGTCTGCGACAGAACCAGCTGCTTAATCAGTTTCTCCATTTGCAACTTGAGACATCTTTGTTGCCACTTTCACCCAGGCCATCCACTGTTAAATGTCACCACAAAATATTTGCCTTGCCTTTCCTACCTGCACCAATTGTCAGGATTGGGGAAACAGTTCTTAGCTGAAATAATAAGCGGTTTATCGTAGACAAAGTTCAACTTTCAATTCAGAGTATAATGCAGGATGCAGTAAATTCAGCAACAAAACCTCCTCACCAGTTTCAGCAACGTCCAGTGGCTGATAGGTACAGAGTATAGCAAATCCTCAAAATAACAGGTCCACTTTCACTGCATGAAGGACCAGGCTGCTCACTCACAGGCTTCACACATGAGACTGGCTAATCTCCCCACACGGCTTTTCCCCCAGACTGCAGGACAAAGCAAGCCAGACCCAGCCACCTGTGCGACTGAGACTGGCAGTGCAGGCAAATTCCGGCAGGGAGGAATGGGAACGCCATAGAATTCCAGGCCCTGGAAAACTTAAAGAAAATGCTTCAGTGCTCTAAAGCACTGAAGCGAACAGCCTCTTGGACGACTTATCTCACCCAGGCTAGCATTCTAGGAGAAATGTACACCCCTTCCAGCATATAGCCCGCTGCATGTCTACAATAGATATATATCAAGAGGACACACGCAGCTTGGTGCAGTTGAAGGTTGATGTTCTTAGATGGTCAGAAATTTTTTGGGACAGAAATGTTGGTGCCATCTAATTACTCTGTCCATGTACCAGATATAAAAAAAATCTATGGCAGATTATATCAGTTGACAAGAAGCAAGACAAGAAGCAAGACGAGCAGTGCCGGATTAAGTGAAGTGGAGGCCCCAGATATAGTATTTTTCTCCTAATAATCCAGCCAAGCAACTGATTGGTGGTTGTCTGGAACCCCCCTACTTACTGGAACGTCAGATTGAGTCCCTTGTGCGGTTGAATGCTGCTCAGGAACTCCTGCTTTGCCATTCTGGATGGGGGTAGTATAATTCAGCAGAAAACAGTTCCCTGTATTAAACTGCCAGCAGCTGTGCTTTGTGGCATATGTGCAGTGAACAGCCAACGATTGACAGCTCTGCACCCACCTGTCACTGTAGGGTTGCTGACAGTGGCTTTGCTTCTCTAGCTCTCCGACCTGCCTTTTGGTCGCTTTGCCTTCCCAGGTGCGGGGGGCCCCCACTGCCACTGATCGCTTTTTTGCTGGTCTATCAGACCAAAGAATGAAAAGCCTTCTGGACCAGACCATAACCCAAAGTTCAGTGGTGGCCCCCTTTTCCAGTGCAAGTTGTGGAGCCCCCGGGGTGAGCACCCCCCTCATAATCTGGCCTTGGGGACAAGTCACGCCATCCTCGACTCCCTCTGCAAGCACTGGTGCACCGAGTGAAATGTTAAAACTTGTGGGCAGTGCATGAGATCCTCTAACCCTACTACTGCTTAAGAACTGGCTTTGGTTGCTGGGGTAGGCAGGGTTTGAATTAACTTTATTTAAAAAAAAATGTCAGCAATCTTCTATGGATACCCAATCAATACATATGCTGAAATGCTGTGGCCTCCATATGCCCATAAGTATTTTTATGGTGCACACTAAAACTCTTTATTTTTTTTGTCGTTCTATTTCTGTGCATCTACGCCATCAGATCAGTAGACCAGCGGCAGACATATTATAAATAAGAGGACCAAGCGGGATGAGATTTTACTGCATGTTCAAATTCTGGGTTTTACGAAAAGGCATGCTAGTACCCTGGAGAAATTGACACTGCCCTTGATTTAATAAGAGTTGAAAAGAATTCTCATGGTAGTAAAAAATTCATTTTTTGAGAAAAAAGCCTGAGAACATCACTGGTACATTTTTAGTCCTAAGAAAAGTGGAGAACTTTTTACTACTGTTTACACTGTAGTAAATCGTGCCATTGACTTTTGTTGTCTTTTAATCTGGTGATTCAGCAACAGTGAAATTCTCAGGCTTTTTGCTCATAAAGTGAATTTTTTACTACCATGAGAATTTTTCCAACTCTTGTATCAAAGCCAGTATGTCTAAAAATGGTTGCCCTATGCAAAAAAATTGTCCAGTCACATGAAAAAAAATTACTTAACAGACTGGTTGTGGTATCGATCCCACAGAGTTCTTTGGGCTGAGGATGTGCGGTTCCTATGCTCTCCGCTCCAAAGCTGACTGTACATAATCCACTCATGCACATTTTGAACGTTCACTGCTGGTTGGCAGTCACACGGTGTCCCTTCTGCTGTCAGTAAAAAATGAAATCTGATCCCGTATGACTAGGAGCAGCATGTCACACCTTGGTTGACCAAGAAGTGCCCCATAAGCATTTGAGCTGACAGCACTTAAACTGGTGTACTTCAGTTTACAGGACTCATGGGATTAAGCCTGCAGGCAGTCTGGTGAGTGTTTTTTTTCCATTTGGAATGGCCTTTAAAAGGACAGTACAGGTAATGACAATATATCAGAGCAGTGTGCTTTCAATTCTGTAGCAGGTGTCCAAAGTTTGTAGCTCCCAGCCTGAGTGAGCTTAGCGAGCATGACCACAGTGGCTTGCCAGGCTCGCTTATGCTAGAAGTGATGAGGGACCGAGATGTCTGACATTTTGGTTGTGGAAAAATGGAATTGAAAGGACGCTACAACATCTACAGTGCATGGAGGTGTGCTCCCTGTCACCTTAATACTGCCACTATGAAACGTCCTCAAGTGTTTATTAGGTTTATTACTGAAGATGATATGAGATGTAGGGAGATGTTCCAACTGCTTAGGCCGAAATGTGCATCTTTAGTAAGTAGAGAAAAGCCACCAGAAACAGGACATGAGGCTGAATCTCCCCAATGTGATCAATGACAGCAAACAAGATGGTACGTCTGAATCTTAGCTGACTTATGCTACCTCTGAAGCCTGATGCTACACCAGTACACCTGAATGTTGAGTATTAATAGTAAAAAATGGATAATAGCGGGCAAAGGATGCAAAATGTGTCCCTTTAGTGATGTCAGAGATTCCTCTTGAAACCCATTGTATGAAATGCAATTACAAAGTATAGTTTAATTTGTATTAAACAACATATCTTCTATTCTTAAATAACCAAATGTAAGAATAAATATTTTATGTGCATATTGAATTGGTAATGTTCACCAATAGTGTATAAATATTTCACCTAAACTTGTTGTTAGGTAAAGATATAGGGCAGTGTTCCAGAGTTTCAGGTATCTACATGCTGTCAGACATGACATGTTTTCTGGACCTTAACCCCCCTGTCGGTCACAATAAGACGGAATAAAACCTCCTAAAAATGTCATTTTCATTTTCTTATCTTGAATATTTGTCCTATGGTAAGGTTAATGCATAACACAGGTTCCCAAAATGCTTATTTAACCCCCTTAACAACCCAGCTCTACAGCCGGAACACATTTCAGGCTAAACTGTAAGGGGTTAAGCACAGCCTAGGTTTAAAACATTTGAAATAAAAGACTGGTTTATGGTTTCCAGTTTGTTTTTTCTATCCATGGTAATGGCATCATTTGACCAGTACAATAACCTCGTAAACTGTACTAACCAGAACCTAGAACACATAGTCCTTTCCAATATGGCTACATGATGTACAGGTATTCTTGAAAAAATATTGCTAAGTACCACCAACAAATATACCAAGCAGTGCATAGCAATAAATGAGTTATTAATCTAATTATCAACTTCCATACCCGACCTTCAATAAACTCAGAAGCCTTCAGGTCCTGGTATTGCCTATCCTGTGATGCCCCACGGTGTGAAACCCCTGTAAACTCGCCTCACTGCTTAGGCACATGCATGGGCTTCCTGCGGCATCTCTATCACCCATCCTTCTCCTGCCTGTACTCACGCTAGGCAGGTGCATGTAGCCAGAGGGAGGCTCCCAGCAATTCATTCATGATTTATTTTCATTCAATAATATGCACATCAATGAATCAGAATTGAAGCCATGGGATCTCCATACCATGATGAGCACAGGGCTGACTGGGGGTTTCACACACAGAGGCACCCTAAATTTGGAGGCTCCTGTAAATTGGAACAAAACATGATCAGGGTGAAATTCCTTGGTTTGGTTAACAAGGACCATATAGCCCAACTTCTCGAAATTTACCAGGTGTCACTTATTGGTTTTTCTTTGAGTGTAGTAAAGTCTCCCATATAAGCTCAAGGGTCACGGTCGCAGAGAAGCCTCTTGCTTATGGCTGCAATTCCTAATTCTTATCCTGGAAAAGGTCACTTTGTGGCACTTTGTCCAACCCCATTTAGAAAATCTTACACATCCATGTGTTCTTTCCTGTAAGAGGTTACGGAGGTTGTAAATTTGAAAAAATGTCACAAGCCTTGTGGTTGCAGAGATTTCCTCAGATGTCATTAAGGTCAGGAATGTGGTTCACTTCAGTGTTTAAGAAGGTGGGCAGATACATCATCTTCTTTTTTTTTTTTTTTTTTTTTAGAAACCACATTGTTAGATCCTAGTTACTGTACCGACTAGCAAGTGCGAGTTATGGTTGAAATGTATGGAACATTAGGTAATGGTTTAGGTATTTGGGTGTATTGCATTTCTAACTGTATACTTTATGTGGAATAGCTGGAACATTCTAAAATATAAACAAAAGGACGACAGTATCCTCTAGTCATGTCATGTGGATGCTTGGTGGAAGTGGCTTAATGCTAAACCTCAGTCATCTTAAAATGCTCCTCAACTATTTGCTTCTTGCAGCTGCTTCCTTCTCATCTGACATCTTGACTGCTGTTTCCTCCTCTGAACCTAGTTTCCCTTTCCTTTCTAAATACAATGAAGCACTGCTTTCCTTTCCTCTTCTTAAAAGGTCCTTAGAACTGCAAAGAGAAAGAGTTGACAACCCAGAAAGCTCCAAGCAGCTACTTTACGCCTTAAAAGACGTTAGCACATTTTAATGAGCTGTGCATTTTGCATTGCTGAGTATGTGCCCTATTATATGTACATAACATTGTGGTATATTCTTTTAGTAGGGGGTAACATTTATTTTGGAAGTTCAGTTTATTAATATTAAAATCTTTTAAGTCCTAGGTAACTAGCTACCTATATGCAAACCATGTTACCTTGTTAGAATATGTAATATGTATATAATATATATATATCATAATTATTTTACGCTTATAATTTTATATATACTACACTCCCTCAATGGGAGTCCTGTAATTATTTGGTGAAGCAAGTTTAACTTTGGGTGTATTTTTGGATGTATATTGAAATTCACCTCTGAGTGAAGATTCTTTACTTTACCAAGCACATGTTACATGTAAGTGATTTAGTTGATGTATGCTACATAATTTACATATTGAGCATTTTATATAATTCAAAGGGTTGACTATAATCCTAATTCTACTTTATCTTTCATTAAAGTTAGTAAGTGGCAAAATATTTTAATTATCCAAGGCTTGTAGATGGTGGTATATATGATAATCTATATGGTAAGTCACAGATTGTAATAAGATACAAATACAAGAATTTTAACAAGCTTTTTGAATAATTTGACTATTAAACTGGCAAAATGTTCCTTGAAATTCGTAGGCATCGAAAAAATAAGGCTTGGTAGAACAGTGGCTCCTTCTCCTTCATCACATGTGACTGGGAATCTGTTATGTTTCAATTTAAAAAAAAAAATCTATTTTCGAAGGCATTTTTGAAAATGGATATTATTGTGGGCCAGAAGGGATGCCCTGAAGGTGCTGAGCTCATCTACTCTACTCTACTTTTTTTTCTTGTGTTGCCAATTTTTTTTTAAACCTGCAATCTGTTGCTATTGGCAACTGTACACCTAGAAGAGAGAAGTGAGCCCTATACACACAGAATGTTGCTGCTGGGCAAGTGTAAGTGTGAGTGAGCTCCCTCACTTGCAGCGGCCATAATAGCATTATTTTGTGTGTACAGGACTCTCTTCTCTCTGATCCTGGTCACAAAATAGCAACAGATTGCAGGTAGTGAAAACTGCTTCCATAAACCACACATTTACTAACATAAGACTAATTAAAAAAGAATCTTTGGCCCATGAAAATAAACACTTTCAAAAATGCCATCCAAAGTGGACTTTTCCTTTTAAACAAATCACTCTACACATGTATCAATAGTAAGCAAAGACCCCACTATAGTAAGCAAAGACCTCACTGCTGCTGATATATCTGCTTACTTTCACTGCTTACAGACTCTCAAGTCTGGACCAAGCAAGTATCGTGAAGATTCAGCACTATCCCCTCGATTCAAAGAGCAAAAGTTAATTGATTTCGTATCGAGAATCGTAAGTTTGGGTGGGTGTTAGTCATTTTTTCCTGTTTTTTTGGCCATTTCCGACTCGCACGAGCCTACGTACGAATGCGTATATGCTCTTACGATCAGCGGAAGTTCGTTCCTAAATTTTAGGATCAAAACGTAAAACTTAGGATCAAATCCTAAAACTTACGATCAAAACGTAAAACTTAGGTTAATTGGATGTGTTTAGGTGTGATTCAGAGAAACCTCTAAACGCGTTTTAAAAGAAAGCCACTGCCGACACCTTTTAGCAGCCGGATTGCTGTTCGTGAACAGGTTTTTTGGCAATGTGGAGGAGTCTGCGCGTCTTGTGCTCCAATGAACTGCATGTATCAGCATGGCCGAGGCCATAAATTGTATGGCAATGCATACCTGATTCATGTATGCCTTATAAAAGCATTTTAATGTGGACCTTAATTAGTCCTTTGCATGTAAACCTTTATTTTGCAATATATTTGCGTTAATTAAAGAAACTTATGTCCTTTGTTATTTATTTTAAAATTGAGGTACTAGAATAATATTTTTAGATTGCATTTATTGGTGTAGTTGTTTACCTTTGCTTTGTTTAATTATTTAAGCACATCTTTGGTCAGATGCATCACACTTACTGAGGAGAGGAGAGCGGGATAAAGTGCAGGATGTGGGTTACTGCTGTATTTTGCACAGACACAGCAGAGCTGGGGGCACGGAAAGGTCAGAAATCAAAGAATGCAGAGCAACACAGTCACAAGGCCCTTTCTGTTTGCAGGCTGCCCGATAATACCTGAGCCGCCATCTTGGCTGTTTCTAGACTCATAACATGCAGAAGTTGCTGGGTGTTTTTTAATATTTGTGAGCAATCTGTATGTAGAGGGTGTGGGTAACCACACTAAAAATTTAAAGTTGTACCATTTGAAGCATAAATATTAAAATTAAATCCACAAGTAAAAAATGCAAGTTAACTAAAAATTAAACAAAGTAAGATTTACTTATGCAAATGCATTCATTAATGGTTGGTTACTAAAAAATGAATGAAATAAAGAAAAATAAAAGACCAAATATTTAGAATGCACTTTAATGAGGTAAGTTTGTAGTGCGGAGCCGCAAGATCAGAAGGATTTACGTCCAGACAAAAAAGGAAAAAGGGCAAAACCAATGTTGCAACCTGAGAAATGAAACGGAAAATTCAGGATGGAAACTGACATAGGTCTGATTCCCGAACTGCCATACGAACGGACGTATATTTTAGGATAGAAACGTATTTGCTTATTGAATCACTCGCAAGTTCATACGAACGCACGAGCGGACGTGAAAAATAGGATGATCGTGACCCAAATCCAAGCTGTTACATGTTTCTTTGAATCAACCCATATGTCTAGGTTCTTCATGATATGTTAAAGAACTGGCTATGCATCACTAAAATATATTTACATTGTACTCTGCATTTAATCTGGTGATCGATTAGGACTCTGGCTGTTTAGTTGCTGGTTGCATAAAACTACCACAGCATCAGTATTCGGGTATCTGCCATTGGATGGACACCTTTTTATTCTCGCCAAAAAACACTTCTAATACAATACAGCTGGAGAAGCTAAGAAAGTAAAGATCACTATGAAACTCTATTTCTATCAGTACATCAGCGACCAACAAATGGTGATCAGTCTCATGAAGGCTTATACAAATTCTTTGGCATTATAAATACTTTTGATGTTCATTATTTCAATTTACACAGCGGACTGAAATGTTACCTTTCCTAATAGGTGGACTTTATAGTACTTTTTACTGTGTGTTCCAGTTTTGTTTGCACAATATTTCTATTAGCTTAGTTGCTGTCAGGTTTAGTTATTAGGTCATAGAGAAATTGCTCTTAGAACCTTAATTAATGCTGTTTATACATTTGAATGTACACTTCACATATTTTCATATTTGGTCCTAAAAAAACAAATGCGAATAAGATCAGTAAGACCCCCTTGTTCCATTAGCGGGACAGCCTGTTTAAAATGTTCGATCAGAATCTATATTGACCTCTATTAAAGTTCAAAATTAAAAGTCCACCTACTTCAGATCATAGCAGCACAAGGCTCCCCTGCTTATTTGTTGATACTGCCACAGCTCTTCTGAAGCCCTGGTATCTCACACTGTTTTTCCTCTTCCAGCATGCCTCTTATTCCTTCTCTACCCTTCTTTCTATCCCTATAGGCACAGGGCTCTGTTAATCAGAAGGAGAACCGCATCTATGGTTCTTGAATCTGTAATAATGATGTTCTTGCCTTGCCCGGTTGGCCAATGATGTCTATGTGAGCAGAATGCAAGACCAGAACGTGGCACCTATTATTATCTATAGGTGCCCCAGCGTGACTTTGTACTCTGCCAAAATATCAAGCAAGACCGAAGGCATATATGGGGGATACGGCATCAGACACTGGACTCTGACTGCAATATGTTGTGGGAATGGTAACACTGCATTACTATGGAGGGGGCATGACAAACTGCTGGGAGGTGAATCAACACAGGCACACTAACTGGGGGGTGGCCCTGGACTGGACAGCATAGGCACCTAATCAATGATAAGCTGCAGGGGACCAACAGTGAGTATACACTTTTAAAACAAAAATTTTGGGATGTCAGGTTAACAAAAAAACATACAGTTGACTTAAATGTGGTAACCAACTCAAAATAGGGAGTACTTGTGCCAGTGACACTCATGGCTCTTTTTTTTAATTACACTTCTTGTTTTAATGACGCAAAGGATGGGAACATTCCCAACCTCATACATAAAACAGAAAATAAATGAAAACTTATAATGGGACTTAACCCCTACCCCTCTCTACCTGAAAACCAATACCAGCTCTCAAGCCATGTGGTCCTTTAGGCTATTGAACCTATCCAGTCAATTCAAATGCATCTCTGCATAGTAAGTAGTAGTTATAGCTAGCTATCTCAAAACAAATGATTTGTGCTTTTTCTTGGTCTACAGATCTAAGCCACAAAATAACTGACCTATTTATTTTCATACCCCACAGTTTGGGAACGAGGAGCAGCAGCTAGCATGGGCTAAACGAGAGAGCCAGCGGGCAGAGAAAGAAAGACTAGATCGTTTAAAACGACAAGAACAAGAAGACTTGGAGCTAGCTATTGCTCTCAGCAAAGCAGAAATGCCGAGCTCTTGAAACTGCACCCTGCTGTACCCACGCTTGTGGTGTCCATGTGACCGTATGCCAACCATATGATGACTTTGCTGCTGATACAAAAAAAAAAGAGAGGGAGCTAATTGTTGACTACGCCATCACTTTTGATGCCATTTACTTTTAAACAGCTAGCCAGTCTTGGGAGAGGATGGTATTGCTTGGTAGACACCCATTTATGGCATTTGATGGACCATTTCATTGTACCCGGCTGAAAATAATTTCATACAGAAGAACGGTTGAATCCATCTCATTCCTTTGATTTGTTTTCGCCCTTAACTGGAATGGTTGCAAAATGGATTTTATGTTGATCCATTCACACCCACAAAGGCCTGGACTGAATTCTGCAAAGTATAAAATATTCAACTATCGCAAGTGGAATGTAAAAGGTATATCCAATGTAGGGAATTTTTTATCTTTGTTTTACTTTTGTTTTATTTGCTTTTACAGACAAGGATTTTTAAAGTCAGGCAGCTAGATTAGCAGAATAAAGAATGGCTGTGTTTTCAGGGTTACCAGAAAATTCATTTGTTCAAGGTAATTGATTAGCAGATTCTGAGTATATGCATTTATATTTGCTGGAATGACATGTTTTAATTAAGCTACAGAAAATTGCAGGGCTTTCACAGAACAGGTATGCATATAGGTTCAATTCTTAGACGGTTTTGTTGAACGCCGTCCAATTTATTGGCCTTGCATTGACTGCAATTCAGGTATCCCTGTCAAGCAAGATGTAAACTGGTCCTCAGTTTTGAGTAAATGACATGCTACTTATAGAACTCCAAATGGAAGATATATTTGTCAAACTTGCCAGGTCTACCAAACTACCATGGGCAATTTAACACAAAACCGTTCTTCATACTGTAGAACTGTATTCTCTACAACAAGGTAAACAGGAATCTATCTCCATAATCTAAATTGGAAAAAGTTAACCTGCAACTGAGGAATACAGCAGAACCATCAACTACTGTAAGGAGTTCACCCTGTGGAATTTTAAATGAAGGAATGCTTTAATATCCATTGCATGAAAATGATGTAGTGATTGCTGCTTTAGCTTAAAGTCATCCTTCAGTCAAACAAAAAAAAAAACTCTATACTTACCTTGCATTCCCCTGCAATATGAATATGGAACACTGACCTAAAAATAGTGGAATGAAATAGTGTGATGATTACAGTTTAAAGTCATACTTCAATAAAAAAAATGTTTTACAAAAAGCTATACTCGCCTATTATCCCCCACAGGCTATCGCTGCCAGTTTTGTGCTGACAAACTCACTGGAATGCCCGATCCCAGACCTGCGCCGCTCCCTCCTCCTCCTCCTCCTCCATCGACTCATGTACACCGCTATGCTGCTGCTGCTGACTATGGCACACCATGCGTCATCGTCACAGAAACTATGAAACGCCCCTCTCCATTCACTACACTGTTGTGTGACAATGGTGCTGGGCATGCCATAGTCAGCAACAGCACAGCGAAGTCCATGTGTCGAGGAGGGAGAGGGCACAGCACAGGTCTGGGATCAGGCCAACCAGTAAGTTGGTCAGCACCGAACTAGCAGCGATAGCATGCGGAGGAGCAAATGTGAGTAGAGTGTTTTTTTTTATTTAACTGAAGTTTGACTTAACTGTAATCATTTCCCAGGCTCTTGAAAAAATGACCAATACCAAGATGTTCCACTAGTTTTAGGTCAGTGTTCCATTTTCTTTTATTCTGTATTTTCCATGGCTCTATTGAGGGTGACCGTAGACTAAGAATATTTATAAAATGTACCTACAAATGTCTTGTAGAAGAAGCAATCTTGAAAAATATCCAGGTTTAAAATGTTTCTGCCTATGCCCATAGTATATTATCACTATTTAGAGATTAAATATTGGAATATTTTATCATAAAAGTGTATATAATTTATGCTGCTTTGCATGTACGTCAGTGTTGCATCTTTAATTTACGGTAGGTTACCAAATAGGACTTATTCAGTTGGCCACACATTTGGTAAAGTGATGAGGTACAAGAACATTTTAACCATTATCTGATCTGCTTTTAACTTGTATTTCTTATCAGATTAGAGAAATTGAAAGTTCACAGAAAATAATTTTCTAATTTTGAAATGTATGTTTCATATAAGGGAAGTGAATTTTTAAGAGATGACCACTGTCATGCCAACTAAATGCATACGTTACAGAGCTTGTGGGACAGTGGCATGAGTTAATGGTATTCCTCCATACACAGGTATTGGGGATTTGGTAATCACATAATCTTCACAATGATCAGCCAGCTAAAGATTTTATTTTAAGCTTACTTTTGAATCACATGAAGTACCTTTGCCAGCCTTTAAGAATGCAGCTCAGTTGTGTTAATAAAAACTATAATAGATATATAATTTTGTTGAGAGTTATAGGAAGTGCTTGTATCTATGTCAATGGGAAAATGTGGTCTCATATATACTGTATTTTCACTCTATAAGACACACCTAGGATTTGGAGGAGGGGAAAAACAATTCTGAACCAAATAATGAGCTAAAATCCCCCCCCCCAAACTTAACAGTACATGGCAAATTCCCCCCCCCCCCAATCATCCCATAACATTTGTGTGCAAGTCGCAGTCCCCTTTAACAGGCAGTGTGTCAGATCCCCCCCATCCCCTAAAGCCAGCAGCATGCAGAGGGGGTCCCCATATAACAGGCAGTGTGCAGATATCCCCCCATAACAAGTGGTGTGGCAGATCCCCCCCCCATTCCCAAAAACAAGCAGCATCCAGAATCCGCCCTAACAGGCAGTGTGCAGAATACCCCCAATCCACCAAATACCAGGCAGTGTGGCAGATATCCCCCCACCCACCCAATCGCTAGTTAGTTTTAAAAAAGAAAAAACCCTCGTACCTGCGCCGACAATCTGGAAGAAGCCACCTTCTCTGCAGCCAATGCACGGCGATGCATCATTGATGTTGGCATGCCCCTCAGGGCCATGCGCTGACCCATCAATGACGGTGCACAGAGCGTCGCACCAATATAATCAATGCATCAACGTGAGTTGGCTGCAGAGAATGGGGGCTTCTTTTGGTTCGAAGTGCAAGTATGGAAGAGTCTTTTTTTTTTTTTCCATATACCTTTCTCAGCTGAGGTTGGGGATCCATAGAACGCACTGGCACTTTCCTCCAGCTTTTGGGGGAAAAGAAGTGCGTCTTATATGGCAAAAAGTTATATATATATTACCGAAAATTTTACCAAACAGAAGTTCAAATAAACTTGGGACGTGCTTTGTCTTTTGACAAGCTAACCTGGCATCTTTACATGAGAGTTAAAGCAGACCAAAACCCTCTGAAACCCCCTCATGCCCTTTTACCTAAGTATTTTTACTGAGTATTCTTTTGCCACCGTAGCCAGGCCCAGTTGGCAGATTTGAGATCGCGATTGGTTGATCTCAAATGTGCTTGCTGGCATGACAAGCCGCCTGGAAGAATCCTGGGCTTCCCTCTAATCTGAGACATGCTTCTGTCCCCAGTGTGTGTATCCCCTTGGATCAGTGGTAAGCCTCACCCTTCCCACAGCACAAGCAGGAAGCCAATAAACACGCTCAGCTCCATTTAGCTTCTGTTCGCCGCACTGACGTCAAAGAAACTGAATGGAAAGAGCACTCTGCCAGCTATGTCTGCATGCTTTAGCCCACAGCTGCCAATCAAAAATGTCTGTCATGGGCACATGCCGAGCAAAAGGTATAGTATGTACCTATAGTATGTAAAAGGTATAGTATGGGCGTGGCCTACACATGAGCTATGGGATTGCCAGCTAGGTGAGTTAATGTGCCAATCGCTGGGGTTTCACACAGCGGGGCCTCCCAAGGGTCTTTTACCCTTCCACCCCATGGACCGCACTCTAGGTTATAGGGCAACCTCAGGTAAGACTGCTCCCAATTTATATATTGCATTGTATGTCCCAAATGGAGCTCTCAGAGATTAGAGTTAGGACTGCACCTCACAGAGGCACCTTGGCGCTTGGTGGTGCAGCTTCACCATACTTCTGCACGTGTGTGGAGCGAGCCCTCTGTTTTTAACCAGATGTAGTGACAGATTTTAGGCTGTCTGCAAGCTAACAGGGTTGAGTGCTGTGGCTCCTTTAAGACTTTTGTACCCTAATTGCCTTGCTTACGTGCACCTCCCAGGTTAGTTATAAAATGGTCTGAGCAGCTGCCATCCCTTCATTGCGCCCAGATTGAGACACGCCAGAGAGAGGGAATTTAACAGGGCCCGCGAGATGAGTTTTGGGCCACTTTAAAGAAATTATCCAAAAAAATGCTATACTCTGCACAGCTCCTCGATCCGCCTTCAGTATCTCACAACTTACCGAATGCCGAAAGCGATCACCCTGGCATCAATCACTTGTAAGACATGGCAGCCTTCATCAAGATAGAATTCTCTCTCTCTCCACTCCCCCCCCCAGCACCCCACTCCTTGCATTGCAATGGAGAGGAGCATGCCCCCTCTGTTTCAAGTAATGTAGTGGGCATTGAATTCTGTCTTGGAGGAGGCAGAGAGTGAACCATGAGAGACGGTAATTATTTAAAAGTTAAAGCCTACTCCCTTTCTGTAAAACAGTCTAATTCCTTTAAATTTACCATCAGGCTGTTTATTTCCCATGTAATATCCATTACTCTAATAAGCTGCTGATGTTTAGGTGATCAAAAGAAACCAGGTGTGTTCTTAAGGGTCTACATCCAGGCAAAACTTTACTTTTGCCTCCCTAGAGTAGCTGCACTAGTACATTATTCGTATTGTGTTCACAGTGTGTGTTTTAGGCCCATGAGGGCCGACCAGATGTCGAACTAGATATCGCTTTCACACCTGAGACTTATAGTTGTTCGGGACCAGTTCAATATTTGCATTTCCGTACCACTTTCTACATGGAGCGATAGTTTGACGGCTATTTACATTTTACTATAAAAGTGCAGTATATAACATAAAAGAAGAGCAGCTAGGTTCCCATTCTTGTTGCCCATGTTTGTGTTTTCCTGTGATGATCCCAAACTAACCAGCATAGTGGTAGGTTATTGTCTGTATTGTAAGCTTACCAACATTAGGCTGTTATGTAGGTTCTATAAACAATGAGCACAATAGTTACTGGCAGTGACTCTCCTGCTATTTTCTTAAAGTGGACCTCCAGTCAAATGATAGGCATTGAAACTGGAATATTGTACACGGGGGGGCTGGGCTTCTTGTCTTTCTCTTTGTGCTTCCACACATAACCGCCTGTTTAAGTCCTGCATTATAAAACATCCCCCCTCCTTGTGATGAGGTACACAGTATCAGGCAGTTTCTTTCCCAGTACCCCCTTAATGCTCTGGAATCTTTTGGTGCTCTGTGGCACAATGTGACGCCCATACTGGCCATTGTGTTGCTCTGATTTCCTGGTGAATGTCTGTAACCTCACGCAGGTGTCTTGCACTTAGTCTGAACCGACATCCACCCTCATGTTTATGGAGGGGGCTCTCCCAAGGATCAGGACTCGGGCCGTGAAAAAAGAAAACTCATGGTGACTTGTGTCACCTAGGAGTCTCTGCGGAGGGGGATTGGTCTGTATGCACATTGATGGTCCCCTGTGGTAGCCATAGCCCCACAGGGGACAATGCCAATTTCTTAAAATAAAAATCCTTGAGATTATTATTCAAATCAGAATTCATGGTAACTCGTATCACCCAGGAACCTGTGTGGGGGGGTGGGGGGAGGGGGTAGAGTTGGATTGATTTAAATCTATGGGCGATGGCCCCACAGGGACGTTACCTAAAACACAATAAAGATAGGAGTTAGCTTTTGAATATCCAAATCTGATGGGGGAGGAGGCAGGTGAGCTGGGCTTTACTTTGACTGGAGGTCCACCTTGATTGAATAAACCTCTTGTGATTTCATTTTTTCGAGAATTCCCAACAAGGCCAAGACTTTCTACTAAAGGGCCATGCGCAATGACACAGATGATTACCGACAACCTACATAGTTATTTGTACTGTTAATATTTCATGTAGCCTATGGGCATATTTTATAACATGTATTATATGCAGCATTGCTTCTAGATTTAGTAGCAACCACAGCATGCTCCGTGACTGTTATCCCTAATACTCAGATCTCCTGAATAAAAAATAACATCCGTTGTTTATAAATCCAATATTATATTGCAACATTGGAACAACTGTGAAAAGTAAAGGGTTAATAAATACCACTGTGGTTTGAATGCTGTGGTAAGAAAATCATACTTAGTCACATAGTATGCAAACCTCATGCCTAATTTTACTATTTTCTTTGTGTTGTTTTTTGTTTAATTTCTAAATAGATTTAAAAAAGCCTTAATACAAGATATATATATATATATATATATATATATATATATATATATATATATATATATATACATATATATACATACAGACCCCTGGTTAATATGACCTTGACCTGCATTTGAATCAAATGCAAATCACACGTCATGTGATATATTTCTCTTAGAACTTGCTAACATACTGGTAACTCTCATTATGTGCATATTGTATTTATCTGTACTTAGAATCCCTTTTGAGAGGGAGAGACTAGTGCACTTTGCTGCGTGCTGATCTAGAAACATATCAATATTTAAGTTGAGAGCTTTTGAGCTGGAAACACTCCACGTGGAGGTAGTGATCTCCCCACCCCCCCCAATCTGTGCACAACTATTTGATTTCTGAAAGTCGTTGATGCAAAATAGAAATGTGAACTTGTAGCAGAAAAAATGTTTTTTAATCTCTTTGCTGCCAATAATTATGTAATGTATAAAATACGGGTGTATGTCCTTTGCTACAAAATAAATAGTCCTGTTTTTTGGGATGCATGTCAAGGTTACACATCTGTAATCCAGCAAAAAAAGAAGTTCATTCTCTTTAAAACCACGCAATACAAAATCAATATAAATTATGACAAATATTAATCTCCGAGCAATAGACCGATGTCACATAAGGTCCTTTTCACACAAAATTTAGCAAACATATATGTCACATAAAAGCTTCATGTATATATATGCAAATGCGCAGCGAGATGTCTTTTTAAATGTGCACATTAGCATATAACTTCTTTATCACCCAACGTGATTAATATTCAAAGATTTCTTCAATCAAATTGGTGCAAAAATCCCTCCATCTATAGATGCAATCACATACCAACTCTTCAATAGAAAGATTGCGTTGAATCAATCATCAATTTAGCTCCGCTTTAATGGCTCCAATAGCTCAATTGGGGGATATATAAACTTAAATATCTCATCAGCAAGGACATACAGTATCCAAGTAACCGCGCATTAGGCAATATTTAAAACCATCCATGATTTATATGAATCTTTCTATTGAAGAGTAGGTATGTGATTACATCTATAGGTGGAGGGATTTTTGCACCAATTTAATTGAAGAAATCTTTGAATATTAATCATGTTGGGTGAAAAAGAAGTTATATGCTAATGTGCACATTTAAAAAGACATCTCGCTGAGCGTTTGCATATATTTACATGAAGCTTTTATGTGACATATATGTTTGCTAAATATCTGTAATCCAGACAGCAGCACAGATGAATGCAGATATTCATTGGTGGACTTTCTAGGCTACACAAATACTTTGCCAATATGTGATCTACAAAGAAGTTAGATGTTTATACCTGCACCCAAGGAGTTGAACTCAGCACAACAAATAGGCTGTTTAGTAACTGCACCTTGTAAGGGTGTGCGCAAACCACATGTGTCATAAGCCTACACTTACACCTTTTAAAATATAAAATGTTACATGGAAAGAGGATAGACATCGGCTTTGAAGTAGCTTTTCATATTTTGTCATGTATGCTATGTGTCAAACCCATGATGCAAGTCGTGTCTCTTTAATTTTGACTCCTATAGATAGGAGTCTTTACATGTATTTTAGCCATGTTCCTCAGCGTCTAACCTCCCCCATTTGTCAAATGCTCCCTCTCATCCACCTTATCAGAATACTAAAACAATAGCTGTTAGGGAAGCAGAAGGGACGATATATAAAATAATAATCCATTGTGTGTTTATTGTTTAATATAAAAGAAATGTTATTGTTTTAATATAATAAAATAAAAATTACTTTTTGGGAATCTGTGCTGTTTTTCTTCTTGTTTTTCTTCTAATTTTAGCTTTTGATGGATCTAAAAGGGGACTCCTCCACTTATTATTTACTTATTATTGTTTATATAGCGCCATCATCTTCTGTAGTGCTTTACAAAGTAGTAATTACAGACAGGGTAGAAACATACGGTACATATAATATATCAAGTGCAGTTTTACAGAGTTGACAATGGATATTCTGAGTACAAGATACAATAGGAAAGAGAGCCCTGACCTTGCGAGCTTACAGTCTAAAGGAAGAGGGGTGAAGACGAGGGGGGAAGATCACAGTCAATATTGAGCTTTTTGGCATATGCCCTTTTGAAAACTGGTTAAACCAGATTATATGCTTGTCTGTATAAGTGAGTTTTAAGGGCACCTTTGAAGGTTTTGAGTGTTGTGGAGTGGCGGATTGGGTGGGGGAGGGCCTTCCAGAAGATTGGAGTTGCATGTGAGAAGTCTTGGAGGCGGACATGAGAGGAGGTGACCAGGGTGGAGGACAGGAGAAGGTCAGCAGCAGAGCGAAGATTGCGTCAAGGTTGATATTGTTGGATTAAAGATGAGATGTAGGGAGGGGCCTGGCTGGAGAGAGCTTTGTATGCGAGAGTTAGAGTTTTGAACAGGATTCGCTGTGGGACTGGCAGCCAGTGTAGGGATTGCCAGAGAGGTGCAGAACTAGAGTAGCGAGAGGAGAGATGGATGAGGCGAGCAGCAGAGTTCAGGATAGATTGGAGTGGTGCCAGTCTGTTAGTTGGTAAGCCACAAAGAAGAATGTTGCAGTAATCAAGTCGGGATATGACCAGGGAATGCACTAGCATTTTAGTGGTGTTAGGTGAGAGGAAGGGACGGATGCGTGAGATGTTTTTAAGTTGGAGGCGACAGGAGGTGGCCAGGGAGTGAATATGTGGTTTGAAAGAGAGGGCAGAGTCCAGAATGACTCCCAGGCACCGAGCTTGGGGAGTTGCTGTTATTGTGTAATTGTTGAGAGAAATAGACGTGTTAGAGAGGGGAGGTGAGTTAGATGGTGGGAAAATGACCAGTTCTGTCTTGTCCATGTTTAGCTTGAGGTAGCGAGATGACATGAATGAAGAAATAGCTGAGAGGCAGTTGGGGAGGCGAGATAGAAGAGAGGAGAGATTGGGGCCTGAGAGATATATTTGAGTGTCATCTGCATAGAAGTGGTATTGAAAGCCTAGTGAAGTTATAAGTTTGCCAAGGCCATGGGTGTAGACTGAGAAAAGTAGGGGGCCTAGGACAGAACCTTGCGGCACACCAACAGAAAAGGAACGTGAGGATGAGACTGTGTTAGAATAGGACACACTGAATGATCTGTCAGAGAGGTAAGAGGTGAGCCAAGATAGTGTAAGACCTTGAACCCCAAGAGAGGAGAGAATATCAAGAAGCAGAGAGTGGTCGACAGTGTCAATGGCTGAGGAGAGGTCAAGAAGGATGAGGATAGAGTAGTGACCTTTGCTTTTGGCAGTGAGCAGATCATTGGTGACTTTGGTGAGGGCCGTTTCAGTGGAGTGGTTACGGCGGAGTGCTCCACTTAGTTTCTTACATGAGGGGACTGAAAGCTGAAGTAATTTTAACCTGCTTCAATATTGTCTATTGTGTTCTTCAGCTTAGATGTGCCACAGGTTGGGAAGTGGGTGATATACAGCTCTAATTCCATGAACAAAATTGCTGCATTTCAATTTATTTTAATCAAATGTTATTGGTTTTCAAAGTCATGGGGATACAGAAGGCAAAAACAAGGGGGAAGGAAGCGGGGGGGGGTGAAGGGGGGTACAGCATATATATTCCACATTTTAATATATTGCATATTTCAATACATTGACCAATTCTACATCTACAATCACAGTTGGTACTGCATTTCAATTTACTTGATTTCTGTTTAAATTACAATGATGAAATGCAATTGTTTTTACGAGGTGCATTCACTGTTATCTTCCCCCCGGCTTGTCAGTTTGAGAGCTGAGCTTGTGTGCAGGTTGAGATATGTCTGGACTTGCAAAACACAGTAGCATTTCAGTCTGATGAACGCACTAGAGGTGACAGGATGACAAGTTCAGTTCAGTGCAGGACTACAAAGAAAGTGAGGCATTTTGAGCTTTGTTGAATAAAGTCCATACAAAGAAAGCCTAAACAAATCCATGATTGAATGGTTTTCTGATAGCTGTATTTGTTCTTACTACTAAGTTAAGTTTTGGGTGACCTGTTGAAACATCTTAAGAGAAAATGTGCCATAAAATGGAGGCCATGATTTTGGAAGATCATAAGGTCAAAGTCGGTGTTCTAGCCCATGAATTATGCATTTTATTTGGCATGGTTCCCCATATCAGAATGTTTTGACAAAGGTCAGTTCCTGGTGTGTGTCACAAATGTTCAGGCCTGAGCAAAACACATGTATATGATGGCTTGAGGTGGGGAGAACATTACCTTGAAAATGACCATGAACTTCAGTGGTCTTTGGTAAAAAATTTTAAAACACATGTTGCAAGCAATTGAGACAAAATAATTTAGACTTGCTTAGAGAATTTCTAGGAGATTTTTATTCTCGAAATGTTAGGGTGGATGTAACGTAGGTCGCTACACCATGATTCTGAGCTCATGCAGCAGAACTACAATGGGTCACCAATTCCAAAGGAACTTCGTGTGCTGCAGTCAGCTGGAAATTTCATGGCAGCAGTTTTTTCATGTCACACAAAACAATTACTGGAGACACTCATGCTTCAACAACATTACTGGAGAAATACCGTGTTTGGCAGCTTCAGGACAATACACCAGTCTGTACAGTACAAGTCTGCTATTAAGGAATGTGGCGTCATGGAGCATAACCACACACCCTACAGTCCGGACGTGGCTCACAGTGATTACTTTCATAACCTTAAGAAATGTCTGTATGGACATCAATCCCCTGATTATGTAGCCAAAGACAGTAAAAGTGTTCTGCAGTAGCAAGAAGTCTCCTTCAATCCCAAGGGCATCCGATCAATCGAAGGCGAAGTGGTGGCCGCATGATTAATAGCATATCCCTGAAACACAAAAAGCACACAATGCTACAACAATACTCAAACATGTATCTTTTATTGTAGTAATGGATACACACAATCAGGGTCATGCTAAAGATCTGGTGAGGCAAGTTCCCCTTTGGATGTGATTTCCGGTGTATAATAAAGCATCTGAGTGAGCTTTTTATTTGAAAAAACAAAAATTCTGTTAAAACAATTGTGTCCTAACTTTTCCCCAAAAAATCACCTACCCCTGTGAATGGGCATATTTACTGGAGAGGTCCATCATTTTTGAAATGGTATAAGGATATTTCTTTAAGTTTGAAACAGCACCCTATGGCCTAAGAAATTCTGCAAAGCCCACAGGGTTCGGTTTCCAAATTTTGAAAATAATAATCTTATCTTTTTGGAAAAATTATGTATGAGGTGATTATTTGGGAAATATTAGAACAGAAATGTTTTATAGAATTTTTCTTTGTGCAAGGAAACTTCAATCCACACCCAAAGGTAAATTTGCTTCACCAGATCTTTAGAATGACTTCAACCACAATAATTTAAAAAAGACAAACTAGCAGTGTCCCTCAATGGCAGGGAATGGCAGGGCACTGAAGAAAAAAGGGAGGAGTATTCATTATTTAGTAAACTTGGGTAATAACCCAAAAAAACACAGTTTAAATAAAAAATGGAAAATATATACTTTTTGCATCTTATGGAGCGACATTCCATGTAAATCAAGTGGTGCATCATGGGGCAAAACCTGAAGGGGCTGCAAGTGTCCACACTGATTGGCTGTGACTGTATGCAGAGCAAATGAAGCAGCTGTATCTCCATACTCACATGCCCATGTCATATCACATGCCCCCCAACCACCTCCCTTCCGGCCCTCCGTGCCCCCCCTCTTCCCGTCACTCGGACCTCTGGCACTCCTCTCGCTGACACCCCCCAGCACACCCATCCGCCACTGCACATGGTTCCCCCAGGACTTGGCACACCCAACCCTGCCCCAAGAGTTATTTTAAAGCCGACCGAAACCCAAGTATTTCAACCACTTGGGTTTTGGTCCACTTTCTGGGATGCCCCTGTGTTTGAAAGCCCACCAATTAGTCTGGTATGCCACGGCACATGTGCAGGCTCTTCTCCAATATGAATAAATTCATCAGTTGGGAAAAGCCAGTGATTCCGCCAGAGCCCTGATCACGCCTCGTTGGATTGCTGGATCAGTAAGCATACCTTGCGTTTCACAGAGCAGGTCATCCTGGATTAGAATGCCCTGGAAACATTGCCCAGTCTAAAATACTCCAGGCCCCTGAGAAAAGGTTTTTTTTGTGGTCTGCTTTAAACCATAACCCCGCCCATTTTTCACAGAATGGTTGGTGTTCCTAGCACAGGGGGGCAGGCAGATTGCCGATGCCCACGCCCAACCACGCATTACCTCCTTTGACCCTTTTAGTGCCAGCCGACCTAGAGATTTTGTCACACATTGTTGCCTGACCATTTTCACTGTTTTGTGCTATATATGTTTAACTATGATTTTTGTAGGGATTTCCAGGAAAATATATATTTTTTTAGGCTTAGTTTGGGCACTAACATGAAATATCTGGTTCGACATTTTTCAGTGTTTTCTTAATATTTTGGGGTAAAAAATTATTTAAAAATTTATTTTATAACTTGTCACTTTTTTAAAATAAAATAAAAAGAAGGAAATCTTATTGCATGTAAAAGCCCCATTCCTCCCGATTACGGTACCACATATGTATCGATAGACACCGGTTCCTGCCCAGGAGACCCCCCACAAACTGAAAAGAGAGCCATAAAGGCTACGAGACCGCAAAGCCCACATGGGCCGCAGGGGTCTTCTGCACACCCCTTGGCTTTGGAGATGCAGGTAATGGGATGAGGGCTTAGGCAACACACCGCTTGCTGCCTTGCTAGCCCCTCCAGCCCTGTGAACTGGTATAGGGGTCTCAAGGACCCCTTACCAGTTCACAAAGGGTTACAGGTAAAATACACACAGAATAAAGTTTTTCTTTTTCTTTTTTTTTTTTTTACCTCCTTCCATTCCCAATGCCGTTATCCCATGACTCTCACCGCCACTGCTTCTGACAGCTGTAAGTGATCGTCAGAAGCTGGGTGCAGGTATAGAGGGTGCCTCTGCACCTAGCTTCCGATGATCACTCCACCTTCTGTGCTCACTCCCGCTTGCTTGGAGGAGCCTTGCATACTGGCAGAGCGAGAAGATTCCAGGTCTCCTGCCAAAATCAAACTATTTGACCAGGAAGAAGCCTGCATCCGATTTTGATAGAAGACCAAGGAGAAAGGTAAGATTTTGCCAATTTACAAAGGTAATGTGCAGGGGGGAATCGGCAATCAGGATGCCTCTCTGCACCAGCAACAACACCCATTTTGTCCTGCGGACATGTTTTTGGAAACCCCAACGTAACGTGATTTCTGTGGGACTCACTCCTACCCACAGAAATCACCACATCATTTGGTTCTGAATTTGTTTTTATTTTCTTCCTAAACCCTAGGTACATCTAATGGTCAGGTGCTTCTTATAGTACAAAAATGCAGTACATATGTGTAGTACCTATTATGAATTACAGAAAACAACGGGGGATAAAACACCAGCACTTAAGAAACGATACATATATATTCTTAGTATACAGTACGTCCTGCTCCAGATAGATTACTTACACTTGGGTTATCCTCCACCAGATGGCACTGCACTGCAGAGACATGCAAAACAGGCTCCTCCCGGCCCCTCAAATACCCGGGGACCTCCCACAAATCCCCAGATTTCTCTGCAGTGCTTACTGCGAAGACATGAAATTATCACTCTGTCGCAGGTGAGCGGGGCTATTAACCCTTCTAGCGCCAGCTACGTAAAATTCACGTAGCTGCCTCTCCTGTCGTTAAACGCCAGCTACGTGAATTTCACGTAGCTAGCGTTCCCTTACCTTCCGGGCCATCGGGGGGGCATCAGCGGGACCGTTGCTGTGGAGCAGCTTGCAGGGAGTCCAGGGGTCAGGGGGAGGTGACCTGGGTGTGAACCAAGTCACCCGATCGCTCCCCTGACCAATCAGCAGGGGGCGCACGGCAGCTGTCATCAGCCGGCGCCCCCTGCTTACCTCATCAGATGACGCTGGAGCAGAAACCTTTCCGGAGCCGTAAGTAATACCGATCATCCCCGACCCCCCCCCCCGCCCGATCGCCCGCCCCCCCCCCCCGCCCGATCGCCCGCCCCCCCCCCGCGCCCGATCGCCCGCCCCCCCCCCCGCCCGATCGCTTTGACCCCCCCCCCCGCCCGCCCGCGCCGCTGATCATCTGTCTGTCGCCGCCGCCAGGTAAAGGCGATCGTTATGGAATGCTGACATCCATCCATCCATCCATCCATTCATCCTGTCACCCCCATGCAGCCATCCATTCATCCTGTCACCCCCATGCAGCCATCCATTCATCCTGTCACCCCCATGCAGCCATCCATTCATCCTGTCACCCCCATGCAGCCATCCATTCATCCTGTCACCCCCATGCAGCCATCCATTCATCCTGTCACCCCCATGCAGCCATCCATTCATCCTGTCACCCCCATGCAGCCATCCATTCATCCTGTCACCCCCATGCCGCCATCCATCCAGTCACCCCCATGCCGCCATCCATCCAGTCACCCCCATGCCGCCATCCATCCAGTCACCCCCATGCCGCCATCCATCCATCCATCCTGTCACCCCCATGCCGCCATCCATCCATCCATCCTGTCACCCCCATGCCGCCATCCATCCATCCATCCTGTCACCCCCATGCCGCCAGCCATCCATCCTGTCACCCCCATGCCGCCAGCCATCCATTCATCCTGTCACCCCCATGCAGCCATCCATTCATCCTGTCACCCCCATGCAGCCATCCATTCATCCTGTCACCCCCATGCAGCCATCCATTCATCCTGTCACCCCCATGCAGCCATCCATTCATCCTGTCACCCCCATGCAGCCATCCATTCATCCTGTCACCCCCATGCAGCCATCCATTCATCCTGTCACCCCCATGCAGCCATCCATTCATCCTGTCACCCCCATGCAGCCATCCATCCAGTCACCCCCATGCCGCCATCCATCCAGTCACCCCCATGCCGCCATCCATCCAGTCACCCCCATGCCGCCATCCATCCAGTCACCCCCATGCCGCCATCCATCCAGTCACCCCCATGCCGCCATCCATCCAGTCACCCCCATGCCGCCATCCATCCAGTCACCCCCATGCCGCCATCCATCCAGTCACCCCCATGCCGCCATCCATCCATCCATCCATCCTGTCACCCCCATGCCGCCATCCATCCATCCATCCTGTCACCCCCATGCCGCCATCCATCCATTCATCCTGTCACCCCCATGCAGCCATCCATTCATCCTGTCACCCCCATGCAGCCATCCATTCATCCTGTCACCCCCATGCAGCCATCCATTCATCCTGTCACCCCCATGCAGCCATCCATTCATCCTGTCACCCCCATGCAGCCATCCATTCATCCTGTCACCCCCATGCAGCCATCCATTCATCCTGTCACCCCCATGCAGCCATCCATTCATCCAGTCACCCCCATGCAGCCATCCATTCATCCAGTCACCCCCATGCAGCCATCCATCCAGTCACCCCCATGCCGCCATCCATCCAGTCACCCCCATGCCGCCATCCATCCAGTCACCCCCATGCCGCCATCCATCCAGTCAACCCCATGCCGCCATCCATCCAGTCACCCCCATGCCGCCATCCATCCATCCATCCTGTCACCCCCATGCCGCCATCCATCCTGTCACCCCCATGCCGCCATCCATCCATCCATCCTGTCACCCCCATGCCGCCATCCATCCATCCATCCTGTCACCCCCATGCCGCCATCCATCCATCCATCCTGTCACCCCCATGCCGCCATCCATCCATCCATCCATCCATCCATCCTGTCACCCCCATGCCGCCATCCATCCATCCTGTCACCCCCATGCCGCCATCCATCCATCCATCCTGTCACCCCCATGCCGCCATCCATCCATCCATTCTGTCACCCCCATGCCGCCATCCATCCATCCATCCTGTCACCCCCATGCAGCCATCCATTCATCCTGTCACCCCCATGCAGCCATCCATTCATCCTGTCACCCCCATGCAGCCATCCATTCATCCTGTCACCCCCATGCAGCCATCCATTCATCCATCCTGTCACCCCCATGCCGCCATCCATCCATCCATTCTGTCACCCCCATGCCGCCATCCATCCATCCATCCTGTCACCCCCATGCAGCCATCCATTCATCCTGTCACCCCCATGCAGCCATCCATTCATCCTGTCACCCCCATGCAGCCATCCATTCATCCTGTCACCCCCATGCAGCCATCCATTCATCCTGTCACCCCCATGCAGCCATCCATCCAGTCACCCCCATGCCGCCATCCATCCAGTCACCCCCATGCCGCCATCCATCCTGTCACCCCCATGCCGCCATCCATCCATCCATTCTGTCACCCCCATGCCGCCATCCATCCATCCATCCTGTCACCCCCATGCAGCCATCCATCCATCCTGTCACCCCCATGCCGCCATCCATCCATCCTGTCACCCCCATGCCGCCATCCATCCATCCATCCAGTCACCCCCATGCCGCCATCCATCCATCCATTCTGTCACCCCCATGCCGCCATCCATCCATCCATCCTGTCACCCCCATGCCGCCATCCATCCATCCATCCTGTCACCCCCATGCCGCCATCCATCCATCCTGTCACCCCCATGCCGCCATCCATCCATCCTGTCACCCCCATGCCGCCATCCATCCATCCTGTCACCCCCATGCCGCCATCCATCCATCCTATCACCCTCCCATGCAGCCATCCATCCTGTCACCCCCAGGCGATCATGTGCTCCCTGGCGGCCGCGCTCGCACCCACCTGGCCTCCATCTCGGTCGGCTCTGACAGCTGGCATCTTGATTGGCCTCCTCGCCCTGCCTGCCCCGCCTCAGCCATTGGTTAAAGAGCATTGCCAGCGCGGGACATGAGAGCAGGCCACCGGACTCCGCCCACCTACTGGGTCAGGGACGTGTGACTGACTGAAGTGCTGAGGAAGAGACCCCGGAAGAAAAGGTATTTAAAAAAAACTAAAAAAAAATAGATGTTGATTTTGGAGAGGAAGTGTGTGTGTATATGTGTGGTTTTTTTTTTCAGTTTGGTCACGGGGCTCCCGAGCGCATGCCCATAGGGGCGCCCGTGCCCCATGACCAACAAGTAAATCTGGCCAGTTCGGTGGTTCCGGCGCCCTTCCCCAGGGGCATCCCGATTTGGAATGCCTTGGAGGGGAAGGTCAGAGACCTCCACAACAACCAGTATAACCAGTGAGTTTCGGGAAGGCTTGCGTCCAGAAAGCTGCAGCTACAACAACAAGCCTGGTACGCCTAGAACGCTTGAGGTGTGTACTTTCAGGGAACATGTGGTTTGTGGGGGGTATTTTAATTGAAAAGTGGTGTTTTGGTTGAAAAAGCGCAAGGTGCGCACTTTGTCTGCAGAGCAGGAAATTTCAAGTGAAATGCCCGTTATGCATACGCTTTGCTTTGGGGTAATTGGCAACCTTACCCTTGGAGGTAGCTATGCATGTTGGGTATTGTTCTGTTCAGGGGACCTTGCCATTTCAGATTTGATTAGTTTTTTTTGGTTAGCGCATGATTTTTATAGAAAAATTTGGTCTTAATGCTGCAATTTTGCTATTTTTTTAGGGAAATCCGGTACAACCAGTGAGTTTCGGGAAGGCTTGCGCCCAGAAAGCTGCAGCTACAACAACAAGCCTGGTACTCCTAGAACGCTTGAGGTGTGTACTTTCAGGGAACATGTGGTTTGTGGGGGGTATTTTAATTGAAAAGTGGTGTTTTGGTTGAAAAAGCGCAAGGTGCGCACTTTGTCTGCAGAGCAGGAAATTTCAAGTGAAATGCCCGTTATGCATACGCTTTGCTTTGGGGTAATTGGCAACCTTACCCTTGGAGGTAGCTATGCATGTTGGGTATTGTTCTGTTCAGGGGACCTTGCCATTTCAGATTTGATTAGTTTTTTTTGGTTAGCGCATGATTTTTATAGAAAAATTTGGTCTTAATGCTGCATTTTTGCTATTTTTTTAGGGAAATCCGGTACAACCAGTGAGTTTCGGGAAGGCTTGCGTCCAGAAAGCTGCAGCTACAACAACAAGCCTGGTACGCCTAGAACGCTTGAGGTGTGTACTTTCAGGGAACATGTGGTTTGTGGGGGGTATTTTTATTGAAAAGTGATGTTTTTGTTGAAAAAGCGCAAGGTGCGCACTTTGTCTGCAGAGCAGGAAATTTCAATGGAAATGCCCGTTATGCATACGCTTTGCTTTGGGGTAATTGGCAACCCTACCCTTGGAGGTAGCTATGCATGTTGGGTATTGTTCTGTTCAGAAGACCTTGCCATTTCAGATTTGATTAGTTTTTTTTGGTTAGCGCATGATTTTTATAGAAAAATTTGGTCTTAATGCTGCATTTTTGCTATTTTTTTAGGGAAATCCGGTACAACCAGTGAGTTTCGGGAAGGCTTGCGTCCAGAAAGCTGCAGCTACAACAACAAGCCTGGTACTCCTAGAACGCTTGAGGTGTGTACTTTCAGGGAACATGTGGTTTGTGGGGGGTATTTTAATTGAAAAGTGGTGTTTTGGTTGAAAAACTGCAAGGAGAGCAAAATGGTTGAGTTTTCTTTCAAAATTGGCTCAGTCGCTATTTTCAGTTTTACGTGTCTCCTGGGCAAGAAAGGGTGTCTACCAATACATATGTGGTACTGTTGCAATCGGGAGCAATAAGGCTTTTACACACAATATGATTTCCTGAAATAACTTGCATGTTTTATTAAGAAAACGCACTACAAATTGTAAAAAAAAAGTTTTTTTGTTTTTTTTTAACATATTTTCCACAAAAATATTTAAAAAACACTGACAATCTTACAAACAAGACACTTCATGTTAAAGCCCAGACTGTGCTGAAAAAAACAATATATAATTTTCCAGGGAAATACTGGGAAATCCCTTCAAAAATCACAGTTGAACATGTGGAGCGCAAAATAGTGCAAAATGGTCTGGCAACAAAGGGTGACAAAATCTCAAGGTAGGCTGGCGGTTAAAGGGTTAAAGCCTGCGGCCCTGTTGGACTATTCCCACCTGTCCTTGATGTGATGTGCCTCCCAGCCTGGGCTGTGCTGGTCAGGTGAAGGTAGGCAGCACCATGTGTGCTTAAGGAGCGCTGCTCCACCGCGGTCCCCCACCAAAGTGTTGGCGGTATAGGCTGATGGGGAGCCTTAATGGGATTCCCCTCCCGCATTATTGTCCCATGCCCCGATAGCGGTGGGCCCTGTACAAAGGGCCGCCATCCTCCCTCATTCTCCCCATAGCCCTCTGGAGGAAAAGAAGGGGGGGTGTGGATGTCAGTGTATTGTGATTACATGCATATGGCCCTCTTTGTAATGTCTGCTTGAACTGGTATATGTGGTGTCAACCACCGCGCTGACTTTTTACACTGTAAATGCCGTTATTGAGTAGCACCTGCCGTTAGCCGGCTGCACGGGCCAGCGGTTAGAGCATGAGTTTAAGGGATGTTCCGCGCCGGGCGGCGTTACCTCAGACGCTTCTGCGTCCTCATTAGCTGCTTGTCTGCGGACTTCGCGCTCTTCAGGGGGGCGGCGCCTGGCATGGCGCGCCCCGCGTCACAGCTCGATCTGGCCTGCCCTTCGAGGTACTCGGCGCCATATTGTCTGGTCGCGCGCGCGTGACGTTCTCACTTACCGTGGTCTGTAAGTGCCCTCGCGGGCGGCTTTATAATTCACTGTAGTGTGTTTCGGTTCTGACACCCTTCTTCTCATTGTGTCTTTCAGAGGGTGAATCCATGGGCTTCTCCCAGCCCGGCGTAATTGATAGCGGGCCTTGTAAAATTACTCTCACTCCCTAGCGGGTCATTGGGGCATCCAGGGTTGCTTTATAGCGTCAATCCCTACTGGCATATTGTGCCTAATAATCACCATATGGAGGCATCTCAGGATAATGTGACCGGGGTCAAGACCGGCTGTGTATGGCGTGTGGACAACCCCATGCTGATGCTGACAAGGCACGGGTCTGCGTTCCCGGTGCTGAGCAAGCGCTGGCTTTGCATTCTGGCCTGCCAGTGGCTGCACCTCTTTTCACTTCACCTGCTCCCCCAGGCTTAAATCTCACTCCTGCTGAGTCGCACACAAGTGGGGATTCTCAGCCTGATTTGTCTCCTAGACTGCCTACGGCTGAACAGATTATTGCGAGGTCTTTAGCGCGTAAGGGCGCTGCTAAGAAGCGGCACTAAGCGCCTAATGTTACTGTTTTCCCTATGGGAACCAAGGAGTTTATGAATCTGTGTGGCTATACCCCTTCTGATGAAGGAGAGCTCTTTTCTGATTCAGGCTCATCTGATGAGAGACCGAAGGGTCATGAAGACTCTGGCCCTGACCCCTGGGCCCAGGATGACTCCGACAGATTATTGATCCAGATCTTTGAGGTTCTGTCTATCTCTCTCCCTGGTGAGGCTCCCAGGCAAAGAGGGGAGCGTTTCCATACAGCAACATCACGTTTGGAATTTCTAGAGCAGGCAAATTTCCTTACCCTTGTGCTCAAGGAATGGGAGTGCCCTAGTAAACTTCCAGGGGATTGGTATAGGAAGTATCCTTTTCCTCCTGAGGTGGTTAATGTTGGTCATCCCCCCCTGAGGTGGATGTCTCGATCATAGGGCTATCTAACACCCCTTTCTTGCATCCCCCCGATTATACTACCCTTCGGGATCCTGAGGACCGGCGCATTGACCTGCTGGCCTCCCACGCCTTTGCAGGTGCGGGGACGGCGCTGCGCCCGGTCTGTGCCTCTGCCATTACTGCTGTGGCCGCTAGAACCCTCATCAGAAAAATGCTTGATCGTGCCCCTGATGATCTCCCTTGGGATGTGTTTAATGCACTCTCCAATTGTGATGTGTTTGTAAAATGTATCTTATTAGCATTGGATGACACCGTTAGAATGTGTGCAAGAACTTCTGCCCTTGTGGTGGCTATACGTCGCTTGGTCTAGCTGCGACAGTGGGGTGCTGACAATGCTGCGAAGAAGGCCCTTACCGGGCTCCCCTTTAAGGGGCTACGTCTGTTTGGGGCCCGCCTAGACCTGTTTGGTAGGAGAGGTAAGTTACCCCAGCGCAGACGGCTGTCTCGGGTCCTTCGGGGCCAGGGCCCCCCTTCCACCCCCCACCATGGTGTTAAACAGGAACCAGGGGCTCCCGCAGCTCCCTGTCCCAGGAGCAGAAGACGACACCCTGGCTCCTCTGGGGGGGCTATGCCCAAATCCTCTCCCAAGTCCCCTCAAGCATGATGGGGCGCCCTCACCCGCCTGGGTGAGGGGACGGCTGCGGCACCTTGCTTAAGTCTGGAGGCATCACGCCTCAGACCGGTGAATTTAGGAGGTAGTGTCCTCCGGCTACAAGATGGTGTTTGCTGTGCGCCCTCCCCTAAGATTACCTGGTCCCGGGTACTCCTGGTCTCTGCTTCTGCTCAGGTGCTGGCGCAGGCCGTGCAAGGTCTGCTGGGTTTGGGGGTCATTTGCAGATTTCCCTTAACAGATAGAGGCAAGGGACCCTACACCAACCTTTTCACAGTTCCCAAAAAAGATGGGTCAGTCTGGCCCATTCTGGATGCACAGATCTTCAGCAAATTGTCAAGTACAGGCGCTTCCTCATGGAAACTCTGCGCTCGGCCATCTGCTCCTTGCGACCCGGGGGCTTTATGCCGTTTGTGGATATCAATGATGCTTACTTTCACATCCTTGTGTTGTCAGGACACCAAGATTCCTTAGATCCACGTTGGAAGATCAACACTGCCAATTTGTGGCCTTGCCATCTGGCCTCTCTTCAGCTCCCAGAGTGCTCACCAAGGTGCTGACGGGGGTGATGTCTCTGATGAGACCAAGGGGTGTCCGCGTGCTGCACTACCTGGACGTCCTCATCACGTTCCAGCCTCTACATCTGGCAAAGTTGGATACTCAGCTGGTGGTGTCCATCCTGGAGTCATCTGGATGGGTGATCAGCCACCCCAAGTCCTCACTGTCCCCTTCCTTGGCAACTTCATTCCTAGGAATGAATCTGGACACAATTCAGGCAAGGATATTCCTTCCTCAGCAGAAGGTGGACAATCTGTTTGCACAAGTTCAGTTCCTCCTAGCTGTCCCCGTCCCGTCACCAGGCAGGGGATGCAGCTGGTGGGCCTGATGGTGGCGTGCTTCGAAGCGGCACCTTGTGCTCAGTCCCTCTTGGGGCTTCTGCAACTTCTCCTATTGTCTGTATGGGACAAGGACCCAGCATCCCTGGACAGGGTCTGGGTGTCTTCCCCCCTGGTGAGGTGGTCCCTCTTGTAGTGGATGGACTCAAGGAACCTATTGGGGAGCGGAACCTTCTTGCTCCTTCCTGGGGGACGGTCACCACGGATGCCAGTCTATCAGGTTGGGGGGGGTTCTTCTGGAGGTCCCTGCGGTTCCAGGGGAGGTGGGGCCCTTAGGAGGCCTATTCACCTATCAATGTCTTGAAGCTGTGAGTGATCAGGTTAGTTCTGGCTCGCTTGACTACTCATTTCAGGGCCTGTCTGCTCAGGGGCGCATGGTCATTCTGATGGCAGTTGCCTACATCAATTATCAGGAAGGGACCCGGAGCAAGTGGGTCCTCCTGGAAGTGTCTCTGATTCTGATCAGGATTGAGGCCAATGTTCCTTGCATTTCAGCGGTATACATTCCGGGGGGGGGGGTCCCTTTGCAACAGGGTGTTCCAATCTCTGTATCACCGTTGGGGCCAACCTGATGTGGATCTGTTTGCGTTCCATCACAATCACAAGCTCCCGGCCTTTGTCTCCCTGTCCCAGGATCCTCTGGCCGTGCCCATGGATGCCTTAGTAATGTCATGGCAGGACATTCAGTTTCTGTATGTCTTCCTCCATTCCCCCTGCTAGGCAGGGTTCTGCGCAAGATTGCTCTGGAAGGGGTGCCACAGTGGTTCTGGTGGCCTCAGGTGGCCAAGAAGAGTGTGGTTCGCAGACGTGGTGCAGATGGCAGTAGATCAGTACTTTCTGCCTGGAGTGCTAGATCTGCTCACTTAGGACCACTTACGCCATCCCAATTACAAACTCTGGCCTTGATGGCCTGACTGCTGATACCTCCATCTTGATGGAGAAAGGTTTGTCTACCTCGTTGGTTGAGTCCATGGTGAAGGCTAGGAAGATTACTTCTTCTTCCATCTGTTATATGGTATGGCGTACCTACATTGACTGGTTGAGTCTTGGTCTCTTCCCTGTTGGGTGTTCTCAGTTCCCAGGGATCTGAAGTTTTACTGCATGGGTTGGAGTCGTCTCTAACTCAGTACTTGAAGGGTCAGGTTTCTACCCTGTCTGTCTTCTTTCAGAAGTCTTTTGTTCAGCATTCCTTGATTAAGACTGCTTTTAGGGGGTTGCTCATGTGCGTTCCCCGCGACAACCTATGGTCCCTGTTTTTGGGATTTGGAATTGGTCTTGCCTGCTTGCAGGGTGCTCCCTTTGAACCTGTGCAGCATGCTGCCTTGGCCATTCTTACGCTCAAGGTTGTGTTTCTGGTAGCTATCACTTATGTCAGGCGTGTGTCTGAGTTGGCGGTGCTGTCCATTCAGCCCCCCTACTGTGAGAGGCACCAGGACAAGGTGTTGTTTCGTTCAAACCTGAATTTCTGCCTAAAGGTAGTGTCTGCCTTTCATTTGAATCAGGATGTTGTTCTTCCTTCTTTGTGCCCTAACCCTAGCAATGCTAAGGAGAGAGTTTTGCACTCTTTGGATGTGGTTAGGTGTCTGAAGTACTATCTGGTGGCTACTGCACCTTTCAAGAACACTGATGCTCTTCTGGTCCCTTCTGGTCCTAGGAAGGGTTTTGGCTCCTGCCAAGTCTACTATCAGCAAGTGGATTCGTTAGGCTGTGATTCAGCCCTACTCTGCTAAGGGGAAGAATCCTCCCTTCGCTTTATTGCTCTTTCTTCTCGTGCTATTGGTGCCCCTTGGGCCTTCCAGCACCAGGCTTCTATTGCACCAGTGTGCAAGGCCACTACTTGGTCTTTTGCTCATACCTTTTCAAAGTTTTACAAGGTTGATGTTAAGGCCTCAGCTGTTGCTGTTTTTGGCCGCAAGGTTTTGCAGGCGGCAGTGGTTTAAACTGTCTGCTTTTATTGGGGATCCCACCCTACTTTATGGACACTGCTATTGGATGTCCCAAGTGTAAGTAATCTATCTGGAGCAGGACGTACTGTATACTAAGAATAATACAATTCTGTGAAATACTCACCTGTAGAA